>CM055313.2:5000-2422500 GCA_029255685.2 Silene conica
AAACCCTAAACCCTAAACCCTAAACCCTAAAACCCTAAACCCTAAACCCTAAACCCTAAACCCTAAACCCTAAACCCTAAACCCTAAACCAACCCTAAACCCTAAACCCTAAACCCTAAACCCTTACTTCTTTCGATGAAGATCTTTCTTTAAGTGAGAATATTCGAAATTCAGTTCCTTTTTTCTGGATTGGGGATGGTCATCACAATGGGGAAGTCCGTATTAAAGTGGACGCGGCATGGAAGTCAATTGCCTTGGCTTCTGCGGGATGGATTGTGTATGACAGTAGCGGGAGTGTGGTCTCTCGTATGGCGATGAGTTTTAGAGCTGAATCACCTATGCAGGCTGAGGGTAAAGCTATTTTGGAGGTAATCAATTGGGCTGCTAATTGCGGGTATTTGCATGTGGCTGTTCTTTCCGACTGCCTACAGGTTGTGAGAATGCTTGCTGGAGCAGGGGGGATTAGGGGTGTTCATAATAAACCGAACCGCAATAACCGAACCGAAAAACCGAAAAACCGTACATTTTTAAGGTTCGATTAACCGAACCGTTTTGACAAAGGGGTTCGGTGAACCGAACCGTTAAATTTATCATGGACAAGGTTCGGTTGAGGTTCGCAATTTTAGAAAAGAGGTTAACCGCGAACCGAACCGTTCACAAAAAATTAAGCAAAAAATTAAAATATTATATACAAAATATATAATGAACGTCATAGTCTCTGAAGAAGTTTGGAGAAGAAGAAGAAGATGGAGAGAGAAGTGATTGAATCCGAACTTGTATTACCAACTTATTTCAAATTCAAAAAGATCCAAATTTTCGACAAATACCCAAAGGGTCAACCCAGAGGTAGATGGAAACATCTCAAGCAAATTCTCCAAGCTGAAAATTACATAAATTACCCTCCTGATGAACCTAATTGTATGCTTTCTTTTCATTTTTTCTAACTTTTTTATCAATTGCATTGTTATTTCATCTTGTTTTATGTTCATATGATGGTTATTCATTTGATTCAATGCCAAAGTAGTGAACTTTTTAGCTGTAAATCCGAACCCCAGTTACCTCGCAGTTTGTAGGAGCCGTTGACGTATTGGGGTTATGTCGAAATCGATACTTTCCTGATTAATATCGAACAAATAGAGTTTGGAGATAAGGGTTTGTGATTTTTAGAATTTGTGAACTGGGTTTCGCTACGATTCTTGTTTATGTTCTTATCATATATTTATCTAATGCAGAAGCCAAACTGCTGACGTGGCATCACAAAAAATAAGCTCTGTCTTACGTGGCGCGATTTAAAGCATTCTAACACATTGTCCAATAAAATTTCAATATAAGAGATTGCATTCCATAATTCCAGAAAAAAATTTGATTCCATTTGCATTAAATTGGTTGACGTGATTATGTATTTCAATTAACAATTAATTTGATTCCATAAATTCCATAATTCAACACGTGATTTAATGCCAAGATTGCATTCCATAAGAACTCAAATTCTCGAGACTGAAAAGATTTGAATAAAAGAGATTCAATTAATTAATAATATAAATTTATAAAGTCAACAACCTCATCCATCCCATAATTCTACATGTGAAAAGGTAATTTAAATAAATTTAGGTAATTTAAATACCATATCCGTCAAATGACTGTCAAGATTGCATTCCGTAAGAACTCGAATTGTCGAGACTTAAAAGATTTGAATATAAGAGATTCAATTAATTAATAATAATAATTAATTAATAAATTAATAAATAATAAATTTATAAATCATGGTCCTCCGTAAATTACCTAAATGATAAGAATAATAATAATATCCTACTAAAGATTTGATACACCAGATTCGATCTTTTTCTAATTCCTATTTTGTAAATAATAATAATAATAATAACCTATGTATAAATATTTCTCTAATTTCTACAAATTTCTACAAATCTTGATAACAATCCAATCGTGGTCTGGAGCATTCCAGATAGAAATTTCTTTTTTATTATTTTTTTTTGTTTGTTTAATCTTTATTAAATATGGGTCGGAATAAATTACTCTTCCTCGGTATATTTACTAATGTGAGCGTCGTAATTTATTAGACTACATTTTTACGTGAATGCGAATCATTTTAACAACTGCGGACTATTTATTTAATATTGTAAATGAGTGGTCATTTAATAAATTTGGAATGTTTTCGTGTAAGACGTCACACGCAATAACTGTTATTTAATATATGAACATCTTTAGTAAATATAATCAAAAATACGTTTTTTCACCCAATTATACATTTACTACTCACGTCTCATCAGATTATTTACGTTTTGCTTTTATTCTACGATATGTAATATACAACTTTATTGTATATATGGGTTACATATTTTAAAAATGGTGCAATGGGTAATTATAAGTGTACTAATTCTATCGTAAGTCTCGATCATCTTAATGAACAGCTATACGATAGTCCATGTATACCGTCATACGGACATGTGTCATAAATAATTCGAAATTTATTTATACGTATATAATTAATCAGCTTTTGTTGATATTATTAATTACGGTATTCATCTAAAGTTAAAAATACGCCACCGTAAATAATTAATTTGTTTATCCCCAATATTATTAACTATATTCATCTAAAATTTAAAAAACAGACCCGTGAATTTCACGGGTTACAACCTAGTTTATGTGGAATTGAAGTGCTGATTGTCTTTAAGGTGAAGAATTAGGAAAAAGAAGGGATCTTTTTGGTTTTGGGGGATTTTAATGTAGTTTTGGGTGGATGTTTTGAAACTTGAAATCAGAAATACTCCAAATCAGAAATCAACTTTATCTAATTCATAAGTTTTTATGCGTCTATTATTTCTTTTATTGAATTGTATTAGATAAGCAGATAATTACACAAGAATTAGTTGAACAAACATTTTAAAAAGTAAGGGTCTCATTTTAAAATCTAGCCCAATACCTCAAAATGCTTAATACGGTCTCTGAGTACTTACAAACAGTTATTTCTATTATAATAACTAGTTTTTAACTTGTGCAAAACTGCACGAGTATAGTTTTAATAACAATGATATAATGATTAACTAAAAATGTTAAATCAAAATGCATGTATATTTTATACTCTATTTATTTTTATAATCATAATTGTTTGAAGTTACACATGTTTTAAATTCGTAAAAAAAATACACGAATTCAGTGCTAAAATATGATAAAAAAATTTTATATCTACTCATTCTACTGGATAAACTCAATATCTATAACGAATTCCTTTAGATATTATTTTAGAACGGGTACGGGTACAAAAGCTATACCCGCCATGGGTAGTGGGGCGGGGATGGTTTTAGAATGATACCCGCCCCGTACCCGCCCCGCCCCGTACCCGCCCCGTCTCGTACCTGTATACTAAATGCATGAACAGTATTATGTAAACTTTATAAGCCCAAATGTTATAAGCCCAAAACTAATAGTCAGTGTCTAGTGATTTTAGAAGAATTAGAAGAATCAAATAATCAATCTCAAAACCCTAAATGCTAAATCCCCTCAGTCCCTCACGACTCTCTGACTCTCTGCCCCCTTTTCATTTTTTTGATTATTTCTTCAATTATCGTTAATCTCGCTTCCGATTAAGTTTCATTCCGTCGCATCATTACCAAGCTTGCTTCCGATTCCGTCGTTCAAACTGTCTACTTTTGATAGAGGTACATACTTTCTTCTTTTGTTAATTGTCAATTTCTTCAATTTTCATACCTTAAATTACATAGGAGTATTTCATTCCAGTCCTCGCATTGATATTATACGGAGTAGTACTTGTGACCGTCACGAACGATTCGAACTGCCTCTTCTACATTTGTTACTTGTTAGTATTGTGAATTGTGACTGACTTAATTTCACACGCATTTGGCATTTCCAGTCCTCCCATTGATATTTTTTCTCCTATTTCAATCTAGTGATTTTGTAGTTGTTTTAGAATTCGATCCTACTTCAAATTTGCACTGATATTTCTACTTCAAATTTGCACTGATATTTCTACTACAAATTCACACGTATATATATAATATTACTAATATAGCTGTTAGAACTGCTTTGATCCGTATGTTTCTATTTCAAATTTGCACTGGATATTTCTACTTCAAATTTTATTAGAACTCCCTAATATGTTAGAACTCCCTAATATGTTCTGATTAATTTTATTAAAATATCATTTGTGCTAAGCCAATGGTGAATGAAAATGTTACTAATATGTTAGAACTCCCTTTTCTGATTAATTTTATTAAAATATCATTTGTAGATTTGCCATGGTGATTTATAGCCTCTGTAAATAATGGTTTCTAGAGTCTAGGCTGTGGGGCGGGTCTAGCGGGTACCCGGCGGGGACAGGCAGGTGGCGGGTGGGTTTGGGGGTTAGATGGGGCGGGTATGGTTATCTATTTTAGCCTGGCAGGCGGGTGGTGGTGGGGATTTTTATACCCATCACGGGTGGCGGGGCGGGTATGGGGGTTAAAATTTGGTGGCGGGTATGGGTACGGTTTACCTATCCCCGCCCCCGCCCCGCCCCAATAAATAATCAAAATATGGTTGCTGAACGAGGAAAGTAAACAACTCTTGCCAAACCCTGAAACAAAATCCCTCATAAAAAAAAACACATTGTTGATATTACTGGGTGCAATTCTCTGCTACCCTAAAATGGAGTTACAAATTAGCTCAAGCTATACTACCTCAATGATTCCTTACACAAATGCAACCAATATGGTTCTTCTTGGTACTCATCATCAAACTTTAAACCATAATTTCCTCCCCTAGACATGGCAAAACCCGGTCGAAACTTAATAATACCGAAAAATTTAATGATTTATGGTAAAAACACGTTATTAATCCAACATTTAATTTTAAAGCTATCTTAGAAAACAATAGTATTTTTTTCAATAGAAATGATGAATGGGTAGTTTAAAGAGAACAAAATACGGTGCGGTTTAGGTTCGGTGTTTTGCCAAACCGAACCGTGCGCGACCCGTATTAAAGATGAGGTTCGGTGAACCGAACCGCGAATGAACACCCTTAGGGGGGATGCATCATCAGGTGAAGGATATTGTTTCGGATATCCTTGATAAAGGACATGCTTTTCATTGTTTAAGCATTTTTATAATTTTTGAACAAACATATTCTTTAAAAGTTAAAGTTAAATGCTTACCTCAAAAATGCAAAACATATTTAAAAAAATGAGAGAATTTTCATAAAAATAATCGTCTAATAGTACAATTTCATTTGATTTGCTAGAATTAAAATGTAATTATCGTATATAAAAAATAGAGAGACTAAAATATCTCTACATTTAAATAAAAAATTATTTTACTAAGAGCAAACAAAATACTCCCTCCTATTTCATATTTTGTTCCCCTTTGGGTTGGGCACGTGGATTAAGGTGAGGAATAAAATAAGTGTAAAAAATTGGGTGGGGTTTGGTGATAGGAGAGAGGGATGAATAATTATGAATTAAATAAGAATTTGTGGGCCACAAACATTAAAAAAGTAATAAAATAGGAGTAAAAAAAGTTGGTGGGGTTTGGTAATAGGAAAGAGAAATGAATAAAATAAGAATAAAAGTTTCCAAAATAGGAAAGGGGAAGAAAACCTGAATAATCCGTTTTAGGAAATAGGGAAGAAAATATGGAATAGGAGGGAGTATTTCAGGTTTAATCTTATTCAAGACCGAAATTTATAAGTCCATCTTGGGTCCACCAGATTGTAATTTTCGATTTTCGATTCGATCCGGTCTTGATAAAATGCGGGATCGAAATTTATGCGTTCATAATCCGAAATGTGCATTGGCCCATCTAGGTTGTCCACCCGAATGCATCACATACTGTCAATACTGATACTGATACTGACCAATGAACGTCATAGTCTCTGAAGAAGTTTGGAGAAGAAGAAGAAGATGGAGAGAGAAGTGATTGAATCCGAACTTGTATTACCAACTTATTTCAAATTCAAAAAGATCCAAATTTTCGACAAATACCCAAAGGGTCAACCCAGAGGTAGATGGAAACATCTCAAGCAAATTCTCCAAGCTGAAAATTACATAAATTACCCTCCTGATGAACCTAATTGTATGCTTTCTTTTCATTTTTTCTAACTTTTTTATCAATTGCATTGTTATTTCATCTTGTTTTATGTTCATATGATGGTTATTCATTTGATTCAATGCCAAAGTAGTGAACTTTTTAGCTGTAAATCCGAACCCCAGTTACCTCGCAGTTTGTAGGAGCCGTTGACGTATTGGGGTTATGTCGAAATCGATACTTTCCTGATTAATATCGAACAAATAGAGTTTGGAGATAAGGGTTTGTGATTTTTAGAATTTGTGAACTGGGTTTCGCTACGATTCTTGTTTATGTTCTTATTTATGTGGAATTGAAGTGCTGATTGTCTTTAAGGTGAAGAATTAGGAAAAAGAAGGGATCTTTTTGGTTTTGGGGGATTTTAATGTAGTTTTGGGTGGATGTTTTGAAACTTGGGGATTACTCAGTTAGGAAATGATTAATTGTTATACCCTTAAACCCCGCAATTTGTGCTAGTCATTGAGGTGCACCAGTAATGTTGTTTTTGTGGTTCTCGCAGCTTATCTGCCTTTGTTGGGTGATTGATGAGAAATTTGTTTTCTGATCTTTCTTCTTGTTCTGATTGCAGATGTCAATATTGAGACACCGCCTTCTATGCATCCACCCAAGAGACTCTGTGACATTACAGGATATGAGGTGAGTTTATTTTCATTTCCTTTGTACGTTTTAGGTATGAAGGATGCAAGCCTCCTTGGTTCAGGATGTATCAAACTAAGCATGGCTTGCTGATTTTAAATGCTTTGCCTTTTGTCATCCGTTTAAGACATTTTGGATGATAATGGCATTTGTGTCTCTCATTATTTATTTGCGTGTTTGAGAAAGGTGTTTAACACTTGATGTCAGAGTAAAAATGCACGCAGCTTAATATGACAGACATGAATGCTGGAAATGGAGCATTGGAGTGTCATAGAAATCACTATATTTAATTCATTTGTTTTGGGATGCTTTGTTGTTTCTTTAGAGTGGTCTCGCTAACAATCATCCCCTCCTCCCTTCCTCCAATTTCAGTCAATAAGTTGCAAACGCCCTTTCTTTGTGTGGACAATGATGCTTATTGACTGAATTGGGAAGAGGTTTGCTCAAAATCAGAGATGCAATAGTTGAGAGGCTCCAGTTTGTTGTGCTTCTATTTTTTTTAATCTTTGTTTCGACCTTACATTGCCCATTCTGCCGTTCCTTGATCCTTATTCAATAGGAAATCTCACTTGTATGTAAGTATAAGCTTATGAACTACTACTCTGAAGTTAGAAATCAGTTCGTGACAGTATATAGATGATTTTGTTTTGTTCTCTTGTAAAGTAGTAAATCGTAAGCTTCATTGCAGTGAAGGGGAAAGGGCGGTCTGAGCAATATCCTGAACTCAAATCATAATCATTTTTACTTAATACTACCTGGACTAGCCACACAAACATTGGCGAACACAGGTCTTCAATTCTTCAAAAGTACTAGGTTTATAGTCGTTAACCAGATTCGGAGGTGGCAAAATTTTATTCTCTGCGACAAAATTCGAGGATGCTAACATTGATTATTAGTGGTTTGCTCCTGTTGCCTCTGATAAAACAGATAGAAATTGAACTTCTCAGATGACTCATTTGGAAAGATCACATGGATGCACTGTCCTTACTATGTTGCTAGTCTGTGTTTGGAAATTCGAAGCTATTAATGGCTTAAGTTTCGTGGGTTTTTAACGCAGGCACATTACCAAGATCCAAGGACCAAACTGCGGTATGCCAATTCTGAAGTCTTTAAGCTCATCAGAGCACTTCCTAATGACTATGTCCAGCGCTATCTTGCTCTGAGAAATGCTGCTGTTGTCCTTCGATAGTCTCAATCGTGTGAAAACCGCTCTAAAGTTGTTAGTATATCAATCTATGACGCATTGACGCTGTAATATGAGATTCATGAATGAGAAAAGTGCATATGAAATTTGCTTAGTTCACTAGTGTTGTTATCCAGTTAGATTTTGTTAAAGCGGAAGCAGCATGGAATAGACTCATATGGACTCGCAACAAATCTTGAGTTCTTGACTTCATTCCTGCTTCATTTCCCATCCGGTTAGTATCTACATTAGAAGCTCGTTTATTTGCGAAAGAATCATGCAGCTGCTCTTTAAAAGCACGGGTTACTTCATCTATCTACCGTGCAAATAAGTTGCTCATGGTGGAACAAACCTTGGCATTCCGAAACAGTTCACTGTTTCAAACCAAAAAATGGTACATTCGGAAAAATTTCACTGTTTCGAACCAAAAAAAATGGTACAGTGAAATTGTCTTCTACTGTTGTACATGATAAAACAGTGAGGGTCAAATGGATAATCATGATGAGTTGATGACACCGGCAATTGGCATATCATTGCGCTGCTTGTTCTCTTATACCTACAGATGAGCCCGGTCCTAGTGGAACAAAGGACGAACATACTTCAGCTTAAAACGCTTGTTTAACCGCGTCATTAAATCCACTTCTTTTACTTTTCCATTGTCATCCTCTTTGCACACACCTCCAAAGTTCAAACTAGTTTATCCATAAAATATCTTGCAGAGGTAATTAATTATTCATAAAATATAGAGTAAAAATTCTGTGTTCTCAGGCTGTTAAGCTAAGCACGCATAATATATGCTTGCCTTCGTAAAATGAATATGCAGATTGCTTACCAAAAAATATCTTGCAGAGGTAATTAATTATTCATAAAATATAGAGTAAAAATTCTGTGTTCTCAGGCTGTTAAGCTAAGCACGCATAATATATGCTTGCCTTCGTAAAATGAATATGCAGATTGCTTACCAAATACTGTGCTTTCTGTTTTGTTTCGGCCTAGAATTATTTATCCAAAAAGAAATGCTTGTCTTATAGGATCAACATGCAGGTTTTGAGAGTATGTATACATTCCTTCAAGAAACGGGAAGGACCTGAATAAGCCAGATTCTACCTTTAAACTACACAATGTTTGCAATGTATCAGGCCCATTCTCGGTGATCAAGTATCGTTACACTGAATGACGAAAATCTCACAATGTCGGAAACATTCTAGTCTGGAAGTACTTTCCTTCTTAGTAGACTGTCATATACAAGGGTAGATAACTGAGAACTGCCGTCAAGAGCATCATGCAGGTTTTCGTAGAAGCAATGCCAAGATGAAGGAGAGTGCGGAATCAATTGAAGACAATGCGACTATAAGCACCGCTACTAGTACAAGTGTAAGGCTGGCCGTCCTGAACTGAAACAAATAAAAAAGAAAGAGGTGCTAAGACTTCTGACTTTTATGAAACTAATCAGAAAGAATAAGATGATAACACACCAAGTGTCGTACCAATAACAGCGGCGTTAGCCCATTGTCAATGGGATCAGATGAACTGAAGGAAAACACAGAGACACTGTGTATCAAATGACCCATAATGATAATTGGGTTGAGAAGTACATCGTTTGTCTGCCGTTCCAGGGTTTAAAACACACAACTAGTTTAATCAGTCATTTTGCTTTCTCCATCATAATTCGAGGACAACGGCCATTGAAAATGGAGAAGTCAAAACTACTATAGGGTCTATAGCCCTTCAGATAGTAAAAAGATAATTTCCTTGGAAATGGAACTAAATACTTGGCAGTGGCAAAGTATGCAAACCATGTATAAAAGATTTATCAACCAATAACTTAAGGTTAAACACATACCGTATCCTTAAAACTCGGCCATTCTATGTACTTCAATTGTCCAGGTTGCTGAACGAGGAAAGTAAACAACTCTTGCCAAACCCTGAAACAAAATCCCTCATAAAAAAAACACATTGTTGATATTACCGGGTGCAATTCTCTGCTACCCTAAAATGGAGTTACAAATTAGCTCAAGCTATACTACCTCAATGATTCCTTACACAAATGCAACCAATATGGTTCTTCTTGGTACTCATCATCAAACTTTAAACCATAATTTCCTCCCCTAGACATGGCAAAACCCGGTCGAACGCTCTCGACCTGAAAAGATTGCATCTTTACCCTTGGAGTCTAGCAAAATATAAAATGGGTAAGTGTCAAATCTAAATAGAATACATGTATCACCAACGACAACAATACCCCAGTGCCTCAATGGCTCCCGCAAATTGCAGGATAGGGGTTGGATGTACATAACCTTACCCTTGTTTTAGCAAAAGAAAAAAGGCTATTTCCAAGATGAAAATTGAAAATTGCATGGAGAAGTGCATACCCATATTGGCATAAAGTTACAATTAATCAAATCCTTGGTGTTGGCTGTTGTAATTGGTTTGAGATTATTATAACCCAAAACTACATTGTACAACAAAGCAATACAAATAATTAGAATTAAGAAATGAGAATTATAAACAAAATAAAACCTAAATATTGTATGAAAAGTTGGAAACCTGAATAATTTGAGAGCAACCCAGAAGAAGCAATCATGTTTGCAAAAGAGGACACCCCTGTAAAAACAAATAGCAATTTTTTTAATAATTAAAATTGAATGAAAACCTAATTAAGGTTTATGAGGTAAATGAAACTTAATTAGCACAATTTAACAGATGAATTAATGGTTTGTATAGATGCTAGAAGGGGTGAGACTGAGAGAGTGAGTAGAGGTAGCAAGAGAGACAAACTTACGAAATGGAGGTTAGAAGGAAGAAGAAATTTGTTAATGGTTGGTTGCCTAGTGGGCTTCTGAGCGGAGGTCGTAACATAGGTAGATCAGGTCGGGTTTACGGCGTGTCAATTTAAGTCCGGGTTATTCTGGCCTATCATGAACTTCGTTTTGGGTTAGGTCAACTCTTCTATGATGTTAAGTTGTTGGTCATTTTTGGTTTGGGCAACTTTTCGAATGTAGGTATGGTTCGGACTTTGGATTAATAGTTAAAATACTTTAATTAGTAAGTAATATGACTAGAAGTATCTTAATCAATTGCGGGTCAGGTGGATTCATATCGGATATTGTTGAACCTGTCAGCCCATACTATCTATTATCTATATAAAACAATAAAACAACCACCACCACCATATTTTGTTCTCTTTAAACTACCCATTCATCATTTCTATTGAAAAAAATACTATTGTTTTCTAAGATAGCTTTAAAATTAAATGTTGGATTAATAACGTGTTTTTACCATAAATCATTAAATTTTTCGGTATTATTAAGTTTCGACCGGGTTTTGCCATGTCTAGGGGAGGAAATTATGGTTTAAAGTTTGATGATGAGTACCAAGAAGAACCATATTGGTTGCATTTGTGTAAGGAATCATTGAGGTAGTATAGCTTGAGCTAATTTGTAACTCCATTTTAGGGTAGCAGAGAATTGCACCCAGTAATATCAACAATGTGTTTTTTTTTATGAGGGATTTTGTTTCAGGGTTTGGCAAGAGTTGTTTACTTTCCTCGTTCAACAACCATATTTTGATTATTTATTGGGGCGGGGCGGGGGCGGGGATAGGTAAACCGTACCCATACCCGCCACCAAATTTTAACCCCCATACCCGCCCCGCCACCCGTGATGGGTATAAAAATCCCCACCACCACCCGCCTGCCAGGCTAAAATAGATAACCATACCCGCCCCATCTAACCCCCAAACCCACCCGCCACCTGCCTGTCCCCGCCGGGTACCCGCTAGACCCGCCCCACAGCCTAGACTCTAGAAACCATTATTTACAGAGGCTATAAATCACCATGGCAAATCTACAAATGATATTTTAATAAAATTAATCAGAAAAGGGAGTTCTAACATATTAGTAACATTTTCATTCACCATTGGCTTAGCACAAATGATATTTTAATAAAATTAATCAGAACATATTAGGGAGTTCTAACATATTAGGGAGTTCTAATAAAATTTGAAGTAGAAATATCCAGTGCAAATTTGAAATAGAAACATACGGATCAAAGCAGTTCTAACAGCTATATTAGTAATATTATATATATACGTGTGAATTTGTAGTAGAAATATCAGTGCAAATTTGAAGTAGAAATATCAGTGCAAATTTGAAGTAGGATCGAATTCTAAAACAACTACAAAATCACTAGATTGAAATAGGAGAAAAAATATCAATGGGAGGACTGGAAATGCCAAATGCGTGTGAAATTAAGTCAGTCACAATTCACAATACTAACAAGTAACAAATGTAGAAGAGGCAGTTCGAATCGTTCGTGACGGTCACAAGTACTACTCCGTATAATATCAATGCGAGGACTGGAATGAAATACTCCTATGTAATTTAAGGTATGAAAATTGAAGAAATTGACAATTAACAAAAGAAGAAAGTATGTACCTCTATCAAAAGTAGACAGTTTGAACGACGGAATCGGAAGCAAGCTTGGTAATGATGCGACGGAATGAAACTTAATCGGAAGCGAGATTAACGATAATTGAAGAAATAATCAAAAAAATGAAAAGGGGGCAGAGAGTCAGAGAGTCGTGAGGGACTGAGGGGATTTAGCATTTAGGGTTTTGAGATTGATTATTTGATTCTTCTAATTCTTCTAAAATCACTAGACACTGACTATTAGTTTTGGGCTTATAACATTTGGGCTTATAAAGTTTACATAATACTGTTCATGCATTTAGTATACAGGTACGAGACGGGGCGGGTACGGGGCGGGGCGGGTACGGGGCGGGTATCATTCTAAAACCATCCCCGCCCCACTACCCATGGCGGGTATAGCTTTTGTACCCGTACCCGCCCCACCACCCGCCAATGGCTTACCCATCCCCGCCCCAACTGGGGCGGGTGCGGGGCGGTATCCACATATACCCGCCCCAATGACATCCCTAGTACTGTAGCTTTGGTCGTGTAGCATTACTATTTCTCATCCTCTACATATATAAGATATGCTGAATTATTTTGATACGTTTGTTACTAAGCGATCTTATAGTTGTTATATCATTTTTTTCAATTTATATCTAAGACGGTATTATATGAAATTTGTTGTATATATTTCTTTTTTAATTTCAAAAAGTCTTAATAATAAGAATAATAATAATTATGGTATATGGAGAATCAAATGGGTTAACAATGAATTTACGATAATTCAGTAACCAATTTCTATTACAAAAGTTTAATACTAAATTGTTTATTTTCAAATTAAATTTATATCTAAAATTTTATTTCACGTAGAAAGTATGGACAATCAAACGATATATCAAATGTTTATACAATATTATTAAAGTTTTTATATTTTATGATATATTAAGGATTGTTACAATAATGGTTTTACGTAGAAAGTATCATCTGTTACATAAAATACCATACGTGTAAAAGATAATCAATATTTGACCAATACTTAACAATATATGACTGATAATAAAAGATGAGCTAAATATCAATTTAAACACCACATATATTTACAAAAAAATAATTAACTTTAAAATATGTAGAGCATAAAAGACGGTGGATGATGATCTACAATCATGGTCGGATAATGAATTAATATAGTTATGAATATGTAGATATGAGATACATATATGCTTAAACTCAAAAGTTTCGGAATGTACCAGTCGCAAGCTTATATAATATTTCAGATTGAAAACAATATAATTTTATGATGTGCTCCCTCGAAATTAATTTGATTTATGGTTACACATATGATTGCAACTTCATTGCAAATTTTAATTTGCATATATAATACCACATATATTTCTCACTTTATTATTCATGGTTATTGTTGTCTTTTATTTTGTCGAGAAACGTCGACAATTCGATTTTTTTTCATTTTCCATCAATTGTTGCATACTTACTTAACTAAGTGAATCACAGTGGTTGATCTAATAAGTGACCTCCTCATTTTCTTTTCTCATTGTAAGATGTGTAGTCTGTTATTGATATACTGTCAAAGAAATGAAAACAATGAAAACTACACCGAATCGCTAAGCTTTCTTTATAGAACAATTCGTCCCGCATATCAATGCCTGGGATGTTCCGAATTTTCTACAGAGATAAGACGGTGTTCATCGGTTTTTGGCAAGAAAACAGATATGTAATTTCGAAGCTTTTACGTGTAATTCTTTTTTTCTGTTCAAGAAGATTGATTATCAGTAATTTCTCTTAGGAAAAATACTGATCCATTTTCTATAATATATATAGGAAAATGAAGGGAAAAGGGAAGGGATTGAGTTAGATTTTTTTTTTTTTTTTGGTAAAAGAGAAGCGGGAATACCCGGAACATACAAACGAAAAGGCACTCAAACTAAAACAAAAACAAACCAAAACAAACAAACTACACGACCAAACGAAATAAAGCTAAGAACCAGGAGGAAGTAAACGAGGCCATGCCACCCCCTGCATATCATTTTTCAGAAAATGGCCGAGCCTTCTCGGGAAATTATGGGGGTCAAAAATCTGGATACTTTGAGCTTGGTCCACACCCCAATTTGCCAACCAATCTGCACAGATATTGCCTTCACGGTAGACATGAACTATCGTCGCCTGCCATTCCGAATCGTGCAAAATGCTTCTGCAAATCTTAATCAAATGTGAATGTGCCGTAGGTAGTGAATCGTTATCCTTCATAAAACCTTCGACCACCTTAGAGTCGGTCTGAATAATAATACGAGGGAATCCCCTATCCCTAGCTATTAACAAAGCTCGTCTCAACGCCATCAACTCAGCTCTTGTAACCGTCGCAAGTCCCAATTTTTCCGAGAAAGCCACCATCATATGCCCTGACGAATTTCGAAAAACTCCTCCCGCTCCTGCCATTCCTGGATTTCCTTTTGACGCACCGTCTATATTAATAGCCACCCAGTCATTAGGTGGTGCTACCCATCTCACCATCGTTTCTCTCCTCCTATTAACTGTCGCTGTGCTAATTATGTCTAGAGCCGACCTTGCCCGCAACACCTCTTCAATTCGCTGTTTTAGCATTTCATCTCGGTTCCTGGGTATTACTTCTTCCCTATCGAAAGCTCTGCAGTTCCTCCATCTCCACAGCCACCAAACTACAACAGTAAAAACCGATGGCCAGTTGTGTAAATTTGGCCTGTTACTTGGGGTGATATTCAGAATTACCCAATCCCGTATGTTAGTCGTATTCATAAACCGCGTCGAGCTTGCCACTGGGAATTGCCTCCACACACTTCTTGCTTCCTTGCAATCTCTCAGAATATGTAAAGCATCCTCTTCAATTTCCGGGCAACAAAAGCAACATGGGTCCTCCGTGAATCCTCTTCTAGCTCGGTTCACGTTAGACATTATTCGGTTATGTAGCAATAGCCATAGGAAAAGCCGCATCCTCTGTGGTGCCCATGTACGCCAAGGGAGTTTCCAAAACAAATCACTCCCTTCATAATCTCTGCCTCTTATTAATCGAATGGCCGACTTCACCGAAAAGTAGCCCGATGATGTTTCAGCCCAGTAAAATTGGTCCACATTATCGTCTCCCGGTAAAACTTCGTATGACGCGATCGTTTGTAACACATTATTGGGTAGAAAATCGGCAAAAACCTCCCATTTCCACCCCGTAGTGTTGTCCCACAGCTCCGCCACACTTGCTAATTGAATCTCCTCCGGAATAGGAGGGAGTACTAACCTTTGTAAAGGAGTTTCGAGTGCCCATGGTTGCTGCCAAAACAGAGTACATTGGCCGTTACCAATAGCCGATCCAACTCCCTGTTTTATGGTCTCCGATGCTTCAACAATGCCCTTCCAAACATTAGAGCTAACTTTCTTTTCCTTAAACATGTCTAAGTCACACCTCCCCTTGCAATATTTATGACGAAGAACTCTTGCCCAAAGCGAATTAGGCTCCTTCAGAAGTCGCCACCCTAGTTTTGCCATAAAAGCCGAATTAACTTGTCTCATGGAACGTAAACCAAGCCCCCCTTGCTCCTTTTCATTCGTGACCATCTCCCAAGATACGAGGCTAAGGCCCCGCTTCTCTTGATCCCCTCCCCAAAGAAACCTTCTCGCTTTCCTATCCAACTCATCACACACCGACCTTGGGACCTTAGTTGTTTGCATCGCATATGCTGGTATGGCGTTTAAAGTTGAGTGCACTAAGGTTGCCCTTCCTGCTAGCGAAAGTCCCCGACTTTTCCAACCAGTGAGTCGTTTATCCACTTTCTGAACTATATAATCAAAGTGTTCCTTTGTAACCCTTCCATGAAGAGTCGGAATACCCAAATACATACCCAAATTTTCTGTTTTTTCGAAGCCCAGTTCGCCCGAAACAGCCTCGCACACCTCACTTGTTACGTTGGGCGAAAAGTACACTTTTGACTTCGCCCTACTAACTTTCAGCCCGGACGCTTGACAGAATGTTTGTAGACACCGATTGATCGTTTGAGCTTGCTCAATCGATGCTTCGGCAAAAAGGATTATGTCATCAGCAAAAAATAAATGAGATAACACCGGTCCATTCATACACACTGGCAAACCACGCCAACCCCCTGTTTCGATCTCCTTCTCAATTAATTGAGATAACTTTTCCATACATATAGTAAATAAATATGGAGACAGAGGATCCCCTTGTCGTATTCCCCGAGTTGGCGCAAAGAATTCGGTTTTTTCCCCATTCCAAAGTACATTCAAAGTGACTGATTCAATAAGCTTCATGATAATCCGTGCTAACTTGAAAGGTAGTCCCATATCCAGCAACGTATGGTGGATAAAGGCCACTCAAGTTTATCGTAGGCTTTTTCGAGGTCCAATTTCAAAGCCATGTAGCCTTTCCTGCCTTTTTTTATCCTCATGGAATGTAGGGCCTCTTGAACTATAACAATGTTATCCGCTATTTGCCGTTTCGGGACAAAGCTTGCTTGCACCGGATTGATAAGTATGGGTAACACTGGTTTAAGTCTATTCACAATCATCTTAGTAATGAGTTTGTACGTGACATTACATAGGCCAATCGGTCTGAATTGACTTACCGAATGTGGGTGATCGATCTTTGGGATGAGAGAAATAAAGGCTTCGCATAACCCTTCCGGTATAATTTCATTATTCAACACATCTAACACTAGTCGCATCAGACTTGGCGCTACTGTTTCCCACTGCGTCTGATAGAACAACGCTTGAAACCCATCCGGTCCAGGTGCTTTGAACGGGGACATTTGGTTAAGTGCACATTTGGCATCGTGAGGACTGAAGCTCCGTTCCAATTTTACTTTCTCTGTATCATTGAGCAGTGGAAAACCGCCTATAACCAGTCCCGAGAGGTCTCTCATGTTCCCTGTGTTTCCAAACAACTCCTTAAAATAATTAAGGACCAAGCTCTTCACTGCCGACGCCTCCCATATCCAATTACCTTCATTATCTTGAAGTGCTTCAATTTTATTATGGTTACGTCTGATTATGGTGCTTAAATGAAACAGTTTCGTGTTTCGATCCCCATCACTTATTGCTTCCATCCGGGATTTTTGGAACCAAAGAAGTTCCTCCTCTCGCAGGACTCTATCCAATTGCTCCTTCAGTTTTTGCTCATATCGCAGGAGATAGTTCAGCCCATTGTGCGCCAATTTTTTCTGAACACCCAACAATCTTCGTTCCAAGCTCCTTTTTTTGCGAAAATGTTTCGAAAGATGGTCTGATTCCATTCCTGCAGCCTCTTCGAAAAATCTTGAATACACGGAATGAAAGGAGTTTCATTATTCCAATTTGTCTCCACGAATTCAGAGAATCGATCGTGTGAGAGCCAAGCAGCCTGAAAGCGGAATGGGCGTAAAATCCCTGGTATTGGGGCAAAACCATTCGTATTTACCAGTAAAGGGCAATGATCAGATTGATTCTGAATTAGGTGCCTCAACGACCCTTCTTCATACATTGTTCTCCAAGCCGAGTTACAAATCGCTCTATCAATTCGAGCCCACTTCCTTGTTTCCGTCGTGTGTCCCCTAGCCCATGTAAAATCTGGTCCCGAATACTTCAAATCCATCCAGTTATTCGCTTCAATCCAAGCATTAAAACGATTACACCGCCTTCTCATAGTTTCACTGTCTCCATTCCTTTCACTCATGAACCTCGTGTCGTTAAAGTCCCCCATAGCAATCCAAGGTTTATTATGAGTAGTTGCGAAATACTCCAGCTCACGCCATAAATCTTCCCTCTTAGTTGCATCAGGACTTCCGTACACTGCAGAAAAATACCACGGTATGTCTCCTACTCGAGTTATTTCCACTGTTAAGTGTTGAGCATGGTGGATTACTGGGGTCACCGAGACTTCTTCTCTGCGCCAAAACAACCAGATTCCTCCTCTAAAACCCTCTGCCTCAACCCGCGTGGCCCCGTTAAACCCAATTCTGTCACACACTCTTTGAGCAGTATCCCCACTGATACGAGGTTCAACTAAGGCCAAAACTTGGGGCTTATTCACTCTTATCAATTCTTTTAGCATTACTAAAAATTCTGGTCTTCCTGCTCCCTGTACATTCCATGTCATCAGACTCAGAGCAGGTCGATTATTTAGCTGATTTGGAAATCTATCCATAAAAACTTCTGGTTGAAAGTTAACGTAAGACAGAAAAGCCTCAGATAAGCGATGCAGAACCCGCATCACCTGAGGGGCAATCCTCACTTCTAGGCATAAATCCGGTGAGATTGTCCTTGGTGGGAGAAAGGATTCGATCTCCAGCTCTATCATATGCGCCAGTGGAATGGCTGTCATCATATCCGGTTCCTCCGTTGGTGATGTACCCTTGCTCGGGATTGAGTTAGATTTATGAAGAGTTACAACTCTTCGAAATCAACCGCCAAAATTGATTTATTCGGATAATTGCTTTGGCGCGAAAGTGGCGATTAACCACATAACTTTGACCAATTGTGAAATTAAGCCCCATAAGTTTTAAATGTAGTGATTAGTCCCATAACTTTGAGTTAAAGTGAAATTGAATACAATTTTTTATTTTCAACCAAAATTCAACCAAAAAAATCAATTGCATTTATTTATACAATTTATCAATACAATAAAAATTGTTTACATTTATAAATTGTGTGAAATTTATTACACGTTTTGGGAAAATAAAATTGAATGACTTGTAGAAAAGTTAGAATTTGAAGAGTAATTTCATAGGTATATCAATTATACTAAAGCTAGTGAAAATATTTAAAATATTCTATATAGAAACTATATTAATTAATAAATTATATAAATACTTTTAAATATTAAAAATTATTTAATGTACAATGAGTTTAAATATAAAATGATTTAATAGTATATTTATGTTAAAATTAAAAATAGGGTTAGATTTCACATTTTATCAAAGTTGTGGGGGCTAATTGCTACATTTGTAACTTATGAGATTTAATTTCACAATTGGTCAAATTATGAGATTAATTAGCACTTTCGTGATTATAGATGTGTGCCCTAAGGGTACAAGGTAGGAAAGAAATTAACGAAATTATTAACATCTCTAAAAATAATCTTCGACAACAATTTGGTTAACTTTTTAACTAACGCAAACTAGAATCTCCTTGAATAGCTACACTTGTAATTCTAATCTTGATAACAATTTTAATCATAATCAAATTGCTAATCCTTCTCCAACTCCAAATCGAAATCCAAATGCCCTACCAATAAAAGCTATAAATGTCTACCCATTATTCATTAATTTTATCTCCAACTTATAAATTCCATATTTTCTTCCAAAAACCTTAAACATCTAATTTAAATAAAGCACGATGAATTCAACCAAATTTTGCAATTGGTCAGCGGAAGGAGCACCTCAAACAACGAAAACACATCGAATAGCAACAGTTAATAACATGAAAAATCCAGAAAAAATCCCGGAGATATATACGAGTTTAAAGGACGTGATCACGAAGAAAGACGGTATCTTGCGAGAAAGTATGGAGTATGATATAAGTATAAGGGATCCGTTAGTGAAGCAAGCCGCATTGGCGTACTTGTCACCCAAGTCTAAACCTCCAAAGATGGTGACTCATTGGTCGCGAATTACGTGTTGTTCTTACATTAACGTCGTTTGTGACATTGTTTTTAGTCCTATAATGGGATTCATTGGTTCGACTAAACGGGTTGGTACTGAAGAGATGGATGGAATGTTGATCGAACGTGAAGATAGTCAAGAAAAGTCAATGTCGGGTAAAAATATGTGGAATTCGAGTGTTGATAGTTGGGATGAGATTATTATGAATCGGGCGAAGCATCAACAATGATAATGGAGTGATGGAGACAAGAAAAAGAAGTAGGCAAGAGTAAATATCGACTTCAAATCTTACAAAGTGTTTTGTAGATTAGTTCTAGTCGAAGATATTGGGTGCACCGTGCCATGAACAATGGCATACCCTTTTCAATTACAAATCTTCCTTATTGTTTTTCTGTTTAATTTTTTATAGAAGATGGTTTATTAATTTTATATTTTCATTAACTTAGTCTATGATGATTTGGTATACTAATTCTCCAAATAATCTTGTTAATCCGAGACGTTTTACTAATATTAAGGTAATTGGAGATGGAAAATTGTTGAATTCCACATTCATTTTTCTATAAAACAGGGCACTTTCGGATTTGATTTTTCTCAGGATTATTTGTGATTGTTTTGGGAAATAGTGGTGTATCTTAAGTTTACTCCAGTTGTCACGTTTATGAGACGAGTACTTCAAATTGGTTCATTGTATTTATAGATGATTGTGCTCAATAACCAAAACTTTAATTTGAGCGGATCTTGATTTTACCCAGTGTTTAAGTTTTTAAAAACTCAAAAACATCTTTTTGTCCTTAAAAATAGAAACAACAATTTGATATTAAAAAATTAAACTCAAAAAGAAAAACTTTTTTTAAGCTAAGCCAAACATGCTCTAAATGTGCTTATTATTAAGACATCCAATATCTCGAATACCAAGATCGCCCTTACAATCCTCCTTCCATAATACTCGTATTTGCGAAACTCTCACCTTAAGTCTTATCACTTCCTTTATTTTAAAACAATTTTAATTTCTATTTCTATGTTAAACACTCACGTCCACTCTTCGGGGAAAAAAAATCAATTTTCCGACCCTAACTCAAGTGTAGGGTTATGTCTGAGCTCTTTAAATCATCACCCCTTACTAAAAGAAGAAAACAATCATTTAAAGACGAGTGTTTCATAATTAAATATGAATATTATTATATATAAAGGTGTTTAAAAAGCTTTTAATCAAATTATACAATAAAATAATACATATTTAAACAAATCAATATAGTATATACACGGACTCGATCTGTTCGGACGTTGTTCGGACATGTTAAATCACTATAATACTTGCCTTAGAAAGTATATATTTATCATGTATGGTTCACGAGTCGAATTACGTTTATCCTTCATGATTAATTCAATTGTTTACGACATTAAACTTGTGTCATCAATTGCTAGTTGTTTTATATCCCAAATGAAATGTAAACTCGTACATGAGACTTGCCATATGAACTTTCACTATTATGTTGCTCATGTAATTGAAATGGTTGGGTATCTCCGTTGTGGTTATTCGATTGAATGCTTAAGCCGTTTAAGTAGCTAAGTTGAGGAGGAAGACCCCCCGGCCGGACAACCGGAAGGGAAACCGGCTCCCGCTTCAAGTTAGCTTCTCAAAACTAGCTTAAGTGTTGCCTTGATTGATTTGAAGCTCACATGTTCTAAATGGGTTAGTTAACGGTTATGTTAGCTCGAGTAGTAATGTCAACGGTTATGTTGTCTTACTTATATGTTGATAACGGTTATGTTATCTTAAGTTGAGTCGGATAACGGTTATGTTACCTAGCTTGTGTTTGGTGATCGACGGTTATGTCATCCTATGTATTTGAGTGACGGTTATGTCACCTTGTTTGTGAATAGATAGCGGTGGTGCGATTTGTGTATCATTGTAATGAACTAATGCCACCCCGGTTATGGGTTTTGTCTATGTTCGGGATTGGTCGGAGGTCGTGCTAATGCGCTCCCGTAGTTGGAGGTCGTGCTAATGCGCTCCGGTCCCCGTTTGTCGTTCGGTGTAGGTTATTACATCGAGAGGTCTGGCCAGGTCTTAGACATATAGTCAGCGGTTACGCTATACATAGATTCGGTGTCGTGGTTATGCGTCCCGATAGCTAGTGTCGTGGTTATGCGATCTAGCGGTCAGTGGTAACGGTTATGTTCCCTAACGGCGTTCATTCTATTCTTGTATGCTCTGTGGTTGGCCATGCCATCTAGTGTTGGCCTCTGAGTCAATTACTTGCTTGTTGTTTGTGTGAATGAACATGCCATCAAGTGTTGGCCGCTGAGTCATTCACTTGGGTTGATTATCCGTTTGATATAGTTCACATGATGACCTTGGTTGTAACTTGTAAATCACATGTTGGTTCATGCTTGGTCAAGTTTGTCATATTTGATCATTTATCATTGTATATGCATGTTCATATGTATATGTTGTATTGTATTACCGTTTACGTGTTTTCTGACAAAAAGTGGCTGGGAGAACCTCGAGTTACTCCCCACTGACTGTGGCGTACATGTTTCATGTATGTAGGTTGGTGCTGTTTGGGGAAGACGTGTGGCTAGCGAGCATTGTTAATTAGTCGACAATTACCTATTTACGTTTAGCTTAGATTTAATTATGTTGCTATCGAGGGATACCTTATCCCTTGTAACCTTTCATTTATCTTGTATAAGTTATACTTTTCTTTAGTTTTAAATCTTCCGCATGTTGTTTTTGATATTCCGCGATTAAGTTTATGTACTTATGTCGAAAGTTTTAAAAAAATATCGTATTTCCGCTGCAAGTTGCTTGTTTATTTTTATGTAATATCGCGGGGTGTCACACTAATTGCTCTGGATATATGCTGATATGTGTTTTGATTGCGCAGGTGGTCTGATCTTCTTAACACAATCAGAACTACGCTACCCTCAAAAGTCAAAAGCATGGACTAGCCTTTCCCTGGATCTATATGCCACTTTCTGGGGTCTGACGTTATATGATCTTTATGCTCCAAGGAATCGCCGTCTGAAATTGTCAAGCAGCATGCAGCTCTCAATGTGTTAGATGAGCTGTCTGATAATTCAAGTTCTGCAATCGTTACGAGGAATAAAAAGGAGAGAATTCAAGAAACCTTCGTTTGACGAGGGAGCTTCAGAAACATGAGGACCATGTTGCTTCTGTTCGCAGGAGACTCGCTAGAGAAAAAGATAATTGGTTGAGCTCTTGTCAGGAACAATACATTGAAAATTAACTTGGAGTTCCTGCAACGTTGTATTTTTCCTCGTACATTCAGCATGCTGATGCTATTTACTATGCCGAGTTTGTCCACACTCTTCCTTCATTGAGCACTCCGTATTTTAACACAGTCAATCATGTTGATGGCTTAATATGAAAAACTCTACACTCCATGACATGCTGCTGCACTGAGCCACTGAGTATGAGGCTGGTACGCTAGACAGGATCTTGTTTGAGACGGGACAGCCGCTCCAAAACAGGAACTCGTTTTCCAGTTTTGATTTTATTCTTTGTTTCGTAGCTCATTTTTCGTGCCAAATTTGTATTAGATCCTTTGATTTATTTAGATCTTCTTAAAATTCAATCTTTTTAGTTTTCATAATATCTTTCGGATCTCCAATTGAGCGAGAAACGAAGTTTCGGTGACCGTTTGAAAACTGCTACGCGAGCAGCCCCTTTCATACAGGTAACCCTGAAACCCGAAACGTTTCGAAACGCGAGATTTGAAACCCGAGAAATTTCGAAACGAAAAACCGCGAAACGTTTCGAAACGCGAGAAAAACTTGAAACGTTTTGAAACGTGGAAATTTTTTTAGCAACGCGAAACTTTACCCAAAACGCGAAACGCTAACCTTGAAACGCGAAACGTTTCGAAACGCGAAAATTCTTCTCGAAACGCTAATCCAACTCCGAAACGCTAAACCTAAATTCGAAACTCGAAACGCCCCGAAACGTTTCGAAACGCCAAAAGTGTTTTCGAAACGCGAATCTATGTTTTCCTCAAAACAAAGGCGGCTCCTTTTGAGGCCTTCCTACTGACTTCTTTCTGATTGGATACAAGAGGTTGCAGTACAAAACTTATACCCATGACATCTAAAAGAATACGCGGATGAATTTGACCAAGAACTTGATGGAAAGGTCTGTCTACCTCATCATTTTGGTCAGATGTACTCTGACCAAATATTTTAGAGTTTTCAACTTTTGCCGCTAATTTGGAACCATCCGGCCATCGCACTTTTGAGAGGTACTACTCATGAGAATTGAATCAAGGGCATATTATCGCTAGAATCTCGAGTGTATCTGTTGGTATGTGTTACTATGTGTGTTTAAGAACTGTGCTAGAGGCAAAGTTATTTTTTTAGGCTTATTGATTCAGATTGGAAGTTGTGGAGTGGCTTCAATACACCATTAGATTATATAGGCGAAATCCGAGAATTTTATTTGCTTTTGTTGCTATCAATGCTTGCTTCCGAAGTTTATCATGTCACTCGAGTCAGAGCCATCATTCTGTTGGATTTAAGTACAGGTTTGTGGTTTTTGAAGCAAAAGCAGATAACGCCTCTTCTAATTTTACAGTGAATTGGATATTTAATCATGTAGGAAAATTGAATGTGTTATGCAGATTTGAGATCTAATTTAGAGGCAAAACGATTTGTTTTATGTTATGTTGTGTGAGTTGATATCTCATTTAAAGGCAAATATATTCGTTAGAAGATTTGAGTAAAATGCCTCGTTTTTTATGTTTAATCTCAACAGTAGCTACATACTGTTTTATGTTTGTTTGATGATCACAATTGTTATTCACTTATTCATGATCTTTGTGTGTGTGTGTGTTTTTTTTTGTGATTTATCAAAATTTGAGTTTGAAGAGAAATTAGAGAAGTAGCAGCTGTTATGGGAAAAGTTTATCATCCGAGGAACTGTGTATATTTGTTTAACAATTAGATTACTGATACGAGGTTGTAATTCTGCATGCACTTTTCTCTAGTTATGATTGATCAACCTGATGCCTAAATGCACTAATAAGATGAGGCGTGCTAATGAAAAATGCTTTTTGTGGATTTAAATTAGCTTAAGCCTTACTATGTGACAGTTTCACAAACTTGCTCAATGGATTTTGCTGAAGGAAAGCCTGCTTTTCTCCTACTTATCCTTATCCTGATGAGTATAGCCTCTCTTAACAATATTTTCCTCCTGTTCTTTAACTCAAAATGTGCATGTTCAGCTGTCTTGTATCCTATCATTCCCATTGACGTAGTTTTGTGAGGATTGAGTGGTAACTTATTTCGCGTTGTGTTTTATTTTGGTGATTCTCTTAGCCTCTCATAAACATAGGCATACCAGTCTTTTAAACTAACAGGAAGTATGAACTTGACCGTTTGGATCTACTGAATTTGCTCTGCTCTGGTGCACTAATTAGTCACATAGATCGCGCATTATGCTGGTTAATTTTTATTGAGTGATAAATGCGCAGTAAATCCTTTCTTATCAACAAGCATGCTATACCAACCTGTTTATTTGTACTAAGGCTGTAAAGGTGACAATTTTGCATTGTGCAGCAAGATGTTCTAGACGTCTTTACTCAAGAGTGTTCTTGAGTGGTTTTCCTATCTCTCAGAGTGCAATGTTGTTAAATATTTGTCCACCTTCAGTAATCATAGTTTATGGTTGAAATTGACAGTGGATGTGAATATGTGATGCAGATTTTTTTTTTCTCTTCTTTAATCTATTAGCTTGGAAATTTAAGTTTTCACCTGAAATGCACGTTACTCAGAGTTTATGGTCTATACGGTAGTAGTGTTATATGTAATGATATTGAGAGGCTGACCAGCCAACGTCCGTTTAGATGGACTCTTGAAAGTCCAGATGTCAAAGCAATTGTGGAAGATGTTAGTTTGAAGATTGCATTTCCCACATTTTATTGTCAATCTTTAAAACAGATTCAGTCAGAGTCATGTCAAAAGCTAATGACGGTAATAATCAACTATTCAGGTGGAAAACGAGGTGTTTCAGGTTTTTGTTAGTTACTCCGTATTCATTGGAACATGGTCTGAAATTGGTTAACGCTGACAGGCATCTTATGATGAGCTCCAAGCTGAAGCACAAACCTCCCACTCCCGTGGTATGTCACTGGTTCTTTTTTTATGCTTGAGCTGACTGTGAAACTTGTGGTGCTTGATTAAACCGTGTATATGTGCTGATGAGTGATAATTCTCCTACTGAAATAGACATAATCTGAGCCTTCTAGGATGCAACTACTCCAATTTCATGTTCACATAATATGGATTTAGGCAATAGCGTATTTTAACCATACCAGATCAGTTTTGTGCGTGGAAGAAAGTCTTTCATCTTAAAAGGCCAACTATAATGAAAGATACGTTAAATTTTCCTGCTTGCAAGGCGATGTAGGGTGTGTTTATCTGCAAGAAAGCTGGTGGCACTAATGACACTTTGAATAAAATTGGTAGAGAATTTGACTAGATTATCCAGCTTTGTTCATTGATTCGTTTATTCTTCCCAATATATTACTTGTTGATGCTGTTTTAGCTAGAATCAGACTTAAGAGCACTTTGTCAAAGTAATGGTGATTGTAGACCATGTAGAGTCAATCTGGCAACAGTTTCATAGATGCGAGTCCAATGTCACTGAAAATGTCTTGAATTTGAAGTTTTGAACCTCCTTTCCCCAACCAACAAGACTATTGATCAAGTTTGAGCTGTTGCCAGAGGAGCGAAATGACTGCCTTTTCATTGGTGCAATGTTTATTTGTTCGTGGGGAAACAGGGGCTAGTTTTTGTTAGACAATATATTAGCGTTTTCCCAAGTACTAATTATACTCTTATTATGACCTATTTCCGATTTCCCTGCATCCGTACATCAAAGAGGGTGAACTCTGTGTATCACAATTCATAAATTAGCTACACGAAGCTGGATTCACAATTCATAAATTAGATAGTTTTGGGTTTCTTAACACAAGCGGGGGATGGAACATGTTAAACCGACAAGGGAAAATACATTGATTTCCAAGTATGATGATATATGTTTTTGCTCCTTTTTTGTGACTGTATGCAGTGTGCAAAACATCCATTCCGGAGAAAACACGGCATTTAGAGGATGTTATTAATGCTCTTCGCAGTGGATATGTGACCACTTAAGTGGGTTTATCCTTTTCTTGGTAAGTACAAGGTTCTCCCATGAAAGCTTACATTTTCACATCAGATAGAAACTAGATAATAATGGTTAAGTATGAGTATCTACATAACCTAGCATCTTGTTAAACCGAGGTTCTGATTTCTAGCCTGATACTTGCCTCTGCTCGTCTTTTACAGAGTTTGTACTCCATTTAATCATATTGCTTAACAATCCACAAGATAACCAGTCATTGTACGTGTAAGAGAGTTGTTCATGCTTTTGTCGTTCTCACAGTACTTGAACTTCACCTTGCCTTCACATTTCTGATTTTTTATACTGTTTTAATTTACTTTTGCGCTCCTGTTTTCTTTCACTCTGGCCTGAATGATCGTCTCACTCTCGGTTCTAATGTATGTCATATTGCTATCTTAGATGAAATGTCCTGGAAACGATTTTGCTGGAGTTCAGATGCCAGAATGAGCAAAAGATGAATTACTTGAAAGTCTTGGTGTCCATTACGTCTAAATAGTACTCCGTAGTATAATATATCCAAAAACCGAATTTGGGAATGTAGATGAGCTCTGAATTAGCCGAAATCCAAGTACTACTGTACTAGTGTCTAGTACATGTCATGTGTACTACTTGATGCTTTTAAAAAGTATATGCCTATCATTGAAACTACTGTAAATGCAATATTTGGGATGGGTTATGGGAGCTAAAACCCGTTTCCATATTGCTACTAGGAACTGGATGATTTTATGCTTTTATTAGGGTGCAAGGTGATAATACTCTACATGACAAGAGCTAAAAGCAGTTAGCTTACATTATTAAGCGTGAGATTCTGGATATCGGAGGTGGTTTGTTTACATTAACATTTTTAAAAGTGTTGGATTCTTGTGGTTATAACATGAAAGACGTAAAAGGAGAATATCCATAAGATGTGCCTTGAATGTATAAGGTATCTCGTGTCAGTATTGTAGGGATGGGGGATGGTGAGGATCTGGGATTATGGAGAGAGACATGTTTCATAACTGGGAGTATACTTTCATCCCCATCTTCGTCGGTTCAATCATTCCATTCTTCACGATTGACTTTCCAGCCATTTATTATTTTAATGGACTGCTGGTGCTGATATAGCTGGTTGTACAAGGGTTTATCATCGCTCCACGACTCCACCGTCTAATTGGACGTCTTCGTATTACACATAACCGAGAAATTGAAAAGCGGAATTTTTTCTAGAAACGCGAATCATTCCCCAAAACCTGAAACCCAAAATGCGAAATCCCAAAACGCGAAACGCGAAACCCTAAACTGTTTATATTATGTTAACCTTCCGTCTTTTTTCATCTTTGTTAAATTTTCACCAAATATTTTTACTGTCTACTCTTCCATTTATCTATTATCTCTTTTTCCTTCAAGCCATCATGTTTGGGAGATGTCGATCTGGGTAAAAGAATGGAGAGGAAATGATTGATCAATTTGGTTGATTTGACGTAGATCTGTGTTAATTTCCATTTGGGTAAGAATCAATAAATAAGGTTAAGGAAGATGTTTCATATGAACCGATGAAAATTAAAAGAATGACATTGATTTGGGAATTGAGAATGAGCTTTATTTATTCTTGGTGGGGGGCGTGGTTTAACAGGTAAGTGTTTAACCATGTATAACTTTGTTTCTTATACGAGAGTGTACACTATAGATCTTATCAAAGATAGACGGCTCCTTTTGAGACCTTCCTACTGACTTCTTTCTGATTGAACACAAGAGGTTGCAGTACAAAACTTATACCCAGTACATCTGCAAGAATAATGAGAAAGAGAACTTTCAATAGAGGAATAATGAAAGTTGAATTAGTATATAAAAGTTTTTAGCTTAAGTCAGAACTTATTTTGTTTGTTCAATGTGAGGAAGGTAATGTAGACTGTAGAGTGGCTAAGTGAATTATTAGAGATTAAACTGATTTGGTATTAATATAGACATAAAAGAGCGCCAAATATTTTAGAGTTTTCAACTTTTGCCGCTAATTTGGAACCATCCGTCCATCCCACTTTTGAGAGGTGCTACTCATGAGAATTGAATCAAGGGCATATTATCGCTAGGATCAGCTTATCGACCTTCATATTCGAGGCAACGGAATCCACAAATTGGTATAAACAATCGTGGTGGTCCTTAGTTCTGTAAAATGGATGAAGTTTGACGCCGGTGGAGTAGATTTGGTTTGTATAAGTTGTTTTTTAGGCAGCAATGGCAATAGTGGTGGGAGTTATATCAGTTGGCAACATGCATGTCCTGGTTCAAACTCTGTATGTATGATAACCTTTCTAAGGTTTTATTAAGATTGTCCATGGTTTGAAAGGTTTGCCTGTCATGGTTTGTGGCGCCAAAACATGTTCACTGTTGGTTGAAGGTTTTAATTGATATAAGAAAATTTTGGGTGATGAGATATCTTCTAGATCTCAGGTTGGTTGTTTTGGTGGTTATGATTCCCCATAATGATTAAGGTTTAATCATATGTTTGATGTGGAGACATGATAATTGGCTGACAGAACTAAAGTCTCCTCTTCTCTAGTCTTATGTAGCGAGTCGGTGCATAAATTTCTGAAGAGCTTTCTTATGTTGGTTGATGGACTACTGTCTCCTAGTGCTGATGCAATTTTCTTTGAATTTGATGTTAGTTATTACCTGAATCCTTTGTGGTAAAAAGACTAGCCGTCTTAATGGGGTTTGTTCTGTTGATGGGCCATGTCTGTGTTAGGGATGGCAATGGATCGGGTTGGATCGGGTTTTGCGAGATCCAAATCCGATCCACTGATCTAGTGGATCACCGATTCATATCCAAACCCGATCCATATCCAAAATTCAATGATCCATATCCAATCCACCATTTTTTTGTATCATCCATATCTATACCCGATCCATGATCCAATCCAAAACCCAATCCATAACCCGATCCATATCCATTTCAAACCCGATCCATACCCATTTCAAAGCCCACACATTATAATTGTAATTCCGCTATCTATAACCCGATCCATCAATTCAGATGCCTTTACTTCGTTAATTGTTACACCTTATTCGTTTATACTTGAAATCTTACTCTTTAAGTTCAGTTTAACTCTATAGGTCAAAGTTCATATAATTTAACTCTTTTAAATTTAGTTTAGTTCAGCTCAATTGAGCTTATATATGTAAAGTTCAACTCTTATAAGTTGGATTCAGAAAACTTTAGTTCAATTCATACTTATTTTCCTACAACTTCAACTTCTATAAATCCAGTTCAACTCAAATAAGTTTAGTTCAGTTTCTACGAGTTTAATTCAACTCAACTCCTCTAAGTTTATTTCAGTAGATATAAGTTTAATTCAACAAAATTAAATTCAAAAGAACAAAGTCTTTCCTAATTATAATTTAGTTGTCTTAAAAGATAATTTGAGCATTTAGTACTGGTAGTATCGTTAGTGTTATGAATAGTTTATGAGTTTTATTATTGTAAAATTTATGAGCTCTAATGTAAATTTATGAGGTTCTTCACATTAATCTATCATGTTAGTAATCTTTCATTCATTATGCTATTGTGAGATTATCGAACTTGGGAATTTGTATTCCTTTTAATGATGTAGTTAAACTATTAAAATGACATATTTCACCTAACAAATATTGGTATAATTGATGAAATACAAAAATTTTCTCTAATAGTTAAAATGCCATAGGGTTCACCTAACAAGTATTGGTATAATAGAACCACTCGAAAAATCTAATAGTTAAATGCAGATATGTAGTATAGACCTCCTTTGGGAGTTGGATAGAATCAATATCTAGTCAATTTAATTAATTATAATAATAATAATAATAATAATAATATATTTTTTAGAAAAGGAATGAGATTAATTAAGATTGGTTTTTTGCTTATGAAAAGAATTAAGGTCGATTTTGCATTTTTAATGGGTTTAAATTTGGAAAAAAATAGTTATGGATCGAATTTGGATCGGGCTAAAGGCGGATATAAATCGGTTTCGGGTCGGTGATGGATCTTAAGTGGATCAGATGGATCGGGTCGGTTATGGTTATGAAATGGATCGGCGTGGATTTGGTTCGGGTATTTTTTGGGTGGATTTTATGAATATAAGATGTAGACTTAATAGTTAGTTGTTATCATTGTAACTAACTATATAAGGACTAATCATTGTAACTAACATTTACTTTTACATAATATACTTTCTCTTACTATAACCAATTATATCCTCTCTCTATAACTAACTATCAAACTACTGTGAACTATACTAAGCTTGTAATCACCATTAATGGAGATCATATATCTTCACATGGTATCAGTCGCTTGAGGTTTTTCCGATCCTCTATTCTTTTATCCATTATCTTCCGCATTTCTACTCTGATTGTCTTCATTCTTGGTGTGTTTTTTTTCGTCTTCTCTTTTCTTTGACGATTTTTTCATCATGTCTGATGCTGCTAGTACTGCGTCTGTTCCTGATGCTTTTGAAATTCTTGATGATCCTCTGTATATTTCCAATTCTGATCAACCTACTCTGAAATTAGTTGATATTAAGTTCAATGGAACTCATTTTCTTCAATGGAAAAGAGAGGTTTATCAAGCTTTAGTGGCTAAAAATAAAGAAGGATTCATACTCAACATGTCAGTTCAGGAATGCAGTTAGCAGATATTATGACTAAGGCATTAGGAGTACAACAACATAGTTTTCTTACTAGCAAGCTTGGACTCAGATGCAATAAGATGAGTTCAGCTTGAGGAGGGGATATGAATATAAGATGTAGACTTAATAGTTAGTTGTTATCATTGTAACTAACTATATAAGGACTAATCATTGTAACTAACATTTACTTTTACATAATATACTTTCTCTTACTATAACCAATTATATCCTCTCTCTATAACTAACTATCAAACTACTGTGAACTATACTAAGCTTGTAATCACCATTAATGGAGATCATATATCTTCACAGATTTGGATTCGGATTCTAACTAATGGATATGGATATGGATTTTCAAACCATGGATTTGGATCGATAAATTTCCCTCGGATCGGTTCGGTTTCGGTTCGGTACTGGACAAATTGCCATCCCTAGTCTGTGTATTATCTGAAGTTATATTGTGCATGGTTATGGGTGAGAGTTACTAATGAAACCGGTTATTTTGGGGTCTTTTGTCCTCTGTGGTTCTTATTTTGGTATTATGAGAAATCTTTGGACTTAAGTTCGAGTTCTCCATTTGGCTGGATTCTCCAAATTTTCCTTACTAGCGTGCTCAAACCAATTAACTGCATTTCCTTTTGTTGGATAAAAATTCGCTTCAAAAAGAACAAAAAACACTTACAAATGAAAGTGAGTTTCACAGTATTTACTCATCTACCTACTTCAAAATAAGGTGCCATTTTCACCCGTTCTACTTTCCGCTATAAAAAGTTTGTGTCACTTGCAAATGTAACTATTCCAACTAAATGAAGGGAGTATTCAGCAAGGTGGCAAGTGCATATGAAGGTCTTGCTTCCTTTCAAGTGGTTTATCTTGCGTTTTTGGTGAGCAGTGTCTTCATGTCTTAGTGGATCTACTAGATATATTGACCACATTTGTAGCTTTTGTACCTTTGTTGTGCTGACTAACGGAAGTCCCAAGGGTTTCCCTGTTTTAAAGAGAAATGAGTTTCTGAAGTTTACAATAGACATAAAGCTCTGCTCTTGGACTTCTTTAATGTGAGGGGGAAGATATTAAAGGCACCTTAATGAGGTGTCTTTTTGAATCAGCAGATGCTTTAGTAACTTGTTTGATTGAAGAGAATTTGTGACTTTGGATCTCATCTCATTATCATTTTCTCGGTCCCTATGAATAGGCTCTCGCTTTAAAGGCGGTAAAGAGAGGGTCAAAACTATACAGCCTTTCCCCTGTAATAACCGCGAGGGTTGGATGATCACAGCCTTTCCCGATAATCGAGAAGATTTACATTAACTTGGACCAATTTTTGTTACATCAAATATTCTTAGCCACTAATGGAGCCATTTGTATGTTGTAACCCATACACTATATTCAAATGCATAGGAACAATAAAGAGTTGGTCCCATTGGAATTGGACAACTGTGAAAACTAAGATTTTCAGGCGTCGTTAATTCTTAGGGCGATGCTATGTCAGATTCACCTTTGCTGCCTACATCAAATTGTCTTATTTTGAGGCATTTTTCTTTTGGTGGAGCAAGTGGATTGGTGAATTTTGGACAATTGTATACTTTTGGGAAATTCTTCAGACATGACCTCGTTGGGTGATACGCGGCTGTAATTCTCCTCCATAATAATCTTTTTGGCTGAAAATATGGGCAATATTTATGAAGTACTAGTTTATCATCAACTGAAATTGATGTTTCGGTCTTTCATTATTGTAAGTGTTTATTAATTTAACCTCTGTAATTTAATGAGAAATTAATTTTTATGTGGTGTATATATTGCATCAACCTGAATTGGCCTAGATATATACCATTAAGTGTCATGTTGTATAGTGGTTTGTGTGTTCACTATCAATTTATTTGGCTTTTGAAATCTTAAAACCTTTGGCTTAAATTATCAATTTTTCTCTTTGCCTCTTGTTTTATGTTTCTTTTACCAGTCTGCCTTTCATACATTTAACTCTGGCGAGTTACCTCATTCCTCGGTCATGTTTTCCATTTAGTCATAAAGCCATTGTGTTTTTTTAGGTGCAATAAGTACCCGTCAATGGAACTAAGAGGTCTTAGTCAGTATCGTATAAACAACTTGAAAAGGGGTCAAGGAACAGAACTTATTCTGCTGCTGCAGGTAACTTTTATAGTCCATCAATCCCTTCTTTTTTGGGCTGATGATCAATCTCGAATTTAACATTCTGGTAGTGTGAATGATTGCATTACTTGATTTAGTACATCACTTATTCTCCTTTAGTTCATTTTTTTCTCCATATGGTTGTTCAAAGTTTTCACAAGTTATGAACAAACATATAGAAATGGAATGAATGGAGAAAGTATTATCATTTTACGGAGTAATTTTGGTTACAAGCAACCACTTATACTCATAGATCTATCATGTTTTGGCTCCATATATGATATACTTACAATTGAAATTGTGAGTTAATATTTCCCCACGGACAGTGTAAAACTGTAAATTATGTTGACTATACCTTACTCTTCGAATGTTGGAAGGGTCAATTTTTGTGGAGTTTAGCCAAGTCACTACAATGTGACTTTGGTATGCGTTGGAACAAAGGATATTGGCTCGTAAACTATTTGTGCATCTTTTATTCTGATGTGGATGCCAGTTGATGCGATTATAATTATCAATATGGGTGGGTAATCAGGAAACAATATTTTTGAGTTTTTAAAAAAAACACTGGATAATATTGCGCTGTTGTAGTGTTGTTGATACGAATGGTTGATGCATGTGTTTCGTTGGTTGTTGTAGGTTATAACATATGTGAATTTTAGTTCAACATATTTACATCTTGTAGGAATTGTTAAAAAGTTTGTGAATATTCAGCCCTACACATTTCCATCTTGTAGGAGTTGATACAGCAGATGGCAAATTTTTAATATACAGAAAATAAAGATCAGTTGGATTCCATGGCAGGGGGCAACACTCTTCGGTCTCGTGGCTACATCATCTGGCATTATCCGAAACAAGGTAGTTTAGTTAATAAGGAGTTTTTGACATTTGGTGGTATGCTGACTTGTTACAATAGTATGAAAAGTTGATTGGCTTGATCCAGTAACTTATTTAATGTGTAACTTGCAGATCTTTTACTACTTAGGAGTTGGGATAAACTTTAGTTAATTTTTATAATAAATTTAACTGAATTGTGAGAATTGGTATAGCCAACAGATTAGTCTTCTAATGTGTTACAAGGGTCCACTCACATTGCTTTCTAAATTCTGGGATTTTCTGAGTTATTTTTCGAAATAGGCGATTTTCAACAATTAATTAACGAAATAAGTTACTTTTGAAATTTATTACAAAAAATGGGTCCACGTTATCACCAAAGCTAGGTTCGTATTCAAGTCGCTTACCCGGAGAGCGACCGTGTCCAAAAAATTATACCAACAACAAGTCGCTTAGGGGGTGAGCGACTCACAACTGGCTGAAAAAAAATCCTACCCCCAAAAGTAAAAACGTTGTAGGAGCCAGCGACTTACTTCTTTTGTCTCTCTCCTCTCTTATTTCTTTCCCCTTGGTTTCCATGGGAGACCTTCAATCATCACCATTATCACTCATGTTCCAAGAATTGTACTACCACTGAAATACCAAAACACAACCAAAGTCATTACCGGAAACCAAATTCTGCTTATTTTACCCATTATTTATTCTTTAAATACTACTTAATACACATACTTTTTTTCAATTGAAATTTCAGGGTGGAACAAACAGTTTTTCAACTGAAATTTCAACACGGAGTTGTATTTCTTCTCGTTCATCGTCTTGTGGAGTGATTTTGGGGAGTGTTGAAGACAGAGAAGAATAAAGAGATAAAATTGGGAAATGAACAAGCTTTGAACTAGGGTGGAGAAAAGCCGAGGTTTTGGATGTAAAGGGAAGGAGGAAATGAGATTGTAGCTTTGGGAAGGTGTATTAATGTCACCATTTGTGTTTTTTTAATGATACTTGAAGAAGATGAGAGATGTTATACAAAAAATGGAGTTATGTATATTCACTATGAGACTTGAAGATGAAGATGAAGATGAGAGATGTTTGAGAGCAAGGAGAGAAGCGTCCATGAAGACTTGGAGAGATGGAGAGCTGAGGATTATGGGAGCCAGCGTTTGAACCAAATTAGGGAAACAGGGTAAACGGAGCAAATCAAGTCGCTCACCCCCACAGCGACTTGATTTATTGCTCAGATTCGGGAAGTCCAATCCTACGTGGACTCATTTTCGGTAATAAATTTCAAAAATTACCTATTTTGTTAATTAATTAGTGAAAATCGCCTATTTCGGAAAAAAATTCGAATTTTCTACTATTTTTTTATGAGTGGGTTTTCTATTATTATAATTAAGTGAAATTGTCCGTGTCATGAATAGAGTGTTCATTTCATTTTTGACCGTTTCTTGTTTAACTACTTTGTAAGGGTAGTTAAATGAGATTCCTAGTATTGTAATAGGTTCTTGTAAATTTTTAATGTTAGAGCTGGTATTCACTCACATTTTGTAATAGGTCAAATTTTCATTTAACCTCTAAATCTTTGAGGGGAACATAGTCTAAGTTTATGTAATCTGTCTGGGATGGATTCAATATAGCTTTTCCTTCGTAATTTTTTAGGATCTATATTTCCCCAACTTATTTTGTTTTGTAGGGTTGTTATCAATGCAGATGCGCCTTATATAAGAATGGTGTGTGAACAGTTTGACAGATGCCATAATATTCTTCTTCAGTAGAATTCCTTTGTAGCTCAGTCAGCCCCGCAACCGCTTATGCAGAGCTAATACCCAGTCTTAGCGATCCTGTCCATCTATACCACCTTGATCCCGAGGTTGGCTTTATTCCCAAATTTGTAATAGAACGACAGTGTTGCCTATTTTCAACCTGACAAGTGTGCAAACTTTCACTTCCCTACCTCCACATGAGGCATTCTTGATATTTCGGCCAGTCATGAAGCTCTTTTACGTGTGAAAGCAGGTCTATTTCATGGCCTATGTGTGTGGTGTTGATAAAGGAATGGCAAAAGAATAAGAGGCAATTGGTGCTGGTTTATAGGTTTTTGGATGTGGGCTTTAAAAAATATGGGAGGTAGTTCATTTTCTTGCTTTGGCACCTGTAATTTTACATTGTAATTGTGGGATATGCATCTTTGCCGTGTCCTTGGCCACCAAGGAACTCATCTATTTTTTGTATCTTAGTACATATTCTCGTATGAGAAGATCTTAACATAGTATCTCTTTGTGACTCGTGAAACTAACACATTGAAATGGGTTAGTCATTCTTTGAGTTAGTGAGTCGATGCCCTAAATCCTAAACCCTAAACACTAAGCCTTAAGACCCTAAAATCCTAAACCCTAAAATCCCAAGCCCTAAACCCTAAACCTAAAACCCTAGACCCTTAAACCCTAAACCCTAAAAGCTAAATATCTAGAAATGATGGTTGATTCTTAGTGTGATTTCAGTTTGAGGTGAAAGTTCATGATGTTAGCTTTCCAACAAGTGGTCATACGCCTTATTGAATTAAGTAACGAAGGAGATATGATCGTTTTAAGTTGAGCTGTCCAACTTGTCCAACTTCTACACGGGTGACGAACGAACTGAAGATACTTAGAGTTTACATAAGTATTTCTGATTGTTAGTTAATTAGTTAGTTGTTAGATTATAATTAAGATTAGAAAAGTGTTAGAAGTCCTAATCCTCTAGTAGTATTAGTCAATAAGAGTTTGAGAAGGATTGCATTCCTAAACCTAAGTAGATTAGTTTTCCTAGTTTTAGTTTATTTAGGCGTTATTAGTTAGTATAAATTGTTGCTGCTGTAGCCAATTTTATTGATATATACAGAGTGTTTAGATATTAAAATATAATTTAGAGTTTACAGATTTTGAGCTTTATTGTTCGACCATTCTTGCGAGAGGGTTCGAGTGGTAACATCCTTGCGGGGTTGTTATTTGAGAGTGTCGAGTGATCAGTCTTGCGAGGTTGAGAACTAGATATTTTCCAGTCGTGTTCACAATCAAGTTCCTTGCGAGGGAGGAAACTAATATAGTAATCCCTCCATTCTTTTTATATCACCTCATTTCCCTTTTGGACACTATTCACGATCGAGTATTCAACGTCAATGTTCTTTCAATCCGTTCACGGAAATATATTCATGTGAGATCTTTATTGGATTGTCTTGATAAGAGGATTAATAATATCAAAATTTTATAATTTTTAGTAGTATGTAGCTCAAGATATAATCGAAACAAAATGAGTATTGACAAACGTGTATAAAGAAATGAGGTGATATAAAAAGAATGGAGGGACTCCGAGGGAGTAATACTCTACTAATCTACATTAATGACTTAATATTATAAGAGTATCTCATTGCCCATTGTTTAGAATTTGGGCCGTTAAGAAAAAATAGCATACATATAACAGTCTTTATGGGCTTTAAAAACATGTTTGTAGTCTGTAGATAACAAGAGGTGGCCAATCAACTGTGAAACAAACCGTTTGAATAATCTTCTTTGGAAATTAAACATTTGGCCCAATAGAAAGGGGGGCCTGGCCCCTGCGCAAACATGCAAAGATCCACCGCTGAGAGCGAGATCATGTCATACCCGATTACTTTACTTACAGTCACGTCCAAACAACTTATATTCCGCTGCACAGTTAATATTACCGTACAGGACAGATCTGCTATCTGTTCAATTTCAAAATACTGCTGTAACTCTAGAGTAACAAATGACCAAAATAATGAACTTCTGCAAGCACGAGAGTACTTGTTTAGTAATTGGCCTTAGCTTTCGTCTAAGGCCAAGTTTAACTTAACCATACCTAATTTCAAACAATAACTTTCTAACTCTCTCAACATAATTCAATATTAACTAGTTTAACTGGTAAAGTCATATGAATGGTGGTGCCCATTACATGGATTTAATTCACGTACATATTAAATTACCCTTGTGGGTTGTGGCACCCTTTATAACCCTGTTTAGACCGTTCTATAATATTCCAGTGGCGGGTCGTAAGATAATAATGTCATCCCATGCCATGCATTGGGTCATCCATAAAATCAGGGAGGACACAAATTGTCGGGCTATCCTTTCGTAATGATCTGTTTAAATTGCTTAAAATAGATATATGGAAGTTCATAAAAAATATATTAATATGTATCTCAATAGCGTGCTTATTAATCTCATTAATTTATTTTGATCAACTCACATAATTGTCTTTTATGAAAACTATCATGCACGATCTGTAGTTTATATACAACTAATTATTTTAAAAGTTTGTTACTGTTAGTGAAGATATATAAATATTAAATACTCACGATTATTATATTTTACTCTCTTTATTTTAGTTATTTATTATCCTATTTTAGTTGAAGTGTTTCAGTTAATTATTATCCTTTCTATTTTAGAATTGAATTGAATGTTTAAATTGATCATTTACACTCAATTTGATTCACTTGTTAATCATATAATTGACCTCTCTTCTCTCTTGGGTTTGTGTATCAAAATCAAAGACAACAATTAATCGAAAGAGGGAGTTTGTTATCTTACTACGTTCTTAAAATTTTAACTATTTTTTTAAGCAATATTTTGGATCAAGTTCTGAAGTTATATGTGTATATTAAGCTTTAATAAATGTATGTATGTGTAAATGTGTATATTAAGCTAAATAAATGTTTGTCTCTGAAATTAAATATGTGTATTAAGTTCAATATATGTGTGTCTCACTTGATTTTCATATACTTTATATAATGAATTATTATATTTTTATGTAAAATAGAGGTATATTTTTTTTTTCTAGTCTTAAATGAGGCGCAAGGTCAATACAATATATGGGAAGGGGGAATTGAACACGTAACAATATTTCCATTTTAACCACTAGGTTAAAATATTTTCGATATATCAGTCTATGTATTTGACGTAAATCTGCATACATTGTTTACATATTATACTTTAAAAAGTCAAGAATTTGGTAATTATCTTTTATTAGTTATGTTTTAGGTTACCAAATTAAGAAAATTTAACAAGAAAGTCACTAAGCTAAGGAATTCTTTTATTCCCAAATAGGGATGTGTTTTTTTGGGTGAAGATAGGACGACTAAAAGGATGGAAATTTTTTATAAATTTTGGCCGGTGGGAGGACACCAAAATTTGTACTGAGTTGTACTTCGTAATATTAGTGAACATTATGGATTACAATCACAAGTAAATTACTGTTTGTTTTTTTTAAGTTGCTTGAACAAAACTCATGGTAAATTATAACAGTAGAATATTAATACGATACAAAATAATATACATTAGATAGTTTATTATTAAACTTATCTTGAATATGTAAATTTTATACTCTTCTATTCATAATAACCTTCTCTCTTTCCTTTTTCATCAATTTACGTTACCTTTCTTATTTCCTTTTTTTTTTGGTAAAGTTTTATATATATTTTAATCAGCTTATCCCACCACAATACCCGACAATACTCATAATTTATACTCCCTCCGTTCGATTCCACTTCGCGGGTTTGCTTTTTGTACACTATTCACAAGTGGACATTTAATCTCGATTTTCTCCTAATACGTAAGAGAAAACATATTCATATGGGGTCTTGTTTGATTCGTCTTTACGAGTACATTGAAAATATCTAACTTTTATAATTTTTGCAACTACGTAGCTAAAGATATTTAACATGTAAAACGTGCGTTGACAAACGTGAAAAAGCAAACCTGCGAAGTGGAATCGAACGGAGGGAGTAGTTATTTTAATATCTTACTCACAACAATACCTCATAATACATACTCTCTCTCCAATCACCTAACCAATACATTCTTAGACCACCCCCAAGCAAGGTCACGAGGGTGGTCGCGACCTTATTTGGTCATGATTAGTGAGTTAATTTAGATCATTAATTTGTGACCACTTTGCTAATTGGTGACCATATGCTCATCCAAGGTCAATTTGTGACCTTTGTTGATCATGCTTGATCACATTTGTACCTAGGTGTACAAATTTTATTGGTTGATAAATAAAAAAAGAATAAATGTGTATAGAAGGTAGGGTGATTAAGGTGGAAAATGATTGGGTTAATGACCTAGGTCGTGACCTTTTGCTTGGGAGGGTGAAAGTAGGTCAACATAAATAAATTGGGATTAAGGGTAAAACCGGGTCGCGACCTAATTATCGCGACCACGGCTTGGGGATGGTCTTATAGTTTAATTTTCTCCTTATTCTTTGTGCATTCCCAAATGGGGAAGATTATATTGGATATGAGGGAGTATTTAATTATTTAAAAAATATATTTATAATAGTTTTTGTAATAGAAAATAATAGGTTTTAGTTTTAAAAAAATGGTAAAAAAAACTTGATTTGTGCTTAATTGCACATTTTTGGAAAGTAACGGGATAATTTTTACAAGTGAAACTTACGGATTGATTTTCACATAGTTTATGAGTTATGGGGGTTATTTATTACATTTCCGCTAAATTTATTAATTATATCTCGTAGAACATTGGAACGGTAAAGTTTAGGATGACAATATATCATCTATTTGGTGTACAAGTAAGAATAATTGGTTTACGGTTTCGCACTAATAACTTAACTTCCTCTATTCAAATCCAATCTACCACTTTTAATTTTACACACTATTCATGAGTAATCATTTAATTTCGATTTCCGCTCAATACATAAGTTAAAATATATTTATGTGAGATCTTGTTTGATTCGTCTTTACGAGAACATTAAAAATATCTAATTTTTATAATTTTCACAAATAGTTAGCTAACGATATTTACCGCGTGAAACACGCGTTGACAAATGTGAAAAAGTAAAGTGGTATAATGGATTTGAAGGGAGGAAGTATAAGGTAAAATGAATTTACCGGTTACCAAAAACCCGTTTGATGAAAATGTGGCGTAACCAGAAGATCATAGAAAGGATAACCGTTAAGGTAAGTAAAGGGGTGGTGCAAAGATGGGCAAAACTTGGCTGGATGCCAGGCTGACTATATAGAAGCATACAACAGAGTTACACAAAAAATCCTCGATTATTAATTTTTAAGCCTAAAATACTCACATGGTCGAGCTGGCTTTCGTATCTTTTTGGTCCCATCCACGTAATTTCAAATATTTCTACTTGTTTAACGGCTATTTTGCCTAATTACATACATTCTTTCTCCAATCACTCTTTATTTCTTTAAACATTTCAACGAAATTGCGAGGCTAGGGTAATCTCCTATGGTAGGTATGACCGTTGTGATTAGAGCTGGCGCATTAGGATGGACGGTCGATCCTGTTATATACAAAGAAATCGTTATATCACAATGATAAATATATAATAATGTATTTAAACCGATAGATCGGGGCTTTAAAATTTATTAATAACATTTAGGTTTTGTTCGATAAGATATTTCAGGTAGTTTAATTGACCAAAATACCTCATTTTACTAAAACTTAAGCTACCTGATTTTTTACAAGTGTTTGGTAGATAGTTTATTTGACCAAATAAACTGCTTGAAAAAAAAATTCCATCGTTTATCCATTCAATTTATAACATTAAATTATCATATACTTACACGTCATTTTATCAAATAAGCTACATTTTCAGCCAATATATCAAACACATTTTTATATAATCAATTACATTATCAGCTACTAATTTTAAACTACCTTTTCAGTCACCTTCACAAGTTTCAACTAATTTTCAGGTAGTTTTACCAATAAGGTCTTAATGGTAAAATTATGAGCAATGCTAGCTAGATTCACCTTATCAATGCTACCTAAAATTGTTATTTTTTTGCTAGTTCGTCCTCTCTTTTTGCATGACTATAATACACATTAGCTAATTAAGTTTTAGAATTCTAAGTACATTTATAGTTTTTATAAGGAGTTTTTTTAATAATCTTTCACTTAAAAATAAGTTCATAAAGTACTTGCACAAGGCTTTTCCTAAATAATAAAATTGTAGACTTATAGAATTACATAGGAAACAATGAACAAAACAACACAATTATAAACCTATGTAATTACATGTATATAAAATATTATTTGAGACAAGCTTACAACAATCTACATAGTTCACTTCTTCTTAATCATTTGTTATTAGTTACGAAGTACTTAATAATAATAATTATTATTATAATAAAAAAAAAAAAAAAAAAAAAAAAAAATAAAAAATAATAATAATAATAATAATAATTATTATTATTATTATAAGTTAAAATGGTCTTAAACAAGACAAAGACAACGTATGAGTAACAACTTCCGAGTTCCTATCCTCCCTATAAAAACCCCCCAACACACTCCCCTTTCTCTCCACTTCCATCTATTTGAGCCTTACATACACCACATACATTCCAAAGCCTAAATCATTAATATTTTGAGTGATAATAATGTCAAAGGAAGTAGCAAGTGAGGAAGGGCATCATCATCAAGTCCAACACCATGGAAAGGACTATGTGGACCCACCACCAACACCATTGTTGGACATGGGTGAGCTCAAGTTATGGTCATTCTATAGAGCATTGATAGCAGAGTTCGTGGCCACACTCCTTTTCCTTTATATCACTGTTGCTACTGTCATTGGTCACAAGAAACAAACTGGTGATTGTGAAGGTGTTGGTCTTCTTGGTATTGCTTGGGCTTTTGGTGGCATGATTTTCATTCTTGTTTACTGCACTGCCGGTATCTCTGGTTAGTCATACTCTTTCTCCTCTTATTCGATGCAGTTCTCACGTAATTTTCATTTTGGGTCATTCTATAACTGTCTCTTTGTGTGGCTAGCACAAGGGTATGTAAGGTTGCATACATCTGACCCCTTTAGTTGTAATGTGCGGGAAATCTTGAGGCACTGGGGACTGGGGTAATGCTGGTGTAGTAGCATGTATTAGTGCTAATGGCATTAACAATTGTCTAGAGTTCTTGGAGAAATGCGGGTAAGAAGGTCGGACGTAGGCAGCCTTACATTTGGTGCTTACCCAAGTGTTAATGTAGAGATCGAGAATGTTTTCGTATAACCAAAATTATAAATTGTCAACTGCATCGAATGACTGGTACTTCATAGTATAATCAGCGTCATAATTCAGAACCAAAGAACAACGAATCTTCCACACCGCTGAAAATGCGAATTCTTTTAAGTTTTTCGAGTTTAATCAATAAAAATTCAATTTCTCTTGGTTAAATTTTCACAGTTTTTATTCTTTTTAGCAAAAAATCCAAAAGGGTTTACTGGGTTGGTCTTATTTTTTTGAAAAAAGTTCAAAATAGTGACTAACTCATCACCATTCATTCAATTTAATTCACAGGTGGACACATAAACCCAGCAGTAACATTTGGTCTGTTCCTAGCAAGGAAAGTGTCCTTAATAAGGGCAGTGTCCTACATGATATCACAATGTCTAGGAGCCATATGCGGGGTTGGTCTAGTAAAGGCCTTCATGAAGCATTCCTACAACGGTCTCGGTGGTGGGGCCAACTCTGTAGCTGAAGGTTACTCTAAGGGTACTGCCCTTGGTGCTGAAATCATTGGGACATTTGTGTTGGTATACACAGTTTTCTCAGCCACTGACCCAAAAAGAAGCGCACGCGACTCACACGTCCCCGTATTGGCTCCCTTGCCAATTGGGTTTGCAGTGTTCATGGTTCATTTGGCCACCATTCCTATTACTGGTACCGGTATTAACCCTGCTAGGAGTTTTGGTGCCGCTGTTATCTACAATAACAAGAAGATTTGGGATGACCAAGTATGTTCTTTTCTTTAATTTTACGATTTACTATTAACATTTTTGTACAAGTAGTCGCGGAACTATAGGGGTTAGCAGGGGCACTCAACCCCGCTGGACAATGAAAATTTTGAAAGTTTTAGTAGAAATGTAGAATACTTTTCTAATTTTCCAGGCCCGCTAACTATAAAACCTGGTTATGCCACTGGGAGCAAGGGGGATTGTCTTGCTTTAGACCGTCATCTGTGACCAATATTGTGTGACAGACGAATATTACTGTCACCATTTGCTTATTAAACGACTAATTAAATTTTGGTCTAGCACGATTAACTTATTGTCGGATGCGTATCTATGTGCAGTGGATATTCTGGGTTGGACCATTTGTGGGCGCATTGGTAGCAGCAGCATACCATCAGTACATCTTGAGGGCAGGAGCATACAAGGCTCTTGGTTCGTTCCGAAGCAACGCCAGCAACTAATTACTTCTGGAAATAATTTGGATCAAGAAAAAATGAAGAATAAAGTCATGGATTTTATTTTCTATTTTAATTTCTGTGTGTGCAGCTATCTGTCTAGCCAGCATTCTCAATTGTCACCTTTATTTTATTTTATTTTTTTGTCTACTGTTTTGTGATTATTGGTTATGTGATTGAATTATTGAGTTAGCTTCATCATTGTGTATGTGCATAATTCCCTTTCCAGCCATACTTTGAAATTAACGCAATGGTAAAGAAGGCGGTTTTACAATATCTTATTGTCAAACTGTGTTATAAGAAATGAACGGTATGGTGGCTCACATCCTAACGACACTCGAATTATTTGATCGACTCTAGACAGCATTGAGAAGGTCCAAATACAAAATTTAGACAAGCCACACTTCATCCTGTCGCCTCAGAACCATTTTCGCCGATAAGGCCTATAAGGGTACGTACATCCTATCCCGATAGAATGAGCCCTATCGATCTACTTTACAAAAGAAGAACGAGGTCACTCTTTCAATAAAGTGTGAAGCCGGATAAAAAAGAACCAGTTACACACCGATTTCACATACCTCGTGCGCCCCTCGACTTAGTTGATTACTAAAGGGATATGGGCAGAGTTCATCATCCCTCGACTAAGTTGATTACTAAATCGACATAGGCATAATTAATCGTTGTTTAAGATCGTATAAATAATTTATAATCAACAAATTACAGAAAATCAATCAGAAAACAAATTTTCAAAAAACAACAATTTTTTGCCTATGGTGTGCTAATGAGCTTCGTGAAAATGTAGAAGCACAAAATCATATACACGAATCAATCAGTTAATGCTAAAATGGACAAAAAAGCAGCAGCAATGAAGAAGATGATGGCACTTGTGAGCTTCCTAGGTGCTGAATTCTCGCTAATAGCTGGTGGAGGTGAGGGGGTAAAACTTTTGGAAGCAGCTGTAACATTAACAGCAAGTTTCATGCCAACTCGACAATGATTGTCGATTGTGCAGATAAACCAGTATGGCTTCGCCTCTTTGAGTACAATTTGATCATTACCACTTGAGTATATCGCATCAACTCCGGTTGTTGTATCGCAGGATTGGAATGTCGCCTTTGTCACTTCATATACATTATGTGCTTTCGGTGTATAACTAAATACTGCAAGAGTTGCAGAACATATATAGAGATTAAGATTGTTCGCGTTCAAAACCAGTAAATGTGAGACACTCGCGTGTAGTATTTATTTATACGGGTTCAAAATTAGCTCATTTTCAAAATATAAACTCAAGTCCCAAGTTATGGCCACCGGGCTTTAGGACCATACGGAAATTTCCTAAGGCTCAGTTTCAAATTAACTGGTTTTTAGAGGAACGCCTATTAGTAGTTTAGTACGTTTATCATGTGGACACTTATAAATTACAACGTACAAGTGATCGAACCTGTAAAAAGAGGTGTGATGGTGTCACCCATGCTCTTGCTAAATTAAGTCTTGATTAAAAGGAGAAGAAAGTCGGAGCAGAGGATTGTCGTCATGAAATTTTACCTTATAAACTCTGATATATGATTGAATTTTCAAATGTGGTTAACGTAAAATAATCACATTAAATCCGTCTTAATTTCAAACGGGTGAAACTGAATGACGATTTTCGTTTGGAGAAAAATGTCATATACGGACCATATTATGATATGAATAACTTCCATTAAAACGTTGACTTTGCGAAAACCATAAAAAGATGATAAAAAGTAGATTAAAAGAAAGAATGAAATAATACCAAGAACATCACCAACTGTAAAATTGTATTGTGAAGCCCATGAAACATAATCAATGCTATCGCTCCACCTGTCGCTGCCGCCGACTTTGATGGTTGCAGAATCCACCATGGTCATGATCAGTGAGCTACTCCATAGAATTATGATTGAGTAGTGATTAAATGACTTGGAAATCATAATCAATTGTTTGGTTTTGCTTGCACTTTGATGATGCTTTTACATGGATATTCAACCAAGGGTGGAAGAAGAGTATTTTTTTGTAAGGGTCGGCCTGTTCAACACATTTATGTTTGTCAGCTGGCTGTTGGCAGTCTTGGCACACGGTCTATTTATGTCATGTTCGATTGTTAATAAACTTATACTCTTTCCGTCTTGATACCGAGAGTGAGACGGTTATTTGATGTATAAAAACACTTGACTATCTATTCGTTTAACCAATAAAAAGACCGTCTCATACTGGAAGATGTATTAAATTTGTGTTAGTATAACAATCCTTCCTGCAAGTGTCCTTTTATTCTGAATCCACTATAGCAACATTATTCAGGCCTCTTATGATTTTGACTCCAAATTGAGAGAACGATTCAAATCAAAGTAGCTAAATAACAAGTCAACCACTAATTTATTTTATCAAGGTTAGAGTCATGATCATTCTCATGAACATGATTGTTTGTATGCATATACTATGTCTGGTCAAACTTTCCGGGCAGCCTGGCCCGAACTGCCCATCAAGTCGTTTTTGACCCGGCCCACATACAACCCGACCTGACTCGTTTCTTAGCTTGAGCCGGTACCAGGTCTTCAAGCCAAGCTCGACCCACCTCAAACCCGGACCCAAGACAAGCTCGACCAGCCTCAAATCCGGACCCACACTAGGCCCGCCATAAGCCTACCCCTCGAGTCGCCATTTTGCCGGCCAGCTGGAAGCCCGCACCCCTATATCGAGCCAGCTCCGGCCCTCCAAGACAACCCAGCCTGGCCTACTCGTTTGACTTGCCCTAGCAAAGACAATCAATTTATGTGATAGTCAAGTCATGTCCAATTGTCCATGCCACATTGCCACCCACATCTAACCTTCTACTATAATCCACTATATCCTTGTGGCTTGTGGTAGCACTACAACTGACTGGGGAGATTGTTTTATCAACTTCTTGCAGGACCACTATCTTAAGTTTACGTCTTTTATTAGCTTCTTTTCATTGTTTTAGTATTTGCTTTATTAATAGGGGTGAAAATGTCCAGGCACATAATGCGGCTAAAAGGGCAATAAGTGCTTAAGTCGTATGTTTTCCAACTGTCAAAGAAAAGAAAAAAGAAAAAAAAAACAAAGGATTTAAGTTGCAGAGTTAGGATTTTCAGTTTAGAACAGTGATAAATATCGATAGTATATGTTCTTTCACAAATACTCCGAACAAAAGAAAATTTTGGAAACTATCCAAGAATAAAACAGTCAATGTTTCACTGTCAAAAAAAAAAAAAAAAACAGTCAATGTTTCTAGTAACCATTTGTCCCTTCAATGTCCATCTCCATCTTATCGGCTACACACCGCGAGTAACAGAGTTAGGATAGTTGCATCAATGATCAATCAGTGTAAGCTATTTGGGTGGTTGTATCAATGAAATCCGAAGGATAAAACATTTGGGTAAGGACAACCGTGTGATTTTTGTTCGACTTAAGAATGCTATAACCTTTTTTCACGGTGAGTCCGTGACAACCTAAATGTGCAACTTCAATTGTAGCCATGAAGGTGCCTGAACTCCTAGCAAGTAGCAACCATCTCTGACTATTTCAAAACTCGAGATGAGCTTAAGGATATTTGAATCGAATTTGATATCTGACTTCAGAAATTTCTAATATAGATATCCGATATGAGCTAGCACTTTGAATCCGATCCGTGCTCTGCCATGAGACGCTGAATTTGAAACAACGTTTTGTCATACCAACTCATGTAAATATAATATATGAAGTAAAACGAGTTTAGATCAACTAAGCTTAAAACTCCTCCCTTTTACTCATAAACCCAATAAGCCACAAAATAAATACGTGCAGCATTTTGAACTAGATGCTCGACTGCTCGAGCTTTTATGAGAGATTGCGATTTCAATAGCACTCTTTTTCGGCCGAATTAACTAAAGTGCTTTTAGCTATATAACGGTATAGCATGACGGGTTCAGCCAAGAAACAAAAGTGGGAAATGTTATTTCGGCCTGTAAATTTTCACAAGGGAAACGAATTGTAGATATATCTGACAACGAACTCGGGAAAAAAATGTGAAGCGAAAATTATAGGGAAACAAAGTAATAAATATTTCAATAGCTTTGACAGAAAAATACGCTTAAGTTTTTTGAATTTTCCATTGCTCAAAACAACTATAAGCCTATAAATCTATTGTACATCCTCATTCCCCTGCTTAACTATTAGGGACAAAGTAAACAAGCCATAACAAAAAGTTGGGAACGAGTAAGAAGTCTACAAGAAAACAGAAAAGAAAAAAGTTGAAACCAGCATTTTTATGTAAAGGTTAAAATTTCAGAAATGTCTTGAAAAGTTATCTAACTAAGCCTAGATCGGAGAGTTTAATAACAGAATGTTACAATATCGAGGCAAAGCGATGTATGCTCTACGCCTCCATCTCTATCCATCATAGTCACCCTCAGCAAACTTGTTTTCAGGATAGAACACAGCTACCACATGGTTTCCTCCAAACTTTCTGCCGTTCATTCCAGTTCGAGCTTTAGATGAACCATCAGTGTCCGAATACTCTAAAAACACCTATGATATACACGAACAATTGTAGTTAGATTCAGCCGATCATCAAATTCTGTGACGTGACCCTCTCGGAGAAAAATAAAATCAGTGACATGAATGTTGTTGCACAACCTTACAATTCTGCTCTACCTCACTAGTGGAGTGGGGGTTGAATTAACAGACAACTAGAACAGTCTAGTAACAATACTGTATGAGAACGTTTAGTTCGAGAATATGTGCATGCAAAATGAACTAAAAAAGGGGAGAGTGCAAAGAAAGAACAAAAAAGATAGGATGAAGTATGGGGATGTTATTACAGACCTTCCCAACTCCAGGTGCAAGTTCTCCATTTGGTCCTGGTCTAGGGATGACAATGTTAACCAAAGGACCTATATAACAAACAAAAAATCAGTACAACAACACCAACATCAGTGCCTTAGACCCAAAATGATTTGGGGTCGGCTGACATGAATCATCCTTTGGAACCGCCATGGGTGAACTCCCATCTCAACAAGCGAAAATAAAGAAAGAAAAGGAAAAACAGAAGTGGAGTGAAACATAATATAAAAGGCAGAGAGGATTTATGGATTTTAAATCGAACTTCTTACATATATAAAAACCTAAAAACTAAAGCAAGAATAAAGCTTAAAATAATTTTGAAAAACGAAGTAAAGCTTAATATAAAAAGTTTTGGGAAAAAGGTGTAGTAAGTCAAAAAGGAACAAAAAATATTAAAAAAACTATAATAAAAACATCCAAAGCTAAAAGTCCACATGTATCATATCCCTCCATAGTGCCCTCTCCATCACCACACCATCCCCTCCTGAATCCTGAGAAATCTCATATCGTGCTCAATCACTCTTCTCCATGTCTGTTTTGGTCTCCCTCTACCCCTAGCAACTGGTAGTTAAGTGAAGTGTCGGAGTAAGATAGGTGATTTTAACTATTTTCATGCAAAACTGCAATGAAGCGCAAAAATACCCACCAAATTTTTCACCCTCCTCTTTCATGTCAACCAGTATGTCTTGATACTCTTCATCATCCTTGAGATCATCCGCTGTAACCACTTGCGTAAGGCACACTACCTTGGTGGGGAGTGCTCCAGGTTGAAACATCAGTTTCTGCATAACATCATGCAAATTAAGGAAAACAGATTTCAAATAAGCCTCAATTAATTACAGTAAGACATACTCGTGGTAACTTGAATTATGACTAAGCCAGTGAGTGCAGTGACCATATACAACTCTGGAATTTTCATTGAGCCTCATTAAGACGTGAGCTATTCATCAAGTTTCATCAGAGATACCCTATCTCACCTCCAAAGTAGACAGCTACCACTCTAAATTACCTACTTCATCCGGATTCTCTTAGAGTCTTAGGTATTACCCTACGTCTCACAATATTATTACTTCGCCACATATTGACCTACAAATTAATTTATCTACAACCTTATAGGTAATGCTCCCGCATCTTATCTTCAATACATGAACTTATACTTTCTTACTATTGATCTTATTCTCCAACCAAACCTTGTGTAGCACAGAAGAGTGATAAAAGTGACATCTAACATATCATTCAGAACTAGTATGATATTGCAGACCAACTTTAGTATTACACAAGATTCTACTTGAGGGGAACCAAAAATATAGGTAACCTTTTGTTTCAAGAAAGTAAATCCAACTAAGATAGTAAGATGTGAGCAAAACAACAGTTGCACGGTTTGAGGGTTCGGATTTAGAGTGCTTAAAAGGTGCAATAAGGGACGTAGATCAGCTTAAACAAAATACAGAATTTATCTCCTACCCAATTAAGTAAAAAAAAGGATGAGGCAAAATCTGGAACAGAAAGAAACAAGTTGAGAGAGGCACCTTCTGGAATATGATTGTGAGGAATAATGATATTGTGAGAACATAAACCAAGCAGCCACTGATTTTGTATGGTTAAATTTTTTTAAGGGTAAGCAGCCTCTTTTTTTCAAGGGTAGGCAGCTACTTTTTTATCTTGAAAACTCCAAGTTCACTTTACTTAGAAGACTGTTTTTTTCCCCTTTCACTTTCTTTTCAATAAGCTCTACATTCTAAAATCAATATAAATGAACCCCAATTCTTAGCAGATTCATATACCTTTGATCATTTCAAACAGTGGCTCAAGAATATACCCTAAAGAAGAGAAACCATACATACCTGTAACAAAATTTGCTGCTGTGCATGCTGCAAAACAATTTCCTGCTCAGGCTTCGGCTGTACTGTTCCTTGATTAGCACGTCTAACAGTAAGTGTTTTATCACCCATTTTAATTCCATTCAAAGCTGCACAAGCAACGTCAGTGACAGTTGGATCTGAGTAAACACAAAAGGCATAGCCTTTAGAGTTCCCAGTTTCTCTGTCCTTCACAAGATCGAATCCCCGAAGAGGCCCGAAGGATTCTAACAACTCTCGAATCTGTGATTCAGTGAAGTAATATGGTAGCCCACCAACAAAAATACGATCAGGGCCCTCTAGCCCGCCAGCTGAACCGGGTGATAGCCCAACAGCAGCAAGGTTCAGATTGGGGTTGGGTTGGCTGGGACCTAAGGTAGCAGCAAGTGAAGGATTGTAGTCACTAGGCCTTCTCACCTTAACAGGCGTACCCTGTATTAATATGACAAAGCAGATGTGACATTGAATAAGATGGGCATTGTTGCATTAGCCAATTCATGAATAAACAGACATGTTATCAGAGCCGTAAATCAAGGATGAAATTTGTGTATTAGAGGCTAAGAAAGGAGAAGAAAGACAAGGAATTTACTAGGAGGAGAGTAACAAGGCTATAAAGAACCAAAAGAACATCTAAAAAGGAAATCAAGACCGATCTCTACTTTAAGGACTCTCTTTTCATATAAATGCTCCATAGGTTAGTTATCCAATACCCCGTAAACAGCCATCTACAACAGGAAAAATGATGGTTCCTGTTGCCACAAACGCAATAGTAGAAGAGGGCAAGTCATTGTCACCTGACAAGTTATAAACTCGCCAAGTCTCATCTTCTTCACATGCCGTAGAACGATAAGACACGGTGAACAACTAATAAAAACCCCACGATTAAGAAAGTAAGTTTGGCATTTAAAACAAACATGTGGCCTACCTCAAATATAATACCATCCAATGACATGGCATTGCTGGCTTCCTCCACAGACCTCATCTCCACAAAAGCAAACTTTTTTTCATGATTTATATAGACATTGACGACAGCATCACCTGAAAGAAACAAGAAAACTCTTACAATTTGTTGAAACTTGGAAGAAAACTGGTCTGAAAAGTAACAAGGAAATTTCCTCACAAACCTGGTCCAGCAGTATTTCCACCTATTGCTGCCATAACATGGCTGAAAAATGTTGCAACAGACTGGTAACAAAAGGAATATAGATGTTACTACAGAGATCAAAAATATATAAATGCATAAAACACTGAAAAAAGGATATACTGGCTAAACCCAGTAAACTGGAAAGAGGATAGAACAGTAAGATGTAGAAAAAATCCATATAAGCTAGTCCCACAAGGTATTGCTAAAAGTTACAACAGTAGAGTCCGACCATACACCTCTGATAACTACCAAGGCCCCAACTCGAAAACAAGAGGGCCTGAAACAGGAAAGTGATGTTAAACTCATAGTTGGCAACAAAAAGCTAATTAACCCGTATACAAAAACGAAACAGCATTTCACAGAATAAAAATTTTGATTAGCTGACAACAAAGACCTGTTCATTAGCACTAGGAGGAAGCCCTCCAACATAAACTCGGCGAGCATGCCTCGTTGCCTGAAATTAAGAAACATGAATCAAAAGTACGAGATTATGGGTGGAGAAAGAATAAATATAATCAAACATAAGAAACATCTACATAAAATGACCTGCTGAGTCATGGCCTGCATAGGCATCATAGGAAGAGCACCCATCTGGAAGATGCACATCAAAAATTGCATTAAAGAATGCATAAGATGTATCTACCAAAACACAGGAAAATGAGTACAAGACAAGAAACTACCTGTCCAGTAGCCATTGACAACATGTTTGGAGAAAAGAATGTGGTAGGTGGTTGGGGTGTTCCAGTCATCTGACTTGCCATGGCTAATGACACAAATAACCTCTCAGCAAACAAACTAACAATCCAGCAAAGTATATGGCAAAATAAAAGATTAAAACGTTTTTTAATACTCTCCATAAACAATAGGTGCCCTAAACTATAATTGTTAAGAAAAAACAGAGTTGAGATACGCCAGAATCCAGATATCCTCAATAATTAATGTCGTTTGATTTGGCTGCGGCAAACATGGTAATCATTAAGAGATGAGAGGAAGATACATCATATGCAAGTGCTGAAGGAAATTGCAAGACTACCAAAACAGGCAATAGGTTGAAGACGAACTGGTCCATCGATTCCTTGTTGTATATAAAAGCTAGAGAAGTCGGCTCACACCCAATGTCAGCAGAGTAGGGCAAAAGACCAACATTGCCTTCTCATGCAAAAAAGATAAGACACAAAAACACAAACACCAAACAAAAGAACAAACCAATGTCGCTCAGTTCCAGAATTATTTCACACGATAAAAGAACAAATAAAAAAAATCAAACCGAGATAGCTAAACTAGACTATTTACATACTATATAAGATTAGCAAATGAAAACCCTTACTGAAATGACATCATGAAACTATATTACAAATAAATAAGATTCCTATAAGATAGATCACCGCATTACCCCCGACGTAAAGAAAATGGACTACTAAAAGCGAGGTGGGAATAAAAAAGACTGAAAGAGAACAGCAAGTACCTGCAGCAGTAGCCAACATTGCTGAAGCAGGAGGTGCCATGTCAAACCCGCTCACCCTTTTGCTGTAAGAACACAAGTTTAGCCCAAAAAATAGGAATAAGAAATTAGTGGGAGGAGAACAAACAGCCAATATCACAAAAATCATTGATTAGACCAATATATAGTCCATAGAGTAGAAAGGTTTCCCATAAATCGAACAAAGAAACTCACAGTGGAATTAGAATATACTCCCTCCTATTCTAAATAACCTTCCCTATTTCCTTTTCCGTCTATTCACAATACCTTTCCTATTTCCCTTTTCGGTAAAGTTTTATCGTTATTTTAATCACCTCACCCCACAATACTCATATTTTATCCTTATTTTAATCATTTCATCTAACAACAATACCCCACACTATCTTCCCTCTCTTCAATTACTTCACCCCACAACAATACTTTATACTTATTATAATAAAATCCTTAAATCTTGTACCTTCCCTCAATAGGGAAGGTTATCAAGAATAGGAGGGAGTATTTGTCAATTCACCAAGCAAGAATTTAATAAAAAAAGAAAAAAAAATTATAACAGCTAAAGCTGGGAGGGATTTGAAAACAAAGATGCAGCCTCACACCAAAATGGACGGTACTTGTTAGGTACTATCCATTTCTGGTAACGTCACAGACACTGATGGCTACCTTAGGACATTAAAGGGCAAGGGTCGTAGAAGGACATCGCACATGAAGCTACAGAAAAAGGCTTCTAAGATAATCAAATCAGAGCAGAGCAAACCCAACTATTGATGTTGTACATGCTCAGCTTGATCTATTCTTATCAAGCAGCCTACTAGTAAATTGATTACACAGAATATGGAGAAACATATGGAATCCATATGTTACACAGATTATGAGAAACATATGGAATCCATTTATAGGTGTCCAGAGCTAAAAAGAATTCTCAGTGAGTTAGAATTACAGTCACGAAAACATTCTTAAAGCAACTCCGTATGTATGCAAGAATTACGAGGCATTTAATAATCGTGACGGAGGAAGAAAAATGATTCACCCTACCTTTTGGAGCGAGAACGAGATCGCGACCTCGACCTGTGATGAGACTTTCCCCTTGAACGGGATCTGTGTCTACGTCTATCATCTCTATCACGGTCCTGATCCCTCCGCCTAAGACATGCAACAGTAAATATTGTGGCCTCAAGCAACAAATTTTACTTTTAAATCTTCAAAAAGATGAGGCAATCAACATATACTCCTATCTTGTTTTTAGTAGAGGGGGAGGGGAACAAAATGAAATAGGATAATACTATGTAACCCATGTAGTCACTTGCCAGATAATAAATGTCCAATATTATAATTTCTATTGGAAAATATCATACGAGAACTCAAAATAGACATTTCTTTGTAGAGGTTGTATCTCGGAAGGCAGACAAATCTCTTTCGTACACCGTTTTGCACAATGGATGACTATGAGATAGTGACATTAAGCCAAAACTCATTTCACAACAAACATTTATAGGAAAAAAGGAATAGACATGCAAAAGCTAGATGCACCTAAATTAGAGAAAAACAAGTCTCAAGTCTCAATATTACATGCAATAGATTAAGCAATTTACATGTACTCGGACATAAAAAGAAAAGGAACATAACCATAAACATTCAACATATTTCTTTTCATAGTCTCAAGTCTCAACTTGCAATTGATTGTATACAGTATCAATAGCCAGTATACTTTATAATTACCTCAACTGCAACTTAAAATTCACCCACCAGATGCTATTTCAAGGGTGAAATTCACAGATGAAACAATATGATCTCCAATGTAAATAACTTTCAGTAGAAATTGTGGGTGTGTGTGTGTGGTCATCTAAATAATATCCACTATTGCTCCAGCGAGGCAAATTGACGAAAAGGGGAAATGCGCTATGAACTACTAGGAACTATAATATCTAGTGGAATCATCGACTACAAACTAAATATATGACAATGATGAAGTGGGAAACAGTTGCATAGAAGATGACTAAGATAGACACGTTGATAATGACTACCAAACTTTGTTTGAGGCAATAAAAGACAGGTGATGGTTTTCTTACCTGTCACGGTCTCGGTCTCGGCTTCTACCTCGGTGATGATCATCATCTTCCTCTCTATCTCTGTGACGATCACTTCTATCACTCCTATCCCTATGACGATCTCTGTGACGATCACGGTCTCTATCACGACTCCTTTCTTTGTCCCTATCCCTATCCCTGTCCTTATCTCTATCTCTTTCCTTGTCCCTGCCACTGTCTCTTTCCTTATCTCTATCTCGTCCCTTCTCTCTATCCCTTTCTCTGCTTCTTGAAAAAAATTTCTCATGATCACCAGAATCATGCTGAGCGTACAAAAAACATTAGCATATGATGAACTCCGAAACTCTGGACACTCATTGATAAACTGAGAAAAATGTCATAATGGTCCGTCAATGTGAAGTGAATATATGAGAACCTTTGCGTTCTCTTAATATATCAGTAATGAATTCATCATGTTTTACAAAAATTTACGGAAAACTAGAAATGGAGACAACAATTTTTCTCACTTAAGCTTCGCAACTTAATCTAAGACAGTAGAAAGAAAAACTAGACGGTACGAGAGCACTACCCTACAACATTCAAACTTCTATACCAGAGATTTGGAGTCATTATACTCCTCATTGCCCCCATTATCATTTTCTTGTGGTTGAGGATACGAGGCATACTTTTCAAGTTCTTCCATGTAATCCGACATCTTTCAGCTGCAAAATCAAGCAACAAATTACAAATAAACATTTCTTTTAAACAAAGGGGTTACGTTCTACTAACGAACATAAGCAAAAGATTCAAACTTTGCCAAGTGTTCATGAACCAAATAGAGCCATATCGCCCAGCAACATAATCAAAATCACTATTACTCATTCATCACACCTCAAAATCGCTACATAACTGAGAAAACACATTAAATAAGCTTCCAATAAACTGATCAGCGTAAATCCTCAACATCTTCTATAAATAAAATGCTAAAAAAAAAAAACAATCCTTTAAAAACCAAAAGATTCAAACTTAATTTTAATTATTCACAAACCAGATAAACACAATACTTAATAACACGGAGTAATTGCATTCAAATATATCAAGTAAAATTCAAAAATTAGTACAATTACAATGTAGATTATGAACTACCCTAGTTTAATTAAAATAACGAAACATAAATGCAGGAAACAACCGAATATTGGCTACACTAACGAATCCTTCATAAAAAAAATCCCCAAAATTGAGAGTATAACATGCCCAAATTAATAATCGAACTTCAAAAGAATTACGATGTATAGAGTAAGTGTATAAAATCATTACCTGGTTGATTGCGAAAGGAAGAAGAAACCCTAAAAATTAAGAGGTGTGCAATAAATTCGCAACACGCGACGATTAAAAGAGGGAACAAGTGAACAATGTTCTTCTAGGGTTCTTCACTAGTGTGTACCTGTTGATATATACAGGTACGATGTACGTATGATTTTATGTCAATTAATTAGTTAATCGTTTGGTCTTCTATAAATCGGTTTTACGATAATATTATAGTATATCGTATTTTGACTAATTGTTAAAGAAACTCTTTTCAAATACGGAGTACTAATTTAAGTTAGCTACGATGGCTATCAAGTAAAGAAACAGTTATACGTTCGAAGATAAATGATGCACTAAATTTACGACACGTGACATGTGCGGAGTATAATAATAATAATAAAGTAAATGTAACATGTAATGTATGATTTATGTCAATTAGTTAGTCGATTGGTATTTTGTGAGGATATTTTATGATAACGTTAGTCCCCGAGTGGTGTTAGTCTAGTGGTTTGGGTTAAATCTTGAAGCTTGTTAAAGGCAGAAGTTGAGAAGTCTTAGGCTTGAATTACGGGTCGATGATCACTTGGCTACTACGACGCCAAATGGGTTGGCGCGGGAATGCATGGGCTCGGGAATTCAAGCCCTTTGTCAAATAAAAAAAAAAGTTAGTCCAAGACATGACTTAAAATTAAAGTACCGAGTGCAAGGGTGATTGTGTAACACAATTACTATTTGGATGAGGAAATAAAATAACAAATCCTAATCAAATACGTATTGTAAGAAGATTGCCTATGGAAAACTATATATATACATGAGCATGAGCATGAGCATCCTTGTTGACAAAAAAACAAAGGAAAGCAGTTAAGCAACGTGAGAATTTGTGAATAAAGCAATGTCTTCGGCCTTCATAAGATCAAGCAAGAGTTACCCTCCATACGGAGGAATTAGGCTAGCCCCGTCGTTCAATTCTCAATTCTCGAAACCAATTACGTTTGAGGATGGTTCTCAGTGCTCGAAACCAATTACGTTTGAAGATGGTGAAGATGAAGGTAGAATGCATAACGGCATATTGAGGGAACGATACTTAACGTCAGAATACCCGCTTACAGTGCTCAAGGCTGAGGACGAGGACGAGGATGGAAGGAACGATGATGCCAAGGTGGTTGGTACGAAGGCCAAGAAAAGCGTCGGCGTAGGTTTTGTGTTTCGTAGGTTGCTTGCTTGCACTTCCAAGATTGATGTTGCTCACTAATGCTCCGACCTACCTTTTGTTTAGATATATTTGTAGCATCCCTCTTTTAATTATATATTATATGGATTATAATTATACTATGTAGTTGTGAAAGACGGGTTCAGTAAAATAATAATTTGAGTTTATGTCGAAATCAAAAATTGTAAAATAAAGCGATTTAAAAAAAGTATTACATAAATCGAGTATTTATTTACGCATATAGCAAATAATTTGATAGATGAATAATTTTTCCACAAATTCTCGTTGTAGACGGAGGGTATTCGTCACAAGGAGAAGACGGATACCATTTTGTCTCACAAGAGGGTATCCGTCACAAGGAGAAGACGGATACCATTTTGTCTCACAAAATGTCCATCTAGAGGAGAGAGGAAAGCACATGGGGTGCCCCACCTTGTCCCCTATTCGTTTTGTGAGTGTCATTATCCGTCTCTCCACCTGACCCGTCACAAGCAAGACTAACTGTAATTTTTCGCCATTGTTACCGCTCTACGCGATGATAAGGGGTAAACGGCTCGTCAAACTTGTCTTAAAATTCTCCGAATATTTTGTTTGCGTATGTAAATTTGAGGAAACTGACCCAAAAAATGAATATGATATTATGGTAAAGAAAGAAAAATGCTCGTACGGAGTCTATAAATTCCAAAAAACATACAAGTATGAACATACTCGTACTCCATGTTTTGGTAAAAATTTAACAAGATCGAAATATGTGAGATTGTGGGGCAAAATAATCAAATTGGAAACAAAGTACGATGAAAGTAATGTACGAAAACCAAAGAAACGATGACACAAGATATTTTGGTGACGCAAAAAAACTTTTTGATGGAAACAACCGCGAGGGAAGACGGAATCCCACCATTTGGGGAAACATTAAGCCTTTACGAGAGCTTCTCTTTGACCTAGCTTTAAATCTGGCAGTTAGGGTTAAATCTTACTTTCTGATCCAACGTCTCTCCTTGCTCCGTATCATTAATCCTTCTTACCTAATTTCCTCCAATCAACTCTAGCCACGCGTCCAATGGAAAAGTAAGCAGAAATTTTTCCTTAACCCTCCATATTACTTACCATGATGGTGGTAGTGGTCATCTTTCCTATAGTCGATCAGTTATGTTTTGCTTTAATTTCACGGATGGGTTCAATTCTTTTATAGTTATGCTTATTAAGTACGGAATAATTTAATTTATAGGCACAGTAAAAAAAACTTTAAATTAATAATGGATTTTTGTTATGTTAAGAGGAGCTCAACCCTTGCTAATTTTTCATAACACAATGTCAGATTATCGATTGCCCCCCTTGAGTCAATAATTTATACAGTATTATTAAAAGGATAATCTAAAATGTTACGTAGACAATGTCACCCAACATTATCAAAAAGTCACGTCACTTATTAAATATGACATGGAGCCACATCATTATTTTTATTTAAAAAGAAAATAAAAAATTAAAACATTAAATGTAAATAGCATAACAAACATTAACCTTAGACCCTTTTAAATTCTAGATTAATTAAATAACAATTAAAAATCAAATTTCCTAATAAATTTAAAATATAGATGTTTATTGTTAGAATATTTTAAGCAACAAATAAATACATATTAATTTAATTTTTACGCCATTTATAGAAAATAAAATTTCATAAATATTAAGGGCAAATAATAACATACTTAATATTAAATATTAGCCTTTTAATTTTTAAAACTATAATAGGTTAAACATTAAATAAAAATTTACATTCTCTAATGAAATATAATGCTCAAAAGTAATAAAATTATACTACATATTTATGTATATTAAAGCAAACCTTTCACATTTTATGTTTCCTTTTTATATTTCTTTGATCCATATTTATGTATAAATTAATTTTGCTAATAAATAATGAAAACTAATGCTCAAAAGTCATAAAACTTTACTATATATTTATGTCTATATTAAATTTGATAATAATATAAAAAGATGAAGTCATACAACACATCCCCAATTGACTATAAATTATGGAAGGAAGGCAACATTTGTGAGCCAAAATTGAAGCCGATCTATTTTTTACTCTCATCGTCAACAAAATTGTGTGTGAATCATTTTTCTTATAATTGTGTCAAAATGAAGGTAAGTATACAAAGATACGGTAATTGTATTAAGGTTTTAGATTAATTAATTATTTATTTAATTATTTTTGAATTTGATATTTTAAATGTTGTTTTGATCTCATTTAGGAGCTATAAAAATTTGTGGTGTTCTCCTATTTAAAGGTAAATATACTTACATTTTTTATAACTCAATGTCCTCCTTCTTTCATTATTTAAGGAAAAACTTAAATAAATAAAGATTAATATTACATAAATCAAATTCCACCATTTTGTCCGTTATTAACAGTCAATATTTTTTTTGTAGGGATGATTCATGAGATAAACAAGAATATACGGAGAAGGAAAATACTAGAATTATTGCTTAAACAAATTCTCCATCCACTCCACTCAATACTATATCATAAAAAAATTAGTATTTCATGAACTTTCAAATGTATGTTATTTAGAATGTATTGTTTTCTTATAAATCATTTTCATTTCTCATAGAATAAAATTGGAGTTGCGGCATGACATATTTAGTTTATAAAATTTAATTAAAAGGGTTTTAATGTGACATGACAAATTTTAATTTGACATGACATATTTAATTGTGACGTGACATAGTTTTAATGTGACATGGAAAATTAATGTGACATAGATTAACAATCTATTATTACATGACATTGATCTAAATTATTTATCTATAAATTAATTTAATTCACTTATTTATAATATTAATGGAATTATTATTATTAAATATATTTTTTTCCATAATTTATATAACTCCTACAAATTTATATCATAATTTTGTAACTTATAATGATATTTTAATTGAATTTTTTTGTACTAAAACATATTAAATAATTTCATAATTCAAAATTAAATTTAACATTTTAATTGAATTTTTTGTAGTAAAACATGTTAATAATTAATTAAAACTTTTCATATTACTTAACACCCACCATGTTTATTGACACATTTACTATCTAATTAAATTGATTCAAACTCTTCATAATACTTAAGAATCGTCAAATTAAATTAATTAAAAGTTTTTTTCTATTTAGTTATTTTTTTAATATAATATTTTAATAAATTAATTAGTATTCTTCTATCTATATTTATACTATATAATTAAAAGGCAACTTAACAACACTTAATTTTTTGCCACATAGGATTATCATATTTAAATTCTATTAATAAATTATATTATTGGTTAATATTAAAATTATTTTAGAGTTATTAAAACTCTTTATAAGCATTACTAGAATTTTTTTGTGGAAACCATAAGATCATCATTTAAATTATAAAAATAAATTACGAATTTACTATCATCATTTAAATCTTACAATTTCTCCATTTGAATTCTTCATTAACCATAAATATAGTAGCTAAAAGGTCCTACAGTTAGTAATAAAAAGTCTAATAATTTGGATTATAAAACCACTAATATCTATCTATTACTATAATTAAAGGCAAACCAAACTATCTATTATCATCCATATATCATATTTTTAATTACATAAAATAACTTCTTAAACCACTTTCATGCAAAAGGGATTTTGTATAAAATAATAATAATAATAATAATAAAACCTTTTACATACCATATCACATTTTTCCATATATGTTTATATTAAATTTCATAATAATGGAAAAAAGATGCTCAAAAGTCATGAATCTTGATTTGTTTTATACCTATATTAAATCTGATAATAATAAAAAAAAGTATATTTAATCGCTATAAAACGCATCCTCAATTGTTTATATATTTTTGATAGAAGGCAAACTTGTAAGCAAAAAAAACATTTGTTTATCTCTATCGTTAGTAAAATGTTATGTGTCACTGATATTTTCTATAATTCTATTCACATTTTTGTATAAGATTGTTTAATAGACGAAGTATTCGAGATTAACGATCCAACTATTGTTCAAGCTGCTTCTTTAAAATTCTTAGTTCCACAATCTATTGTTGTATTATTAGCTTCAATTTTATGGGGAGCATGATATATTAGTTTTGTATAACATTTTTAATCGTGTGTTTTATGTTATTTTTATAATTGCTGTTGAAATTTTAATATCTAATTGGTGAGCGAGGGTGCTCTATTTTGGGATTTTTGTTTGTTAATATAGTTTTGTATAATTTCATTATATGAATACCTATATTATTAATTATTTTAGCTTATATTGATTTACTTTAGTTTTGGCTATGGTGTCTTAATATATACTATATATCAATCACTAAAGTATCACATTACAAACTGAATATACTGTGAATTTCACGGGTCACAACAAAACTAGTTGACTCTTAGAACCTTAAATACATCCACGAAATTAGGGGTCGTTTGGTTCAACAAGTCGGAATGGTATGGAATGGAGTTTGATACTATCGGGGTATGGGATTCTAAATCCATACTTTCAAAATCTTGTTTGGTTCACCATAAATTATAAAAGAGGGGAATGGAGTTTGAATCCAATGGGGGAGGGTGGGTATGGGATTCCAAGGGGTTGGGGTGGAGTTAGAATCCATTGGGTATCTAACTCCATTCCAAAATCACCCAACCAAACACTTGAATGCCCTCAATCCATTCCATTCCATTCCAATGTAACCAACCAAACACCCCCTTAATATTTTAACATCGAATCCCTTGTTATACACTCCAAAATTCACCTATGCTTCCAGCCACATCTAGACAAAACATACATTGCTTGGTGATTCAGCAAGTTACAAGGAAAAAGACCTATTAGAACATGTGTAATGGGAGCTCTTCATGGTGCTCTCCAAATGGTCCCCAAAAATGGAGAACTACTCATGTGTATTTTTGCACTACAATAAGAGCTCTCCAAGGAGAGAGGTGATGCTCTCCATGCCAAAAAATGGAGATTAACTCTCTTGGTGCTCTTGGGGGAGAGCAAATGAGAGCTAGTTCTCCATTTGAAGTGGGTCATAAATCCATAATCCACCAATAACATGTTGCTAAAATGGATAGTTTGGAGTATATTTAATTTTTGGATGATATAAACTAAAATATTTGTTAAAATCACATGACCCAATAAATTGAGGTGGAAAAAATGTTGGAGAGCTCCTTATGTGATGGTAGAATTGAAGGTTGCTCCCCATTTTTGGGGACCATTTGGAGAGTTTAGTGGAGAGCTCTTCATTACACATACTCTTATAATTTATATGGCTAATTCAAATACAATATTTCGTAGTATTCTAAGGGTAAGATTATTGATAGTTTTGAGACAAGACTTTGGTAAGTCTTAAGATAAGAGTCACCCAAGACTATCAATAATCTACTTAAGTCTTAACAGAGTTTTAAGTTGGGTCTTGAAAATTCAAGACTCGACTTGAGACTTTTGTAGAGTCTTGACCTCACCCTTTTTATAATAGGGTTATTTCATAGGAATAATCCAACCTATACTCCATCTTCTCATATTAATTCTTACTAACGATTAACTGAGAAAAATTCAACCTATAACCTCAATTATCTTTCATCGAACTTTGTCTATTTTTAAACTCTTATTATCGGTAAGCAAGCCGGTCACTTCGACTTATTTTTTGTTTTTCCTTCTTCACGTACAAAAAGTAAGTGAAACTGACGTGCTAGCCTACCGATAACAAGAGTTTAAAAATAGACAAGGTTCAATAAAAGATAATTGAGGCTATAGATTGGATTTTTCTTAGTTAATCGTTAATATGGATAAATATGAGAAGATGAGACATAGGTTGGATTATTTCTATGAAATAATCCTTTATAATAACCTCCAATAATATGTGTTAAAGTTTAGTGAGAAAGTAGAGTTTGAGATAAGTATGAAGGATAATGTATATAGTCTGAGATGAGTATGAACAATAAAAAATAATAAAAGTCACTGGAAAGTTTATGTGTCAGAGTCTTAATGTGACATTTCGTGTTTTAAAATACCTTCCAAAATTTCTGATGTTAGGTGGTGTCACATTTGGTGTTCGTTACGTGCTTAGTGACCAGTTATTGATCATGGGATGGTGAACTTCGGGACGAAGTTCATTTTAAGGAGCGAAGTCTGTAATACCTCCTATTTTTATATTATTATAATTCGTAATTATTTTGACGGGATTTGAACGTTATATTCGATAATGAATTTATCGAATAAGTGTCGTTATATTTTATATTGTTAGTAAAGGGTCGAGTATGCGAATTAAGAGTATATTGTGTTTTAAGCAAAGTACGGAGTCGGGAGGGTTGGGCCTCGAAGTGTGTGCCCTAGAAGCAGCCCAACTTGACACAACACAAACCACAACATCTCACATTCACTTAGTCTGTCGCCATATAAAACCCTATCTAAAAACCTACCCCTAACCTAGCCATACCTCTCCAACTCACGTACACCTGTAGCCGCCACATCCAAGGGACAAGAGGGAGTTTTACACGGTGGTTTAGGGGGTCTAGGGTGGTTCATTTGGGCCAGGAAAGAGGTACGTTCAACACGACTGCTTTTTCCTCTGTTTGTACTTCCACTTTCTATTCGCAATTGCTATCATATAATTAAGTTTACAGTTCTGTTTTTCACTCGTAGTTAGTCCTGGATGTGTATTAATCGTGTTTTGACCATAGTGATGGCGTCTTTGACCACCTAGGGTCGTTGTATGTGGTGGTTTGTCACCTCGTGTCAGTGTACCCCTTTTGTTTTATCAGAACAATGTCCCTGAGTATGCCCGTTTAAACTATAATTCGTATGAGCTCCTGTGTATGTTTGTTATGGGTGTTTGAGTGATGGGATAAGTGGTAATCAGGAGATTCTAATGGTAATTGGCACGGTGGTTGGTGGTGGGTAATTGCGGTTTGATGTCGGGTTTTGACAAGGGGGTTGAATGGCGTGGAGGGGTTGTTTGTGGTGCTAGGTTGTTGAGGGTCGTGGACGGTGGTTTCTTTGATGTCGACGGTGACCACTGACTTCCCTGGAACCACCACGGCTCAGAGGAGAGCCTGGTGGTGCCGGTGGGGAAGCCAAAGGTTGCGGTTGGTGTTGGGGGTGGTGTTGTCGGGCCTGTTGACACGGCTGGGTTGCTACGTGGTTCTTGTTCTTACGTTTTCGAAAATGTTGTTGCAGCGTGTTGGGTAGGTTATTGTTATTATTATTTTATTTTTATTATTAATTATTATTATTGTAATGGTATGATGATAATGATAATAGTATGATTAATATTATTAGTAAGTGTTGTTTAACATTAATATTGTTGTGTTAGTTGTATTGTTATTGTTGTTATGAGTTTATAATTTTATGGTCATATGTTGTATATGTTATTATTGTTATTAATCGTATTGTTAGTAATTGACGGTTATTAGTATTATTAAGGAGTTTTGTAATTATTTATATTGTTATTGTTATTTATTTAGTAATAGTGGGTTATTTGAGCTCTTGATATAAATAGTAGGGTTATAATTGGTCAATGATAATTGACATGTATATGAGCATGATTGTAAATATGTAAGGATAATGTATTAGGAGTATATAGTTATGAACATGACCGAATAAGTTTAGTAGTGTTTGGTTGTATGGCTAGAATTGATATTAAGTAATACTTATAGGACCTGAGTTCGAGGTGGAACATTTCTAGCAGCTGTTCGGTTGTCATTCTGCAAATTGAGGTAGAGGAATCGACTGTGAATTATAACTGTGTTGTGAAATGAGACCGTTCGTTATTATGAGATTGATTCATGATGTTTATTATTTATAATTGTTGTTATTTGTCCCAATTATTATTATATGACGCGGAGAGGAGAATTAAGGGTCTTGTGATATGGAGTTGTGTGATGATGGGTCTTGTGATATGGAGTGGTGCGATATTGGGGCTTGTGATATGGAGCGGTGTGATATTGGGTCTTTTGCTATAGAGTTGTGTGATATTGGGTCTTGTGATATGGAGTGGTGTTTGATCGGGAAGTAGTTGCTGAGACGGTATGGAAATGGAAGTGTATTGGATTCTATTGTTGTTTAGGTTTTGTTTATCTTCCTACTCAACATCGTGGTTGACTCTGTGTATTCGTGTGACACCTACGATGATCAGGAAAGGGGAGTAGATTCTACAGGAAAGAGACTGATGAGCTAGGAGCTGTGACAGGAATGTGAGATGTCGACTTTGGACCGGCTTAGAATTATATCGCATATAGAGAAGTTATCAGTTGTACTTTTATTCTGCTGCGTAGTTTTTGTAACATCAAAGTTTAAGTTTTTATCAAATTCATATAAAGTACTTTGGCTGTTTTACTTTGTTATTCACTACCTCGGTCATTCCGAGATGGTAACAGTCCTATTTATTTGAGAATGTCTGGCTAAAGGCTCTTAAATAAATGGGGTGTTACATTTAAGACTTTGAAAAATCTGACGGATAATCTTACCCTAACTAGTTAAAATTTGGGTTCATCATCACATGGAAAAAAACTAAATCTCAATGCTAAAAAACAATTATTATGTATTAATAAAAAATGAAGTATAACTTTAAAATACAAAAGATGGAGTATAACATGACATACATTCGTTGTAGTTTGTAAAATTCAATTTTTTTGGAGACCGAACAAATTAAAAAATATTTTGGTGTATCATTTGGTTTAGTGTGGATTTGAGTCAACTTATTCACGGTATTTGGGATAGACGGGCGGCAGGCAAGACAATCTAATGTTCGATATTCGATGTTATTTAGAAGCCCCAACTTAAGCATTTTTACAAGATACTGTTTTCGTCCCACAAAACCAGTATTACAAATACCTACCACCCAAATATGCCAATTAAAGTATATAGTAATTAAAGTAGAGACCTTATTAAAACTACAAGGTGTTTTAAAATATTTTAAAATATGTTTTTAATTGGTATATTTGGGTGGTAGGTAATTGATATTGGTTTTGTGAGGCAGAAACGGTATTTTGTGAAATTGTCTGGCCTGGGATCCCTAAGTAACATCGAAGTGCCTATCTTACCGACCTGTCCAACTATCCCAAACACCCGAAAATAAGAAGTTTTTGCCAAAATGGTGCTCAAAATGGAAGTAATTAACAAAACGGTGCTCGTTTGAAACTAATTACCAAAAATGGTTCCACACCACCATTTTTTATTTTTCCTTCTTTTTAATTTCGCAAACATGTCGTTGTCTGGGACAGCGACCAATTACTGAGCAAAATAGACAGAATGAGACAGAAATTGCGGAAAAGTGGAAGTGCATCTGGTCGCTATCTGGGACAACGACCAGTTGAAGAAGTATTTTTTGGCCAAAATTGTTGCTACTGATTTTGCACGCTTCATCTGGTCGCTGTCTGGGACTAAATAACTAAATACTACCTAAAATTTCACCAATTAAAACCAAATTTAATTCTACAAAGCAAAATGAGATAAATAAAAATTTCACTACTTAATGAATTTCTAATTGAAATAATAACTATTTATGTAAGAGAAAGTGTAGATTATTGCCTTAGAGTGTGAATTAAAGAGATGATGGAACGATTTGGGCTGAAATAGGGTAGAAATTGAAATAGCCGATTTTTTAGGGTTTTGTGTGATTTGAGGATTTTTTGTGTGTTTTAGATGAAGTGAAGTTGGGGAAGGGGGGAGACCAGGTTTTAAAATTGAAAACGTAACTGGTCGTTGTCCCACACAACGACCAGATGAAGCGTGCAAAACCAATAGTTGCAGTTTTGGCCACAAAATACTTCTTCAACTGGTCGCTGTCCTAGACAGCGACCAACTGCACTTCCACTTTTCAGTAACTTCTGCCTCATTCTGCCTATTTTGCTCAGTAATTGGACAGCGACACGTTTGCGAAATTTTTTAAAAAAGGAAAAAACAAAAATGGTGACGTGAAACCATTTTTGGTAACTAATTTCAAACGAGCGCCAGTTTGTTAATTACTTCTGTTTTGAGCACCATTCGGCAAAAACTTCCGAAAACAACCCTTATCAATTGGTTTATATTATAGGTCTGAATAGTCGAAATCGTTTTTTTGGTACGAAAAGAGGGATAGAGCCCCGAAAAAAACTAATTGTTCAATATTACACGGGGAATAGCAACCCCAAATATATCTTCCCGAAATATAACTCGTAGTTCAACAGTTGGGCCTTGTAAATATGAACGGTGGTGCTTGAGTACACGCCGCGATTTGCTAGATAGTCAGGTGCTCTATTTGCTTCTCTGTATGTATGTTTAATTATGGTGACTTAATGAGGCTCATTCACTAACTTCTTGCAACGCTGGACAATAAAATTTTGACTGTTACTGACAAGTCGATCTTCAAAGATAATCCCGACGCAAAAGGCATTGTCCATATGGATTGAAGTTTATTGATATTGAGAGATTTCACATGCTCCAAACCAGCGAGAAGGGCAAGAAGCTCCGATTTCATGGAAGAACATATACCACAAGAGAAGTAGAAAGCATAAACAAACTTACCCTTTTCATCTCTAGGGATACCCCCTCCTCCTGCCTAATCCGGATTACCTTTAGAAGCTTTGTCAGTATTCAATTGAACCCATCCGCGAGGTGGTGGTAGCCAACGAACAAAAATCTCAGTTCTAGGTGGTTTGGGTTGAAGAATAAGGATATTAATAATATTATACATGTCAAATGCTTGTTTCGAGCTTGCGAATTGATGATAAAGAAAACTCAGAGGTTCCGTGAGACTATGTCTCTCGAAAACAATATTATTTCTCCATTTTCATTGTGAACTCTATTGACATTAACCGTAAGTCTGTTATGTCCTGCGAGCCAAAGAAACATTATGTTTTTATTCACTGTTGAACTAGGGGCGTCATATGGTGCGCCAGTTGGGGTCCTCTGGGTTTGTGGAAATATTGAAACCTTGTAAGAAGCCAAAAGCATATTTAATAGTAAATTTGCCCAACGACGTTCCATTCCAATAGAGGGTGTCTTCGATTTCAGGATACGGGTCTAGACAAATAGATGAAATTAGCTGGAGAATATGGTGCGGTAAGTAGTTAGCGAAAACACCCATTTTCCATCCATTACTTTCTGTCCACATATCGCTAACAGTAGCTCCGAATAAGTCTTTCAGAATGGGGTTAATACTAAAATCAGAGAGGCAAATTTCATCAACCCAGGCGTGATCGCATAATAAAAAATATTTCAAAAAATATAATTACATGTTATACATATTTCCACCTGTATAATTGTAGTTGGTAACTTTCTTTGTGGGACCATTTGAGTTACTAGCTCCATGGAGCTAGTAGCTCATTTTAAGCTATTTCATGAGAAATGCTCCAATGGTCAAGCTACTAGCTTAGAATTTTTTTTATTTGCAAGCAAGTCCTTATGATAACCATTGGAGAAATGGAGCTAGTAGCTCATTTTAAGCTATTTCATGAGAAGTGCTCCAATGGTCAAGCTACTAGCTTAAAATTTTTTTTATTTGCAAACAAGTCCTTAAGGATAACATTGGAGAATGGAGATGCTCTAAGCAGCTGCAGCATTTGGAAAGCTTACCAAACTGGGTACTAAAATGTCGACCTTGACTGTTCCTCCCATGCCGCTCTCTCCTCGTGATGATTCTACCCTTCTTTACAAAGCCTTCAAAGGTTTCATTTCTTCCTTGTTGTTTGGTTTGATGTTTTGGTTAATTAATGCGTACCCCGTACAATTTAGTAGGTACGGAGTCACGAGGGGCTAGGAGAGACGATCGTTTCTATCGATTACGGAAAATAATTGAAGTTTTAGTTGAAATTTTGGATTTTTGTTTGTTTTCTTAGTTTACTCTATTTGCTTATTAGTACTCCTTAGTTATTCGCCCTGCTGAAATTTTCCGCTCCCTAATATCAATTCAGAATCATAGCTGCGGTATAGTAGTACTAGTATCGTTATTCTGGTTTAATTGATTGTGGTGTGATTGGTAGATCTACTCCTTGTTGATTGTACAACATTCCCCATTCCATTTTTATTTTGTCTTTTAATTTACCCTCAGTTTAATTGTTTTTCCCTGATTTAGTAAGCAAATTCACTTAACATTCCCTTGATATATATTTGATCACTGTTCGTCAAAATCTTTTCCATGGTAAAAGTGGAACGGTGGGAGTATTTCTTTTAACCTTTGTTTGGACCCGATGGGAAAGTAAAATAGTAGATAATGGCTGCATAGGTTTGATTCTCTGACCCATCCTAACTTGTTTGAAGTATTTGGGTGATGCTGTTGAGGTCACTCTTCCTAATGCATTTCAAATCTTTCATTGTTGTATAGAACCGACATTGTGCATGTGAGACGGTGGTGCTCCACCGGTATTGAGTGCCGCCGTTAGAGGCCTGGCCTATCATTATTCATTATATCTTCTGTTTCTCGTTTCTTATGTGTCCACTGGTATTGATTTATCCGGAAGAACATATATGTAGCTGAAGTACTACAACTCACAGGCATAGTGTCACAGACTTGGCTATCAGGTACATAGGCTAGAATACAATGTTAAAGCATGAAGTTTTGAAACTTCAGATGATTTATTACTCAATTGGTTATCAAAGTGAAAAGAGAAGATGCGTCAGATGAATAAATGATATTTAAACATTGTTTTATTTGTAATTATCAATCTCAATCTTTATCAAAATGCCTGTATCGAAGCAACTGCAAGCTAACTTGCTATTATCTCTGAATTGGACCTCAGCATCTGCATAAAACTGTTGTATACTTATGCTCAAGGAAGCCAGTCTGGTCGATTTTGATCTTAACACTGCTGACACTAATATGATCAGATTATTCAGATTAGTCTATAACTTTAAATTTGAAGAAGTTATGCTGTGGTAGTTTGGAAATTCCAGAGTCAGCATTGAAATCTCTTGTGGCGGTATATATTGGAGTAGCGCCAGTCTTCATTCAGAAAGACCCTTTGTTCTCTTATATAACAAAGTACTTTTTTTTCTCAGGCTTTGGCTGTGACACTGAGGCTGTGATCAACATTCTTGCTCACCGTGATGCTACACAGCGCGGTATCATTCAGCAGGAATTTAGAGCTTTGTACCATGAAGATCTGCTTAAGCGTTTAGCAAAGGAGCTGAGTGGTAAGCTAGAGGTATGACATTGATGCACAGAGTTATTTCATCGTGCTTTTTAAATAGAAGGAAGTTTTTGCAATTGGCAAAATTTGGGAGTTTCAGCTATTGTTTTCCCAAATCAATACTGTATAAAGTAGTAATTGATGGAAGCAGATTTTTTTATCATGCTCGTGTTTTTTCCCTGGTCAGGAGGCCGTTTTGCTCTGGATGGACGATCCTGCATCGCGCGATGCTGTTGTTGTAAAGCAAGCGCTGTCTGAGGATACGTTAGATCTGACAGCTGTCACTGAAGTAATATGCTCTCGCACACCTTCCCAGATACAAGTCTTCAAGCAGATCTATCTACAAAGGTTCGGATGTTACTTAGAGAATGATCTGGAACGACATGCTTCTGGAGATCATAAAAAGGTGTGTCCCTGTCGCTAATTCTATAGTAAATCAAGGATTTTCTTATGCATTCTGACGAGCGCTTTAGTCAGCTGAGCCTGTGACAGAATTGTTTGAGGTTCTCCCTTATGCTGCTCATATGCAGAGTCCAGTGAAGGGTTCTCGAGTTATTTTTGAGCTCCCCATATTTATGAGCATAAGTCAAATGATTCAGCAAAAGGAGAAACTTTTATTTTGTAGCATTACAATATTAATCCACTATAAGATTCACCATGCAGAAAGACTTTAGGGTCGACTTGTATGTTCAACTGTTCAAGTACCTATTTGCAGGAATAATCACCGCTTCTCCTTTAGATCTTCCATCTGCAAAGTAGTAACAATAACATCACTCTAGACTCTAGTGAGTAGTGACTCGATGGCTCCTGCATATGGCTGATAAATTATTTCCCAGAACTCATCCTTTCTGCACTAAAAAGTCTATTTCACCCTGTCAAGCTCTAGCTGTATGCCTGTACATCGTAAATATTCTGTACTAGAGTATAGTTGATACTTGACATCTTAGCTCGTACTTGCAATGCTCATCTGTAAGGGCCTATTATTAGAGTTAACTTAATCATAGTGGTTAACTTTGGACTTCATCTCTGTGTCATGAGTCATGACCCATTAATTGTACATGTTACTAGATTTGTATTTTCTTGTGTCCTTGTTAGCAACTGATTAGTGTACTGGTGCGGAACATATGACATGGTTACTCTGTTGCAGCTTTTGCTAGCGTATGTGAGCAAACAACGCTATGAAGGTTTTGAAGTTGATGGAATGATTGTTCAAAATGATACAAAGGATCTTTTTAGAGCTGGGGAGAAGAAAATGGGGACTGATGAGAACACTTTCATAAGGATCTTTAGCGAGCGAAGTAGGGCACATTTGGCAGCTGTTGATTCACTTTACAAGAATATGTATGGAAACTCCCTTGAAAAGGTACATACTGTTTTGTACCTATGAGGCCGACTTCCCCCGGATACCGATTTATTCAACCACTAATGAATTCCAAGTCAGCTCAAGTGTCTTCTGTCATGGCGATTGCTTAAAATCTATGTCAAACGCGCCATGAACCAAATGTCATATGCATATTGAATTGACCAACCTTACAGCACATTCATCATACGATTCATAGCACGCATAATCCAAAAGTTGATTGTTTCTTGCGCAGGTCATAAAGAAGGAAACCTCAGGGTTGTTTATGCAAGGTCTTTTGACAATTGTAAGATGTGCAGAAAATCCTGCAAAATTCTTCGCAAAGGTGCTGATGCCTACCTAATTACTCCGCCTTTTAGTTTGATAATACGGTATATTACTTAGTTGAGGGCCCTTCCAAGTCAGCTTGGTTTCAACTTTCGAGGATACAGTTAGCCAGTTAGTCGTAGACTTATTTTCACTGTATTATAGGTATTGTAAGGCAGTCACGTTTTGATTATTTATGTTTGGCCTAATGAACTCCTTTGTTCTGCATCAACTCGAGCATGCTTAGACTTATTTTTGCTGTATTGTAGGTATTGTACAAAGCGATGAAGGGATTAGGAACCAACGATACAACATTGATCAGGGTAATCGTGACAAGGACGGAGATAGATATGGAGTACATAAAGGCTGAGTACTTGAAGAAGTATAAGAAGACGTTGGTCGACGCAGTTCACTCAGAGACATCAGGAAATTATAGGAAATTCCTTCTTGCTCTCTTGGGCTCTAAGCATTGACCATGATGTGCAATTGTGCATATAATCCATTATTAATCATGGGTCTCTTTCATCCATTGATAATTGTATTGGTATAATAGTGTGCATGTGTGTGAACTTATAGTGTGGTTTATTAAGCCTGGTCGAACGTACGTTCAAGAAAATATATCCATTATTAATCATAAATAAAGAGTGTATTATTGCCTTATCGGGTATCCCGGCCTAATGAATTTGAGAGTTTTGGTTTGGAAAGTTGGGTTAACGCTGCACGAATAATAAGAAAAGTAAATTTTTGTATGAAACGGAAATCGAAAGTGAATTTAAAGCATTAGTAGTCGCCTAGTTTTGGGTCGATTTCTTTCAATTCTTTCCTTTTATCACTCCTCTTCTAACTACACTAGTCCTAAGTCCTAACATGACAAAAGATGCAAGAGGTTCATATGATAGCCTGAGAGGTACACTATATTGATATGTCATCACAAATTGCTATTATAGAATATGTGATACAGACAAATAAAAAATGATAAACAAAAAGGTGATATACAAATTTACGTGATTTACTGACAATGTATTAGCTACGTTCACAGTTTACAAGGCAGAAGGGCTGGTGCGTTTTATTAATTTGTGAGGAGATTTACAGATTACATATTCAGATTCAGAAGCTACAATATGCATAACTGTTAAGATGAAACTTAGAGAGTTTATAATTTTATATAGTACTCCTTAAGACTTGATACAGAATGACTTAGAAAGGCATAACACAGAGTCTTCACTGGGGCGTTTCACCCTAGAAACCTGATTCGATGACCGGGCAACAAGACTCCTGTCATAGTTATTTGAAGCGGCGACTTAATTAACAGATTCAACAAATTTCTACCTTGTCTTGAATCCTCTCACAATCACACAAATGTGTCATGCACCTTTATAGATGCCAGATGTGCAATAAACTTTTCTCTCTAGCTACCCTCTCAAATATTGCCAACAATGAGGCAATCAGATGCTTCAGATATTTCGCAAGTCCAAACAGTGTTGGAACTTGTTATGCATAAGTGCAAAATCATTGAAAAACTCATCTTTTTAGTTTATCTTATCTTATTAGAGTCTAATGGTTTGACTTGAAGACTTGTTTGCAATTTTAAGAAATTGCAAACTAATGGTTAAATTATTGAATAACTCCGTGTATGATAACTTATCCCAAGCAACTAGATTCATTAGGTTAGTAGTAGCTTATATGAATCTACCACTAAAATATACTTCCCAATAAATTAGTACTCCCTTCATTCAAATCCAAATGGTACTTTAGGTTTTGTACACTATTTACAAATCAACGTTCGGTGTCAATTTTCTCCTAATACGTAAGAGAAAATATATTTATGCGGGATCTTGTTTGATTCGTCTTCACTAGTACATTGAAAATATCTAACTTTTATAATTTTTGCGAATACGTAACTAAAGATATTTAGCACGTAAAACGTGCGTTGGCAAACGTGAAAAAGTAAAGGTGTAAAGTGGATATGAATGGAGGGAGTATGATTTATTAAAATCTGGATCAAACTAGTTAAATTTTAAGCTAAACCATTGAAATGAATTAATGCTTGAAACTAAACTAGCTTATAAATGTGATATGACAATGATAAGTTAGTTGTAACTAATTCAGCATTGGACTTGCTCTTGATTTTTTTCTCAATTTCGAATCTTATCACTAATACTCAATTTGTGAATACAGTAATGTTATACTTCATAAATAATTAATTTGATAATTTTAAAACACGATATTTGAACTAGCCATCCATTTCTCCCAACTTCCCCTTGCCTCGTATAATCGTATATGATGAATTCGCGCAAAAGTGTAATATGTGGCTAAAAAGGACAATAGGAATTTTTGGAGTGGATTATTTTTAACACAAAATTTCAGATGAGACGAAAATTATTTGTTATAAGCTGAATACGGACAATGTCCATTTTATAAAACACAAGTGACACAACTCAAGACTTCAAGAGATACTCTTTTTCACCCCACTTGTCATCCCACTTCCTTTATAGTAAAAGGGACATTATACGTCTTCATCTTATGACGGATAATATTAATCACAGACGATTTTTTTATAAAATGATCAAAATTAGTGACCTCGAAAACATCCAACTATGTAAGGTGTAGGTCACCCTAAAATGTAAGGATGTACGGAAAAATCTACATCAATAGTACACTCCAAAGACACTTAAATCAACTTTTAGTCAATTAAGTAGTACACTTTGATTAGTAATTGGATGTTTTACGTTAACATCAAAAGATCATATGTGATTTGATCGTACATTTATTAGGTAGATTACATGCATCACGAAAAATGGTACTTCTAGTAATTTTCAAAATGTTAAGAATCATTAAAAAGTGTACTTAATCCCATCACCGCCTAGTAGTTGTTGTTTCGTACATTTGCTAGTACAATTCTTGTTAGATATAAATTGATGTCACATATATCAAGCTACAAATAAGTACTCGTGTCCGTCACAAACCGAAAACTAATAATGTCTTTTTATCCTCCGATAATAATGCAAGTGAAAAGATAAGTGGAGAGATAGAGCACTACAGAAATAGTAGTATTACTCTGTAAAAAGGACATTATTCGTTTTCAGCTTGTTACGATCCGTCTCATTTTGTGGTAACTAATACGGAGTAAGTTGATAATATGCTCCACCAAGAATCCAATATGATTATATTTGATTGGTTGAAAGAAAGTGGGATAATGAGATAGGGAATATGTTAATTAATGGATTATCAACAATTATTTACATCTAATGATATAGATTTAGAGTTTTACAACTAAGCATTTGAGTTTATAACTTTATATGTGCATTTAGACGGGTTTTATTGAAAATAATCTAAACGTCTTTATAAACAAATTAAATTCAAACTATTATATTGAAACTCAAAACTAATACATATAAACTCAATAACATTTTAAATTTAACACCTCAAATATTTTAAAAGCTTGAATTTTATTTACATATTAAGGTCAATTGCATTTGTATTTGACGTATAACCATGCATGCTCATATACATATGGATGTATAGTCTTATTTGTGGACATATCAGATATCACACACATTTCTATTCATACAAATGATGGTTTAAGATGAATATATCTGATTTGTAGTTAAGACATTTTATGTACTATTCATTTATTTGCGTAAATAAGACAAAAGAAAAAATATATAAGGATTAATAAACGGATGTCTCATTCATCTAAATAGTCTTATACTTAACCTATTTTAGCGGTAAAATAAACGAATATTTCCATCTTAAGAACGATTATTCTACGGAATTACTTTTTCATATACGAAATTTACTTTTTTACATACACTTTTTCCCAAATTTTCCATCTAATACCCTTTTTACCTCAAATCTCAGTATATCAATATTTTTTCCCTAAATTGTTAAAATCAACAATGGACTTTAGATTTTTTCATAAATCTTAAATTAATTACTCGACGGCTTTGAACAATGGAACGAATTCATCAAAAAATGAAGTAATTCAATTATTAATATTATTTGTTCAACTTTAAATAATTAATCAAATTTTATATTATATGTTAAAGTATAAAATTAGGGTTTGATGAATTTTATTAAATCAATCAATTAAGATTGGTGGTAGTTTGTGGTGGTTGGCTGAAAAACACTTTTGATTCTTCATTATCAACGGTGTGCGGATTATGTACCGGTAATCAAAGACCTCAATCAAATCATCTTTTTTTTATTGAATTGTTGATCTCGCACATTAAAAGAATAATCACATGCAAACATAAAATGCAAGCTCCCATCCTGATAAGACAAATAGAGGGTAAAAGTGGGTAAATAATTTTGAGTGAAAAAGATAGAGAAAAATGACGGATAAAATTGTTGGTGGTGAAGAGGGATCAGGGGAGGGAGAAAAAACGAATTGGGCTGGGAGTGGAAAAAATGACAAGGTTAATATTGTAAAATGCGAAGGTAAAAGAATAAAATTCGTATGTGAGAGAGTATAACCCCTATTCTAGCTATTTATATTCATAATGAAAGTTGTACATTAACGAACACAAAATTTTTATTAGAAGTTAAATAATTAGTAAATTCATCCATATAAGTTACTTTGTACTCCGTATCTCAATAGTGAAAATCTAAGTGTTCTAGCTATTTATATTCATAATGAAAGTTGTACATTAACGAACACAAAAATTTTGTTAGAAGTTAAATAATTAGTAAATTCATCCATATAAGTTACTTTGTACTCCATATAAGTTACTTTGTACTAAATATAAATAAGATACGGTGGTCATAATATCCATCATAATGTACTTTGCCACTCAAAATAATCCACATAAAAGAGATTTTCCAAATTTTCTGGGCTAAATGAATTTGGTTATATAATTGAGCTTTCATTATTATATCATATTTGTGACTTTTATTATATTATTATATTGTAATAATTGAATTTTCATTATATTCTGCCTATAACTGGATTACATTGAACTTTCTATTTTTCGCCAATTAATACAAAATATTAATTATAATAAATTTTCAATTAAGTTTCAAATTAAGTTAAATATCATTTGTGTAATTGTTATTTTCTTTAATATTTCTATCTGGAAAAAACACGCTAAAAACACACTAATAAAAATAAATTTTACAATTAAATTCCAAATTAAGTTAAATATTAGTTGTATAATTGTTATTTTCTTTAATATATATTCCTATCTAAAAAACCACTTTAAGAGAATGTATTAAATAAATTTTATAATTAAATTTCAAATTAAGTAGTTAAATATCAGTTATATAATTATTATTTTCTTTAATATATTCATATCTAAAAAATGGTACATACGCACATAATCTATACTAATAATGTATTATTCACAACTTAAAAAAAAATATACTAGTAATGTAATTATATACTCATATTATCGCATAGCAAGTGGCAAAATACAAATTTAGGTTTAACCACTCTCGTTAACTAAGAATAATAGAAGAGTATGATATAAGGTTATAAGTAGTGTGATATGGGACCTTTACTAAAAGGTTGACATAATGCCACGCTCATAAATATGGTTCAAGGATTTCCATTCCGTTAAGTGATTGATTTGACTCGACATGATCAATAGAGTTCATAAACAAGTAAACTAAGGTCGCTTGTATAATTCTATGGAGGACTTGATTGTGCACCGGGTTGAGCCAGGTCGGGTTATTTAAGAGCACGTCGAACTATATTTTGGATGGCTAGAGCGGTTGAGCCAAAACATGGGTTGAAGTGCGTTGTGCCAGGCGAGCGGCTAGGGTTAGGTAAAAAGTGGGACGGTGTGTAATGGGAAGTTTTTGCTTATTTGGGGTTCAAAACCAAACTATTTAACAAAATAGCGTTGGTTTTAAACTATTTACCAAAAATGGTTCCACGTCACCATTTTCGTATTTTTTTTTTTTTTTATAAATTTAAGACTAGTCGCTGTCCGGGACAGCGACTAGTTACGGTACCAAATTTCATGAGAATTTGTGGCTTCATCTTCTCGCTGTGTGGGACAGCGAGAAGTTGTGGCTTCATCTTCTCGCTGTGTGGGACAGCGAGAAGTAGCATGTTTCCTTTTTTTTTTTTATACTTTCATCTCTCTTGCCATACTAATCTATTCGTCATGCTACTTTCGTCTTCTCCGTTCTCTTTACTCCGACCACCAAATAACGAACTATTGCTACCATTCTCTTCTTCTCACTGCCGTTAACATATTCACAACTTTGTTTGAGTTATTAGCTTCATGGTTTTGCGCAAAAAATAAACCGCAATATCGCCGTTCATTTAACGATTTCATTTTCGCATTTTACGATACTGTTCAAGTGATATATACTAGCATTACTCACTCATTAATTTCATCGAGATGCATGGTGCCTTCACCCTCTCAAGTCAAACTATGAATTCCCCTCTAAAAACAACTTGTTATGAAAGTAGAAAATAAACCCACTCAGATTCCAAAAACAATGCAGATTAGCGTGAATTCAGATAAGAGTAGAACAAAAACAGGGGGGAGAGAGACCTGATATTTGCGGCGCCAAACTTCAAACAGCCTCTTTAGACATGGTAGCAGCAATGAAGAAAGCCAAAGGAAAAGCAATACTAACAGCAGCATAAGGAGCCAAAGGAGTAAAGAGAGAACATGTTGTTTTTGGAATCTGAGTGGGTTTATTTTCTACTTTCATAACAAGTTGTTTTTAGAGGGGAATTCATAGTTTGACTTGAGAGGGTGAAGGCACCATGCATCTCGATGAAATTAATGAGTGAGTAATGCTAGTATATATCACTTGAACAGTATCGTAAAATGCGAAAATGAAATCGTTAAATGAACGGCAATATTGCGGTTTATTTTTTGCGCAAAACCATGAAGCTAATAACTCAAACAAAGTTGTGAATATGTTAACGGCAGTGAGAAGAAGAGAATGGTAGCAATAGTTCGTTATTTGGTGGTCGGAGTAAAGAGAACGGAGAAGACGAAAGTAGCATGACGAACAGATTAGTATGGCAAGAAAGATGAAAATATAAAAAAAAAGGAAACATGCTACTTCTCGCTGTCCCACACAGCGAGAAGATGAAGCCACAAATTCTCATGAAATTTGGTACCGTAACTAGGACAGCGACTAGTCTTAAATTTATAAAAAAAAAATAGAAAATACAAAAATGGTGACGTGGAACCATTTTTGGTAAATAGTTTAAAACCAACGCTATTTTGTTAAATAGTTTGGTTTTGAACCCCAAATAAGCAAAAACTTCGTGTAATGGTGATGAGGGCAAGACTAGACTAGACTATTTTTTTTCCACAAGTCAGGTCCTCAAAATTGAAGTCCTGACCCGACATTAGGGGTGAAAGAAGTCAGGTTGAGCTAGGGGGCAAGGGCAGCCTTCAGCCCAATGGCGTGGGTTGAGTCGGGCCAAGTTGGTCCACGCTTTGCGTCCACCTTTAGTTGTTATCATGTACATCTATTTCTCTATAGAACTCGTGGTTTTTCATAATAGTGCAACTTCGATTCTAAGACGATCTAAGAGGTAAGAGTTAATTGAATGATGAGATTAAAAATGAATAATGATTGACATTATTCTATTAGGTAAAATGGAGAGAAAATAAATACTTACTTTTATTTAGAAATTGAGGCTATTAGGGCTACTTTAGGCCCCGTATTGTATTAGGCCTTTTCCCATCTCGTGATATATAAATACTCTATTGATCGATAAGAAAGACAACATAGAATTAACCTAAACAATATTATTAACAGACGCCAAAATCTGATCATGTTTAATGGTTAATAAAACTCCACAAACGTTTTTATTTATTGTTAATTGCTCACATTGACGATTCGTAAAGAGTATTTTGTTTGAAATTAACATATAGTATAAAATTTAAGTCAATAAAAAAATTGTAACAACTACTATATGTTTCCATGTAATCCAAAATATTACTCCCTCTTATTCAGCATATTCTTCCATCTTCCCTTATTGACGATAATCACATTTTCGTCCCTCTTTCCTTATTTAGTAAGCTTTTTGTGATCCAAATTCAATTTTATGCGGGACAGGTGTGATTTGTGTGGTCCATTTTTATTTCTTTAGTTTTGATGGAAAAAACAAAAAAAAACTGAATAGGAGAAAGTATCTTGAATGTTCATCGGAACAAAAATAGCAATGTTCAAATCATCAAATATAACTAGCATTTTATCAATAATTTGAAATTTAATAATGTGAACATGAAAGAACTAAACCTAACTTAATTAATAGTCCTCAAACCTACATTATATTATTATATTTGTAGAACATGATAATTAATGATTCACACATTATTACTCAAATGATTGAAAAGTTAAGTACTAATTTAAGTAAGCTCTTTTTTCGATGGGATATTGATGTGAGATTGGAAAATTGCACGAATGGGTAGGCAGGCATTTGTCCATTTCCCCATACACTCATTCCAGAGAGGTATCAAGACTATCAACACCCCAATAAACATCTAACGTGCATATTTCCCCCTCTTATTAATCAATAATGTCACTTTGTGGCTAGCTGGCTTAAGCCTAACCCGCGTTTAAAATGAGCACTATCTATTTTAAGTTTAAATAAATAAATGTATGTCAGTTTGACAGATTGTATAGTTAATTGCCAAAAAGTGTAGAAAAATTTGTCTTCATTATCGTATTGATATGATATTTGACCCGTTTTAATATTTAAGACGAATATTTTTATCTTAAATTAAGTTAGATTTGTTGTACTTCCATGTATGTTGATTGTTACTTCTATCATTTATAATTATTAGAGCCTTAGAGGGTCCATAAAGTGTCATGTAGGTTTGAAAAGATTTTTGGGAAAGATTGGTACATGATAAGTTTTATGCAATGTGATCCGATTTGACCATAATCGGAAGAGCTATATAATGATTAGAGTTTTGAGTTGACATGGGGGACACAAATTTTAGAGAGAAGGCTATTTATTTTCGGCTGGAACGAGAGTCACAAGTAAATATAGGTAACCAGTACGAGTAGAATTTTGAAAAGAGTTTTGGAATTGCATAAAACAAGATAAGTTGTATGCATTCCGCTTTGACTAGGGCTAGTTTCAGTCGATTCACAGAGTCACAACTTTTAAAGTTGGAGAACGTTAATCAATTTTTTAGGAGGTATAAACACGGGTGATGAGTACGATCATCATGCACTTAATGAATGAGAGCGAGGAATTAACTATCCTATATATATTGAATTAGTGTTGTTATTCTGGTAAAGTCGAAATTTTTTATCCAATCGGTTGCAAATTGACATTTAAAACGGACATATGTATCTTAAGCTTAAGAATGGTGAAATATCTCATACTCCACTCATTCAATTCCAAATAGAATATTTCTCATTTACACGCTGGTCAATGCACAAATTGTAACATAATCTTAAAACTTACGTTATAAAAATATAAAAGTTTGTTATTGTTATTGTACTTATAAAGACGAATAAATTAAAATTTCACATGACTATACTTTCTCTTATAGACCAGAAGGAATATCGGAAATTCTCTTCATTCTTCATTTATAAATAGTGTGAAAAATAAAAGGGTGTGTTTCGTTTTGAATTAAGGAAGTATAAGACAAAAATAAAATACATTGAGATAACAAAAAAATTGTGTCATCAATACAAAAAGGGTATTATTTAACTCGTTTTAATTTATAAGATGAATTTATCCGTCTTAAAAAAGACCTACTGTGAGTCTACGACAAATCCTTAATTGAAAAGGGCATGAGAGACAAAGCTGTAATAAACTGAAAGGGCCCTTTTTACCAAATTATTTTTGCAAAAGGGCCCATGTAATCGGTTAAATCCAATAATAGGAAACATAAAGAAAAAGCCCATAAAGAGTTATCGTTCAATGCTTTTAAAATGGTAATGTACAGCTCCCTCAATACTCAATATTGGATGCTCCATCTTGATGTTGACTAGGGATGGCAGTCTCACCCTAACCCTGTGAATATCCATCCACCCGAAATTAAATGGTGGGATATGAATGATGATTTTTTTTACAATTTAGGGTGGGATATGGATATGGGTGAATTTAGGGTGGGGTATGGATCATGGTCTACCACCCGCTTATCACCCGGTGGATATCCTAAATTAATAAGTATAATTATTTTTTTCTAAAAAGTACGTATATTAATAAATATTTTGATTAGAAAAATGTTTTCAATTTGTAAAGTTTATTTAAAATAAACTTAGAAACTACTCGTTAATGTTTTATTGCACTTTTTTTATGGGCGTGTAAAGCTTGTGCGGATTAGTTTCGTAGTTGTAAGTTGTAAAATTGTGAATATGGTTAACAAGATTAAAATTTATGTTCAATTTTCTCAAAAAATTATGTAATCCGGAATTGTTTGGTAACGTATGTTTTAAATTTTATCGTCTTAGGTGTATATTTTTGATATATTGCTTTGAAATTTATGAGGGTGGAAATATCCAACGGGTGCCCACTCCACCCGCTTCACCCGGTGGATATGGATATGGATGAATGAAAAAAATATTAAACGGATAAGGGTGGGATATGGATGACCACAAATTAAATGGATATGGATATGGATATGACTCCACCCCATCCATATTCCACCCATTGCCATCCCTAATGTTGACTTTGAAAATATATTTGATATCTGAAGCTCCGGTTAAAATGGAATATGAAGCCAAAATGTTGTTTTGGGGAGGCGACATTGCAAATTACGCCTTGCCTTGTATATCATGTATTTCAGACTATGTGTCATTTGCTCATATTCTATTGCTATCTAGAATACACATTTAAATTTGAAACGTATTTGAAAAAAATGAAATAGGTGATAAATTTATTATAATCGTCATGCGGGGTAATACTCGTACCTAAAGTCCTAAACTCGGGTATTATACAGTCTTAACTTTTCAGTAGAGCTGGCCAAATGCGGGCCAATCCGTTTGGCCCGTCCCGTTCGGCTCGCTTTGTTAGTGGATTTGGTCACAAAAAAATTAAAAGAAGCCGGTACGAACAAGAAAATTACCGCTAAAATTAATGGACGGGTTTGGACTAAATAAAATCGTACACGGACAACCCGCTAGACCCGCACCTAACAAAAATAAATAAAAATTAAAACTGAAAATTATTGTATTCAAAATAATATGCCCTCCTATTCTGGATAACTGTTCCACTTTCCGTTTTCGTCTAGTCATGTAAATGTCCCATATTCCATTTTGGGACATTGTTTATACTTATTTTATTCACTTTAACCCACAATAATACCCCACCTTACCCCACAAGACTACTTATTTTAATCACCTCTACTCACAATAATAATCAATAATACATTCTCTCTCTCCAATCTTCCCACCCCGCATGTAACATCCCAAGAGTATGAGAGAAAAGTTGTCCCACATCGGTAGAAAGTGAGGCTTGTGATATGTTTATAATAGCTCTCACCCACCATTTAGTAACAAGGCCTTGTGCTTTTGGGCTTAAGTGAGGACAAACAATGGGCCCAAAGGTATACCTCCATCTTATTGAGGGTGTGTTACGACCGTGGTGGGTCGGGTTGTTACACCGCACATTATTTTAAATTAAACAAATGAATTCCAATTATCGGGAATAGGAGGGAGTATGTGTGTAATGAAGATTGGTACGAGCTAAAGGGTTATCGTTAGGTAAATTGTTTACTTACTTTTATTCTACCATTAAATTAGTAATTATCTCCCCAAATATATTTTTTTCTACGATTTTGTTATATATCAGTAAAGTATCTATTAATATATATGTATAATATCTCATGATTCTCACGGATTTCATATCGAGGATGAAGAGCAAGATGTGGATAATGACAGATAAAAACGTGGATAATGACAGATAAACACGTGTCTTCCTCCACTGATATTTTAAGGTGTTTTGAGACTTTATATGAAACAACTATAATGTTTAGTTACTATTTTTCAGTAATTAGCATTTAAACACCGACCCTTGTTAATTCAAATCAAAAGATATTAACATTTAAGCACTAACCTTTGTTAGATAGATATTGCTCAGATTTAATTTTTTTAAAATTTTTCTATTCTACGCATTTGTGAGGGAATGTTGGAAATGCTAGAATGTTTGTCCCACATTGAAAGAATAAGAAAGTTTTTGTCCCACATTGAAAGAATAAGAAAATATTTTTGACTTTGTCCCACATTTGAAAAATAAGTAACCATGGTTATGTTTATATACTTAGTACTTCTCAACTAAGGGGGCGTTTGGTTGGGGGTCTATAAGAAAGGGAAAGGGAAACAAATATATTCATTGCCTTTGTTGGTGTTTGTTTGACACAATCAAAGGGAATTGAACTCCCTCCCTTACCCATCAATCCTTCTAATTCCTTACCCCCACCCCCCAAGGGTTTGAGATTTGATTACCCTTGTTACCCTTCAACCACTATGCCGCCACCGCCACCCTCACCCCCACCGCTACCACCGCCGCCATAACACCTCTACCACCACCACCACCGTCGTGACACCCCCACCACCATCACCACCGTCGTGACACCCCCACCACCATCACTACCATGGCACTCCACCATCATCACCGTCGTGACCACCGCCATCGTCACCGCCATGACATCTCTACCACCCACATCGCCACTACTGCCATGACACCCCCATCACCATCACCGTCGTGACCATCACCGTCGTCACCACCACCGCCACTGCCATAACACCCCACCACCGCCACCACCGCCATGACACCTCCACCACCACCATGCCACCTCCACCACCATCATTGTCCGCCAGAGAGATGGTTGTTTGTGGTGGTGTGTGTTAGTGGTAGGAGTGAGTGTGAGTGGACCATTAGTTATCTTTCTTAGAGTAACCAAACAACCTATTAAGTTTTAGATAATCCCTTTCCTTTCCCCCTTTTACTCTTTCTTATTTCCTTTCCCTTTCTCTAACCAAACGCCCCCTACGTATTTGTCATTATTGAGGATAGTGTGTACTTTGATTTTTCCACCAAAGACTAATGGAAAATTGCAATGCATTAATTCCATGGTTGCAATTCGGAGAAAAGTTGTGTATACCTTGGGGAGCGTCGTGAAGTTTATTTAATTTGTTTTCGTTCTTTTATTTTCGTCCTTTGCAGTAACTCATTTCCAACATATATTTACACTTATTTTATTTCATTTCATTCTCACAAAATAAAGTAATTCTAAAAATATTAACGGGACAAAGTCACATCTTAATTCTTAAGTTATTGAATTGGCAAAAATAAATCTCCGTGAAATTGTAGGATTCCGGCCTCGAACTGGTAGACCATTTCATATATATATACATTGATTTCATATTCCGTGTTCACTTCCATTTCCCAAACATTTATAAAACAAATTATGAGGATTAGTAATGATGTGTTGTGTAACACAAATAAAAGATAAATAAGCTTTGAAAAACCTACATTTTCAACTATTTTCTTTTTCACATACTATATATCAGATATCCTTTCAAACAAATTGTACAATATTTTAAAGTTACTCAAATGCTTATTGATTTTTAATTTCCAACTATCTTACAAACACCCCATATTATGAGCATGTTTGACCTACATTGTTAAGAATGAGATTTTGTTTTAGAGCTTAATTTTTTAAAAGTAGTTTTCAAAAATCAGAAACACCAAATTGTTGCTTCTATTTTTATGGGAAAAAAGAGGATAGTTGAGTGTTTGAGAAATTATTTTTAACTTTTAAATAAATGATGTGTTTGGCCAAAATGTGTTTTAAAGTCAAAAAACACTTTAAAAAGTTAGGTCAAATACACGCTATATATCTGTTTAAACTTTAAATTTCATTGATCCGCGATTTTGCTACATTTTTCATTAATAATTTTAGGAGTACTTGATCTTGCTTCAGACTAGGGATGACAGTGGGTCGGGTATCCAACCCAGACCTTTAGGGTTAGGCCCTAACTGGTCGGGTATGAGTCTAAATTTTTGAGACCCACTCTGGTATGGGTCGGGTATATGTCTTATATATAAACTTCGGGTTCAGGTCCGGTCTTGGTCTTGGTTTTGGGACCCTACCCGACCCTTAGACCCTTATATTCATTAAAAAAAAAAAAAAAATTACACATACGAACGTCAATAAACCAAAATATAATACACACAAACAGATGACCCTTATTAGTTATCATTAATATACTATACGCATATCAAAATAACCATTAAGAATAACGAGGAAATTGATGAAAATGATGAGTTGGGGTACGGTAAATGATATAATTTAGGTTCTGGTATGCAAAGGTTTTTTTTAACTTCGGGTCGGGTCGGGTCTTACCGGACCCTACCCATACCCTACCCATTGTCATCCCTACTTCAGACTGATAATTTTGATCTGCAACAAAAAGACGAAATTTCATAACTACTTTATAGCCACATGAGACCAAGGGCGGATGCAGGAATCGGGATCGAACATGCGTCTACAAACCAATAGGTCCTCTTCATTTGCCACTGCACCAGTACCATTATGTTACATAGCTAGGATGTACTTCGGGTCGGGTCGGGTCTTACCGGATCCTACCCAGACCCCACCCATTGTCATCCACTCATCCCTACTTCAGACTGATAATTTTGATCTGCAATAAAAAGACGAAATTTTATAACTACTTTATAGCCACATGAGACCAAGGGCGGATGCAGGAATCGGGATCGAACCTGCGTCTACAAACCCAGGATTTAATATATGGGGTGACAATAGAAATTAAAAAATGAATATACATTTAATGGGATTCAAAACCACAACCACCAAGTTGTATTTTTAGACCTTTACCATTGAGTCTCATGATGTTTAGTGGTCATCTAATGAGATTACCTTTACTTATTTACCATTCAGCAATATTTGGGGTAGAAAAAATCCGTCTTCTTAACCAATTTTTTTTAGTTTGGGCCGGGTTAGCGGCCGCCAGGCCGCCACCCCTGGTTACTAGGGGGTTCGCCCATGAGGAGGGCACTTGACCATCCTTTCCTTTCCCAAATCCGCCACAACATAAGACCACTATTAAAAAACAAGTTATTATAAACTGCAACACTAACTATACAATTATAATTACAAGTAACTGTAAAATGCTCACACATGTACCCATTCGAAACTTCAAATAAAAAATAACACTCCAAAACAACAATTTTTTTTAGGTAACATAACCCAACATCAATAGAGTTGTTTAGTTGACGGATCTTTGCCACATATTTTATTGTAATCACTTGCTTGGACTCGATCATCCTTACTAATTCCTAATAAAACTATTAATTAATTAATTAACTAGAAATTATAAATCAAGATGGATAGGTATGAGATTTAGCGTCTAGGTAGGGTAATATGTGGCATGCATAACGCATATATACTACTCCCTCCGATCCAGACAAAAGGTAACGGTTGCTTTATCACAGTTGTCGAGGCACGTTTTGTAACGTGAATATCTCTAGTTACACATTATTAAAAATTATAAAAATTTGATATTCTTATAGCATTCATGACGATAAATCAAACAAGATCCCACATGACTATATTTTGTCTTATAGATTAACGGTAATATCAAAGATTCCCTACGACCATGAATAGTGCCAAAAAGCAACTGTTACCTTTTGTCTGGATCGGAGGGAGTATATCCAAGTATACGTGGACGTAATTAAATTGATCCACCCAAATAATCATGCATGTGTGTTACATTAAACATATATCCAAATACAAAGAATTTTGCTGAAAGTGGATACTATTTGTCACAATTTGAAAACGAATAATATCTTTTTTACAACAATGCAAGTGGTAGAACAAAGATGGTTAAATGGAGCATTTCATAGATCATTCCACCTATATTTTGTGAGAAAGACACCATTTATCCTCGACTTGTGACGAATAGTGTTTGTATTTAATGAGAATTTGTGATCCAAATAATATTCACAACGCGTGACACTCAATGTAATTATTGATATGTTAAAACAAAATAAAATAAAACAAATTACTGATCTATTATTGATATGAAACGAAATGGGACAGCGATGCTATTGGAAAAATTATGATTTAGTGGTGCAAAGCTATTAGTGTTTAATTTTTTTTAGTTTAAATAAACATATTATATTGCAGGTAAGAATCGAGTCTTCAATTTCAAAAATTGAAGTTCTCTTATGTTACTCTTAACTTTATTGTTAGCGCTTAATTAATCTAACTTGCAGTCCTACATTGATAGAATAGTGGGTATATACCACGTTATATATGAAGATGTAATATATTAACTAATATTAGTTTTAAACCCGTGTAAATTGCACGGGCATATTTTTTAAATCTTCTTATTATAAAACTTAAATAAATACTTAAAAGAATTTGTTATATTAAAAATAAACGTAGTATTTTTGCACTAAAACTAAAACTAAAAATAAATGTAGTTTTTACTTGGTCTTAATTATTATAAACAAAATTGCTTGTAATGCTACTTTGAATTTTGTTCTTATACAATTAAATTTCGTCTGCAATACAAAATGTTTTGTTTGTATCGTCGAGTATTTTTTTTGCAATAACAAATACAAAGTTTCATTTGCAATTAGCGTAAATGATTCATTACTGTCATTTCGTTAAATAGTTATAGTACGATATATACTTCTATTAGCTAAATTTGCGTTTGCACTATCTTTTTTACTCGAATGGTACACATAAATCCTAAATTATACACTCCATTTGAAAACAGTTATTAAGATTGAAAAAATAACACATAGTTCGTCAAATTACGTAGGTCTGATTAGTTTTAGCCTGTGAAAATTGTTAAAAATGTGTTTCATTAAATCAAACTCGTACGTGTTTATAAAACACCTGCACAGATCAAAATGACTTGTGTACTAAATTAGAATTTTGGCTCATTTACCGTTTAGTAAAAATTACGTAATACTAATCGGTAAAAATAATACGAAATGAAAAATGTGATCTGTGTATAATTGAAACGATTTAGCCAAGCTGCAAAATATGCAAACTCATGATATAATCATACAAAAATAATGCTAAATTTGATTTATAGACGCGTGATATAATATAATTTAAGAATCACAATTTTTAAACACAGCTTACTCCATAAGTTATGATTGTTATTTTTGTGTATAATGATGATAATTAGCCTGAAATTAAGTCTAAAACACGATAACTCAAGTTTTTGGCGAGTAATATTTGCCAAAAAAGTGGATCCTAACATTTTTCAAATGGTCAACAATTTAAAATTTCTAACTCTTCTAAAACGGTGAATAATCTATAATATACAGATTATCGTTTAAGGCGTGATACTGATATGAAAATATGTGAGATCATTTATTTTGACCACATTGGGTCAAAGTTAAATATATCATAATGAATTATTATACTCGCTCTTAAAAGGTAATATTTATATAAACTTATTATATATTAATTTAATATTATTATAGTAATTGAAATTACACAAAAACTAAAAGTTAACTTTTATATTTCTTTTATACCCTATTTACTTAAATAATTACAAAACAAAGCTTATTTTCAATTATTATTTCAATATAAAAAAAATAAGTCATGAATATGATTAAATTATTAGTTTTAATTTAAAGAGAATGAAACTTACCAACAATTTTGTGAACTTAAACATGTCAACCATTTGCCCATTACAACATATTTAACCCACCTTATTAATAACCTAAAAAATACACAATTACCATTTCACTAACCCACATTATTTACTCCATAATTCTTTGTCCATATTTAATATTTGTATTTTTTTTTGCCGTTTTTTATATTCTCCCGATTTTATATTTTTTTGTGAATATATATTTATTTTCATATCTACCCCATTCAATTTATTAATTTTTTCTTACTTTGAAGAAGTTCTTTGTGAAGATCAAGCGCATGCAAAAAAAATATAATTGTACCCAGACCTTTGTATTTTTTTTGTGTTTATGAGTTGTTACGATTTTTTTAGAAGAATTTAAATTTTCTTATTTTCAATTTGGATCCAGTGTTTTCACTAAAAATGAGTAGTATGATTAACTATTTGGTTGATTGTAGTTTTAAGTTTTTGAATTGATTCTTCGTTATGCAATTTATTTATTTTTTTGTTAATAATAAAGGTTTAGATTGACATTCTTAAATAATTAGTAAATCACATAAAAATGGGTATTGTACCTTTTATATTGCAATATTTTAATGATATTTATCTATCAAAACAATTAATTAACAAATGTATATATACATCAAGGTAATTAATTCATTCAAAAGATCATGGGTAGTGAAAGTAGGTCCCGCCGAGTATATTCTTTGAAAAATTGACTTTTAACCACAGAGCGACACCTAAGCTATGTGGTTGTTGCTTTTATATATAAGATTAACTTCACTTTTAGAGAATGCATTATAATCTTTTCATATGTAGCTTTGAGGCCTTTGACATGTGCGCAAAACCAGAGCATGTGGTTAGGACGCTAGGTTGATCACGTGTTGAATTATATCGTGGTTATACCCATTTTTTTCAAAATGTAACTAAATTTGAGACACGATCAGTCATATCGTACATCATGATAATTGACCTAAAAACTAAATTAAATTATTATACCTGAATTTCGTGCATAGTTCTGTAGCCAAAACGTTGCATCAAGGTAATACAAGTAATTCTTATCCAACTTTTAGTTTCAAAGCAACCAATATTCCTGTAAAACTTAATTTTAACACGGTTTAATTTCATTGTAGTTGTATAAGTGAGCGTCTGACCCGGCGTGTCGGCCTGTCGGGTGGTTGTATGGTTTAAAAACCTTTCTTTCGTGTTCAAAAAAAAAAAAAATTCATTGTAGTTGTCCACGTTTTGGATTTAGTTAAATTGAGCAAACTTTAATTGAAAAGGAAAAGGGTTGGTCCAAAATACAACATAGATGCTGAGTATGAGCTGTCTGAGTAGCTAACCTTAGGCATATATTTAGGGTTGGTCCTTTGGTACCTATAAACTTGGAGTAATTTGTCCCTACTTTGGCTACTTCCTAAACACAACGTCGTTACACTACTAGCTCTCTACTTGTCATCTCATTATTCCTTGTCAATTGTGATTGATGAATCCACTCGTATCAACCGTTTCCAATGCCATACTTTGTGGATGGATGGTCATGTTGGGAAAGAAATGAAGAATTAGAGTTAAGAGAACCAATAATGGAGTTGGCAATAGTGATTGTTCTAAATAGAACCAAGAATGAAGTATCCATAAGTGACATGTGTAGTTGTGTTATTTATCAGCAATAAGTTTCGTTTGTAGATGTTATAAGCTTATGATCAAATCATTTTTACATGTTTCATATGTGCTCTCTCATACTCAAACTTGTATCTGGTGAGAGATCACAAGTTTCTAACGAAAAGTAATGTCGGTTATAAATGTTTTTGTGATTTAATAAGATACTCTCTATATATAAGAACTTAGAAAGGATAAGAGTAGCTCGATTTGAGTTCGTCGTGTAGGTAATAGTATGAAATACTATGACTCAAATGAAATCGTGTTATTAGGTTGTATTAAGTTTTACAAAGCGTTTTACTTGTGACAGACATTATCTGCCACAGTCTGAAAATGAAAAATGCCCTTCTCACGATAAGGCAAGTTGGAGGGCAAGCGGGGGAATAAAACACCTCATGAATAGTGCAACTTGCATTTTGTGAGAGGGGACACTATCCCTTTTCGACTTATAAGTGTTCGTTTTCAATGAAAATTTGTGTAAGTTTTAATACCATTCTTTCACGTATAATATGTTTGGCTTTTTCAGATTGAATTTTGAAGAGGAATGTTAGGACTAGGAATACTCGGCCATTTTAGGTTAAGTTCATTCACACTATATATATTTCGAGTGTCTAATACTAGTATCATTTTACTCGGAAGAAATAGGTGTGATATATAATACGATTGTGCCATTATCTATGACTTAAGCTTTTGGGTTGAGGTTGGTTGTAAGTTGTAACTCATTTGTACATCGGTCAATGATGCGTGTTATTCTTATAGTCTTTTTAAACCTTATTTGTACTCATTTTATGCGTATTTACTAGTGTTTAGTTACAAATATCCCCCGAATTATCTACTTTGATTTTCTTATATTATTTGCAGGTATGAACCGAAAAAGAGCAAAATCAAGCTTAAAACATGTCCCTATGCATGCATTTAGGAGATGAGTTGAGTCGGAGCTTGGAAACTACGATTCTGAGATGCACGTAAAAGTAAGGGAGTTTAGCGGACAAAACAAGAACTTCAGATCACATTGCTTGTGCCTACTTTGAAGAGTCATAACTTGAGTTCTACAAATGATAATCAAGTGATTTGAGTTGGAGGTGGAAGCTTATCCTGTTAGCTTTCCAACGTCACCAAAAACGCTATATTTGTCCAAGTAACAAAGAAATGACGGCCATTTGAAGTTCAGTGCGCATTGTAGGAGTCGATCGCCTAGAATAAAAGCTTATCCTCGTGGTTGTTTCTCCTGCTTATTTCACCACTACTGTAGCCCAAACCACCATCTTGCGACCACCTTCAGCCCCGCGGCCACCCCAAATCAGCCACGGGTACTTTCTTTCTTCTTCTCTTGCTTCTTCTTCCTTCAAGCAAAAAAAAAAAAAAAAAAAACAACACAAAAACACACAAAACAATTGCAGCAGCAAAAAGAAGTTGTACACCGATATAAACTTGTTCTTCCTTCGAAATTACTTCTACACTCATTCTAAATCAGACCAATTCCATTCTAATCTTTGATTTCCTCCTTCAATTTACCGATTTGCTTTGTATTCATTCACAAATTTGTTGCTGATTTTCGAATTTTGTAGCACCCTAGTAATAGGGGACTCGAGATTCTGAAAATTGGGCATAAATGAGTCGATAATTGGGTTGTTTCTCGTAAATATGGAGCATATACCATCATTTCTGATTCTAAAGAGGCATGTTTCTCATATTTTGGGTACAATTTTTATACTTTGTCTCTTCCTTTTCATTATTTGCTAGGATTTTCATTCTAGCTTTAATTTAAAGGCACTATAATTATTTATCGGGAATTTGTCGGTGAATTATCGGAATTTGAGATTAGAATTGTTGCAATTATTTCGAGGGAGATTTGGTGGTGTAAGGGAGCTTTGTTGTTCTTGTTGTTGACTTGGAGAGAGTCCTTGTTACGAATTTGCCATTGTCGGGATGAGAACCACTTGTTGCTAAACTACACCTGTTTCTACCTCAAACAAACCCGGAACAAAAAAAAAAAACCAAAAAAAAATCCAAAAAAAAAGAAGCCGATAAAAAATAATACCTCCACCTCGTATTTCTTTTCCTTTTCCTTGCCTTACTTTTTATTGTACCCCACATTGAGGGCAATGTGAAATTTTAAGCGTGGGGTAGGAAATACCTTATGACTTATGTTTATACATTATTTTCGTAAGAAAAAACAAGAAAGAATGAAAAAACAAGAAAGAATGAAAAAAAAAACAAAAAGAAAAAAAAAAGGAAAAAAAAAGGATAAAAATAACCCGGCTAGGTGAAAACCCGCAAGGGCGGGCGCCTAGGCAAGATTGGGTAAAATGGCCGAGGACGGAGTGGAAACCCGAAAAGGCGCTCCAGGTAAAATGAAGAATTGAGTTGCGTGCCATGAGAGTAGTGTAAGGAATAAAAGCTAGATTGAAAACCCGCAAGGGCGGGCGATCTAGGCAAAATGAGAGATTTAGGTTAAAAAAAAAGTTACTTTGTTACTTGTTCTATTTTGGAGATGACGACATAAGGAGGTTTGAAGGGTGGTTCGGGTTAGGTTTATTGTTGCTAAGGAGAGATAAGGAGGGTATGCTGGTGATTGTAATGTATTTTGACATCTACTACATTGAACCTTTTACTTTTCATATTTCACATGTAGTTTGTTGTTGGAGGTTCGTTGATGAGGAGGATATTTGTGTGTGGTCATTATTTTGAAGTTAGATGTTTTATACTTGTGGTCAAATGCTTATTTGAGGAGAAAATATAAGGAGAAGTGAGGTTTTGTGATATGTTTGAAGTTGAAGCAAGTTACTCACGTTTCGCTATATAGACCTTGGTGTGGATTCTCTTTGACTTATCTTCGAGTTTTACTCGAGGACGAGTAAAGGTCTAAGCGTGGGGTAGTTTGATTAGTCTAGTTTAGTAGGGCTTAATAAAGGTGATTTTGATGGTTATTTGATGGGTTGAGAAGCATTTTATGGGATTTTAATTCATATGTCTTTGATATTGGGTTGATGATGGATTGCATGTTTTTATGGGATAATTGGGTTGAGTTGTTAATATGAATGGAGTAGGCTTCTTTGGAAGTTGTTGTTGGGCTAAAGATGTCTCATGCAATATGGTTTTGAAACAAGTCAAGGTCCAATTACTATGGTCCAAGCAAGTGCACATCAAGATGAACATTGGATTTCATGGATTTCATGCATTCAACTCATATTTTATGACACAACATTGGATTCCAATATTATTTTATGACACAACATGGGACTTAATGCAATTTCAACAACTCCTTAATTCTCATTTATTTTGGTAATAATACCTATAATTTAATAGACATTAAGGAGTTGTCATTTGAAGACCTATATAAGAAGATGTTGTTGACACTTTTAGTGTGCTTCCATATGCTTTACATACTTTCTCTACCATTTTAATCATTAGAATACACAAATAATTTCCAATTTCTAGTTTGTTTTAGTTAGTCATTTTGTATGGAGGGCTAAGTTCTAAATTCTTGGAACAAAAGATTGAAACCTTCAAGCTATTTTGATTGTAAGACTCTAATCTTTATTTTGTCATTTGAATATCAAGTATTGCTTAGTTTTAATATTTGGTTGTTAATTTTACTTCTAGTTTGATCACCTAGTTGTTTTAATTAAAAATCAATTGCTAATTTGGGTAATCGAATCGGATTTTTCATTCACCTAAATATTTTGTAGCAACTATATTTCATCAATTCGTATGCCGTTTCATCGTTGTTGATTTATAGAAAGATAATACTCGTATGAATCAAATCGTATCCCGCTTGTGAGTGCGTTCATTCATCTTTGTTAATTCTCATTGATTTACTCTACGTTGTGATTAAACTTAGACGCTTGGATTAGGTTGTCATATTCGTAAGGGCTTTTTATGTACGCTTTCGTAGTGATTAGCTATACTTAAGTGAGAATAGAAATTTATGATTTCAATAACAAAGTATTCAAAAACAAAGTAAATCAATAGAGTCAATGATCAATCTTTAGCTTGTTGGTGGAAATCGTTTGTTCCGAGATTCCTTTTATTATTATTTACATCATTTTTATATTTATTGCATTTTATTTTCGTTTTAGTAGATTAGATCAATCAACACATCAAAACCCCCCATTTGGTTACTTAACTTTAGCACATATTTAATCAACAAAAAGACCTTCCTTGTGGGATCGACCCCTACTTACACTTGCTACTAGTTAGAGTTTGTAGTGGATAAAATTGTTAATTTGGAGACTCACGACAAGTCTAGCCATGAATCTAACATAAATCTATTGTTTTTTTAATCCAGCAAAGTATGCACTTAGACCATGATATTTTTGGCTTAATTTTAGCTTCTTTCAATTTTGTTTGGCGGTATTTCGTTAGGTTTTATTTACGTTCAATCAATTATGTTTAGTTAATCCCTTTACAAAACTAACCTTTGATTCAACTAAATTCACTCCACATCAGTTTCACTCAATTAAGTTCAATTAAATTTTATTCCAATTAATTCAATTCAGCTCGTTTCAACCGAAAAGAACAGAACCTTAGTCACATCAAAGAGGAATTTGAACCCAAGATCTATTGCTCACGATACGCGTTTATTTAACCCTTTGAATAGTAAAAATGAAATATTTTGATGCTATCAATTATCATGACCGATAGTTATACAAATTCTTGTTTCAGACCGTCACTTTTGGTCTGAAATAATAAGACGAGATTTTGTAACCATTTTACAGCCAAATGTAACCACGATAGTATGGTCAATGTTACTTGTTTGTAAATAAAGCTGTAACATTGACCATACTATCGTGGTTACATTTAGCTGTAAAATAGTTACAAAATCTCGTCTTATTATTTTAGACCAAAATTGTGCAAAGTTATTATTATTACATCAACACTCTTAAATTAGTACTCTGCATTAGTTTAGACTTTAGATTGATTGTTCGTAGACGTTCCAGTGATAAATTAGGTAATTTTCTTTTCCCTCTTTATGACTTTTCTCTTATTATTATTTGACTTTTTGTTGGTTATGGGTTTTCTAGTTTTAGTTATGATGGGAAAGCAGTTGACTTCTAGTGATTGTATCGTCACTCGTTACAACATGATTAACGTTTGTTACAAATTTTTATTTATAACACACAAAATCCGTCACAAAAGTTGTAACGTGAGATAAAAAAGTAAGGAAGAGATAAGCGAGAGGGCCAGTGAAAGAGTTATAAAAGATCAGAAATTTATAACTGTCACATGCAAGACGCGTTACTTTTATTTCTATTGTCGAATTGCTTATTTATTTGAAGATGGTAAAATATTATCACGAATGATTCAGTAACACTATAGAATCAACTAGAATAACTTATACCTATCGACATAATCAAGTAAAATCTCCATATATATCGAAGATTTTGTGAATTGCTGAACATATTATTATAGCGTAATTAGCAAATGAATCATAGTTTAGCACAAAAGTCACAAATTCCCGAATAAGACATATCAAATATATATCAAGTCACATGAGAAATCGAAGAAAATGTTAATAAATTTTGTGTTTATTATTACCATGTGTTAGTATTAAACCATCTCAAATGTAAGGCGGATAATTCAATCATAAACCTGACTGAGTGGTTTACAATAAAGAAAAAACTAATAGGAGCAGTGAGTATCAAACAAGATCAAGGTCATACTCAAGCTGACCCATAAAAGTCACATATAAAAGGCCCTAAGCTGACGGCAAGGCTGCTACATAGCAATATCGTTTTGCTCATTGATGATGAAACTTCTTGTTCATCTTGGAATCCCAAAATCCAAGCTTACAATAAAAATCTCGTACATAACGTTCTATTTCCGTCACAAACTCGTGACGAGTCAAATAAATCTCACATAGGAAGATAAAGACAACTAGTTTGTAATTCCTTGTGTATCTTACCTTTTGTTTTATCAAGCCATGTGAGTGATACTTTATCCGTCATCATAATTCATAAGCTTGTATAATATTCGTCACAATTGAGATCTATTATAAAACTTAATTAAACTATACTAATTATGAGATTCTCTTATTTGTGACGGCCTCAAACTTGTGATCTTTTACAAGCCTTCCCCAATTACCCTCTCACTTATTGCTTTTTTATGGCACATTACAAATGTATAACGAAATAGTATTGCCATAATTGACAATTTGTGAAACTCTACTATGTACTATTCTACCCGTAACAATAATAAGAAATTAAGAGTAGGCAACAAAGGGACCAAATGAACCTTCATGGACTCTTCCATTGCTATTCTCTTAACATAAATTAGAATTGTTTATACCAAATGTCTTTTGACTAACGTCGTATATAAGTTAGTTTCAAAAGTGCTCGCGAATCGCATTAAACCTTTTCTTGGGGGGCTAATCGCGGAAAATCAGAGCGCCTTCACTTTTGGGCGTTTAATTTTGGATAATGTGCTGATAGCTTTTGAAGTCTTTCACTACATGAAAAATTCGATGGCGGGGGAGGGGTATATGGCTATTAAGCTGGATATGGCGAAGGCATACGATAGGGTAGAATGGGTTTTTTTTGCAGCGGGTCATGAGTACTATGGGGATTGATCAGAATTGGATTAATAGAGTCATGGAGTGTGTGTCATCGGCAACGCTTTCAGTTCTGATTAACGGGACTCCGTCGCAGGAATTTAGACCGTCTAGGGGCTTGAGGCAGGGTGACCCGCTCTCTCCCTATCTTTTTATTCTTTGTGCGGAGGCTCTTTCTAATCTTATGAGACAAGCTGTTGTACGGGGCTCTCTGCACGGTATTCGAATTGCCCCTGGCGCTCCTATCATTTCCCATTTATTATTTGCCGATGATAGTATTTTTTTCACAAAGGCTAATAGTGAAGAGGCAGACACAATTTCTAATATATTGCGGCAGTATGAAGAGGCTTCGGGGCAGATGGTCAATCTTGATAAGACTACAATTTCGTTCAGCAAGGGCGTTCCGCGGGCACGAAGGAGTACGCTGGTGGTGAGCTCCGGGTTGGTGGAAGTGGAGGAACAGGCCAAGTATTTGGGGCTTCCTACGGTACTTGGGAGGTCAAAGAAGGCGTTGACGAATATCATCCGGGATAAGCTTAGCAAAAGATTATCGGGATGGCATGGAAAAATGTTGTCTAGAGCAGGAAGGGAGGTGTTGATAAAGGCGGTTGCTAATTCTCTCCCTACCTATGTGATGAGTGTGTTTAAATTCCCACGCAATTCTGCAATGAGCTTAGGTCGATGGTCTCGCGGTTTTGGTGGAATCACGAAGAGGGAAAGAGGGACATTTCTTGGGTGGCATGGAGGAAATTATGTCAGCCAAAGGGGATGGGAGGAATGGGGTTCCGGGACTTTCATCTCTTTAATCTCGCGCTTCTGGGAAAGCAAGCTTGGCGTCTTTTGACCGTTCCGGACTGTCTTTGGTCCAAGCTTATGCGGGCTAAATACTATCCTAGTAGTGATTTCCTTGAAGCGGGGCTCGGATATAACCCGAGTTATACGTGGAGAGGAATCGTTGAGGCTGGCCGGTGTCTTGATAAGGGACTCAGGCGACGTGTGGGTGATGGGTTAACGACGAGGGTCTGGTGTGATGCCTGGATTCCAGGGACTCAATCGGGGAGGGTCATTTCACCGTGTAACCCAGGCTATGAAGGGTTGTTTGTTGCGGACTTAATGGATAGGGATGGGGTGGGTTGGGACGCAGCAAAGCTAGAGTACTTCCTGTTGCCTTTTGAACGTGCCCGTGTGGCCAATATCCGTATCAGTGATTCGAGGAATAGGGATGAATGGTATTGGGAAGCGGAAAGAGATGGGGAGTACTCGGTCAAGTCTGCGTACCACCTTCTAGCGGGCCATCATTGGACTATGGGACAGGGTGAGTTGTCGAGTTGGGAGCGGGAAAGATGGATCTGGACCAGGTTGTGGAAAGTACCGGTGTGGCCCCGAATCAAGCTCTTCTTTTGGCAAATGTGCAGCGAGGCTTTAGCAACTGGCGCGAATATTGCCGCTCGAGTTCGAGGTGAGTCCACTTTGTGTCCTTTTTGTTCTTCTTGTGTTGAGTTGAGTCTTCATATTTTTCGGGATTGTTGGGTTGCTGGTTGGGTTTGGGGGGAGCTTGGCGTGACGTGGGAGGAGGAGGATCATGGCGGTTGTTTAAGGGATTGGGTGGATGCTACTTGGCATGCTCTGGGTGTTATGGAACATGGTGTCTTGATGGTGGGGTGTTGGGCTTTGTGGGAACATAGGAATAGAGTGGTGTTTGAGGACGGAGTTGTGAACCCGGTAATGATTGTGCGTCGGTGCAAGGATGTGGTAGAGGAAGGGGGGAGTGCCATACGCAGACCTGGAGACGGTGTGAGGCAGAGACAGAGGGTGCAGGAGGGGCAGCGTTCCCAGATAGCGTGGCAGGGACCACCGAGGAGCTTCGTTAAAATTAACGTAGATGCGGGGGCTAAGGAAGGAGAGGGTGTGGGGTTGGGGGTGGTCTGCAGGGACGAAGAGGTCGGGTGCTGTGGGGCATGGCGTTGAAGAAGGAGCAAGCATGGGAGCCGCTTTTGGCTGAAGCGGTGGCGGTGCTCGAAGGAGTTAAAGAAGGGGTTCGCAGAGGCTATGCGCGTGTCATTGTCGAAAGCGATTGTCTCCAGGTGGTGGATGCGCTAAAGAACCGGGCTCAAGGACGTAGCTATTTTTATTCCGTTTTGAATGATATTTTTGCTTTTTGTTCGTCTTTTATTTCCATAGAGTGGTCGTTCACTAGTAGAGCGAATAACTCTGTTGCTCACGAGCTAGCTCACTTTTGTAGTTCGGCCGGTAGTCATGTAAGTTGGGGTGACCAACTACCACCGTCCGCAAACAATGCCGTTATTTTCGATCGATCTTTAATGAAGTAAGCCTTGGGCTTTTCCCCTTAAAAAAAAAAAAAGAAAAAAGAAAATTCTAATCAAATTAACAATTGTTTTTTTTTTTGACAGTTACAAATGATACGTATCATACTAAAGCCTGGGCAATAGCATGAGCCGATCTATTTAACAACCTAGGACAGTGACTTACAGATACACAATGACAAGAAGAAATAACAGTAAGAAAGGTCTTGACGGTCGAACGAATATTCTTATCAAGTAGACCACATCCATTAGCTTGTAGAACCACCGACATGCAGTCTGAAGTAGCATCCAGATGATAAAAACCCATACTGATTGCCTGTTGACAAGCTAACACAAGTGCCATGGCTTCGGCATGTGAAGGAGATGAAGCCCAAAAAACAGAACTCCCTTGACCCACTGATTGCCCATGTCGATTTCTAAAAATCCATCCTGCTGAAGAAATACGATCCACCTTCCAAGAAGCATCACATTTAACTCTAATTGAATCCTGACATAATTGTGATCCCAAAAGTGTGACCGGATAATGATTCATGAGTCGCATTGCCGTCGTCATATCTTCTTCCTTGATTAGAAGGTGTTCATTTTTCTGGTTTGAGGTATGATTAACAGAACGGCTCTGCATGTTCTCCATCGCAGTAAGATTAATTTTTTCTATGACAACAGCCGGTGAGAACACATTGTTGTTGAAGACTTTCTCATTTCTATTGCACCAAATTACCCATAACGTCGAAACAAATAAGGATATGTCAGTTGTGGCGTTCTCTTGCTTGGTCAGAAATTTGATCCAGTTCGCCACCCAAAGACGAATAGGTAAATGCTGAGTATTATGTGTCCGAATCCCCAGAGGTGAGGCATGCCAAATTCGTGAAGCAACCGGACAGTCCCTAAGCATGTGTTCAGCAGACTCCAAAACCTGTTGTTCATAACAAAAAAGACATATACCCTCGAATCTACCTGTCCGTCTTCGTAGTTCACCTGCACACGGAAGAGTATCGGTCATAATTTTCCATAAGAAAACCTTCCATTTGTTCCCAATTTGCAGTCGCCATAGTTTCTGACAATTGAAAGCAGACGTAAATTTTAGTTTTCGATCTTTATCCTTCTCCGTCGCATTATTGTTCCACCATTCTTCGAAAGCAATATCATATCCCGTTTTTGCAGAGTATAGGCCCGTGGATGTATGATTCCATATCATAGTGTCGACATCATCAGAAGAAGGAATGGGTACAGAAAGGATGTCTTCCATGATCTGCTGTAGGCCGTATGAAGCAATCTTTTCAGTATTCCAATTACCATCTGTTGTTTGAATATCCGAGACCTTACCAGGTTGAACTGACTCTTCAGGAAGTTGTAAGAGATGAAGTAAACTATTCGATTTGAGCCATTTATCCTTCCATAAATCCAGATTTGAACCCTGACCAACTTGCCATGATACGTGATTGCTTAAGAGTTGAAGACCCCATACAATACTTCTCCCACCCCATGACATTGTTTGACATCTTGTAAAGCTTTGCGTGGCACGAAAATAATCTGAAATTTTATACTTAGCACCCACCACACGGCTAATCAGAGAATTAGGCTGTGTAACAATTTTCCATCCTATTTTTGCAATTAAACTCTGATTAAAACATGATGCACGTCTAATACCAAGACCACCTTCAATTTTTCTCAGTTGTAAAAAACTCTTACTACACCATGGAAAGCCAACTCCACCCCGATTATGACCCCACCAGAATTGTGAAATTAAAGAATCAATCTTCGAAGTCACACTTACCGGCATACGAAATGCCGATAGAGAGAAAAGAGATAATGAGGAAAGAACCGAAATAATGAGAGTCAACTTACCAGCCGGTGATAAAAGCTTATTATTCCATGAGAAAATTCGTTTTCGTACCTTTTCAGTAATAAGGGTGTTAAATTCTTTCTTGGACCTACCAACATCCATGGGCAAGCCTAAATACACCCCCATTTCTCTAGGCTTGGTAATCGAAAGAGTGGTTAAACAAATCTTCGTCATTGCCATAGTACAATTAGGACTGAAAGATATGGATGTCTTATTATGATTGAGTCTCTGACCTGCCAGAAGACAGTACTTATCCAGGACATTGACCAACCCCTGGCAGTATGATAATTTTGCATGTGAAAATAGTATTAGGTCATCTGCGAACAATAGGTGTGAAACTGGAGGAGCTTCCTTTGCAATTTTAATCCCTTTAACTTGACCCTGATCGTGTGCCTTATTTATCATTTGTGACAACACTTCCGTACATAATGCAAAAAGAAAAGGAGACAAAGGATCCCCTTGTCGTAAACCACATTTAGGATCGAAGCTTTTCTGTGAAACCCCATTGATTACGATCTCATATGAAACTGTGGTCATACAGTCCATAATAATAGCAATTAAGTTTTCCGGGAATCCCATATGCACGAGAGTTGCTTGAACGAAGTTCCACCTAATTCTATCGTAAGCTTTACTCATATCCACCTTCATGCCGAATAATCCATTATTACCTTTTTTCCTATTGTTTATGTGATTGAAAATTTCATGACTAATTAGGATATTATCAGTGATCGATCTTCCCGGAATAAACCCATTCTGAAATGGGCCCACCAAAGAACTCATAAAGGGCTTAATTCTATTTGCGATGCATTTAGAAACAATTCGCATTGTGACATTACACAAACTTATAGGCCTGTAATGTTCTACTTGTTCTGGTGCACTGTTCTTTGGTATTAAGATAATTGAAGTCTTATTCAATCTTCGTAAAACATGGCCTTCATTTAACATTCGTAGTATTGCCTTAGTAACGTCTTCTTTGATGTAAGGCCAAAATTTTTGTATAAAAGTACCTGTAATTCCATCTGGCCCCGGGGATTTATTAGGCCCCATCTGAAAAACTGCTTTACGAACTTCTTGTCTTGTAAATGGCCTTCTTAGGTCATCTATTTGATCCTCAGATAATTTGTTCGATAGAGACGAGAAGACATTGGAATGTTGGGCATTGAAAATATTGAATGGTTGATGAGTAGCTGAAGTTTCAAAAATATCTTCAAAGTATGTAGAGAATTGTTTTGCAATAGCAGGCTCATCAAACGACCACTGACCGTTCTCCAATTTTATACCCCTGATCAAGTTTCGCCTTTGTCGCTGTTTAAAGAAGTTAAAGAAATATCGAGTACAAGCATCTCCTTCATTCAGCCACCGTACCTTCGCTCGTTGTTTCCAATAGATAGATGCCGCCTTATTAAACTGTATGAAACGTTCATGTGTTTCAACAAAACCTTGTTCATTTGCTCCATGAAACACTTCTTCAAGATGTTCAGAGAGTTCAGAATCGAAATCAGACCAACTTTGTTGCCATTGTTTACGTTTCTGTAAAGTCCAAGATTTGATAACCTCTTTTGTACGAAAAAACTTATGGACCAGTCTATACGTTGCTGAACCTCTATCCTCTTTACCCCATTCCCCTTGAACTAAAGGTACTAATTCTTTGAAATCAAGGGCCCATGTTTCTATCTTTAAAGACCGTTTATATTTTTTCTGATTGAAATTTGTATCCAAGATTATAGGTGCATGATCGGAGCACTGAATTGGCAAATGTGTAATATGAGTATCCGGATGAGAATCAAACCATTTGTGTGAGGCAAATCCTTTATCAAGTCTTTCGTAAATACGTTCGTTACCTTTCCTATTGTTGCACCAAGTAAAACGTGGTCCACTAAAAGGAATGTCGAATAACTGGTTATTGCATTTCCAGGAGGTAAAATTAGTTGCTCCAAAAATCTGACCCCTTTGTCCTCCCAATTTATCATCAAGGTATTCAATTTGATTGAAGTCGCCTATCAACACATATTGCGCTTCAAGGACTGAAATGGAATGTTGTATGGCAATCCATACCTCCTGTCGAAGGTGCTTCTTAGACTCTCCATAAACAGCACACAAGTACCAAAATAAGTTGGGTGTTTCATAAACCTTCAAAATAATGAGATTAGGTGAAACTGAAATCAGATCAATATGTAAATCTGATTTCCAGCCCACCCACAAACCACCCTTCGACCCTATTGCATCAACGCCTACTGAGTCGTATCCATAATGTCCAAAAAGATTAGAAACTACAGCTAACGAACATTTAGTCTCCGAAAGAAAGATGAAATCTAAAAACATAGTAGATATTAGCACTCTTATTTTAGCGATTGCAGGGGCGAGTGGATCATTTAAACCCCTGCAATTCCAGGATAAGCATTTCATGGATGTTCAGGAGATTGGTTATGGTCAATCTCCGCAATACCAGTATCAGGATTCTGCAATTGATCGGATGCATCTGTAGAACTGGATAGAACAATCAGGTCATCATCCTTAACAGCCATATGAAAGGTGGGTTTACTGCCTGATGTTTCCCCAAGCCAGAGCTTCTTTGCAACACTTGAGACTTCTTGAAATGATTCCCAACAGTAAAGTTCATCAGAATCAATAGTTCTTGATCCTGGGTCAGAGAAAGCCTTACGTTTGTTGTGTTTTTGACAAGATTTTCCTAATGGACTGTCACTCATTTTCACCTCTTTTCCTTTTCCATGATATCCCAAATTTGTGCTAGCACCCCCAGAACTCCCCATTACCATTTGGTTTTCAGGATGTGTTATTATATCAGAAGAAATTCTTGGTGGAGTAGAGTCTTGAATATTCTGGCCACCCATTTCCTCATTAACCTGAAGAAGCTCCTCAATATAATCAACAGCATCTTTGAAGGACCCGGATATATCAGAAGATTGTTTAGAAGTTGACATAACTGAAGTTGAAGATGACGATATAATTGGCCACTCCTGAGTTGCAGCAGCAGACGAATCATCCTCATTTACAGGCAGAATCTGTGTTGTCTCACGCAATGCATCTTCGAAAGGATTTCCTCTAACATCGATTGGTTCATGATATATTATCGGCATAGCAATAGGGGTACCCACAAACTGATTGAAACCCCTTGCATCATTTTCCTGTGATACAAGATATGGATCCTCCTGTACCCGATTTGCTATTGAATTGAGAATAAACCCTGCCTCATCAAAAGGATACTCAAACTCCCTTTGATGTCTTTGTTGATGTTGTTGGTTGTTATCAAAAGGTGGGTCTAGTAAGTTAAATGCAGCCCCCTCCTGGTTAAAAGATTGTGACTGAAAAAGGGGTATACCCACAGGTGTTTGAGTCTGGTTTGGATTATTAGATGGACCTCCAACTTCAAAGGTTCTTAAGTTTTGAGAAGTCGGTGGGAAAACTGGAACCCTAATTCCTTCTTGGCCTTGTGTTAAAATGGAATCTGCATGCAATACAAACTGAACTTGCGATTGATCTAAATTCATAGAAATACCTTGAGTAATAGGATTTCCAGATCTTGGTCCATCATCCATTCGTTCCCATAACGGTAAAGGAACATTTCCATTTGAAAACCCCTCATGAGCACCCTGATTATGATTTTCTTCATGCTGAATAATCCCTCTTGACTGCTGCTGTAAGCTAATATCAACATGACCATTTTCAGCTACCGAAACAAAAACCTCATTATTACCATTTGATTGTTGATTGTGTTGAACATGAATAGGGAATACTTCATCCGCCATGGTATCATCTGTAGCAGTACCATTCTCATTGACTTCATTTTCCGTGTGATTGTTATCATGCATGGCCTGTTCATTAGTTAGATCATTGATCTGATCCAATGATACTTGATTCCTGTTATGCTGGTTCTGATTTTCCTGGTTCATACCCACATGGTTAGTCCTTTGAAGATCCTGATCATTTTGGTTGACATGCAGACCATGCATGTGAGTGGGAATTAATTGCTCTGCTTCAAAAATTACTGGTCCTGCGAAAGGGAGAGCAGTTACTGCAAACTCCATACCTGGTTGAATACGACCTCCCTCAACCAGACCCAAATCAAAATCGATCACATATTCTTCTAAGTAGTCTGCAGGCACGTACTCCCCTCTACGATCTCCCAACCTAATCTTTGAAGTAATATATCTTGACGTTGATGGTAAAGCACACAGATTTAAATTGAACATTGTGTATTGATAACGAGCTTGAAAGACCACAAACCCTCTATCAATTGCTCTTTCCAACGATGTATTCAGCGTAGATATAATATCCGAAATGTTATCTGGACATATACCCTTCTTATGACCAATACGTCCACATCGAGTACAGAATTTGAAAATTTCTTCGTACTTGAACTGAATCCACAACAACTTATTATTATTGCATGCAAGAAAGAAACCCGGATTTAGAGGTTCCCCCAACTTAATAGTAACTCTGAGCCTCATATAATCATGCTCAGGAAAGGGATTGAAGCCATCGATGATAGTATCAGGACCAAAGAGACGAGCAATGATACCAGCCATATTCTGATTTAGATATTCAAATGGAAGACCATGAACACGCATCCAGACCTTCGCTGTAGGGAAAGTAACACACCTTGGTATCATCCCAGCTCGCCATTGACGGAGTACCATTAAAGCTCCATCCACCACAAGAATACTTCTATCTAAAACATCCCTAAGATCTTGCATGTTATCAAAATGTATAATATAAATATCACCCATCCTATGAACATGCACAGGTCCTCGAGTTGCCCAATGTTCATCAATCATTTGATTGACACTTGAAGCTCTTAATAAACGATAATCCACAAGGAAACCTAGAATACATTGACTCCAATAGGCTGCTGATTCCAATAGATTATCCGGATGTGGTGAGACCACTGGTCCTGTGCGAGGAAAGCGCCATTCGTTAAGTAGTCCAGGATCTCTGGCTACTGCAGTTCTAAAACTGACATTATAAAAAATATCCTCTAAGGGAGGAATTTGATCTTCTACGTAGAAAAAAGGATTATTCTCCATTTTTGATGAAAAAGTTTTAGTGACAGAAAAAGGAAGCAGTTAGATTATGGAGAAGAAATGGATATAGTTTATATTGTTGTGCAGACGACAATGATTATATTTATTGAAGGCTTCAAAACCTTGATATATTAAACGTTAAAGGTATAAATGTAAGTAAATAAAGGCATTAACTCTATTTTGGAAACTGGTTCTGTCAGAGAAAGGAAGTTGAAGAAGCAAACAACTTTAAGAAGAAAGTAAAGGAATGTCTGCTTATGGTTGGGTGATTAATGGAGTAAAAAACGCACGAGTGCAAAGTATAGTTTCCTTATATGATAAGTTAAAACAAATGTTTTGTTGGTTTTTATTTTGATTTAATTGGAAAACTCTCAAAACGAGAGAGAAATCTCTCTAAGATTTTTAGAGAGATAAAATAAGAGACACAAGTTGAAGGCCTTTCAAATAACGACGGTTTAACATAACTATTCACTTAATTTTGTATCACTCGAAAACATCTTCTATTAACAAACAAACTTCTCATTAATTATTCTCATTATTATCCTCTTATATTCATATCCTATAAATAAATAAAATTATTTCTTAGTATATATATAACTTTAACATAATATATATGTTATATAATTCTACTCAATTCATTAGTTAATGTTTAATTATTTATATTTTTAATGGATGTAAATATTAAATGATATAATACCATTATCTTTAAAACAATATTGACAAAATGGTAATCCCAAAACACGCATATTTTATTTTGGGTAAAATTATTGAACTTTATATTTTTCAACTCATAATATGAGACACAACGATAATATAGTATAAATTGTCATTAAATTTCAGGAATTAAATTACCGTACATTTATATACTAAGAGATTACATTTTTCCAAATTCCCCCGCTTAAACTTATTACATAGTTAATATTCTACTGGACAATATTTATTTCCTAATTAATTAGTGTTCACTATCTATGTTTACTATTAAACAATATTTATCTTCTAATTAATTTTATGACATCGTTTAAGTTTTATATAATTAAGATTAAAAAAATCTCCTTGAAATTATATATGCAAATTTTATGTCATTTCCAAAATAAAAGCAAAACATATTAGTTTAATTAATTGTCAAATTTTCTAATATCTTATCTATATTAATACAAGAACATTTCGTGCAATTTCGTGCGTCCACATCATCACATCAATTTTCTTTTATTTTTTATTTTTAAATAAATGTAGGACCTACCACAAAAAATATGGAATTAATTTGTGAAAAACCAACTTTGTTAATAAAATTTCATCGAATAATCAATATAAAACTTCAACGAACCACCATCATCAATTCCATTTATGTTGTATAAATGATAAAAAATGGTAAAACAAATAACGTTATTATGTTATTTTACAATCTTTTAACTCTAATATTTTCACCATCATAATAGCAAATTTTCGAAATATTATTAAATTTGAGATTTTTTTAAAATAAGATATTGTTTTCAATAAAAAAATTGTTACTAAATACTATTGTTAACCAAGTGGTGTTAGTCAAGTGGTAACTGAGTTAAACCTTAAAGCTTGCAGAAATGCAGGAGTTGAGAGGTCTCAGGTTCGATTACCAACTGGGGCGATGACCACTTGGCCACTGCAGCTCCGAAAGGGGTGGCTTACATGGTCCATGTGTTGGTGCGGGAATGCGTGGGCCCGGGGGATTAAACCTCTCGTTACCAAAAAAAAATAGTATTGTTTTAATTTTCAGTTTTAAAAGTGAGATCTACAAAAAGTTAACAAAATAAATGAACTATAAAACCCCGTTAAGTAGATTTTAGAGCATTCCGTTAAAATAATACTCTAAAGGAATTCGTTATAGATATTAAGCTGATCCACTCAAATGCATAGATGTAAAAAATTTGTTATCATATTTTAACACTGAATTCGTGCATTTTTTCACAGATTTAAACCATGTGTAAACTTCAAATTCTTGCAATTTTTGCACATGTTTTAAACGATTTATCATCAAAAGAAATAGAGTATAAAATATACATGTATCTTGGTTTAACAGTCTTATATATTAATCATTATATCGATATTTTTAAAACTATACCCGCACAATTTTGCACGGGTTAAAAACAAGAGTAGTTTGTATCTAAAAATCTGTACATTTGCACAAGAGTTACACTAGTTAATTATTATAAACAAGTTTTATGACTCGTGAAAATCGCGGGTTTGCTAATAGTTTTACTCATATATGAATATGATTGATAAAGGAGACTGCAAATTAAGACGGCGAACATTTTCACAATTATAAGTTGTGGTCGATATTAGTTTGTTACAGTGGCAATCGCTATAAGGCCTGTCACCATCAACTAACTTAAAAAGCACGTCACTAAAATCATCGAAGTCTATTTCAAAAATATTTTTCAAATATATCCACCATTTTCGCCGAAATGCCAAAATTTGAATGGAGCATTGAAGTCTGAACCTAAAATTAAACTCATATCTGATATGCGTAATAAATGAATACTTCTTTATCGTCAAGATAAATAGTTATACCGAATATCATTGCGCGAAGAGGAACTTTAATATGTTGAATCAACAATAAGTAAATATAATAGCTCCAATTTTTTTATTATAATCAAATAGGTTTTTTTTAACATAATATTCAGTTTGATTGCTCATTAATACTGTATAAAATAACGTGAAATCTTTATAAAATGGAAACAAAAATTAGCTAAATGTTGTGAAATAAAGACAAGAGAGAGTTATAGAGAGAAAGTAAGAGAGAAAAAAGTAGGTTCTCATTCCATTATGAGGGGTATATATACATATACAATGCGATAGAGTTTCCATAAGATAAAACACTCTAAGATATTATAAGATATGGACATCCATATAATATTATACTATAATATTTCATAACACTCCCCCTTGGATGTCCATCACTGAAGAAGATGCCTCGTTAAAAACCTTCCTAGAAAACCTCGTGGGAAAACACTAGTAAAGGAAAAGAGTACACTAATCTTCAAACACGCGTAGCAAAGCTGCCTCGTTAAAACCTTTCCATGGAAAACCCAGTGGGACAAAACCATAGCTAAGGAAAAAGAGTACAGCGCGTGTTACTCCCCCTGATGATGACATAACTTGATAAATCTTGAAATGATCCATGCTTTGATATAACTTCTCGATCGTTGAAGTAATACCCATTGTAGTTAATAGACTTGAATCTCCGGTCAATAGAAATCCATGACAGTTTCGATATCACATTTCTTTGATAACTCACACTCTGGATATAATCATTTCATAACAAATCTTGGATCTCCATTTCAGTTGATACTTCCACAAAAATAATTCTTCTCCACAAAAACGACATGACATTATATGTCGAAAATAACTGTCATCTCAACAATAATGACGATCATGACTATAGCGTAATAATGCGCTTATGTTGCTACCTCGTTAAAAACCTTGTCAGGAAAAACCCGTTGGGACAAAAAACCTAGTCGAAGGGAAAAAGAGTGTAGCCATCATTCCTTAATTCCTTGTATTAAGGAGAATCAATGCGATAATTATTGAATAAATCATCCAATACCTTTGAGCTATTTTCTTTGCTAAACCATATATTTATTGATTGACATCCTCATTGTAGATTTTAACTACAATATTTTCCAATCATTATACTACTTCTGAGCCATAAAATAATTTTGCATGTTTAGCATAAAGCTCAATTAAATAATATTCTCATGTGCTCAAACTTGAAGTTGAGATAATAATAGTTTCCTTGAAGTAACTCTATATGAGTTTGAATTTTCCATTTTGGAAATAATCACGATAACCTTTAAATCGTGTCGCAGAGGTTCATATATAATCCCGAGTTCCCAAAACTCAATAAATCATCACCATTTGATGATCATTTATAAGAGGCTCCTATAAGGAGTTATCCTCGTTACAGTATCTCAGATGATAACGTTTCTCCTTTTAAACATTTTATCAAAATATAACAATATAATTAATCACGTGCATGCATATGATATGTAAGTATGTAACTAATTATATTCAACATTCTAAAACAAATAATAATGTAAATATTAAAACTAAATGCAATGATGAACTAAATCTCGAAATGCACATGATGACTCGATAATGCAAACTGTACAATTTTGTTTTCCAAAATTCATAACTTAAATTGACTTCGGTCAATAAATGGACTTCCGGTCCATGAGCTCATTCATAATCATTGATTATGTGTCGACAATAAAATTGGACTTATTTATAAGATCCCCATTATCTAGTCCATTAAACTCCGCGCGCAATTGCATATCGGTTCATTAACCATATCGATACAATTTCAATATCTCGTGATATTGTCAGTACTGAATAAGTGATATCTGAATATATACGGTACCATTTCTTTTTCTACATAGGCCATCTATTATCATTCAGATATCTATGTCACTTCCGGGACATCCAAACTTGTTTACTCTGTAAGAGTACCAACTGCTCATGTTTGCCATTTTCTTATTACTGAAAATATTTGAACCGATATGACTTTCACACTACCTTTCTTGTGTGTTTGTTGTTCAAACTGGCAAGAATCTAATTTTCGTTACACCAATTTTCTATGACTAATTTATAGCTCGCTATACCACATATAGGGCTATCTGGCTATAATTAAATCATAGATTTCATTGTATGAACATATCACATTTTTGATAAGATGATCAAAGTGGTATTATTAATACATCTTCATTATTAAATGAATACCATCATTTTAATTCCATGAACCTCTATGTGATGTATTTCATATTTGAAACAAACCGCTGAACATCATGTCCAGTTGGGGATAATATACTTGTTTGTTTTTACCAGCTTTTCCTTATCATTCTCCCCCTAAGGTGGTAAAAACCATAACCACTTTAGACCTTAATTTCTCATGTCACCGATGAGAATTTATATTGGCATTTTTTGTATAATAACCATATAATGCAGTTGGATTTTAAATGTGCTGAATCACAATGCCCAATTTGGAGACTAACGATTTCATATAATAAGCTGTGATTACCACACAATAACTACTTAGAAAAAAATCATTATGTGGCTACAAGCCCCTTTATATAATGACAATCCATAAATGAACATTTGCATTCTTTATTACACTCCAAGTAGTTGTTAGATCTCAAATATCGAATATACTCAATCTCCGTGTAACGTCTTGCTTTTAATAAATTTACACGAAAGAGTTTCAGCACTTATATTTTCCTTAGGATAAACTTCAGGTTTATCGAAACGGGTAAAATAAGAACCCGGATGGCCTTAATATGTCACATCTGAATTATTTCATGTCAACTTTCTAGGTTGCCCACAATTAATTCATGGCAAACTTTAATAAGAATCGTCCGTGTCTCAATAATTTCACTTATTGAACGTCACTCTAAGTTGACTATATTTCTCATGCTAAATTTGAAGTTAGCAATACTTTATTTAACCTGATAATTGATGTCACAAATGACACAATAAGTGTCCCATATATGTAGGCAAGACTCATATTCTAATAAGAAATATATTCCTCTTTGAGTTTTTTCAAATAACCAATAATTATAATCGTCAACATATACAATGATGACATACTCATGTTTATCACATCCTTTTAATGTGTCGTATAACATGATAATTATATATGTAAATTGATCATAATTTAACTTACAAGTCAATTATTCTCTTAACCACAAAGGTTCCAACAACTTAAAAATTAGTTGTATTTTTCCGACAATTTACCTCATAATACCTTATGAGCATCACATTAACACCTTTCTTTAAAGAGTATAGTAAATATCCACTTTTGATAGGAATAGAAGTGTTTCAAGATAAACACACCACGTCCTCTTTCTTTCAAGAGTATAGTAAATATTCACTTTTGATAGGAATATAAGTGTTTCAAAATAAACACACCACGTCCTTATATATAAGGACTATCGTTGACATAATTTACTCCCAATAAAATAATAATTTCACTCAAAACATTTTTTTTTTCACGATATTGTGTCTTCAAGACTACATTATATGAGTGAAATGAAAAGTATATTGCATCATTGCAAAATCCCATATGCCATAATTTATGAGTTTTTGACATTCATGAATAAATCCCGACTTTATTTTTGTTTTAATACATAAAATGTATCACCGTATACAAAAATAAATTGCAAACACTGTGAACTTCAGGCCACAGTTTTAATATTTGCAAACATTATGAACTTCCGGTCATAATTCGTGCCATAATTTCATTATTTGCAAACTCTATGAACTTCAGGCCATAGTGTGAATGTCAAAATTTCAACCCATAATAATTTATCCTTTATCGTATCAAATTTCGAGCATATATGAGTCTGACCTGACTTTTATAAGATATTCACTTTCATGAGATACTTTCATGCCATGTTCATTATGCTTATCATTATGCCATGTTCTCGATCTCTGTTACCGGCAGAGTCTTTTATGAGATGTCACATTCACTTTAGGCTTATCATTATGTCATGCTCTCGATCTCTGGCACCGGCAGAGTCTTTTATGGAATGTCACATTCACTTCCAGGAATGGGTCTAATTTCGAATCTCATTATACTGTTCAACTTCAGGTTAACAAAAATCAATTCAGAAATAATTTCCCTTGAATAAAAACTGTGTTTATTCATTTAAAACTCAAATGCGTATCAAAAATCGCAGTTGTGAACTTCTGGCCATAAGCTTTTACATGTCGACTTTTAGCCACTTACCTTATACAATTTAAACTTATTGTATTCATGCGATAGTGTTAAATTCACACCCCTTTAAAACTTTGAACTTCGGGTCAAAGTCGCAATATAAACACATTTGCCTGTTTTATGAAATAAATTCATAATTTTTTTTTTTTTTTTTTTTTTTTTTTTTTTTTGGAACTTTAGACCCAAAATAATATGATATGTCCTTTTACTACAATATATTGTATTGATGTGACGGTGTGAAATTTACCCTTAAACTTTGAACTTCATGTCAAAATCATAATATAAACATATCTACCTTATGAGACGGTGTGTAATTTACATCCCTTAAAACTCATGTCAAAGTCATAATATAAACATATCTCCCTTGTGCCCTTAAAACTTTGAACTTCAGGTCAAAGTCATAATATAAACATATCTCCCTTATGAGACGATGTTAAATTTACACCCCTTAAAACTTTGAATTTCAGGTCAAAGTCATAATATAAACATATCTCCCTTATGAGACGGTGTTAAATTTACATCCCTTCAAATTCATAATATAAACATATCTCCCTTATGAGACAGTGTTAAATTTACACCCAAACTTTGAACTTTAGGTCAAAGTCATAATATAAACATATCTCCCTTATGAGACAGTGTTAAATTTACACCCAAACTTTGAACTTTAGGTCAAAGTCATAATATAAACCTATCTCCCTTATGAGACGGTGTTAAATTTACATCCCTTAAAACTCAGGTCAAAGTCATAATATAAACACATCTCCCTTATGAGACAGTGTTAAATTTACACCCTTTAAAACTTTGAACTTCAGGTCAAAGTCATAATATAAACATATCTCCCTAATGATATGTTCTTTTATTATAATATGAATATATTTTTCATCCTCATAAAATAGGTCCAAAATAATATTATAGGTCCTTTATAACATACCTGTCACGTATATATGAAGTTCGACTTTCATATATAAGGCTTATCATACAGAATTCATTTACAAAGAATATTAAAACAAGATACCATATTGGGAACGATGGTTTGCCTCATATGAAAATTGTAAATACACGTCTCACTATTTACATGACAATGCCAAGAGGACAATACATCTTCAAACAAAACTCAATGATTAATAGTTGGACAGGCATATATTCGATGAACTATGTGTTCGTATACTTTCTGCGAGTGTTTGACTAATTTTTTTTTCCTTACCCACTTATTTAGATAATTGATACATGATAGTATAGATGAATGATAGTATGAAAGTTAATTTTAAAACGATTGACACAAATTCCATACGAATTATATTATGAAAATAAATTATTATATGAATACGAGTTATATGATACGTACCTGGATCGGTGACCTCCTGATTATCAGATCTAATTGATTGATTGTACGAGATAATAATAAATAGGTCGTATGTGAAATAGAAATGATAATAGTTAGAGATTCGTGCTGATAACGTGTTGTGAAATAAAGACAAGAGAGAGTTATAGAGAGAAAGTAAGAGAGAAAAAAGTAGGTTCTCATTCCATTATGAGGGGTATATATACATATACAATGCGATAGAGTTTCCATAAGATAAAACACTCTAAGATATTATAAGATATGGACATCCATATAATATTATACTATAATATTTCATAACACTAAAATATTTTTTTTTATAAAAACAACAACCACATAGCTGATGTGTTGTTGTGTGGTTGAAAGTACAATTTATTATTATTATTTTCAATAGCCCCACCATGTTCAGCATTATCATTTAATTCTCATTCAAAGAATTGATATATACAACAAACAATATGATACATGAGTTGATATATAAATTGTGATTTTTGTGAATTGCTCATTAATTAAATTTACTAAAATTAATACTACTAATTTTTAATGTTACTTTTATCATTATATAAAGTATTAACAAAACCAACAAATGAAAAACATCAAATTATGAATTTAATATGGAGTATAACACTAAAAAATCATCCACACAATATAATTTAACTACGAGATTATTTAAATGGAAAACATTATTACGAATAACTCATTTATATAATAATATAAATATTTAAACGCAATATAAAATGAAAAAAAATACTTAAAAAGAGAAAAAATTAAATAAGAGTATTTACCTAGAAAAAAAAAGGATAACTTTAATCTAATAAAAGCATCATATCTCCAAAGTTAAAGAGTAATATACTCAAAAACAAAAATTCCGTTATAAAAACAATTCTTTAAATATTACTTTTAGAAAATTAAGTAGATTTAAATAAAATTAGCCAACACATCTAAAAATTTCGAGTAAAAACAGCTGAAATACATGAGTATTTGGATCTATAGCTATTGCATTACTGTCGTCAAGTCGTATGGATGAAATGGGGAAAGAGGTGAGATTGAGTGGAGGTGGTTAGAGCTTTTAAGGTGGTATTATGTAGTCGGGATTGTTGTGAATGAAGAAATGATGTAAAATTTAATGGGGCTTGAGGCTGTTTATGAGTTAGTTAGATGGTGGACGGGTCAGGTAAAATTCATAGAGAAAAGTCTGTTTAGGTAAGTCATAAGTGTAAGTGTAAGTTTTGGATCAATTGGGTTATTATTTTAATTGGGGCAATTGTTTATTGAGATACCGACTAAACAAATCTTTCTTAAAAATTATTTAATAATAATATTGTTATTATAGGTAGGAAATATTTGTGATACGTATAATTTTCAACTTCACCATTTAGAGGAAAACATTTTAAAAATAACCATTTGTTGTGGGTAGTAAGCAACATATCGATGTACGGATATTACTTTGTTTAACGGGTATGGGTGCGGGTAAAATGTGTCAATGACAACGATATATATACATCTTAGAGATTAATTAAATATAATCATTCACTTATTTTATGTCTACGAATACATTATGCATGTTATATACTCTTATTTCGGTCATTTGTTTACCTTTACTTTTAGCAGGAAATCAGTGAAAGAAAAGATGGCCTTTTGTGAGGTAGAAGATCAAACAGCCCCTTATAAATATTACTCTTAAAGAAAATAAACAAACAAAAAGACATCGAAAAATAGAAGAAATAAATAAATGATTGAGATAAAAGGGAGTAATTTGGTATTTTGAAATTATGTCAACTAAGCTGACATTGGTTCATTAAAACAAACAAACCAACTTATGTGAGATTAAATTAGTTCTCCCCTAAATAACTAACATTGAAATTTACGACTCTTTTTTTATTATTAAAGCTATTATATAACATGTATTCATAGACATAAAAAATTTCAACTTATAAGGATTGTGATGCATAAGTAGTACGAGTAATATTTTATTTTCTGTATATGACTTGGTATAAAAATTAATCACATAAATATTTTTCACATCATTATGATAACAATAAAAAATATCATACCCGTGCAATTTGCACGGGTTTAAAACTAGTTAATTGATATAAAGAATAACACCAAAAATTATTATCTTATTATCCTCATATATAGAGTTGAAATGTCATTTTTAGTTATAAATCATCGGTTATGAATTTGTAGAAGCTATATATATTTTATTAATTTTGATATTTTTTTTAATTTATCAAATATTTAATATAGACATTTAATTTTAGAATAATAATGATATCTTTTTATGTTCTTTAATTTGCATGTTACAAAATATATAATGTCATTTTTGTAAGGAATTCTAGTAAATATTTATTTATGTAGAAGGTTATTTTAATAGTTTTATATAACTATTAGGTGACATCATGATAGTCTAGAAACGCAAAATCCTTATCAATTAAGCATTCGACATGTCTTTTAGTATAGATGTATAGATCTGTTATACAGAGCTGCGTTCTTGTAATATTATTCTATTTTATCTTTCCTTTTAATAATATTTTATAGATTTGATGATGACATTTAAGTAAATTATATAATATAAATTTGTTGGTCGCATCAAAAGAATTAATTTAATTAACTAATGTGAAAATTATTATTGTTAGGCTTATATAGTGGTTGAATAATGTAATTATTAATTTATAACTTTTTTTTTAATTGAAGTTTATATAAATTTTCAATAAATGTGTGAATTTTAAGTTGTATGGTTTTTTAAAAGTAAAGTTTCACAATTTAGTAGGAAACAATATATAACATTTTCAATAAACATTTCTTCAATATGGAAATAAATTTAAATAATTAGTATGCATAAACTTAAACATTAACACGTTTTATAACAAAAATTCTAATTAAAATTTCAATTTTAATTATAAATTATGAAACTCGGATTTGAAATTGTAGAGGTTAGATCACTTTTGAAATAGCAAAAATTATAAACTATATGAGATTATCTGGAGACGTACCATATTCATCAATGAATATCCAAAACTAAAATATTGGTTGTGAAAATATGGGTCTTTATAATAAGAGATAAGAAAGACTACTCTAATGGTATAAACTCTCCATCTCATCTATTAACAATGTAAATATAATGGGATTAATTGAACATTTAATGGAGAATGGTATGAGTCATATAAGAAAAATGGTTGATGTTTTAAATTACGGGCTCTTGCATTGGTTATCTTTGATTTAAGTTAACAAATAAACTTTGTTATAATATCTCTCTTAATTATAATTCATACTACATTTGCCTTGATTTCGCGCTACCACGTGTCACAATACTATGCTCAATCTAACATTTTTATTTTATTATATAGATATAGATTTTAACGGGAACTACACTAATTTTATCTAGTAAAAGAGATATATTTGTCGAAGCCCTTAAACTGACATTTGATCTTCTGTCATACATTCATACTATAGTACTATTATTCTTACAATGTATTTTTCTGCAAAATTTTGTTGAATAATTAATCGGGAGACAAAGACACTGAATTAATCTTCATTTAGACTTGTTTAAATATAATGACTAGTCGACTACCTTAATTAAGTTATTGAGTAATAACTCATTATCTGAGTTCAAATCTCATCAATATGAAACTTTTGGTATAATCCTTTTATTGAGTAAGTCTCGTATGCAACGATTTTGTAGTGAAACATTATACTCCGTAGAATATGTTGTTTGATCAAAGTCATTTAAAAATGATTATTTAATTAAAAAATTTATGAGTTTTTAATAAGAAGACTTGGTGTATTTATATTTTATTGTAGGTGAAAAAGTTATCACAAAATTTTTTTGACAACCTATTATTTTATGAGTGGTATTAAGTAAAATAATATTTAGTTTTTTATAAAATCGTCCTACACCAAAACCAAGACTTATATTATAGTATAAAAGAAAAAACTTATTAAGAACAATAGTTTTTGGCTAACAAAGAACATCCCTCATTGATATTCAATTGTAAACTGGTAAATTGTCGACCAGGTCGGGTTTGGATCAGGCCAATTCAATTTGGTTTTGCAAGAGTTCAGTTATAGTCAAGTTAATTCTGGTCATTTTTGGTTGGTCATTTTCAAATAAACTATTATTAGAGTAAATTATTATCAAGTTATTTATGGTTAACCATCATTATGCAACAACAAATATTCGGGGCGATTTTGTTGGTTCGGGTCAACTAGATAGGTCACTCAAGTTAGGTTAAAACAATTTACTTAATTCCTCATCAACGATCAATTAGTTTATTCCTCGACAAAACACCTTATAAAACTAATTTGATTTGCTTCATATTGATGTGAAGCAATAAAACGGAGTTTGTAACCATTTTACATTAGATGAGATCTATCTATAAAAGCAATAACCACATAGCCTACGTGGCGCTCTGTGATTGAAAGTAGATTTTTAATATTTCTTAAATAAGGGTCACACCGTGTTCTATGTTCATCTTTTATTTTCAGAATTGTATTCATCTTCAATTTACATGATAAATTTTGTATATGTGTCTACAAGTTGTATAATACAACTATTCAATAATCAATACGTGTATGTGATTAATGTAAATCGCCCATTGATTAACTTCGGTAAAATAATTATTTATAATTTTAATTGTTAAAAAATAAAGGAAATCATCATCTCGAAAATACCATCTTGAAATAATTGTTTACAATAGAGGCATACACTTGAGCTTTGACTTTAATTAAAACAAAAAAAAATATCAATTATGTTTAGAAATTTAGAAATAAAGATAAATAAAATAACTATACCAGAATCTAATTTATTAAAGCAACGACCACAGAGCCGAGGTGTCGCTCTTGGTTGAAGGTGCATTATTTAATTTATTTTTATACAAGGCCCCACCGTTTTCCCCATGTTCTATAATAATTTCTTTTATATGTAATTAATTTATACTTTTTGTAATGCCGTAAAAATATAGTCTACAATTTTAATATATGATCGCACCAAAAAAACAATTTTAATATATGAGCACTTAATGATAAACTAAAACAAAAAAAAATATAAGCTAATTAAATAATTATTATTTTAGATTTGACATATATATAGCTATATTCAGTAAATTGTTTACAAAAAACTTACACTAAAACATAAAAATCATAGATAAAGAATTGCTTATGATAAAAGTTTAAAATAATATTTTATAAAAATAATAATAGTACTAACCAGAAATTGCATTTTAATAAAAAAACAAGTCATAATTTACAACAATAATACTAAAATTAATGCTTAAAATGCATTTTTGATATACAATAGTGAAAGTTAATAATAATACAAAAAATTACAAAACAATGTATTTAGCGAGGTTTTTTTAAACATGGGTTTTTAGCGGGTTAAATTTCAACCTGTAATGCAGTGTATGAAGTAATATTTGAGAGGTGTAATAGTGTAGAATTATCTTATTTATCAATGCAACCATGTAGAAATATCTCTAATATTACTATACTTAAATTTGAAATATTTATATATATATATCACTTTGTAGCTTACATTATTACAAATAAGTCTCTCTTGTGACGGGTATATCCGTCATAAGTTTATGACTGGTCAAGTTTCTACCACTTGTGTAGATAAGATAAGTCTAAGAAACCGTCACAAGCTTGTGACGGATATCTCTGTCACAAATGAGAAATTGTGATTACAAATAACACACATTTTGTTGAATAACACAAATAAAAGCAACAACGACTAAGTTGCTTAGTTACTTAAAAGTAATAAAGTTAACACAAATTCTTATTTGCAACGGCACTTTCCGTCGCAAGCTTGTGACGGATATCGTTTTCTCTCACAAAATACCCATTTTTTCTCTCTCTCCAACACTATTCTTGTGGTCCCCTTTCTCCACTATTTATTTTGTATCCATTTTATCTCACGAAATATCCGTCACAAATGGTGACCCGTCGCAAACAAGACTTACTATAAAGTTAAAGAGAGCACTTTTATTTTGGGATTAATTATTTGGATATTGCAATGAGAACACAAGTGTACCACTATAAATAACATTACAACAATTAAATAAGGCTTACGACTTATAATGTTTACAATTTAAAAAAAAAGTAGTTTAGTTTTATCAATACTATATTTTATAATAAAAATTTCATAAATAAAAAATTGCTTATGAAGTTCAAAATAATATTTTATACAAATAATAATAGTAATAACTACAAATAACATTTTAATAAAAAACGAGTTATAGTTTACACCAATAATACTAAAATTAATGCTTAAAAGAATTTACGATATTAGTTATGAGAAGTTTGTAATAATACAGAAAAATACATAACAATTACTTTAGTGATAATTTTATCATTCATATTTTTCATATGATTAATTATTTTCATTTATATATTTCCTTGATTTATGATTTATCTAATTTAAGAGTATAGGTACGCATTGGACGAAGGTTGTCCTTAAATTAGTGGGGTCCTTTTAAGACACGAGACATTTATTAGTAGGTGAATTTTCAATATTTTTACAGGTGACATTTAGCGGAGTTTTTTTTTAAGACACGAGTCATTTAACGGGTCAATTTTCAACATAATATATATATATATATATATATATATATATATATATATATATATATATATATATATATATATATATATATATATATATATATATATATATATAGGGTTGGGATCCGGTGGGAACCATCTTACAATGAAAACCGGTGAGAACTCTTCCTTACGGAGTTTTTTTAAAAAAATTAATGACATAATTGGATTCGGCATGGAATTTTATGGCCAGAGAACATATTTCTTGGTCTAGAAAATAAATACTAGTGGCGGAAAAATGATAGATACGAAAAAATAGATAGTAGGTGCATGCAAATAAATAAAACGTATCTCACCTTGATTTCCGTCACTAGTATTTATTTTCTAGACCAAGAAATATGTTCTCTGGCCATAAAATTCCATGCCGAATCCAATTATGTCATTAATTTTAAAAAAAAAACTCCGTAAGGAGGAGTTCTCACCGTTTTCATCGTAAGGTGGTTCTCACCGGATCCCAACCCTATATATATATATATATATAAAGTAATATTTAGGAAGTCATAGTAGTGTAGTACTATCTTACTTATCAATGTAAAAATATCACTAATATTACTATACTAAAATTTAAAGCATTTACATATCATTTTGTATTCAACTTAAAATAGAACAGATATCCTATAAAACATAACATAAAATGTCAACCTGTGCAGTTTGCACGGATTTAAGACTAGTCAATATTGAAAATTAAATTACCATAAACTATAACATTGACTGCATTGTTATGGTTACATTCAACCATATAATAATCACACGTGTTCGTTTGGAACTTCAGTCGAAAAGTGACCGTCTGTCATGAGAAATTGCGATACAACAATAACTTTCCTCCCACTACCCTCAACAATTACCGTGGAAGAAGACAAAAGAAGCGTGGAAATAAACAACCACCATTGTTTACTTTTGATATAATAAAGTGGGGGTGATGTGGACCCCATGCCTGGTCCAATGCTTTGCTGGCTTCAAGCTCTCCATTGTTGGTTTTTAATGGGGTTTGTCTCCTAAAATCTACAAAAAACCAACACAACATCTCCTCTCATCTCTTCTTCCCTTCTCTCAAATCCCTAATAAATTCAATCAATTTCATTCCAATTTCTTCAATTTTGATATATACTTCTTATATTCTATGCATCAAAATCCCATCAAAAGTTATAAAGTTTAAATCTTTTTTTATTAAAAAACAACCCAATTTGAACAATATTAAAAAACCCTTTCATCAAAATTTTATCTTTTTTTGATTTGATGGATCTTTAGATCTAAGGGTAATTTCACACAATCACACCCATTTTTAGTTTAATTCGTTTTTTGGGTTTTTTTTTTTTATGTGGATCTTTGAGCACTTTCCCCAATTATATAAGGTGATTTTATCTAATTATCTTTACTTTCCACATTTATTTTATTGCTTTGTTAAATTACGAAACACGAATAGTTGTGTAAGGCGGTCTTTGGTAACTACTTTTACACTAATATGGTATTATTTTCACAATATGTGTAAAACCGTCTCACACAAGATTATAACTCATTGATTACTGAATTGATGATGGTTTTTTAGATGATCTGTTGATTGAATATTGTGGGGACAGTTGAAATTTGGGAATTTTCCCTCTTCTCATTAAATTGGACTTTCTCTATATGTATGGTTTATCAAATAACTGTCCTTTCTTCCCCAAAAAACTCTAGATAAAGTGGATTTTTTTTATTTATTTACTACCCTTTTATGTAATATTGTTTGGTTTTAGTTTTTGGGTGATGTTATTGTTGTTTAAGGCAGCCTTACAAAAGAATTTGTATAAAATGGGTTTTTGTTTAGTTATTGTAACGAGTATATTAGTATAAAACCGTCTCACAAAAGACTAATTGATCTATGGTTTTTTTTGGTATTGTTTCAGGGAGATATATAATCGGGTTTCTGAGCTCAGTACTGAATTCATATTGTTGGGTACAATACATGTTGAAATTGTAAGGATGTGTTAGGTTTTATGTTGTTGTAGTGAATGCAATTTGTGCAAGAGTGAATTGGAGAAGTTGAGGTTTTGTGTTTTGTGTTTTTTATAATTGGGGGTAGAAAAAAGTTGTTTGTTTGGTGTGCCATATCAAATGTGGGGAATTAGGAGGGCGGTTTGGTTGAGATGAGATATGCTATCAGGATTGATGAATTTTTTGAAGGCCTGTTTGTGGCCGATTTCGGATCCTTCAGTCCATGCTGGTTCGGATTCGAGTGGGCGTCAGGAAGGACTTTTGTGGTATAAGGATACGGGGCAACATGTTTATGGTGAGTTTTCAATGGCTGTTGTACAAGCCAATAGTTTATTGGAGGATCAAAGCCAGCTTGAGTCAGGAAGTTTGGGTTCATTTGATTCCGGTCCGTTTGGTACGTTTGTGGGTGTCTATGATGGGCATGGTGGTCCAGAGACATCGCGCTATATTAATGATTATCTGTTTCAGCATCTTCGCAGTAAGTATTTCAAAACTACTTTCAAATTTTATTGTTCTATGATTGTAGTAGGTCTGTCTGAATTTTGAACTACTGAAGTGTGATTAATGTAGTTATAAAGGCATTTATGATTTATCGTCTTCCATTGAAGGGAGATACTAGATAGGAACAAACTAGATTGATAGCCGATGATGACTCTTTCTCGTCTCAAATAGTTTTCATCATTTCATGCACGGCTTTATGAGACCAGTAAAGTTGCGGACTTTATGACCAACTTTGGACATTCGTGTTCATCCTTTTTGAGGTGGTTTCGGCCCTTGGATTTCTCGCTCAATGTGTTGGTATTATTCTAGACAATCAACGCAATTTGCTTTTCGTATTAAAAAAACTTACTTTCTGGAACTCTTCTCCGTGTCTCACTCTTGATGGAAGTTCCTGCTGAATTTTGCCTTGGGCTGGGTCAATGGAAAGAAAAAATAAGCACATTTTCAGTTGACAGGGTAAAATTGTTTCTTTTGTAGTCTTTCTTTTGTTTGGAAATGGTGATATCAAAATGATCTCTGTGTGCTGTATTCTTGTTTACAAGTCAAAAGAAGCACATAACCAATTCTCATTTATCTTAACAATACTATTTTAATTGGCTGGTATGTTTTCCTTTTCAACAAATGTTTCTATATTCTCCGTCACTTGTGTGCGTAGTTTACTCGCTGTGTTTTCCTTTCCTTTCCTTTTTTTCCCCATCTTTTTCTTACCCTTCATTGGTATTTTCTAACAATGGTTCATGTTAGCCGATCTAGATCATTTTCGGGTTACAGCCATGTTTTATTCTTCTTCACGAAATGGCGAAATGCACTTTCACACCTGTCCTTACTCAAAGTCTCAAACTTCTCAACATTCCTGATGTGATTTAACTATCCTTATTGACTCATAATCTATCTTAAAGTACACATAATTTAGAATTTGAGAAATGAGATGCATGTTTTAGTAGTAATTTTTTATAACACAAATCATGCAGGATTTGCTTCAGAACACCAGTGCATTTCTGCTGATGTAATTCGTAAGGCTGTTGAAGCTACTGAAGAGGGATTTTTGTCTGTTGTTAGCAAGCAGTGGCCAACAAAGCCTCAGATTGCCGCAGTTGGTTCGTGCTGTTTGCTAGGCGTGATAAGTAGTGGGACCCTCTATGTCGCAAACCTTGGTGATTCTCGTGCGGTTTTAGGCAGACTAGTGAAGGCAACTGGCGAGGTTCTTGCTGTCCAGCTTTCTGCAGAGCACAATGCAAGTTTAGAGGAAGTGAGACAGGAATTGCACGCTGCACATCCTGATGATCCACATATTGTCGTGTTAAAACATAATGTTTGGCGAGTAAAGGGTCTCATACAGGTATGTCTTCTGTTCATAATAGAAGTTGTTTACTATTTCAGTAACTGCCTTCAAAGTTAATTGCATAAACTTAGCAAGCTACCATGATGTCACAATCTCTCTGGCAAGCGTTGTATCTCAGATTATGTAAAAAAATGAGTCCGTGGATAGTTGCATGTAATTACTTTCCCCAGGTGAAAAAAAGTCCACTTCCATTTTAGCCAGATACGTGCTATTCTTTGGCTTTAGAATTTGATAAAATAAATCAAAATGGCTAGCTCATCTGACTGCGCTTCTTATGATATGAAGTTGCAACTTGCAAGAAGTCGATCCACTTTTGATGCAGTTTTTGATATGGGCCATTTTGAGACACCCTGTGTGCTTTAAACACTGGCTAAGGACGTACATATGTGACTCCACTTACTTCACCATGGGCGGGAGCCTTTGCTGCAATGGAACGATGCTGTTGTTATACTCTGTGGACTAAAATTTAAGTTTCTGAGTTGTAATTGTTCCCTCGATAAATTCCCACTGGACTAGAGGGAAGGAATATTTTACTGCAGTAACCTAAAAAAAGTATTGTTTCAGCTGTTTCTGTAATTTTTTCTAGTTCCCTATCTAATACTCATGTCTAAAAGATTTTCGACTATCCCTTTGGCTTAATTAAGTTCTGCCCACATTTGTGTCAGCTCACGCCAATCCACTTTATCTTTATTTGATATAGTTTGAGGTCATAGTTACTGGAACTATGACTCTCTGCAGTCTGCACCTTCTTGCAGTGAAACACGGCTTATATGGTTAATATGTTTAACAAAATTAGGCATTTTTTTAATTCTTTATCAATATTCCGACGTCTATGAGAGACTTGCATCGAAAGTGAGGTAGGGGCAGCCTTTTGACGGTCATAACCAAAAGTCTACTCAAAATGATCCTTGTATGAAAACAGTAAGCCTGTATGCTACTCAAAAAAAAATAACGTGGGGATTTACACGCTCTCTTCGTATTGTCCATTATATTCCAAAGTCAAAACAGTAGTACAAAGTTTATATTTGGCTACATCTTAATGTTTGATTAGTCTAGACATGTTTTATGTCTGTTTTGATCTTTCTTCGATGCCTACTATATGTGCTCTTCTTGGACATAATTCTTTGTTCCTTTTCCCCTTCTTTTAGCCCAAATAAATAAACTGTTCTAAAGAGTGTTTACTGACCAGATTTCAAGATCCATTGGAGATGTATATTTAAAGAAAGGCGAGTACAACCGAGAACCTTTATACAGCAAGTTTCGTTTACGGGATCCTATCAAAAGACCGATACTAAGCTCAGAGCCAGCAATTGCAGTTCAGGAACTGCAGCCACATGATCAATTTGTAATATTTGCTTCTGATGGATTGTGGGAGCACCTCAGCAATCAGGAAGCTGTTGATATTGTGCAAAACAATCCACGTAATGTAAGATTCTCAATGCCATTTGTCATATATCCTAAGCATGTATAGTGTAGTTTCATGTCCCATATAACCTCAGAATTGCATAATGTGGATCGCTTTATTTATGTAATGAGGTAAAGCGCCTTGATCATGCTCTAATCCCACCAGGGCAGGAAGACCTCATTTACCCTGTTGGTGGTTTTTAGATTGAAAAGCAACACTAAGGTCTCATTTTTGCATGTCATGATATATACGAGTACTTGTTTTTCCTTGTTGAAGCAATACCTCAATAAACTTTGAGGCAACTGTTTAATTATTCTCTTAATGTTCTTCCACCTGCGAGGCAACGTCTCGTATCCTGTACATAGTTACACATTATTCATTATTTATCACTTTTGCATCTTTTCCGTATTTTAAATATAACTACATATCAAAGTTGTTGCGCTCATATTTTAGGTTTATGACTCTTTCACTGAGAGTGAGTTGTCCATTTTGCTTTCATGCATTTAAGTTCTATCTCACATTTGACAGGGAAGTGCCAGAAAGTTGATAAAAACCGCGTTACAAGAAGCAGCTAAGAAGCGAGAAATGAGATATTCAGACTTGAAGAAAATAGACCGTGGTGTCCGCCGTCATTTCCATGACGATATCACCGTAATAGTCGTGTTCCTGGACTCGAATCTCGTGAGTCGAGCCACCAGTGGGCCAAAGGGCCCAAATGTATCCATCCGAGGGGGTGGAATAACACTACCAGCAAAAACTCTCGCCCCTTCGTGAGGGACCGAGCTGCTTTTATTGGTGATCTGTCACTATGTGTATAATGCTCTTCAGATAACCCGGCACCTTTTTTAAAGGGACGAAACAAGGAGGGGGTGGTCCGATGTATGCAGTAGATCCTTTAATTTGGAAACAACTGTGCATCAGAACCTCAAGTGATAGTTACGATAAGTTAATTTTCTCTAATGACTCGTATCTTTTGTTGCAATGATTTTCCACTTACTTTTTCCGTATCTATTTGTCAAAATTCTATTATTCTCTTTTTGAGGGTTTTTCATTAGGCCCGTTGTAAAAAAAAAATGAAAAGAAATGATAAAAGAAAAGTGCATATGTTGTTGGGTATAAGTTGTTTAGAATCGAAAACACTTCCCCTTGCGCAAACAGAAGTTGCATTATGCTTCAGAAGACATTAGGTTGCACTCCATAACTAGGAACCTATCCAAGCATTATTATGTCTTTGGTCGGGTTATCATTATTGATTATGATGTCTTGGATATTAAATGATATATCAACTTGTCACATTGAAAATAGTTGTTCTAATTGTTGACATTGTTGGTGATTAAGATGGTCATGATGGGGATGTTGTATGAAGCTTTTTGTGATACTGTCTGATTTTTGTATTTCCATTGAGGTTGAGGCTTGAGAGTTGTACGACAAATGTGTTTTCTGGACCTTGAAGGTGGCTTTTTGGCCTTTTCCTGTTTCTTTTGCGGAAGGAATTAAATGATCAAAACTATGCAAGGAAGGTAAAGTCACGATGCGTAAATCGCTGTGATATCATTTTGGTTCGGCTGGTTTTAGTTCCTAAATTTTTTATTTATGTGTTTTCTGTACTTTTGTGGCGCCTTGTGTTTTTGAGTTCATTTTCGCTGCATCTTGGCCTCTGCCCTTAAATAGCTACCAATACAAAGAGGAGTTGCATACTGAGTTGGTTCAGTTCTTTGGAACAAAGTTGTGTATATATGAGTATAAACTTGGTTACATTCCATTCAGAATTCTGGGATCTTAGATTTGATGTTCTAGCTTAATTTGATGTCTAAAGTTTGAGCACCGGGAGGAAGTCCGGGAGACTAAGGCCCTGTTCTTTCTGGCTTATTTTCAGCTCGTTTCAGTTCAGCTCAGCTCTATTCAGTTCAGTTCAGCTCAGCTCTATTCAGTTCAGTTCAGTTCAGCTCAGTTCAGTTCAGCTCAGCTTCATTCAGTTCAGTTCAGTTCAGCCCAGCTTCATTTAATTCATTTCATTTCAGTTCAGCTCGACTTTATTAAGTACATCCCACATTATTATTATTATTATTATTATTATTATTATTATTTTTTTTTTTTTTTTTTTTTTTTTTTTTTTTTTTTTTTCTAACCGGGAACTTTTATTAAAAATTAATGGAAAAATTACATGAAATTTGTGGGCACCCGCGAAACTAGCTGGGCGCCCACTCCCTTAGCAATAGCAAAACTAAGGCGAGTAAAAATAAAAGCAGCGTTCCGCGATCCAGCATCCTGGGACACAGAAAACTTCTGAATCCGTCTGAGCAAGGAAACAGCATCTTCCCCTAATTCCCCCAAAGAAGAGAAGGAGAAAGGCAAGAAGCCATACCCATGCCCTGCGCACAAGTCCCTGTACTTGGCGCACTTCCTCCGAGCAGCATCCACCACCACCCCTCCTGGTACAAAATCGGTCATCCCTGACTGAGTCAAAGGGGAGGAGCCAACCAAATCCACGCACACATCGCGCCCGCGGTCCCAGGAATAAAGCAGCAAATCCGCAGGCCGCAAGGCCCCTCCCGCCCCATCGATCAAGCCAATATCCACTTCCCGCCCAGCAGAGATCCCCGACCGGAAGCAGATATCCAGAAGAGTATCACGAACCATGTTATGCCGATATTTGACACCAACAGCACTAACACAAGAGACAGCGTGATCCCCGAAGATATCCCCATCAAAAACCCGAGAACAAGCAGAACAAGGAGCGGACATCGAGAACAACGGTACCCCCAGCCGATAGCAAATCACACACCGGTAAGTCCTACTGTTCATAGTCTGCCCTAAACCAGAAATAGGGACAACACGCAGCCAATCAGAAGAGTGACCTCCCAGCTGAGACTTCCAAAGCACAACCTGACGAGGAGTCAAAGAGAAAACTGATTCCGCTGAAGCAACAACCCTTGTGAAATAAACATCTGCCAATTTCTTCATAAGTTTGGTGGCAGCGATCTCAGAAGGATTGCGCAGGAAATCAGAACCCGTGACCACAGCAAAAGAATCCAGAGCTGACTGAAACGAATGTCCAGGAGCAAGGACACCCGAAACCCGCAGGAGCCGATCCTGCAAATCCATGGACTGCAACCGAGAAGCAAGAAAAGCATAGTGAAGGACATCTCCCGCCGCATACACACCCAACCCACCAAAGGAAAAGGGGAGGGTGGCAAGCCGCCATTGCCAGTCACCGAAACCCGAACCAGACGCAGTGACGATACGCTCGAGATGAGAACGTAACGCCGCGTCAAAAACAGGCGCAGCAGCCCCGAAAGCATCAGGGGAACAAGTACGCAAAGCAAAGTAAAGCTTCGAAATACCTGTACAAGCCCGGAGCAAGAGAAGCTCACACTGTGGATCATCAATCAGAGAGACGGAGTCCATGAGCCCAATAGTCCGAGTCACTCTACCCATCACAACCTCACTACAAAAATCCGGACACACACTAACCGGACCACCAAGGACAGTAACCCCACGCTGCGGCCGAGCAATATCAGAGGGAAAAACACCCCGGCTCCTGGGATCGTCAGAAGGCCAAAAAACCTCGGTCTTGAGGTCATTATGGACACCAATATCGCACCCTTTTTTTTCAATTTCTTTTCGAACTTTGTCCATGAATTTTTTCCGTTCTTTATCATCCATGTTTGAATCTGTTCTTCCTTGAATACTTTGATGTTGTATAACTGGAATACCAGGTTTATGCATCCGAATGAAATTATGAAGTGTAAAAGCGGATACGATAATTGACATTTGATATTTCGTTGTCATTTGTGACATGTTTTTTAACACCTTCCACCTTCTCTTCAGCTGACCAAACGCCATTTCAACCGTCATCCTCAAAGATGAATGTCGATAATTAAAACGTTCAAGTATTCCGCTAGGAGGTGCATGTTTATATTCAGGCACATGGTTTCTTACGTTTGGATGGCTACTAGGAGATAAATACCCAAGTGTATTCGGGTATCCCGAATCCAACGAATAATATTTACCTATAAATGTTTATATATACAAATAATTAATGTTTAGATAATAAAAAAAAATGAAATACATGCCACATTTACCACATTTAGACGTAAAATGTTTAGATAATAAAAAAAAAATTATGTTAATTAGACGTAAAATATTCAAATGTTGCTTTTGTTAATTTTAAAACACAAGAAAAGAAAAAAGCAAAGTCTATTAGAGTTTCCTACAAAAAAAAATACTTAAAAATTAATATTTTTTTTAATATAATTGTTTTTTAAAAAACTGCAAATTTGTATTAATCAAACATTTTTTTATATTATTATTATTATTATTATTATTATTATTTAGTATACTTTAATTAAATTTAAGTTATTTCTATTAATTTCAGTTTCATTCAGCTCAGTTCAGTTCAGCTCAGCTCGATTCAGTTCAGCTCAGCTCAGTTCAGTTCAGTTCAGTTCAGTTCAGCTCAGCTCGATTCAGTTCACCTCAGCTCAGTTCAGTTCAGCTCAGCCCCATTCAGTTCAGCTCAGTTCAGTTCGGCTCTAAAAAGCCAGAAAGAACAGGGCCTAAGAGTGGTGTTCCTTTGCTCTTATTTAGCTCAAAATTGGACTGAGCTGGACGTTGCAAAAAGAAGGGGAAAAACATTTAAAGGCCTCAGCATGTGGTTAGAGTGATTATGATGTTGTGACATGTACGGCTTATGGTTAGTATGCTCCATTACTGTAATGTCTATGTTCTACGCTACTTAGGCTCTGTTTTTTCTGGCTTTTTAGAGCTGAACTGAATGAGGCTGAGCTGAGCTGAATTAATCGAGCTGAGCTGAAATGAATTAATCGAGCTGAACTGAATTTAATCGAGCTGAACTGAACTGAACTGAACTGAATGAAACTGAAATTAATAGAAATAACTTAAGTTTAATTAAAGTGTACTAAATAATAATAATAATAATAATATAAAAAAATGTTAGATTAATACAAATTTGCGATTTATTAAAAAACAATTATATTAAAAATGACGTTTGCTCAGCTGAAGAGAAGGTGGAAGGTGTTAACAAACATGCCACAAATGACAACGAAATATCAAATGTCAATTATCGTATCCGCTTTTACACTTCATAATTTCATTCGGATGCATAAACTTGATATTGCAGTTATACAACATCAAAGTATTCAAGGAATAACTAATTCAAACATGGATGATAAAGAACCTAAGAAATTTATGGACAAAGTTCGAAAAGAAATTGCCAAAAAAAAAGGGCGTGATATGGTGTCCATAATGATCACGAAAATGAAGCACGTCAAGATGATACAAAAGTCAATAACGAAGCAATATAGATGATGTCTTTGTTAATGATATCTATATTTTCAAGATTATGAATTTCGATTGTGTTAACAAATATTATTATTCGAATGTTATCAAATTTTACTTCTCAATTACATTTTCTCTACTCTTTCATGTTTACTGCTACTAATAATAATAATAATAATAATAATAATAAACAAAAATAATAATAAAAAAAAAAATAAGAAGAAGAAAAAGAAATAATAAAAACAACAACAAAAACAACAATAATAGTCATAATAATAATTATTAATTAATAATAATAAATAGAATAATAAATAAATAAATATAATAATAATAATAATATGAGATGTACTTAATAAAGTCGAGCTGAACTGAACTGAAATAAATTAAATGAAGCTGTACTGAACTGGATAAAGCTGAGCTGAACTGAACTGAATAGAGCTGAGCTGAACTGAAACGAGCTGAAAATAAGCCAGAAAGAACATGGCCTTAGTTGGCTTGTTCAAAGCATGTTGTTAAGACTCGAGAATTGCTATGGAATAATTTTGCAACATGGTGAAGTTAAGACTCGAGTAATCTTGGTCATTGTGCTGTAATTATGTATTATAAGTTTCCATATATCATAGCAATAACCTTCAACCATGTTCTAACTTGATTTCGATATGGTGTCGGAGCCTAAATTTATTAATATGAGTTGATGGTTAGATTTCAACTTTCACCATTTTACATTTCGGTTTGAATGTTGTCGTTTACAATGCTTTTTATTACTGCCCTCCATGAGTTGCGCATGTATTACCCATGGGATGTCGGATGTGTTGTCTCTTATGAAACTTTTTTGAAAGAATGGTCCATTGGTTCCGACTCCCGAACAATCTTTTAGATGCATGATTTCACCTTCATCTACCGCGAAAGAACGGTTAAGTAGTCATTTCCAAATAAAAAGTGGTTGTGCACTCTCTATATTAATAACTGAATGTATAAATACAAAGCGATAAAATTTCGTTAGACAATTTACGAAAACTTAATACCGAAGAAGATGCCAAATCTAGTCTATTAGCCTTGATATTGAATCACATTGTTACTCCCACATCAGAGAAGACATGTAACAGAGTAAGGAGTCTTGTTTAAAATGCGATCCTCTTTTAGGGTAAATCCCACGCAGCCATGTAGTAAGCACAAAGCAAACTATTCTTTTGCCTTTTACTAAAGAATACCGTGTGCTTGCGACTTTTAAGTGGCATATGTTTATTTTTGGCGGGTTCCTTAATGGAGTTCCGATCAAAACCACTCAAGTTTCTTAATAATTATTTAGTTAGTATATTTTCCGGCTATAATACATGTTTTGCGATTTTATATCTGATGTCACCCTTAATTTGATGTACGATAAAGATAATGGTGTACTAGTTTCTCACATTCTTATGAAATCTGGGGATGCTCGAAAAAGGGTGCCTATAAGGTAACTGAGAAAATCGGCTCGACCATGGTTTCGTAAATGGGGGTTCTCTCCCTCCGTTGATACAAATCATACCATTATGTCGCCGTAAACACCAACTTTTATGCCCAAGTCTAATGTAGGTGGTTTCCGAGCTGCACTACAACAAAAGTTAACTTTAACATCAGCAAGAGCGGGTAATGTTGCGACTTTTTCTGTTCAATGCCATGGCAGGCTCTTCATGGGCAGTACTCATGTTTCTCACGAAAACCTTTCCTTCTAATCGGCTCTTTCGTTCTAATAGTACTCCACGAGGAGTGCGTCTATTTCTTTATATGAGATACATGAGTATATCATATGCTCGTTCGACCTGAAAATATAAGTATGAATCATGTTTCTCACATAAATTTATCATTCTAGCAGGTTCATTTTTAATTTTCTTATTTTACCTTTTCCATCGAACTATTTCCACGTGTTTGGCAAACAATTTCGTGCAAGCGACCTTTATACTTCTACAAAATTGTCCCAAAACCTTGTTGCGACGAATGTAATGGAACAGAGGAAGTGATATGTAAGTCTTCCCATTTTAGAACAACACTTTCGGCTTCAACATGACTTAACCGTTATTTCTGATTCTATAACTTACCTTATCAAACAAGTATATATTTTTTTACTATTATAGCCACAAATGGAATATTCATGTCCCACATTATAAGATTAATAGTATGTTCTTGTGAGAATATAATATATAGTCAGCTCTTTGTCCATTCTTAAAATTCATCTTTTCGCTTGGGGCAATGACGCAACTAGTGAGGTACTAACCGAGCCGCGGCGATTGCTGTTTGAAAACTATTTCCAAATCCCCTCTTCGGCCTAGGCTTGTCTTGGGCCGTCGAGAATTTCTGGAATGGCTATTCGATTAGGAGTAATACTTATACCGGGATTTTATATTCGATTAGGAGTAATAGTTGTACTGGAATTTTATATACGATGTTATAGCTTAATTTGATTTCTTAACCTTAATTCTTATCAATTTAGAACCAACGATTTAAGATACGATTATGGTGTACCAATTTCGCATTCTTATCTTGAAATCCGGTGATGCTCAAAACCTGGTGGCTATAAGGAAACTGACAATATCAACCCCGGAATTACTATGGAATAATTTTGCAGCATGGTGAAGTTAAGACTCAAATAATCTTGGTCATTGTGCTGCAATTATGCATCATAAGTTTCCATATATCATAGCAATAACCTTCAACCATGTTCTAACTTGATTTCGATATGGTGTCAGAGCCTAAATTTATTAATATGGTTGATGGTTAGATTTCAACTTTCACCATTTTACAATTCCGTTTAAATGTTGTCGTTGACAATGTTTCTTCTTATTACTGTCTTCCATAAGTTGCGCATGTATTACCTGTGGGATGTCGGATGTGTTGTCACTTATGGAACTTTTTTAAAATAATGTTCCATTGCTCCCGAACAGTAGGAAAAAAATACATAATAAAATAAAAAGATGAACAAAAAACATTATTAGACAATGAAAATATAAACGATAAAAAATGGTAAAATAAATAACGTTATTATATTATTTTACAAGACTTTAACTCAAACAATTTTAACCATCATAATAGTAAATTTTTACGATATTACTAAATTTGAGTAATTCTTTTGAATTATAAATAGTTTTCTACAAAAAATGTTAATAAATAGTATTGTTTTAATATTCAATTTTAAAAATGAGATCTACAAAATGTTAACAAAATAAATGAACTATAAAACTCCGTTAAGTTGATTTTAGAGCATTCCGTTCTAAAATAATATCTAAAGGAATTCGTTATAGATATTGAGTTTATCCAGTAGAATGAGTAGATATAAAATTTTTTTATCATATTTTAGCACTGAATTCGTGTATTTTTTTTACGAATTTAAAACATGTGTAACTTCAAACAATTATGATTATAAAAATAAATAGAGTATAAAATATACATGCATTTTGATTTAACATTTTTAGTTAATCATTATATCATTGTTATTAAAACTATACTCGTGCAGTTTTGCACAAGTTAAAAACTAGTTATTATAATAGAAATAACTGTTTGTAAGTACTCAGAGACCGTATTAAGCATTTTGAGGTATTGGGCTAGATTTTAAAATGAGACCCTTACTTTTTAAAATGTTTGTTCAACTAATTCTTGTGTAATTATCTGCTTATCTAATACAATTCAATAAAAGAAATAATAGACGCATAAAAACTTATGAATTAGATAAAGTTGATTTCTGATTTGGAGTATTGGAGAGAGGATATATTATTATAATTAAACCCTTTTATCGTAAAAAACGTAAAAGGTTAAAATCCTTTGAAAGTTTAGATATTAGCTTTATTAAAGGAGTCCATTGAACGTATAATTTTGACAAATTATGCTACGATGAACACAATTCCCACAAATCTTAGAAGTATGGAAAATATTTTATCATTTAATTGAACAGAACACGAACCGTCTTAACATTTGCCAAGATGCCGAACCACTAAACTACTTGCCTTATTTTGATTTTAACATGTAATAAATTTTATTTGACAAATAACGGTCTTGTAATTTCATACTAATGAGCCCCTTTTAAAATTGGGCCATTGTCATTTGTCAATCTAAACACCCTATAGAGTCGGCCCTGTAAATACTTGTACCTATGTTTTACTCTCGTCTCAAAATATTACTTCTTCTTACCAACTATTTTAAAAAACAGAAATTGGATTATATAATATTTCTACCCCGTAATATTCACCCTATTATTATTTACGGAGTATTGCAACATATAGTCTTGTGTCGGATGACATTACACAAAAAATAATGTAAAATAGATCTAAATAAAATATTCTTAGCGGGTAAGATAGTTAATAAAAGAATTTGTTTTACCATCAATTGTGTAAGACCGGCTTAAACAAGTATTTTTGTCATTCGTAATACTGAGTGATATTAAGATAGTCCCACCAGGCCACCACGAGATATAGAAATTAGAAAATGCATTTTAGAAGGGATATTGATCCCAGATTGGAGAAGAGACACAGCGAAGCAAGCAGCAGTTGTATAAAATGCTATCCTTTTCTGTAGGCAAATCTCACGCAGCCATGTAGTAAGCACAAACTGAACTATTCTTTCGCCTTTTACTAAGGAATACCGTGGCATACGTTTATTTTTGGAGGGACTCTCTTAACGGAGCTCCCATCAATTCATCTCAAGTTTGTTTTTCATTGTTAAGTATAATAATTTAGGATTTAGGATAACAAGTGTCATTTATTTAGCTTAATAATAATAATAATTAAACCTGTATTTCCAAGAAACCTTTGCGAGAATAGATATAGATGAGTGAATAACAGGTCATATTACATATATAAGTCACGAAGTATAAATATATAAATATATATATATACATAGAGGAGTTTAAGGAGTGGTGGCAATCCCTGGTGATGGATAGACTGGAAAGGAGGGGTGTGGTAACTCGGGTGTGGAAGGCACTTGGTCGGGCACCTGTGGATAAGCAGGCTCAGGCAATGCAGGCACTCCGGCTGTGAGAGGTGGGACAGGGGTATCATCGACAGGGTCATCTGAATAGTCAGGAGCGTTATCATAGTCAGGATCATCATCATCATCAGGAGTCTGAGGATCAGGAAGATCATCTCCTGAAACATCTGAAAGTAGATTGCGTGCAACAACATTGATCCGGTGGTGGCTCATTAGTGATAATGTAATTAGTAAGATGGTTAATGCCAAGGATGGGTGGTAGTGTCTTGATCCCAGGCCTAATTCTTTGTTTGTTTGTTTGTTTATTTCTGAATTAGTGTAGTATTGAGAAGGGTTAAATAGATGCAAGATGTGGGTTACTGGGTAATGTGAAGAAGAAAACTAGTGTTGGTTGAGATTCCTTGAGAATACTTTCACTTTATAGCTCAACTCCCCTATTACTATTACTCCTCTTCAACTTAATTAAGTTACTCATTATCAAGTAGATTTGACTTCTTCGCAACATTATTTGATACCAATACTAGTGTTTAGTGAATACAAAATTGTGTAATTTCTCACCAAAATTTTATTTTATATGAGCAATCTTACTTAGATGCCTAGGACAGTGACTCAAAGAAAAATAATGGCAACTAGGTTTACTGATTTGTTGGGTTAGTCTTTTTCAGACGACAACATGCTTCGTGGATATCAGACCGGATCATTTGATTTGAATAGTCCTAGGCCGGATTTATTTGGGCGCAGGTTAGCACGTTTTGGCCTTCACTCCGTTCCACGCTTCTAATTCAAGATCGGTTAATATAAGGCAAGAGATTGAATTCATGTTTTAAAGACTAGTCGTTAAAATAGTACTCTCTATGAAGCAAATGAACATGTTATCTTAAAAAAATATTATGAATTCAATATTATCATAAACTTCCCCCTTTTTTTATTTATGATCTTCTTAGACATCTTTTTAATATTTCTTAAAATACAACATTGTATAGTATGATAAACATACGGATATAAAAGAGTTATTTGTAAGGAATTTTAAGGTAACATTTTTATAATTCTTTTTTTTTTTTTTTTTTTTTTTTGGCAACCGTAAAGAAAGGGAATTGGGCGATATTTGGGGATTTCAACTGATTTACAAGAATCGAAGAGGGAAATTTATGATGGCCTAATTGAAGGGGTTTTGAGGAGGATTTCATCCTGGAATGGCATCTTTCTGTCTACAGCTGGGCGTCTGACGCTGATTTTGTCGGTTCTATCGAACCTTTCAAATTACTTTCTATCGGCTTTTAAAGTTCCGATAAGTGTGGCAGCAAAGATTAATGCTTTGTTGACTCATTTTTGGTGGGCCGGTCATAAATCAGCACGTGGAACCCATTGGTGTAGTAGGAATTTTATTGGTCTCCCTAAATCGGAGGGTGGACTGGGTATTAGAAACATTGAGTGTATGAATCAGGCACTCTTGGCTAAAAATATGTGGCGTGTGTTGGTGGATAAAGATTCCCTCTTAAGTAAGGTCTTTAGAGAACGTATTCTTTCATGCTATGATGTCTCTCCGGGGTTGGAGATTCGTAAAAAGAGTTCGAGATCGTGGGGGGTTAAAAGTTTGATTCATGGTCTGGAGTTGATCAAAAGGAACGTCGGGTGGAAACCAGGAAGTCACTCTGATCTAGCAGTTTGGACGGTGGATTGGGTGGATGGAGGATTACCTGAACCAAGAGAGGAGATCTTGTCAGGCACTGATAATCATTTGTTTAACTTGAGGATTAAGGATTTAATGGGCGAGGATGCTTCTTGGAATAGGGCGTTAATTGAGAGCCTTTTTGTCAGAGAGTCTGCGCAGAAAATTCTGGCAATGCCTATCTGTTCTAGAGAACATCATGTCTTGATCTGGAAAGGTACTTGTTCAGGTGATTATTCAATGAAGAGTGGTTATGGGGTCGCTTTTCAGGATTACTTTGATAAGAAACACTCTGATCGAGATGTAGTTCGAAAGGAACATCTGCCTGGGAATTTTGTTAAGAAGAGACTTTGGTATTTACCGGGACCCAAGTCATGGAGAATTTTCTTTTGGAAAATTTTATCAGAATCGGTTCCTGTGGGCGAGGAGTTTCTCAGGAGGGGTCTGGATCATAATCCTCTTTGTCAACTGTGTGAGGGTAGGGTTGTGGAAACCTTGGATCATTTATTTCGTTGGTGTCCGGTTGCTTGTCACATTTGGAAGGGTTCTGATCTGGGAATTAATTCGTCGGGTGATCTCTCTGTCGGGTTGGGCACTTGGATTGTTAATTGGATTGAATATCTATGGAAGGAGGAGGAGGGTATGCTTAGGATCATTATGTTCATGGCTATCATTTGGGGGATCTGGAGGTTAAGGAATGATAGAATTTTCCGTCAATCGGAGTTTGTGCCAAAGGTTTTTTTCATGAGGGTTAGGGAATCGGTGGATTTGGCATGGAAAGCTTTTAAGGATGAGAAGAGTCACTCTAAGGATTGTGATAGGGTCACAAATGGTACTTCTTTCGATGAAGATCTTTCTTTAAGTGAGAATATTCGAAATTCAGTTCCTTTTTTCTGGATTGGGGATGGTCATCACAATGGGGAAGTCCGTATTAAAGTGGACGCGGCATGGAAGTCAATTGCCTTGGCTTCTGCGGGATGGATTGTGTATGACAGTAGCGGGAGTGTGGTCTCTCGTATGGCGATGAGTTTTAGAGCTGAATCACCTATGCAGGCTGAGGGTAAAGCTATTTTGGAGGTAATCAATTGGGCTGCTAATTGCGGGTATTTGCATGTGGCTGTTCTTTCCGACTGCCTACAGGTTGTGAGAATGCTTGCTGGAGCAGGGGGGATTAGGGGTGTTCATAATAAACCGAACCGCAATAACCGAACCGAAAAACCGAAAAACCGTACATTTTTAAGGTTCGATTAACCGAACCGTTTTGACAAAGGGGTTCGGTGAACCGAACCGTTAAATTTATCATGGACAAGGTTCGGTTGAGGTTCGCAATTTTAGAAAAGAGGTTAACCGCGAACCGAACCGTTCACAAAAAATTAAGCAAAAAATTAAAATATTATATACAAAATTGTTCTTTTTTCTAATTAAAAAGTGTTTCCGAATTCAAAAATGATTAAAATGATTAATATTAAAGTTTCACTTATTAACTTTATTGTTGAGTATAAATAAATATTAAGAATTTAATTAAACTACTAAATAAAAATCACGAAAACTAAAGAAAAAGTATATTTAGCATGTTTATAGGTTAACCGGTAACCGAACCGCAAATAACCGTTTAAAGTGGTTAACCGAACCGCAAATAACCGTTAGGAACGGTGCGGTTTAGGTTCGGTGTTTTGCCAAACCGAACCGTGCGCGAACCGTATTAAAGATGAGGTTCGGTGAACCGAACCGCGAATGAACACCCTTAGGGGGGATGCATCATCAGGTGAAGGATATTGTTTCGGATATCCTTGATAAAGGACATGCTTTTCATTGTTTAAGCATTTTTATAATTTTTGAACAAACATATTCTTTAAAAGTTAAAGTTAAATGCTTACCTCAAAAATGCAAAACATATTTAAAAAAATGAGAGAATTTTCATAAAAATAATCGTCTAATAGTACAATTTCCTTTGATTTGCTAGAATTAAAATGTAATTATCGTATATAAAAAATAGAGAGACTAAAATATCTCTACATTTAAATAAAAAATTATTTTACTAAGAGCAAACAAAATACTCCCTCCTATTTCATATTTTGTTCCCCTTTGGGTTGGGCACGTGGATTAAGGTGAGGAATAAAATAAGTGTAAAAAGTTGGGTGGGGTTTGGTGATAGGAGAGAGGGATGAATAATTATGAATTAAATAAGAATTTGTGGGCCACAAACATTAAAAAAGTAATAAAATAGGAGTAAAAAAAGTTGGTGGGGTTTGGTAATAGGAAAGAGAAATGAATAAAATAAGAATAAAAGTTTCCAAAATAGGAAAGGGGAAGAAAACCTGAATAATCCGTTTTAGGAAATAGGGAAGAAAATATGGAATAGGAGGGAGTATTTCAGGTTTAATCTTATTCAAGACCGAAATTTATAAGTCCATCTTGGGTCCACCAGATTGTAATTTTCGATTTTCGATTCGATCCGGTCTTGATAAAATGCGGGATCGAAATTTATGCGTTCATAATCCGAAATGTGCATTGGCCCATCTAGGTTGTCCACCCGAATGCATCACATACTGTCAATACTGATACTGATACTGACCAATGAACGTCATAGTCTCTGAAGAAGTTTGGAGAAGAAGAAGAAGATGGAGAGAGAAGTGATTGAATCCGAACTTGTATTACCAACTTATTTCAAATTCAAAAAGATCCAAATTTTCGACAAATACCCAAAGGGTCAACCCAGAGGTAGATGGAAACATCTCAAGCAAATTCTCCAAGCTGAAAATTACATAAATTACCCTCCTGATGAACCTAATTGTATGCTTTCTTTTCATTTTTTCTAACTTTTTTATCAATTGCATTGTTATTTCATCTTGTTTTATGTTCATATGATGGTTATTCATTTGATTCAATGCCAAAGTAGTGAACTTTTTAGCTGTAAATCCGAACCCCAGTTACCTCGCAGTTTGTAGGAGCCGTTGACGTATTGGGGTTATGTCGAAATCGATACTTTCCTGATTAATATCGAACAAATAGAGTTTGGAGATAAGGGTTTGTGATTTTTAGAATTTGTGAACTGGGTTTCGCTACGATTCTTGTTTATGTTCTTATTTATGTGGAATTGAAGTGCTGATTGTCTTTAAGGTGAAGAATTAGGAAAAAGAAGGGATCTTTTTGGTTTTGGGGGATTTTAATGTAGTTTTGGGTGGATGTTTTGAAACTTGGGGATTACTCAGTTAGGAAATGATTAATTGTTATACCCTTAAACCCCGCAATTTGTGCTAGTCATTGAGGTGCACCAGTAATGTTGTTTTTGTGGTTCTCGCAGCTTATCTGCCTTTGTTGGGTGATTGATGAGAAATTTGTTTTCTGATCTTTCTTCTTGTTCTGATTGCAGATGTCAATATTGAGACACCGCCTTCTATGCATCCACCCAAGAGACTCTGTGACATTACAGGATATGAGGTGAGTTTATTTTCATTTCCTTTGTACGTTTTAGGTATGAAGGATGCAAGCCTCCTTGGTTCAGGATGTATCAAACTAAGCATGGCTTGCTGATTTTAAATGCTTTGCCTTTTGTCATCCGTTTAAGACATTTTGGATGATAATGGCATTTGTGTCTCTCATTATTTATTTGCGTGTTTGAGAAAGGTGTTTAACACTTGATGTCAGAGTAAAAATGCACGCAGCTTAATATGACAGACATGAATGCTGGAAATGGAGCATTGGAGTGTCATAGAAATCACTATATTTAATTCATTTGTTTTGGGATGCTTTGTTGTTTCTTTAGAGTGGTCTCGCTAACAATCATCCCCTCCTCCCTTCCTCCAATTTCAGTCAATAAGTTGCAAACGCCCTTTCTTTGTGTGGACAATGATGCTTATTGACTGAATTGGGAAGAGGTTTGCTCAAAATCAGAGATGCAATAGTTGAGAGGCTCCAGTTTGTTGTGCTTCTATTTTTTTTAATCTTTGTTTCGACCTTACATTGCCCATTCTGCCGTTCCTTGATCCTTATTCAATAGGAAATCTCACTTGTATGTAAGTATAAGCTTATGAACTACTACTCTGAAGTTAGAAATCAGTTCGTGACAGTATATAGATGATTTTGTTTTGTTCTCTTGTAAAGTAGTAAATCGTAAGCTTCATTGCAGTGAAGGGGAAAGGGCGGTCTGAGCAATATCCTGAACTCAAATCATAATCATTTTTACTTAATACTACCTGGACTAGCCACACAAACATTGGCGAACACAGGTCTTCAATTCTTCAAAAGTACTAGGTTTATAGTCGTTAACCAGATTCGGAGGTGGCAAAATTTTATTCTCTGCGACAAAATTCGAGGATGCTAACATTGATTATTAGTGGTTTGCTCCTGTTGCCTCTGATAAAACAGATAGAAATTGAACTTCTCAGATGACTCATTTGGAAAGATCACATGGATGCACTGTCCTTACTATGTTGCTAGTCTGTGTTTGGAAATTCGAAGCTATTAATGGCTTAAGTTTCGTGGGTTTTTAACGCAGGCACATTACCAAGATCCAAGGACCAAACTGCGGTATGCCAATTCTGAAGTCTTTAAGCTCATCAGAGCACTTCCTAATGACTATGTCCAGCGCTATCTTGCTCTGAGAAATGCTGCTGTTGTCCTTCGATAGTCTCAATCGTGTGAAAACCGCTCTAAAGTTGTTAGTATATCAATCTATGACGCATTGACGCTGTAATATGAGATTCATGAATGAGAAAAGTGCATATGAAATTTGCTTAGTTCACTAGTGTTGTTATCCAGTTAGATTTTGTTAAAGCGGAAGCAGCATGGAATAGACTCATATGGACTCGCAACAAATCTTGAGTTCTTGACTTCATTCCTGCTTCATTTCCCATCCGGTTAGTATCTACATTAGAAGCTCGTTTATTTGCGAAAGAATCATGCAGCTGCTCTTTAAAAGCACGGGTTACTTCATCTATCTACCGTGCAAATAAGTTGCTCATGGTGGAACAAACCTTGGCATTCCGAAACAGTTCACTGTTTCAAACCAAAAAATGGTACATTCGGAAAAATTTCACTGTTTCGAACCAAAAAAAATGGTACAGTGAAATTGTCTTCTACTGTTGTACATGATAAAACAGTGAGGGTCAAATGGATAATCATGATGAGTTGATGACACCGGCAATTGGCATATCATTGCGCTGCTTGTTCTCTTATACCTACAGATGAGCCCGGTCCTAGTGGAACAAAGGACGAACATACTTCAGCTTAAAACGCTTGTTTAACCGCGTCATTAAATCCACTTCTTTTACTTTTCCATTGTCATCCTCTTTGCACACACCTCCAAAGTTCAAACTAGTTTATCCATAAAATATCTTGCAGAGGTAATTAATTATTCATAAAATATAGAGTAAAAATTCTGTGTTCTCAGGCTGTTAAGCTAAGCACGCATAATATATGCTTGCCTTCGTAAAATGAATATGCAGATTGCTTACCAAAAAATATCTTGCAGAGGTAATTAATTATTCATAAAATATAGAGTAAAAATTCTGTGTTCTCAGGCTGTTAAGCTAAGCACGCATAATATATGCTTGCCTTCGTAAAATGAATATGCAGATTGCTTACCAAATACTGTGCTTTCTGTTTTGTTTCGGCCTAGAATTATTTATCCAAAAAGAAATGCTTGTCTTATAGGATCAACATGCAGGTTTTGAGAGTATGTATACATTCCTTCAAGAAACGGGAAGGACCTGAATAAGCCAGATTCTACCTTTAAACTACACAATGTTTGCAATGTATCAGGCCCATTCTCGGTGATCAAGTATCGTTACACTGAATGACGAAAATCTCACAATGTCGGAAACATTCTAGTCTGGAAGTACTTTCCTTCTTAGTAGACTGTCATATACAAGGGTAGATAACTGAGAACTGCCGTCAAGAGCATCATGCAGGTTTTCGTAGAAGCAATGCCAAGATGAAGGAGAGTGCGGAATCAATTGAAGACAATGCGACTATAAGCACCGCTACTAGTACAAGTGTAAGGCTGGCCGTCCTGAACTGAAACAAATAAAAAAGAAAGAGGTGCTAAGACTTCTGACTTTTATGAAACTAATCAGAAAGAATAAGATGATAACACACCAAGTGTCGTACCAATAACAGCGGCGTTAGCCCATTGTCAATGGGATCAGATGAACTGAAGGAAAACACAGAGACACTGTGTATCAAATGACCCATAATGATAATTGGGTTGAGAAGTACATCGTTTGTCTGCCGTTCCAGGGTTTAAAACACACAACTAGTTTAATCAGTCATTTTGCTTTCTCCATCATAATTCGAGGACAACGGCCATTGAAAATGGAGAAGTCAAAACTACTATAGGGTCTATAGCCCTTCAGATAGTAAAAAGATAATTTCCTTGGAAATGGAACTAAATACTTGGCAGTGGCAAAGTATGCAAACCATGTATAAAAGATTTATCAACCAATAACTTAAGGTTAAACACATACCGTATCCTTAAAACTCGGCCATTCTATGTACTTCAATTGTCCAGGTTGCTGAACGAGGAAAGTAAACAACTCTTGCCAAACCCTGAAACAAAATCCCTCATAAAAAAAACACATTGTTGATATTACCGGGTGCAATTCTCTGCTACCCTAAAATGGAGTTACAAATTAGCTCAAGCTATACTACCTCAATGATTCCTTACACAAATGCAACCAATATGGTTCTTCTTGGTACTCATCATCAAACTTTAAACCATAATTTCCTCCCCTAGACATGGCAAAACCCGGTCGAACGCTCTCGACCTGAAAAGATTGCATCTTTACCCTTGGAGTCTAGCAAAATATAAAATGGGTAAGTGTCAAATCTAAATAGAATACATATATCACCAACGACAACAATACCCCAGTGCCTCAATGGCTCCCGCAAATTGCAGGATAGGGGTTGGATGTACATAACCTTACCCTTGTTTTAGCAAAAGAAAAAAGGCTATTTCCAAGATGAAAATTGAAAATTGCATGGAGAAGTGCATACCCATATTGGCATAAAGTTACAATTAATCAAATCCTTGGTGTTGGCTGTTGTAATTGGTTTGAGATTATTATAACCCAAAACTACATTGTACAACAAAGCAATACAAATAATTAGAATTAAGAAATGAGAATTATAAACAAAATAAAACCTAAATATTGTATGAAAAGTTGGAAACCTGAATAATTTGAGAGCAACCCAGAAGAAGCAATCATGTTTGCAAAAGAGGACACCCCTGTAAAAACAAATAGCAATTTTTTTAATAATTAAAATTGAATGAAAACCTAATTAAGGTTTGTGAGGTAAATGAAACTTAATTAGCACAATTTAACAGATGAATTAATGGTTTGTATAGATGCTAGAAGGGGTGAGACTGAGAGAGTGAGTAGAGGTAGCAAGAGAGACAAACTTACGAAATGGAGGTTAGAAGGAAGAAGAAATTTGTTAATGGTTGGTTGCCTAGTGGGCTTCTGAGCGGAGGTCGTAACATAGGTAGATCAGGTCGGGTTTACGGCGTGTCAATTTAAGTCCGGGTTATTCTGGCCTATCATGAACTTCGTTTTGGGTTAGGTCAACTCTTCTATGATGTTAAGTTGTTGGTCATTTTTGGTTTGGGCAACTTTTCGAATGTAGGTATGGTTCGGACTTTGGATTAATAGTTAAAATACTTTAATTAGTAAGTAATATGACTAGAAGTATCTTAATCAATTGCGGGTCAGGTGGATTCATATCGGATATTGTTGAACCTGTCAGCCCATACTATCTATTATCTATATAAAACAATAAAACAACCACCACCACCATATTTTGTTCTCTTTAAACTACCCATTCATCATTTCTATTGAAAAAAATACTATTGTTTTCTAAGATAGCTTTAAAATTAAATGTTGGATTAATAACGTGTTTTTACCATAAATCATTAAATTTTTCGGTATTATTAAGTTTCGACCGGGTTTTGCCATGTCTAGGGGAGGAAATTATGGTTTAAAGTTTGATGATGAGTACCAAGAAGAACCATATTGGTTGCATTTGTGTAAGGAATCATTGAGGTAGTATAGCTTGAGCTAATTTGTAACTCCATTTTAGGGTAGCAGAGAATTGCACCCAGTAATATCAACAATGTGTTTTTTTTTATGAGGGATTTTGTTTCAGGGTTTGGCAAGAGTTGTTTACTTTCCTCGTTCAACAACCATATTTTGATTATTTATTGGGGCGGGGCGGGGGCGGGGATAGGTAAACCGTACCCATACCCGCCACCAAATTTTAACCCCCATACCCGCCCCGCCACCCGTGATGGGTATAAAAATCCCCACCACCACCCGCCTGCCAGGCTAAAATAGATAACCATACCCGCCCCATCTAACCCCCAAACCCACCCGCCACCTGCCTGTCCCCGCCGGGTACCCGCTAGACCCGCCCCACAGCCTAGACTCTAGAAACCATTATTTACAGAGGCTATAAATCACCATGGCAAATCTACAAATGATATTTTAATAAAATTAATCAGAAAAGGGAGTTCTAACATATTAGTAACATTTTCATTCACCATTGGCTTAGCACAAATGATATTTTAATAAAATTAATCAGAACATATTAGGGAGTTCTAACATATTAGGGAGTTCTAATAAAATTTGAAGTAGAAATATCCAGTGCAAATTTGAAATAGAAACATACGGATCAAAGCAGTTCTAACAGCTATATTAGTAATATTATATATATACGTGTGAATTTGTAGTAGAAATATCAGTGCAAATTTGAAGTAGAAATATCAGTGCAAATTTGAAGTAGGATCGAATTCTAAAACAACTACAAAATCACTAGATTGAAATAGGAGAAAAAATATCAATGGGAGGACTGGAAATGCCAAATGCGTGTGAAATTAAGTCAGTCACAATTCACAATACTAACAAGTAACAAATGTAGAAGAGGCAGTTCGAATCGTTCGTGACGGTCACAAGTACTACTCCGTATAATATCAATGCGAGGACTGGAATGAAATACTCCTATGTAATTTAAGGTATGAAAATTGAAGAAATTGACAATTAACAAAAGAAGAAAGTATGTACCTCTATCAAAAGTAGACAGTTTGAACGACGGAATCGGAAGCAAGCTTGGTAATGATGCGACGGAATGAAACTTAATCGGAAGCGAGATTAACGATAATTGAAGAAATAATCAAAAAAATGAAAAGGGGGCAGAGAGTCAGAGAGTCGTGAGGGACTGAGGGGATTTAGCATTTAGGGTTTTGAGATTGATTATTTGATTCTTCTAATTCTTCTAAAATCACTAGACACTGACTATTAGTTTTGGGCTTATAACATTTGGGCTTATAAAGTTTACATAATACTGTTCATGCATTTAGTATACAGGTACGAGACGGGGCGGGTACGAGGCGGGGCGGGTACGGGGCGGGTATCATTCTAAAACCATCCCCGCCCCACTACCCATGGCGGGTATAGCTTTTGTACCCGTACCCGCCCCACCACCCGCCAATGGCTTACCCATCCCCGCCCCAACTGGGGCGGGTGCGGGGCGGTATCCACATATACCCGCCCCAATGACATCCCTAGTACTGTAGCTTTGGTCGTGTAGCATTACTATTTCTCATCCTCTACATATATAAGATATGCTGAATTATTTTGATACGTTTGTTACTAAGCGATCTTATAGTTGTTATATCATTTTTTTCAATTTATATCTAAGACGGTATTATATGAAATTTGTTGTATATATTTCTTTTTTAATTTCAAAAAGTCTTAATAATAAGAATAATAATAATTATGGTATATGGAGAATCAAATGGGTTAACAATGAATTTACGATAATTCAGTAACCAATTTCTATTACAAAAGTTTAATACTAAATTGTTTATTTTCAAATTAAATTTATATCTAAAATTTTATTTCACGTAGAAAGTATGGACAATCAAACGATATATCAAATGTTTATACAATATTATTAAAGTTTTTATATTTTATGATATATTAAGGATTGTTACAATAATGGTTTTACGTAGAAAGTATCATCTGTTACATAAAATACCATACGTGTAAAAGATAATCAATATTTGACCAATACTTAACAATATATGACTGATAATAAAAGATGAGCTAAATATCAATTTAAACACCACATATATTTACAAAAAAATAATTAACTTTAAAATATGTAGAGCATAAAAGACGGTGGATGATGATCTACAATCATGGTCGGATAATGAATTAATATAGTTATGAATATGTAGATATGAGATACATATATGCTTAAACTCAAAAGTTTCGGAATGTACCAGTCGCAAGCTTATATAATATTTCAGATTGAAAACAATATAATTTTATGATGTGCTCCCTCGAAATTAATTTGATTTATGGTTACACATATGATTGCAACTTCATTGCAAATTTTAATTTGCACATATAATACCACATATATTTCTCACTTTATTATTCATGGTTATTGTTGTCTTTTATTTTGTCGAGAAACGTCGACAATTCGATTTTTTTTCATTTTCCATCAATTGTTGCATACTTACTTAACTAAGTGAATCACAGTGGTTGATCTAATAAGTGACCTCCTCATTTTCTTTTCTCATTGTAAGATGTGTAGTCTGTTATTGATATACTGTCAAAGAAATGAAAACAATGAAAACTACACCGAATCGCTAAGCTTTCTTTATAGAACAATTCGTCCCGCATATCAATGCCTGGGATGTTCCGAATTTTCTACAGAGATAAGACGGTGTTCATCGGTTTTTGGCAAGAAAACAGATATGTAATTTCGAAGCTTTTACGTGTAATTCTTTTTTTCTGTTCAAGAAGATTGATTATCAGTAATTTCTCTTAGGAAAAATACTGATCCATTTTCTATAATATATATAGGAAAATGAAGGGAAAAGGGAAGGGATTGAGTTAGATTTTTTTTTTTTTTTTTTGGTAAAAGAGAAGCGGGAATACCCGGAACATACAAACGAAAAGGCACTCAAACTAAAACAAAAACAAACCAAAACAAACAAACTACACGACCAAACGAAATAAAGCTAAGAACCAGGAGGAAGTAAACGAGGCCATGCCACCCCCTGCATATCATTTTTCAGAAAATGGCCGAGCCTTCTCGGGAAATTATGGGGGTCAAAAATCTGGATACTTTGAGCTTGGTCCACACCCCAATTTGCCAACCAATCTGCACAGATATTGCCTTCACGGTAGACATGAACTATCGTCGCCTGCCATTCCGAATCGTGCAAAATGCTTCTGCAAATCTTAATCAAATGTGAATGTGCCGTAGGTAGTGAATCGTTATCCTTCATAAAACCTTCGACCACCTTAGAGTCGGTCTGAATAATAATACGAGGGAATCCCCTATCCCTAGCTATTAACAAAGCTCGTCTCAACGCCATCAACTCAGCTCTTGTAACCGTCGCAAGTCCCAATTTTTCCGAGAAAGCCACCATCATATGCCCTGACGAATTTCGAAAAACTCCTCCCGCTCCTGCCATTCCTGGATTTCCTTTTGACGCACCGTCTATATTAATAGCCACCCAGTCATTAGGTGGTGCTACCCATCTCACCATCGTTTCTCTCCTCCTATTAACTGTCGCTGTGCTAATTATGTCTAGAGCCGACCTTGCCCGCAACACCTCTTCAATTCGCTGTTTTAGCATTTCATCTCGGTTCCTGGGTATTACTTCTTCCCTATCGAAAGCTCTGCAGTTCCTCCATCTCCACAGCCACCAAACTACAACAGTAAAAACCGATGGCCAGTTGTGTAAATTTGGCCTGTTACTTGGGGTGATATTCAGAATTACCCAATCCCGTATGTTAGTCGTATTCATAAACCGCGTCGAGCTTGCCACTGGGAATTGCCTCCACACACTTCTTGCTTCCTTGCAATCTCTCAGAATATGTAAAGCATCCTCTTCAATTTCCGGGCAACAAAAGCAACATGGGTCCTCCGTGAATCCTCTTCTAGCTCGGTTCACGTTAGACATTATTCGGTTATGTAGCAATAGCCATAGGAAAAGCCGCATCCTCTGTGGTGCCCATGTACGCCAAGGGAGTTTCCAAAACAAATCACTCCCTTCATAATCTCTGCCTCTTATTAATCGAATGGCCGACTTCACCGAAAAGTAGCCCGATGATGTTTCAGCCCAGTAAAATTGGTCCACATTATCGTCTCCCGGTAAAACTTCGTATGACGCGATCGTTTGTAACACATTATTGGGTAGAAAATCGGCAAAAACCTCCCATTTCCACCCCGTAGTGTTGTCCCACAGCTCCGCCACACTTGCTAATTGAATCTCCTCCGGAATAGGAGGGAGTACTAACCTTTGTAAAGGAGTTTCGAGTGCCCATGGTTGCTGCCAAAACAGAGTACATTGGCCGTTACCAATAGCCGATCCAACTCCCTGTTTTATGGTCTCCGATGCTTCAACAATGCCCTTCCAAACATTAGAGCTAACTTTCTTTTCCTTAAACATGTCTAAGTCACACCTCCCCTTGCAATATTTATGACGAAGAACTCTTGCCCAAAGCGAATTAGGCTCCTTCAGAAGTCGCCACCCTAGTTTTGCCATAAAAGCCGAATTAACTTGTCTCATGGAACGTAAACCAAGCCCCCCTTGCTCCTTTTCATTCGTGACCATCTCCCAAGATACGAGGCTAAGGCCCCGCTTCTCTTGATCCCCTCCCCAAAGAAACCTTCTCGCTTTCCTATCCAACTCATCACACACCGACCTTGGGACCTTAGTTGTTTGCATCGCATATGCTGGTATGGCGTTTAAAGTTGAGTGCACTAAGGTTGCCCTTCCTGCTAGCGAAAGTCCCCGACTTTTCCAACCAGTGAGTCGTTTATCCACTTTCTGAACTATATAATCAAAGTGTTCCTTTGTAACCCTTCCATGAAGAGTCGGAATACCCAAATACATACCCAAATTTTCTGTTTTTCGAAGCCCAGTTCGCCCGAAACAGCCTCGCACACCTCACTTGTTACGTTGGGCGAAAAGTACACTTTTGACTTCGCCCTACTAACTTTCAGCCCGGACGCTTGACAGAATGTTTGTAGACACCGATTGATCGTTTGAGCTTGCTCAATCGATGCTTCGGCAAAAAGGATTATGTCATCAGCAAAAAATAAATGAGATAACACCGGTCCATTCATACACACTGGCAAACCACGCCAACCCCCTGTTTCGATCTCCTTCTCAATTAATTGAGATAACTTTTCCATACATATAGTAAATAAATATGGAGACAGAGGATCCCCTTGTCGTATTCCCCGAGTTGGCGCAAAGAATTCGGTTTTTTCCCCATTCCAAAGTACATTCAAAGTGACTGATTCAATAAGCTTCATGATAATCCGTGCTAACTTGAAAGGTAGTCCCATATCCAGCAACGTATGGTGGATAAAGGCCACTCAAGTTTATCGTAGGCTTTTTCGAGGTCCAATTTCAAAGCCATGTAGCCTTTCCTGCCTTTTTTTATCCTCATGGAATGTAGGGCCTCTTGAACTATAACAATGTTATCCGCTATTTGCCGTTTCGGGACAAAGCTTGCTTGCACCGGATTGATAAGTATGGGTAACACTGGTTTAAGTCTATTCACAATCATCTTAGTAATGAGTTTGTACGTGACATTACATAGGCCAATCGGTCTGAATTGACTTACCGAATGTGGGTGATCGATCTTTGGGATGAGAGAAATAAAGGCTTCGCATAACCCTTCCGGTATAATTTCATTATTCAACACATCTAACACTAGTCGCATCAGACTTGGCGCTACTGTTTCCCACTGCGTCTGATAGAACAACGCTTGAAACCCATCCGGTCCAGGTGCTTTGAACGGGGACATTTGGTTAAGTGCACATTTGGCATCGTGAGGACTGAAGCTCCGTTCCAATTTTACTTTCTCTGTATCATTGAGCAGTGGAAAACCGCCTATAACCAGTCCCGAGAGGTCTCTCATGTTCCCTGTGTTTCCAAACAACTCCTTAAAATAATTAAGGACCAAGCTCTTCACTGCCGACGCCTCCCATATCCAATTACCTTCATTATCTTGAAGTGCTTCAATTTTATTATGGTTACGTCTGATTATGGTGCTTAAATGAAACAGTTTCGTGTTTCGATCCCCATCACTTATTGCTTCCATCCGGGATTTTTGGAACCAAAGAAGTTCCTTCTCTCGCAGGACTCTATCCAATTGCTCCTTCAGTTTTTGCTCATATCGCAGGAGATAGTTCAGCCCATTGTGCGCCAATTTTTTCTGAACACCCAACAATCTTCGTTCCAAGCTCCTTTTTTTGCGAAAATGTTTCGAAAGATGGTCTGATTCCATTCCTGCAGCCTCTTCGAAAAATCTTGAATACACGGAATGAAAGGAGTTTCATTATTCCAATTTGTCTCCACGAATTCAGAGAATCGATCGTGTGAGAGCCAAGCAGCCTGAAAGCGGAATGGGCGTAAAATCCCTGGTATTGGGGCAAAACCATTCGTATTTACCAGTAAAGGGCAATGATCAGATTGATTCTGAATTAGGTGCCTCAACGACCCTTCTTCATACATTGTTCTCCAAGCCGAGTTACAAATCGCTCTATCAATTCGAGCCCACTTCCTTGTTTCCGTCGTGTGTCCCCTAGCCCATGTAAAATATGGTCCCGAATACTTCAAATCCATCCAGTTATTCGCTTCAATCCAAGCATTAAAACGATTACACCGCCTTCTCATAGTTTCACTGTCTCCATTCCTTTCACTCATGAACCTCGTGTCGTTAAAGTCCCCCATAGCAATCCAAGGTTTATTATGAGTAGTTGCGAAATACTCCAGCTCACGCCATAAATCTTCCCTCTTAGTTGCATCAGGACTTCCGTACACTGCAGAAAAATACCACGGTATGTCTCCTACTCGAGTTCTTTCCACTGTTAAGTGTTGAGCATGGTGGATTACTGGGGTCACCGAGACTTCTTCTCTGCGCCAAAACAACCAGATTCCTCCTCTAAAACCCTCTGCCTCAACCCGCGTGGCCCCGTTAAACCCAATTCTGTCACACACTCTTTGAGCAGTATCCCCACTGATACGAGGTTCAACTAAGGCCAAAACTTGGGGCTTATTCACTCTTATCAATTCTTTTAGCATTACTAAAAATTCTGGTCTTCCTGCTCCCTGTACATTCCATGTCATCAGACTCAGAGCAGGTCGATTATTTAGCTGATTTGGAAATCTATCCATAAAAACTTCTGGTTGAAAGTTAACGTAAGACAGAAAAGCCTCAGATAAGCGATGCAGAACCCGCATCACCTGAGGGGCAATCCTCACTTCTAGGCATAAATCCGGTGAGATTGTCCTTGGTGGGAGAAAGGATTCGATCTCCAGCTCTATCATATGCGCCAGTGGAATGGCTGTCATCATATCCGGTTCCTCCGTTGGTGATGTACCCTTGCTCGGGATTGAGTTAGATTTATGAAGAGTTACAACTCTTCGAAATCAACCGCCAAAATTGATTTATTCGGATAATTGCTTTGGCGCGAAAGTGGCGATTAACCACATAACTTTGACCAATTGTGAAATTAAGCCCCATAAGTTTTAAATGTAGTGATTAGTCCCATAACTCTGAGTTAAAGTGAAATTGAATACAATTTTTTATTTTCAACCAAAATTGCACCAAAAAAATCAATTGCATTTATTTATACAATTTATCAATACAATAAAAATTGTTTACATTTATAAATTGTGTGAAATTTATTACACGTTTTGGGAAAATAAAATTGAATGACTTGTAGAAAAGTTAGAATTTGAAGAGTAATTTCATAGGTATATCAATTATACTAAAGCTAGTGAAAATATTTAAAATATTCTATATAGAAACTATATTAATTAATAAATTATATAAATACTTTTAAATATTAAAAATTATTTAATGTACAATGAGTTTAAATATAAAATGATTTAATGGTATATTTATGTTAAAATTAAAAATAGGGTTAGATTTCACATTTTATCAAAGTTGTGGGGGCTAATTGCTACATTTGTAACTTATGAGATTTAATTTCACAATTGGTCAAATTATGAGATTAATTAGCACTTTCGTGATTATAGATGTGTGCCCTAAGGGTACAAGGTAGGAAAGAAATTAACGAAATTATTAACATCTCTAAAAATAATCTTCGACAACAATTTGGATAACTTTTTAACTAACGCAAACTAGAATCTCCTTGAATAGCTACACTTGTAATTCTAATCTTGATAACAATTTTAATCATAATCAAATTGCTAATCCTTCTCCAACTCCAAATCGAAATCCAAATGCCCTACCAATAAAAGCTATAAATGTCTACCCATTATTCATTAATTTTATCTCCAACTTATAAATTCCATATTTTCTTCCAAAAACCTTAAACATCTAATTTAAATAAAGCACGATGAATTCAACCAAATTTTGCAATTGGTCAGCGGAAGGAGCACCTCAAACAACGAAAACACATCGAATAGCAACAGTTAATAACATGAAAAATCCAGAAAAAATCCCGGAGATATATACGAGTTTAAAGGACGTGATCACGAAGAAAGACGGTATCTTGCGAGAAAGTATGGAGTATGATATAAGTATAAGGGATCCGTTAGTGAAGCAAGCCGCATTGGCGTACTTGTCACCCAAGTCTAAACCTCCAAAGATGGTGACTCATTGGTCGCGAATTACGTGTTGTTCTTACATTAACGTCGTTTGTGACATTGTTTTTAGTCCTATAATGGGATTCATTGGTTCGACTAAACGGGTTGGTACTGAAGAGATGGATGGAATGTTGATCGAACGTGAAGATAGTCAAGAAAAGTCAATGTCGGGTAAAAATATGTGGAATTCGAGTGTTGATAGTTGGGATGAGATTATTATGAATCGGGCGAAGCATCAACAATGATAATGGAGTGATGGAGACAAGAAAAAGAAGTAGGCAAGAGTAAATATCGACTTCAAATCTTACAAAGTGTTTTGTAGATTAGTTCTAGTCGAAGATATTGGGTGCACCGTGCCATGAACAATGGCATACCCTTTTCAATTACAAATCTTCCTTATTGTTTTTCTGTTTAATTTTTTATAGAAGATGGTTTATTAATTTTATATTTTCATTAACTTAGTCTATGATGATTTGGTATACTAATTCTCCAAATAATCTTGTTAATCCGAGACGTTTTACTAATATTAAGGTAATTGGAGATGGAAAATTGTTGAATTCCACATTCATTTTTCTATAAAACAGGGCACTTTCGGATTTGATTTTTCTCAGGATTATTTGTGATTGTTTTGGGAAATAGTGGTGTATCTTAAGTTTACTCCAGTTGTCACGTTTATGAGACGAGTACTTCAAATTGGTTCATTGTATTTATAGATGATTGTGCTCAATAACCAAAACTTTAATTTGAGCGGATCTTGATTTTACCCAGTGTTTAAGTTTTTAAAAACTCAAAAACATCTTTTTGTCCTTAAAAATAGAAACAACAATTTGATATTAAAAAATTAAACTCAAAAAGAAAAACTTTTTTTAAGCTAAGCCAAACATGCTCTAAATGTGCTTATTATTAAGACATCCAATATCTCGAATACCAAGATCGCCCTTACAATCCTCCTTCCATAATACTCGTATTTGCGAAACTCTCACCTTAAGTCTTATCACTTCCTTTATTTTAAAACAATTTTAATTTCTATTTCTATGTTAAACACTCACGTCAACTCTTCGGGGAAAAAAATCAATTTTCCGACCCTAACTCAAGTGTAGGGTTATGTCTGAGCTCTTTAAATCATCACCCCTTACTAAAAGAAGAAAACAATCATTTAAAGACGAGTGTTTCATAATTAAATATGAATATTATTATATATAAAGGTGTTTAAAAAGCTTTTAATCAAATTATACAATAAAATAATACATATTTAAACAAATCAATATAGTATATACACGGACTCGATCTACGCACTTTTGAAAAGAGCCAATCAAACAAATTAAGAATATAAGAAAAGCGTAAAGGTGATAGCACAAGCTCAAGCATAATAAACGAGTGCATAGGAGTTATAGATGTACAATTGAACACTTGGGTTTGATACATCCTCCCGTCTTTTTCTAGTTTTGTCCCGGCGGCCAAAGGAAATTATACGCATAGATGGCACATGCTTTCAAGCGTTTAGCTCCAATCAAAATTTGTTACTTGTTTCGTACTCGAGACAATCTTATCCATTATATTTGTTTAGTAAGTCTTGCTTGCGACGGGTCACTATTTGTGACGGATATTTTGTGAGATAAAATGGATATAAAATGAGTTAGTGGAGAAAGGGGGACCACAAGAATAGTGTTGGAGAGAGAGAAAAAGTGGGTATTTTGTGAGAGAAAACGGTATCCGTCACAAGCTTGCGACGGATAGTGCCGTTGCAAATAAGAATTTGTGATATTTGTTTCTATTAGATTAGATTTTTTGATGGAAAATCATCATGCTACAAACTTGAGAAAATTTATTATTATATAACAGTACCCGTTATTCTATAAGTTATTAAGTGGTCATAATATTTAGGGTGAAATCTTCTTAAATTATTTATTATCAGTATTATTATGTTTGATCATAAGCAACAAGGAGAAGTTCAAAAAAAAAATGTTGTATTTGATTGTAATAAAAAACTAATTTGTCTTTATTATAAATTCCATTGATCCTTTTTATTGCCGATAGTCAAGTTTTTTTGTTACTATACTCTATTAGACACTTTCACGCTAATTTATTACTTATAATTCTTAAGAAATTTTATGATTTTATTGATTTTTTCCCAAGAGAATCTGACTCGTATATAACACATTTTGGTTTAGTACATCATTCAAAAATCAACGCCCCCATTTCAAATATTGTAAAAATATTATACATGCATTGTAAACTTAAATTAATAAAAGTGATATACTTTGGCCTATGTTTATTTTGATTTGAAATCTTTTATCCAATAATAGGTAATCATAGATAGCTAAACTAAAGCGAATTTCATATCAGAAATTCTTATACCGAGTATAAAGTAGTTTTACACAAGATTTTGGATTTGTTTTTCCCTTTAAATCAATATAATTATGTTTTTCTTGTGAATCTGTTTTTGTAATATTATTGCAATATAACTTTACAAGTGATTAGTTGATTTAAGATATTAATTTCATTTCCATTATTAGTAATTTATTTGATTAGAATAGTCCTTATAATATACTAAAAAAAAAAAATAAACGATTCAAAATGAAGTAGGACTAAAGGTAACCTTTACAACTACTTTAGTTTTTGAATAGTAATCGATACTAATACGACGACGATATGTACATAAAAGATTGTGACTAGGGATGGCAATGGATCCTGGATCCGGTCCAGATCCGTAAGACCCGACCCTGATGGACCGGATCTGGATCATATTTTTTCAGACCCGTTGGATCCGGGTCGGATCTGGATCCACTACTTTTAAAACGGATCTGGATCTGGATCCTCCTACGCAGACCCTGAAGGATCCAGATCCGTTTCTGGACCCGTTTTTATAGTAAAAATATGAAATTTTACGTCTTAATTATTTATTTTCTTGAGTTGTATTTGGATTACTTGGTCATAATAATTACTACTTGTAATATTTGGTTGAAAATAATTGCCAAGCTACTAGCTACTTCTTCTTTTTATTGTATTTCGAAATACGGATATCAATACTGTTATGACGCATGAGTTTTTTTTTTGTTTTTTAATAATGTGGAGGTTAGAAACTTGGACCCGTAACGGACCCGGTTCCGACCCGGATCCGTTGGATCCGGATCTGGATCTCACATCTTTGGACCCGTTGGATCTGGATCGGATCTGGATCCAGGGTATACAATGCGGATATGGATCTGGATCCTACTGGACCCGGTCCAAATCCGGTCCGTTGCCATCCCTAATTGTGACACACAAATATGGATTTGTGATATAAAACGGGATAAGAATGGGCATGAAAGAAGAAAGAAGCAAAGCATATGCCTTGTCCCCTTAAAAACCAACCACCACCCTTGATAAAATTGTAACATTCTCATAACTCCACAATATATGCTCTTCTATCTACAACAACCTTAGCTTATTAAACCCTCTTCAACCTTACAACGATGACATCATCACCGGAAAACCATGACATCATCGAACACGTGGTCCTCTTCAACGTCGAAGAAGAAGAAGACGACGACTACTCCACCAAAGTCAACGATATGGTGAATTCCCTGAACGCCTTAAACTCCCTAGCTTCAGTCATCTACCTTACCGCAGGCCCCATCTACCGCACCCGATCATCCCCTCTGAAATACACCCACATGCTCCATGCACGCTACCGCACCTTATCCGACCTCCACGACTACACCCTCCACCCCGCTCACGTATCCGTCGTAGACAACCATGTCCGTCCTCTCTCCAAGGACGTCATGGCTGTCGACTGGTCCTCCACTCTACTGGAGGACCAGGTCCCCGTCCCTCGACCAGGATCTGCTTTGCGGATCACGCTCCTAGCAGTCGAGGACGAGGACGCAATAAATGACGCCCTGGAGGGGGTTAGGAAAATTAAGGAGAGCGTCCAAGGGACATATGAGCAAATAAGTTACGGGAAGAACTTTTCAGAAAGAGGGAAGGGCTTCAGTGTGGCCGCACTTGTTGTATTTCCTGATCTAAACGAATTGGATTCGTGCGAAGAATATGAAGATGAAATGAGGTCGTTGATTCATAAGGTTAAAGGTGATGATGAAGATGTAATAGCCGTTGATTATGTTGTTCCACGTCTTACTTGTTAATGTCAACACTCTACCGTAGAGTTGTAAACTTTGTGTTATTCTTTTCTTCTTTTTGTATTACAGCTTGTCATGTGGGGCCCTTGATGTTTTATCATTAAAAATATAAGACTTTTTGTCAGATAGCACCTAACATTTACGTTGTCTGTAAAAATAGTACCTAAAGTTAATTTTTTTGCCCAACAACACCTAACATTTTCTATTTTTTGTCTAATAACACCAAAATCAGCTTTCCGTCAAAAAGAGACGAGATTTCGTCTTGATTAACGATGAAATTGATTTGACCTTGTTTTTTCATTCTTTCTTCCATTGACTGATGCATTGTAAAAGTAATTGATAATGAAACTTATTCTTAAGTGACTTATTTTCAATCAACAACTCATTTAAAACACTTTATTGCCAAGAAAAACAACACCCACGCAAAACAGTCTCTACATATATTGAAAAATTTGCAGGCCATGAATCTCCTACCCGAATTTTGATGTATTCATGATGTTTTCTCAGCTACTGAAATGTCACAATTGCATTTACCCGCTTTGTTGAGTTTGAGGATGAGCTTGAATAAGAAAGGATGGTGAGGGAAAGGAGAAAACTGGATAAAGTACGCCCAATTTGGGATTTTAATTTGAAAATTGAGAAATTAAATACTTAAGAAACAAGTTACATAAGGATTTAATTGGAGGGAAATTAAGTTTAATTGAAGAGAATTACCACAAAAAGGGACATTTAGGTTAGAAAACGATGATGAAGAGGGTAATGAAATGCATTAGGAGAAAAGAAAGAAGCATTAAATCAATTTTACCCTTAGTCAAGACGGAATATTGACTTTTTTTGACGGAAAACTGATTTTGGTGTTATTAGACAAAAAACAGAAAATGTTAGGTGTTGTTGGGCAAAAAAAATAACTTTAGGTACTATTTCTACAGACAGTGTAAATGTTAGGTGATATCTGACAAAAAACTCAAAATATAAACAAATTCCCATTTTTTTACGGATATATCCGTCGCAAGTTTACGACGAGTTCAATAATATCGTGTGAGGTATATAAAACAAAATCAAAATATTTAGGAAGTAGCAAACTCTTTCGTTTTAGTCACCCACATCGATAATATTCGTCCGCAAATTTATGAAGGTATATATTTTCTTGTTTTGATTATTAGTTAGTATTATCGTCTCATCTAATCTAGAACTTGAGGTTGGTTGGGGATTTGAGGTGTTTATTGTGCACAAATGTCCTTAGCTTAATTTTACTCAATTTCATAATCAGTAGTTATTCATTGGTACAAGTGTACCACAACAAAAATGAGAAAAGTTCCATAAAGTCTACCACAATTTTCCATATTTCAAATTTATGTTGGGCGTACTCCATATCATTTTAACACAAATTCTTCTTCTGAATCAAATAATCCGTTTTATTTTGAAAGTGTTAGGGTGATACCACCACCCTAATAAAAAAATCTTATCTATATCAATACAAGAACATTTCGTGCAATTTCGTGCTTTTATATCATCACATTTATTTTCATTTATTTTTTATTTTAAATAAATGCAGGACCGGCCACAAAAATATGGATATTATTTATGAAAAACCAACTTTGTTAATAGAATTTCATCGAATAATCAATACAAAATTTCAATGAATCATCATACTCAATTGCATATATATATATATATGTTGCATAAATAATACAATATGAAAATGAAAATTTCCCAATAATCCACATAGTTTATCAATAATAAAAAAGTAAAATAAAAAATGAACAAAAAACATTATTAGACAATGAAATTATAAATTATAAAACAAATAACATTACTATATTTATTATCAAGCTTTTAACTCAAACATTTTGACCATTAAAATAGCAAATTTTCGAGATATTACTAAATTTGAGTCATTTTTTAATAAGAAATAGTTTTCAACACAAAAAGTTAATAAATAGTACTCTTTTAATTTTCAATTTCAAAAATGAGATCCAAAAAGTTAACAAAAAAAATAAACTATATATGAAACTCTGTTAAATAGATTTTAGAGCATTCCGTTAAAAATATACTCGCTCTAAAGTAATTCATTATAGATATTGAGCTAATCCACTAAAATGAATAAATCTAAAAGTTTTGTTATAATGTTTTAACACTAAATTCGTGCATTTTTTTCACGGATTTGAAACATGTGTAAATTTCAAACTCTTACAATTGTTGCATGTGTTTTAAACTATTATGAGCCTATAGACAAGGTTTCAGAAAAAAACATATTTCAGGTTCTAAAGTGACCGAAAATATCCGATTTTGAAGATTATTATCCACGTTTTTTAGGCCAAAAAGCTCTCGGGATAAAAACTCTTGAAATTCTCACCATAGTACTTTAATACCGTATGAAAATTACTCAGGTTGTTAAAATTGGCATAAGTTATAAAATAGACACATTTAAAAGCCCTATCATTATTTTAAATGTCGTGTTTGAAATAAACAAAATAAGTTATATATTTTATTCTATTTTGTTTTGTGAAAAATCTGAGCATCCAATATTTATTATCGCATATAATGAGCCTATTCACAAGGATTTAGAAAAAAAAAATCCGGGTTTTAAAATGACCGAAAATAGCCGATTTTGAAGGTTATTATCCACGTTTATTACGCCGAAAAATTTCCGAGATCAAAAATTCTCGAAATTCGCACCATAGTACTTTAGTACCATATAAAAATGGCTCAAGGTGTCAAAATTGGCATACGGTTTAAAATAGAGACATTTAGAGTCCCTAACATTACTTTAAGGTCGTGTTTGAAATAGATAAAATAAGTTATATACTTTATTTTATGTTGTTTTGTGAAAAATCCAAGCATCCAATATTTTTTATAAGATATAATGAGCCTATAGACAAGGATTAAGAAAGAAAATAATTCAGGTTCTAAAATGGCCGAAAATAGCCGATTTTGAAGGTTATTATTAACGTTTTTTAGACCAAAAAGGTCCCGGGATAAAAACTCTCGAAATTCGCACCATAGTAGTATAATACCATATAAAAATAACTCAAGGTGTTTAAATTGGCATACGTTATAAAATATGCACATTTAAAGGCCATATCATTGTTTTAAATGTCGTGTTTGAAATAGACAAAATAAGTTATATATTTTATTCTATTTTGTTTTCTGAAAAATTAGTGTAACATCCCGTATTTTCGTAAATTATATTTTAAAGGTTTTAATTTATTTTACGGAATAAAATAATATTTTAATATAAATTGTTAAGTTATTTTTAAATCTTCCGTTAAGATCCGCCTTAAGAAACCTTAAGTTTTTAAGATGTTAATAACTTGGCATGCCTTCAAACCGACTCATAAAACCCGTTCACAAACAAGTAACCCGATTCATTTAAGAAAGGACACTACTTAACCCTAAATAAGACCCTTCCATCGACATTTCTCATTTTACCAAAAACTCAAACACTGTTTCATTGTTTCTTCATTTCTCCTTCTCTTTTCAAGCTTAAGATCAACTTTTCGAGCTCTTCCCAAACCCGAATCAAGTAAGTCACATTTTCGGAATCCTTGCGAAATTTCCAAGCCATCTATCTCTTTCAATTTCGATTTTGTTCAACCCGAAAAAGACGTTGTTTTGGCTTATTTCCGTTTTAAGGCTCTAAAAACCGTTTTCTTTGTTGTAGGAGCGGATTTAGCAGAGGATCTTGAGGTCGATAGCTTCATTGTCGAAGAGGAGCTAGGAGCATAAAATGCTTTTTAGGTGACGATAATGAGAAACTCGGCCTTTTGTTAAAATAGCATGTTTCTTGATATTGTTTGTTGTAGTTTCTGATTTTCATAGCCATTGTTGTTGTTTTGGACTAAGAAACATGTTAGGGTTTAGTCTTATATGATATTCACATGATTGGTTTGATATTCATATGCTATTTGGTTCATTTTCAGTTTTTACATCCATAAGACGAATGCTAAGTTTGATGTTAAAATGGGTTTGATGTTGAGATTCTTACTTGTTTATGTATCCTAAGATTGTTATACATGCTGGATATAACGAATCCAACCATGCAATATTTATTATCGGATATAACGAATCTATTGACAAAGATTTAGAAAAAAATATTTCGGGTTCTGAAATGACCGAAAATAGTTGATTTTGAAGGTTATATTATCCACGTTTTTTTGGCCGAAAATGTCCCGAGATAAAAATTCTCGATATTAACACCATAGTACTTTACTCCCATATAAAAATGACTCAAGGTGTTAAAATTGGCATGCGGTTTAAAATAAACACATTTAGAGGCTCTAACATTACTTTAAAAGTTGTGTTTGAAATAGACAAAATAAGTTATATACTTTATTCTATATTATTTCGTGAAAAATCCAAGCATCCAATATTTATTATAGGATTTAATGAGGCTATAGACAAGAATCCAGAAAAAGAATTATTTCGGGTTCTTAAATGACCGAAAAAAGACGATTTTGAAGGTTATTATCCACGTGTTTTAGGCCGAAAGGTCTCGGGATAAAAAAATTCGAAATTCAGACCATAGTATATAACACCATATAATAATTTCTCAAGGTGTTAAAATTGACATACGGTTTAAAATAGACACATTTAGAGATTCTTACTTTATTTTAAAGGTCGTGTTTGAAATAGACAAAATAATTTAATTACATATAAAAAAAGATAATTAGAGAACATGGGGAAGATGATGGGCATTATCTAAAAATAATGTAAATAATGCACTTTCAATCACAGAGCAACACCTCAGCTCTCTATTAGTTGCTTTAATACATAAGATTGCCTTAATTACCCTTTACCATTTCACTTTTTAGATTTGAAAATACTTGAGCAATTTATCATTATCTTCCTTAGGGGGTGTTTGGTTAGAGAAAGGGAACGGGAAAGGAAATAAGAAAGGGAAAGAGGGCGAAAGGAAAGTGATTACCTAAAACTTAATTGATTGTTTGTTTACTCTAAGAAAGAGAGCTAATAGTCCACTCACACTCACTCCCACCAATAACACACACCACCACAAACAACCACTTATCTACTGGCGATAGTGATGGTGGTTGAGGTGGCATGGTAGTGGTGGTGGTGGTGTCATGGCCATGGTGGCGGTGGTGGGGTGTTATGGCGGTGGCGGTGGTGGCGACGGTGATGGTCACGGCGGTGATAGTGGTGGGGGTCATGATGGTGGTGGCGATTGTGGTGGTAGAAATGTCATGACAGTGACGGTGGCGATGGTGGCGGTGGTCACGACGGTGATGGTGGTGGAGTGTCATGGTAGTGATGGTGGTGGGGGTGTTATGGCGGCGGCGGTGGTGGTAGTGGTCACTACAAAAAAAACGCGGAGTTCTGACCGAATTGCTGACGGAATATACAGTCCGTCAGATGTCTCGGTGTACTGACAAATTTCTGACGGATTTTCCGTCAGAAATATTTTTTGACGGATAAAACGTCAGAAATCCGTTAAAATAGGAAACCGGGAAAATAAAATTGGATGCCGCGAAATTATGGTTGCATTTTCTGACGGATACTGCGTCAGTAAAAATTATTGACGGATATTCGGTCAGAAAAAAGACTGACAAAAGCTGCAATTTTTGAAAAAGTAGAATTTGTTTGTGACGGATATTCGGTCAGAAACTTTTCCTGACGCCATATCCGTCACAAGGTGCCACGTTACCCTCTTACTGACGCCATATCCGTCACAAAATTTAAGTTCATTTTCATCCGTCAGGATTTTTTTTATTACTTTCTCAAACCCGTAACTCAGCCATTCTGCCTCTTCTTTTTTTTTACCCCAAAACCCTTCGAACCCCATTATCTCCTCCTCCTAAAATCCGATTTCTACCCCCACCAATCCTACCACCGTGACAACCACCACCACACTACTAACTCCACCTTACTAATAGGTAATTTATTTATGTTTTTTTTCATTAATTTACAGTTTTCTTTTCGTTTTATTTCAATTCATAATTGATTTGTTTGTACATTGTAGTGTGACAACCACCACCACCGTGACAACCACCACCACCGTGACAACCACGCGCCAACACTACTTTGCAAAATTAATTAGGTAATTGTTTATGTTTGTTACTTAATTATTTATTTAAGAATGAGTTAGTTTAGAAAGTAGTTAGTGTAACTTATTTAGGTTAATAGATAATTAGTTAGAAATTTTGATCTAGGATAATGCTAATTAGATAGAAAAAATGATCTAGGATAGTAGCCTATTAGATAGAAAAATTGACTTAGGATAGTTGCTAATAATTTGTTGTTCTTGGTGTTGTTACTTCTTAATTGTTGTTGTTGTTGATAGTTATTAGTTGTTAATTTTGAATTATTATTTGTTAATTGTTGTTGTTGTTGATAATTGTTAATTTTTAGTTGTTAATTGTAGATAATTGTTAATTGTTGTTAATTGTTAGTTATTGATAATTCTGAATTGTTAAATATTGACCTAGTACCCGTTCAAAAATTACTTATTAGGAGTAATTTTTGAATAGTCCCCATTTTGGGACTGTCTTTGTACGTTTCAAGTCATTTAGGTAGCAAACAGATACTTGTTATTTTTTTAATGAGGGTAAAAATTCGGTGACAATTCCTTTAATATTCTCTGAATACATATATGGACTAATAATATAATCCATATTTTGTATTTGGAGAATAAAGGGGAATTGCTGCCGAATTTTTTCCCCATTAATAAATAACAAGTGCGTGTTTGCTAATGACTTGAAATGTACATTGATGGGTTTAGGTTGGAGTGATAAAGACCTAATTCAAAGACTATTTGATTTCTTGACAATAATTATATATTCATTGATGATATTGTTTTTTTGTGTATTATATGTGATAGTTAATTAATAATTGTCAATTGATTGATTATTTGAATGTAGATACATAATAAGATGAAAAGATTAGAACGACAGTGGATGTATGAAAGATTAGATGAGAAAAAGAAACCTAAGCTTGAATTTGCAAATGGGGTAAAAGAGTTTCTTGAATTCGCTGCACAAAGTAGTGTGTATAAGAATTTAGGTGAAATGAGGTGTCCATGTAAGAAATGTAATAACAGAGCTTTTAAAAGGATTAAGGATGTTCAACTGCATCTTTGGTCGAATGGTTTTGCCCCATGTTATTATGTTTGGACGTATCATGGTGAGGAAATTCCAACCGAAGAAAGTAGCAGTAGTACTGTAGTTAGTGATAATCCTTATTGGGAGCTCGTGGAAAATGCATTACGTGATAATATTGAACAAATAATGGAGGATCGACTCAATCCTGATGACCTTAGTGATGAGGAAGTGCGTCATGAAACCCCAAATCCTCAAGTTTCTTCCTTCTATAAATTGTTAGAAAAAGCCGAACAACCAGTGTATGAGGGAAGCAAAATAAGTTTATTGCAAGCCGCTGCTAGATTGATAGCACTCAAATGTGAGAACAACTTATCCCTTCGATGCACGAATGGGTTTATGTCGTTTGTTGGTGACATGATTCCAACAAAAAATGACATGTTACGCAATTTTAATGAGGTTAAGAGTGTTCTTAAGGGACTACAACTACCACATGAGAAGATCGATGCATGTCCTACTGGATGTATGCTTTTTTGGGAGGAAAATGTCAATCTCGAGTAATGTACAAAGTGTAATGCATTTCGGTACAAAGGTAACAATAATTCAAGTAATGGGAGGCGAATTCCGAATAACCCGTTAATTTATTTCCCGCTTGCACCAAGGTTACAACGATTATATGCAACCAAGAGCATAGCAGGTGAGATGAGTTGGCACCATAGAAATTCACGATTAAGAGAAAGAGGGACAATGGCACATCCAAGTGATGGAGAAGCGTGGAAACATTTTGATCGAGAGCATCCAGAATTTGCAAGTGAGCCTCGCAACGTTCGGTTGGGTTTGTACGAATGGATTTTCCCCACATGGCGGCCAATTTGGGAAAAAATATTCATGTTGGCCTGTGATTGTCACTCCGTATAATTTACCTCCCTGGTTATGCATGAAGAGACAATTTATGTTTCTATCATTGATCGTTCCAGGTCCTAAGAACCCCAAGACAAATCTAGATGTGTACCTTCAACCGTTGATCAAAGAGTTGAAAGAACTTTGGGAAACGGGTGTGCACACTTACGATGTTTATAAGAAACAAAATTTTCAACTGAAAGCTGCATTAATTTGGACTATCAATGATTTTCCGGCATATGGCATGCTTTCCGGTTAGTCCACGTCTGGATACCATGCTTGTCCTTATTGTCAAGACAAAGATCATAACTCCTTTTGGCTTAAACATAGCAAGAAAGTTAGTTGGTTCGATTGTCACCGTGTGTTTTTGAGACCTGATCATCCTTTTCGCAACAACTGCAAGCATTTTCTGAAGATTAGAAAAACTGAAGATCGCATTGCCGCATCGAGATTAACTGGTGAAGAAGTGTGGGATGCGGTAAAGGATATGCCAAGAATTGTTGATGCTTCTGATCAAGAATTGAAAAAATTAAAAGACAAGAATGAAGGATGGTGGAAACAAAGCATATTTTGGCAACTTCCTTATTGGAAAACTTTGTTGATTCGACACAACTTAGATGTTATGCACATTGAGAAAAACATTTTTGAACATCTTATCAGTACGGTGATGAATGAACCAAATAAAACTAAGTTCAGAGTTAATGGTAAAGCTGACTTTAAAGAGCATTGCTTTGTACGGCCCCCATCATCTAGGTTTGTTTTAAACGCCGCGGAGAAAAAAGCTGTATGTGAGTGGGTTGCCAAATTGAAATTCCCGGATGGTTATGCTTCGGATTTGAGTCGGTGTGTTGATCATAAAAATATGGTGTTGCATTCCATGAAAAGTCATGATTGCCATGTCTTTATGCAACGGTTACTTCCTGTTGCCTTAAAACATTTGCTCCCGACGGGTCCTTGGAATGCAATAACTGAGTTAAGTCAATTTTTTAGAGACTTGTGTACCTCTATGATTAAAGTTGATTCTATGGAACGTCTAGAATCAAACATTGCAGAGATAATATGCAAGTTAGAGAAGATATTTCCTCCGTCTTTCTTCAATTCCATGGAGCATCTACCTGTGCATTTGCCTTATGAGGCGAAGGTTGGAGGACCAGTTCAATATCGATGGATGTATCCATTTGAGAGATTTCTTAATCATATAAAAAAAAGATTGGCAATAAAGCTCGGGTGGAGGGTTCCATATGCAACGCTTATTTATTAGAGGAAATTTCGAATTTTTGTTCGATGTATTTCGAAGATCACATTGATACAAAAGCGAAAGACTTAGACATTGGTGTGAATTTCGATGACCAGCTCACTTCAAAATTACCTGAGTTATTCAATGATGACATGGGAACTACAACCGGGAAATGTAAAGAGAGGTACTTGAACGAGAAAGAGTATGAAGACGCTCATTTTTATGTGCTAAGGAACTGTGGAAACTTTTTGGAGTCCTATGAAAAGTAAGTTAATCATTATTTTGTCACTTCTACATACATTATTTTAATAATTACATTAAGGTATAATTTTAGTTAATAGTTAATTATTATATATGTTGTACATATAGGGAGTTTGAGGAATATATCAAATTATCATTTCCTGATGTTACTTCTTCTGAAGATGTTTGGACGAAACATGAGAAACGTTTTCCGAAATGGTTACGAAATGAAGTAAGTAATACATTTTCTTTTAAAATAAGCAACCAATTTGAAAGAATCTATAATTAAACATCTTAATTAACATATATATTGTTTTATTGGTAGGCTAATAGATGGAAGGATCCTTTAGTATTAGGTCTATCATTAGGTCCTTGTACCATGGTGAAGACATGGAGACGATATTCTATCAACGGTTATAAATTTCGAGCTTTTAAGGAGGGAGTTGATGTTTCCAAAGCTACCATAAACAATGGGGTTTGTGTGAATTCTACAGATGGGTTGGATTATTATGGAACTCTAAATGAAGTAGTTGAACTTGCCTATTATACCGAGCACAAGGTTTATAAAGTGATATTGTTTAAATGTGATTGGTTTGATAACTCCCCACAAGGACTTAGTATCCATAAGATATATGGACTTGTAGATGTGAATGAGAAAAGAAAACTCAAAGGACATAACCCATTTGTGGCAGCTTTTCAAGTCGATCAAGTTTGTTATGCTAGCTATCCAACCACTAAGAAAGGTGATCAATGGTCTGCGGTTTTTAAAATCAAGGCACGATCACATGTTGATGCTCCTATTGACGAAATTGAATTCCAAGAAGATGTAGTTCTCAATGATCATTCAATTTCATCAATTTTGGTATGAAAAATATATCCTTCAAATTTATTTTTTTTAATTTTTTTTTGAATTCCAAGAAGATGTGGTTCTCAATGATCATTCAATTTCATCAATTTTGAGAAATTGACGAAATTGAATTTCAAGAAGATGCTCCTATTGACGAAATTGAATTCCAAGAAGTATTTTTTTTATCCTCCATTAATGAAAAATATATCCTTCAAATTTATAATATTCATATCTATATATATGTGTTTGTTTTTAATCAGGTGGAATGACAAGATTGTAAAGAGATACGTGGTTGCCTCGTTCACTCAAAATCTTACCGATGAGTACTTCACCAACTGGACTGAAGCGAGTTATGCGCAACGAGAAAAGATGTGGATCTACTTTAAGGTAATGTAAAAATAAACAAGCCACATTAGTTTTTAAAATTAAACTAATATTTTTTATTTCTAATAACATTTTATTTTATGGCAGACTCATGTGAGGTCCATTGATTCTCAGTATGATCCTTTTCCTGAGTGGAAGAGGAGGGTCACGAGATTGATTACTCACATGGTGAATGGTGTCAAATACGGAAAGAAGAAGTCGGATTGGGTGCCCGATAGTTGGAAGGAGAAGTTGGACGCAAGGTACGAGACCAATCCTGAATTTAAAAAAAAATCAGACATAAACAAGGCAAATAGAAGGTCTGGTGCTAAGGACGGGAAAGCGTTGGGCACCCACACTCTAGGCCGCAAGAGTTGCTCTGATGTTTTCAAAGAAATGGCAAGTATTTCATAAATTTTTAAAATATTAAATTTGGTTAATTAATATTTTTATTGTCGGATATAATTAACATATATGTTTTCTTTGCTTTTTAAAGGGCGAGTCGGCTACACCGTACAAGGTGTTTGAGAAGACGAAGAAAAACAAGAAGGGAGAGTGGATTAACCCTAGAGCTGCTCGGACAGACGTAAGTATTTCTAATCGAGCGACTTATTGTATATTTTTCATATTAAAATGATAATTTTACAATATATTTTATTTATTTTTTATTTAATAATTTGTCTTTTTTTCAGGCTGCTTACAATGAACTTTTGGGTCAACCAACGCCAACCGGAGAGCCTCGGGATGAGATTCAGACCTACCACGAAGCTGTTGGAGGATTTGACAAAAAAAGGAGGTTTTTTTGGGATCGGTCCATTGGGTGAAGAGGTATGGTATGAGAATCCTAGGGACAAAAGAGGAGATCGTCGATCTTGTTCTTATCGACCAAGCATGTTTAGTCAAATGCAAACTGAGAATATGCGTCTCAAAGAAAAAATTGAAAGCACTGAAGCAACTCAAAAACAAATTCAAGAGGAAATGGCGGAAATGAAAAAAGCTTGGATTGATATGCACTTATTATGCAGACTTTCTTTTCCACTCAGTCATGCTCAAGTATGCCAAATCATCACCGACGTGATGACTTCTCGGACGACCCTCATGGCTTTGGTTGTAACATGTCAGTTGATCCTTCAACCACTTAGGATAGTTTAGTCAAATGCAAACTGAGATTATGACTTATTAACTTTAGAACATATTTTATGTTAGTGTATGAATTATGAAGACTCTTTTATGTAATTCAATTTCTTACCCATGTTTTTTCTTTGTTGTTGGTTAATTGTTGTTGGTTCCCGCTTAGCGGTCGACTTGGAAATATAAAACTCCGTTTGGCGGATGATGAATGTTTTGCAGGATTTAGTGATTTTGAGGTTGTAAATATGAACAATGCTATCGCATTGGGCTGGACAGCAAGCAGCTGTTTTCAGCCTATACTGCTTTAAATTCTGACGGATAACCCGTCAAAAAAAGTCAAAATCTGACTAAATTCCTGACGGATAATCCGTCACAAAAGTCAACAGTTGACCAAATCTCCGACGGATTTTCCGTCAGAAATTGAGTCAAATATTGACTTTTTGGACATAATTCCTGACGGATTATCCGTCACAATTGACCAGCTACTGACGGCTTATCCGTCACTAAAAGTCAAAAAAAATTTGACTGTGGAATTTTTTATGATACGGGTAGACCGTCAGAAGTCCGTCACAATTATTTTTCTGACGGAAAATCCGTCACAAACTTGATTTTCGTGACGAATTTTTGGGACGGAAATTTCTGACGGATTATCCGTCAGAAACGCGATTTTCCTGACGGATTTCCTCTTTTCTGACGGATTTTTTCGGTCAGAACACCGCGTTTTTTTTGTAGTGGGTTGGGATGGCGGCAACGGTGGCGGTGGCGTCATGGTGGTGGTTTGGTGGTGGCTATTGTGGTGGTAGTTGTAAATGTGGTGGTAGGTGAAGAAAGTGGATGAAGGGTAACAAAGGTAATGAAATATCATACCCTTTGGGGGTGGGGGTAAGAAATTAGATGGATTGAGGGGTAAGGGAGAGAGTTCAATTCTCTTTAATTGTGTCAAACAAACACCAACAAAGGGAATGAGTAACTTTGTTTCCTTTTCCCTTTCTTATAGATCCCCAACCAAACGCCCTCTAAGTATCAATTGATACCGTCATCTAATTTTTCTTTTGAATTAATCATATGTTATAAGACGGTTATATAAAAGAGTTGATTATATTTAAACTAGTTTAGAACCCAAAATTGTGCAGGAATGTATAAATAAAGCTTTTAGAGTTTATTGTTACAAAATCTTATTAATTTGATTGTAAAATATTATAATTATTTGAATTTATAAATGCAAATGTTTTTAATTTTTACAATTCACAAGAAAATCATTAATCTAAAATAATTACAATAATAGTCAAACACAAACACAAAATAAAAAATATTATATGTTACGACATTCATTTATCTATAATAATAAATCTTATTAGATTGATGTAATAATTTCAATATTTAGATTTTCCACTTACAAATCTGAAATTACCCTGCCCCAACTGACCCGACGTAGTTGACCCATTTGTCAGTTTTAATTGTACCCGCCTAATAATCACGAGTCCATGATGGCGTGAATCTTCATGATGCTTATATATGTGTTTATTGAATTATGTTTACTCTCTTACTTACTTCATACCGTTGTCTCAAACGTTCATAAATCACTATACTTGCACCTAATTCTCATATTGTATATATTAATAATTTCAAATATAAGCCCAAATGATACTCTTGCACGATGTTCTTAATTGTTTTTACTAAAATGTAAGTAAAAAAAATCACCTTAATTATATTCTTGACCACACATCTTAAAATGGGAAATAAAATCACGAGTTTACTTAGGTTAACCAATGTAATTCACTTAGTTAAGTAAGTGTGCAACAATAGATGAAAAATGAAAAAATCAAGCTGCTGACGTTTCTCAAAAAAATAAAAGATAACAATAATCATAAATAAAGTGAGAAATATATGTGGTATTATATGTGCAAAATTTATTTGCAAGTGAGTTGCAAATTATATATGTAAGTATGTAACCATAAATCAAATTAATTTCGAGGAAACATATCATAAAATTGTATTATTGTCAATACTAAATATTATAGGCTTACGACCGGTATATTCATGTTTTACTTTAAACTAAACTTTTGAGTTTAAGCATATGTATTGTCATAGCTATATATTCATATCTTAATTCAATTATTTGACCATGATTATCGGTCATCTGTCACTGTCTTTTATTTTTTACTTATTTTAAAGTTAATTTTTTTTTTAAATATACATGGTGTTTAAATTGATTTTCTAGCTCACCCTCTATTATTATAAGCCATATATTGCCAAGTATTGGTTAAATATGACTAATTTTGACCCATCGGTTGTTTTATGTGACAAATGATACTTTATGTGTGATACCCGTCGTTGTGGGTGTCAAAGATAAGATTTATAAACCAAACTAAAACTATAGATAGTGATAGTAAGGGTCGAACCACAGAGAGACAAGGTTAATTACGTTTGCTAATTTTTAATCTATTAAGTAACAAAAGAGAGGGGGTTTGATTGGTTGTTGCTAAATCTAAAACAAATATAAAATAAAACAAGTAAATAAAAAAGAAAATAAAAATATAATAAAAGAGATGCTAGGATGTTTGGGTAATAAACAGCTAAGATAATATAAATCCTAAGTCAATATGTATTGCAGTCGCGTAAGGGGTGTAACATATCCTTTAGGTCTATGCTATTAGTTCCTAGGTCTCACAATTATTGAGTGTCAACAATAAGGGTGATTCCTAAATTCTAGGTCACAAACCTTTCAGTCTTAAGTAACCTATCCGTCTTAAGATGTAAACCAATGCCCTTCCCAAATCTCTCAATCTTGGGTAGGTCAATACTAACATCCTACAAGTCTCCTTTTGGTCTCATTGTAGGTTATTATAGTCTACAGATAAAAGCGAAACAAAATTCATACGCGTGTCGGTCGACCGACCAACTAACCCGGTCGGCCGACCTCCACCCTGCAACACGTCGATTCGGAATTTATACTACCTTCGCATATTTACTCCCTACATCCTAACATATGAAATTTAGCTACTCATAGTTACTGGAACAATAATAAAAATAGGAGTAAACATGAAAATTATAAAGAACATAAATCTAAACATGCAATAATAATAAAGGAAATTAAAATAAGATGAAAAGGAGATTAGGAACTTCGGTTCCCCATGGTTAAAACGAGTCAATGAAGGGTAAAATAATCAAATAACACAATCCCAAGGAACAAAGAATAAACCTTTAGGTCAATATTCTACCCAATCCTTACGGTCTTAGGGTTCCTAGAAAAGCATTAAACTTTCGTTCAAGGGCTATCCCAAAGTTGTTGTTAAACTAATCCTAATAATCTTTCAATCCTAAGGATCAGTTCACCAACAACAATGGGGGATTGGTAATTCAATCATTAAACTATCAAAATCAAGTTTTTACCATGGTTCCCCTAATTCCTAATCACAAGAATTAGCTATGCATAATCTCAATTGTAAAACTAACAATAACAAGAATCAAGAACATTAAAGGAGATAACATGATTAAAGATTAATTGTAACAAGAAAGATTAATTGTAGCAAACTTACAAGCTTAATTGGAATTCAAGAACAAATATTGAAACTTGGAAAGTATTCTCTAAACTAGGATGCTTCTCTCTATTAGGACTTGATTGTAATTCTATGATAGAAAACTAGATTAAGAACTTGATGGCCATCTGAATTAGGGACTGAATTAGCTTATATAGGCAGATTTAAAGAGTTTCCTAATGACCTAAACACTTGTATGGGCTTTTCGGAAACTTCTGGGTCGGTGCTGTGGTCGGTCGACCAATATTTTCGGTCGGTCGACCGCTTTACGGATTTTATGCAATTTCTGGGCTTCAGGCAAATTCTGGGCTTTTCCAATAGGCACCTGGTCGATCGACCTACTTTGTTGGTCGGTCGACCAACTGTCGGGACTGCAACGCGCATCGTTCTTAAAACAGCTGCCATTTCTTCGTTACTTATCGAAATCAAGCGATTCTCGCGGCGTTGGAAAGCTAAGAGGATAAGCTTTCACCTCCAACTGGAATCACTCCATTATCAGCTCTAGAACTCGAGATATAGCCATTTGAAACAGGTTGCAACATCGAAGATCGATTCTTTGCTTGTGAAAGTTATCTTTAGGCCTTGAAATGTGCGCTAAGCTTCGTTCCTTCTTGTCCTTAGTCATAAAAAGTCCCGAGGGCATAAATTTGGTATAAAATCGTCCCTTTTCCGCACAAATCTGCAAAAGAGCATAAAAATACGAAAGTAGACAATTGTTGGGAAATAAAGGCTAAAACATAGTAAATGAGCGACAAAATGCGTGTAAAAATAGATATAAAACATCATAAAATAGGCACGCATCAATGTGAAACCATTATTTTACCAACCCTTAATATATCATAAAATATGAAAACATTTAAAATATTGTATTGACATTTGATATATCGTGTGGTTGTCGTTACTTTTTACATATTTAAATATAAATCTAATCTAAAAATGAATAACTTAGTATTAAATTTTCGTAATAGAAATTGGTTACCGATTTATCGTAAAAGTCATTGTTAATACATTTGATATTTCATATACCATGATAATTATCATTAAGACTTTTATAATTAAGAAAAAAATATACAACATATTTAATATAATACCGTCTCTGATATAAATTGATAAAAATGATATAATAGCTATAAAACCGCTAGTAACAAACGTACCAAAATATTTCAGTATATCTTAATTAAGGTTTTCTACGTGAATCAATCAAAGTTTGGTCATTAACTAGTTTGGTCATTAACTAGTTTGGTCATTAAAATAAATATCTAATTTGGTCATCAACTATTTTATTGTTCATAGAATAATTGCAACTTTATCGGTTGATTGGGTTGATTAAGCACCTTAATTAAAGGCCTTAGAAGATCAGTAAGTCTTGCTTGCGATGGGTCACCATTTATGACGGATATTTTGTGAGATAAAATGGATACAAATTGAGTTAGTGGAAAAAGAGGACCACAAGAATAGTATTGAAGAGAGAGAAAAAGTGGATATTTTGTGAAATAAAACGATATCCGTCACAAACTTGCGACGGATAGTGCCGTTGCAAATAAGAATTTGTGTTAGAAGAGTGGTAAACGAGCTACTACTTTTCTATGGTATGGGACCCGCCATAAGTAGAGAATACGTCTTCTATAATTGGTTCTGGACATACGCGCCAATATTCGTTACAAATTTGTAACGGGTTGAATAAAATTTATCTAACTCTATAAAAGGAATATAAATTAAACTACTCTCATTGGTTCCTTAAAATAAAGAAAAAAAAAAATATAACCCATTAACTTTTATTAATTTAATTTCCCTCACCCAATGAATTAATTATGATCATTCCTCCTTCCTAACTACGTAATCCTTTCCACTATTAGATTACGTCATTGTCATAATAAAATACGATATGATCAAAGTATTATTAATTGAAAATATAAATAACATCCCTAAAAAAAAAATATAAATAACAATATATAACGGTTCAATAAAATACAAGTATTTCAATAAAAACTTCTTTTATGCACTACTCCACCACTTAATATCAAGTATTTTATTTCCAAACTATCAGCCATAGTCTTAAAGTTTATATTTTAATTACTAATATTACATTATTAATAAATTAAAGAAAATTATCACAACAAAAAAATTGTCAAATAATTAAACAGTTGAAAAGTTGATTTTTTTTGTCATTTTCATCATTCATTTTTGCTAATTTGGTAAACGTATACTTGCTCATTATTACCACCCTTTCGTTTTAATTTGCAACGATTGTAAACAAGATGTATCGAATAAATTTACCACTCATTCATTAATGGGGTCTAATTCCGTAGATTAAATATAATATCAATTTTCAATGATTAAAATAGAACAAACATGAAAATATTGATAAATATTTACTGTTGCATATTACGTCAGAAATATAAAAAAAAATCGGCGAAAAAAAAATTATAAATGTATTTTACCGCATTTTTTGTTTAAGATCGTCTAAGTTAATAAATATTAATAAATGTTTATAGGTCTCTTTTTGTTTTCGAGTATGTTTTATTTCGTATTTACTTCTTTTTTTGTTTTCACTTTTAATTTAATCATATGTGAAAGTCTCTTAAACTAAGATGATATGTAAAAACAATTATTGTGTATAATCATTCATGTTCCAAAAATTGAAAAATTATAATTTGTATACAAGTTCAAAGTATATATATACTTTTGAATTTTATTTTATTACATATGTATATATTTATATATCTGTGCATTTTGTGCACGGGTATAAAACTAGTTTGGGGATAAAGATAAATCGTTTTAAACTTCCGTGGATTTTTATTTTTGTCCTAATTAAACAAGTGGATATATTTGACATGTCGCAAACTTGTGACTAATATACCCATCACAAGAGATACCTACCACTAAACATATAGACATTGACTAAGATTAAGGTAATTCCAACAATATATGTAGTGCTAATCTCTTGGTGCTATTCGCGTCATCTTTCGGTGACAATGTTATACGAATCAAAACAATTGTTGTACTCCATATCGGGCTACCTTTTAGGCTCAGATCGCTCCCTCTTGTTTGGACTTGTTTGTTCAAATGACACCTTTTTTCAAATCAGTCCAACCGGTGTTAAAGAGCGGCTTTTATGGGGTTTAGCTCCCGTCGGCATCCTTCGGCTACCTCATGTCTCCTCTCCCTTGGCTTGCTTGGCTGTCCTACTGGTGCTGGCTTAGGAAGTATAAGTACTTTTTTCATCCGCTCGATCTAATTGGTTATCAAGTATACTGATCGGTCAAATGAGATCATCGTTATAATAATTTACCACTCTTAATAACAATGTGGGACGTGGTAAATTCTTCTTGATAACTTTTAAGAGGTTTCTACCTGGGTTATTCACCGTCTTAGACGAGAATATATTAAAATTAATAGGAAATGAATAATTTATTCATCGTTCCACTCACAAAGTCACAAATTTACATTTAACATGAATTGGTATGTACAACATAGATAAGTTTAATTTAAAAACGATAGGTAAAAACTGTATATATTTAGACTGCCAACATATATTCATAGCTTGGTGATGCTGAAATCATCTGAAAGTAATGTTTATTGAATCGGAATTGGAATCGGAATGAATTAGAATATCCCAAGATAAGGAGCTTTGGATGTGGAATTGGTGACTGGGGAAGTCAACTTGTAATTGCACATCAACATATTGTTTGGTTTGTAATTTGATCGTCTGCTTGTTTTCCCTGTCTCAACTGCCGGTTCATTCAAGTATGCATATTTACTCTTTGTCCACCTATCATCATCATCATCGTCATCGTCGTCATCATCAACAACAAAGGTATTAATCATATGAACTAAAACTTAATGCATAGTTAGACAAGAGTCTCCAATGAACTTATAAACTATAATTATTCCGACATTTAAAATACTGACTAGAGACCCAAACCCTTTTTGTTAATGTTGTTCACTATCATATCATGTATATAATGTGGCATCCGTCCGCACGATTTAAACCAAACGCTACTTTTAGGTAATAGTCCGTAGATGTTATTATGGTTGATAATGAAAAACTGTGGTTAATATCCAATAATTGAAACAATACATGTCCATTTTAATTTGTCGTGTGACTCATAAGAGTGACGGTTTTAATTAGATGTTCGCAATTATTCAATCTGAAATTACTTATGGTAAGTTTGTGATTATGAGTTTTAGTCTCTTTAAGGCCATTCATATTAAAGTAGAAAAGTTGGTGATCAAGGTCCATCAAAAACCAAGTGAGTTGACTATAATACTCTAAATCTATAATAATAATAATAATAATAATAATAATAATAATAATACTTCTTTACCAAACCATATACCGTATACGCAACTATCATCTAAATCCAAGGCCGATTCAACCCCCATTTCATGGAAAATGAAGACGCGAGATTACTCATCCTAAGACTGATCGACGAATAACAACATATTCCATAGCTTATCGATCAGCTAACGAGTATGAATTTATCGTCCCGTAATCGCTTGCTCATAGATAAATCACATACTCGTACATCTGATCGACTGAGATGAAGTTCCGTAAGGGTGTGTGTCAATCAGATTTACAGAATTTCTCGTATATACACACAATTGTCATATAATAATAATAAAGAGATTAAGAGTGATAGATGACTAACCAGTCCTTGATCCCGACACGGATTTCCCTATTATTACCATAATCCTTCGTCTCCATCTCCTCTTCCATCATCTCAATTTCCTCCAGGGACTCCAAAAATCGTCTGTAATCCTCTTTCTGTATTAAACATTAGTATTTATCGTTAGTCTTTTAAAAGACCGTATTATATCATCTAAGTAAAGTTGCGTCAATCAAAACGCACTTTATGTACCACGTCATGGTACACCCTAATCAATAAGATTATTATTAGAATTGCCATCACTATTCTCCATTAATAATAGAGAATAATTTCATTGGTTAGGATATACGATAACACGATAAGGATTTTTCATTAATAAATACGATCTAAAACAAAAAATGATTAAACTAACTAACTAAGTGATGAAAAATATACAGAGAGGTGGGTAGCCCTTAGACGGGCAGCAGCCTTGATAGCAGCAAGCAGATGTTCCTCCTCCACCAACCGTTTCTTCCTCCAGAACCTCTCAATCTCCCTCCTTGTATAGCTACCCCACATCGACCTTGGCGGTGGTGGTGGCGGTGACGGTGGTGAAGCTTGATGTTTTCCCATAATATATATTATTGTGCTAATGTTTTGAGTAATAATCTTGAATTAAACAGTAGCTTATTTGTAGTATGTTGGGATTGTTAAGGTTTAGTAGTAATTAGGAGGGTTGAGTATTAGTTGGATGTTTGAATCTTGGATCGAAAACTACCAGTCCAACCAAACTTTCCCTAGAATTTTTAGTTGATGAATTTCAAGTATATACTAAGAATTTGTTGAGTAAGTGAATGTGAAGTTGACGGATAGATATAATTATGTGACATCATTTACGTGAAGTGTGTCCAAAGAACTCTTACAAAGTTACAATCAATAATACTCGGAAACAAAGAGTCTTGCTTGTCACGGATAATATTCGTCACAAGGTGAAAATGGATACTTCATTCTCACAATAAAATAAGTGACATACAAGTGGAAGGAAATGAAACATCTTATGAATATTGTCACTTGCATTATGGGTGAAGAAACCAGAAAGTCCCACATGTGAGGACCCGTTGTTGAATTTAACAATGTAAGAGGGGCAGTATTCGTTTTCAACTTGTAAGGAATAATGTCTGTCTTTAATGAGAATTTGTGTTCCGTAAATGATAAAAGAGGGCAACTTGATATATACTGAGTACATATTCCGTCTCAATTAACTAGTTCTACTCCCGTGTAAAAAAATGTACTCCCTCCGAGTTATAGTGTTGGTTCATTTACTTTTATGCACAAAATATAAGAAAATGATTCTAAACCACACAAAACACCCTACCCCACACTGAATTGACTTTGGACCACAAAAAAGTTACTAAAAAGAAAAAAATGAATCATTACTAAACTCGCATGAAAAAGGAAATATGAAGCAACACTATAACTCGGAGGGAGTACGAGTTTAATTTTATTAAATTGAAAAATCAATAATAAGGTGAATATACTTGATAAAAAAATATGATTTTAGTATCGCAGTTATATCGATGTAAAAGTAAAGAGAATTTATACGCTTAACTTAAACGTAAGTAAAAACAACGCATCTGCTTGATATTATAAAAACATACAAATTCTTATTTAGGATGACACTATAGGTTGAATTTTAAGACGGATCAGCAAATATACATATGTAGGACGAATAAGACAAAAAAAAACATTGTGCATGACGAAAATAAAATATTTGGTGTGACACCTTGTGGTAACCGTGCGACGGCCCACAGATGCTATAACGACAATTGTTGACCATTTACGAGACTTAGGTGAAATTGCAGTAGACCAAATGAGTGGTTTGGGGAGACCGAATGGGGTCACTCGGTCGAGTAAAAAGGTCCACTCGAGCGAGTGCCACCGAGTGAGTTCAGGTTGACCAAGGAGAGAGCGAGTGGGACCCACCGAGTGGTTGGTTGACCACTCGATCGAGTGAGTGAGTCACTCGGTCGAGTAAGTGGTCCACTCAATCGAGTGGATCGTCCAGTCGGTGGAGTGGAATCGCGCAGAACGGGTTTTAATAACCCCCCTCTTTTTATTTCATCTCATTTCCGTTTCAACCCTCCTTCTCTCTAAAACTCTCCCAAACACCTTTCGTGAGGATTCAAGCTTGGAATTAGGATGGAATTCTCTGCCTTATGCCCAATCTATCTTGGTGAGTCGTTTTTATACATTTCTTTTACCGTTTCTTAGAAACCCTGAAATTTGGGGATTTTGTGGTGAGAGTTTAATTATTGGTTTTGTTAGTTTATATGGGTAATTATTAGTTAACCTTAATAAAAGGATATGAGTTGTATTAGTTTATAGGATGATTAGTGACAGTATTATGTGAATATGTTAGGATGTGACGGTTCTGCGAGACGAAAACTTGTCGGAACGGTTTGGACTTGCGAATATGCTTTGAGGTGGTTAATCCTACTCGGTTTCAATATTTTATGCAATATGTTTGATGTATGTGTCATTAGTTGCCTCACATGATTAGTGTTAATGTTGTGATTTCGTAATCCGTATTAATGATAATCGTCGTGAGAAAGTAATTAATAAATATGTTGGTAATGTCACATGAGTAAGATCGATGTGGAAATGAGTAATGTGAATCGAGATAAATGAGTATGTGAAACGGGTTGTCGCGTAATGAATCAGAATTGAAGGGTGTGGTATTGTTGTGTAGTTATCGTGACTATTGTGTCGTTGTATATATTGTTATTGGTGACGTTGATTGCGGATGTTTTTGTGCAGACGAAAGGCGGTTGGAAGACCGTCTTTCGCTTGGGTTGCCTCTTGGAGCTTCTCACTCCAAGCTAAGAGGGATGTGCACATTAATGACTCGAGTTTGGAGGGGCACATCTAGCTCTTGGGCTCAGTGTCGTGGGTGCGTCCCTATCACCTTTTGTTATACGACTGAGTGTATCCCGGTACTCGGGGGCGTGTTGAGGTGACCGGTACGGCTGGTCCCGGTTTCCGAGCGGTAAGTTGATTGGTGATTCCTGGTTTTGTGTGCTATGTCATATTGTATTGTATTTCATTCTCATTGCATGTTTATATGTATAAGTATATTTAAACTTTCATGTTTGGTGTTGTTTGTTTGTCACCCATTTCTGGGGTGGTCAATGTTGATCCATATGAAGAGCATATTTTGTCAGGCTAGCTTGGTTAGCACGTGAGCATTGGACGAGCATTGATGACCATCGGGTCGTAGTGTGATAACTAGAGTCATAGGTAGATACGAGTTGTTAAAGATCCAAAATTAGGCTGACCCGAGACCCGAAATTAACCCAAACTACAGCACTCGAATAAGACCCTTAAAATTTGAATTTATCTGACACGTCCCGAACTATCCTGAACCGTAATTGATCCAACCCAAAGTGGACCGATCCGAAACCACCCAACTGATCCGTAACTTTAATGACCTAAAATGACTTGAAATGAGTTTTTCTCTCTTAATCATTGACCCCCAAATAAAATGACCCAACCCGCTTAACCCGACCCTACCTAAATTATCCTGGAAAAATGATGAACCAAGCTGGCTGGCCCGACATAACTCAATTCGACCCATTTATCAAGTATAGGGTAGAGTATAACGAAACAAATCCTTTTAATCCATATTTACAAAAAAACACTTGATTGCTAATAAAAACTAAGAATCGCGAGAACATGATATAAATCACAGAAGGCGAAAACATGATTGGAAATCACAAAAGGCAAAGGGAGAGTAGAAGGGTGTAATTAAAATAAGGAAATATATCATGTGATAGTTTTGGAGTGATATTGTGATATTGGACCGTGCATATTTTTTATAATATTTATTTATGAAAGTATGTATTTTGTGGGGGTAATGTCGTAAAGTATGTTCTGTTTTGAAGTAAAATAAGGCATTCAAAATTAATATCTCAAAAGAATATTATCGTGGATTGTTTAGCATGTTCCCGTTCTTCTTTAAAGTCTTCGTATTGTAAAGTATTGGCGTCAAAAAACCCGAAAAAGAAGTTATCTAAAATTGATGTCTTAGTATAATTAATTGTAGACATTGAATACAAAATCTAAGTTCTATCCAAACATTAAAAAGATTGGTTTATTGAATTACATAACAAATATTTTTTTACAAATAATTGATTATCAACCGAGTGATACTCTGTAGAAGTCTAATTACTCAAGTAAAATCAAATAGATAGAAATTTACATAATCAAATCATAAAAGAAAATAAACTATAAATAGATATAGATAATGCGATTAGCTAAAATTATAAAAAGAAAAAGTATAATAATACTGTAATATAATAATCACAATCAATATCAATATGAAACAAGGTAATGATTTTACCATAAATAATAAAATGGCCAATAGACGGGAAAATATAAAATATTTAACCAATGTTTTTCATGTATCTAATAATGGTTTCTCTATTATATAATTATATATAGATATATAGATTCTCCTCTTTTATGCCATGTGACCATCCCCTATATACTAATAACTTAACACATCTCCAAATTCCTCCGCTTAAATTTTCCACTTGAGTGATATTCTACTAGACAATATTTATTTCATAATTAATTAGCGTTTACTATCTACTAGTGATATTCTACTGGACAATATTAATTAGCGTTTACTATCTATATCTAATTCGTCCCCCTTTCCTACTAAAAAAATAAAAATCTCTTAATTTTCCCTCCAAATGCTTTTATCTAAATAAAGAAACAAGACAAACTTTTTTTTTTTCTTTAAACTATTATTTCATTAAAATAATGTTTTATAATTAAATTTTAATTTTACTATTAAGTTCAAAATTATGATTTTTATATCAAAATAAAATAAAATTAATGTTAAACTAAAAATATAAGTTGGTAAACTTTTCATAAAATGCAATTATTATAACTTTAGAGAATAATTTACACATACGTACATTAAATTTTTGTGACAAAAAAAATTTCATCAAAAAATTGGAGGGAATTTATAAAATAATATCCTTGATATTATTGTAAAAATAAAATAAATAAATTTAATAAAAATATACCTTTTATAATTTTAGTTTTTCATTATAGATAATACCCTTAAATAAATACTTTATAGATATCATGCATTGCACTAGATCTATACTAGTTTTAATAATAAAAGTTTAGTAGAGGTCCCGAGTTTGATTCTTGGAATTCCCCTTTATTATGAGTGCCCAAAAAAATGAAAAAAAAATATTGTACTAGTAAATCGAGGAGTGAAATGTAATTTATACTTATTTTATTTTATAACAAGAAAAAAGAAATAAGTTTAACGAGAAAAAATAAAATAAACTTAAACATATGAACGAAAGGTTGTAATATATTATTGTTCAGCCCCTGTTCTTTCTGGCTTTTTACAGCTGAACTGAACTAAACTGAACTGAATAAAGCTGAACTGAACTGAATCGAACTGGACTGAGCTGAATTTAATTGAACTGAACTGAACTGAACTGAAATGAATGAAGCTGGAATTAATAGAAGTGAATAATGTTAATTAAATTGAACTAACAAAGTAAACAATAATAATAATAATAATAAAAGTTTTGTTTGATTAATAAAAGGTTGCGGTTTTAAAAAAAAAAATAAGTTTTTAATAATTTCATTTAGATGCATAAACTTGGTATACCAGTTATACAACATTAAAATATGGATGATAAAGAACGTAAGACACTCATGGAAAATAAAGTTCGAAAAAATAGGGCGTGCATGTTGTTGGTGTCCTTAATGACCACGATAATGAAGTAAATCAAGATGATATGGAAGTCAATAACGAAGCAAAATAGACCAGGTCTTTTGTGTTAGTGATATCAATATTTTCAAGATTTGATTTTCGATTGTGTTAACAAATATTACTATTTGAATGTTATCAAATTTTATAAGGTTATCAAACTAGTACATTCACCCACGTCATCACATTCAATTTGACTAATAATAATAATAATAATAATAATAATAATAATAATAATAATAATAATAATAACAATAATGTGGGCTGAACTTTATAAAGGTGAGCTGAACTGAATTAAATTATATGAAGCTGAACTGAACTGAATTGAATTGGACTGAACTTAACTGAATGAAGCTAAGCTGGGCTGAACTACAACGAGCTGAAAATAAGTCAGAAAGAACATGACCTAAATATATACTAGTTTTTTACCTGTGCAAAATTGCACTGGTATAGTTTTAAAAACATAGATATAATGATTAATATTTAAAAATGTCAAACCAAAATACATGTATATGTTATACTCTATTTTTTTTAAAAGTGATAATAGTTTAAAATACGTGCGACAATTGCAATGGTTTGAAGTTTTAAATCTATGAAAAAATGTACAAATTCAATGTTAAAACATGATAACAAAATTTTACCATTTTTCATAAATTAGTATTATTGATTTTTCATAAATTAATTCCATATTTTTTTTGTGTTGGGTCCTACATTTATTTAAAAATAAAAAATAAAAGAAAATGAATGTGATGATGTGGGGCGAATGAAATTGGACGAAATGTTTTTTATTAATATCCCTGCATTCAAGACTAAACTACCACTATCTATTTTACACACTATTCACAAACGACTATTTAAATTCGATTTTTTCTCAATACTTAAATATCTAACATTTATAATTGTTATTAATATTCACAAATGACGTGGGATCTTGTTTTTGAAAATACGTGGGATCTTATTTTACACACTATTCACAAATGACGTGGAATTTTGTTTCATTCGTCTTTTCGAGTATATTATTAATATCTAACATTTATAATTTTTAAAAATACGTAGCTAATAATATTTACCGCATAAAATATGTGTTGACAAACGTGAAAAAAGTACTCCCTCCATTTTTATCCAAGTGATACATTTCTTTTTGCACGTTTTACGTGCTTAATATCTTTAGCTACGTATTCGTAAAAATTATAAAAATTATATATTTTCAATGTACTCGTAAAGACGAATTAAATAAGATCCCACATGAATATGTTTTTTCTTACGTATTAAGAGGAAATTGAGATTAAAGGTTGATTTGTAAATAGTGTACGAAAATCTTATGTATCACTTGCATAAAAATGGAGGGAGTATGTGATAGTATGGAGTTGAATGAAGAGAGTAAATAATATGGAAAATGTATTGCGGGTGTAGTTTTCTTAATCAAGTGTTTCCCACTTCAATTGACCAATTGTCGTGTAGTGTTGGCTGATTTAATGTTGTGTTGCAGATTCTCATCCAATGAGAGTGGCTTTGGTGGAGTGAAAAGACACCATAACTGTCCCTTTTTCTAAATTTATTTAAAAAAATTGTTATTATATTAAGTTTTAGTGAGCAAGTTTCCTAAGGACGGTCGCGTATAAAAATGCCACAAATTAGTATTCGTAGCGATGATATTTGTCATAAATTTTTAACTGGTCAAATAAAATTTATTCTAATAGATAAATAAAAGTAATTTGTGATTACTTATGTGCTTTTATTTTTGTGTTATTTATTTATGTTGGTGATATTTAACCCGTCACATATTTATCAGGATCTATTATAAGAGATACTCATTATAAAAATGATGCGAGGCAAACAAAAAAAACACTAAAACAAAGTTAGAACTAGTTATAATAATTTGTAAAGCGGCTTTTACAATAAGAAATTTATTTACTAATAAGAGGTCCCACTCGTAATAATTGATTTCACTATTTTTTTTATTACATACCACATATATATAAATTTATTTTTTTAAATTTTATTTACTAATGAGTAATCATAAATAGCAATTTCAAACTGAATTGTTAAATAACAATAATTTAATTATTATAATACATTTTGACATTAAATTATAAATTATACTCCCTCCTATTCCATATTTTCTTCCCTATTTCCTAAAACGGATTATTCAGGTTTCATTCCCTTTCCTATTTTGGAAACTTTTATTCTTATTTTATTCATTTCTCTCTCCTATTATCAAACCCCACCAACTCTTTTTACTCCTATTTTATTACTTTTTTAATGTTTATGGCCCACAAATTCTTATTTAATACTTCCTCCATTCCAATCAATTCTATACATTTGCTTTATTCACGTTTGTCAATACTCGTTTTCTTTTGTTAATATCTTTAGTTACATATTGATAAATATTATAAAAATGTGATATTCACAATATACTCGGTAAGACAATTTAAACAAGATCTCACATGACTATCTTTTATGTTATATATTAGAAGTTGTGTCGAAAATTCACTCAACTTATGAATAGTGTATATAAAGTGAAATGTATAGAATTGATTGGAATGGAGGAAGTACCTAATTATTCATCCCTCTCTCCTATCACCAAACCCCACCCAATTTTTTACACTTATTTTATTCCTCACCTTAATCCTCGTGCCCAACCCAAAGAGGAACAAAATATGGAATAGGAGGGAGTATAAGTTAATTCACAAAACCGTACATTAGCATGAGAATCCTTCTTACTATTAAGATGATAAAAATTCTCCTAGTTTTTCCTCTAAATGCTCAGATCTAAATAATGCTCAGATCTAAATAAAGAAACAAGTAAATCATTCTTTCTTTAACTTTTATCCTTTCATTAAAATATAATTTTATAATTAAACTTTAATCCTATATTTAAATTCAAAATTGTGATTTTTTCATCAAAATAAAATAAATTTGATGTTAAATTAAAAACTATAAGTTGGTAAATTTTTCATTAAATATAAAAATAATAACTTTAAAGAATAACTTAACACATATTTACTATTAACTGTGTGACAAAAAAAACATTAAAATAATTAGAGAAAAATTATAAAATGAAACCCTTAATTTTATGCTAATTTTTGTATAGATTTAATAAAAATGCACCTTTATAATTTCAGTTTTTCAATATAAATATACTCTAAAAGTTAGATACTTTTAACGAATTAAACAAGACTCCACGTGAATATATTTTCTCTTAATTGTTCACTTTTGAATTTAAATGGACGGAGTATATACATACCAAATATTGAAACAAAAATGACACTTATAAACTATGAAAGTCAAACTAATTCGATCAATGTGGGATAATTGGAACTTCTTTTAAAGCAATACTTCTCACACTATTTACAATTGGCTAATAAAAACGTGTTTCAAAATATCTCAAACCCACTGGCTGGCTTGACTGTAGGCCACAAATTCATGTCGAGCAATTCAGTTTTGCATTTACATATTTACATATATAATAGAGCAAAGTAGATGGTAGTAAGAACTAAGAATGTTAAACCTTTAATAATATTGTTTACGAGGATGTCCCTCAAGTTTTCTGGCAGGGATGTCGAATGGTACTTGGCTGATCAGTCAATCTACAAAACCTGATAAAATAAAAAGTAAAGTAAAACAACGACTAAATTAATCGAAGCGTCTCCATGAAAACATAATATAGCGGAAATGTCCCTTTCAATGTTGTTCTGCATGGAATCTGTGGTCACAAGCATAATGTTGCGACACAGATATGTGTAAGTTGCTAAGCAGCAATTACTTTGAACTGAAATCGCGAACGTTCATATATCTCACCATGATTGTTCTGGGAACTACTCAAAGGGTTCTCTTATACAACTGGCGCTTAGAAAGTTGGAGACTTATAGACCGAGGTTTGTCAAGGTTTTGTGAGATCTAAAACATAACATTATCTGAATATCTGAGTGTCTCACCCATAAGTAATAATACCAATTACCAAGCCTTGTACGACATTAAAAGACGTCTCACACACGAGACAAGTCCAAATGCGTAAGTATGCTAAAAACACGCAAACTTTTTGGAATCCATGATTTTATTGTAAATACATTGAACACTTGGCTACTTCACAAATACAACAAGCATAGAGTATAGCGAGTCGTTATGCTATTATTACCGGTTACCTGTCTCCCAAGTGACAAGAAGATACGAAGATGGATCATTAGGGTCTCTATCTTCAAAATGCAACATTTTATTGAATAGTCACTTTATGTTATCACAAAGAAAAAGAAAAACAAGTCATAACTATGCATTCTTGTAAACATACTCACTGTTTCCAGAAAAGGATGTCAATCCGTAAGATCGTAGCTGCATCAGAAATCCAATTAGTAATCATTAGATAAAATTATAAAAAAGAAGTGCATGTATAATCACGACTTAAATGTGAAGGATCTTTAGTTGAACTAAACACCTTCTAACACGGCTCATAGAGTCATACTTTCCCTTTGCTGGTCATTTGTTTATCTTTCCATTTTAGGGTGTCTCGGTGGTTTGTTTAGCTTTTATATTAAACATGCTTCTAATTGCTTATTTAATCATCCAATTTCAATATTTGACCGCAAACGAGGGAGTAGCTTAAACCTAAAAGAATGAACTAAACGTACACTTCCTAACTTGTAACCCATGAAATATGGTCATGGAGAGTTCCTGTTTGGATAAAGTTATTGGAGATGAGGGGGCAAACCCTAAAAAAAGGCCCGTATTTAGAGTGGAAGAACCGAAAATTGTTTCAGTGCATCAAATGATTAAGTCTTGAAATGAAAGTTGTAGCTTCTTGTGAACATGTTTTTTTGTTGGAGTGACTTCCAAACCTATCTGTATACCTAGTCTATGAATATGATGTACGGAGTATATGCAATAGGCTGCCAGGCTGGTACAGAGCATGCACGCACCTTTCTATGAGGTTTTGTAGACTGTAGGTTCCATCATCATTTGTTTGAAACCTAGCTAGGTATTGTGAGGGGTGAACTAGTGGTACCGAGTCTTCATTTTTGTTTGCTTGAACCAGTGAACCAATACGGTACGCCAACTTTGGAATAAGGACGTAAAACCATTCTAGCCATGACCGTTACTCTATCTTATCAAACGGTAATGGAATAGTTAACGAGCATAACTGAAAGTTCATAGCGCGAGATGTTTTGTGAGTCAAAGTTAAGAGAAGGGTCATTTTTCCCTCCCAACTCTTCAAGTAGTCATTATTTACACGTTACAACCATTCTTAGTACAGACGCGTCAACACCTTGATTAAAACTTAAGAGAACGGTGTTTGTAAGCCCGTTCACCAAGCAGAAAACTTAAAAAGAGTACGCTTCTTTATTACTGTACATCCGTTCTTAAATACTACTGCTTTTTGCAAGTTTCAGTTTTTTAAAACGCAAATCGCTCTAATTTTTTTTATCATTATTTAAAAAAAGACCACAGAAATGAGCAGTGGTCAAATCCGACATGGTCAATATATTGAAGATTTTGCTTAAATGGTGTCCAAAACCAAACTATTTATCTAAATAGCGCGCATTTCAAACTATTTACGAGAAATAGTTCCACGTCATCAATTCCGAATTTTTTTTATTTTTTTTTTCAGAATTTTAGAACATGTCGCACTTGGGGACAGCGACATGTTGCTTGACTTGCTTCTATTTTCGATGTTTTGAGAAGCTACCTTTGTCACGTCCGTTCTCCTTACTCCGACTACCAAATAATGAAACACGACCACCACTCTCATCTTCTCATTTCCCTCATCGTATTCACATTGTTGTTTGAGTTATTTGATCCATGATTTGTGCAAAAAACCACCCGAAATATAGCCCGTTCACTAACAATCTCGGTTTCTCAAATCCATTTATATTGATAATTTGATAGTACGTAATCATCCCCTCAAGCATAGGATAGATGGGCAGCATCCCCTCAGGCATAGGGTACATGGGCAACACACTAAACAGCCTATCTCACGCGATTGGGACCGAGAAGCCTCGATTTTAACCATCCTCCTTGTCGCTTTATTATTCTCTGTAATAGCATGATTAACATCTTCTCCTTTTTAGCTTATTTTACGGAATGACGACAATTTTACTGATCTGAAATCCGTTATTTTTCCCTTCACAATTTGAAACTAACATACATACTCCCCTTCAATTCTTTGTAATCCATTATTACTCTCATTAACAGCCTATCTTACGCGATTATTAGGACGGAGGGAGTAATTACGAAGTCTAGTGATACCATAAGTGAGATTCGAAACCAATACGTATTAACAGTGAATCAAGGCTCAAGCATACTAAACATAAGGCATCTCAATCTTCATTTTTTGGAAGTATAACTACATTCAATTTCATAAAACCAAATATAACTACGTATTTCAACTATCAATATAAATGGATTTTCGAAACCGAGATTGTTAGTGAACGGGCTCTATTTCGGGTGGTTTTTTGCACAAATCATGAATCAAATAACTCAAACAACAATGTGAATATGATGAGGGAAGTGAGAAGATGAGATTGGTGGTCGTATTTCATTATTTGGTGGTCGGAGTAAGGAGAACGGACATGACGAATGTAGCTTCTCAAATCACCGAAAGTAGAAGCAAGTCAAGCAACATGTCGCTGTCCCCAAGTGCAACATGTTCTAAAATTCTGAAAAAAAAAATAAAGTATTCGGAATTGATGACGTGGAACCATTTCTCGTAAATAGTTTGAAATGCGCGCTACTTTGGTAAATAGTTTGGTTTTGGACACCATTTAAGCAAAAACTTGCAATATATTCATGGTAAAGTTCCCTCGAAGAACCAGTATCTGTAATGGTATCGAATTTCAAATAAAATCCATAATGAGTAAAAATTCTTACCAAAATCTGAAAAACACAGGGCTTAGCTCCCTCTTTGGAATTTGATCTGGTCGTAACCTTGAGTCGAGGAACCAGCATTAGCTCTCATGGTACCTCCACCACCAACTCTATCCAGGGCATACTCACCCTTTTTCACTTGTATCGCAAATTTGTCAAGCCCAAACAGATGAGCCTCCTCGGCAAGAGGCTCTTCCTCTTGCTCATCTATATCCATACCTGATGGAGCAAGGGCAGCCAGCGAGCAGTAATGCCTGTCCTCTCAGAGCGTGCTTTAGCAGCCAACGCACGGAGCTTGACCTCTTTCTTCTCCTTATCTTTTGAACCTTGGATCTCATCGACACAACTTCTCTAGCCTTTTGCTCTGCAAGCCTCTTATCAAGAGGAATGGTGTAACCTTTATTTGGGGTTCTTCCAGTTTGAAATGCAATCGTGTTCATCTTTGACTGGAACTTTCTTATGCTTCAACTTGGGAGGGGAGGCTCAAGAGGATCTACCGGCATCACTACCATTCTAATAATAATTCTCTCTTTTGGCAATATTTCTGAACCTGGTCTGGTCTAGAGGCTTCTGGATCTCTGGAAACGCACAGGAATAACACCATGTCTCTATTCAAATAAGATGGTATATCCACACAACTAACTCAGACCTTTTCTATCTCTTCAGCAGTAAAACCATTCTTAACCACGGATCATTTGTGTCATCATACTGACTTCATTTCCACCATTTTGCAGCCGCTAATACTTCTCTCACAGGACCCACCATATATAGCTAACAACATACACCAATCTTCAACTTCATCTTTATCTGCGAACAACCATAACCAACGACTACGAATATCAAATCACATGTGTAGCCACACAAATAAGGAAACAAATAATTCAACATACGTATAGCGACAGAAATAAGGAAATCAAAGGGGATCACGTCAACAACTTACAATTCATATCAAAAACAATCAAACTGCACAGAAACTACAAAGGGATGTTGTGGATTCTTTCCAAATTAGGGTTTAAGGTAGGGCTAATCGACAAATTCTATGAATAATAACTTCCTTATATTCACTTATTCCGTATATAAGATAGGATGTTTATTTATGCTAATATAATACTTTTCCTAATTTAATACTCACTTCTGTTCATCCTTAGGTAGTGTTTGACATTACAAAGTTTAAGAAGAACGAATCCAATTAATTAAGGAATTATCTCACCTACTCGAGGATTCCAGGGTAATCTTATCTATATAGTGGTAAGATTATTTAAAAGGCTAGGGTTAAGTCACGTCATCAACCCCAATTTTTTTTAAATCCATCATGATGGTTACCAAAAACTTGTATAATCATTTTAATTTGAAATAACTGCCTTAAATAATAGTTTCACAATTATTATGTAACACTTTTGATATAAAATCGTAAACATGAATTTCTACGAAAACTGTCAATATTTATAACAACTTAAATATTATATAAGAAAATATAATAATTTCGAACGTCGTCTGTCTAGAACTGTTACGTAACAATTTATACCCAATACTTATTACAATAAACAATAATAATTAACAATTTACATCAATCGAAAAAAAAATTGTGAACACAATACTAAATTAAAAAACAATAAAAACAACTTAATATTAGGAAAATTTTCAAAATTACTCTCTTACATATACATTTTTTTTTTCAAAGTTACTCTCTTTTAATTTTTTTTTTTAAATTACTCCCTTATAAGAGGGTTTGATGAAAAATTGCTGCCAAGATCCAACCCCTATCACAATTAGAAACAAAAGACGACTAATTCAAATTTTCTCTTATTTTCTTTCCATTTTGCCCCTCTTCTTTTTACCCTAATATCTTCATCTTTTTGCCTTATTTCATTTTTTCCTACCCAAACTCGTTTCTTTCTCTTCTTTTCCTCTAACTCACCCCAACTCACTGTTGTCTCTTTTCCTTTTATTTTTTTCACCTCCATTACTCCATAAAAATTAATGACAAGTTCTAACTCATACTCAAATTCTTATTCAAGCTGATTGTAAAGGTAAGCATGCCAAATTGCCCCAAATTAAAAAGGGTGTTGCTCAATCATAGACGGATTTTAATTACTCAATCATGGATATGATTGACCATTATATCCCATCTTTTTACAACATTTATAATTTTATTTCACCTTCTCTCTCTAACTATCAACCCCAAATAAAGATCTTTGTTCAATATCCAGAGAAAGGGTGAAATTAACAACACTAAACAAGTTCAAGAACCAATCTATTAAAAATTATAATCGATGGCGTAATAATTGCAAGCAATTGTTCACAACAACTTGCCGTATAACTAGAGTAAATTTATATCTAAATAATGACAAGATGACGGTCAATTTAAGCAGTCGGAAGAGTAACTCCGTCATTAATCATTGAACCTCCTACAAATCTAATACTATTGTGACAGGATTCAATCCAGAACAATCGAAAAAACAAGAATAAAGAAGAAAATGAACAAAACAGAAAACAATTTAAACAAACTCTAATTTAATTAGTCTAAATCAATTTTTTCAATTTCATATAATATAATTGATAAAGGTAGAGATTAGAATTATTACTTGATCGATACGAGAACTATCATCCATAGTTGTGTGATTTTGACGGATTTGAAAAATTGGATTAATTTTGTGAGGGAGAGAATTAGAGAGAGATTTTTTTAAGGCAAAGGGTATCGAATGAAAAATAATGAAAAAAAGTCTATGAATTAATAAAACTCGTACATAAATGAGCAATTACGATTAAAAAAGAGTAAATATTCAACACTAGTCAACACAACAATTTTGCCCCAAATTATTTAATTAAGGTGAGGGATGAAACAATAATACAGTAACTAAGCTTTTAAAAATCCCAAATTGAAAAAATCAAAATTAACAACTAACTAAATCAAAAACCCCTAAATTAGTAAAGTTAGGGTTTAATAAACTTAGAAATTGAAGTTTACTATTGTAAATCAAAACAGAATAAATAATGCACAAATTAGAATAGAAGAAATAAGATTAACATATCTAGATAATAATGATCAAAGCAGGGGTTGAAATCAGTTCCTTAAGTTCAATTGTGCACAGTAATTATCGTTGTCAATATTTGAGAGTGATTGAAAAGTCAATTAGGGTAAAAACGGGTAATAAGTTTTCTATTTTAAACAACGGTAATTTTGTTTTTTGTTTCTAATTATGACCGAATTGGGTCTTGGCGGGATCAGAACCCTCTTATAAGAGAGTAACTTTTAATTTTTTTTAGGGTTATTTCATGAGAATAATCCAACATATGTCTCATCTTCTCATATTAATCCATATACTAACGATTAACTAAGAAAAATCCAACCATAACCTCATTTAGCTTTCATTGAACTTTGACTATTTTTAAACTCTTATTATCGGTAGGTTAGCACGTCACCTTCATTTACTTTTTATCCAGGAAGAAGGAGAAACAAAAAGTAAGTCAAGGTAACGTGCTTGCTTACCGAAAATATATAAGAGTTCAAAAATAGACAAAGTTCAATGAAAGATAATTGAGGTCATAGGTTGGATTTTTCACAGTTAATCGTTAATAGACATTAATATGAGAAGATGAGGTATAGGTTGGATTATTTCTATGAAATAACCTTTTTTTTTTAAAAGGGAGTAACTTTGAAAAAAGTGTACATATAAGGGAGTAATTTTGAATTTTCCCTTAATATTAATATAAAACCAGGAATAGTGTACGAATTAATATCATCAATTGAAATATTTTGCGAAAGTCAAGTCATAAACAAAGGGTATAGACATTAGATATAAAACAAAATCGAATTTTGATAAAAAAGTGCATAGACGATAGATATAAAACAAAATTTATGAATATTCATAATTTAGTTTCGGTGATACATATTTAGAATAATATGATGATTTGAAAAAAAAAACCATATAATTTTTTGCACGGGCCTAGTATATGTAATTCAGATTTGAGAGGTTTGTGTAATTAGTTTAGTTTTTTATTAATTGAATTTCAAATTTTCAGTAGGTTTGAAAGCGTATACGGTTTTTTTTAAAACAGTATACCCCCTCCATTATATTTTTTTCCATTCAATACATTTGCTTTTTGTACACTATTTACAAGTAAACCTTCAATTTCAATTTTCTCCCAATTCGTAAAAAAAAACATATTCATGTGGGGTCTTGTTTAATTCATCTTTACAAATATATAGCTAAAGATATTAAACACGTAAAACGTGTGTTGACAAACATGAAAAGTAAATGTATTGAATGGAAAAATATGGTGGGGGTAGTATATATGAAATTCCGTATGATAAGATACGTATGCCGCATTGTATTCATTATAAGAATTGTAGTTATATACTTATATACGAGGGAGATGTTTTAGGATATGTAGTGGATTGGGTTCTCCAATTCAATTAAGTGTATTGTTATTGCAATGCACAGTCGTACATCTTCCCTCTTACGTTTTCATGTTCTATGTATAAAGAGGTGCATCCATTTCTATTTTGTATACAAAAATAATATGCATACATTTTACTTTCTACATATACAAACTTCATTTATTGATCAACGTTATTACATTCAACACTTTCGTGTAAAGAAGTAACGCTAAACAAGAAAGGTGGTCCGTGTAATTTTAGGTTGGACTCAAAATAATACTTGTATTTGATTATTTTCCCTGTTCCAGTCAATTACCGTCTTTTGTCTTTTACACCTTTGTTGTTAATGCTTATTTCATTTTGTAAATCTCTTTACTTACATAAGTGTTAGAAATTCTAAAATTTTGATAATCATAGCAATTAATTAAACAAGATCGATTTCTCATGACTATATTTTGTGTTATGAATGAGATTATTTTAAGAAATAAGAATTCCCTTATTTTGTGAATAGTGTTCAAAAATTAAAGGATAACAATTAATCGGACTAAGAAATGGACGACAACAATTGGAAGTATGGTGTATGCATCGGAACATGACTAGAAAGGAACTAATCCCGCATCGGACAGACAGACACATGTACTTTGAATTATAGAGTGCTTTGTCTTCTGTAAAGCTTCCTTTGTACTTCTAATTACAACTTGTAAAGCATTATTTAAATCTTGCTAATATTGCTCTAAACTTTCATCACCAAGTTTTCTTCTGACTCCGCACATAAATAGTATTTGATCCGTTATAACTGGCGATGGATATACTCGTTATAAATAAGAATTTATAAACTTTTATAGTTCTATCTAATTTAGCATGGAAAACTAGCAATTGGTATATTTGACCGGAGTTCAAAACTATAACACGACTGAATCTAGAAAAATTAAGTAATTGGAGTATTTTTGGGTAAAGGTAGTCGGTCATAAAGACGATTATTATGCTAATAGGTTTACTTCAAACCTAAATTATGGGTACTATAATTCATGACTTTATTAATTAAGGTAGTTGGCATCTGCTAATCTGTATTAACGGAAGTATTTGGTGTATGTGACCATTCCAAATTGTTGTTGAAACTTGTAATTCAATGTTAATCAAATATTATTAAATATTTGGATTTGATATACCCCGTTGCTTGAAATGATACAAAAGCTGAAAGAGAACACCAATAATTACTACTTGAAAAAATAAAGCAACCGAAAATGATTGAATGGCAAAGAATAATAACCAAAAAAATGAATATTAGAGGGTGAGAGAGAATTAGAAGAAAAACAATGATGAAAAGAAGTTGATTAGTAATCTATAATAAGGATTACTATGTTTAATGTCGTCGCATAACCTAGCAAGTAAGTATATAATATATGATACAAACTCCAAGCTCAATAATATGACTTGGGGAAATGTTGATCTCGAATCCGAGAATGCAATGGTGTTAAAACAAAGAGGGAGTTCTCCTATATATTACCTAACTCAAATTGGGTCTAAATATCAAATAAATATGAATGCTCCTCTGGAATGCTCTGAAGATGTGGTCTCCAAGAAGAACTCAATAAGTTAAGCCCTTTTGCTTGAGCATTTGCCTTCTTCTTTCTCATGAGCTCGAACAACCGCCTTTCAATGGCCGAAGATGCCGATACTGGAACCGAGGAAACCCTAGCAGGCCGCTCTCGAATCCCGGCATTATTCATAGCACTTAGAATTTGTTTCAAATCTTGTTTTTTCACCAACATTTTCATCCTTACTGAACCATCTTCAGCTTTGTAGGAAGTTATATTTCCTCCTTGAGAAATCGTCTCCAAAAGGGTCGTTTTCGTCATTTTTTGCTGCTGATTGTTCTTATTATTCTTTGAACAACGACGGATATCTTTCTTAGGACATGATTTTATTTCTTCAACCATAACAGCCATTTTTTTGCCTTTTTTTCTTGAATAATACGTATTAATAATGGTTTAGTGAAGTGTGTATGATTGTATGAATTATGATTTTGGTTTTGTTATGTGTATATGTGTAAGTGCATGATCATGATCATGTAGCCTTATATATAGAGATGGTGATGGGTTGTACCTAATATTCTAATAATATTGGGTATTAAATTAAACAAGAGTGGGTGAATATAAATAATGCAACTAGTTGTAACCGTAACACTATCAATAATACAAACAAATGGACCAAATGGTTTATACAACAAATACACTCATTTTAGAAGCAAATATAAAATAGGAGTTGTCTAGCAAAAAGGAAAGAAAAAGAAATATAAGGACGCGTATGTACAGCAAACTTAGGAGAATCAGCTATATTTGCTGTTAGTGCGTTTTTGGTGACTTGCAAAACCTATCTATGCACCTCTAGTCCTATGGTATAACGCATTAGTTGCTAACTTAATTAAGACACGTGTTAATTACTAACTAATTGGTGTTAGTCCAGTTGTAATTGGTTAAATCTTGATTCTTGCAGAAATGTAGGAGTTGAGAGGTCACAAGTTTGACTATTAGTTGGGGTGATGACCACTGTAAGTCTGTAACCCCCGAAAGGGGTGACTTACATAGTCCATGTGGTAGTGCGGGAGTGCATGGGCCCGTTGATGATTCAACCCCTCGTCATCAAAAAAAAGTGTTAACTACTTATTATCATTATTTGATTTATCTTCGTTTTTAATATATTAAGGTTTTTTTTAGTGTAAAGGGAGTCGAATACTCGGATATAATGTTTATGGACTTGCATTCCGCTATTTAGGTCATGAATATCATCCCTTATAACTTTATCAATTAAATTACGTAATAATGTTGTTATATTAGTAGAGGTTATCTAGGCATTTGCTTATAATACTTGAAAGCTACCGAGTACACTAGATAATGAGATATATGCATTTGCCTATAAGTTATAAACTTATATACCTTACCCTTACTCAAGGACGAAACACAGCACGCCCAAGGAGTTGTAACTCGAGTTGCATTTTTGGGATATATTTATATATGTACAATAGCAGTAGTAATTTTTTCATTGAATGAAAAGTAGCATAGTTGTCAATAGTGTAGTTATCACTAAACTCATGAGGTATGAGGTTCAAACCCTATAGGATACCATTTTTACGATATTCTTTTCTATACCATTTTTGCGATATTCTTTTCTTTAAGTACCCACTTTAAGTCTCACATCACATGTGAGGATTATCCCACATTGACAAAAGAGGAGAAAAATTATCATTTTATAAGGCAATATGAGGATTATCCCACATTGACAAAAGAGGAGAAGAATTATCATTTTATAAGGCTAAAAGTTACTGCATTTATCGGCAATTAGTTTTAGAGTGGAACCCTCTTGAATTTATATTGTAACTCCTACTGATTGATTCTTCATTTTTACGGATGTCGTTCTCCAGTGCAAATAACGCAACCCAATTTTTGGCAAATCGACGAATTAATCCGACCTAATTAATTGACCGCTAGAAGTAGTCCTAAATATATGAAAATTGTCAACCAAAGCCATGTTATTTTTGTAGTGTTGATAATTTGATACTAATATGACAATTAGGCAATTAGGTATACAGGGTGTCAGCTTGCACAGCTTAGTTTCTCTGCCGCAATAGATGTATTTCAACTAACTTAACCTCCACCGCGCTATCTCGTATGAAAAGGACGGACTAGTTTAGTAGTATTATACTGTATTATTTGCAGCCAAAAGACTTCTAATTTGTACTGTAAAAGTGAAGGACACCACATTCAATTCTTCCTTTCCTACATAAATCCATTTATTTATTCCTTAATACCATTTTATATTACTTTGGGTCTTTGAAATACGATAAATTTTAATTTTCCGGTTTTCTATATTTAATTCTTTTATTTTTAAAATTCTACTCCGTATAAAGTATGAAACACCTCTAAACTCTATACACTACTCCGGGTACTAATTAATTTCGTCCTAAATTGTTACTCTTTCTATTTCACTTCTCCGTATTAGATAGATTGTCAAATAGTTATAACAAACCAAATGACGATCTTGACCTTCGAACAACTAATTTATTCTAATAATTTGTTTATCTTTATTGTTGCCAGTAAAATTATTTAATTGTTATGGGATGATGAGTTATTAGTCAAACTACATATTTTGTAATTGAATAATAATTTCTTCATAAATGCACAAATTTTTTTGGGTTAAAAATATAAATTTGTATTTTCAATTTTTTTTCATATTTTCTAAATAGTTACGTATATAATAGCTAAATGGAACGGATTGAGTAGGAGAAAATAATTTTTTTCACATAATACGTATAAAACCTACAATTAAATCAACATAATTTACGAGAATCAAATAAAAATATATACCCACAATGTATTAAACTCAAGTCTGAACAATTGGATCGAAGCGAGGTGTATAAGAATAAGGATTACGAAAAGAGAGGTAAATACATTGAGAAGCATGAAGCATACATGCATGTTTGTGTTGACGCACAAACAACGCAAATGACTTTGAGGAGTGAAAACGGGATCATGTCATTAAAATGTCAAAATAATATCACAAGTTAACATTTGCAAGTTAACTGCGTTACTGCGCAGCCAAGATCCCTACACCCTTGAAATCAAAACCAATTTACTGTTATAATCTTAATCCACGGACCACGCAAACATCTCATCCATCATGCCTAAGTTCATTGTCCCTCATTAATTATTCTGAATTTCCGGTATCCTTGCTTTTTTTTCGTAGTTGCTAAATCCCGCACGCCATTTTGCTTAATCCAACACCTTTTTACCCAAAATTTCCATAAATGCCCTTGGTAAAAAAAAAGAATTTAAAAGACTTCCCTCTCTAGACTTAACCAATCTCTCATTCATTCGACACTTATGAATCGTAATGAATCGTAATTCACACATATCAAAGTAATTTCGTCATTTCATCGTAATTTTTTATTAATTAACTTCCGTCTTTTATTCGATTTAGTTAATTTTATTTTTTTAAAAGAGGGTTTTTTAGCAATTAGGGTTTGGATAATGAAAACATAAGTTATGTATACCAAAATTTAAAATCCGGTAGTTCCATTGTTGTTCAATTGAATCAATTCTATTGATTTAAGAGAGAAAATCAATTACGAAGTACTTCGTAAATGCTAAAGGGGTACATGGAAGTTGGAACAACTTAAAAAAAATATTGTACAGATGACTAGAAGAACGTTAATTAGAAGCACTTTGCAGAAATTTTCAACATAAAGGGGATGATGGGAGGGTGGTTGTCGGCGCCGGATCTGGGAGGGTGTTTGTCGGCGCCGGATCTGGGAGGGTGGTTGTTGGGGAGGATGTCGATGAAGTGGGTTAATTATTGGAGATTTTACAACATAAAGGGGATGAAGATTGTTTCTCTCTCGGGTTGTTTTGGTGAGATGAAAAAAAAATGAGGAGGATATATTCGGAATAAATGTGAAAAATGTGTGGGATTGAGTAAAATGATGTGCGGGATTTAGCACGTCCCTTTTTTTTTTATATGAGACATTTTATTCACAAATTCTTGTCTTAGGCGGGTTTTGAACAAATTTATTATAAACGGAATTTTTAATTAACCACCTTCATCTATTTTATAACACTGATAAAACCGCCTCACACAAGACTGCTAAGTAACTTGTGGTGTCGATTGAAAATAATGAATAATCACGTTAGGTCATTACATAGGGACATATTCGTAATTCGAGACTTGGGATAGCAAAATTGTACAATATTACAATACTAACACAAATACATGCATTGTACGATCCCTTCATCTCAACTATTTCGTTCTTTACCTTTGAATAAAAAATGACACATAATATACAAAATAAACAGCTTATTTGGACGGAAGAAGTATATGTTTATGTGTTTTGTACAAAATTTCGTATTATTTAGTACAGTAGATCATTGATATGTCATGATATATTATAAGGAGTATATCGTAAAAAACCTGTATTATACTAAAAACTAAAAACTAAAGTTGGCCATAAGTAATAAGTTGGTCAATTGGAACATTGATATTAATAATCATTTTAGATTATTAATAACATAATTAGCTTAATGATTTATTTTGTACGTAAGTACTTATCTTATTTATTTGTATGTACTTCTTTTTGGATGATCATTTTTGTTCTTTGAAAATAATAATCTAGCCAATGTTCACCCGTATACACATAATTATTATGAACGCATACGTACGTACATTTATGTACATGATGCCTTTTACACATGGATCTAATAATTTCTCACTTGATCATTATACATGTAGTTTCATTTCAAACTGTATTATCCGTTTTAAATCAAGACGGTAAAATGTAACAATTTATGATAAATATAAATATTTTATATTAACAATTTAAATTACCATAATGTTATTATTAGAAAGTGATTTTGTCATTAATTTTTGTTATTTTTTATTATAAAATGGTGATATTTTTTCAAATTAAACTGCGAACTCTAAAATCGGAATATGTGTTATACTTGCGATGGGTGAAGGTTAATAATTACTCTCAATCATACACAATAAAGATAAAGTTTTGAAAGTGTAGCTGCCTGTTTCCATGTTCTTAGATTCTTGCTCTGTTGCACTTGCACATGACTTATTATGAACGCCATTCGCACATGCTATAGGAAGTTACACTATGTGAACGGGTATGCTATGATTAATCAACAATGATTAAAATTTTATTGAATTGTTACACTATACGATTCCGTTTCTTTTCTCCTTTTCGTTCTTTCAATTTTCTCGTTCATGTTTTTTTTTGTTGTACAACGTGATTTATTTTGAATTTAAGTCGATGACAATAATGTACAAGTGTGATGACATTTCACGTCATAGAGTTCAATATAATTATCATTGACATAGCTCGAATTTTGTGATGATGAGGCGGAAATAGCTCGAAATTTGGGCTATTGAAGGGGGCAAAGCCACCCACGTCAATGTTTGATTACAAGACAATTAGAAAACTAATTACGAGTAGTTCATCCAATATCAACTATTAATTCATCGGTAAATCTTGCTTTCAAAAATGTTACTCCGTATATATGTTACAATATGTATTGTATTACTCATTAGCATGAAGTCATTAATCATGTAACTAAATGAGATACGATAAAATTAAGTTGAAGTAACTATGGATTACTTTTTTTTATATATATAAGTATACAAAACTGTTGTACTTGTATCACTTATTATCTAATTCAATATTCTATTTTTTATGGTGTAAGGTGAAGCACAACGGCAGAAGGCACCCCTTCAATTATTCTATTATACTCGTAATTACTCAATGCCTTGAACTCGAAATAATATTTGATGTAGTTATAACAAATTAAATTAACAACCCTATAGGCTATCTATAGGCTATACCAATTGATGTAAACATTAGATTTTCTAATTTGAAAACCAAGCTGGTACAATATATAAGTCCTCACACGCAATTCAAGTCATTCGACTTTGGCTTGACATTTTCATATATTAGTACTTTAGTAGTTCAAGGTAACATGGTGCAATCTGTATAGACTACGACTTCTGTCCTTATTCCATGTTCATATCAGATACCCTACATTAATCATTGCTTCTAACAAATAATCAAAATAATTCGCAAGTTTCCCTTAAAACGGTTTTAATATTTAGAAAAATATCACCATTTTATAATAAAAAACGATGATTTAACTTCAAAAAATTATAAGTAAATTGTAACCAATGATAACATTTTATCAGGAAATGTTCAAATGTTCACGTATATCCACCTTAATTTCAGACGAATACCACTCGTCTGAAACAAGAATTTGTGCAAAATTAATAGGTGGCAAAATTAATTTAATTTCTAAGATAAAAGTGTACAAATTCAACCCTTATGATTGAGATGAATGATTAGGGCATAGCACCCTAAAATAGATTACATACTTAGTCTTCCTTGCTTATAATGGACTTTATTTTGTTGTAACTACCTTAACTTGTTGTATATACAGTTGTGTATTAAAAATAATAATAATAATAATTATTATTATTATTAGAGAGGATGATTTATTTGGTGGAATCAATCATGAGATTGATGTGAATGAACGATTAAGCTTGGACTGTTTACCTAATCAAAATGATTAACCCTAAATTAAAATATTTGTAGTAGTGCTAGTGCATGCAGTTTGAATGAAGATCAAACTTAATTCCAAAAGTTATTGATCGCATGATCTTTTATACGGATCATGATACTTGATCCTGTTGTTAATAGAAACTTTAGGTATACCGGTGTTACTGAATCAAATCTTCTAGATAATATAGTAATATAGTATCAATGATGCATCAAAACAAGTTTGTTTTAAATTTTGGAAGTGTAATAATATAAACAATGCAAAGAAGTTAAAATAGGTTACGTTTTTGGTTTCAGTCATTTATTAATTACTCCGTATATTCATTAATTATGAGGGAATAATCGAGAGACGGAAAAGAATGACTTATTCGCTAGTTAATTATCTAACTTAGCCGTGATAAAAGCATAATGGTATAAGAGAAACAAGGGAAAAAAATTGAAGATTTGACCTAAAATGTTTGAAAATTTAATCTTTTAACAGGAACGAACGTCAGTCCTGTTACTAGCTACTAGATACTCTTGACTTTAAAGATTAAATCAATGTGTATAGTATTAAGAGCTATTTCACGTAAATTATATTGATTGTAGGATGAAATCTCATTGACATTATAAATAAATGGAACTAACGTGATAAGGAATATATCATATACTGACATATGTGATCGAACATTGTGCGAGAAACTTCTCAATCAAGAACTTAATAAGTTAATAATTGAGGCCTAAATACAAGTTTTATTCCTTTGTAGGCTGGCCTGTTGTCAATGTAACAAACAATTTGGAGAAGGTTTCTTTTTAGAGGAAGATTTTTTGTGATTATAAATGAATGAATACTGACTGCTCAGAACTACAAAGATTAATATAGGAAAGCTACTGCTATAACTGACTCCTACTTTTCCTGCTTCCTCTAACTGACACCACTAAAGACTCCACTACACCAGAATGCACATCATGTCCTATAAACCAGGACTATGACCAAATCAACACAAAAACAGAATAACAAATTTCCTAATACTTAGCAACTGAATTGACTGACTTCACTGGATGTGTTGTATCACATTTCAACACCACCCCTTGATTCAAACATCCTGATTCCAATCCTCTCCATGAAGAATTGATGTTTTTCCTGCGAGAGGCCTTTTGTAAATAAGTCAGCATTCTGCAAGTTTGTTCCACAAAACTTCAGCTCCACACTGCCATCACTCACTAACTTCCTGATAAAGTGATGTTGAACCTCTATGTGCTTAGTCCTGGCATGAAATGCAGGATTTTTAGTCATTGCTATGCTTGACTTGTTATCACACCATAAATCTGTTGCACCCTTCTGCTCTTACCCCAGATTGATCAGGAGTTTTCTTAACCAGACAGCCTGCCTAGCTACTGCTCCTGCAGCCACATACTCGGCTTCAGAGGATGACAAGGCCACAGTCTCCTGCTTCTTTGAGCTCCATGTCACTACACCAGAACCAAAACTGAACACTGAACCAGATGTTCTCTTTCTATCATCAATATTACCTGCCCAATCACTATCAGTGTATCCAATAAGCTTAAATTCTTCTGACTTGGAATACCAGATTCCATACTCTGATGTCCCTGCCACATACTTTAAAATCCTCTTTGCAGCACCTAGATGTTGCTTGCTTGGCTTGTGCAAATACCTTGACACAACACTGACACAATAAGATATGTCTGGCCTAGTGTGTGTTAGATAGTTTAGTCTACCAACTAGACTTCTATACACCTTCTCATCAGCATTAGGAGTTCCATCATCTCTTTGGAGTTTGTCATTTGTATTCATTGGAGTAATAGCAGCATCACTCCCATCCATATTGAATTTCTTCAGTAGATCTTGAGTATACTTTCTTTGATTAAGAAATATACCATTACTACTTTGCTTAACCTCTAAACCAAGAAAGTATTGTAACAGACCCAAGTCTGTCATCTCAAACTCACTCATCATTGCCTTTTTGAAATTTTCCAGTAGTTTTTGAGATGAACTGAAGTAGATAATATCATCTACATACAGACAAACTACTAGAAACCCATGACCTTCTTGCTTCTTGATGTATAGAGTAGGCTCATTCTCACTTCTCTTAAATCCATCTTTTGCAAAGAAATGATCTATTTTGCTATACCAGGCCCTTGGAGCCTGTTTCAATCCATACAATGCTTTTTTCAGTTTGTATACTTTTTGTTCTTCATTCTCTTTGACAAATCCTTGAGGCTGCTCCACATAGACTTCTTCTTGCAACTCACCATTCAAGAATGCTGATTTAACGTCAAACTGAAATACAGGAAAACTGAACTGTGCAGCCAATGCAAGTATAACTCTCACTATCTCAAATCTTGCAACAGGTGAGAATGTCTCACCATAGTCAATTCCCTCAAGCTGTGCATACCCCTTTGCAACTAGTCGTGCCTTGTGCTTCTGTATGGACCCATCTGTATTATACTTGGTCCTAAAAACCCATTTCAGACCAATAACATTCTTTTGACTTGGAAGATCAACTAATTCCCAAGTCTCATTCTTCTGAATGCACTTGATTTCTTCCTGCATTGCAGACTGCCACTCATTATGACTCTGCGCTTCAGCAAAGGTTGATGGTTCTGTGACTAATAATGCAAAGCCACAGGTGCTGTAGATATCTGTCAGGGATCTTACACCTCTTGGACCAGTATCTTCTTTTGAATCAGAGTATTCAGGAGTTGAACCTCCATGACCTGGTGGAGTAGTTGGGGGAGTGTTCTCAACATTTTCTTCCTGAACTTTTTCATCGGAGTTTTCAAATGTGAAAACTCTATGAATCTCCTTATCTTCAGGCTTCTCTTCCCAGTCCCACTTACTTTCTTCATCAAACACCACATTTCTGCTAATAATGACCTTGGCATTGACTGGATCATAAAGTCTATATGCTTTTGATTGAGTTGCATAACCAATAAAAATGCACTTAGTAGATTTTTCATCTAACTTGGTTCTTAGATTAAGCAAGGAATATGCAACACAACCAAAAACTTTTAAATGACTAACAGTAGGCCTTACCCCGCCTCTCCATACTTCATATATGGAGTCTTATTTGCCACAGCTCTAGTAGGAGAAACGTTTAACAAATACACTGCTGTTGCAACTGCTTCACACCAAAACTCATTGGGCAACCCTTTGAACCATAGCATACTTCTGGCCATCTCCACCACAGTTCTATTTTTCCTCTCTGCCACCCCATTCTGCTGAGGTGAATAGGGTGCTGTAAGTTCTCTCTTGATCCCATGGTTCTCACAAAATTCATTAAACTCTTGTGAGACAAACTCTCCTCCTCTATCTGTCCTTAAAATTTTTATTCTTTTTCCACTCTGGTTTTCAACCATTGCCTTAAATTTTTTGAAATTCCCAAATGATTCACTCTTGGTTTGCTGGAAATAAACTCAACTCATCCTACTATTATCATCTGTGATGAGTAAAAAGTACTTACTCCCACCTAATGACTCTGTATTCATTGGCCCACACAAGTCAGCATGTAACAAATTTAAACACTCATTTGCTCTCCATAAACTCTCATTTGGGAATGATCCTCTACACTGTTTTCCTTGAGTGCAACTCTCACAAAATGACAAATCACCTAACCTAGGTAATCCATCTACTAAATTCTTGTTACCTAAGAATTTTAGACTCTGCATATTTAAATGCCCGTACCTCAAATGCCACAACCTTGTAGTGTCATCACCTTTCACAGTCAAGGCTTTGCCTACCTTTGTTGCTAAATCCAAGGAAAACATCCTATTTTTACCCATGAGAGCCTCAGCAATGACCTCATTGGATTTCTTATCCTTAACTACACAAGACATATTGTCAAAGGTAAGGGACAAGCCTGAGTCCAGCAATTGACCCACACTTAACAGATTGTAGGCCAAAAGTGGTACATACTGAACATTATACAGAAGCTTGGTATTACCTGACTCGGTTTTGACACCAACACTACCAATGCCTTCCACATTTAGTTGTTTGTCATCTCCCAACCTTACTTTACTCTTCTTTGACTCATCCAAATCTTTGAACAATGCTTTGGTACTGGACATGTGATTTGAGCAACCACTGTCAATGTACCACACACCTTGCTCCCTGTCTTGTGTTTCTGATCTTGTAAGAAAGAGTTTTTCTTCCTTTCCTGCAGCAACATTAGCTTGCTGATCAGATTGACCTGCTTCCATATCTCTTTCCTTCTTCCAGCAATTGGCCTCTTTATGGCCAGGCTTTGTACAGTAATAGCATTTCAGGGAACTCCTTGTTCCCTGACTCTTCTGCTCTTGGCTCTCAGCTCCTTGGCCAGAAGATCTACCACGTCCCCTGCCTTGTTTGATTGACCTTCCCTTGGAAGAATCATCCTTCACTTGCAGTGCCTTCTCCTCCACTTGCTCAGAGTTTCTTTTGATCCTTTCTTCATGTGAAAGAAGTGACCCCACTAACTCATCAAAGGTATATTCTTCAAGATCCTTTGATTCTTCTATGGCAGCCACAATGTGATCAAACTTTGCTGTGAGACTTCTCAAAACTTTTCCCACAACTTGTTCATCTGTCATCTGCTCTCCATATGCCTTCATCTGTTGTACCAACCCAGACACTCTAGACAAATAGTCTTGTACAGACTCTTTGTCACCCATGAGAGCTGTCTCATACTTTCGTCTCAAAGACTGTAGCCTAACCTTGACTACCTTTTTGTCACCTACATACCCTTTCTTGAGGATATCCCAGGCTTCCTTTGAGGTGGTTGCTGATGCAATTTTGGAGAAGATTTCTTCACCCAAGGCTTGCTGAATAATGAACAAGGCCTTGGAGTCTTTCTTTCTCTTCTCCTTTAACTGGGCATCAGGGTCGTCTGACTTTGAATCAACAAACCCATGCTCAACAAACTCCCACAGTTCTTGAGATTTGAAAAGTGTTTTCATTTTCAATTCCCAAAACTGAAACTTGACACCAGTGAAAATAGGCATTGAGAGACTATTGGAACTCGATCCATTAGTAGACATGATGAAATAATTCCAGAAAACGAACCTAAGACCTGATACCAAATGTTGTCAATGTAACAAACAATTTGGAGAAGGTTTCTTTTTAGAGGAAGATTTTTTGTGATTATAAATGAATGAATACTGACTGCTCAGAACTACAAAGATTAATAAAGGAAAGCTACTGCTATAACTGACTCCTACTTTTCCCGCTTCCTCTAACTGACACCACTAAAGACTCCACTACACCAGAATGCACATCATGTCCTATAAACCAGGACTATGACCAAATCAACACAAAAACAGAATAACAAATTTCCTAATACTTAGCAATTGAATTGACTGACTTCACTGGATGTGTTGTATCACATTTCAACATGGCCTTCTCACTTGCACAAATGACATAGATTTCGAGGACTTGAACTTAGCATTTCATGTTCATCGATCAGACTCTAATAATGTCCTGATTGTGGGAGAACTTGCCTCCTCAACCAGATGTTTGTTATTGTTAAGTCTACTCCATCTTCCTGGATCATTTGTTTACCGCTGTTTTTTGTACAAAGATCAACGAGTAAAGGAGAACATCATTTACATTAGTTATGTTTAATGAGAAGTGGACATTAATAACAAAAAATATTTTGCAATTGCGTTACTTTTTGGATTTGCGCTTCATCCTCCTTCGCAGCTCATTGCCTAGTACTCCTTCACATCATGCGGACGGCGGAGTACCAGAGTTCCTCCTCTGTCACTTTCTGGGTGACTAGTAAAAAACTATCTTCAGTTCTGGCTGATCTTTTGTCAGTCCCAATTGCTAGCCGAAAAACGATCGGCAACATTCGTTTTTTCATGCGCATGTATCCTAATTGGTCTATAAATCTAGCTACAGGATGAACTCTGTCTTTCTTTACTCTGTTTTTATAAAGTCTATACAAGGAAAAAATATAAAGATGCAAAACAAATCAGTAGAGTTAATTACTTCCAATTTTCACTATTAGGTGGTAAAAATAATGACCGATCGCTTGGGCAGACGGGCAGAGCAAAATGAAAATGAACACTAAGGCTCCGTTTGGATACAATTTTAGAAGGGAAAGGGAGGGGAAGGGGAGTGACTCCGAGTGAGGGGAGGGGAAGGGAGAGGAGGGGAAGTGAGGGAAAATAAATTGAGTTTGTTTGGATAACAAAATTGATGAGATGAAAATGAAAGGGGAGGAAGGAAGGCGATGGTATAATGGAGTGAGATTATCCAAGAAAATATGACTTGCATAATTAAATGAAGGTTCAAATGAAGTTTTCTCTCCAAATCTTGCCTCCCTTGGAAAGATTTTTGTTTGTTCTAAAGGAGAGAAATTACATTCTCCATTTCCTTCCCCTCTCATTTCCTTCCCTCCATAAATTATATCTAAACAAAAGAAAATAAATCCCTCCATTTCTCTCCCCTTCCTTTCTCATCAATTCTCTCAATCTAAACAAAGCCTAAATGGTCAGTTAATTACGTAGATCATGTAAATAATGTAGCAACAAAACAAAATCAGACTAACAAAAATATTGATTTGTATAGACGCGCGTATAATTAGATATGGAGTACTTATTAGTTTGACACGTGGAATTAGCTTATCAAACTACCTACAGTTAACTAACTAAATCCATTTATTTGTTTAGTTAATTGGTGGAACGAATATGTGGATTCAATAGAGATCGTGATCTAAGCTATCTAAATAATTTTCAGAAAACTTAATCATCACAACAATTTCATTATTCTAGGTTTTGATAGGTTTTGAATGTAATCATTGTATGATGCGACAGAAAAATTCTGTAATTTTATGTTCAAATTAATCCGTTTTTATTATAATTAGTTATTATAGAGTTTTAAGTTCCTTTGGTTTATGCATGATTCGTATTTATGAAATTATGGACGTGACATGGGTAACACATAACTCAAATATTTGAATCTGATGTACAAGAGTCTGGATATCTATTTTTAATGATGTGGAAGAGTGGAATAACGGCGCGTACGAGGTACAACTAGTTACCTCATTTTTTTATTAGATGCTTCGTATGCTTTTGTATTCAGAGAATCAGAGATCTAACAATTTATCAATGTAATCAATCAATTACCAATCCGAAGAGTGGTTATATTTGTATCTAGCTTCTCTTCAAAATCCGTCTCAAAATTTCTCATTTAACTCATTTTAAGCAAAAGTAAAAAAAGAAAATAACAATAATGTAACCAACCACATTCAAGAAGAAAATAAATTACAACATATCTTATTACATAACGAATTATGAACGAGTTAACTAGAAGTGTCAAGTTGGCACAATAGAAATACAAAAACATTGAAACTTTTGAGAAAAAGAGTTTTTCGGTCTTGTAGTAGTATCCAACTTCCTAAAACTCGAGTTGAATCCGTGATGCAATTAAAGAAAATTAGTATGAAGATCAAATAATATAAAAAATCATTCAAATATACTAAAGAATACCTTATTTTACATATATATCATTTTACCAAAGCCAATGATCAACTTCATTATTTCTACCTAATTTTTTATAGTATGAGTTATGAGTATACTCTAATTAATTTAACAAGAATAATAATAGATATAGGAACATTATTTGAGAAATAATGAGTCAACTAATAATATTCCTCAGGAATGCTCTGAAGAGCAGGTCTCCATGAAGTTGAATTATGTTCCGCTTGGCAACCTTGATTATTATTACCTCTCCTTTTCTTCATCAAATCATACAACCGTCTTTCAATCAACGACAACGACGACGACGAAGAAGGCGAAGTAGTTCTAGCAGAGTTACTATATGTCTTATTATTGTTGTTGCCAGCAACGTTCATGGTTTCCAACATTTGCTTCAAATCTTGTTTCTTCACTAAAATCTTCATCTTCATCGTCCCGTCTTCGGAAATACGTGAAGTAATGTCTCCATTTTTGGCAAGACTCTCAAGAAGACGCTTGTTCCTTACAATAACTCTCTTGTTATTCTTGTTGTTATTTTTGGAAGATTGAATTTCTCTTCTTGGAGAAGATTTGAATAATTCTTCTAATGTTACAATTGCCATTCTTTCTTAATTAATGTGTTTTGTATTTGTTATTACTGAATTGATAATAACTTTGTTTAATTTGATGAAGAATATGGAATTAAATTGAATCGAATCATATATATAGTGATCATGCTAGTCAGATGACGTTGGTATTTTGTGGAATAATAAATAATAATAATTGATACGCGCTGAATAATATTTTAGCTAACTAATTTTGATTCTATTAAAGTAGTAGTACTACATCTTATTATACGTTGTGCACTAGTGCAACGATTAGGGGTGTTCATTCGCGGTTCGGTTACCGAACTGTATATTTATTAGTTTCGCACATAGTTCGGTTTGGCAAAACACCGAACCTAAATGCACTGTTACTAACGGTTATTTGCGGTTCGGTTAACCATTTTAAACGGTTATTTGTGGTTTGGTTACCGGTTAACCTATAAACATGCTCAACATACTTTTTCTTTAGTTTTCGAGATTTTATTTAGTAGTTTAATTAAATTTTTAATTTTTAATTACACTCAACAATAAAGTTAATAACTGAAACTTTAATATTAATCATTTTTGAATCTGGAAAAACTTTTTAATTAAACAAAAGAAAAAAAATTATATAATATTTTAATTTTTTGCTCACTTTTTTGTGAACGGTTCGGTTTGCGGTTAACCTCTTTTCTAAAATTGCGAACCTCAACCGAACCGTGTCCATGATAAATTTAACGGTTCGATTCACCGAACCGCTTTGTCAAAACGGTTCGATTAATCGAACCTTAAAAATGTACGGTTTTTCGGTTTTCGGTTCGGTTATTATGAACACCCCTAGCATGATGAATGGGGTGAAGTCTGTGAGAACTTAATAGAATAGAATCTTTGTTTAAAATGCAATTTATTATCGAATATGGGTTCTCGTCAGCTCTTAAACTAGGGAGTTGTTTGGTTGATGAAGGAACTTAATTTGCCTAGGAACTTCAATTTCATAGGAATTAAGTTTCAGCATCTAATTCGGGTGAATTTGACAAAGGTGTTTGGTTGCCCATGTAGGAATTAAATTCCATGAGAATTTGCAATGACCAGGGGAGGGGTAGGTAAGCCAATTCCTACATAATGTAGGCATTGGAACTTGGAAGTTCTAATTCCTCCATTTTCCAAAAAATATGTCAACCAAACAAGACATATTTTTGTAAATTATGTGATTTTGCAATTCATGTATTTTTAAGGTGTCAACCAAACAACCCCTAGGTTTGTTTTGAAGCCGCTCATTCGTTCTAGTATTAGAAAAACTCACACGGTTAAAATGCTCCTAACATAAGATGTTTAATGCTCTGAGCCGACTAAAACTTACTCGTTGACACATATCAATCTACCCTTTAATTATTTCGACTATTAAATATAGTCATCAATGTTGTTGCATATAATTGTTAGATTTACTCGGTGGCGAAGCCTATGGAGGCTGGTAAGGACACTGAACACTCACCCGGTAAAACATGAAAAAAATAATAATTTTTTGATAAAACTTAAGCAAATTTTCCCTCCCAATCTCCCATAACTAAAAATCTTAGTGTCGACACCTGCATTTTGTTAACTAAAACAACATTATGGCAAATGAAACGTATTTAATGATTTTCCTTGTTTTTTTAATTTTATTTTTACAGTTGACAAATGTTGATCCATACCCTAAACTAAACGTAATGCAGAAGTAAACATACAAGTATCCAAGTAGGCAGATAATGTGGCATATGTTTGTGATTTTATGATACATACGAACCCATCATCTTCAACTTCCCTGATTCCGTAAATTAGAATGGTCAACTTGAAGAATAATAATGTCCCATTATTGTTATAATTTGGGCAACATGGATCATTTGTACCATTGAATCCGGTCTTGGTAGAAAAACAAAACTTAAACCACAAGATATTTATTATATTTAATAAAATAATATTTAATTATTTATTAATTAACAATATTTAGGGTAGTAAAAATACATTTTGTATCAATTTTTTTTAGGTTTGGCTAGAGTAGTGACCGACACTTCTTATTACTATGTGGGTTCGCCCCTAATGGATACTATTGTTTTTCATGCAAGAATAACAATTATCATAGACCATACACCGTAATTGACGATTCCTTAAGCTTGTTTTCATTTTAAGGAATTATTATTATGACTTATGAGCTAAAGAGCGCGTATACAGCAAATGAAAATGAAGTGGTATTATGCGTATAATTATGAGTTCTAGTACATCCAATAATAATAATTAGTAATAATTTGGTGGATTTAATGATTACATTAGAATGGAAGTATTCCATTTATGCAGAAGTGGATAGTATACAAGACGTGGAAGGATGTTGGGTCCTTATTTCTCAATTATCAGGCACTTATCGTACATACACGCCATATAGTGCCACCATTCCTAAATTATCGTTTTAACTAATTCATCAATTATATTATCGATTCTCCATTTAATCAGTCGACATATGTGTTGGTATCATCGGGTTCATTGCTTAATTTTATTATAGTTGGCGAAAGATATACCTTGAGAATTTAAATTAATCTCTTAGTGAAATAGGTGACTGTAACAATTTCTTTCAAAAAAAAAAGGTGACTGTAACATTTAACGAATTGCTTAATTTTCACGAAAGCAAATACGAAGTACAACGAATATACCTACGATAATTAGGGCCGCCAAGACACGGGTTCCCACTTCTTAATTAAGTTAATATAACACCTAACTAAGCTAAGGAGTATAACTGTATAAGGAATGCAATACATGGTATTAATCTCGCAAGTTTGGCAACTAACATCTTCCTAATTTCTAATTTCTAATTTCTTGCAGACCAACGCTGATTAATCAATCAGAATTCTGATTATTTATATGTCAACACTCAATCAATCTCATGTACGTACCATTATTAGAACCTGATCGAATAGAGGTAATTAATTTATTAATTAATTAACTATTGTTAATTATTTTTAGCTAATGGAGAATGACATAAAGCATATGTTTCTTAGAAATAATATAATTTCAGATAATCTAATGTTTTGTGCCGCAGGACGTAGGTTACGCAGTTACGCAGTTATGCATCTCTGATCTGTTGCATGTCATCTACGTATGTACACTGCCTTTTGACAATTACGTACGTCTATATTGCACACCACTCCTACTAATTAACAAACATTCACTTTTGCTTCTTTTCTAGACTATTATCCTATATTTTATGTTTATCCTTCTCTAATTGCGTTAATCATTAACTAACAATGACCAAGTCGTGTAATCCACATGAAACGACCATAGCTAGCTCTTGTGTTCAGGGGCGGCTATGAGCAAGTGCAGGCCGAGCGCGCGAACTGGACCTCCATATTTTTGGGCCTTGTGTTCATATAAGTTATGAAAAATTAGTAATATATACCGAATAATCTCCATGTATATTAACATAAATGTGATAACATATGGGTAAATACATGTTTTAATTGTCCAAGCCACCCGAGTTCGAGCCCTGTCATAACCAATTTTATTTATTTAGAGGGCCTCCGTTTTCATTTTGCACAGGGCCTCTGAATTATTCGAGACGCCCCTGCTTGTGTTTCACACGACTAAAATACGTAAAAATATTTTTTTATTCTATCACATTTGTCTCGTCCATATAGGTGATTTAAAAAAAAAAAACATGAAAAACGAGCACCCGAGCGCAAAGTTATGGCCATTTTAAGTTTTATCGTTCTTTTGGACTATGAACAGGGCCTAAGTCCAAAAAATTGTAATATGTGGATTATTTTTTATCGTAATGTAATCGTAGTATAATGTATGAACTATGAACAAACCATTGTATATGAAGTGGAAAATATTTTATATTACCTTGTATTTTAAGTTTTTATGATCGTTTTAAGTTTTAGATTTTATCGCATAATTTAGCAAATGAAAATGGTTATTATATTATTTATTATTTATTTATTGTTGTTTATAAATATATAAAAGAAAAGTTAGTTCGTGAGTTTATTTCTGTTCAATATGATAATATCTATATCTTTTATTAATCTCTTTACTATAAAAGTCATAGAATTTAAAAAATTCTTATTGGTTGTTTAAAGTTAGAAAGAATTTTTTTAAATTAAAATAGGGTTCAACATATTCTTCATACTTTCTTAATTAATTTTTCTCAAACTTTCATCGATTTAATCTCCTCCAACTTTTCTCAAGCTTTCAGCATCGATTTAATCTCTTCCTTATTTTCGTTAATTAAATAAGTTACAATCTATAATATCACAATGCAATATAAAGTCCCATAAAGTACTAACTCAATTTCAACCGCAAAAATCAGATCTTTGATGATCGTTGATAATAAGTTAACTAATTTTCCATAAATTAAAGGCATAAATTAAATATAATAACAAGATTGCAACACCTAGACTTTGCAGCACTACAAGAAAAACGGAATAGGGCGACAGTTTTTGGCGACTGCACAGGGTAGTCGCCAATTTGGCGACTGAATAAAAACTCGGGCGACTGAAATCAGTCGCCAATTTAGCGACTACCCTTTTTCCCCCAAATTTCCCACCACCGACACAATCGGGCGACAGAAGAAGGACTTTAGCGACGGAAAACAGTTGCTAATTTTCGCGACTGCCCAATTCAGTCGCCAAATTGCGGTATAGAAACAACCGATTTAATTCCCCTTTAATTATTCGCACTTAAAGAAACACAAAACACTCAACTAGCGAAAACCACAACCACCTACGTGTACCACCACCACCCTCAACACCACCGTCACCGGATTCCGGCCAACATCAAGGTTATCACTCTTGTTCTTCCCTTCATTCAACCACTCATTTAAGGTTTGTATACTCCTTTGATGTAGTTCAATTTCAATTTCAATTTTTTGTTTGATTGTTGTTTTGTTTTGTGCATTTAGTGATTGTAGTAGGTTATTAAGACCGTCTTAGCTTATTAGGTTGTGATTAATTAGGTATTAGTAGCCAATTAGCATATTAATTAGATAATTGTGGGTTAGGGTTTATATGAAGTTTGTATAAGACGATGTTGTTAGCCTTATTGATGTTAGTTTATTAGATTAAAGTAGTCGATTAGGATGTTAGTTACATGTAATAGCTTATTAGGATGTTAGTTAGATTATACTAGCTTATTAAGACCGTCTTAAAACATTTCAATATTACCTTTAGCATGGAGCAATTAAAAAAACATAGTGGTAACAAGTGTAAAACACGAATAAAAATTGAATACCAAATATAATAGTTAAGAGTTAAAACATTTCAATACTGAAAATTAATAACTTAAAATAGTTGTGAGTTTTAAATCGTCAAAAATATGTATCTCATCCGTCTTAAATGTACATAAAGTTAAACGTATAAATTCTCTTTATTTTTTACATCGATATAACTGCTAGGGATGTCATTGGGGCGGGGCGGTGCTGGATATAGGCTCCCCGTACCCGTACCTATCAAGAAAACCTCGTACCCATCCCCGCCCCACCACCCATGTCAGGTACAAGTTTTCAAAACCATCCCCGTCCCACCATCCATGGCGGGTACAAGTTTCCAAAACCATCTCCGCCCCACCTACCCATTAACCCGCTATATCATTAATTTTTTCCGATTTGTTTTCGTACGAGTTAGTTTAATCACTATTAATTCTTTTTTTAGGATTGTTTATATAATTTTAGTTATTTACTAAATAAGTTGGTAAAATACTTTATAAAATAGCTATTTTTAACATAACGTCTTAGTTATAACAAATACAGTAATATTTGTAAAATTATCGTAATAATGGTATTAATTTTTGTAATAATTGGCGGGTAGGCGTTTATGAGGTGGGTAACACGCAAAAACCATCCCCGCTCCACTACCCATGACGGATACAATTTTCGTATTCGCCCCCGCCCCACCACCCGCCAAAGCTATACCCATCCCCGCCCCACCTGGGGCGGGTGCGGGGCGGTACAGTTATACCCGTCCTAATAACATCCCTAATAACTGCGATACTAAAAATCATACTCCCTCCTATTCAACATAACCTTCCCTATTTGGGGAAGGCACGGAGAATGAGGATGAGATTATTAATTTATTATATGGGAAAATATTGGTGTGGGGTTGGGTAATTGGAGAGAGGGTATGTATTGTGGGGTAATTGTTGTGAGTAAGGTGATTAAAATAAGTATAAAGTATGAGTATGGTGGGGTATTGTGGTGAGGTGAGGTGATTAAAATATGTATAAAAGCTTTACTAAAGAAGGAAATAGAGAAGATATTGTGAATAGACGAAAAAAGAAATAGGGAAGGTTATCTTGAATAAAAGGGAGTATTTTATTAAATGTATTCACTTTTTTATTAATTTTTTCAATTTAATAAAACTTAATCCGTACATTTTTTGCACCGGCAGTGAAATAACGGCGTAATCAAGAACACCCCCACCTTTCAACAATACTCGGTTTAATTTTGTATGCTGAGGTTTAACAATTCATCAATGTCGTATTCAATTACCAAGTCGCATGCTGTACGTACGAGGTTAATATATTTGTACCTAGCTTGGGTTCAAATTTTGTCATATAACTCGTTTCATACAGAGAGAAAAAAGAAAAAGAATAACGTTATGGACCACATTTAGAAGAAAACAAATTATAACAATAACTTATCCACACAACGAATTATAAAGTTAATTAGAAGTCTCAAGTCTGAACAATAGGAATACAACAAAGTCAAAACTGGGTAGTAAGTCTTACTTGTGACGGGTCGTCATTTACGACGGATATTGTGTGAGATAAAATGGATAGAAAATGAGTTAGTGGAGAAAGGGGACCACATGGGAGAGAGAAAAAGTGGATATTTTTTGAGATAAAATAGTACCCGTCGCAAGTTTGCGACGGATATGCCCATCGCAAATGAGAATTTGTGAAACTGGGGAGGAAAAAAAATTATCTAATTTACTAAAACTCGAGTCAATTCCGTGATCGAAATTTTAAAAAAAAAAAATACTGTGAAGATCAAATAGAATAATTAGTCATTCATTTCATGTATATATTACTAACAATAACTTATTTTACATTTTTTACCAAAACCAATTATCAACCTCATTCACCCTCCTAATTTTGCATATAATTGAAGCTAATAATTATGAGTACACTAATTAATTTAACAAGAAAAAACGATTTTTCTAACATGTGTCCTAGGAATACACGCTACGAGAATTTATAATAATGTATACGTATATGACAAATTAATAATGACTCGATTAATAATGTTCCTCAGGAATACTCTGAAGGGCAGGTTTCCATGAACTCAAATGTTGCCCTTCACAACCTTGATTATTATTCCCTCTCTTCTTCTTCATCAAATCATACAACCGTCTTTCGATCAACGACAACGACGGGGACGAAGACGGTGGTGTTCTAGCTGAATTATTATTATTGTTGCCAGCAACGTTCATGGTTTCCAACATTTGCTTCAAATCTTGTTTCTTCACTAAAATCTTCATCTTCATCGTCCCGTCTTCGGAAATACGTGAAGTAATGTCTCCATTTTTGGCAAGACTCTCAAGAAGACGCTTGTTCCTTACAATAACTCTCTTGTTATTCTTGTTGTTATTTTTGGAAGATTGAATTTCTCTTCTTGGAGAAGATTTGAATAATTCTTCTAATGTTACAATTGCCATTCTTTCTTAATTAATGTGTTTTGTATTTGTTATTACTGAATTGATAATAACTTTGTTTAATTTGATGAAGAATATGGAATTAAATTGAATCGAATCATATATATAGTGATGTTTGTTCGATGACGTACGTTGATATTTTGTCGAATAATAAATAATAATAATTGATACGCGCTGAATATTTTAGCTAGCTAATTTCGATTGCATTAAAATAGTAATACTACAACTTATTCTACGTAGTGTAACGATGATGAATCATGAATGGGGTGAAGTTCTTGAAGACTCAATATAATCCGTCTTCTACACCATTTTTTAAAATTTGGGGTAGCGACCGCCACTCATTACTATTAGGTGGGTTCGCCCATGAACTTATCATACATAGTGTAACAATAATGAGGATGGAACCAATCAGGACTAACATGGACACTCGTCCAATCTCCCGTCTAAACAATGAAAACTTTAGAAATCTTAGTCTAAATTTTGGAGTTCAATTTTGTTTTCATTATTGCGTAATATGTTCGCCCCTTCAAAAGTTGTCGGCCCCTAACAAAAAACTTGGTCTTTACACTCGCGTTATTTTGTTCAATAAAACAACATTATGGCAAAACGTAATTAATAATTAATAGGGTTAGGCCCGTAGTTATATTCGTATGTGTTAATGGTTATGGGCTTGGCTTTCAGGCAACCCTAAATTTGTAAGATGTATGTATCAATACAAGTATACAACAATAATTATGATGAATGAAATGAAGCAGAATTATTTTCCTATCCATACCCTAAACGTAATGCACAAGTAAACATACAAGTATACAAGTAGACCGATAACCTGGCATATGTTTGTGACTTTATGATACATATTTTGTTGATTCCGTAAAGTAAAATGGTCAACTTGAAGTATAGTGTCCCATGTATACTCTTCTTTTTCATCCAATAATTACCATAACAATCATACAGTCTTTTAGACGATTCCTTAAGCTGTTTTTCATTTTTAAGGAAATTATAAGCTAAAGACCGCGTATACAGCAAATCAAAATCAAGTCCAATGCCTATAATTATGACTTTTAGTAGATATAATTATTACTATTAATTAATAATAATTTGGTAGAGTTAATGATTAATATTCCATTTATGTAGAAGTGGATAGTATACAAGACGTGGAACGATGTTGGGTCGTTTTTTCTCAATTTTCACGTACTTATCGTACACTTCTCCTAATAAGTCGTATTGTATCTCACAGTATCTACTATAATTAGGGCCACCAAAATACAGGTTCCCGCATTATAACTTAATGTAACACTTAATTAAGCTAAGCAGTATAACTGTATAAGTAATGGAATACGGAGTATGTATTAAGCTCGCTAGTTTCGCTACATGTTCCAAAATTTCTTCTAGATCAAAGCTGATTAGTGATGATAATTGTGATTTGTTAACACTCAATCACATGTACGTACCAATAATTAAAGCCTGATTATACATAATAATTATCATTAATATGTTGTGATTAGAGAATGACATAAAGCATAGGTTTAGGAATAATTAATTTCAGATAATCTAATTTTCTTGGGCCGTAGGTTACGCAGTTATGCATCTGTTGCATTTGCATGTGACCTATACGTACAGTTAGTGCACTGCCTTTTGACAATTAAGTACGTCTATATTGTACTCCTATTAATTAACAAACATTGACTTTTGTTTTTCTTTTTTCCCTAGAGTATATCACGCATTATTGTATGTTAATTATCCTCCAATTGACAATTAATCGTCTAGTCTAATTTAAATTTAGGTTCAAATTAAGAATCTTCGATATGTAAGCCGCCTTTTGTTATTATAATATACGAGTGACAAATATATGAGCTAGGAACCAAAGGCAATACGGCGTAACAAATGCTTTCTGGAAGCAACTTTAATGGTACATTTTTTGAATTAGCTTGCAATTTTTATAAATTATCTAGTTAAAATGCTTCCTTTCAAGAGAAAAATGATGTTATACTTGAATGTTAACGTAGCTTAAACAAGCTATATACAGGCTTGAAATTGAATCATTTGGATGATATAACGTAAAGATTAAATAAAAATAAAGTTAATATTAATTTAATTTATGTGACTCATACAAGTTACAATATAACTAAATGACTTTGTGGCTAAAAAGTAGAGCTGTTTGAAATGTTAAATCGGAAAGCCGGTTAAAAGGGGTCGTAGCTGTCTATTAAAGTTGCTCTAAGCTATTGAACTTGAAGTATATAAATCCACTAGACCACTAGAGTCTAGGCTTCTAGTTGCGCATGTTGGTGAACATCGTCCTAATTTTAATCTGATGACGAATTGCTCAATGAATCCCATACATATATTCTCACATAGAGATCAGATGAAAAACATGACTCAAAATTCCCATAATAAGATGCTCCCGAGCACCGGAGCAAGTCCCATTTGTGTAGCATAAGAACATGGAAACTGAAGCATCAATTTGTTTTATTATATTCCTTCCTCTTTACATCTTAATTAACAAATGACAAATCTTGGGTGACATAAGTGTGATGCTATCATGATGCTTCCTATATAAACTGTATTTTAAAAATGGCGACATACTCCCGTATATTCCTACAATTTGTTTCTTATACATTGCATTCAAATATAAGAGGGGTTAAATGGTCAATCACAAGAAATACATACTGTCTTATAACTTACAAGTTACATCATGAATCGGTTAGAAATAACTAGATGGATGCAATCCAAGTATCGAATTCGGCTTATATGGAACAAGTTATATGAACATGATGAATTGATCATGATAAACCTCCATTGATGAACACAGTAGCTTGCTTTAGTAGACAGAATTCAAGAGTAAATAAATTGTAGTTTGTTATGTATCAGAAAAGTTGTTACAAAGTATATGGTATATGTATATATATACACAACTAACTATTAACCATAGTTACAATTCTGTTATAACCAACTACTATAGTTAGTTTCTAACTAACATCTAATTAGTTAAGCTTGAGTCTTTCAATAGTCCCCCTTCAAGCTGCACATAGGATAATGAAACCAATACCCATTCTTTAAGTTTGTACAGGAGTTAAAAACTTCATCCCTAACATATCAGCAAGGTACTTGTGTTGTTGAATCCCCAAAGGTTTTGTCATGATATCAGCCAATTGCATACTTGACTTGACATATTGAGTAACTAAGAATCCTTCCTGCAATTTATCCCTGACATAGTGACAATCTATGTCAAGATGCTTTGTCCTTTCGTGAAAAACTGGATTCTCAGCTATATGTTGAGCTGCTTTGTTATCACAGTGCATAGTTATTGGCTTAGGTATATTGACTTTCAAATCAGTGAGCAGCCTATCTAACCAGACCAGTTCACTTGCAGTGTATGACATGCATCTGTATTCTGCTTCAGTTGGGGATTTGCTTACTGTCTTCTGTTTCTTTGTCTTCCAGTATATTAATGAGTTCCCTAGAAATACGCAGTAACCACTTAAGGATCTGCAACTGAATGCACGTTGACCCCAATCCGCATCACTATTATATCCTTTAAGAATAAGAGGCTGATTTGCAGGATAGAATAACCCTGCATTAACTGTGTGTCTTAGATATGAAACAACATGTGTTGCTGCTTGCATATGTGGTTTCCTTGGTTGAGTAAGGAATTGGCTTAAATGTTGGACTGCATAGGAAATATCAGGTCTGCTCAGATTAAGATATAGCAATCTCCCAATCAACCTTCTGTAAACTTCTGGTGTAGACAGTAGCTCTCCTTGTTCTGTACTTAGCTTTAATCCCTTTGGTAAAGGAAACTGTGCTTTTGTACATTCTTCCATTCCCAAATCTTTAATGATATCTAATGTATACTTTCTCTGGTTGATGGTGACTCCTGATTCATTTCTTGCCACTTCCAATCCTAAAAAATATCTCATCAAACCAAGATCTTTTATTGTGAATGTGTGGTCCAACCCAATTTTTACTTGTTGTATTTCATGTTGATCATCTCCTGAGAGTAATACATCATCCACATATACCAGAGCAACTAGAAATGACCCTGATGATTCATTCAATCTTGTAAAGAGTGAATAATCATGTTTGGACTGTATGAAACCCAAGCTTAGCAAATATTTGGTAAGCTCTATGTTCAATTGCCTGGAGGCTTGTTTAAGCCCATATAATGACCTTTGCAGCTTGCAGACTTGACCTTGGACAACTGTGTATCCTTGTGGTGGTGTCATATACACCTCTTCATCAAGATGTCCATGCAAAAACGCATTGTTGATGTCCAATTGGTGCAGTAACCATCCTTTGGATGAAGCAAGTGCTATGAGAGTTCTTACTGTTGCTAGCTTGGCAACTGGTGAAAAAGTGTGTTTATAATCAAGATCTTTTACTTGATTATAACCCTTTGCCACTAGTCTTGCTTTAAATCTCTCGACTGTTTCATCAGCATTATGTTTGATTTTATAGACCCATTTACAGCCAATTGTTTTCTTTCCTTTTGGCAATTCTGTTAATACCCATGTTTGATTTGCCTCAAGAGCAGCTAATTCTTTTTCCATAGCTTCTATCCATCTTTTATCTTGACTTGCTTGTCCAAAATGAGAAGGTTCATGTTCTTGAAACACATTATTGAGAGATGCCAAATAAGAATTACCAAACATTGGCAATTCATTAAGGATACTGGCATGTAGACCAGTGTAGTTCTTTTTGATAAGTTTTGGACAATGAAATCCAGTAAGTAAGGTAGAGGGCCTTCTTTCCCTCTCTGATCTTCTTATAATGGGTTCAGTATGATCAGTATGATCAGTAGTAATGTTATTTTGAAGGACAGTGTTATTTTCATCACCAGATTCTGGTGATATGAAAGAATTATCCTTCATGTGACTGTTATATTCAGTTGTTGTAGAGTCTGATGAATTATCATCAGTACTGTCTGCAAGTTCATTTGTTTTCTTTGCAGTTTTAGATATTATTTTGTGAGGTATTGCAGATGACTCATGAGAACTATTGAGATCTTGAAGAAAAGATTTAGCATCTGAATCTTCTGAGTTGTACAACTGAGTAATATACTCAGAATGTTGTGTCAAATTATCTGGAATATGAGATTGTCTATAAGGAAAAATGCTTTCGTTATATACGACATCCCTACTAGCAAACATTACATGTTTATCTAGATCATAGAGCTTATATCCTCTCTTTCCATAAGGATACCCTACAAACATGCATTTTCAAGCTCTATGACCCAGTTTATCTCTCAATTTAGGTGGTACATTAGAGTAGCATAATGTGCCAAAAATTCGCAATTCTGAATAGGAAGGTACTTCACCAAACAGTATCTCATGAGGGGATTTCAAATTTAGTTTAGCTACTGGCATTTTGTTGATTAAGTAAGTGGCAGTGAGTAGGCATTCTCCCCAGAATTTTAAAGGGATGTTTGACTGTATCTTTAAGGCTCTTGCAGTGTCTAACAAGTGTCTATGCTTTCTCTCTACCCTCGCATTTTGTTGAGGAGTTCCTGCAATACTAGTTTGATGTATGATCCCTCTTTCACCAAACATTAACCTGCAAGGCTCTTGTATGAATTCTGTTCCATTATCAGTTCTAACAACTTTAATCTTTGCATTAAATTATCTCTCAATGTGAACCATAAAATCCCTAATGACAGCAGGAACTTGTTGTTTTGTTTGAATGAGATATGTCCAAGTACATCTAGAGTGGTCATCTACTATGGTTAAGAATGACTTTGCACAAGTGATAGTACCAACCTTATAGGGACCCCATACATCCATATGAATAAGTTCAAAGAGATGAGATGCATATGAATCACTTCTAGGAAATGGTAAAGCATGATGCTTGGACAAAAGACAAATTCGACAATCAAAAACTCTATTTTTATTGCAAAGTTGTGAGTCTGGTACATGTTTCAATTTATCAATGGAAGTGTGTCCAAGTCTCTGGTGCAAAAGATACAAGTCAATATTTTGTAAGCAACTATTTGATTGAACATGAAAATTATTTAATGTTTGGTGTTTTTCCAAGATTTTATTACTTCTATATTCCAAAGCTTGAGAGATTCTGTATAGGCCAACATACTTTCGTCCAATGGTCAGAACTTTACTACTGGAAAGGTCCCGGAACCAACATTCAGTGGGAAAGAAAACCACCTTCATATTAGCATGCTGCAACAAAGACCCTACAGACAGTAAATTCTGCCTAAAACCAGTGACTACAAACACATTTCTGAGAGTGATATGATCAGTTAACTGCATAGTACCTGTTTGATAAACCAGTTTATATGTTCCATCAGGTAAAGTTACTGTGATGGGTCTTTCTAGTGTCACAATGTTATGCAGTAAGTGAATATCAGAGGTCATATGATCTAATGCACCAGTATCTACAATCCAGCTATGAATATGATCACATTCTTGAACAGTATAAGCATAAGAGTGGTCAGACATACCTGAGAAGCTCACAGATTGTTAAGCATTAGCTGTTCCAGTTGGTGAAGAAGAAGGGAATCTTTGAGATATATTTCTTAAGACCTTATCAGTGATTGTATCAACCAGGCCAGACACCAGATCATCTTGGTAAGCAGTTGTATTTGGAGTCTTCTGAGAAGAAAGTGGTACAGTGTCCAGTGGAGTAAAGTCTGAATCATCAAAATCTTCATCATAATATGATACCTTGGCATTGTTTGCTCCTCTGCTGTAACCACCCCTTCCTCTCTTGTTGTATCCACCTCGTTCATTCTTATTCTTAGCAGCCATCAGTTTCTTCAGTTTATAACAATGCTCACGAATATGTCCTTGAAGGTTACAAAATGAGCAAGTCTGTAGTTGATAACAGTCTTCAACTACATGCCCCTTTTTGTTGCAATGAGAGCATTTCTTTTGTTCCTTCTCATTCACAGAATCAGCTTTGTGTTTTTTAAATGTTGGATCAGAAGTATTCTCCCTGGATACAGAAGCTTTGAAACTGGTATATGCACTTGCTTCCGGAGTAACTTCTGTATGATCACTAATCTGTTTCTGTTTCTCAACCTTCTGTAACAATCCTAGAACCCTGTTTATTGTAGGCATAAGTTCCATCGTAAGAACATGTTCCCTGACACTGTCATAAGTGTTGTTCAATCCATTAATAGCTGGATTAACTTAGACTGTGTTTCCCTATCCATAATCCTTCTGAAAAGATTACATTTGCAGGTAGCCATTGCTCCACAAGTACATAAGGGTAAAGGATCTAAGTCATCGATTTCCTCCCAAGTTCGCTTTAGATTACTATAGTAATCAATAACAGGTAGGTTATCTTGAGATGTGCCACTTAAGTTTTTCTTTAATTGATATAGCTCAACACCATTCAATTGACCATACCTCTCCACTAATTCATTCCACAAGTCTCTGGATGATGTGATGTATGCAAAATTATCACGAAGCTTCTTATCCATGGAATGTTTAATCCATTGAAGAACAAGCATGTCACATCTTGACCATAGGTTATGTTTCTTATCAGTAGCAGGAGGTTTGGTACAGGTTCCGGTGATAAAACCTTCCTTATTCTTTGAGGCTAAGGCTAAAAGGACATCACGCTTCCAGATAAGGAATCCAGTACCATCAAACCATTGTCAGTCAACCGCATGTTTGGTTGATCATGATTAGTAAGAGATAAAGGATCATCATAAGCATCATAAGAACCAGAAGATACAGAATTAGGCGAAGACTCAGGCATGGCGATGAAAGAATTAGATTGAATTTGTGGAAAAAATAAAAGGAAGCACTATTTTGAGGTGCTTTTGATTGTGAAACGTAACTATGAAAGAGAAAAAAGAACAATCAAATCTATGAAGAAACTAATCAGAGTGCATATTAATGATGATCAATCTGTAATTATAATAGCAGAGAGAACAAGTAATTGCGGAATTTTGATCAGGTAAAAAAAAAATTGAATTGAAACTCGAGGATCAATTGGAAAACAATTGAGAGAACAATTGTAATACTACGAAGCAATAGTGAAATCATGAAGGAAGGTGATCGTGATACCTAAGGCTCCTGATACCATATGAACATGATGAATTGATCATGATAAACCTCCATTGATGAACACTGTAGCTTGCTTTAGTAGAGAGAATCCATGAGTAAATAAAGTGTAGTTTGTTATGTATCAGAAAAATTGTTACAAAGTATATGGTATATGTATATATATACACAACTACTCCCTCCTATTCTGAATACACTACTACAAAAAAGGCCAAAGAAACCTGTTGAAAAAGGCCTTAGACACCTGTTTATAACAGGTGTCTAGATCATAGGTGTCTTTGGTTAAGAAACCTGTTGGAGGAACTGGTATCTTAGCTAACAATTAAAGAGACCTGTTTTTATTAATAACTGGTGTCTTTGACTTATACCTGTTATCAATTATGTCTGGTGTCTTATGTCCGGTGTCTTTGGCATATATCTATGACACCACCCTCATCTACACCCGGTGTCTTTGGTATGGTTCCTTTTTTTTAAAAACAATACATGCAATGGGATTCGAACCCACGACCACACGACCACAAGGAGGATATTTAATGGCTTTACCATTGAGCCACAAGATATTTACTGTAGATTTATTGGGATAACATTTAATTATATACTATTTATCCATATTTGGGGTCGCAAAAAATCGTCTTTTAAACCAATTTTTTTAAGCTTGGGGTAGCGGCTGCTACCCCTTGCTCTAAGGTGGGTTCGCCCCTGTCTATGACATCACTCTCATTTACACCCGGTGTCTTTGATATATTTAAGTAGATATTGATAATTATTATTTAAAGAATGTGTTAGGCGGTGGATTATGGTAAGTTAAGAGATAGAGGTATGCATGTATTGCTCGGTGAATCTAGTAGAATTAATTAAACAATATATTATTTAAGAATAATTTATTATTATTATTTATTAAATAAATTGTAAATTAATATATAGGAAACCGGATTCTGGAGGACAGGTTTCTTAGTTATTAAAAAAATTGAAAATTAATATATAGGAAACCGGATTCTGGAGGACAGGTTTCTTAGTTATTAAATAAATTGAAAATTAATATATAGGAAACCGGATTTTGGAGGACAGGTTTCTTAGTTATTAATAAATTGAAAATTAAAATATAGGAAACCGGATTCTGAAGGACAGGTTTCTTATTTAAACATTGCAAACTTGTTATATTAAATCACCGGTGTCTAACATTAAGAAATCTGTTAGAAAAAAAACAGGTGTCTTATAATTGATGTCTTAGGCCTTTTTTGTAGTAGTGATAACTGTCACATTTGCCGTTTTCGTCTAGTCACGTAAATGTCACATATTCCATTTTGGGACATTGTTTATACTTATTTTATTCACTCTAACCCACAATAATACTCCACCTTACCCCACAACACTACTTATTTTAATCACCTCTACTCACAATAATAATCAATAATACATTCCCTCTCTCCAATCTTCCCACCCAACACATTACTTTACATTAAACAAATGAATTCCTTAATTCTCGTGCCCAATCCGAAATGTAACAGTTATTCAGAATAGGAGGGAGTAACCATAGTTACAATTCTGTTATAACCAACTACTATAATTACTTTCTAACTAACATCTAATTAGTTAAGTTTGAGTCTTTCAATAAGTTATTTGAGTGTTAAATGTCGTTTTCGAAGTAATATTAAAGAGTTTCACAATATTGACTTGTAATTACACTAATGAAATGTATCATATACGGTATGATTTATTTCTTTATAATTATTACTTCATATGACAAATAACAAATACAAGTGTATATATAATTATATATAGTTTATTTATTTGACTTAGTGTATCCAGTTATGATTAAGTTTATTAGAATAACATTCTAAAAATTGTAATATACGCCGTACGCGGGTCATATACGTACCACCAAAAAATTAACTCATTTTATAATTTCCCAGCGGAAGAAACGGAGTTTCGCATGTGGAAGTTTGGTGCCATTTCGCAATACGTACCTGCTACTATATATCAAAATTTATAATTCATAAATTATGTTCACCAATTTACCCTTGTTGACTTCCTAACATTCTAGATCACCTTAGCATGAAACAAAGGGTATTCTTGGTATTTCACTCCATCACACAAAAATTGTGGGCTACTAATTGCTCAACTTATAATCTACGTAATCATCCGTCCCGGTCAATTATTATTCTTTTGTTTTGGCTTAGAGATTCAGTAAAAAGAAGTACCAATTATTAAATTAAATGAAAAGAAGGCCAAATTAAGTGTTAATGATTAAATTGTTCGTCGAGTACATTTTTAAAATAAAAAGAATAACAATTGACTAAGACACTTGAAAATATAATAGCACAATAGAAATAGTGGGGAGGAGGATTTATAAAAATAAACGGTGGGCGAAATTATTATTTTTTGGTATTTTTTATTAAAGTATAGTTTAAGCAACTACTAGCTAGTACTAATATACTATATATAGAAATTTGGTGACTACTATATATATAGATGAAAACTCTAGCCATTATATGTACTAGAACAACACAAACAAAAATAAAATTTTGTTAACAATTCTTGCGGAAGTTGATAATACAAAAACCAAAACAAAAAAAAAAAAATTATATACTTAAAAATTTGAATAAATGGCGCGAGTCGACAACAACGTAGACGGAAATGAAGGCGGAAAAAGAAGAAGACGGGTAAAATTGGTGGTGAGGAAACAAGATTTAGAGGAAATATTAGGAGCAATTAAAGAAGGTAAGAAAAGTAATTTGGAAATAATTAAGACATTTTCATCAAGTGAAGGATCGTCATTAATATTAGAAAAAAGAATGCAAGATTTAATGGTTGTAAGACAAGAAAGAGTAAAACAAGCATCAAGGAGTAGTCGACGAAATTGTGGGATTTCTTGGTCACCTGTTTTGCAAAGCATTCCTGAAGAACACTTTGTTTTTTAGGTAGATTTAATGTTTTTTTGTAACACACATCGAGATGCAATACATATTTTGGGTCCTATCGTTACCTTCTATTTACCTGGCAATGATAACGTCACTTTCAAATATACTTGTTTACACCCCTTAAAATTGATTATCAATTTCTTAATACTCTTATAGTTGAGAGAAGGTAGATCAAATGTTTATGTAATAATATGGAGATGTATGCAAATTTTGGGTTCATATCTTTCTCTACTATTTTTTAGAATAATGATAATGATAACATCACTCAGAAATTTTATTTGACACATGCTATATAAGAACATTAGGGTGTACAATGAAAGCATTTACAAAGATAGTGCTCTATTCAAAGTAACTACAAGAAATGCGTCTATTTTTAAGTGGTTAGTCCCATAGTTTGTGCAAAAAAATATTCCACTATATCACTATTTACAAACAATTTCAGATTCGCGGCAATCCATTTATATTATCTTAATAATCATATAGTGCTCGTAGAAAACAATTGCATACATGTCCATGCCTCTTATGCATTATTTGCATAGTTATTGCAATTCTCATGCCTCAATTATTTATATGTTTAATTATAAGCTTTTCCACATAATCGAAATCGCAAGAGCGGTTTTGTGAACGGGGCGATATTGCGGCCTGTTTTTGTGCAAACTATGAGGCTAATTACTCAACTAAATATAAGTATTTGATAAGGGAAGTGATAGGAAGCGACTGGTAGCGGTAGTACATTGTTTGATGGTCGGATCAAAGAGAACGGGGACGGTGAAAGGAACATCATGTCAAGCAGCAAAATGATGGAGTTGGAACGCTATGACACTCAGCGACATGATATGTAACTTTTGAGGAAATCGAAAGTGACGGTAGACCCAGTTCTTGTAAATACTTTGAATGAACATCATTTTTTAAAATACTTACATTTTAAATCCAATTAAGAAAAAAATTCATAATTCAATTCGGGTTGGTTCTTTATCCCACATCAACCAGTAGAGCTAGTTGAGCAATTGATTACGGTTGTACCACAATGGCCAAAAGATTGTTTGTAACCCGAGAATGACTTTACGAAGTGGTAATTTCAAAAAATGGGATTCAACTTCTTTTCAATGTCGTGATTTTAATCTTAACAACCGTGTGAATACGCAAAATTGCAAAACGTGGTGTACGAGGGTGATTAGCAATGGCCAAAACAGGTTAAGTGAAGTAGTTGATAAAAAAACACAGAAAAGTAAACCTTGTATACAATTTGATACAGAGTATGTACATTAAGTTTTGGGAGTGTTAGACAAAATGAAGTGTAGTTGTTGATGAATGAAGTACTACTAGTCCAATTTGGCCAAGGTTGATTCGCGTAAGTAAGAAACGGGTTCAGCAGCAGTAGGAACGCTACTAGTCCGATTTGGCCAAGGTTGATTCGCGTAAGCAAGAGGAGGCATTGAATTTACATTAACATTAAGAGGATAAATACGGTAGTCGAGATCAAGCTCCCTAAAGATCTTAATACACTCTTCTATCAATATGCCTCGCCTTTCCCATTTCTCACCGATGTCCTGATGGTTCATCCTGTGTTGGAGCCATACCGCTATTTTAAACGTATTCAAAGTTTCCGCGTCTTTCAAAATGATCATCGGTTCTGGATACCAATGTTCCTTCTTGTTCACAATATAACTGCACAGTTGAAACACAACCATATATATATCAAGTTTCGATCGAGTAATTAATTAATTAAAATTGGCCTATACACACGAATGAGAGCGGGGCATTTATATATTTACCTTGTGATTCTTTGTCGGATAAGAGCGATTTTTTCAGGAGGTGTTGCAATGTGGAAAAGAAATTCGATCCCATCGCCCATATCAGGGCTACGATAATAGTTGCTGATCGGTTTTGTAAGGAGAATGTAGTTAGGAAAGAATATTTTTGTGTTGTCATATCTTAAAAACACGGTTGTTAATATGTTCATCTCTTCGACAACCATCTGAAACAACCAAATTATTGCCAAGTTATTATCATTCAATATTAATGTACCGAAAAACGAACAGGCATTCAATTGAAATTCTGAGGATTATATTATAATACCTGAACTCCGTCAATCTCACAACGATCTCCAACGTCAAATGGATGGATGATGAATAAGAATATTATGGACTCGAATGCATTCTTGAGTGTGTTTCCAAAGATAAAGGCGACGAGGACAATTTGTGAGCTTAGGAATATGATATTCTTGTAGGTTATTATATCTAGGAGCGTTATGCCAATCAATAGAATGACGATAAATACAATAACGTCGACCACCTTGTGAAGCTTATTAACGGCTGTCTTGGTGTCACTTAGAGTCAAGGCGATTGCTCTTCTCTCTCGGAATGCATTCACCTAAAACACAAATTCATTCTTAAGTGAGACTGATTGATTCCTAAGATTATATATAAGCAGAGGGATGATGATGGTGGTCCAAGGTACATTACATACCACCCAATTCTTGAGGGCTGACTTGCTGATCCTCTCTGTTTCGGCTGCTCCTTCAAACAGACTCATCGTCTTCACCGCCTCATCTTCTCGCATAAATCGCATAAGGTCCGCCAGATAAATGTACCTATCATTGGTTTTATAGCCAAAAAAAAATCAAAACAAAAAACATACATACGAAGTACATGGGATGGGATGATTTTACCAACCCAACAACAAGCTAAGAGAAATGGACTTACTTAGCCCTGGGCCTTGCAACATTCCGAAATATTTTCTTGGCAGCAGCCTTAGCCTCAACTTCACTCCTAATCTGTGTCGAAGTATCGTCTTCTTGATTATTTGTTGCATCCACTAATTGCTCGTCCAAGGTGGTCAAGAATCCGTGTCTAACAATTTTCATCAACCGCTTCATATTCCAAGCCGAAATATTCTTTTGATTCAACCGACTCAAGTTTTCAATTGTGATTCCATCGTCTTGTCTCGTCCTAGGCATAGGCCCAGACATTATAGTGCTCTGTCCCATGGAACTTTTCCGCGGGACTGCCATTGTCGTTCTCTCCCCCTGGTTAGCTTGAACGTTTGCCCCTGCGCTATTGTGGGACAAAACACTAGCTCGAAGATCAGGAGGCACATTAATCCCGGTCGTTTGAACTATCTTTTGTACCTCATTCATTGTCCTCATCGCATCGTCTTGGGCTGATTGGAGATCGAATACAGGCGGTCCTGACAGCGTCTCAATCACAAATTGATTGAACAACGACTCTTGGATTCGATCAAAGAACGCATTCACATGGAAGAAAGATGCACAAACCTTGACTAACAATGTCTTAAGCAACCATATAAATGCTCCGATCTCACATATTAACAAGAATTGAGTCACAATCTTAAGGGGTCTGCTCTTAGCTTGCTTCTCAACCTTCTTATCAAACAAGAATCCCCAAGTTAACAAAACCAGTCCTAACCATATCACGTTCTGAACCGCCTTCTTCAATCCATAAACGAAGTATAAAACCCGCTTTCTTAGCAAGAAATTCCGCTCAATGAAGAACACGATGATCCTAATCCCCCACCCCGAAACCAATCTCCCACAAATCAAAACAATAACCAAAACTTGCCATTTCCATAACCGCATATCCCATACCGAAATCTCCTTCCATTCCCGTATAACAAGACTACTAATCAACGTACCTACGAGTAAACCAAGCGGTGTTAATTAGTCCAGTGGTTCTGAGTTAAACCTTGAAACTTGCCAGCCAAAGGCAGGAGTTGAGAGGTCACTGCCTCCGGCGAAGGAGGTGGCTTACATGGTGGGAATGCATGACCCCGGGATTCAACCTCCTCGTCAACAAGAAAGAAAAAAAGAAAAAAAAAAAAACGTACCTACGAGTAACAAGAGAAGCAACCATTCGAGCACAAGCAATAGACTGAGTTTCCCTTTCTTGAACTCCTCAGGCAAGTCATCGCCAAAGAAAGGATCATCTTCGTCATCTTCTAAACCAGTGGACTTCCCAATCAAACCGGACCTCATATTCATTGGGCCGGACTTAGGAATCAAGCCAGAGCGTTGCTCCAATGGGGTGGATGGACGGTCAATAAGCCTCGACCTGGTCTTGGTCATACTAGCCATTCTCCTAGACGATGTACTAGACGTACACCTTACAACTTCTCCACCACTACTACTACTACTAACATTATTATTGTTATTACCATTACCATTATTATCATTCTCTTTTTTCTTGGTCGAACTTTTCCTATTACGAATTCCTCGTCCCTCATCATCATCTCCATTACTCGAACAACCTGAATCTGACCCCGACTCATCCTCCTCCACCGTGCTATATATCGATGAACCCCTTCTCCCATGCTCAGAATTAAACGATTCTTGAAACGACACGCGTACCTCCCTCAATCCATCAACATTATTATTATTATTATTATTATTATTATTATTATTATTATTATTATTATTAACATTACTATTACTACCACTAGCCGTCAATTGAGTCACGTTATTTTTAATAATATTCGAGGAATCGGGGCTTTGAATATCGGTTTGGTTTCGACCAAAGCTCTGCCTAGACAATGCGTCCGGAGGTAACGGAGGAAGCCCTTGCAATCCCTGACGTCGAATACTATTCTCACGTTGTTGCTCATTAAATTGGGGGAGTAACTGGGCTTCATTTCCGCCATTGTTGTTCTTCGTTTGAATAAACGAGAATTCATTAGGGTTTGCATGGGGAGCATCAATTTTGACGATGACTTCATCAGGAGATGTAGGGGCCACAGCCGCCGGAAATTCCATGTCATCACCATCATCAATGAGGTGGACGTGGGGATGAGAAAGGATAGGTTGGTGGTCAGCCACGTCATCGTCGCAGTTATGATAGGAGGATGAAGACGAAGATATGTATGGACGTCGGCCAAGGCCGGAGGAGGTGGAGGAGGCGGCAGAGGATGATTTATTGAATGATAATGATTTTCTAGGTGAATGACCCATTTTTAGATTTTTTTTATATTTAGTATTATATTTGGGTGAAAGGCATTAAGTTTTTTTTATTTTTGTTGTAAAATGTAGAATAATTAAAAGTATAGACAGGTGGTTGAAGATGAATAATGAGCTTGGAATGTTGATATAATGAAGCTATATTTAGCAATGGAGGAGATGGTAATTAATTAGATAGATATTAGGGTGAAATATTTGTTTTATGAGTCGTTTTTTACTGGAATAATTTTATGATGAAATTTTGGTGGATAATTTTATAGTAATAGAGATAAATATATAATCGAAATTTTGGCAATTGTTGGGGTTATTGCAAAACTTCAGAGTAAACTATTATGAAATAAAAACCTATTAAAATTGATGTAATTCAAGTAACGTTTTTCAACTAATTAATTTTATCAGTTATATGTGTAGATCGAATAAGTGAAAAATCTCAACAAAAACAGAGTATTAAAAGTTTTAACAAATAGTATACAAGTTACATTCATATTTAAGTAATATATCCAAAAATCCAAATTTAAAGGTTTAAGTGCACGGGGAAGAGACTAAGGCAACAAGGTGAATAGGCACGGGTGAGAGTGAAGTTTTGGGAAGGAAGTAACGGTTTTGTAACAGGTGGGCGTTAAGTTGATGCCGCCTCATTTATTTGGCGGGAAATATGACCACACAATTTTAGGTAATATTGCTACATGATGCTTGCCATATCACGTGATTTTTTCTATTTTTAACGTGATATTGTACGGACTAGGGACTATGGTCTATGGACTATGGCGAAATTTTTAACGTGAAACTATGATAGTCTATTACAGTAAGAACACTAATACCTGTGTGAGATAATTTCACGCATACAACGGTCTTATTATATAATAAAAAATTCACTAATTAGGAATATTAAATAGCAAACTTATTCTAAAAGTTGACCGTCTCATGATATGAGACCGTCTTATTTTAGAATTTGTGCAGTAAAAAAATTTTGAACTTCAGTATTCAATAGCTCAACTATAAAGTTAGGGTTCAGTTTTATCAGCAACATAATGCACTGATTTGAACTAAAAAATTTATAAACTATTCATTTTTAAAATTCAGTTTTCTAAAAGTATTTCCTTATATAATTCTTTTTCTAAAATTACTCCCTCAAAATTCACTTTATCAAAAATTGCTTAAAACTCCAACCTAAGTTACTTATTCCGTCATTTTATGAATTTATTTTGTTTGTAATTTAGCCAATTTATATTTTGAAATATATAACAATGGAGAATAAGTTGAAAACATAATAAGTAACCTAAATTGGTATTTTGAAGCAATTTTATATAAAAATGCATTTTAAAGAAATATTATATGAGGAAGTAATTTTAAAGACTTTAATTTTAAAAGAGAGTGGAATCATTACCTTCTTATGGAGGTAATACATTACTTAAGGGGAAGGTGGGTAATAATTACTTCCTTAATTTAGGGTGTTTTGCGCCATCTTTTCCCATTTTTATCCATTTCTATCTCCAATCCTCATCTTTTTCCCTCCATTTTTTAGTTAATTGCAGCTCTCATTACCTTTTAATAATTACTCTCATCCCAAACAAACCTCAATGTCAATATCAATTAGGGGGTTTTGAATTCCGACTATACGACTTCTCTGTAATCCCACATGGTTCATTTTGCGATAATAAATAATTTAAAGTAAGACCTAGGTAGATAAATAATCTAGTTACAAAAAGGCTTGCAAAGTAGTGTGTAAAACGACTATACAAAACTCATGAAACAGTTATTTCTCTCCCTGGTAGTATATAAAATGCGTTATGTTTAAACAGCTCTGGAAAAAGAAATGAAAACCCACTTTATAATTATAAAGAAATGAAAGTAAACTTTGTAATTAGTCATTTTCTGAGGCCGTGGTATTTTCTCAACGTTAATGCTCATCCAGTTTCCCTCCTTTCACCATTGCTGCAGACAGGCGGCGCATTCAAAGTCCAAAACGAAATTAAGGAGATGGTAATAAACTAATACCAACCTATACCGATAAATATGCCAGATTGACAAATCACACTGTACAATTAGAATACTCGAAACCAACCATGTTCAAAATGACCTACACAGTTAAAAATCAGGGGTGAAAATGTAAACTCGTTCAATGTCCAAAAAATTATCATTCATTTGTTGAATGTTTGGTTTCGTCTGAGAGCTGAGAAGAATCCACCGTGTTTGTCTTTGCTACGATCTTCTACGCTTGCAACCTATTTCAGTAAACAATTTATGTAAAATAAAGCCTAATGGATAGTAAACTTCATACTCACCCACATAAAATGTTTCTAAAGGATCAAATCTTTGAAGAAAGTATAAGAAATGTGACGACGATCTGCTGATCAACAACATAGTTGTGTCTTTCACCGAAATGTTGACAGTTGCATTTTGTCAAACACAAACATATATGAGAAATGACTGAGGTTAGTCATGCGTAAGACCGTCTTAAGCTTACAACATAGTCATTACAGCTGAACCACATATCACGAAAAAAGGTCATCGTAAACATAAGACAGGTTCAAACGAAATTTTGTATTACTATATAGCTGAATGAAGAATAACAAGGATTTGGGTTGGCCTCATATGCGAGACCATATAAATTCACTATGTACATAGACATGAGAAGAGAGGGGGTTAATTTACCTCCTTGGCTATCTGCTGAAGAATAGGTATGATATCAGAGAAATTAGGTCTTAAGGTAGGATCTTGTTGCCAGCATTTCTCAAGCAACTCAGCGAGTTTGGGATGACAGTTCTTCGGGATTGTAGGTCGTAGGCCCTGACCATAATCAAAAACAAGTACAATCAACTTTAATCAAAAATAAATTTGGTATCACGCTCTCTAATAATTCGGTTTTGTTTCGGTAGGTTTAAAGCTCCCATTGCTCATCATGATACCGATTTTTATGCTAGAAAATTACAAATGATGAGGGAAATTCTGTTCACCTTCTGTACTACTCCCACAGCCGCTTGTAATGGAGTCAAGTACTCATATGGAAGCTGTAAAAGAAAAACAAAGAAAAAAGAACATGACTTATAACAAGATAAAAATAAAACAGTAATGTATAGTTGACGACCAAAAAATGCCATACCTTTCCAGATAGCAATTCCCACAACACAATTGCGAAACTAAATACATCAGCTTTGTGATCATATGGCTTATGTTCAATAACCTTCAATTAAAACAGAGGTACCGTGATGTAAATTGGCACTTAACAAGAAGCCCGATGAAAAAAAATTATACTATTGAGTGACCATGCTAAAACATTGCAGAAGACCTCATAGAATTTTCAACATACTTTTTAATATAATTGAAAAAGTTTGACAGTTCCATTGGCTCAAATAAACAGGACAAGTACGAAATTGATGAACTTGATCTAGCTGTGCCTATAATTTTCAAATTTTTTAAGTTGTAAAGTGTAAACAAACAGCTCCTTCAAGACAATCTAATCTATATTACTCAGACTCGCAAGGTCATATGGGGTGATGGACCTAGTCCCATATCCGAGTGTCGTTCTTGTCACCAATCATATTTCGAAACAGGGACTTGACAATAAGGGCATGGGTACAAGCAAAAATCTCTACTAAAAGTACGAGATTTCGAGTTTTTTCAGACACAAGGCTCAAAATTGGAGAAAATAATACGGAGTAGTATATGTGTCGTATAATCGTCCTGTCCTCTACTTTACCTCCCTTTTGGAAAGTGTCGGATTGTAAGTGTGCTACAGATTCCATGCTCATATCCCTATGCATCATGTCAGATACAGGGATGACCCCATATGTAAACATTGAAGTAACATAGATTCCGAAACCTACATAATTGTACATACATTGTACAAGAGAAGGGAAAGGAGGATGATATATATTATATTTGAAAGATAGGAGTACAAGCATAAACATATAGTCCGATAATATATAAGGGTATATATGTGCTGTGTGCATACACCACTAGGCCACTAAGGGGGTCGAGGGGATATGACAGATTGACAGTCTATAAAACTAGGGATCTACAAATATACAGTCGAAGCACACCTCAGGAGCCATCCAACGATATGTTCCGGTTTCAGCGGTCATAACACCTGATTGAGACTTCACTCTTGCAACGCCAAAATCTGCTACCTTGACCACCTATAGAACAGTTTAAGAAAACATATGACTAACATTTTAGGTTTTCAGACGCTAGTATCCGCCTCAATTTTATAGCTTCAAGCAATGAAAAGGGTTCGTATGGAACCAAAAAAGTTTGAGTGATTCGGTGTGCATATAATAGCAATTGAAATTATCAACCAATAAACATACATAATCTGGAATAGTTTAAAAGCAGAAAACATTTAAAAGCTTCTTGCTCAAGAGGAAACTCGGAAATCATACGTGTTGGCGGTATTACTCAACATACTGGATGTCATCAACTCATCATCAGAATGATGCCTCTCAACTGGCAGGTTTAAACAATGGAATAGGAGAGGGATTTTATCAAAGCACACAATTTGCAATCGAATGCATAGCTATAGAAACGGCTTTTATGTGTAGGATTGCAGGCTATTAATCATTTTACGAGCTTTCCAGGACATAGGTAAGAGATATACTAAAAACAAGGGAACTTGCAAACAAAAATGTAAAGTTCCAGTGTTACATTTGCTTAAAGCTTTAAGCTTATGCCCGACGCAGCTTACACTACAAACTCCTGACAGTCGCTTATGTAAACACGTGAGCCTGATTAGGGAAGAGAACATTACTAATGTGTTTCTAAGTTTCAGAAACAGCTCAATAGGCCTGTTAAACTCAGTGTCTATTTTATTTAAATATAAACAACAAAATGAAGTTAACACAAGACGATAAATCAAAACACGAGTTGGTTAGGAAGCATTGCAATGTTCCAACACACCAGTTGTTACTGTCCAACAGCAGGCAAACAAAGAATTTTTTTTTTTCCTTTTCCAAGTTCTCGTATCTTATCCCGTCATCACAATTAAGTGTGCAAAAACATTTACCCCAAGGACACACCATGTTGGATTAAAAGGGTACCTTATTCAAGCTTTTCAAATCTAAGGACCACATGCAAACAGGTGTTGAAAGTTACAACCGTGCACAGAAAGGTTCATCAATAATTTTATAGGGTTTTTCTACATGATAACCCTATGTTTTTTCAAATTCTAGGCCTACTTTTCAAAGAACACACATAGTAACCCTCAACTTTATTAATACGTATTGCCGTGACCCTTAACTTGTTTTCCGTCAATTTTGTCCGTTAAGTTTTGACGTGGCCAATTGAATTTTGACATTTCTTACAAAGTAACCTTATATTTTTAAAAATTCTAAAAGATAATCTTACTTTTTCTACAAACCACACGTGTATAAAATATAATTCTTCAATTGAATTTTCCTTTCAAAATTTCACTCGATTACACCCAAATTGTCAAATCTACCATCATTACCCTTCAATTAATCGAGTTTTGAAAGAAAAATCCAATAAGAATTTTTTTCGACATCAAGCAATTATCAATAAGATATTATAATTATCAAAGTAAAAGTACTCTATAGAGAACATTATAATTAATAATCAATCCCAAATTTGATTCATAGGATTAATTTCATTAAAAACATTTTGTTTTTAAAACATAAACAAATACCCGAAAACTGAAAGTCTTGTAAACACAATAATGACTTACTTCAATTATAGGACAATTAATACAATAGAGTTGGGTACAATGGAGGAGTGGAGATTCATTTGTAAACATTGGGCTTAATAGTGGTTTTATTTGTTAACTATTGAATCCGATTTATGGAAATTTATGATAGTGATACTTTAAAGAGAGGATGATATTGAGAGTTGACATTTTTCGGAGTAATCGAGTGAAAACCATGCTAAGAATGATAAATTAAGGAACTAAGGGAGTATTTTTAAGAGTTTTTCTTTTATAAAAAAACAAATAGGGTTATTTTGTGGGATTTAAAAAAATATAGGGTTCCATGTAAAATATCTCAAAATTTAATTGTCCACGTCACCTACTTAACGGCCAAAATTAACGGAAAAAAAGTTAAGGGTTACGGCAAAGCGTACTAATAAAGTTGGGGGTTACCATGTGTGTTTTCTGAAAAGTAGGGTTACCACGTAGAATTTGAAAAAATACAAGGTTACCCTGTATAATAACCCAATTTTATATTTGCGGAAACTGACATTTAAAACCACACTAGAATCTATAACGTCTCACCTCATTTTCATCCATCAGAAGATTGGCAGCCTTCAAATCCCTGTGAATGATATTATTCTGATGCAGATAGTTCATTCCTTTGGAGATATCAATAGCTACTTTTAACACAGATGGTAACTTGAAAGTTCCCTTGTGCTTGTGCAAATAGTCATAAACACTTCCACCAGACATAAACTCTACAGTTGATCAAAGAAAATAAGCAGGGAGTACCATAACAGATAGAAACCAAGTAAGAAGAACGGTGGTACTACCATACTACATTGAAAGCTAGTAGCACAATATAAATGGAATAATGGATGCAGCGAATAAGTTTAACCTTACATCTTTAAAAAATAAAAAGGGTTGTTTCCATAATAAGATATTAACTCCATAACAAAGAGGATTGTACAGTGTCCAGTGTAGTTCAATAAAGACCAGAGTCAAAAAGAAGAAATTTACCTGTGACTATGCACAAACTAGGAGGTTTTGTACATGCGCCAATGAATTGAACAACGTTCTTGTGACGAACTTTTCTGCAAAAACAACACATTTTCTGGCGTAAATATACCATACTTATAAATTCAATCTGAGAAGTTCAGACAACCACATTTCACATTTCAATTAATGGAGGCTTGCCAAAAAATATTGCTTTCCTAATTTTAAGGAACATTCTTGAAGTTGAAGTATTTGTTACGATTGCATCTCAGGATAATGGAGCTCCACGAATCGGCCAGTTTTTTGTTGATAGCACTGACCAACCAAATAATCTTAGCACTTAATACCAGGGGAACTCTCATCATGTTTTGGAGAAAATACTGAGAAAAGAGAGACATCATGCATAACAAATATGAGAAAGAGGCACAAAATTGTATCCAGAAGCTTAGAAAGAAATCAGACCTCATGATAAACACTTCCTGAGCAAACTCCTTCTGTAAATCTGTATTTATACGCTCAGCTTTGAGGACCTTTATTGCCACATCCTGACTGCAGTACGTACCTTTATATCTGAATTTTAATAACAAAACAAAAAGATACCATAATTATTATATATTCAAAGAATTAACCAGGTCATCTAAAATGCAAGGCGTTAGTGACTTACAGATCACCGTATGACCCAGAAGCAACTTTGTTCTCAAATTTTAAGAGCTTTGGATCGATTTCCCAAACATCAGTACCATCATTCGGTATCTCCACATGGGCACACTTAGATTCAATTGGGGTTTGCTCTTGCTCAACCATTGGAGATGATGACTGCTGACTGCGCCAAGATGAGTTCTGTGGAGGCAAATAGAGCACATTGTGGGTGCGAACAAATTTTGGGAGTGTTCTATTAAAGGGAAGCGAGACACCATTGATGAACACAACAGCATTTCTCTATGGCGGGGTAAGGTGGTCAAATGTGCGTACTCTTACACTTATATTGATTTAACAGAGAAACGCATGTTGAATATTGCATTGAGTCGAATTGGCCAATCGCTACTTCATGATATAGCATGTGTACATACCCTGTTAATTATTTTGCTTTATTTCATTATATTCCAAAGCCAATAATGAGTTTTCAGCTTCATTGGAAAGTGGAAACCAAAACTGGTGTTTAGCATAAACTCACACAGTCATCAGTACACCTCTGCTATATAGCCATTGCGCATTCATGTTGATATCAGTCACACCACCGCTGTTATGACAAACTAAACAAGAGATGTTTTCTTACTTCGCTAATACGGAGTATATGTTCAACATGTTAAACAATTATAGTAAGAAGAACGTAACTGCATTGGAACACTCTTTTTGGACATTCTTAAGCATTTAAGCAAAGACATGCATATATAACCACGAAGGCACTACCAAAAAGGATGCATATCAGCTTCTTGAACAACAAAATAGAAAACTCAAAAGCAAAAGCAACAGAGTACCTCAATTCGTTTTAGTTCTTTTTCTAAAGCAGATCTGAGTCTCTGAGTTTCCTACAAGATCAAAATGAAGCACAGTTATTGATAAACTGACCAATAAACACCTGAGAACATATTTAAATTATTGCAGAAACAACATAAATTCCTGAATCGAGAAATCCCTGATAATAAGCATAAAGTTAGGAACACCAATAAAAATGAAGTTTAGCCATACAAATTAGCAACATGCTTACGGTCATGCCTACATTTAGTACTAGTAGATTTACTACCCACCCTCTAATAATACGGGAAAAACATTGGCAGAGTTTTATGCGCAAGTACATACTTCCTCTGTTACATATGGTTGTATACTTTTTTTCAAATTTTAAGAAAATGTATACAACCATATGGAACGGAGGAAGTATAAGATCGGCTATAAGGCAATGACACATGACCAGTAGGCCAAGTCTAGAAACTAGTTAAAGCATCCTAGGCATCACCAATATTTACACGGTGTAAAACAATAGCATATTCCGTATTGTCGTATTCACATCTAGCTAATTGTATTCACACCAAAGTAGACGCCATTAAACAACCTCGCCTTTTGGATTTATCACAAGATGTATGTTTAGAATCCCAGACAGGGCTGAGACTGTCCGTTGATATCGGAACCTCGTTAGATGTGGAGCCTTATGCAAATTAAGGTCTTCTTAAAAGAAAAAAGAGTTGGCATTAATATCTTGGCCATACAGAGATCAGCAAATATTCTATATTGGAAAGTAAATTATGAACAGAGAAAGGTATTCAAAAGATGTATTCTTCACTGGACACAGGAAGGATAATAACTTTATGTATTCAACACTAAAGACAAGAAAGGTAAAAAAAAGATGGACATGAACAATCTTCAAAAAGACACAGAGAAATGGATCAAAAGATGATTAAAAAGCACCATCACTGTGCTCAAATCATATACAGAGGATGCAAATAACCGCTTAGTTGTAATGAAAGAAGAAATAGTACCTCATATGGCCATCCATCAACAACAAAAACATCTAGAGAGTAGCCATCTGTGGATGAGAAGGCGTGTGCTTCCTGAATATTCAGCCCTACTTCTGCCAATAGGGACGTTAACTGCAAAAACAGAGATATAATTAAAGCACTGACTAGAGGATAAAAAGGGACAAACCTCCAGAGGCCTGGCCAGTGACAATTGTTGTCTATGTGGGCTAAGTTAAGCATGTTAGACACCTCCTCTTTAAACTCTCAAAAGGACATTTTTGGTGAAACACCATGGTATTACTCAAGACTTCATATTAAAAATATGGATACCTACTAAGATCATAGACCATAGAATACAACACCCTAGTTCACAGCTTATACTGACTCATCACTACTGCATCAATGGGGTTCAAGCACAGCAGTAGAACATACACATAGACCCAAAGTTTTCTGAGATCGGCTGACAAAAACCACAAAGCAGTTGTTGCTAAAACAGAAAACGTGGAAATGTGAAAAGGTAGGGTAACACAGGATTAAAGAAAAAACTAATAAAAAAAAGAGGCAAGACGCTGAGGTGAAACACTGAGGAGTGAGGAGGAAAACCGAGCGCTTTATCACAGAAGAACGATACAAAACAAGAGGGCAAAAAATTGTGAAATAGTGGATAAAGATTAAAGATACAGGATGAGAGGACCAATATGAAAAGAAGTTACAGAAAGAGAAAAAATGATGAAAACAGATTGAAAACATGTGAACAGAATGCTGAATGACACGAGTGAGAAAGGAAACCGAATACACAGAAGACAAACTCAAATTCAACTATTCTCACAATTCCCTCTCCACTCTGCTCCATACAGAAACATATGAAACTATAACCCGTACCTGTCTTGACAAATTATAGGATATTGCGGTTCGACTGGGTAACTCAATTACAATGCCCCAACCATGCAACTATAGCTATTACACAATTTTATTACCAACCTGACTAAGAAGTTTTGGTTTGTCATCTGTGGAAAAGGTGATCTCATGCATGGGCCTGCATATAAACAGTCAGCTGCAATTGTAAGCAAGCTTACATAACTAGGTCTTTTAATAGGATGCATCATCGAAATGAAAACAGAAACTGAAAGTACGAAACTAGCAATACAGACAAATTGTATCTTCCAGATAACAAGTGGAAGAGAAATGCAGCATATAAAACTCAGTACAACCTTTATTGTAAAGCCAACAAATCAGTGATGTGAAAGGAAGACAATTTAACAAATATTTTTCTATGGAACTATCCATTACAGTCGAACTGAATGAAAAATTAAAGAAATGTTCCATTTGTATAGGATCAAACAGTCATATTGAAGTAATTATAGTCCCGCACTGGATGCAAGTTACAGTGACATCGTGATTACACCGTAAAACATTACCTTTCCTATAGGCATAGTTATTAGGTCACAGGACCTAGTTAATTAAAATACAATCAAATATATTCTCTGCCAGAAAATATATTCACACCATTGTAGAAGAAAAAGGTAAATGTATGATGATGAAATTACCGCAAAAGCCTTGAACTAGCATTTGCTTCATTATCATCCCCATCCTCATCATCATCATCATAATGTAATTGGTTTCCTTCAAGGGCAAGGGCTTCCAGGTTCGGGGATGAACCAAAAGCGGGTGGTGGGTGACTATGAACACATCATTTGGAATAGGCAGTTGATCAACAAGGCATTAAGATTTAGAATAAAGAATGATACATTAACGTTTACCAGCATTACAATTTGTGTTTTAACAATGCACACCTTTTTCGGGTTGATGGAGAAGATTCCTTTGCCTTGTCATCTGAGGTTGCATCAGCAGAAGGAAGAACCTAATCAAATAAATTCCATACACATATCAACAAGAACTCAGAAGCTAACAAAAATAAATCTTGTACAAAAATGCAGGTATGTATATGAGGCCACCACTTGATTAATTGCACAGAATCAGCAAAGCAATATATACAGTTATTTTGATGCATACTGCTATCTGCAATGTGAAGAGTACATAACTTACTGCATTCTGATAAACAGTAAACAAAAATCCTCCCACAAAACACACAAAAAACAGCACAATGCAATCATAATCATAATCAGAAATCAACCTTCAGTAATCAAAAATACACAAGCAATGGAAGTAAACCTGAACTAAGCGGACATCAAAGGCAGGTCTATTAACAGGATCATGTGCAAGTTGCAACAATCTTCTATGCAATAACACATCTTCTGCTCTCTCCACATTCACATCCAATGCATACCTTCAATTTTTCACTAAACTCGTCATCATTATCATTATCACCTCTATCGTCTCAGAAATACATTCTAAAATATAAACTGCATACAGTTTAAATACATAATCTTGCTTCAGAATAACAGAGAGTTGGTCATTAGTAAGGCAATCATAAGATTCCAACTCAAACACCGAGAACATAAAAAAATTCACTTTTTTCTGCAACGATTTTTTACCAAGTGCGCAGTACGTGTCTGCAAACCACGTATGCTAGGTTAACTACAATTTTGTCAATATGACAAACTCGAAATCCAGTCAATAAATAATCTTAATACGATTACTCTTGAAAGACTCGAAAATGAGACCCGAGTTTTCTACCTAAGTTTTAACCTCTAAAGTCTAGACCCCACACTCACGGGTCTAAACGGTATTCTAAAACAGGAAAATAATGAAAATATAAAGGTAGTTCATAGACGGAGGGAGTATAAAATTACTGAGTAATTCCGCATTAGGTTAAAAATATATTATTACCGAGCAGGAAGACGGTGAAAATGAGACCAAAGTTGATCGTCGAAACCAGGAAGAAGAGCTTCTGGAACATTCGATTCTTTTAGCCGTCGTAACACTTGATTATACACCTCTAGTTTTTGCCGTAACTGTCTCGAGTTTTGCGCCGCCGAAAACGGCGGTGTCTCCGCCGTTGAAGCCGTCGGCGCCGCTGCCGTGCTGTTACAGCTGCTTTCGTTATCTTCCATCACCATTTTCTGTTTCACTTTTTCAGCTTTTATATTCACGGGAAAATCTGAAGGTGAAAATAATATTAATTTAATAATAATTTAATTTTTTTCAGAAAAAAGAGGAAAGTTATGATTTTAAGGAAATTTGTGTGTTAATTTGATTTGATTTGATTTTGGTGGGAGAAATTGTGATATGCATTATGCCATTATGCAATGGAGTCGACGTGGGTTTATCATTAAAGTTGATTTAATTAATTGATGGGAGAGAGGCAGCGATGAACTAATTAAGGAAGGTCAATTTGGTCAATTTATGATATGATAAATAATTACAATTTTTATTTTATTTATAGTAACGAGCAAACCCGCAACTGCTATATGTGATAGACTGATAGCCTAGAAATCGCATTATCAGGCAAGTCACCCAGGTTTGACAGACTCGAAATTCATAATAATTTTTACAATTTTTTGTGAGACATCGTCTTTCAATCAATAATTCGCAGTAGAAAATCGGAAATTAATATACTTTTGGGTATCAACTATCACCTTAGATCATCGTCTAAATCAAAACTTTAAGATGATAGTTAAGGTCCAACAATATACTCTTTTCATACCTATCCAAAGGTAATATTGACTTTTATACACTTGTCAATACACGTTTTGCAACGTGAATATCTTTAGTTACACATTATTATAAATTATAAAATATTGATACTCTTATAAGAACAATAAATGAGACAAGAGTAATATCAAAATTTTCTTACAACTATAAATAGTGCCAAAAAGTCAAATGTTACCTTTAAATAAGTATTTGGGGAGTATTTATTTCCTATTAATAAATTATCGAGAATTTGTTTTAACCTTCTCAATAAATTATTGAGAGTCCACAATATTGGTCCGTTTTAGTAATGTATGTAACATTTGAGTTTGTAGGTATTTTTATAATAGTAAGTCTTGCTTGTGACGGGTCACCATTTGTGACGGATATTTTGTAAGATAAAATGGATACAAAATGAGTTAGTGTAGAAAGAGGACTACATGAATAGTTTCAGAGAGAGATAGAAAAAAAGTGGGTATTTTGTGAGAGAAACGGTATGTGACGTATATCACGTATACCCCCGTTACAAATGAGAATTTGTGTTTTTATAATGGTATTCCAGACGTGTGTCTTAAAGACATTTATTATGATTTATTTCAAAAAAGATTTCTAAGTTTATTTCATTAAATATGGCAACATTAGTTCGTACATTAATTTCTAATCCTATATTATTAAGAATCTTTGTCTAATTAGGGGTCGTTTGGTTCAAATAATTGGAATGAAATGGAATGGATTCTAATAGCAAGGAGATATGGAATAAGAATCTCATACTTATTAATGCTTGTTTGGTTTGATCTCGTAATGAATTGTAAATGTCATTCTTATTGTTTGATTCACATTTGGAATAAATTTCAAATGATTTCATTTTCTTTATCATAGATAACTGCAATTATATTATTTTGAATTAAAATTAACTACAACAAAGCCAAAATTCAAATTAATCCATAAAAATCAAATGACTCATGTTCATATAATACGATAATAGCAAAATTATTCTAAGACCGAAAAAAATCCACATAAAATGTTTTACGAAAAAAATCCACAAAATGTTTTACGAAAAAAATCCACATAAAATGTTTTATGAAAAAGAATTCACATCAAATGTTTTATGAAAAATACGCAACTTATTTTTATGACAAAAATCCGCATAAAATGTTTTACGAAAAAATCCACATAAAATGTTATACGGAAAAAATCCACATAAAATGTTTTATGAAAAAAAATCCACATAACATGTTTTATGAAAAAAAACAACATAACATGTTTTATGAAAAATACGCAACTTTTTTTTATGAAAAAAATTCACATAAAATATTTTATGAAAAAAAATCCACATAAAATGTTTTATGAAAAATACGTAATATTTTTTTATGAAAAAAAATTCACATAAAATGTTCTATGAAAAAAAATCGACATAAAATGTTTTATAAAAAATACGTAATTTGGGATGAGGTGGAATGAAGTTAGAATCTTGGGTTGAGACATGGGTATGGGATTTCGAGGGTTTGGAATGGATTTACAACCCCTTGGGTATCAAACTCCATTCCAAAAGGGTCCAATCAAACACTTGAATGGGTGGAATCCATTTCAATCCATTCCAAATGCCCCAACCAAACACCCCCTTAGTTTCTTATCATGTACATTTAAAATCCAGGTTAAAAAAAATCATTTTTTTATATTTTAGTACTTGTCACGTCTCTAAATAATTAGGGGTATTTGGTTAGAAAAAGAGGAAAGGAAAGGAAATCGGAAAGGGTAAGAGGGGAAAGGTAAGCGTTCACCTAAAACTTAATTTGTTGTTTGGTTACACTAAGAAAGGGATCTAACGATCCACTCACACTCACTCCTACCACAAACACATATCACCACAAACAACCACTTATCTATTGGCGTCGGTGATGGTGGTGGGGTGTCATGCCGGCGGTGGTGGTGGCGGTGGCGGTGGTGGAGGTGTCATGGATGTGGCGGAGGTCACAGCGGTAGTGGTGGTGTGTCATGGCGGTGGTGGGGGTGTCGTCGTGGCAGCGATGGCGGTGGCGATGATAATGGCGGTGGCAGTGGGGTTGGGGACTTGGGGTGGCGTCATGGTGGTAGTGGCGGTGGTGGCTAGTGTGGTGGTAGGTGAACAAAGTGATTGAATGGTAATAGAGATTATAAAATCTCATATAATAGGGGTTGGGGTAAGAAATTAAATGGATTGAGGAGTAATTAAAAGAGTTCAATTTTCTTTATTTGTATCAAACATACAACAACAAAGGAAATAAATAACTTTATTTCTCTCTTTACCTTTTTATAAACCCTAACTAAACATCCCTCGATGACTTGATTAGATTAGAATATTACTCTAAAGATTATGTAAGACATGTTTTCATTAGTGTGAAAGTGTGAGATATATTCTTTGCTTAATTGAGTATTCTAATTATGATGATGGGACTCATGGGTGGGTAGGTTTTACATGATAAACAATAAAGAGTGTGAAGAAAGTTTAATATTAATATACTCTAAATTATTGTAGGTTTTTTTTTTCTTATGACAAATGAGGATAGATTTGATTATTTTAGGTCATGATTGATGAGTGTTGTTGTCATTGTGATTGTTACAATATTGTAAACAAAGTACGGAGTATATATTTTGTATAACTGTATTAAAATTTAAAATACTTTTAGTGGTTGTGAGCTTTATTATTATACTAATTTTATACCGTGTAAAAATATACCGGTTTATTTTTAAAAATAACATTTAAATATGATCGATTAATGGATGTATAATTGAAGATGGGGATTAGCTAACAGTAGAGAAATATGACGTATGATAAATTAGTAACATTAATATTAATATATGTTTCTTATTGTTTTAACAAATGATAAATAAAAAAGTGTTAATAAATATTTGTGACACGTATTCTAACTCCGACTCGAGCCATGCCATTACATATTTACATCTGGATGTATGGTATACAAAGTATTGATCATTAGGTGTATTTTATGCAGCTTTTTTTTTCCTAGTTTGTACTTGTATATGATTTTAAACTACCAAAACATCAGAGTTTCAAAATCAATAATACCAAAAGCGGTTAAAAGAGATTTATTGTAGATAAGACAAAGGTCTTGTTTGTTAAACAATGGCGATGTTTGGTAAACAACATATTGCAAAAAATTTAGCGAATTTGACCAATCAATATGCTATTTGGATTATTTAGCAAACGACATATTGAAATAGTAGATTGAGATTCCATATGCTATTTTAGAATATATTGCTCATACCAGCATATTCAAAGAGTAGATTACGAAAAAAAAAATAATTTGATTTTGCCACCCTATTTCGAAAAAAAGAAACATACATCAGATGTATTACTTTAGGCCTAACTTTTAATTTTTAATTTTTAATTTTTAATTTTTAATTGAGCTTATGTGTATTTGTTCTGAGTTTTTTGAAGTTCATAAGTTATATTTAAAAAAAATTCCTTCAAAACGCAAATTTAACCGAGCTTATATCAGTATATGTAATGTTTTTGAGATATACTGTAACTATTTAAGCATAGTGTTTAAATAACAAATTTAGATATTTTATAATAAAATTCATAATCTTTAAAAGAAGAATCGAAAATTTTATTATAAAATTCAGAAATTGTACAGCTACAATTGATGGTAGTACATCAGATGCATAATCTACTTCATGCCGAACTTTTTTAAAATTTTGTATTTTGTAATATAACTTCACATAATTCACTATATAAAATTTCTTTTGGTTTTCATTGAATTCATTGACTATAGTGCAACCCAATTACGTACCCTAATTTTTCTTAACTGCTACATATTTCTGGCAACTTTTGTGTTTTTCTTTTTAAATATTTTGTATTAAATTGGATCGACAATTGACATGAAAATTTCATTCTTTAATGTCAAAAAATGTAGATTAATAATTTTTTATAGTATGTATTGCTTAATATATATCGTCTTAACTTAAACACTTCATAAACCTTTTCATTCCATTCCCCTCTATTATAATTTGTTGTGAGAGTCGACTTAAACTAAAACGGTCTTAAATACTAGGATAATGTTAATGATAAAAACGGATATACATGTATGATTGATGATTATGCACACTTAGGCCTGTCAAACGAGTCAGCCGGGTCGAGTCTCAAGCCGGGTCAGAAAACGGGTCATATGGGTATCGGGTCGGGTCGGGGTCAGAATACGCGTCTGAGAAAATTTTATGACATCTTTTATTTTATCATTTTATATTAATAATATTATTATATCATTATTTTAATAATTATTTTATGATTTAACGGTTTAAAGTAGTATAAAATTGACTTTTAAACTAATTTTTTAATTAAATCTTAAGATTATATTTATTATTTCAAATATAATATAAAAATATTAATATTTTAATAATATTCTTAATTTATCTCCAAACCATCGGATTGAACGGGTCGGTTTGAGTTTCAACCATAAAATAACGGCTTATTTTCGATTCAGGTGCTTTCGGGTTGCAGGTCAAGATTTACGGGTCTTTGACCATGAAAAAACGAATCAAATCGGGTTGGGCGGGCCAGGTTTACGGGTCGAATCATGTTTTGACTGGTCTAAAGCATACATAACCTTTTTTATTGGTCTTCTTAATACTTCTTTGTTTCCCCGAAACATCAAATTTAATAATACATCGTTAAAGTATTTTTTCTCATTCTACACCTATGATATCGGATTTAATTTGGTTTTGGAAGCGGATGTATATACTTGCCAGTTTTTATGAGGTGATCCTGAATTCGCTGATGGGTGAGGATTCCAGTGATCCATCAATTTGAGTTACGCCTACGTCTCAATTATATGTATAAATTTGGCTAAAATACAACTTAAAACTTAAAAAAAGTAAATAAATAATTGACAAAAACTATATATAAATTGTTTTGGTCAATCGATTGCGGCATTATTGAATTAGTTCACGGTTAACGCAGTTAGGCAACATTTTAATTTTAATCTAAAGTAGATCATTTAAATAAAATGTTATATACTCTTATTACTACAATAATAATATAAAATTGTAAAACTTCATCTATATATACCCGTGTAACTTTGCACGGGTTCTAAACTAGTGTATATATAAATTCAAATCCTTTGCCACAAGCCTCCAAATCTGTTCTACCAGGTGTATGTATACAATTCAACTGGTTGTATAATCCACTAATTGAAAGAGGTTACATCAAATAATAACAAATCTATATTTTTGTGATAATACATACAATCTTTAAGTATTTCTAAAGCGCGTCTTTAATAACTTAAATATGATAAGATACACAATATACTCGCATTAATTACTGTTAAAATGAATTTATACATAAATATCTCACGAGAATGCATAGTTTATGAATATGTAATTTGTGTTTGCTTTATTTTTGTGAAATATGAATTTATCTGACCGAAAACAATTTTAATCGAGAGCTCATGTAAGACACTACCCTGACTTATTAGTTAGACACCCACTATGGTGCGCCTGGGTACCATGGCCATCAGAGTTATCGCCTACTTCCCTACGGTGGTGCACTCCAAGGAGAGAAGTGAGAGTTGCTCTCAAATTTAGAAATAAGAAAAAAAATGTGAGATAATGTGTTCCGTGTAATTTTTGTGTATGAAAATACTCAAATAAATGGGTTTATATAATTGTTAGAGAGATCTAACAGGCAGATCATAGGGAGCAAAAAGGTGGCCTTGCACGTGACACAATCACGAGCTGAACGACGGTGATGTGTGCGATGGGAGACTAGTTTATCATCCTCTATTATATAGTTAACACTAAATTACACACCTGCATATACAACGTGATAACTCTCCTACTATCTCATCATGTAAGATAAAGTTATTATTCTGAAGTTTAGAGCAATATCCTACTCCAAAGAACTATTGATAGAGTAGCAAACATCTTGTTCAACAAGTCTCTATTATGAATAGATTACGACGGGTCAAGTACTAGGATAGATAAATAAGGAGAAAAAAAATAAAAAATAAAGAAAACTAAAAGTAAATAACAGCCCACATTTTACATTTGCGTTCCAGATGTTCCAAGTAGTTCCATGTAGGAACTACTTAAATCGTTTTTTGGAACACCAAAGCCACAACACAAAACCAAAATACAACCTACAAAAGCCAAATACAAACCCATTTGAAATAAGCCACGTGGAAATAATGAAAGGGGGTGGGATTTTTAGTTTTTGTGCACTTTTTATTTTATCTTAAAATGAAAATAACTTTATTTTCATACATTCTAAATAAATAAAAAGTGCATCAATATTCATAACTTTGTGTTTTCTACAAATAGAGACGATATATTTTGGAGTTCATTTTAATTTTACTTATCGTCTTATTTTCGTTGTTTTAAGTTGTATCTTGATATATATATTTATAATTAGTAAAATCGTTTTTCATTTTCGAATTTTGTTCTTTATATAATTTAATTTATATTAATTGTAAATATATTTTTAACAACTATCAAAACAAAATTATGATGTATGGATATAATAAATAAAATGTGAAGTTAGTAGGTTAAGGAGGTCTTGATAAACAAAATTTTAATATTAATATTTTAGTACATGAACTAAGTCTAAGTCGGGCTGCAGGAACTACTTAAACGTAGTCTTAAACTTACAAGTTACAACGAATATAACTCTCATCACAAATTAGAATTTATGCACCTGGTTAGGCAACAGGCAGGATGTGTGGTACCTAGTACCTACTGCCTAGTAGACCCTAGCATTCGGGAACCAAGCCATCAGTAAGTAGGTTAAAGAATTATATTAATATTTTAGTGCAGGAATTAAGTCTAAGTCGGGATGCAGGAACTACTGATAAACGTAGTCTTAAACTTACAATGAATATAACTCTCACAAATTAGAATTTATGCATTTTGTTAGGCAACAGGTAGGATGTGTGGTACCTACTGCCTAGTACACCCTAGCATTCGAGAACCAAGCCATCGGTAAGTAGGTTAAAGAATTATATTTTTAGTGCAAGAACTAAGTCTAAGCCGGGCCGTAGGAGCTACTGATAAACGTAGTCTTAAATTTACAATGAATATAACTCTCACAAATTAGAATTTATGCATCTTGTTAGGCAACATGCAGGATGTGTGGTACTTACTGCCTAGTAGACCCTAGCATTCGGGAACCAAGCCATCGGTAAGTAGGTTAAAGAATTATATTAATATTTTAGTGCAGGAATTAAGTCTAAGTCGGGCCTTAGGAACTACCGATAAACGTAGTCTTAAACTTACAATGAATATAACTCTCACAAATTAGAATTTATGCATCTTGTTAGGCAACATGCAGGATGTGTGGTACCTACTGCTTAGTACACCCTAGCATTCGGAAACCAAGCCATCGGTAAGTAGGTTAAAGAACTATATTTTTAGTGCATGAACTAAGTCTAAGTCGGGCCGTAGGAATTACTGATAAACGTAGTCTTTAATTTACAATGAATATAACTCTCACAAATTAGAATCTATGCATCTTGTTAGGCAACAGGCAGGATGTATGGTACCTACTGCTTAGTACACCCTGGCATTCGGGAACCGAGTCATCGGTAAGTAGGTTAAAGAATTATATTTTTAGTGCATGAAATAAGTCTAAATCGGCCGTAGGAACTACTGATAAATGTAGTTTTAAATTTACAATGAATATAACTCTCACAAATTAAAATTTATGCATCTTATTAGGCAACAGACAGAATGTGTATTACCTACTACCTAGTACACCCTAACATTTGGAAACCAAGCCATCTTCCATCACACAATTATGTAATTTAATGTGTATCATTTTCATTGAATACACATTGGCATATCCAACATTTCCATTTTCCATTACCAACTGCAATGTGCTTCCTGGCCATTTCGATCAATCTTCATCACTCACACTTTAAGTTTGTCCCATCATATTTTCTTCTTTATTGGAGTTTGTTATACTCTCCTATATTCAATTTAAAAATAACATTTATTTATTGGACATCCAAATTTTAATCACAATAAAAATAAAGTATTTCTTGTAAAACATTATTCATTGAAACTAATATATTTACATTTGTTATGAATTTTTTGATAACATTATACGTTTATATTGTGTAAAAAGGAGTTTTCTCAAATAACGTTTACAAGTAATGTTCTTAATGTTACTAATGTTACAAATAAATTTCTATTAATACACTCTTTTGTCCAACTGAGATGTTTGTACATACTTTATTTTGTCATCATTAAATAAAAAAATAAAGTGAATGCAACATCTCACTGGGAGAGAGGGAGTAGATGGCAGGCAGCTACGCTAAGTGCTTGACTATCTCTTCGTGTCTTCATCTATATATAGATAATTAATTCTTGTTTGAAACTCTTTCTGATGTGAGTGTAAACGACGCAGATCCAAGTTACTCCATAATTTTGTACTATGTGCGAAGGTTATAACACAACCAAATTAATACTCCTCATTTATGGTCATAGAGTACTCAGTTGAGTAGGCTGCATTCGACCGAGTGCTTATTTTGGGTGTTTTAATCAAGCTATTGACTTGGTGACACTCAACCGATTTAGTATGATATTTGGTCGAGTATCATTTTGCACTTAAACAAGTGTCGGTTTGAAGTCGTGTTTTCAAGCAATTTTGAAGAGAAAAATGGTTATGGAGTATATAAATACCATTCTAGTCGTCATTAACATTTCATAATCATTTTGCAAACCTGATTCACTCCCTAATCACTCTAATCAATTATCAAGCAAGGTTCTATTATCATTTTCGATTTTCATATTTCGTAGTTCGCACGTCTACCGGTTTGAAAGTTCTAAATTCCGTCTTTATTTCATTTTGTGTTGGCCTGGTCTTAAACCCTAATCTGGGAATTGTGTAGATTGGAAGGAAATGGTTGTTTTGTTATAGATTTTGATGGGAGTTGCATGTATCGTTGTTTATGTGAGGGCTTAGTTGAAGAGCGGTGCTAGATTGTCATCTTTGCTTCTGGAATATTTGAAAAAAGTAGGGTTACCCTGCACAGTACAATTGTTTGATTGATTGTTAGATGAATTGAGTCTATGTGATAATTGTGATTGTGGATGTTAGAGGTGATGAGATAGATATTGTGAGCCATATCGGGACATGGTTTCACCCTCATGTTTCGTCCCTTTTAACTCTCATCATAGGGGGGATACGCACATCAATGAGTGGAAATTTGATGATCATGTTGCAGGTTGACATAAGTTGAGGTGGGTTACCTGTTGCAATGGAAACCCAACTACTCGTTGGGATGAGAGTTATTGGTTACGATGGAGATTGGAGGTGGTGAGTACAGTTGGTATTGCTTTGATTGTTTTCATGCTTATTGTACTTGTCTTTTCCATTACTATATTCTACTGTTATTACCGACCTTGTGAGGTGGTGGAGGGGGTGTTAGTTTGTTTCACAAAGATTTAAAAGATGTCTCAATATTCAAACGTAAATTATTGTTTAAAACGACAATGTGTCTCTTAAACTTAAAACGAGTTAAGTATTGAAGTTAAAAGAAAACAAGGATATACAAGGACTAAGAAAGATTTATATTACGGTGTTTAATAAACGGCAGATTAATAATTTTTCAACATATTCAAAACTCTTAGCATGTTTAACTCATCAATATACTGATTTATGTATTTGGCAAGTGTCATATTGAAGCACTAGATAAGTAGATTCGGCTTCAATCTAACGTTTTAGACTATGTTGCTCCCCCGACATATTTATTTTAGTAGATTGTAATAAATAAAAATGTCAATCATTTCTATTAATCTAAACCTAATAATTACCAAAGACTTGTATTAAATTTATTAATTGAAATATACTAGTCAATTCAAATATTTAATTTGTCAGCCTACATTTTCATTTTTAATCCGTTGGACCAATAAATAAGTTTTTGATAATGATATTATGGTGAGTACCAAACAATGCCTAAATGGAAAAATATTTGACCCTTTTTTAAAAAGGATATTAGCATCCTAAAAAATACTTTATGCTCTTTTGGACTCAATTTCAGTTTATTTCAATTCAATACAACTTTATTCAATTTAGTTTAGTTTAATTTAGTCTACTTTAACTGATATAATTCAGCTCTTTACAGATTAGCTTATACTTTAGTTTAGTTAAATTTAATTTCACAAGTTCAATTCAACCCTTTTAGAGGCGAAAATAACAATAACAAAACCTTACCACATACTTCTTCGGTAACTCCTAACCATTGACGTTTAGCAGTAAGTTTTCAGTAAACTAATTTGCCAACTATACCAATAAAATAATGGCAAATGGGCAAATGAGAAGAGAGAACAAAATGATTTTGTTAGTTCCAAAGGTGTCGGGCTTTCGCTTCGAGAAGAGAAGGCTGCGCAAATTTCGTGAATATGGTCAACTAACATCCAAGACATGCCTAAACATTAAACAAAGACCTTGCCTGGCATCTACAAGTAACCTAAGCGAACCTTTAGGAATAACCAAACAATCTAAATTTAAGACCACCTTCAACAAAGGTTACCAACTAGGATATCAAAAAGATCGGTCTCCTTAATTATGTATTAGAAAAAAATTAAGAAAATCCTTTATGAGTAAGGTCACCCCGTGGATAGTATTGATAGCATTTCTAACATGTAAATTTGTCGATAGACCCTATTGAATAGTATTGATAGCATTTCTAACATGTAAATTTGTCGTTCGACATGAACTTTAGACGAACTTCATCGTTAGGTAGTTGTAAATTTGTAATTAGAACTGGTAATTTATGATTTTTATTCCTTTTTTACTTATTTTTAGTATTTATAAATTCAATTCGGGCCGATATAAATTCAGTTCATTTCAGTCCTATTAATTCCGTATTATTAATAAATTAAGTTCGTATCAATTTTGTTCAATTTAGTCAGTTTTTATCTAAAAAGTCGGTCAAAAAGCAATTTTTTGGGGTGAAATATGGTAATATGATTTCATAGTGGAATATTGGCATATTTTATTTTGAATACCAAGTAGGAAAGAACCGAAAAATGTGTTAAATCCGTAGAAAAGAGGAGACATGAAATGACAAACATTGGAAGTGAAAAACGGAAGGATGCAAGCATGAATCATGCATGCAAAATCCTTAATCAAGGCACGTGAAGATAAGACCATGTCACGTGGCAATTGAAGTGACTCTTGAAGATGAGGAAGAGGCAAGGGTATAAACATAAATTGAAAAAAATGAGAAGTATTTGTAATGGTTATGTGAATATGTGGCGACACGTCGTGGGCGTAGGAATATGAAGAGAATCAAGAATGTGCGATCTAATCCTCTGAACAAAGAAACATCTTTAAACACAAGCAAACATTTTAATAGCCTTATCCATCCAATCAACGCTTTCAAGTCAAACCCAACAACCTAATATTTCTACCAATTACAAATAAGTTTCATAAAATACATGGAAATCATATGATATCATACATTTAATAGAATAGGTATGACCGCTAGGGTTGAGCAAAAAATCCAATGATTCGAATTGGTCCGACATTCGATTCGTATTTGATCCGAATTAATGGATATCTGATTTGAAACGTGGTTTGGTTCGGATACCCGTATCCGAATATTTGGATATCGGATCAGATATGGATATTTTGCTTAAAAATTTGGATATCCGAAAGTTATCCGTGTAATATCCGATCCGTATCCGAGATTTGATCCATAAATATTAAATAACACTAGCTAATTTCAGATCAGATCATGGATACTAAAATTTTGGATTTTCGGATCGGATATCCGATCCGAAGTAGGATTTCGGATCAAATACTGCCCTAATGACCGTAAGAGTGCCCACTTCATACCCGATTCGTTTAGTTATTTAATAATTTACATTTGTTTTATATTTCATTCTAATCAATAATTTCTTCTCTCTTTTCTTTTTGAAGCTAATTGGGTTTTTTTTCCATATTCTGTTTTACTATAATGTTTTATGTGGCCTAATTGTAATTGAATGTGGGGGACTAGGGTAGAGCCGTAAAGGGGTTTTTATGATATGATAAATTCAACAAGTTTTTACGGAGTACTTCATTGAATCTAAATAAGATGGACCAACGGTTACTACTCCGTCCGATTTTTTGTGTTGTTCCCTTTAATTTTAACCCAAGAAATAAGGAAATCAATTTGAACCACACAATACACATAATCCCACATGAAATTGATTTTGGATCACACAAAGTTGTCCAAAAGAGGAAAGAGAGAACGTCATGTAATTAGACCAAAACGGGAAAGAGAAACATCATAGGACATCGGAGGTAATATTTTTTTTATTAAATTGTAATCATTTAATGACAAAATATTATAACTTAAGTTGTGTTTTTTTACTCTAAAAATGGTGGTAACATTTTATCATAAAATAGTAATATTTTCACCGTAAAATGACTAAATCCACGACAAGGACATACGAGATTAATAAAAGTTAGAGCCTTACAATGGGTGGAGAAGGGGAAACACCACCTAGAGGTTTTTTACAAGGTTTTCAATGACAGAACGGAGAATCGGAAGAACAAAAAGAGCGTTCATCAGTTAGGAGAACAAGAGTCACATTCAACCGAATAGACCAGCATGTATTGTGGTCCATCATAAGCGAAAAAGAGTGAGATCAAAATCATCAAATCTATCTCTATAAAAGGACTAGATTTTCTAAGCTTCTGATTGGTCCCTTAAATTAGGGAAAATATGGCCCCATCATGTTTCATTATGAATTAATTTCTCTGCGTGTATTCTCTCCTTATCTTCAGAATTATTTCTATTCCATAATTCCTTGCGTATATTCCCTCCTTATATTGAGAATTAATAACTTCGTTCTGTAATTAATTTTAATCCGTAATTCCGTATTCTGATCTTTCCTCATTACTATTTCTATTTACATAATCGATTGCAGTAGTACATTTCGTCATTGTCATAATAAAGTACGATATGTTCAAATTATTGTTAATCTTATCTATATTAATACATAAACATTTAATGATTTCTGGTGAAGCCACGTCATTAATCAACGATTTAATTTTTTTTAAAGTCATTTATGATGGGACCTACACCAAACTTTATTGAACTAATTTACGAATAACTGCCTACATTTAGTTTCGTGGTGTAAATATTACGTTTTAATTTTGATTTATTTGTAAACAATAATTTCTACGTAAACGATTACATTTATAACGTCAACTTATATGTTATATATTATATGTTATATATTATATATTATATATTATATATTAAAATATAATGTCAATGTTGATTTTTACATAATTATTAAATAAAGATTTATGACTAATAATCAACCGTACAATAAATAATACATAATTATCATAAATTACAATAAATACTAAAAAATTACATTTTATAGTGATATTTACATTTTCAGGTACTCAATACGATGTTTAAAACTTAATTTGAATGTGTGTTTTAACATATTGTCAACATAAAAGAAATTGAGTTGCAAAATATTCATGTATTATGGTCACGATTCTGTAAATGTTAATTATCAACGACAATTTTTCTAAAAATATATCCGTGCATTTTTGCACGGGTTAAAAACTAGTCGGAGGGGAAGAAAGAATCAAGGAAGGAATTGTGACAAATAACCCGAGATAGGCATTGGGAAGGCATGCATGAGTCATATACTCATATGGATTTTTAAACAATTTATGATCTTTATGATGTCATAATATTGTAATCATACTTTGTATATAACAACATACAAATATACAATGCTTTTTAACATAATTTTACCCTTGTGTAAAATCGTGTTATAGTATAAAATTGACCCCATAACAAAAAGCCTAAGCACAAGTCATTTAATATATCAAAATTTTTATTTTATTTTTATAATTTTATAACTTACTCAGAAAAATAACATTTAAATATGTAGATTATCAACTTGTAACATTAAGTAATTCAAACAAAAATATTATTTTATCTTTTTACTAAATAACTTTGGTGAGCCTAATACTACCTCCGATTTCTTATGATGTTCCCATTTCCGTTTTGGTCTAATAACATTGATGTTCCCTGTTTCTTCTTTTGGACAATTTTGTGTGGTCCAAAATCAATTTCATGTGGGGTCATGTGTATTGTGTGGTCCAAATTGATTTCCTTATTTCCTGTGTTAATATCAAAAGGGAACAAATCGGAAAGAGTATTATTTTGTCATCAGTTTTTCCTAAATTTAAGTCTTATACAATAATTTGTATTTAGTTACACAATCACCAGTAAGTCTTCTTTATGACGGCTATATCCATTATAAACCTGCGACAAGATAAATATTAACTATGTGGGTGAATAAGACAAAACAGTTTGACACTAATCTCTTAAAAGGCTAAAATATATTAAGGGATATTTTAAGGTGTACCCACGTGTTTTTCGATTTTCTACGTTGTACCCCTACATTTTATAATTTCTATGGTATATCCTTAAACTTCTTACTTATTCTCTATAATGACCTCTTTCAAATCTCCATTAACTTTATCACTATAAAAAGTATTAATTTGACATTTGTTTTGACTCATTAATGTGGTTTCACCATTCGATATAGGAAGTATCACAAATAACTTTAAATAAACATAAAAACGTCTATTAAAAACATATGTTATGAAACATGAAATATAACAACAATTTGATGAAATGAAGTTAGATTTGTATACTATTTGGTTAATTAATGGTAATTCAGCAAACTAATAAGTAAATGGGTATGTTGTCAAGTATTCAAAGGTTAAATAGACGATTTAATAGATAAATCAAGAAATTAAGCTAGCAAAGATAATAAATAAGGTCATTACATAGATTAATGTATAGAGTTTAAGGTCAAACTATAAAATTTAAAAAAATGTAAAAATATAACATAGAAAATTAAAAAACTTGATGATACACCGTAGAATATCCCATATATTAATATATCAATGATGACAATGATCTCCTAAAATATTACCACAAAATGTTGACTTTGATTCTTAGAGCAGGGACAAGGCGATAAGGGTTTAACAGGTGGTTTTAGGGGAGGTTCTATTTATCGTAGTACGGCAAACCAGCTCATACAAGCATGTCAACAAACATTCACGAGACTCACACGGACCTACGTCGACCAATATGTTTCTCTTTAATCCAAATTTTTATTAATGACAAACACTATCTATCACAGTTTAAAGTTGGAGAGTGTTCCTCTTATAATATATAAGTGACGTACAAATCAACTGAAAATTAAGTAGAGCAGCTCGCTTGCCCCTTCCACTTGTAGTGTTGTCAAAAATACACTATCTGTCTTTAGTATGTAATAAATAATGTCTCGTGTCCATCTTTAATAAGACGGATTGCTCTCTTAATTTAGTAAGTCTTGCTTGCGACGGGTCACCATTTGTGACGGGCAGATAAAATAGATAGAAAATGATTTAGAGGAGAAAGGGGACCACATGAATAGTGTTGAAGAAAGAGAAAAAGTGGATATTTTGTGAGAGGAAATGGTATCCGTCGCAAGCTTGCGACGGATAGTGCCGTTGCAAATAAGAATTTGTGCTCTTAATTAATATATTGACTCACAATTTTAACTTAACCGTAGCAAATTTCAGTGAAATTGAACAAATAATACCCGAAACTCAAAAACAGTATATTTTAAGGTTAAACGTTGAAATTTTGGTGCTCCATTCAGCATTCTAGGCAAAACTTTGAAATTTGCTTGCTTTAGGCCTTTAGTTGGGCGATGCCTCTACATACTAAGAGCATCAATAACAATGGATAGTTTTTTCTCCATCTTTTCTCTCCATCTCTTTCTCTCTATCTATTTTTCTCCAATTATAATGGATGTTTTTTTTCTCCATAATTCTCTCCATTTTAGGACCCACTTTTTTCCTACTCAATTTTTTAATTTATCTACCCCACCCACAATCCAATTATCTTTTAGTTTTAATTATTTTTGACAACTAATATAATTGTACAAGTAATTAAATTTACGGGACAAACCACAATGACGAAATTTAAAACGTTTTAGCATCACCTTTATTAAGCAAATTACGCGAATATTCGAATATAGCCGTTAAAAATATAGCCGTTGTAAATATAGTTGTTGTAAATATAGCCGTTAAAAAATACATTGAAATACATAATATAGGCGTTACTTTTTTTCATTTAGATGACCATTGAGTTGAGTTAAGTTGAGTTCTAGGAACATAAAATTTAAATTAAACTAACTTAATACATAAAATTTACATCAGCAAAAATTACATCAGCAACTCAATTGAACTCAACTCAACTCTAATTTGTACACTGAACTCAACTCAACTCTAATTTGTACACTAATATTTGAATAATAGAGTTGAGTTCAACTTTCTAATGTAAACACCCCACCCACACCCTCTTTCCTCTGCCAACTACCCCACATTCCCTTCCCCTTTTTCTTCATTTTTTTCTCCATGAACATGAAGATTTTCTCTATGGTTATTCAAGAGATGGAGAGTTTTTTTTCTCCATAATGGAGGATGGAGAGGTGATTCTCCATTGTTATTTATGCTCTAACCAACTCCACCGATGCTCAACTGTGAATTATTATGATTGATCACCTTAAAATTTATATTCGATCCTAGAGTCGTGCACCGTAGGTAGGGCTGAGCAAAAAATCCGATGGTCCGAATTGATCCGACATACGATCCGTATCTGATCCGAAAAGTGGTTCGGTTTGGATACCTGTATCCAAAAATATTCGGATATCGGATCAGATACGGATATCATGCTTAAAAATTTGGATATCCGATATTCGAAGTTATCGGATCGGATATCAAATATCGGATCGGATACCCGATATTCGTTTAATATCCGATCCGTATCCGAGGTTTGATCCATAAATATTAAATAACACTAGCTAATTTCATTTCCGATCCGTATTTGCGGACTATTATGCTTGGAATGTTATGTATATGGGTATCTATCTTTGTATTTGACGAACTATTACGCTAGTTTTCTTTGGTAGGTAGCGGGTTTATGTTTTGTGATGTAAATCGAATGAAATTTATATTACGCTAGTTTTCCTTTTTATTACAGTTTTGACAATATATATTTACACAGATCGGATCTCGGATATCGGATAATTGATCCGAAATTTTCGGATAGTTTCGGATACTAAATTTCGGATATCCAATCATTTCGGATCAGATCATGGATAATGAAATCTTGAATTTTCGGATCGGATATCCGATCCAAAGTATGATTTCAGATCAGATACACGATCTATACTCTACCCTAGTGCACTGGGCCGGGCTAGTTTAGACTGCGTTGTGTGCTAGCCCAGACACGACAATAAAAGAGAACCCGGCTAGGCCAGGCCAATGCTGGGTTGGTAAGTTGGTTTGCTGTGGCACTAGCTTGGCCTACTAGGTAGCGGGCCAAATTGGGCCTTCTTATTTATTGTATTGGTATTTGAGTCGGTTGGACAGGGTCGAGGAAGTTGCACTAGTGGCCCGACCTAAGGATGGCGTAAGGCTATGTTGGGCTGCATGGGCCACTGGAACTTGGCTCACAAAACCTACATGGTCGGGTTAGTGAACATTTATAATCTTCATCTGTTGTGAATTAGTGAATTACTCCATATAATGATTATTCAGCGTAAAATGTATACTTTGTACGACTGTACGGGTGATATAAAAGTACACCTACAAATTTTATGTTTAAGACATTTACAACGGCATTATTTTTTAATGAATGTAATACAACAACAACAACATCAGAGTTTTAGTTCCAAAATATTTTGGGGTCGGCTAACATGAATCATCCTTTAGAACCGTCATGAGTGAACTCTCATCTCAACAAGAGAAAAAAGAAAGAAAAGAAAAAAAACGGAAGTGGAGCGAAACCAAAAATGAAAGGCAAAGGGGTTTTATAGATTTTAAATCGAACTTATCACATGTATAAGAACCCAAAAATAAATCAAGAATAAAGTTTAAAGTGATTTTAATGAATGTAATAAACAACAAAAAAAAGAATAAAATGACATAACATCTATGGTTTTTTATAATTAGGCTAACATTAGTGACAAACGAAAATACTTGGAAATTTGAAAAGCTAATAGAGTTCCTCTAAATATTTAAAAATGGTTTTTTTGTTGTCTTTTTATTTTGACACGTAAAAAGCTTGCATAAAGCAAAAATTCCAAAAATATTCTATGATAGAATAAATACATATAAGTTAATACTTTAATTTCTTAAACATCGTAAGTATTATGATTCTTTTTTCACATAAGTTTTTATGAAAATACACGATGAAAAAACCTTTTAAGAAACTTGAAGATTTTCGAAAGAGGATGTTTGATTGCTTCATGAATCTGGACACGTGAGGTGCCTACGATTCATTGAACATAGACATGTCTATTCATTAATGAAGCGACTCCAAAATTTAAACTCCAGACTAACAAATTTTGGTGAGCTAAATAAGCACTTTAAAATCAGTAGAAGGATCATACATTCGATATATTACCACCAGTTTCATAGTTTTTTAGTATTATAATAATATTTTTCGGTTTTGTTTTAAAAATTAAGAGTATTGTTATAAAGTTTCTAAGTTCAGTTATTAAAACATTAAGCTCAAAAAATTACAATAAAAACTCAAAAACATTACATACAAACTTAGTTGAATTTTAGTTTTGATGAAAAAAATTAAAATCTAAATAAAATTTAATAAGCTTAGAAAAAATACACATATACTCAAAAACAAATAAAGTTTGAGGTAATAAACAAAAATAATATTCATATGCTAAAAAAAAAAATTCATATGCTCAAAAATAAACAAGGTTTTGAGGTAATAAGCTCAAAAATACACACATGCTCAAAACAAATAAAGTATAAGATGATAAGCTCGAAAAACAACTCATATACTCAAAAACAAGAAAAATCTAAGGTAATACATCCGATGTATTTCTTTTTTCTCCTTTAAAATGGATACAATAAGTAATGACGTGAGTTCGAGGATCATTTTTAGCGATTCTGAATCCGCTTAAGTACAATGGATTCGGTTAATAACCATTTTTAGCCACTTACGATCCATATACTTTATTTGTTACGATTTAAGTTCAATATCCAATAAAAGTCAACTTGGTCCTATTTCATCCAAGAAAAAGATTTACATGCCTCCCGTAATCAACATCAAAAAGTCGAAAAACTCAATTTGGTCTATTTCCATGGAGTTGGGTTCTTCAAAACCGCTGAGATTTGGGATCTTTCGAACAAATTACCCTCAAATTATTGGATCACAAAAGTATATACAGTCATTTCTTTCTGAAGATAATAATACAATGTCATTCGCCATGTCCCATGTACAGAGAGTGGCCGAAACAACCAGCTCAGTCATTCTGACCGAGAACTGGCATATAATAAAATACAACAATACAACTTCTAAAAAACACAAGTCTCTTTATGTAAGGAAGAATGGAAGATGCAGCTAAAAAAATGCATATATAGCCATCTAATGCAACTTCTAAAAAACACAACTTCTAAAATGCATATGAAAGGAGCAACGGTAAAGGTTTAGGTTTACCTGGCAGGTTAATCCTCGAGATCTTCAGCATCCTCTGCATCTACCATCTCTTCATCTGTAATATCATCATTGCCATCTAAAATATACCTTTCAAGTTCGTCCATTTCTTCATTATCATAACTGTAAAAACTGTCAGAGTGGTCCCATAGACCCGTCCCTAGCTCCTCTCCACGACACGCAACATGAAGGTAAGGTCGGCTCCTAGCTAGGGCATCTACCATGTCCCTGTTCACACTTCCAGTCACTCCTAACCATTTCAACCGCGGGAAGTATGGCTTCTTTAGCCACCTAAAGGAGAGAGCACTCACACGCCCACAATTGTAGAGATCTAGGATCCGTAAGCTGTTCCCGTGCCATCTATCGTCGTCGACTTGCATTGACGCCAATGCCATGACTGATGTGTCACCAATGAGTGGACATTGTCTTAGACGAAGCTCACAAATAGGGATTCGACTTTTTGCCAATAAAAGAATTCCGTTATCGGAGAGATTAGGAAGATTTGACAGGTCTAATTCTTGCAGAACTGGCTTTGAAGAGTTACCATTACCTGTGCCGAGTAATGCTGTTATACATTTATCAGTTAGTCTTTTGCAGCCTCTAACGGAGAGTGAAGTTAGTGAGCTACTTGCCCTTTCCTTCAGGTATGAAATTCCGGTATCACTAATATCAGACCCATCTAGGAGTAATGACGTTAATTTGGGAAGAGTGCTGATTGATAGTAGTGATTCATCCCCGAGGCTTCTGCAATCTCTCAAATCAAGAACAGTAAGATCAAGATTAGATATTAAATGGCTAACTGCGATATTGGTCAGCAGATTGCACCATCTCAGGCCAACATGGGTTAGGGCAAGAGGAGTTGCCGAGATATCAAGAAAAACAAGATCAGTAAGTTGAATGCCATGTGAAATCTTGATCTTGAATAGGTTAGAGCAAGAGTGTAATATGGCCCGGAAACCAGTGTCGGTAACACGGCAAAAGCCACCAAGACAGATACTTTCCATGCTTGAACAATTGTCAGCCATTAGAAGGATTCCCAGATCATTGATTCGACGAAAGTAAGTAACAAGGAACTCTTGACTGCGAACAAGAGAAAGATGCTTCAGCTTTCCATGTGGGTTTATATGCTGAAGCCCATTGTTGGTTAGGTCAAACGTCACCCCTGGCTCAATTATGGGTGCATCTCGAAGATCGAGGTGGGTCAAGGATGTGAGATTCTTAGATATTGTACTAACCATGGTATCAGTGATATAATCTACAGAAAGATTTAACTTTTGAAGATTTGGTAGTACAGATGGTTGCACATGTTGCAGAAACTGATCGGTGCCTGGGGTCAGTAATTCTGTCACCATCACAGATGAGATATAACTTATTTCGAGCGAAGTTAGCTTTTCTGAAGCCAAAGTCCATGCGCGGGCAAAATTATGACGAAGAAATGTTGATACATCAAACATCAGATAGAGGGTCTACAGCAAAAAAAAAACACAAGTTAGGCAGGAATGCAGGGCACAAAAGTTACTGTTCTTTCAAGTTTTAATTAAAGTATGTAGCCAGGACAAATCTTAAACACTATCACTTAAAAACACAAGGTTAGGGTAATGCCTTCAACAACGTTTTGTTTTGTTTGTAGTTGGGATCAAAAAAAAAAAATTACATAAATGTATGGTTAGTTGAACTTTAAGATATGAAGTTTTCATCACGACAATTGAAGGATAAACACGCCTCACACAGTAGGACAAGCTTTCAGTAAAAAGAATATTATCAACAAACTAGTAGCCTTAGGAGATGCATTACTCCACAATCCACATACATCATTATATCCGTAGGAACTGGAGTGCTCTTAGCGTTCCTAATTGTCCAGATTTCAGTCCTACGTTGACCTCAATTTGAGTTCCTTGTTGCCCGTTCAAAAAGACCATAACAACTTAAGTACTTCCCAGCATCTTGCACCAAAGCTACCTCAGAAAAACATGGCCTAAAACTGAGACCACTTGTAAGCTGTGACAATCAAAATTTTTAATTTTAAACTCCTTGATGGTTCTTGTGGCAAAATCACGATCCTTTCAAAGGATACTCTTAAGTTTTCATCTTCCAGCTGTAACGTATACCTCCCAACATTATAAACTAACACTAACCTTAACGTTACAAGTTACAACCAATTAATGGATTCACAAAAGGAAATGATTTTTGCTTCACACTTCTAGCTATCTTGTGATAACCAGCATCGATCATTTGCAACTGACGGTGTGGCTAACTAGGAAATTTCTAAACAGACGAGTATTACTCTTCTAAAAGAAAATAGTCAAAGTTGATCCAAGAAATTCAAAGATGCATCGAATGACAAATTTAAGCTCCTTGTTTGCATATTGAGTCTATAACACTGAAGCATACAGAACTACAGAAGACACACAGGAACAAACTACTATAGAACAACCTTAATTGAGTTAGTTCCTCGGATTAACAGTCTTTAACAAGACCCCAGCATATGATAAATAAAAAATATATATTCAAAACAAATTAAAAAAAAAAATCATGTGAATTTCGCGAGGCATTAAAACGCAACTCACATGAGGACCCACGCTTGTCAAAGTCAAACAATTAGATCAATTCGTATTTGTTATAGTAAATCAGAGAATTTCAAGCCAGACTTAGCCAATAACTTCGCAAAAAGAGGCAGCCGATGTATCGAAAAAAACTTCTGTCTACAACTACTATATGAATTCAGCTCAATTTTGGGCATTTAAAGCAACAATATCATCCTTCGAAAAGCAATAGCAATGTGAATAGGAAATCTAAATATCTAAGCTGCTATAAATCCGATTAATAAATAAGATTAGCTAAAGCTTGTCTTAAGGCACACATATTAATTTCCCTAGCCAACTGAAAGAAAAAATACATAGAACACAATTGATACCAGTATATTTAACAGCCAATGATGGATATTGCATGTGAATCCAATGAATTCATAGATTGCAAGGAATATAGGTAGAAAAACAAAATCTGTCTTTCGGATCTTACAAGGATGTCTAGAGTAAAGGCCCATAACGCACCACCTACCCTACTTTCACATTCTGTATTTTTGCTTATGAGTTTTAATTTGTAAAGACATGTTTGTTATGTCTATCCCCTTTATCTTTTATATTATGTTTCACTCCACTTATGTTTTTCCTTTTCTTTCTTTATTTTCGCTTGTTGAGATGGGACTTCACCCATGGCGGTTCCAAAGGATGATTCATGTCATCAGACCCCAAATCATTTAAGGGACTAAGGCTCTGATGTTGTTGTTGTTGTAAAATAGAGCAGAAAACTTTCTTTAAAAGCAGCCGAGACAATTAGATCGGCATATCAGAATGCCAAGGGTAAATATTAATTACTCTTACTACCAGGCCTATTGTCTCTTGATACCAAATATTCGTTTTACAACTCTTGAATCTATAACAAGATTTATGAAACCCACTCACGAATCTAGGTTCAATACACCCACTGACCCAAGCATGTGCATTCAAGTTGAACAATAAGAAATATAACTAGTGTCAAATATGAAAACAGCATCTCAGAGCACATGTTAATGAAATCTTAAATTACGGGGAAATAAATTTGGTCAGGAAGAAATTCCTAGATCTTACTTCCAATTCTTGGCAACCACTGAGTAACTCTTCCAGATCAGAAATATGAATTGCACGGCCTCTTTTGTCGCTCACCGAACCAAGATAGAGAGACCTGGAAGGGGGGAAAAGAAACAAGAGATGACGATATAACCTGACAGTTAACCATTGCAATAGCAGAACTAACCGATGGGCAGAAAGGAAACACAGGCTAAAATACAATGATGATGCAGCTAAATCAAAGCATGACTTTACAGGCTTACAGCTTAAGGAAGAATTACTAGTTTACTACAAGTATACAATCACTATCCGAGATAAATTACAGTGAACTGATTATAAGAGCCAGATCAAGCAGAGAGACTGTACCTAAGATCTCGACATTGTGTACCGATTTCAAAAAGCAGTTTGCCACTAAAATCATTGCAATTATGTAGGAAAAGCTCATGCAAGGAGGGTCGGACAAAATGTTGAATAGCAGAGTCATCAAGCCTACAACAATCAACCTTGAGGCTATTCAAGTAAGGGTTTGGAGGCAGCAAAGGAGCTATCAGATCTATAGATGGCGCGACATCCTGAAACAAATGTTACACTAAATCAGACAAATAATTGAAAGTAAACCAGGATGCTATAGAAATTATAACATTATCAGTAGTATTCTTCCACAAAATGCAACAAAACTTTGGCGTCTAGACATTACAAATTGAATTATTGTGATATTGCCTGTTCATAAGATTACGCCTTTAAAGCAGGACCCTTTTTATCACATAACAAACCATAATCTTGCATCCAATTAGACCCAAACACAATCAAATGCGTCTAATTTGGCTACTTTATTGATCTAACTAGCAGACTGTTTCGACCTGGTCATAGAAATTCCAAATATCCAACCATATCTGAAACTCTGAACAGTCAAACAGTTAAACCAAAATCTACCAACCTTCAACTATATTTCTCTCTCTTGTAACATCTCAACTCACTTTCCATTTCGAATAGAGCCAAAGACTCCCTATTCACTAATCTTTGGTTCTAGAATATGATAGAAAGAAAGAAAGAAAAATAAGTCACCGAGCTGACTGAGCTTCTTTTAATGGTAAAATAACCGTCAATCGATGCACTTTTGATGTTTACGTCATCTGAAAACAGCCTCTTTGTGTTGCTAACTAAGCGGTCACGTTGTAGTCAACTAGTCAACATCTCAACATACAAAAAGATAGATGAAAGTTGGCTATGCTCAAGTTTTCTTCTGCTGAGCTAAATCCCACATCTACAACATCGAATGAATCTACACACTGTAGCTACTCCAAGCTAAAAGCATCATATTTCGATCAAATTACCTCCTCCTCTAGCAAAATCAATCAATAATAATACAAACATGTATGAAACTTTTCCATTTTCTCATCAAACTGACAAATCTTTAACCATATATTTGCGCTATTCAGCTAAATCAACTAAAATCAAATATATGACATCGAATCTAATCACTTTAGCTAATGCAAGCTAAAGGCATCAAATTCAAGCATTATTAATGAAAACGTTAATGAATTTTTTCCATTTTCTTATCAAATTGACAAATCTTTAACCATAAATTTGCTCTATTCAGCTAAATCAACTAAAATCAAATTGAAAAATCTACGACAAATCAATGATATCGAATCTAATAAGTGTAGCTAATGCAAGCTAAAAGCATCAAATTCTATCAATATTAAAGAAAATTATATGAATTTTTTTCATTTTCTCAGCTATTGACAAATCTTTAATCATAAATTTGCTCTATTCAGCTAAATCGACTAAAAAAAAGCACAAATAAATCAAATCAAATGAAACAAAAATCAAAAGAAGAAATAATGAATAAGAAGAAAACGGCGAAGATTGAGAAAGAGAGCTTACAAGGAGATGGACAGTAGGAAGGAAAGTAAGGATATGAGAAGCACAAAATTTAAAAGTACGACAAGTAGAAGCGACGGAACAAATCGACGCCATATCTAATTTGGACAGAATCGTCGCTAATAACGCCGACGGAAGATGCTCTAAGCCTACTATCATACTCTCTCCTTCTCCTTGATTTTCTTCCATGATTTTCTGGAGATGAGCTGGATGATACGATCGAAGTGATTAACGAAGGAAGGAAGGAAGAAATTAGGAGATTACTTGTAATTATTAGAAAGAGTATCCGCTAATTCTTGCGATAAAGAGGAGCATGTTGATTGAAGCTCAGACCTCAACTCTATACGGACTCGCATCATAAATAATCTTTAAAATTGTTCTCCCACGTCACAATGCTTAAAAGTTAAATCTAAGACCTCGACTCTATTTCGTATTGCTTAAAAAGTCGTGCATTATTTTAAACTTTAAGTAAATTAGAAAATGTTGAATTAAAACTCACTTATGAGAACTTTCAATTTATGTTGTTAACCAAATAAACCAAATAATATAATAGTTTATGGGTATATCAGATATTTCTTAAAAACCGAAGGAATATGGTAAAATTTGAAAAAATATAGGGATGCACTGTAGAAAATCTCATATTATATTTAATTTGTAATAAATATATTGAAAATAGTTTTATAATAGAAAATAATAGATTTTAGTTTAAAAAATTGGTAAAAAATTTGATTTATGCTTAATTGCTCATTCTTGTAAAGTTATGGGGCTAGTTTGCTACACGAAATTTACCCACAAGTTATGGGGGTAATTTGTTATGTTTTGGAAAAAAACATTTTTACAAATCTTTTGAATTGAACGGTTTGAATAAAAGTAAATTAACTTTTTCTGTAATTTCAAAAGAGCAACACCACGCCTATTTGAGACGGATTCATCTTTTAAGAAACGAATAAGTAATAACGTGGGGTAAATAGACACACAAACATATTGTCAGTTTTGATTAATGTTTTGCGTCGGAAAGTCTTCGCCAAAACTATATCCTCGTTGGTGTATTTTAAGGTTTAAGTATTAGCTCCATATGAAAATGTAAAGGTCATAAGTAAAAGCTACATCTGCTCATCCATTCCGAACTTGAGGGTCTGATTCGTGTTATTTAGTTCATTAAAAGGGCTCGCTCAATTAAGGTCTTATTTGGTTGACATGAACCAAGACTCTGTTCTAGACCACGTCTTTTGACATGCTTCGTAAGGGTCACAAATGTAGGATCCGTATTCCTCTTATTTCCCCTCTCATTCTGTCCAACTTCATGCAAGAAGTAAGTATCAAAATTTCGGAATAGGAGTACATGAATGTGTGTATTTAAGCTTAGAGAAAACACCAACACTCTCGACAGTGAACTACATAACTAACTATATCACTCGGGTCCGTACATCAACATTTAGCTTGCAACAAGAATCATCAAATTGAGAACGGGAGTTAGCTCAAGTGGTAGAAGCTCTCTTATTTCAACCATGAAGTTTGGGTTCGATTCTCACCCGCGACATAGTGCGCTCATTTGAACCAAAAAAAAAAATCATCAAATCCCTGTTCAGTAAACTGCACAACATGCACTTCAGTTCAGTGGGAAACTCTACTTACAACGCATAATATCATATAGCTGTAAATCACACCTTCAGGCGTCAGCATAAGATCAGATGACAACATTATCGATTTCAGGTACCAATGCTAAATCCTCTGTCAGCAGCATAGTCTACAAAGCTGTAAAGTGGCGTCACCTTCTCTCCGTATTTTCCAAATCCATCCAATTCTCTCTTTGCTTGAGCTCGAAGATCCTCGGCCACTTCCATGGCCTTCTCTACACCGTATACATTGACATAGTTCTTCCCTCTCTTTTTCTTACTCTCGTCCCTCTTGTCAGCTATAGACTTTTCTTTTAAAATATCGTCAACTAAATGATATAAGACACCAACTGCTCTACCATATCTTCTTAGCCTCTGGATTTCATCCTCGTTGGCACCCGCCAACAGTCCTCCACAAACAGCTGAGCACTCAGCCAGCTCCCCAAACTTTTTATCTTGGATGTAGTCCACCATATTGGGCCCATCTTCCAGGTCCACAATTTGGCCCGCTGCCATGCCTGTAGACCCCACACACCTGGCTATCTCCGCAATGACCTTGAGGATTTGGGTCTCGGGGACCAGTTCAGGTGGGGTATGTGTGACGATGTGGCGGAAGCCTAGAGGGAAGAGTGCATCTCCGGCAAGGATTGCCATATCTTCCCCATAAACAACATGATTAGCTGGATGGCCTCGCCGTTCTGGGTCATTGTCCATGCATGGAAGGTCGTCATGGATTAAAGAAGCAGAATGAACCTATTTGCACAATATCATAAGACATTGCTTGATGCTCCATATAAGTTCCAAAAAAAATACAGCATGAAAATAGTAGCTACTTCGTAGCTAAATGAACACAGTGACAATCTCCTCATTTTCATTGTGCCCAAAAGACATCTCACATCTTCATCTGAATCTACATATGAAAGTGGCCCGTATGTAAAATCAATTCAATTCGGCCACCATTAATACATGGCAAAGTCTCCATGAATGAGACGGTCAAATTTTACATAAGTTCACACTTCACATTCCAGCCAAATCAGCATCGAATTTCTAGACTACGATCATTTAGTCAAAGTATCTCAAATCTCAAACATTTAACTGATGCATTAGGAAAGTGGCCAGCAAATGTATTCAATTGGGTGACTGTAGATTAAATGTTCATGTCACTTGGTGAAAGACTGAAGTAAATGCAAGACACGAAGAGTGTTACGAGCCCACATCATCAAAGCACCATTTCCTTAAAAAGAAAATCATTGCATAACTTCAACACTTCAGCATATGATGCAATTATTGATCAAGACTCACTGAAAACATTCTGGGGAGGGCTAGACGTGAGATGAAAAACTAGATTAACTCTTTCAAAGTTCCAAAATTAAAATTCATTGCAAGGCTATGAACAAGAGACTGTGAGAGTTCGCAAGAATATAGACACTAAAACCGTGGTACCATAGGACAGAGCAAATGTAGTTGCTCGAACTCTTCACTGCAGTCTGCAACATACTAAATCCCACTTCATCTATAAAATATAATGTTAAAGACACAAAATCCTTCAATACAAAGAGCCAGGCCGAAAACCTTGGATCTTCGCCCATTACAAATCCTTAATTGGGCAGATAGATGTACTCCCTCCGTGTCATTCATTTGTTTACCTTTGATTAAAACACCCCTCGACAATAATTATAAAAGGTAAACAAATGACCGACACAGAAGTGATACAAAATAAAAGCCGATCAGAATTAATTACTAGTTGTTATCAGTTTTTATTTTGTATCAGAAAGAGTAAATGATGGTAAAGTCATTGATTGTGCAAACGTCACCAAGCTTACTTTGTAATGTCACTCGGCAGCGGTACTCATGATCTTAGTGCGAACACATCAACATCAACATCAAACTACTTAACGAATGACAAGTAGACCAAATTTTCAATTGTTCAAGTTGATTAATCAATAAATACTTGAAATAGTTGATTGTTACCTCAAAATCATTCCGGAAATAGAAAGGTAAACAGATGAACAATGTGACGGAAATGAAATAGGTAAACAAAGCCTGTCTAATCCAGCAAAGATAATCTTACTATTTCAGCTAACAAAATTTCAATTGTTCAAGTTGATTGATCAAATTCAATAAACACTTGAAATAATCAATTATTACCTCAAAATCATTCTCGAAATAGAAACGTAAACAAAAAATGAAATAGGTAAAGAAATGAGGAGAAAAAGGAGTACCATTTCAAGGGCACAAGCAGTAGGAAAAGCAGCTCGACGGTGGCCACCGAAAAGCTCACAAGCAGTAATACACATGACGGGTGGGGCCCGTTTGGCGGCGTTGTCGAGGACGGAGTAACGCATAGCCTCGTATATCCCTTCAGGGTAAGATACAGGGATTGATTCATCAAGCTTGGTGTTGATCTCGTCAATCAGGGATGTCCAATACCCGCGAAGATCGAATTGAGCGGTGGATGGCATGGTGGTGGAGCAGCGGAGGATACGGCGGTTGAGTGGGTGGTGTAAGGATGTTAGTGGTGGTAGGATGCGGGGTTTAGGGAGGGGTAGGGTGTGGAATGATGGGGTTAGTCTGAGTGTGAAGAGATCCATGTGTTTGTATTTGTTTATTTGTTGGGAAAACAAAGTGTGAATTTTGAGAGATTGTGGAAGGGGAGTGCTGCTCTGCTGGTCTGGTGGTCTGGTGGATGGATGGATGAATGGATGAATCAAATACATAATCATATGTTTATCCATGTGAGATTAGGAACTTGGCACTCTTGCACTTCCTACTTTCCAAGTTCGGTAGGTCTTTACGAGTTTGAAAATACTCCTTCTAAACACTTTTAGATCTTACCTACTTATATTACACAAAAACATGTTATTAACTTATTATCAAAAACCACTCTTTAAGCATCTCTTGTTTGTAATTTTAAAAATCGATACATCTGGTTTTGGAAAACAAATACTCATCTAGATAAAGTTCTGTGTGTTTTGCATAGAATCACTTTAGTATACCAAAATTAACGAATTATTGACAATTTTTTTTGTTAAAGAATCAATACTTTTATATATTAACCGCACCAAAATACTTCCCCTCATTAACTTTATTTTATTTACACATTTAATCATCGTCTCACAAATCCTACGTGTCTATAAATTTTGTTTTGAAAAATTTGTTTTCTTTTGTTAAAATCCGTATTTTTAGTTAGTTAATGTTATTGTCTTTTATATCTAAGAAGTTGTTGACGCCAAGTTAGTATGATTGAAACTCTAATCCTAATTCTATTTTGTTGTTAGAATACAGAGTTTAGTTTGAATTATTGTTGGTAGTTAATTATGCTTCTAGAATGATCACTACTTCTCTTTGCTATAATTATGGACGAGTTGGCAAAGGATATTTAGGATGACATCCTATAGTGTACAATATTTGCGGTGATATTGTGTTGATTTATGAGGCGAAAAAGGGGGTTGAAAACAAGTTGAAATTGTGAAGGCGTACTTTGGAGACTTGTGAATTTAGGCTAAGTAGAAGTAAGAACGAGTATTTGAGGTGTCAGATCAATAACACAATGGTGTCGAGATCGAGAGAGGCCGCGAGTATTATTTTCGATGGAGGGGTCAAATTGCTTTAGATATATAAGAATTATTATTAAGAAAGCCGAGGAGTAAGACATACATGATTACATGTGGCTCGGAAAATTAAAGCGGATGGCTGAAATGAAAAGGTCTTAAAGGCTTTTTATGCGATAAAGATATGCCCCAAAGATTTAAAGGGGGATTCTATCGTACAATGATTATGCCTGCCTCACTTTACCTTTCTAAGCGTTGGCTCGTGAAAAATGTCATATTCAAAAGATGAGTGTGACAGAGATGTGTATGTTGATGTGGATGTACAACCCTACAAGGAAAGATCAATTAAGAAATTAGGTGATTAGGTAAATGTGAAAGTGGCGCCAATTCAGGACAAAATATGGAAATTTGACTAAAATGGTTTGACCATGAGAGAATGGAGCCTACGAACGCATTAGTTAAGAGGTTGGAGGCTTGGGGAACAAAAAGGTTGTTAGGATAGAGGGAGACCAAAACAAGCGTGACCGAGAGTAATAGAACACGATATGAGATTTATCGGGGTCGACGAGGGAATGGCGACAGAGAGAGGAATGGCTCTAATGTTGTTGTTTTTGTAATGATCAACTACTTGTAATTAGTTAAATAAATACGAAATTTAGGTATATGAAAATCGTAAAGATTTTAATGGACTACTTAAAGTAACTAATACAAGTAAGATAGAGTTTTTTACATACATATTTTACTCTTACATATAGTAGAATATTTTTCAACAAAAAATAATCTTTTGATAGTAAACACATGAAATAATTAGTAACATAATGAAAAATATATTAATAAATTTATTATAGACTGTTTAATAAATAAATGAATTCTTATAAATAAGGGATTATATTGTAATTTGTAAGTGTAAGTAAAATTGTTAGACATGAATTGCATGAAGATAAGTTAACCTAATTCAACCTTCATATACAATTTATTCTCAAGTAGTCTCCCACATTGGGATATTAAAACATAGAACCACCTAACATTCATACAAAAGGAAACTAAGGAGTACAGATCAAAGTACTTACCTGGACAGGGTCTATGAGCGATCAAGAAGGCTCATGGCCTAGGCTTGTGGTCTCCATTGCACTTAGGAGATGCACACGCTTAAGATCTCCCCAAATGTGGGAGAGTCTATGTCATAATTTGTTATAATGGGGCCTGCGTTCGCGCGGCCCCTACCTAATTTAAGTTCTAATTGTTGCGTGTCTGGAATGTTTGCCATGAAATTGCTCTTCTCACTCGCGACCCCTGCCTATTTTAAGTTTTAATTGTTGGGTGTCTGCCATAAAATTGCTGCGAATAATGTTCGTAATTACCAGTCTTTTGCAGATTAATCAAAAGCATTGTCAAGATTAGTTAAAGGGAAAGGCAGGTGTTGATGGAAAGGATGGCCATTTCCCAAGTCTCAGGCAATGACTCGATTGATCAGGTAATCGTATGTCTATAATTTGTACCAGTTGCTATTGCTACCGGATCAATCGAATCATGAGCCTAAGAATGAAACAAATTCTATAGAACAGTTTGTTCCATAAATAATGGCCATAGCAAATTGATTTACATAAATTGTGGGAAGATTCGCAGATGTTTGCAAGCAAGGTGCCTATATATGATTAGCCAGGTCAGTTATTGTAACTGAACACCAACGTAATTACGTAATTACAATAACAAGTGTGTTTATGTTGAAAGACTTTATAAGTCATGGCACATTGATACAGAGTGTTGTGTTAGTGAGTACCTGGTTTATGTTTTGACATAAACACAGGAGCAACGAGAGTGAGCGGGTAGCCAAGACTTACACAACAAGAAGAATTAAATAGGCTTTCATTCGAAACTAAATAAAGCCGTAAATTTCGCATGACCGATATAGGTCTGGAAGGTTTATTTTGCACTTGAGTTGCTGGTAGGCCTTGGACAGAACTCCTCGAATAAATTAACGTATGCCACTTATAAGCAACGGCCAAACCATGTTCTTTAGTTAAAGATAAAAAAATTATTCGCTTTGTGTTCACTGCATGGAAGATGCTTATTGGTAGGTCATTGGAGTCATAAAATTGAATCGTGGCAAAGGATACAAAGAGCTACATGGATTGGTCCTCTAATGTTGGTTGAGAAACGCAAATGATGTCTCTCACTGGTTGTAAAAGCAATAATTTACGTTACAATTTATTAGCTCTTTTGGTTGGACTGTGAGTTCGATTATTAGGAGTTTTGGGTACAAAAACCAAAACACGAACAATGAAAAGAAGTTCACAAATTCTCATTTGTGACGGCGGTATCCGTCACAAGATTGTGACGGATACCATTTCATCTCACACATACCCATAAAAGGTGAGTAGGAAAGCACATGAAAGGTGCCCCACCTTATCTCCTCTCCCTTTTTGTGAGAGGTCACATGCTTGTGACAGAATTAGTCCGTCACAACACTCACAAGCAAGACCTGCTGAAAGAAGTTAAGAGAATATCAACATTAAGTGAGACTGTGAGAGTATAAAGAATATAATATAATAGTGTAGTTAGTTTCTCAATCACAAACGAATATAAGATACTAAAGACAGACAAAAATGTGTGGAATAAAATCTTTGTTCAACCCAAACCTTGTTGCAACGAAACCAATGGAATAGAGGAAGCGATATGTAAATCTTTCCATTTTAGAACAAAAATACACGGGCTTTCGCCTTCAACATGACTTAACCGCCGTTTGTGATTCCATAAGGCACCTTATCAAACGAGTATTTCTCTTTTGATTAGGGACAATTAATGTGTACCGCCTTATAAAAACAACTTTTCAAAATTTACACCCTTATAAAACACTTCTATCAAAATTTGCCCACATACTCTCTTTCCGGCTTAAAGAAAAGGAATATTCCGTCAAATTTTAAAATTTATCCCTAAAACTCATAAGTTGTGACGAAAATGCCTTTTATCCCTATTTCTTTATTTCCTCTCTTTTGTTCTCTTTTGTACCTAATGAACGAATTTGTTGATTAGTATCAAATATGGAGTAACATTTGAGCAGTTAACAAGCCATTTGCGGTCTTGATCAACAACGACAAACTACTAAATTTGTCAAACTAATATCAAATCACACCTAACATAAGATAAAGATAAGAGTATGAGAATGAACTAATAGGCGAGGGTAATATCGTAAATTCAACATGTTTTACACCGAAATCTGAATAAGGGGACAAACTTTGCTAGAAATGTTTTATGAGGGTGAAAAATACGAAAAGTATTTTATAAGGGTGTAAATTTTAAATGTTGATTTTATAAGGGGATCAAAATTAATTGATTCTAACCTTTTAATTATTATAGTCTTAAATGACATATTCATGTCCCACATTATAAGATTAAGCTTATGTTTTTGTGAGAAGATAGTATATAATCAGCTCATAGTTCATCCTTAAATTTCATCTTTGCGCTTGGGGCAATGACGCAGCTAGTGAGGTACTAACCGAGGCGCGTCAATTGCTGGTTGAAAACTATTTCCAAACCCCCTCTTCGGCCTAGGCTTGCCTTGGGCTGTCGAGAATTTCTGGAAGGGCTCCCTCGTCAGAGGGTAAAGCTCTACAATTCTTAAGTTGAAGTTTTCCAATTTGTGACGCAGACCACCAGAATTAACTGTTGCGCAAATCCAATACAACGGGCAAACACAGTGTCATCCACCACCCACAAATCGTAATTAACATTGACTATATGTCTCTATGTATATAATTTCAGTAAATAATTTCAATAAAACATGTTAATAATCTTTGATAAACTAATTGGAGAATTGTAATTTATTGTATAAGCTTTTAGAGTAATTAATAACTTGAACCAATATGTGATAATGTGTAACCATTTTAAGTTCACCATTCCATCATTTTGTGCAAATCCGCCTCCAAAATTTGATGAAAACAAGGTGAATTTTTTCGGTGGTGGCTGTTATGCACAAGAACATGACGCAGCAGTTGGAAGACCAAGAAGATAGAGTTGATGAGCCTTAATAAGGATAAATAAATGAAAGTGAGTTGACACAATAGGGGGATGAAGGTGATTGGCAAAAAACCGTAGTGTCGTGTTTTATGGTTTAGTTAAGTTGTCTGTAAAATTATTTATGCCCTTCTTTTACGACATGATCTGTGTAATATTTTGAGAATTTACTTTTGGATGAGCCTCGGAGGGTAAAGCCTCACAATTCCTAATACTAAAGTTTTTCCCTAACTCCTTCAGTGGGTTAAGTCATACTTACTCGAGTCTAACTTCACCTAGCTGCAAAATCATTTTTGTTATCTTTGCCCACTGCTATGATTTGATTTCTTCATTAAGTTGTATATGTTTTAGCTCTGTGATGTCTTATAGAGTTTTCACCTTCCTTTAAACACCTTGATAGAATGGTTAAAGAAGTCGTTTTCAAAATGTATGTGCACCCTTTACATTAATGATTGAATGCATATATATCCAAAGTGATTGAATATCGAAAAGATGGAATCAAACAATACAATACACTTATACACTTACACAATACCAAATCTTCCCTATTAATATTGACATTGAATCATTATGTTAGTCACACCAGGCAAAGTAAGAAGTAAGAAGTCTTGTTTAAAATGCGACCCTCTTGTTAGTAAAATCTCACGCAGCCATGTATTAAGCACAAAGCGAACTATTCTTTCGCCTTTTACTAAAGAATACTGTGTGCTTGCTACTCTTAAGTGGCATACGCTTATTTTTGGAGGGGTTCCTTAACGGAGCTCCCATCAATTTCACTCAAGTTTCTTGATAATTATTTTGTTAGCGTATTTTTGATTTTAAATTTGGTGTTATCGCCTAATTATTTACTTTTAGTGTATTTTTCAGCTATAATACATTTTATATTTAATTGTATCTCTTAGTTTGACGTATGATAAGGGTGTATTAGTTTCTCCTACGTTTACCAAATTTGGGGATAATCGAAAACAGGTGGCAGTAAGGAAACTGAGAATATCAGCCCCATCCATGGTTCCGTAAAGGGGGTCTCTCCCTCCTTTGATTCAAATTATACCTATAATATCACCGTAAACAACTTTTATTTCCCAAGTATAATGTATGTGGTTTCCGAGCTGCACGCACTACAACAACTTTAACATCAACAAGAGAGGGTAATGTTGCGACTTTTTCTATTCAATGCCATGTTACCCCCCTCCATGAGTAGTACTTTAATTTCTCACATAAACCTTTCATTCTAATTGGCTCTTTGGTTATAGTAGTACTCCTCTTTCTATGAGAAACATAAGTATATAATATACTCGTTCTACTTGAAAATATAAGTATGAATCATGTTTTTCAAATATTTTTTTCACTCTAGTAGTTTCATTTTCTTATTTTTACTTCATCGAATTCTTTCCACGTGTTTTGCAAATAATTTCGTGCAAGGGACCTTTATACTTCTATAAGATCGAATCAAACAATATGATACACTTATACACTTACGCAAATACCAAATCTTCCCTATTAATATTGCTATTGAATCATTTTGTTAATCCCACCAGACATTACTTACAAAAAAAATAAATAAGAAAGGATATTAGTCCCACATCAGAGAAGAGGCATAGCAAAGTAAGGAGTCTTGTTTAAAATGCGACCCTCTTGTTTGTAAAATCACACGCAGCCATGTAGTAAGCACAAAGCGAACTATTCTTTCGCCTTTTACTAAAGAATACCGTGTGCTTGCTACTCTTAAGTGGCATACGTTTATTTTTGGAGGGGTTCCTTAACGGAGCTCCCATCAATTTCACTCAAGTTTCTTGATAATTATTTTGTTAGTGTATTTTTGATTTTAAATTTGGCGTTATCGCTTAATTATTTACTTTTAGGGGTTGTTTGGTTGCCCTTTAAAATCACCGGAATTGGAAAATCATGGGAAGTGGGAAAATTGAGTCTTGTTTGGTTGCCCAATTCATGGGAATTAGAACTTCCTAATTCCTACATTATGTAGGAAGTCGCTTACCTAGCCCCCTCTAGTTAATTGGAAGTTCCCGCATGAATTGAAGTTCCTACATTCAACCAAACAACATTTACCTAATTCACGTGATTTTTAAGTTCACATGAATTTTATCTTCCCGAGAATTTTATATTCCCATGCCGAACCAAACCACCCCTTAGTGTATTTTTCAGCTATAATACATTTTATATTTAATGGTATCTCTTAGTTTGACGTATGATAAGGGTGTACTAGTTTCTCCCACGTTTACCAAATTTGGGGATAATTGAAAACGGGTGGCAGTAAGGAAACTGAGAATATCAGCCTCATCCATGGTTCCGTAAAGGGGGCCTCTCCCTCCTTTGATTCAAATTATACCTATAATATCACCGTAAACAACTTTTATTTCCCAAGTATAATGTATGTGGTTTCTGAGATGCACTACAACAACTTTAACATCAACAAGAGAGGGTAATGTTGCGACTTTTTCTATTCAATGCCATGTTAGCCCCCTCCATGAGTAGTACTTTAGTTTCTCACATAAACCTTTCATTTTAATTGGCTCTTTGGTTATAGTAGTACTCCTCTTTCTATGAGAAACATAAGTATATAATATACTCGTTCTACTTGAAAATATAAGTATGAATCATGTTTCTCAAATAATTTTTTCACTCTAGTAGTTTCATTTTCTTATTTTTACTTCTTCCATCGAATTCTTTCCACGTGTTTCGCAAATAATTTTGTGCAAGGGACCTTTATACTTCTATAAGATGGAATCAAACAATATGATACACTTATACACTTACGCAGATACCAAATATTCCCTATTAATATTGCTATTGAATCATTTTGTTAATCCCACCAGACATTACTTACAGAAAAAAAAAATAAGAAAGGATATTAGTCCCACATCAGAGAAGAGGCATAGCAAAGTAAGGAGTCTTGTTTAAAATGCGACCCTCTTGTTTGTAAAATCACACGCAGCCATGTAGTAAGCACAAAGCGAACTATTCTTTCGCCTTTTACTAAAGAATACCGTGTGCTTGCTACTCTTAAGTGACATACGTTTATTTTTGGAGGGGTTCCTTAAAGGAGCTCCCATCAATTTCACTCAAGTTTCTTGATAATTATTTTGTTAGTGTATTTTTGATTTTAAATTTGGTGTTATCGCTTAATTATTTACTTTTAGTGTATTTTTCAGCTATAATACAATTTATATTTAATGATATCTCATAGTTTGACGTATGATAAGGGTGTACTAGTTTCTCCCACGTTTACCAAATTTGGGGATAATCGAAAACGGGTGGCAGTAAGGAAACTGAGAATATCAGCCTCATCCATGGTTCCGTAAAGGGGGTCTCTCCCTCCTTTGATTCAAATTATACCTATAATATCACCGTAAACAACTTTTATTTTCCATGTATAATGTATGTGGTTTCCGAGATGCACTACAACAACTTTAACATCAACAAGAGAGGGTAATGTTGCGACTTTTTCTATTCAATGCCATGTTAGCCCCCTCCATGAGTAGTACTTTAGTTTCTCACATAAACCTTTCATTTTAATTGGCTCTTTGGTTATAGTAGTTATAATACCCGCTATATCCGTATTAATTTTTTTAAACGGATAATTTAATTTAAGCTCGAGTATTAATTAAATCCGGGTACGATTTAATTAAAACCGAGAATTACGTACGTAAAACCGTCGCACGAAAAACCTTAAACGACAAAAAAAAACTGGTGTGGTTTCCCCATGCATGGGAAAGAGGAAAAGGAGAAAACATCTCCCCTTCCCCATGCATTGAGCCGTCATTTCCCTTCCCCCTTCCCCATACCTTTGTTTTTTTTTTTTTTCTCTTCTTTCTTACCTCTTTAAGACTTAAGCACCAGCCATATCCCCACCTAAAACACACAAACAACAACAAAAAAATAAGAGAGAAGGAGAGGGAGACGTGAGGGAGAAGAAGAAAGAACAAGAGGAGGTCTTGCATAATACTTGAAGTTTTACACTAAGTAAGCTTATGAACTCTCCAAATCTGATTTTATAACCTTTTAACATGCATTCACATATCACTTAACATCTAAACATGAACTTAAGAATCTACAACCATGCATGCAAAGGATTGAACATAGTAAAAACCGTTATTTTGTCAAAAACGTAGCATGCATGTAGTAGATCTGAAAACACATGTTAAAATGAGTATTTTCAGAAAACAAAAATTTGGGACTTTCCTTAAGTTGTCATAAAATCACTCACCAAAAATTAGGACGTTTGCATGAACCGTTTAGTAATGAAAAATCATATACTACAGCCTGTTTTCTGCTTAACCGAATCACTAGATCTCACTTAAAGAGTCATCAAACCATATTTACAAAAGGAATCAGTGTCTCATCTCTTAATATGTTAAACTAAATTGAGTCTAGATGATAATAGGCTTTTGAATCAACTCGTTTCGATTTGTTAAGATGGATTTATGATGTAAAACTTTTCATGACTCATTTTCTGAGCACTGTTTTTAAAACGCGTTTTTAGATCTGATAAGCACATTTTTGAGACAACATGCATGGCTAACAATATGTTGTAGACACATAGAGAAATCCAATAAATCCAACCATGCACGAAAATATGACGTTTTGGATTTTATATGATTTTTACAAGTTTCGGTTGTGTTCTGGAAAAATGTTCTATTTAGTCATACTTGTTAAAAGCTTGCATTTCCATAAAAGGGTAATTTAGTCATACATATAAATATAATCAGTGACCCATCTCTTCACATGTTAAAGTTTAATGAATGTAAAGTGTAGTAGGCTTTCGTTTCGACGAGTTTCGACATGTTAAGAGTATTTACCACCCCGTAACTTTTTAGGACTCAATGTTGGACCAACTTTGGTAGACTGTAACTTTGAACCCCTTAAACACGTTTTTAGACTCTGACCACAGAGATGTTAAAGATGGAAGACTCACTAAGGAACCAAACCGCACTGGTCTCGCCTCAAAATATTTAGTAACGAAGGAGATATGAAGATTTAAAGTTTCTGTTTTGAATCTGTAAAAACCCGAGAAAGTATAGCTATCGCATAATTTACTACAAGTAGCTTAGTAATGGTCGTTCATATAAGTGACTGTTATTTTTAAACATTATGTAGAGTCGGAATTCGTAGAAGAGGCTCTCTAACCTTTAACCGCTTGCAAGGTAAGGGAAAACACCTTTTGCGTACCCTATTGATAACCCGTTTGAATTATTGTCTATCTTGTATATCGATATCTTTTGTTATATTAAGTATTTATATTGTTTGAACTTACCTTACAAATGATTTTGGACAAGGATTTATTTGGAAAGGATATTGTATTTGATAAGAAATAAGTAATTATGATTTTCGGAAATCCAAAACCGTTTTGCTTTCTATAAGTTTATAATGACTTACCAAATGTTGAGGAAGTAGTTTTTGTTTTGGAAATGGAATTTCATATTGGTTGAAACGGTTTTGGTAGAGGGGTAGGTTGTCCCTAGTGAAAGGGATTTCCTATACAGAGCTTTTGATGGGGGTTAGTTGATCGAGACCCCGTCCTCTTATCTTCCTCTTTGGGGTTGACCCTTAGAGGGGTGTGCACACTCGGGATGTTAGAACAGTTTTAGTACATGATTTGGTGACTCTCGTCTTATCCGGTTTGGGGCGAGTGTATCCACTTCATACGGCCTCTATCCAAAGTTATACCGATGTTGAAATAATTGGAAAAGAAAGGTTTTCTTGAAATAGAACTATCTTGAAGGATTGGTTTGAGTTTGAATATTTTGGAATACATATGTTAATCTTACCGTTTAAAATTATTGTTTCCTTTGATTTAATGTTGGCAAATCTTATATTATGTTCTTTAATTATTCGAAGTATTTTGATATGTATTATTATTTTATAAAATACCTTCCAAGTTATTCTTTATTAATTCATTTACATTCCTTTCAAATCGTTTACCTTACTCAATAATATTGTTGACCCTTTTATTTGTTTTGTCCTTGCTTGGACCTGCGGTGATCGCAAAATGTGTGAGCAGATCGTGTGACAGGTACCCGTGGGAATTAGTCGTGGGATGCACAAGAGAGCGCGCTTAATATTTCAGTCAAAGACAAATGCTTTGACTCTTTATCTTCTTTTGGATCAATGAACTTAAATTTCGCTTCCGCAAACTTTAAATTTGGTTGTAATCGTATTTTATCCTTTCGATTTTAAATTATTAGACAACTACCTATTTTACTTCATGGTTAGGTACTACTACCACATTTGGTTAAATTGTGACACACCCATTATCCGAATTTTGCTTGAAAGCCCTATTTATTAATGAATAGGATGATGGGGGTGTTACAGTAGTACTCCTCTTTCTATGAGAAACATACGTATATAATATACTCGTTCTACTTGAAAATACAAGTATGAATCATGTTTCTCAAATAATTTTTTCACTCTAGTAGTTTCATTTTCTTATTTTTACTTCTTCCATCGAATTCTTTCCACGTGTTTCGCAGATAATTTCGTGCAAGGGACCTTCATACTTCTATAAGATGGAATCAAACAATATGATACACTTATACACTTACGCAGATACCAAATATTCCCTACTAATATTGCTATTGAAACATTTTGTTAATCCCACCAGACATTACTTACAGAAAAAAAAAAAAAAAAAGAAAGGATATTAGTCCCACATCAGAGAAGAGGCATAGCAAAGTAAGGAGTCTTGTTTAAAATGCGACCCTCTTGTTTGTAAAATCACACGCAGCCATGTAGTAAGCACAAAGCGAACTATTCTTTCGCCTTTTACTAAAGAATACCGTGTGCTTGCTACTCTTAAGTGGCATACGTTTATTTTTGGAGGGGTTCCTTAACGGAGCTCCCATCAATTTCACTCAAGTATCTTGATAATTATTTTGTTAGTGTATTTTTGATTTTAAATTTGGTGTTATCGCTTAATTATTTACTTTTAGTGTATTTTTCATCTATAATACATTTTACATTTGGTGTTTTCTCTTAGTTTGACGTATGATAAGGGTGTACTAGTTTCTCCTACGTTTACCAAATTTGGGGATAATCGAAAATGGGTGGCAGTAAGGAAACTGAGAATATCAGCCCCATCTATGGTTCCGTAAAGGGGTCTCTAACGTCAACAAGAGAGGGTAATGTTGCGACTTTTTCTATTCAATGCCATGTTAGCCCCCTCCATGAGTAGTACTTTAATTTCTCACATAAACCTTTCATTCTAATTGGCTCGTTGGTTATAGTAGTACTCCTCTTTCTATGAGAAACATAAGTATATAATATATTCGTTCTACTTGAAAATATAAGTATGAATCATGTTTTTCAAATATTTTTTTCACTCTAGTAGTTTCATTTTCTTATTTTTACTTCTTCCATCGAATTCTTTCCACGTGTTTTGCAAATAATTTCGTGCAAGGGACCTTTATACTTCTATAAGATGGATTCAAACAATATGATACACTTACGCAGATATCAAATCTTCCCTATTAATATTGCTATTGAATCATTCTGTTAGTCCCACCAGGCATTACTTACAGACAAAAAAATAAGAAAAGATATTGGTCCCACATCAGAGAAGAGGCATAGCAAAGTAAGGAGTCTTGTTTAAAATGCGACCCTCTTATTTGTAAAATCTCACGCAGCCATGTAGTAAGCACAAAGCGAATTATTCTTTCGCCTTTTACTAAAGAATACCGTGTGCTTGCTACTCTTAAGTGGCATACGTTTATTTTTGGAGGTGTTCCTTAACGGTGCTCCCATCAATTTCACTCAAGTTTCTCGATAATTATTTTGTTAGTGTATTTTTGATTTTAAATTTGGTGTTATCACTTAACTATTTACTTTGTGTATTTTTCCCCTATAATACATTTTATATTTGATGTTATCTCTTAGTTTGATGTATGATAAGTAGAGCTGGTCGTTTCACTCGTTTGCGGGTTAGGGCCGGACGCGGGCCGGGCCTAAGCTATAAAAATGTGTTCGGCGGGCTTAATTTTCATGTCCGAACCCGCTATAGCGGGCCTATTACCTCTGTCCATATCTGCCCATTAATAATTGGCGGGCTGCCCGCGGGCTTATGGAACTTAAAAATTAAAACCTAAGTAGCTGAAAGTTCATAAATAAATCTAATAATAAAATGATAAGGAGGCGTAAATGTGGTACGAAGTTTAAAAGTATCAAACTCTAGAAAGTTGGCACTTGGTACTTGGTACTTGGTACTTGGAAATACGAAGGAATTCTAGAAATTTAGGAGTCTTAGACGTAGGAAATAGGATAGAATATGAAGGGATTTTCACTTCTTTTTTAGTGTTACTAATTTATTATATTAGCTTATTAGTTTATTATTAGTTTATTGTCATTTTATATGAGAATTGGAAATAAAAAGTAAGAATAAAAGTATTAGCGGGCTTAGCGGGCTGCCCATGGACATATTTGTTTAGTCCGTACCCGTCCGTTAAAATAGCGGGCCAACTTTAGCTTGTCCGTTACCCATTTTTTACGATATTTTACGATTCCAAGCCTGCTTCAATAGCGGGCCGGACGGGGCGGGCTGGACGGGTTGGCCCGGAGATGATCAGCTCTAATGATAAGGGTGTACTAGTTTCTCCCACATTTACCAAATTTGGGGATAATCGAAAACGGGTGGCTGTAAGAAACTCAGAATACAGCCCCATCCATGGTTCCGTAAAGGGGGTCTCTCCCTCCTTTGATTCAAATTATACCTATAATATCACCGTAAACAACTTTTATTTTCCAGGTATAATGTATGTGGTTTCCGAGCTGCACTACAACAAATTTAACATCAACAAGAGAGGGTTATGTTGTGACTTTTTCTATTTAATGCCATGTTAGGCCCCTCCATGAGTAGTACTTTAGTTTCTCACATAAACCTTTCATTCTAATTGGCTCTTTGGTTATAGTAGTACTACTCTTTCTATGAGAAGCATGAGTATATAATATGCTCGTTCTACTTGAAAATATAAGTATGAATCATGTTTCTCAAATAATTTTTTCACTCTAGTAGTTTCATTTTCTTATTTTTACTTCTTGCATCAAATTCTTTCCACGTGTTTCGCAAATAATTTCGTGCAAGGGACCTTTATACTTCTACAAGATGGAATCAAACAATATGATACACTTATACACTTACGCAGATACCAAATCTTCCCTATTAATATTGCTATTGAATCATTCTGTTAGTCCCACCAGGCATTACTTATAGAAAAAACATAAGAAAAGATATTAGTCCCACATCAGAGAAGAGGCATAGCAAAGTAAGGAGTCTTGTTTAAAATGCGGCCCTCTTATTTGTAAAATCTCACGCAGCCATGTAGTAAGCACAAAGCAAACTATTCTTTCGCCTTTTACTAAAGAATACCGTGTGCTTGCTACTCTTAAATGGCATACGGTTATTTTTGGAGGGGTTCCTTAACGGAGCTCCCATCAATTCCAGTCAAGTTTCCAGATAATTATTTTGTTAGTGTATTTTTGATTTTAAATTTGGTGTTATCGCTTAATTATTTACTTAGTGTATTTTTCAGTTATAATACATTTTATATTTGATGCTATCTCTTAGTTTGATGTATGATAAGGGTGTACTAGTTTCTCCCACGTTTACCAAATTTTATATTTGTTGTTATCACATAAACCTTTCATTCTAATTGGCTTTTTGGTTATAGTAGCACTCTTCTTTCTATGAGAAACATGAGTATATAATATGCTCGTTCTACTTGAAAATATAAGTATGAATCATGTTTCTCACATAAATTTTTCACTCTAGTAGTTTCATTTTCTTATTTTATTTCTTCCATCGAATTCTTTCTATGTGTTTGGCAAATAATTTCGTTCAATGGACCTTTATACTTCTACAAAATTTTCCCAAAACCTCGTTACAACGAAACCAATGGAATAGAGGAAGCGATTTGTAAATCTTTCCATTTTAGAACAAAAATACATAGGCTTTCGCCTTCAACATGACTTAACCGCTGTTCGTGATTCCATAAGGCACCTTATCAAACGAGTATTCGTTTTTTAATTATTCGCCTATCAAACGTCCATACAAGGTAAACGATTAACGTCCATACATGGTATGGACGTGAATAGTACACGTCCACTCCATGTATGGACGTGAATAGTACACGTCCATGCATGGTTTGGACGTGTACTATTCACGTCCATACCATGTATGGACGGCCAGTTTTCAAGTCTATTCCACGCTAGGACGGCTAGTTTTCAAGTCTAATTCAAAATTTCGATTGAGTTCATTTTGTCTATTCTATACCTTGTGCGATTAATTCAACCTAATTTCAAGGCTTAAACATGTGTTTCAACAAAAATTAATTGAAAAAAAAATCTAAGATTTAAGTTAGTTATCGATGAATCGTTGTCGTCGTTTGACATTAAATCGTTGTCGTTATTTAATGTTGATGTTCGAGAAGTTGAAACCGTTTCTTAGGAATTTACGTTGTTTTTGTTGTTTTGGTTTCAGAGAATAAAACCTAGAGAGAGAGAGAAAAGGGCAAGAGTTGTCTTTTTTTTAAAAAACGTCGACGATTTTTCGCAAAACGTCGACGACCTTTCGCAACCCCCATTTTAAATTGGTGTTATCGCTTAATTATTTAGTTAGTGTATTTTTCAGCTATAATACATTTTATATTTTATGGTATTGCTTAATTTGATGTACGATAATGGTGTACTAGCTTCTCCCACTCTTACAGAATTTGAGGATGCTCGAAAACGGGTGGCTGTAAGGAAACTGAGAATATTAGCCCCATCCATGGTTCCGTAAAGGGGGTCTCTCCCTCCTTTGATTCAAATCATACCTATAATATCATCATAAACACCAACTTTTATTTCCAAAGTCTAATGTAGGTGGTTTCTGAGCTGCACTGCAACAATTTTAATATCATCAAGGGCGGATAATGTTGCGACTTTTTCTGTTCAATACCATGTTGGGCTCTCCATGAGTAGTACATACTTCTGTTTCTCACATAAACCTTTCATTCTAATTGGCTCTTTGGTTATAGTAGCACTCCTCTTTCTATGAGAAACACGAGTATATAATATGCTCGTTCTACTTGAAAATATAGGTATGAATCATGTTTCTCACATAAATTTTTCACTCTAGTAGTTTCATTTTCCTATTTTACTTCTTCCATCGAATTATTTCCACGTGTTTGGCAAATAATTTCGTGCAAGGGACCTTTATACTTCCACAAAATTTTCTCAAAACCTTGTTGCAACGAAACCAATGAAATAGAGGAAGCGATATGTAAATCTTTCCATTTTAGAACAAAAATACATAGACTTTCGCCTTCAACATGACTTAACCACCGTTTGTGATTCCATAAGGCACCTTATCAAACGAGTATTTCCTTTTTTAATTAGGGACAATTAATGTGTACCGTCTTATAAAAACAACTTTTCAGAATTTACACCCTTATAACATATTTTTAATATTTTACACCAATATAAAACACTTCTATCAAAATTTGCCCACATAGTCTCATTCCGGTGTAAAGAAAAGGAATATTCCGTCAAATTTTAAAATTTATCCCTAAAACACATAATTTGTGACGAAAATGCCCTTTTATCCCTATTTCTTTCTTCCATCTCTCCCTCTCTTTTCTTCTCTTTTGTACCTAATGAACGGATTTGTTGATTAATATCAAATATGGAGTAAAATTTGAGCAGTTAAAAAGTCATTTTCGCTCTTGATCAACAACGATAAACTATTAAATTAGAATAAGGGGGCAGATTTTGCTAGAAATATTTTACGAGGGTGTTAAAAATATATAAAGTGTTTTATAAAGGTGTAAATTTAAAAATGTTGATTTTATAAGGGGATAAAAATTAACTGCTCCTAACCTTTTAATTATTCTAGTCTCAAATGGCATATTCATGTCCCACATTATAAGATTAAGCTAATGTTTTTGCGAGAAGATAGTATAAAATCAGCCCATAGTTCATTCATAAATTTTATCTTTGCGCTTGGGGCAATGACGCAGCTAGTGAGGTACTAACCGAGGCGCGTCAATTGCTGGTTGAAAACTATTTCCAAACCCCCTCTTCAGCCTGGGCTTGCCTTGGGCTGTCGAGAATTTTTGGAAGGGCTCCCTCGTCACAGGGTAAAGCTCTACAATTCTTAAGTTGAAGTTTTCATATTTGTCAAGAATATCATTTGTCGGAGCTTAAATTTATTAATATGGGTTTCAGATTTCACCATTTTACAGTTCGATTTGAATCTTGTTGTTTACCCTTCTTATAACGAGCTTCATCTACCATGAACGAGAATAGTCAAGTAGCATTTCCAAAGCAAAAATGGTTGTGCGCTATCTATATTAATAACTGAATGCATAAATACAAAGTGGAAAAAGTTTGTTAGACAATTTACGAAAACTTAATACCGAAGAGGCACCAAATCTTGCCTATTAACCTCAATTAAGGATGTCAGTTAGGCAAGTGTGGGTTGGGATGAGTTTCAAAACTGTGATTCATTGCGGGTCGTGGGACGGGTGGGAGTATCACAAGTGATACCCGCCCACACCCACTCTGCCCCACATCCACCCCGCTCCCCCATCTTACATGTCCTTGCTCCGCTTATACTCGTCTTACTCAAAACCTACTATAAAAAAAAAGAAATAAATATAAAAATAATAACTTAGATAAAAAACTTAAATCGTTTTTTCATAAACCTGGATAAATTCCATCCACTTCTTAGTTCTTACCCACCCAAATAACCAACAACTTAAACCCTAAAAAAAGAAACTCTAACCATCTAACTATTTTGTGGTTTGAAAAACTTGTGTACTAGTTAATTGAATGTAAAACCATTTAATGAAAACTTATTTGTATAATATGTACGCGAGTATGTGACTAGTATATTTAAATTCAAGATTAATATTTTTAAAAATGATTTTGTGAGGAGATATGTAATTTGGCGGGAGTTTGAAAAGTTGAATCCGTCGCGGGTCGTGGACAGAGTGTGGGTATGCATTATAATTTGTGGATGCGGATGCGGGTTCCCCTCCCCCTCCCCCATTGACATCCCTAATTTAACCTTCATATACAATTTATGCTCAAGTATCCCACATCGGGATATCAGAACATACCACCACCTAACATTCATACAAAAGTAAACTGAGGTGGACAAACCAAAGTACTTACCTGGACGGGGTCTATGGGCGATCAAGATGGCTCATGTCCTAGGCTCGTGGTCTCTATTGCACTTAGGAGATGCACATGCTTAAGATCTCCCCAAATTGGGAGAGTCTACGTCATAATTTGTTATAATGGGGCCTGCGTTCGCGCGGCCCCTGCCTAATTTAAGTTCTAATTATTGCGTGTCTGCTATGAAATTGTCGTTCTCTCTTGCACACTGTTTCTTAACCGAGGAATTTCTGTTGTTTTATGAGGGCTCCTTCATTTTTGTCGGTTAAAGCTACGGAGTCCTTTTTATCAATGAGAATTTGTGAACAAAATGATTTATCTTGATTTTTCGATTAATGCTCGTAATTATCAGTTTTTAAAGCATTTTTATAATTTGTGAGCAAAATGATTACACGTTGCCGAGTTAATCTTGATTTTTCGATTAATGCTCGTAATTATCAGTCTTTTAAAGAAAAAATTCGCTGAAATAGCATTTACAGATTAATCAAAATCATTGTTAAGATTCCCTTCTTATCATTAAACTCGGCTTTGATTCTGCTTTATTGATTACTTAAAGGGAAAGCCAGTTGTTGATGGAAATGAAGGTCATTTCCCAAGTCTTAGGCAATGACTTGATCGATCAGGTAACTGTACGTCTGTACTACTGTACTAGCTGCTATTGCTACCTGATCAATCGAATCATGAGCCTGAGAATGAAGCAAATTCCACAGAACAAATGGTCCCATAAATAAGTGGCCATAGCAAAGTGATTTACATAAATTGTAGGAAGATTCGTAAATGTCTGCAAGGTGCCTAATTTTTAGTATTTGATGTTACTAGAAATATTGAGTGTTTGTATTTAATTTTAAAAAAAATTATTTGGTCTTTTCGGAATTATTACGCGTTTTTACCAACAATAAATTTCTTATATATTAATACTTTGTTAACTTTTAAGGTATTCCAGACCCTTAAGTTTTACTTTGGTTTTCATAATCGTCTTAAATTCTATTCTCGATTAAATTCGAAATTTTTATAAAAAGAAATCTAAATTTTGATTTTAAAACCTATAAGTTTATCTTACTTTTGTATTATGTTTCACTCCCTTTTATTTTTCACTTCTCCTTTTCCATATTTTTGCATTTCAATGTGTGCGAATGTGCGATTATCTATGGGCGATTCTAAAAGACGATTCTCTTCAGCCAACCCTAAATCATGTTGGGATTAACGTGTAATGTTGTTTTAGTAATGATCAACTACTTGTAGTTAGATAAAATAAATACGAATTTTTTGATGACGAAGGGGTTGAACCTCTGGGTCCATACATTCCCGCACCACCGCATGGACCATGTAAGCCACCCCTTTAGGGGCTGCAGTAGCTAAGTGGTAATCGCCCTAACTGGTAGTCGAATCTGAGACCTCTCAACTCATGCATTTCTGCAAGTTCTAAGAGTTAACTCAGCTACCATTAGAATAACACCACTTGTTATAAGTACGAACTTTAGACATACGGAAATTGTAAAGATTTCAATGCATTACTTAAAGTAACTTATGCAGTAAGGGTTGTGATTTTCCACCTACATATTCTACTCTTACATATAGTAGAAAATTTTTCAACAAAAAATAATCAATTTTGATAGTAAACACATGAAATAATTAGTAACATAATGAAAAATCTATCAATAAATTTATTATAGACTGTTTAATAAATAAATGAATTCTTATTAATAAGGGATTACATTGTAATTTGTAAGTGTAAGTAAAATGGTTAGACATGAATTGCATGAAGATAAAGTTAACCTAATTCACTTGTTGGAAGTGCAATTCCAACTTTCATATACAATTTATTCTCAAGTAGTCTCCCACATTGGGATATTAAAACATAGAACCACCTAACATTCATACAAAAGGAAACTAAGGAGTACAGATCAAAGTACTTACCTGGACAGGGTCTATGAGCGATCAAGAAGGCTCATGGCCTAGGCTTGTGGTCTCCATTGCACTTAGGAGATGCACACGCTTAAGATCTCCCCAAATGTGGGAGAGTCTATGTCATAATTTGTTATAATGGGGTCTGCGTTCGCGCGGCCCCTACCTAATTTAAGTTCTTATTGTTGGGTGTCTGCCATGAAATTCTTGTTCTCACTCGCGGCCCCTGCGTAATTTAAGTACTAATTGCTTTGTGTCTGGCATGAAATTGCAATTCTCACTTGCTGAGTTAATCTTGATTTTGCGAATAATGTTCGTAATTACCAGTCTTTTGCAGATTAATCAAAAACATTGTCAAGATTAGTTAAAGGGAAAGGCAGGCGTTGATGGAAAGGAAGGTCATTTCCCAAGTCTCAGGCAATGACTCGATCGATTAGGTAACTGTACGTCTGCACTAGCTGTTATTGCTACCTGATCAATCGAATCGTGAACCTAAGAATGAAACAAACTATAGAACAGCTTCTCCCAAAAATAGTGGCCATAAGAAATTGATTTACATAAATTGTGGGAAGATTCGTAGATGTTTGCAAGCAAGGTGCCTATATATGATTAGCCAGGCCAGTTATTGTAACTGAACACCAACGTAATTACAATAACAAGTGTGTTTATGTTGAAAGACTTTATAAGTCATGGCACAATGATACAAAAACACAGGAGCAACGAGAGTGAGCGGGTAGCCAAGGCTTACACGACAAGAAGAATTAAATAGGCTTTGATTTGAAACTAAATAAAGCCGCAAATTTTGCATGACCCGATATAGGTCTGGAAGGTTTTGCACTTGAGTTGCTGGGAGGCCTTGGACGAAACTCCTCAAATAAATTAACGTATGCCACTTATAAGCAACAGTCAAATCATCTTCTTTAGTAAATGACAAGAATTATTCGCTTTGTGTCCACTACATGGAAGATGCTTATTGGTAGGTCATTGGAGTCATAAAATTGAATCGTGGCAAAAGATACAAAGAGCTACATGGATTGGTCCTCTAATGTTGGTTGAGAACCGCAAATGATGTCTCTCACTGGTTGTAAAAACAATAATTTACGTTACAATTTGTTAGTTCTTTTAGCTGGACTACGAGTACGGTTATTAAGAGTTTTGCCGTTTTGGGTACAAAAACCAAAACACAAATTGGGGTAATAAAGACAAAAAAAATTGCCTTTTTAACTTCTTTACTTCAAATTTCTTGCATCAGCACTAGCACTTCATCATCCATATTGCATCATTAAACTCCTAAACCACAACTTTTAAACACATTAAGGGGGTGTTTGGTTGGGTGGGTGAACCAAACGACCCCTAAATAACAATCTTATTTTTTGAAAAATAATCTTAAATAAACATAAAATTTTCAGTAACTTGATTTAAATTTCAACCTCTATCCATGAGTTGTTAACTTTATCAATTATCCAACCACATCCCATCCTTCTGTTCAATTTTGTTGAGATAAGTAGAGATCAATTTTATCTTCAGTTAAACTATGATGTTATGAGATTATGAGGATTTATTTGAGTTCTTTTTAGATGTGAGGTAAAGACTAAAGAAAAACTCACAAAATGGCAGTTTAAGAGACGGAGTTAAACGCCTATATTTGTGTAAGTGGAGGCCTGTGTTCGCGCATCTTCCATTCAATTACTAGTCCAATATTCATACTTTTTTACGTTTTACCTATAACTACATTAACGAGGCTTATGAGTTGATTAAAAAAACATGCTTGTGAGGTACCGGAAGACTACTGCCTTACAGGAGATTCGAAAAAAATTATTATTTTGGAGATGCGGGGTATCGATCCCCGCACCTCTCGCATGCTAAGCGAGCGCTCTACCATCTGAGCTACATCCCCAAGTTGCTACTGTTCGTTGACGGAAGGTATATATTGAGTATTTATCTTGAACACGTTTTAACATGTACCGAGTATTATTTAGAAATCAAATGAGGGAATGTAATTGATATTAATCCTTCAATTTTTCACGCGATAAAATTTATAATATGTATTTTAGTGACACAATTTAAGAACATCCTCAAAGAAATTTGTGATAAAAAAAAAGGGAATATAACAATCAACAATGGTTTTCAATGGTATAATATTTCACCGACGGATGACGGCATGCGAATGGCAGCAAGGTTGCGATTGGCACTACATTATTGGGACTACCTTAATCTTAGTGAATGTCGAGATTTAACACTACATAAGCACTACCTTATCTACCGCCCCCCTTGGTGGGGTGCCGGGGTGTATAGGTAATCAAGAAGATCTATGGCCTGGTTAGGTTCTCTCCTCAATGTTGGAGAGTGTACGCCATTATTTGTGCATAACTAGTCTAATGTACATGTTCATAGTTGTTTGTTTTACATGAATATGAAATGTTACAATGTGCTTTTCCAACTAAAGGTTTGCAAATGAGACGGAGGGAGTATAGGATAACAAAGCTCCTCATCTCATACTTGATCGCAACAACTAATAGTCGCCTCACATTTAAAGTTTACTATTTATCCAAATAACTAGATAATAGCAAGGATTAAATCCTGACAGATCGGTCAATTTAAATTGACAATCAATCGGAGCAGGACACTAGATATTCTTAAAACCGGCATGTACACAATTGTCAAAATAGTTTCCTCACAATCCTCCCTTTAAATTGTGGGAGTATTAGTAAATATGTGCAAGCAAATCCTATAGATGATTAGCCAGGCCAATTACCGTAAATGAATACTGATGTAATTACAATAAGTGTTAGACTATGGGATCTTTAAATTTTATCCTGATAAACGCCGCCCGTCTTTGCCAAGATGAAAATCTTCCGGTAGCAAGTAATGCTCTTCTGGTTTTGCATATGAAAAATGACTAATCATACGCAAGTGTTGTAAATGATAGGAAAATGTGCGCAAGCAAAACCTATAAATGATTAACTGGGCCAAGTAATTTTCATTTGGTGTATCAAATTATTGTAAATGAACTCCAATGCTGCTAATTACTCCGTACTATAAATCTATAATCAGTGTTTGGGGAATGTCAAGATGTTCAAGATTCTGTAAATATAATATCAGGCCATACATATAAATGCTCCTGCAGACCATGCCTAGAAAATGTTCCTGCTAAAATTGCCAGTGATCTTTGTTGGTGATATTTAAGTATAATTACCGGTTTATTTTTACGTAATTAAGATTGTGTTTAGATGGGTGATTTTCTAAATAATACTCTATAAAATAAGTTCGGAAAGTACGGAGTGTTGGAAATGCTAGAATGCTTGTCCCACATTGAAAGAATAAGAAATTTTGTCCCACCTTGAAAGAATAAGAAAACAATTTTGGCTTTCTCCCACATTGGAAAAAGCCACCGTCTGTTCATTGTTTCTGATTTCGATTTCTGACTATAAATAAGATGAATTTCATTTGCATAATCATTCAATTTTCCTCTGATCCTTATGAAAATCTGAGCATTACTTATACTTTGGGAGCATCGTTCTCAATTGACAGCACTGTGTCACATCGTTCTCAGTAGACATCATTCAACTTTGGGGAGCATCTTGCTCAGTTGACAGCACCATGTCAAGGGCGATTAAACTGCTAAGGCAGCGGCCATCATACCGTCTACTATGACACAATAAAGTTCATTTATTCTGTTTTCGTTTTTTTTTATTTGATATGGCAACACAAATACCAATATCAGTAACACTAAACAAGAATTCCCTCTAAAAATTAACGTATGCCACTTATAAACAACGAGCACACAGTATTCTTTAGTAAAAGGCGAAAGAATAGTTCGCTATGTGCTCATTGCATGGCTGCGTGGTTTGTTGAGGGCAGAGGAATACTACTTTATACTAAGCTCTTACCTTAGTTCATATTTCTTTACCGTTATGGGTCTCATCTTTTTCAAAGGAAACTGTGTCAAATATTTTATAGAAGCGTTATTGTAAAACGAAGTTGTTCGTATTTCGCACTACATCATCAGCTAAAATGTAATAAAAACAAACATTTGCTATGTTATCAGAGCCTGAAAATCAAAGTATGGCAAAGAATACAAAGAGCACAGTGGATTTGGATTCGATGGATAGTATTCGTCGAGGAATGTTGAATATCTGTATCACTAAAATTCAGTGCCTACTAATCCCAAGGGTTTGGTGTAGAGCTAGCAACGTGTCCGTCATGGTCGGGTACGATTATGTCGAGTGTATTATACATTTGGGTTAATCGGTCAAGTTATTTCGGATTTCTTATCTATTTTGGATGTGATATTGCGGGACATTTGAGTCTAACAAGCATGTCTCTTTTTCGATCTATGATTATGAGAGATTTTATAAGTTAATCTGACGAATATAGATATTTTCTTTTACTAATTAGAAAATTATATATTTATAAATGGTTTTGTAATTGATCATTAGTTTAATTTTGATATTTCAAATGTAATTAAATTAGTCATTTTAGATTAATTTTCCTTTGTTTGGGATCAAGTCCGTTACGACCTTTCTAAATTTTACGTTCTTACTTTCTATTATGACCCTTAAAAACCGAATCCAACGCTAATGTGGCCGTCATAAATGAGGATTTGCCACCAAACCCTCTTTAAACTTTAATAGACCATTAAACGCAGTGATTACTGAAAACGCGGTACTGACATTGGGATTGAATTGCGTGACGCAAGCACAAAGTTCGATCTTACTTGGTACCAGTCGTTGCAGACTTGTAGCAAATTCAAGGTTCTATTTTGGTACTAGCCCTTAACAACAACGATCGAACCCCGAGCTTATTACGAAAGGAAATACTTCGTATGAAGCAAGTAAGCAACGGCGGGTTCCGTATAGAGCGACCATAACAAATGGAGAATAATTGTCAGTAGATTCATTATATCCAATAATGAATATAGGATGCTCGGATTTTTCAGAAAATAAAATAGAATAAAATATATAATTTATTTTGTTTATTTCAAACACGACTATTAAGCCTAAGCCTAATAAACCCTATGATGATAGAACGCTAATGATAGTTGGGCTTGCCTTGTATAGGCCCAATATCCTAATAACGACATTTAAAATAATGACATCTTTAAATATGCCTCGATTATAACGTATGCTCATTTTAACACCTTGAGTCATTTTATATGGTATTAAAGGACTATGGTGCTAATTTTGAGAATTCTTATCCCGGGACCTTTTTGGCCTAAAAAACGTGGATAAACTTCAAAATCGGCTATTTTGGTTCATTTTAGAACCCGAAATATTTTCGTTCTGAATCCATGTCTATAGGATCATTATATCCTATAATAAATATTGGATGCTTAAATATTTCACAAAACAACATAAAATAAAATATACTCCCTCCGAGTCATAGTAATGGTTCATTTACCTTTGTGCACAAAAATTAAGGAAATGATTTTAAACCACACAAAACACCCTACCTCACACTGAATTGATTTTGGACCACAAAAAAGTTACTAAAAATGGAAAGAGGAATCATCACTAAACTCGCACCAAAAAGGAAGTAAGAACCATTACTCCGACTCGGAGGGAGTATAACTTATTTTATCTATTTCAAATACGATCTTTAAAGTAATGTTAGAGTTTCTAAATGTGTGTATTTTAAACCGTATGTCAATTTTATCACCTTGATCCATTTCTATATGGTATTAAAGTACTTTGGTGCGAATTTCGAGAATTTTTATCTCGGGACCTTTTCTGCGTAAAAAACGTGGATAATAACCTCTAAAATCGGCTATTTTCGGTCATTTTAAAACCCGAAATATTTTTTTTCTAAATCTTTGTCAATAGGCTCATTATATCCTATAATAAATATTGGATGCTCAGATTTTTCATAAAACAAAATAGACTAAAATATATAACTTATTTTGTCTATTTAAAACACGATATTTAAAATAATGATATGGCCTTATAAATGTGTGTATTTTATAACGTATGCCAATTTTTACTTCTTGAGTCATTTTTATATGGTATTAAAGTAATTTGGTGAGAATTTCAAGAGTTTTAAATTTATCCCGAGACCTTTTTGGCGTAAAAAAACGTGGATAATAACCTTCAAAATCGGTTATTTTCGATTATTTTATAACCCGAAATATTTTTTTCCTAAATCTTTGTCTATAGCCTCATTATATTCTATAATAAATATTGGATGAATGGATTTCACAAAACAAACATAATATAAAGTATATAACTTATTTTGTCTATTTCAAAGACGGAACTTTAAAATAATGTAAGAGTTTTAAACGTGTCAATTTTAAACCGTATGCCAATTTTAACACCTTAAGTCATTTTTATATGGTATCAAAGTATTATGGTGCGAATTACGAGAATTTTAATCCCGGTACCTCTTCAGTCTAGAAACCTTCAAAATCGGCTATTTTCGGTCATTTTAGAAACCGATTTTTTTTTCTGAACCCTTGTCTATTGGCTCATTATATCTTATAATAAATATTGGATGCTTATATTTTCACAAAACATACAACATAAAGTAAAGTATATAACTTGTTTTGTCTATTTCAAAAACGACCTTTAAAATAATGTAAAAGTTTCTAAATGTATCTATTTTAAACCGTATCCCCATTTTAACACATTAAACCATTTTTTATATGGTATATCAGAAAGTCAAAGACGTATAATGGTAGTTCACCTGCAAGATTTTTCAATTAATTAACAAAATTATTCATCTCTAATTTCCCTTACGTGTTCCTATGTGTTATACACCATCGTTACTTTTAATTTCCTAATCTTAAATTAATCAATCATCTTAGTTTATATATTATTGATATCCATAGTCTCATTAATGTTCCGGTGTAAAGACAAGTTTACCCTCTTAATTATAAAAACAAGTTTTCTAATCTTACCCACTTATTAAATATTTTTAATATTACACCCTTATCAAACAATTGTATTAAAATTTTCCCCCATAATCTCATTCGGGTGTAAAGAAACGAAATATTTTGTCAAATTTTAAAATTTATCTCTAAAACTCATAATTTGTGACGAAAATATCATCATTTTAGCCTTATTTATTTTTTCCATCTCCCCCTCCGTTTCCCCTTCTCTTTTGTACCTAATAAGCAGATTCGTTGATTAGTATCAAATATGAAGTAGCATTTGAACAGTTAACAAGTTTCTTTAAGTTATCAACTACCTTACATTTTAAAATTCCTTACTCTTATGAGTCTCATCTTAAATTAATCAATCATCTTAGTTTATACATTATTGGTATCCACGGACATCTTAAAATAAAGGAACATGAGATAATGCTATTGGGTAATGCTTAATTTCGATACCGCCCTCACACATGTGGTCTTGTGGGACCCGCAATAGTAATCGATGTATCACGTACAGTAAATGAGGATTCCATAATAACGATTATATGTGAGAGGGCGCCGCCAAAATTAAACGCAATGTGAATGCAATGACAAAAAAAACGAGGAAGGTTCCTTGAGTTGGTCTAGCGTCCATCTGAAGGAGTTAACGCAATTATTGATGTGAATTAAACACCAAGATCATTTTAGGGCACCTGTCCTCCGATCCTCCAATATTAAATGCAAATCAAAACGAGGAAGGCCACGTGAAATGTGAATGGGTTAGCATCATTATTGATGTGAATTAAACACCAAGCTCATTTTAGATTTCTATATAAACGTCTACCCACATTGCAACTTTGATATCAAAATATTATCGACTTACAAATAATTATTTATACAAATATTAACTCATTTAATTAAGAGTACTACGATGGCTTTGAACGTCGGAAAGGTTAAGCAGTACGACGAAAAGCGTCCAAACTTGGTAGGGGATTACGATGAGATGTACCGTGAACTAAAAGTTCGGTATGACCATTTCATAAAGGCCGGAAAAGTGGGGTTCGATGATAGGACAAAGCTCTTCCATTTTGCTATTGCTGATGGTTGGCATGAATGGATGCTCCTCACTTACAATCAAAACCGCATGACCATTGGTGGCGGCTTTGGTTGTGCTCCTGGCGGCGGTCAACCAATTGGTGGATCGTGCACAACTTATCCGGATCAGGGTAACCTTTCATGGCAATTATCTTCCATTCAGACATCTTTAAGCCAGCTTACCCAAAAACTTTGTGTTCTCGAAGGAAGAATCAGTTGTTTGGAGTCTAAGCAACCTCCTTGCCGTCCTTGCTAGGCGTCAAAGCTCACTCCTATATATGTTACCTCGCTCATTTCCTATTTCCTATTTCCTATTTCCTATTTCCTATTTCCTATTTCCCTACGTGTTCGTTGCTTTTGAGTTTTATATTTGCATTTTACGTACTTCTACCATGTGCGTGCATGCATGCATGCATGCATGCGTTTTCCGATCCTTTGTCTTTCCTCTACGTCGTTGCTAAGTAAATGTGTGAGAGTTGTGTATGATATATGGCCTTCATGAGCCCAACAAATACACAATATTTGAATAAAATGACTTGTTGTTTGTTAGTAAAATTATTGGGATTTCATAAAGAACATATTTACTTTCTTTAATTTTGCGAACCATTGTTTAGGGGGATGCAAATTAAAACAATGATGGAATAATTGTTGTTGGTTTGGATTCAAAACACAAAGATAAAGTTTTAATTGTGATAAATCGAGAATGTATAAAATATTTTAGGATAAAAGTAATTCAAAATGGTTAGTTAAATAATACAAATGTCACTTTTCTAAAAATGCCTAAAAGAAAAATACCCAAAAGTATTCAAACCATAAAAGAAATTAAGTAGAAAAAAAGAGTAGGATGGCAAACTACTCACTAGCTCACACTCGTATCCCTGCCTTATCAAATACCTGTCATGTCGCAATTAGTAAACTCGACGTCCTCCCGGTCATATCATACAATATAACTATTATTACAGAAGCAGATAAAATATCAAAAATAGATTGAAACATCAAAATATATGTAACTAAAATAAGTAGTCAATATTACGATTAGAACAAACATGCATGTTGCACATGTTTAAAAGCAACATTCTTTATAAGGGGCAAATTTTAATAGAGGTGTTTTATAAGGCTGTTATAAGGATGTACATTTGAAAAACTTATTTTCTATAAAAATATAAACATTAATTGATCCTTATAATTAATGAAATAGTTCATCTACTTAAAAAAACCGATTTTGGACGGGTCTTTCCAATCCAGGTCGAATATCAAAATCTTTAAAATGTTAGATTGGGTATCGGGCTGGAAATATTTAATCCGATAATGGTTCGGAGCAGACTATTTTTCCGGCTTGGGCGATGTCGACTGTCGAGCGTCGAGTGTCTAACTGTAAATCGTATCCGTATTGGCGGTACCTAGATCATCCTTTGACAAACGGCAGACGGCAGTATACCATTTCCTTTCCTTCCATTTATGCTTTCTCCCAACATTTGAAGACATCAACAATGGCGGAATGGTCTCACCTCCCACTAGACCTCCTCCGAGAAATCCAAACCCACATCACATCTCCATTCTACACCATCCGATTCCGCTCCATCTGCTCATCATGGCGCAACGCCATCCAATCCAACAATCACAATCAATTCCCAAACTCAATCTCTATGCTCTTCTCAAAACGATCAATTCTTCTCCTTTCTCCCCCACCAGCACCCAATTCATCAGAATCCATTTCTTGGATCATCAAAATTGAGGAGATTTACCCTCAAAGTTTCAATCTTTATTACCCGCTTTCGAAAACCCGGATTAACCCTATTCTTAGTCGGGTCCCCAGGGTGTTGGATGTGTTAAATACCCGGATTAATGAACTAGGTTTGGAGTTTTGTTACAATGGGTCTGAGATTCTGGGTGATTGTTCATTGTATACTGAAAAAGTTGCATTTTTGCCGGTGAAAAATGATGATGGTAACAATTTTTCGTTCTTAACTATTCATGTTTCTGGTAAATTAGCTATCTTTAATGGCGTTTTTATGAAATGGAATCTTGTTGATCAATTTCAGTTGCCTTTTGATGATGTTATTGCTTTTAATGGTGAATTTTATGCTGTTGATAATGTGGGTAGGACTGTTGTTGTTGTTGTTGGAATTGATTTGATTGAGTGTGATGTGAATGTCGTTGCGAAACCGGTTTGTGGTGGAGATAAGAAGAGGTTGGTGGAGATGGGTGGGGAGTTAATGTTGGTCGATGTCTACATTGGGCTTCCTCCATTTTTGGGTGATAATGAGGAGGATGAGGTGGATGGTTGTAATGTTATCAGGTTGGACGAGTTTATCACGTCGAGGTCGATGTGGTTTAGGGTTTTTAGGTTGGATAGGAGAGGGATGAAGTGGGTTGAGGTTAATGATTTGGGAAACAATGTGTTGTTTCTGGGTGTTGATTCTACGTTTTCTGCCTCTGCTGATGACTTGTGTTGGGATAAAGGCAATTGCATTTGTTTTAATTTTCCGCAACTCTTTTTTCCGTCACTAGAAGATGAAGATGACAAGGTTGTGAAGTACCATTGTGGTGGGGTGTATAATTTGGAGGATGCCAGCATCTCATTTGCTAAGGCCTTCTGGCCTCCTCCATCTTGGGCTACTTCTTATTCCTAGAAGGTACGAGGTATTATTTAATCGCTTAAAATATGGAAGCTATATTAATTGTACCAGGCCTTCATGTGTGATATCTTTCAATTCATCATACCCTTTGATTACTCTGCCTGCCTTATGTATGAAGGTACTCTGTGCCTGATAGTTCTAATTTATCCTCTCTGAACATGAATACCGAGTAATAAAACCAAGTGTCGTCGTTGTTTGGTAGCTTGGTGATGACGTATTTTGCCTCTATAATGAGGAGGATGTCTTCTTTCATTTTCGACGGAGTCAATGACTTGCAGTTGTTTGGCTTTTGATAACGATAGTTTGAAGCAAAATGACTAACTAAACTGTCCGTGCTTCTGTTAATTGTGAAGTAGTGGTAGATCCATGTTGGGACTAGGCTCTGTTGTAGTTGTAGTAGTGGTAGTTCGATTCAATTTTCACTATGAGTTATCTTGAACAGGCTATCAGTCTTTGTGTATTGCTAACACGGCTAAGATTATGTACATGCGATCCCAACTTATCCTGCTAATAATGGGATTTCTTGAGGCACTGCGGTTATGTGTGTTGTTGATGATGATCTGAGAATGTTATCAGATAAGCTTAATCTTGAAACATCTTCCTGTGACTTAAACATGGCCGTTGTCTTCTTTGCGCTGAGTATTACTCTTACGCTCTTACCTACTTATTGTCACTATTAAGTTGCTGTTCTCATGCCCATTCATTGATAAAAAGCGATGGACCAATGTGATGTATTTTCTGTTTTATTTACTGAGGGACTTTTGAGTATGCATTGCTTCATCCTTCCTTCTCTCTGGTTTATGACTCATGTGGTGCTTTCTTTCGCTCTCTTGCATGTAGCTTACAGTTAGACCTTGATATTTTCCCTTAAAAAGTTAAATCATAAGTTAATCGAGTAAAACGAAAGATTCTTACTTTGGCCATCAGAGAAAATTGGTGTCATGTTATTCTTGGCGAGGCACTAAAATTAGATATTCAGCGTCATTTTGTTGGCATTCAGAGAAAATCAATACTACTGCAGGCAAGCCAGACTGTTATAATCTCGTTCAGGTTCAATCTTAATAGTTTATAGAAAATGAAATTAGTAATTGCACTAAAGTTTGGGCCTTGCTATATTTGGTCATTTGTCTGCTTCCATTCGTGATTAGTATGTCATAGTTTATAGAAGTAAGGCCAAATCGCCTCAAGGCGCTTTAGGTGCACCTTGTGTATAAGGAGAAACAACCAGTGGGACACTGCTATGCAAATGCCATACTTTATTCTTCCAATACCTTTATTTTGCCTTTCCCTTTGCCTCATTATTCCAATTTTACATGTTAAATCTGGCAGCCACTATGTAGTATCCATCTGCAACCGTCTTTCAAAACCCATTGAGCATCAATGAGACTTCTCCAAACATATGAAGGGTGGTGCCTAAGGGAAACCTCCATTGAAGTAGAGTTCGGGAAATATTGTACCTTGATTAACTTACCCGCCATCGAATGTTGGCTCCTTTTCCGGCTCAAGGGAAAGGCAAGGGTCATTTCCCCAAGTCTCAGATTGATGCTGAGGTCATTTCCTAAGTCTTAGGCAGGGACTCACAGTGGCGTAGCCAGGAAAGTTAACCGGTGGCGGTCATAAGGTAAATTGTAGAACCACCCATAAAAATAACAGGGTCTTACATAGTAAAAATCGGTATTTTACACAAGGTCGCTCACACCCACTAACGTAGGGTAGGAATGTCACTGATGTCTCAATCGATTAGGTAGTTGTACTGTAGCAGTTGATATTGTCCAGATGATCAACTGAATCACAAGCCTAAGAATGAAGCAAATTCAATAGAACAACTTGTCCCGTAAATAATCGGCCATAACAGACGTAGTGATTTACATAAATTGTGGGATGAATCGTAACTGTGTGAAAGCAAAGCCTATATATGATTAGCCAGACCAATTATTGTAAATGAACACTAACGTAATTACAATATTAAGTGTGTAGGCTATGGATTTTTACGCTTTTTCTTATAAACATCAGCCTTGCCTAGATAAGAATCTTCAGGTAGCAAGTTATGCTCTTCAGCCTTTGCATATGAAAAATGACAATTTATGATGCAAGGCTTTTTAAGTCATTAAACAATGATACAAAGCGTTGCATAAGTGAGACCTGGTTTATGTTTTGGCATAAGCACAGGAGTAACTAGACTGAGCGGGAAGGTGGCCAAGGCTTTGACGACAAGTAGGCGAAAATAAAGCGGCAAGTTTCATGGGAATTCGTGGAGCCTGGAAACCCCATTGAAAGCAGCAAGTGTCTCTTTTCTTATTTTCCGCTCATATGTGCTAGACAGTGGAGTAGTGGTCTTGCTCCTGAATCAGTTGAAACTAAATCCAGTACGTCTGTCTGAATAAAGAACCCACCTATGGTTGGGTTTTCGTTTAGACTGTGTAAGCAGTTAACATTTGGTATTGAAGTGTTTTGCCGGGTAGGGACTAGAGAGCATACTTTTATGATTTATGGCGGCTGATGTTGGTTGTCTCCATTTTTTTCTTTTTTTCGCTAATCAACTGTGTGGATTGTGGTACGGCTATTGAATTTTCAATCCTTAGCTCGTTGTATTCACCTGATTCTGTCACGAACTTTTTCAGGAGAATTTGCATGCTAAAGAAAGAAGGAATTTTGACACTTATGTCAGAGTTACCTATTACTAGTCCTCAAGCTGGACAAGAGGGAGCATAGTTTTACTCGACTCGGTGGTTCTTATTCAAGCTTTCATTGTGTAGACAAACCCCAATCTGGTTGAAGTTTGAAGATGAATGAACTTCATTCTAGTCTTTTATTTGCACACTTGATTCACCCAGTCTGATTACATTAGACTGACTGACTGACATGGTAAATAATTGAATTACGCTATCTGTAAAAAATAATAATTGTATGGTTTAGTCTATAAGGTTCTGAACTCGAAACTCTTTAGCAATTACGTAGTTGCATAGGGCCCGATCTTGTGTATGTGGAGTAGGGATAATAAGGGAGGCCGCATTTGGACTTGATCATGTTGAATCCAGATTCAGATTTGTATAAGATTAGCTTAAGTCCATTTTTGATCAGCATTGTTGAGATTTTTGTCATACTTCATTTCAAGCAGTGGATGTAATTTCGAAATTTCCAAAGACTAACGAAAACAAGCGCCCCTACTAGAGCATACGTACTAGCCTCCTTACTCCACCTTTGCGTTCGTATGGTGGCTACGTTAATACGGAGTTAGTGCTCAAGTTCACGTCACAACTTGTACCCTGGCCTATATGATTGACGAATGATTGATTGGTCGTTATGAGCTGATAATTTGATATAATTGTATGTATGCAACATATCTCAAGTGGTCGCTCAGATAGGGTACGGAGGCCGAGTGTGAGAGAAAGCATGGCCGCATGGGTCATCTCTTATATTTAGTACTCCTTTAAATCAGAAGTTGCAATTTGTGATATTAACTCGCCCTACTTCTAATCTAATAAACCTTATCAACCTAACTTCTGTTTACTCGAAATACGTGACATTTTCTTTCCTCTATTTTGCCATGCATGCATTTTTCTTCATCTATAAAAACCCTCCTTACCTTCCTAATTCTTCATTCATTTTCTTCATCATATTATCCTCCTCCTCCTCCTCCTCCTCCTTCTTCTTCTTCGGTTCCGTTCAGGGAGTTTGAAGATGAAGAATTCTAGGATCACCAACCTTCTTTGCTTCTTTACCATCTTATTCTCTCTTCTCTTTGCATTCGTCACCCCTACATTGTTGTTTCAGGCAATACATCCGTCAACTTCTGTTAATTACTATTTGCAATGCTGAAACTCTCTCCGTTTCAAATTATTTATTTACCTTTTTATTCGCTGTCAATAATTTATAGAGTAGACTAGAAAAAAATTGAAAAAAATCTCTTAGCTTTATTATTCATAAATAATTCTCATTTCAAATTCAATATGTTGGGTTAGCTATATTAATTTTTTTGTTGGTTGAGGAAATAGTTATATTAATACTGCATTGTAATGTGTAGGGATTCAATTGGGAGTCATACCATACGCAAGGAGGACTATACAATTCTTTGGTAAGCTCTGTTGATGATTTGGCCAGAGCTGGAGTCACCCATGTCTGGCTTCCTCCCCCTTCTCATTCCGTTTCTCCTCAAGGTATATATTTTTAGTCCTCCAAATTACCGACTCTATCATTTGTTTATTAGAATTAATTCAAAGAATCATGAACTCCCTTATTAGTAGGATTTAGTTGCTGCAGTTTCCGTTATTTTGTTTTCTGTTTCCTGAAATTTAGTAGTTGACAGAGTAGTGATCCTATTGTCAAGGCACTACATCAGTCGTGGGTATAGGCATCGGTTGCCATCACCTTATTTCCTATTTAAGCATTGTATTTTCTATTCAATTAATTAAGTAATCTTCTCCCTTTCTCATTACTGTTTTTTAAATAAACTGCACAAGAAATCACAACAAATTGGTATCAGGTCTTTAGGTTTCGTATCCTAAGACTTGTCATGGCTTCAAATGGATCAAGCTCTAATGGTGGTCTCTCCAATCTGCCAATCTTTAAGGGTGTGAAATATCAATTCTGGGAATTGAAAATGAAGACCCTGTTTCGTTCACAGGATCTATGGGATTTGGTTAAGAATGGGTTTGAAGATGTCAAACCAGAAGTTGAACCAGATGCAACCCTTAAAGAAAAAAGAAAGAAAGATGCAAAGGCCCTGTTTCTCACTCAGCAAGCTCTGGATGAGGAGATATTCTCTCGTATTGCTTCCGCTACTACATCCAAGCAAGCCTGGAATATTCTGAAATCAGAATATTTAGGTGATAAGAAGGTAGTCAAGGTGAGACTAGAAACCTTAAGGAGAGAGTTTGAGACTTCTCTCATGGGTGACAAAGAGTCTGCGCAAGACTATTTGTCCAAAATTTCTGGGATAGTACAGCAGATGAGGGCTTATGGAGAGAAAATAAGTGATGAGCAAGTCGTTGGTAAGGTCTTAAGAAGCATGACAAAGAAGCAAGTACAACTACGTTGTGACTGCCATTGAGGAATCAAAAGATTTAGAGGAATACTCATTTGATGATTTAATGGGATCACTTCTTGCACATGAAGAGAGACTTGACAGATCTTCAGAGAATAAGGAGGAACAGGCGTTTGTCTCCAAGAATGATTCTTCCAAAGACAGGTCCAAGTCAGGAAGAGGTAGAGGTAGAGGAGGTTTCAGAGGAAGAGGGCGTGGCAGGTCATCTGGCCAGTCATCTGAAGCTCAGACCAAGGACAGTCAGTCCAAGGGTCCAATGAAGTGTTACTATTGCAACAAACCAGGTCACAAGGAGATGAATTGCTGGCAAAAGGAGAAAGATCAGTCTGAAACCAAGACTGATCAGAATGCTCATGTTGCAGAAGAAAAGTTTTTTCTCACCAGAGAAGGCATACAAGAAGTGGATGGGAATGTATGGTACATAGACAGTGGGTGTTCAAACCACATGTCAAGCACCAAGTCTATGTTTAAAGACTTGGATGAGGCACAGAAGAGCAAAGTGAGGCTTGGAGACAACAAGCAGCTGTGTGTGGAAGGTGTGGGAACTATTGCTATTAAAACTGAGCAAGGTAATACTAAAGTGCTTCATAATGTTCAGTATGTTCCCTTATTGGCCTATAATTTATTGAGTGTTGGGCAGTTATTAGAGTCAGGATATTCTCTATTGTTTGATAATAATTCCTGTGAAATTAAGGATAAAAACACCAATGATATAGTAGCCACTACACCTATGGGAAGAAACAAGATGTTTTCTTTGGATTTAGTGAGTAATGTTAGCAGTGCATTGGCTGTAAAAGGAGATGAAATAAATAGACTGTGGCACTTAAGGTTTGGACACTTAAATATGCAAAGTCTTAAATTATTAAGCAATAAGGGCATGGTAGTAGGTTTACCTAGAATTGGTGAAATAGGTATCTGTGAAGGGTGCATTTATGGTAAACATTCTAGAGGGTCATTTCCTGTTGGTAAGGCATGGAGGGCAAGTGAATGTTTGGAGCTTGTCCATGCTGATCTCTGTGGTCCTATGCAAACCATGTCCTTAGTTGGGAGTAAGTATTTCCTACTATTTACAGATGATTGTAGTAGGATGAGCTGGGTATACTTCCTGCAATCTAAATCTGAGTCATTTGAGTACTTTAAGAAGTTTAAAGCTATGGCAGAAAATCAGAGTGGAAAGAAATTGAAATGTTTGAGAACTGATAATGGAGGTGAGTTCACTTCAACAGAATTCACTAAGTTCTGTGAGAGTCAGGGAGTGAATAGAGAGTTGACTGCTCCATACACACCTGAGCAGAATGGGGTAGCTGAGAGAAAAAATAGAACTGTAGTTGAGATGGCAAGGAGTATGTTGAGGGAAAAAAGATTGCCAAATGATTTGTGGAGTGAGGCTGTGTCAACAGCAGTTTATATTCTGAACATCTCACCCACTAGAGCTGTTCAGGATAGAATCCCCTATGAGTTTTGGACAGGAAGAAGGCCTAATGTTGATCATCTGAGAGTTTTTGGATGCATAGCATACACTTTGGTTAATATAAGGTCAAAGCTTGATGGGAAATCAATTAAATGTATTTTCATTGGGTATGCTACACAATCCAAAGCCTACAGACTGTACAATCCTGAAAATGGCAGCATTATTATTAGTAGGAATGTGATTTTTGCCGAGGAAGAAATTTGGGATTGGTCAAAGCAAAATAACAATCAGAAGGATTTCACCTTTGAATGGGAACAAGAGTCACAGTCAGATACAAATCAAGCTGCAAGTGAGTCTCCAATAATCTCACCTGCAGCATCTTCAACAGCATCAAATGATTCATCTTCGTCTGATGAGTCCTCTCCAAGGAAAATGAGATCCTTAGAGGAAATCTATGAGACTTGTGGATTTGCATTGGTCACAGAAGAACCAGTCAGATTTGATCAAGCAGTAAAAGAAGCAGAATGGCAGATGGCAATGGAAGATGAGATCATGTCCATTCAAAAGAATGAAACTTGGGAACTGGTTGATTTACCAGTTAATAAGAATGTCATTGGATTGAAATGGGTGTTCAGAACCAAGTTCAACACTGATGGAACCATACAAAAGCACAAGGCCAGGTTGGTAGCAAAGGGGTATGCTCAAAAGGAAGGGGTTGACTATGAGGAAACCTATTCACCAGTGGCAAGATTTGAGACAGTCAGGGTGATCTTAGCCTTGGCTGCACAACTCAAACTGACTGTACATCAATTTGATGTTAAGTCAGCATTCCTGAATGGAGAACTTCAGGAAGAGGTTTATGTTGAGCAACCACAAGGCTTTGTGAAAGAGAAAGAGGAAGACAAGGTCTACAAGCTGAAGAAAGCTCTATATGGGCTAAAGCAGGCTCCCAGAGCATGGTATAACAGGTTAGATGCCTTCTTTGCAAAGAATAGGTTTGAAAGAAGTGAAAATGAACCTACTTTGTATGTGAAAAGGTCATCTAATGCTGGCTTTCTGGTAGTGTGTGTATGTAGATGATATAATATATATCAGTTCATCTCAAGTAATGTTACAGGAATTCAGGGAGGCTATGATGCAGGAATTTGAGATGACTGATCTAGGAAAGCTAAAATACTTTCTTGGATTGGAGGTAACTCAGACTGAAGAAGGGATTTCTGTCTCTCAAACCATGTATGCCAGAGGATATGTTGAAGAAATTCAGAATGGAACAGTGTGAAATTGCTGTCACACCAATGAACACAAATGAAAAACTACAAAGAGAAGATGGAACAGGAAGAGCAGATGAAAAGCTGTTCAGAAGCATTGTGGGTGGCTTAAACTATCTTACTCACACAAGACCAGATATAGCATTCAGTGTGAGTATTGCACAACCCATCAAAGCAGCACCTTGGAGCAGCAAAGAGAATTCTGAGATATATGGCAGGGACAGTAGAGAAAGGGATCTGGTATGAGGTTTCTGACAAATTTGGTTTGATTGGGTATACTGACAGTGACTGGGGAGGCAGTCTTGATGACAGAAAAAGCACATCAGGCTCTATATTCTCACTAGGGTCAGGAGCTGTCACTTGGAGCTCAAAGAAGCAGGACACAGTTGCACTGTCATCAAGTGAGGCTGAGTATGTAGCTGCAGGTTCAGCTGTAAGACAGGCTATTTGGTTAAGGAAGCTGCTAGTAGATTTGGGGAGTGAACAAGCAAAGGCCATTGTACTATGGTGTGATAACAAGTCTGCCATTGCCATGACAAAGAACCCTGCATATCATGCAAGGACCAAGCACATTGAAATTCAACACCATTTTATCAGAGGTCTGGTAAGTGAAGGAAAGGTTGAGCTTATGTTCTGTGGAACCAATGATCAAAATGCTGACTTATTCACAAAAGGTCTGTCACAAGCCAAGCATCAAATGTTCATGGAAAGAATTGGAGTTCGTAGTATTTGAATTAAGGGGAGGTATTAGAATTAATTCAAAGAATCATGAACTCCCTTATTAGTAGGATTTAGTTGCTGCAGTTTCCGTTATTTTGTTTTCTGTTTCCTGAAATTTAGTAGTTGACAGAGTAGTGATCCTATTGTCAAGGCACTACATCAGTCGTGGGTATAGGCATCAGTTGCCATCACCTTATTTCCTATTTAAGCATTGTATTTTCTATTCAATTAATTAAGTAATCTTCTCCCTTTCTCATTACTGTTTTTAAATAAACTGCACAAGAAATCACAACATTGTTTACCTTTTGACAACGTTGCAATCATCACCCATCATTTATATATATGACTAGCTTGCACTTGAGACATCTCTTTAAACTATTCTGTTTAAATCATATTTGTCTTGCATTATAGGATATTTACCCGGTAGGTTGTATGATCTTGATGCCTCAAAGTACGGACGTGAGACCGAATTGAAGTACTTGATCAACTCCTTGAATCAAAAAGGAATCAAATCGGTTGCTGATATTGTAATAAACCATCGATGTGCGGACAAGCAAGACGGAAGAGGAATCTATTGCATTTTCGAAGGAGGCACGTCCGATGATGGTTTAGATTGGGGTCCATGGGCCATATGTAGGGATGATACTCAATACTCGGATGGTAGCGGAAATTTAGATACTGGAGCCGGCTATGGTGCGGCTCCAGACATCGATCACCTCAACCCGAGAGTCCAAAAAGAGCTAATTGATTGGATGAATTGGTTGAAGACCGAAATTGGATTCGACGGAGGATGGAGATTTGATTTTGTCAAGGGATATTCACCTAGCATTACCAAACTTTACGTGCAACAACGTCACCTAATTTTGCCGTTGGAGAACTATGGGACTCCGCTATACACTATGACCCGGATGGTAAGCCCGATTATAACCAAGACGGCCTAGGAACGAGTTAGCCAGGTGGGTCCAAGCCGCGGGTGGGGATGTTATTAATGCCTTTGATTTCACTACTAAAGGTATTCTTCAAGCCGCCGTTGAAGGAGAATTGTGGAGATTAAAAGACCCGAATGGTAGGCCTAGTGGACTTATTGGAATAATGCCGCGAAATGCAGCAACCTTTATCGATAACCATGATACCGGATCCACTCAAAGGTTATGGGCATTTCCATCTGATAAAGTTATGCAAGGCTATGCATATATTCTCACGCACCCCGGAACCCCATCTATCGTAAGTCACTTAACATGTTTGTTGTATATGCACTTAATAATTTGCAACTGTCACATATAATTACCAATAAACTTCATGTCATGCATGATACACCATTACACCGTAGTTGTTAAAGTTTGTTTAGACTACTCATCATCGTTATTTTGTACAACATTTTACCAAAAATTTGCTTGTGTTTATGATTGTGCAGTTCTATGATCATTTCTTTGAATGGGGTTTAAAGGAAGAAATTACACGATTGAGTTCAGTAAGGACGAGAAATGGTATAACAGAAGCAAGTAATGTGAATATAATGGCAGCGGATGCTGATCTTTACGTTGCAATGATCGATGGAAAGATTATAGTCAAGCTCGGAACGAAAAATGAGCTTGGCAATCTCATTCCATCAAACTTCAAGGTTGCTACCTATGGAGCTAATTATTGCGTGTGGGAGAAGCAAGGTTAAAATCTCGTACATGAATGAGAATGACTTGAGAACAATTGTTCCCATAATCTCGTATATTGAATAAGAAAACTAAAATGATGATTTAGAAACTCCCTATTATATTGTATTCCTTATACCCCTAAGAAGAGGTATCATTCTTGTCATCATAATGAGACGATTAGGGCCTTTTGTTTTACTCAGGCTTCTAAATATGTTGATTGCAACTTTTATAATAATGCAGAAGAATTATTGTTAAAGAATTACCATTTCTACGAGGCTAATTTATCAGTAAAATTACACTTCATTGATGGAAGCTCCTTTGAAGGAGCTCCCTTTAAAAATTAACGTATGCCACTATAAAGCAACGAGCACACGGTATTCTTTAGTAAAAGGCGAAAGAATAGTTCGCTTTGTGCTCAGTGCATGGCTGCGTGATTTTTTTTAATGTTGAGTGTTACTACTTTATGCTTGGCTCTTACGCTGATTTAAGTTTCTTCAACAATGTGGGATTAGTATCCTAAATATGTGTTTTTTTCTCTCACTCCCCTTCTGTTATTATAATAGCGATGTGTTGTTGTTCATGATTTTTGACTCTACATGTTTCTCGGTTAGTATTTACTCCGCACAAATCTAGTTAAAATTATACTCCGTAATTATCAGGCTAATTCAATGGCTTATTATTGTAAAAACCCTATTTATAATGATGAAGAATTAATTTAGGGCTGTTAATGAGACGAGACAGCTCGCGAGCAACTCGAGATCGGCTCGGTCAAAGCTCGGTCAAAGCTCGGCTCGTGTGAGCTCGACTCGAGCTCGCGCTCGGCTCGAGAGCTTAACGAGTCAAGCCGAGCAAAGGCTGACTCGACTCGAAAAGCTCGCTAGCGGCTCGAACATTTGAGATTACATAAGATATTAATCATATTTTATACAAATATGCTCATATTTTATAGAAATATTTTATCATTATTATATCTTTGTATCATATATATCAAATATCTTATTGATTTGCTAAATATTTTTATATATAATCTTCGAACCTTATTATTGAAAATATCGGGAAAAAAAATAAAAAAACATAAAATTTTATATAGGCTCGATTCGGCTCGAGTTTGGCTCGAGCTCGTGTTAAAGCTCGCAAGCTTTGTAACGAGCACATTTTTTTCAAGCTCGAGTAAGATCGGCTCGAGCTCGAACTCGAGTTTTGGTAATCGAGCACAAGCCGAGCAAGGCCCAGCTCGGGCTCGGCTCGGCTCGTTAACACCCCTGAATTATTATTGTAAAAGAAGTTCGACTTTAACGTCTATCACTAGGTTAATATTCTTTAGAGCTTGTCAATGGATTAACTCGGACAATGATAATATAAATTGAACAAGAATTTGATAAATAATAATGTAAATTAATAACGAGGTTCATCAATCTTTTCCTCTAGTACAATAATGAAGGTCTAAAAATAACTATTAGAAGCATAATTAAGCTTAATGTGTATATCTAACAATTTAAGCACGCCTTAGCTTCTTACGGCCATCGTCTTCGCATGGACCATCTTGACATTGATCATAGCCTTGTCGCAACTTCCTCCTCACCTTCTCAGCCCTTTCAGCGTACGACAATTTGAATACCTCGTTCAATCTCGTCTTTTCTTTCAATTCATCCTGTTTCTTCGACAACCCAATAGTTGAACTGCTATCCTTGATGCCATACCCTTGAAATTTTCTACTTTTCCTGCCTCCGTCTTCGACACAAGATGAGCTACGCTTTACGGTCGACAATAATGGCTTTCTAACAGCTTTAGATACAACTTTCTTGATCACAGTCTCGCAACGACGAGATGGATTAGGAGCATCACTCAACCCGATTATGCATATCTTTTTCCTATTTTCTTTAGCTTGATTGTATCGTTGTTGCATCGTTCGGGTTGAATTCTCTAAACGTTGAGCATACGATGATTGTGTCTTAGCATCTTCATCATCTTTGAGCTTCATTAATCTCTTATTAGAATTATCATGCGATAACTTCTTCATGTCTATCTCCATCACGATTTATATACTTCTTTTACTCTACAAAACTCGATGAAATTCTCTGATTTAAGCCGATTTTTTTTGTAAAGGGTTTGATTTGTTTTTGTTTTTAATGAAAATTTATGAAACTATGAAGAATATTTTGTACATGCATATCTTATATACACGTTTGGTTACAACAAGGCTTTCCTAATTCCTAAAGGATTTCTAAGCACCCAAACTAGGGTATGATGTATTAACCACGAAAGAACTAGATTTTTCTCCTAAACTAAATAGGGTTGTATAATTGTTGCCAGCGTATGGATAAATTTAAGGAACTTGGACACCTAAATGCCTAATCACGTGTACTTATGTTTCAATTTTATTGGGTTTTAACCAAGTAGATCATTTTCCTATTTGGGAAGTGCTAAGGCGATATCGGGCACTAACGAGTTTCGGTAACATTCTAATTAAAAAACTTTTTTTAAAAAAAGAAAAATTAGTTTTTGTTTTTACGTCAATATAGTAGGAATATAATCGTAGTTCACAATCTATTACATTAATAAAATTTCTAACATGTGCCCTAAGGCACATGATAAGAAGTCAAGTAAGGAAAGATTTTAGAGATTATTTCACTTATTATGGTAAATATGAGTTTCAACACTAATTTATCATGATATATTTTCAACAATTTTTCCTCACTTGGCTTTTTATCATGTGCCCTTAGGGCACATGTTAGAAAATCCGTTAAAACAAATTAACTATATCTTATACTGTATTATTATCGTGAGTATATTTTACAAAATCATAAACATATTTAAACATAGATACTCCATATTTTGACGAGCCTTACTAGAATTATAGATTATCAAATTGTTTTAGTATTTATCAAGAATTTGAATTAGAATAAGCTTTTGTTATTAGGGGCTTATCTTTTAAATATCGCATATATGACCCCAAAAATATTAGAGACGAGATTAATCGAGTGAGTATATTTTGACGAAATCCGTTGCAAGCATTGACTGACCTTGATCTTGGCCAGGGTTTGGGTCAAATCCGGTCAATATTTGAGACGTATTTCCTGTCTCAAACACTGACTGAACTTGGCCTTGACTAGGGCTATACAATTTTTGCGACGAGAATCCGTCGCAAAAGTTGACCGACTTTTTGATCTGGTGGTCCAAAAAAATACGCCAATTTCAGATGCAACGGATATTCCGTCGCAAAAGTCCTTCTTTGCGGCGGAATTTTTGTCGCAAACCTTCCCGCCATTTGACTTTTTGTTCGCGAAATTGGAAAATTACCCTTTGTAGCAAATTTTATCGCAAAAAACAATTCCGTCGCAAACAATAATTTGCAACGCCATTTGTGTCCATCGCAACAACATTGTTTTTGTGTAGTGTAATCACCCTCATTTCATGCATCCTAGATTCGCCACTAGCTAGATACGATTTGGATTTAAAATGACCTACAAATATAGCGTAAGGTAAGATTTTACCCGAACGAGTACACTCGAAAATTGGATAAATCCATAGGAAATGTAGGTTTAGATAATACGGAATTAATATAAAAATTATACGGAGTATGTTAATTATTCTAATGTTTAAAGTTATGTTATAGAACAGAGAAGCTAGGTGACAAGAGGAAATCCGATAATGACAGTAGCGGATAGTCTGGGTTCAAGCGGGTAGCTACAAATCCTACAATCAAGCTAGATCTTACACTGGGGGCCTGGTTTCAGTGAAGGGTCATCTTTTGGTGGTCGTAGAGGTCGTGCTAGTTGCAACAACTCTGGATTGCAGTGCTTCCAATGTGGTGGTACCGGCTACAAGAAGTTTGAGTGCACAAGCTATGAAGAATTGGGGTTCTAGAAGCAGCAACAATGAAGGTTTTTTCGGACAACGAGCGGCCAGAGCCTAGCAAGCAACAAACCAGTTGTTAAGGCTTTCTTGCTTATGTAATAGCTTATCTCATACTTCCTCCATTCCAATCAATTTTATACATTTAATTAAAATATAATTTACATTTACTTTGACAAATATATAGAAATTATTAAAATGGAGGAAGTATAATTTAGCTCATAGCTAGCCGATCATCTAATATAGAACTCCAATTGTCCCATTCTTATATAAAATTCACAAATTGATTTGGAAATTCTATCACACATGTTGGTCTCATAAAAACGCCAGTACAACACTTGACAATCAGAAAATGTAGTGTTTCTAGAAAAACCATGCAATGTGAGCAGTAGATATGATGATGAAATAATGACATTGAGAATTCCTAAAAAAGTTAATGACCATGTGAAGAGAAACTAAGCAATATCTTAGACGAAGTAAGTCTTGTTTGTGACGGGTCTCTATTTATGACGGATATTTTGTAAGATAAAATGGATATAAAATGAGTTAGTGGAGAAAGAGGATCACATGAATAGTGTTAGAGAGAGAAAAAAAGTGGGTATTTTGTGAGAGAAAACGGTATCCGTCACAAGCTTGCGACGGATAGTGCCGTTGCAAATAAGAATTTGCGAGCATTTTATTTTCCATTACATTCCAATAGGTTTAAATTAAATGGGTCGATTTTAATGATTAAATGATTACGAGCAGGGGCGTCTTTGGACCCGTGTGGGCCGGGCGGTCGTAAAGGTCCCCAATTTTTTGGGACATAAATGAAAATAATAGTAAGAATAAATAAATTCAGTACACTAAATATTCAATCAAAGATAGTGTTTTAGTGGATAGAAATTAGGTTTCTAGACATGAAATTTCAGGTTCAAGACTTACTAACTACATTTTGTACTCTGGAGTTTGCACAGGGACCCCAAATTTCCAAAACGGCCCTATATTACATGAATAATACAATAATAAAGTTCATTAATCAGAGTGTAACAAAAGGTCATGTACTCATGTGATTAATTTCTTATTCTTGTAAATGAAATCTCCATTTTTTTTACGGGAGTATATCCAGTAATTAAGTTGTTTTTAATATTCCGAAAAAAATACACAAACTATTTATAAAATATATTTATTTCCAATCAAGAAAATGTCTGATCTCAAGTGTGAAAACGTTTATTAGGACAAAAAATGCAACGAAAAATGAATGTGGATTGAAATTGAGTTGAGCTCGGAGCATGGGTCATCTGTTATATACTTTAAATAAAAAGTTGCAATTTGTGAACAAATAATTGTCAAGTAACGTAGCCTACTTGTTAAAAACCTTATCAAATATCAACCTACCTTCCGTTTACTCGTAAATCGTGATGTAATTGGATTGGTTTTTGCCATATCATGCAATGCAATCATGCATGTATCTATTTACACTTTCCCCCCTATAAAAACCCTCGTTACCCTTTCATAATTCTTCACTCATTTCACTTCCTATCCTACTATTCCTCTTCATCTTCTACTTTCCTTTTTTGGAGTTTGAAGATGAAGACTTCTAAAATAACTTGTCTGTTTTTTTTCTTATCGATCTCGTTCTCTTTTCTTTTCGCTTTCGTCACACCTACATTGTTGTTTCAGGTATTAAATACTAACCTAAAAAGTCATTTGTTTACATTTATTTACTCGGAATTATTATAATAAATATGCATTGTAAATTGTAATGCGTAGGGATTCAATTGGGAGTCGTACAATAAGCAAGGAGGACTATACAATTCACTTGTAGGCTCGGTCGACGATTTGGCTAGAGCCGGAGTTACCCATGTCTGGCTTCCTCCTCCGTCTCATTCCGTTTCTCCTCAAGGTTTTTTCTATATATTATATCTTCAACATTTCCTCATTGATTTTTTATGGCCTTTATTTCGGGTTATGTATTGAATGATACATTATCATGTCCAAATTATGTGACATTTTCACGTACGCCTTGAATTTCAGGATACTTGCCTGGTAGATTATATGATCTTGACGCCTCAAGGTACGGTCGTGAGACCGAACTGAAGAACTTAATCAACACGCTTCACCAGAGAGGGATCAAATCAGTAGCTGATATCGTAATAAATCATAGATGTGCTGACAAGCAAGATGGTAGAGGAATCTATTGCATTTTCGAAGGAGGTACGCCTGATGATCGTCTTGATTGGGGTCCATGGGCCATATGTAGGGACGACACTCAATACTCTGATGGTAGCGGAAATTTAGATACTGGAGCCGGGTATGGAGCGGCTCCAGATATCGATCACCTTAACCCGAGAGTCCAAAAAGAGCTAATTGATTGGATGAATTGGTTGAAGACCGAAATTGGATTCGATGGTGGGTGGAGATTTGATTTTGTTAAAGGATATGCTCCTAGCATTACCAAACTTTACATGCAACAAACTTCACCTAATTTTGCCGTTGGTGAACTATGGGACTCGGCTATACACTATGACCCGGATGGTAAGCCCGATTACAACCAAGACGGGCCTAGGAACGAGTTAGCCGGGTGGGTCCAAGCTGCGGGTGGGGGTGTTATTAATGCCTTTGATTTCACTACTAAAGGTATTCTTCAAGCCGCCGTTGAAGGAGAATTGTGGAGATTAAAAGACCCGAATGGTAGGCCTAGTGGACTTATTGGAATAATGCCGCGAAATGCAGTAACCTTTATTGATAACCATGATACCGGATCCACTCAAAGGTTATGGGCATTTCCATCTGATAAAGTTATGCAAGGCTACGCATATATTCTCACACACCCTGGAACTCCATCTATCGTAAGTCACTTGATAATTGATAATGCCCTAATATACACTTACTATTTCACGTAAATATTTAATTACCAATAAACTTCACTTATTGTTTCCGTTTTGCAGTTCTATGATCATTTCTTCGAGTGGGGTTTGAAAGAAGAAATTATACGATTGAGCTCAGCAAGGACGAGAAATGGTATAACAGAAGCGAGTAATGTGAATATAATGGCAGCGGATGCCGATCTCTACGTTGCAATGATCGATGGGAAGATTATAGTCAAGCTTGGAACCAAAAATGACCTCGGCAATCTCATTCCATCAAACTTCAAAATTGCTACCTATGGAGCTAATTATTGCGTGTGGGAGAAGCAAGGTTAAAATCTCATACATGAATGAGGAAGACTTGAGAACAATTGTTCCCATAATTAGTAAGTATAATAGTGAATAATAAAACTAAAATGGCGAAGATTTAGAGACTATATACTCGCTATTGTATTGTACTCCGTACAATTGTATTCCTTATACCACTACGAAGAGGTATCATTCTTGTCCTCATAATGAGAGGATTAGTGATTTAGAGTCGTGTTTGTAACTTTGTTAATGCAAAGGAATAACACATTTGAATGGCAATAATATGTATTCATAACTTACTTCAAAATTGGACTATCCTTTTTGTACTCCATAACTACAAATCGTGTTGAAGTGTTGCTATGTGATTTGATAATTTCACTTAAAGTAATTAGTTAATATAAGTCTTCCTTGAGATTATGACTAATGTCATATTTTTTTTGAATTTTAAGTCTTTAGGTCAAATCTTAATTATCATTTCAGTTTAAAAAAAGTTAAGATTTTATAAGCTTAATTTATATCCTATAAGTTGAGTTCAATTTATACTCATTTTTATATAATTTATGTTCTTCAATTGAAAAAGTTCAAATTCTATATTTTGTTGTTTTTGTATTACAAGAGATTACAAATATGTAACTAATACAAAACAAAGGCACAAAACAGAAATGAAAACAATAAGACGGTATATTACACCCAATCGAATCACGCTAAACACGTTTTCCTTAGAGTATTTCGACCCTATAGCCTTCGGGTTACACGAAATCTCTGTAGGATAAGACGATTCCTTAGTCTTAAGGCAAGAACTAAGAACAAAATAAACAATAAGAGTATTGTTTTATTTTATTTTTGTCAAAACACTAACATACGCTTATAGAAAAAATGTGAAAAAATAGAACAGAAACTTTTTGAGAAAAGTTACAGCCACATTTCTGTGTTTAACGAAAAACAGGAGGTTTTTATCTTTTTTCTCTGACTTCTCTTTTTATATATTTGTATGGTTTATGGATAAGTTTTGGTTATAAAAATATAACCAATCATTGCCAATCATTGGCAATCATAATAACTGCCAAATGTTAACTTCCACTATGCATGTTACTAGTATATGTCACGCATGCAGATAACTGTAACCCGGTCCGGGTCGTAATTTTTATCCCGAGTATATAATCCCGATAGGGTACATAATATACTACGACAACACTATTAATTAGTGTCCCTTATCCATTATATACATGAACTCGATATACGATTATATGAGCATACACTCCGTATTCCCGACTCACATTATATCCATTACGAGTTCAAACCGTTTTGACATAAGAAACCCGAATGCACTTAAATGAACTTGTGATCAAAATCACTAACATTCCTCCCCCATTTAAGTGTATCCCTTGTTTCATTAAAACAATAAAGTAAGCAAATCTATGCATAGATGAAAGTGTCCCGAGGATTGAACTTCCAAATTAGTATATTACACATTCCAAATATTCGAGAATCAAGGTGTCCCATGGATTGAACCTTTCAACCCATATTGAATACATGAAGATAACATACACATAGACTCAATAAACTCTTAAAGTTACAAACTTGACACTATTGACCGCCTTGTGTCCATATCCTTTCATGAGAGTATAGGAAGCCAAGTCCAAGCCTCTTGAAGCGGCTACACTTCACGCTCACATAGGTAAATCTTTCATCGTGCACCTGCAAAATGCACTTTGTCAAAGATTTTATTAAGAAGTATTAAACTTCAACCTCTTGTCATGCAGGTCAAGCACATACCTTTCGGGATTATAACATGTGTCTCAATCTTTCACAATAAGCCTTCCACATTGAACTTAGCCTCTAAAACATGTTAGAGGGAAGTTGGGTATCTTATCATAAAGATCTAGATGGACTTTAAACCCATCCCGATTACCGACTTTAAAACCAAGTCTTTAGCTAATCCCTTCGTCAAGTGATCAGCTAAATTATGATGTGTTCTCACGAAATCAACGGAAATAACCCCATGAGTAATCAACTCACGTACCGCGCTATGTCTAACACCAAGGTGTCTAGACTTTCCGTTGTAAACTTCACTATAAGCCTTAGCTAAAGTAGCTGAACTATCACAATGGATAGAGATAGGAGGAATAGGTCTTGGCCAAACCGGAATTTCATAAACCAAATTCCTTAACCATTCCGCCTCTTTGCCGGCTGCAGCTAAAGCAATGAATTCCGACTCCATAGTCGAACTTGTTATACAAGTTTGCTTTTTAGAAGCCCATGAGATAGCTCCTCCACCAAGTAAGAACACCCATCCACTAGTAGATGAATGATCCTCCATGTTGGTGATCCAACTAGCATCGGAATATCCTTCTAAAACCGAAGGAAATCCGACATAGTTCAAACCATAATCCATGGTTTGTTTCAAATACCCCAATACACGTTTTACCGCAACCCAATGCTCAAGACTAGGATTACTTGTGTATCTACTTAACTTGCCAACGGCAAAGGCGATATCCGGTCTTGTGCTTGTCATAGCATACATCAAACACCCAATCACTTGAGAGTACTCAAGTTGTGAAATAGCTTCACCTTTATTAGGCATAAGCTTAACACTAGGATCCATTGGAGTGTTAACCGGAGAACAATTTCCATGATTAAATTTCTTTAACACTTTCTCAATGTAGTGAGATTGTGTCAAAGAGAATCCCATGTTCTCACGCTTGATCTTTATACCAAGTATCACATCCGCCTCACCCATGTCTTTCATGGCAAAACTTGATGACAAAAAGGCCTTAGTAAGGTCTACTTGACTTTGGTTGGTACCAAAGATCAACATGTCATCCACATATAGACAAATAATGACTCCATTACCGTTGTCATCAAATTTGCTATACACACATTTATCCGACTGATTTAGTCTATACCCATTAGATAGAACAACCTCATCAAACTTGTGATGCCATTGTTTAGGAGCTTGTTTAAGTCCATACAATGATTTGATTAACTTACAAACCTTATGCTCATTACCGGGCATAATAAATCCTTCCGGTTGTTTCATATACACCTCCTCTTTAAGCTCACCATTCAAGAACGCTGTCTTGACATCCATTTGATGGATCACTAGATTATTAATTGCAGCAAGAGCAATCAATAATCTAATAGTAGTAATGCGAGCTACGGGAGCATAGGTATCGAAATAATCAATCCCTTCCTTTTGTCTAAAGCCTTGGATAACCAATCTAGCTTTAAACTTGTCGATAGAACCATCAACTTTCATCTTCTTTTTGAAGATCCACTTGCAACCCAATGGTTTACAACCACGAGGTAAATCCGCAAGCACCCAAGTGTTATTGCCCATTATGGAATCCATTTCATCATTCACAGCCTCTTTCCAAAAGGAAGAGTCATGAGACCTCATTGCCTCATCAAATGTCTTAGGGTCCTCATCAATGTGAAAACAATATGGATAATAGTTTTCACATCCATCCCTTGAACCTTCCAATCATTGCCAATCATTGGGTCCTCTTATAAGTTTTGGTTATAAAAATATAACCAATCATTGCCAATCATTGGCAATCATAATAACTGCCAAATGTTAACTTCCACCATGCATGTTACTAGTATATGTCACGCATGCAGATAACTGTAACCCGGTCCGGGTCGTAATTTTTATCCCGAGTATATAATCCCGATAGGGTACATAATATAATATACTACGACAACACTATTAATTAGTGTCCCTTATCCATTATATACATGAACTCGATATACGATTATATGAGCATACACTCCGTATTCCCGACTCACATTATATCCATTACGAGTTCAAACGGTTTTGACATAAAAAACCCGAATGCACTTAAATGAACTTGTGATCAAAATCACTAACATATTTAGTTCAATTTAATAAAATTAAATCATAAGGAATAAAGCCTAAAATTATAACATTATTAGTTAAGGGGAAGTGGAAATTAGGGCCATTATTAGTTTGCCACTTGCCCAATTACAAAATTAACTTTTTTGTAAAATATAACAAAAAAAACAATATATCACAAGTGATAAATATAGAGAATTACTTGTGTTAACTTAAAAGATTTTTATTTGCGGTTAATATTTTCTAATTATAATATTAAAATTGTGTTATGATTTTTTAAATATATTCGATTTTACATCAATTTTTTAATTGATTTTTCCAATTTAACTAAATTCATTATATTAAAATAAGATCAAATCATTTAAATATATTTTTGGTTGAGCGACAGAACTATCTAATGTATATTTATGTATAAGTTATGAAATTATCTAATTGATTACAAATGATACTTTTAAGAAATTTTTGTTAAAATGGTGTTATTTACGAAGTTAATTGGAAAATTGGTGTTGGTTTGAAAGTATTTGGGGTTATAGTGTCCACGTGGACACTTTTCGGCTTTGTCCAGATTTTAAGCAAAGCCGCTGAGGACCTCAGCGGCTTCACTCAGTGTCTCTTTTTTTTTAAACGTAAACTTTCCAGGGTTTAGAAGTCCGGGAAGAAAGGAGAAAAAGGGAAGCCGCTTATAAACCTAGCGGCTTTGCCCAAAAATATTCAAATAACGCTGCTTATAGTCTAGGGTGGTGTAGAGTACTATTCATGCAACAAGTGTATGGTCTAGAGTACTATTCATGCAACAAGTGTATTGTATATGGAATATTTTAATACTGTTAGACAATGATTGTCCCACCAAACCTACACATCTCATTATTTAGACATTAAACTAAAATACTCTACTATTCTTATTTCAGCCCTCTACAAACTCTCAAACTTCATTCATCACTTTCAGTCAACCTGACTGAATTCATATCATGAAACTTGGTTTTTTTTTAATTTTCGGGCAAAGCCGCTAAGGAGGATAGCGGCTTCCCCTCTTCCACTATCCTCCCTCCCCTTCCAAACCCCCTGTAAATGTTTTCGTCAAAAAAAAAAAATTAAAACTTAGTGAAGCCGCTGAGGTCCTCAGCGGCTTTGCTTAAAATCTGGAAAAAAAAGAAAAGTGTCCACGTGGATATTAGAACCCCAAATACTTTCACTTCAACACTTACCCAATTAATTGGGTAAATAACACCCATTAACCAAAAAATTCTACTTTTAATAGTAAATTAGATTTTTAATTTAGTTAAGCTGTTGAATATTACGTCGCATTCTATATTAAATTCGCGGAAATTTAATTTGTAACAACGTTATTGTTATAATTCTATCATCACTACAACATTACGTTTAAATATTCATAGTAATTACCATATTTTGAATATTATAATTTTAAAATTAACCCGTATATTTTTATACATGGGTCTAAAACTAGTGTCTTTCTTATTAGTAGACAACGGGCTGTTAAGAAATTAAAATAAGTATTTGGGGAGTTTGATTTAATAGTTGAACAAATTTAAGGGAATTGTTTATGGTCAATGACTTCGACTACGTAAGTTTAACGAGGGTTAGGTCTTAAATAAGGACAAAAATCAATTAAAATAAAAAAGTAAAGTAAAATAAATTATAGGAACTAGTTCCGTTCGATTAGCTATTGCCCTAAAAAGCTGAATAGAATTGCTCATCAACTAATACACCTGACCGATGTTGGTTGAGTTTCCTACTTTTACGAACTATGACAAAAAAAAAAATAGCATCTAACTTATACTTGCACTCGTCCTATACTAGCCTTTAAATTTGTTGATACATTAGGCTTTTTATTATTATTTACATTTATATTTTGAGAGTATTTTTTGAGATAATTTAACTATTTACACTCAATTTAGTCCATTTAATATCCTCCCCTCCTCTTTCCTTGGTTTTTAGGCCAAATAAACATATTAGGATATTCCTATATTAGGCCCGTCTATTATCAGGGTTCTATCATTAAGGGTTTTTATTAAGCGGTAATATATTAATGTAAAACAACACAATCAATAACACAATTACTATTCTATTTATTTAACATGGTATCAGAGTCTCACGCTCTTGAGGCTTAAAAACGACATTCTGTTACCCTGTCGAAAGGACTAATTAACTATGGTACCCTCCGGCTGGATTTTAGGATGATATCTATTTTATTGGTTGAACAAAAAAAAGATTTTTCATCTATTCTTCATTTCAATAACAGATCTAAGAAATCTTATTTCTTTAATCAAGGTAATATTAAATTTAGTGGCGAGTTACGCATGAAAAAAACTGGCGAGTTACGCATCGGAAAAAATAGGTGAGTTATACACCAAAAAAACTAGCGAGTTACGCATTGAAAAAAACTGGTGAATTACGCACTGATAAAAATGGCGAGTTACGCACCAAAAAAAATTGTGTAGCGAGTCTCATACGCACCAAAATTTGTTTGGCGAATCCTATACGCGCCCTTACCAACCAACTTGTGAAAAGGAAAATATTGATGATAAATGTCTTGAAGGAAGATCAAGATGAGGAGATGAAGATGTTTTTTTTTATTGATTATGTTTTTTTTTGTATTTCTCCACCATAAAGTTTGTGTTATGTATTGCCTTTACTATTGTAGGAGGGTATTAGGATATTGGGCATATACTAAGAATGTCTATCATTAGGGTTCTATTATTAAGGGTTTTTATTAAGCGACAAGTTTTTATAAATAGCTCGTCACATATCAATGTAAAACAACACAATCAATGACCCAATTCCTATTCTATTTTCTGACAAAACAAATAAGCGAGACACAAAAAGTATATATGAGTCTACCCTCGTATTGTAAAAGGGCTAATGTGTATAGATAATCTTATCCAAACTTAACAAAAATGAGTTGGAGAGTTTATCTTAGTCAATTGTTCTCATCAAATTAGCAGGCAACATTTGAAAAAAAAATTAAAAAAATTAAAATAGCATGCAACATAGTAAATAGTAATACACTTGTATAGTTGTATTGTATATTTAGACTTCCGTAATTCTTTTTTTTTTTCTTCTACAACAAGACTTGGGTAGTTATGGCAATGTATATCCAAAAATTAGCGTAGGCTGGTAGTCCTGGTCTAGGTAGCACCAAAACGGACACGAAATACGACATTTAAATATAATAAAATATATATTTTATGGTTATAAATAACGTATAATTTTATTTTTATCATGTATTTGAAACTAAATCTAAACAAGTAAAGGTACAATTCGAATTTTAGTATAACTAATTTTCATTTTTCCATCCAAATTCATCTTTTAATCGATCTTTTTTAAAATTTTATTTCTCGTCTAAAATATAATATGTTTAGTCATGTGTCCAACGAGTGTCGGGTGTCTGAGTGTCAGATACAGGACGTCTAATTAAGAGAAGTGTTCGTGCTACCTAGGTCCTGGTACACTAAATCTGGCAAGAAGCAGCAAAATTTAGAATTCCTAGAAAAATCATTTAATGCTTTAAGTTTCTTGATAAAAGGAAAATAAATGTGATTGTGGATATGATCATATCATCATGAAATAATAATTGATTGTGTGAGTAGAAAACTTGCAAAAGAGGATTTTATCAGATCATCATGAAATACAATGTGATTTAATTTAATAATTATGGAATATGGAGCTGACTAAAAAGTTGGAGACTTGGAGTATGTTTATTTATAAATAACGATAAATTTATTTAAAATACATAAGTTTTAGTATAAAACGTGTTACAGTGATACGGTTGGTCTACACTAATACATTGTTTTATAAGATTGTGTCTCACAAGAGCTAAATCAAAATCTATTTAAGTACACTCTATGATACAAAGCGTTGTCCCAAAATATGTATCAAAGCGTTCTATTTTCCAGTTTAAAACCGCAGTTAACCCAAACAAGAGAAATGCCGGTAAGTGTATGTGTACTAAAGTTATAATTTGTGAAAAATCATTATATGAGTGAAAACAAGATATATTACTTTCATTTCCGATATATAATTATTGTCGAAACTACATTATATAGTGATTATTATGAAAATAATGAATAGCCAAATAAATACTTGGTATATGTGTATTTGTGTTAATGAAATCAAATGTCCATCATATAAAGTATAAACCTAGGGTTGTAACATAGGGAAACGGTGTCGTTTTCAAGAATCCAGTGAAGAACCCAGGAGTAGAAGGTTGATAGGCAGAGAAGATGTAATGATAAGAGTATCATTTGATAGCTGATAGATGGTGCGTGCGAGTAGTCTGACACTTAGCAGCAAAGGTATCTAAAATTAAGGTGGCAATGCATTCAACACAAATGGATAACATCGAATAGTAAACATGCAAGCGGTTACAAACCACAGGGCTAAATCATCACTCCTTCCCTCCCATTTTTCCACATCTATATCTTTCTGGATAATCTTCTTAATTTATTACTTTCCAACTTGGCAACTATGGCCACTTGCCTTGTCAGTTGTCACCCATTTCATCCTCCCAATTTATGAAAAAATTAAATAATAATTGATGAGCCTCCTAATTAGCCGTTTTCTAGCTGCATTACTAGTCTAATTGGTTATACTATGCTCGTAAACTATTTCCAACAAAATAAAAAGGATTGTGCTCATTCATTATTTCATTATGGCACAATTTACTCAATCATGTATAAGAATAGTCATATTACTCTTCTCCTTTAACCATCTTTTTTTTCAATTTTGTTCTAAAAACCTATCTCAATATGCTCCCTCCAACTATCAACCATCACCACCCATTCCCCTAGCTCACTACCCCCTCTTGCTCGCGGGCTACTGGATCGGGCGGCTAGAGCCCACACCCCACCCACCTAGACTCCATTGTCCTAGAGTCGCCTCACCCTTATGCGCCTATTACGTATAGTTGATAATACTATCTCCCTCGCCGCCCCTACACTTTGGAACAAAACATTATTCATAGGAGATCGATTCAGGTTAAGATCATTCAGTATTTGGACTCCTAGTTCTTTATGAGCATTTGTCTTAAGGCTGTAAATTTAGTATGGTACTGAAAAACCGCTTCAGTTATTTTCTGACAAATGTGACGGTTATTATAGTTTCAAATTAACAATACACGTGATGTATTGTTTAAGAAACAATTTAGAGTGAAAATGTGTCAATTATACATGTTGATACAACTCCATTTTGTGGATCCGCTTATTAAGTAATTACCACCCACGGTCTTTCTTGAGCTCAACGCTCAAATGGGTGTTTATTCAGTTTTAAGGAAATTCAGTGGAAGTGGGAGTTTGTCATGTTAGACACATTAAAGTTTACGGCTATTAAGTTCTGCAGAAATAAAGTTTTCGGTTTACGGTTTCATTCTGTTTTATTTGGTTGATCTCACTAGGGTAGACCAGTTGGAAATATGCATATTTAGATCACATTCGGATGCTATTTTCATGTTGCACTCCCATGCTCGATTCATGTCGTTGGTTATATTGTCATATGTGACCATTAAGGGTCTTGTTACAACAAATTGTAGCAAAAGCCGCTTTGATCCTATGTTTGTATTATTGATGGACCGAATTGCTTAAGACATTTAGATTGTGATAGCATTTAATTTTGAGCTCATAAGGTTATTGTAAATATATACAATTATTAGGTGTTACACATATATGAATGTATTTGGTCCAAGTGGGAGATTGTAAGAATTATGAACCTAATACAATAATATATGTGGACAAATTATTTATTAGATAATAATTGTATTTATGCGCTATGTATTAAGTTAAGCCCAAATATAAAGTTATCCACTACGGTGTATTAAATACGAGTTTTTTACGTCTTAAAAAGTATGGGCCTGACTATTAATTATCTAAGTGTAGATACCCATTAAGTTTCTAATGCATGATGGGTGCATTAGACTAAGTAGTCTGTATATAGTCACCTAGGGTTATGGTCCTATTAGCACACATTAACCTAATCTCCTCACCTCCCGTCAGTAGAGAGATCCCTATTGATATGTGTGCATGTCTACTAGAAGACCTAATCTAAAGACCGTCCTTCAAACGGTTCATCCCAACCTTTTGTCATGTAATTAGGTACGCTTTCGCATCTACTATTAATTAGATGAGTAAATCTAACAGAAACTCAATCATTCTAAGACTAATCAAACTAATTATTCGGGTAAACTCTTAAATTTCTTAAGGTTGCAATAACGACAATTACTATGTTACCGTTACTTATCATCTAGGTAGCACCAAAACGGATACGGACACGACACGGACACGGGACACGGCATGCCATGAAATTTAGGACACGGGACACGACATTTAAATTTAATAAAATATACATTTTACAGTTATAAATTTTTGATTTTATTTTTGTAAAAGTATTTGATATTAATTTTAAATAAGTTAATGTAAAATTTGCCCTGAATAATAAATTTATTTTTCATTCCTCATCCGAATCAATATTCTAATTGATCTCTTTCGATAACGCATTTCTCATCTCAAGAACTAACATCATTCACCGCAAATGATAACCAAAGATCGTGGACACGCGACGGACACGGCTCAAATACCATGGACACGCGTCGGACACGGCTCAAATACCATGGACACGCGTCGGACACGTGCCCAAATAAATGTAGAAACTTAGACACGACTGTTTAGGTGTTGGACACGTTTCGGCGTGTGTCCGTAGAGTGTCGATGTCGGACACGGTACGGCTCATTAGGAAAAGTGTCCGTGCTACCTAACTTACCAATGCTCATTTTCTCTCAATTAAGTTTGTAATCCAAAAAAAAAGTTAGCTATATGTCTATACATATACATACTCATATAAAATGTATCCTACAATAATCTTACTTAACTTGAATTCAAACTAAATCAAATAAAATATCTGTATATTGTATATTACAAAGTAAATCACACAGAAAATTATAGATGTATAGTTATGCTTAAACGTACAAAGGCTAGTTATTTTAATTATTATTATTATTAGTAGTAGTACTAGAGAATATTAAATCTTAGAAAATAACTAGACATGCAACAAAACAGTCGCCCACAATCTCATTTAATTAAGCTGCAGTTACCCAACGAGAGGTGTTATATTTATATTATTAGGGTGCAACCGTTAAGCAAGAAAAGTTGTGATTTGTGAAGCATTGCGGCAACTCAAAGATTATCGGATTATTGTAACTTCGTTGTCGAGTTTATCTGCACATTTTGACACATTATAAATACCCCGTAACTTTGGACGTCCATTTCATGCAACTTGTACCTTGCGACCTAAGTCTCCTATATTTTCTAAAATGAAGTGTTTCAATCTTTTCACTCTTTGCTACCTTTTCTTCTCCTTTTCTCTCCTCACCAACTTTGTTGCTCCTACTTTGTTGTTTCAAGTAAGTCAACCACTACATATCTATTTCAATTTAAACATCCCACGAGTCACGAGTTTGCAATTAGAGAAGGGTTAGCAAAGACCTTTATTTCCGTCAAATCAGAAATTTCGAAAATTATTATTCATTTCTGTTGCAATTTTATGCGTTTCTATGTTAACATTTGGACTCTGCCACTTATTTTCGTAAGGAAAACAATATATTCCGTGTTAAAACACATATCAGAGCATAAATTGTAACGTGTTTGTACTTAATATCACTAATGACACATTATAAGAAATTTAAAAAGTTAGATATTCTTTTTATTTGTACTGCGAAGATAATCAAACAAGATCTCGCACGATTATAAATTAATTATGTTATTTATTGCATACGTATACTAACTTGGGTTATTTATGTTACACCAAATTATAATAAAGGGGTTCAATTGGGAATCATGGAACAAGCAAGGAGGTTTATACAACTTCTTACAAAAATCGGTTGATGACTTGGCTCGAGCCGGAATAACTCATGTATGGCTTCCCCCACCAAGCCACTCTGTTTCTCCTCAAGGTAAACATTTCTCTTTAATTACCTCACCTTCCTCAATTGCTCGCCGTCAAGATTGCCATTTACAGATTACATACAAATACAGACCCCGATCTCTCGACGTAATATGTTTACGCTCCATTGTCCTTTATAGCTCTCGACGTAAAATGTTAAAACAAAAATAATGAAAATGTAATGGACTTTATATGAGTAGTGTAGTAATAGCCAATAGGTGTCCTGTTTAACAATATGATGCGAATCTGAACATTCCATTTTTGTAAACTTGCCCTGGCGATGCCTAAAACATTGTAATATTCCCGTCCCAATTATTTTTTTACTTTTTTTTTAAGTTCGTGATGAGTATTTTAATCAAAAGTAAATAAATAATTGAAACGTAGAGAGTATAATTTTTTCCCTACTACATTATACCAATATGGCTCGTGTTAAATGAGACTATAGTCTATAATATACTGAGTACTCCTTATTTTGAAAACATTATTTTGATCATCAAATTTCACTACGTAACTGAATATTTTTATAGGATACCTCCCGGGAAGATTATACGACCTAGACGCATCACGATACGGAAATAAAGTCCAATTAACAACACTAATTGCAACACTCCATAGCAGAGGAATCAAAACCGTAGCAGACATAGTCATAAACCACAGATGCGCTGATAAACAAGACGCCAGAGGAATATACTCCATCTTCGAAGGCGGAACTCCCGACACTCGTCTCGACTGGGGTCCATGGGCCATTTGTAAGAACGACAAGCCTTACGCCGACGCCACCTCCACCCATATGGACACCGGGGACGACTACGCTGCAGCACCCGACATTGACCACCTCCATCCCACAGTCCAAAATGAGCTCACACAGTGGATGCTCTGGCTCAAAAACGAAGTTGGTTTTGACGGGTGGAGGTTCGACTTTGTGAAGGGGTACGCTCCGTATATAACCAAGATGTATATGGACCGGACTAGGCCGTGTTTTGCGGTAGGGGAGTTGTGGGACTCGGTGGTTAACGTGAATGGGGCGCCCATTTATAATCAAGATGCGCATAGGAATGAGTTGGCTAGGTGGGTTCAAGCTGCTGGTGGAGGGGTTGTTTCGGCTTTCGATTTTACGACTAAGGGGATACTTCAAGCTGCTGTTTTAGGAGAATGGTGGCGGATGAAGGACACTTATGGAAGGCCAAGTGGATTGATTGGAATTATGCCCAAAAATGCTGTTACTTTTATTGATAATCATGATTCTGGTTCGACTCAGAAGTTATGGTCTTTTCCTGCTGATAAAGTCATGCTCGGATATGCTTATATTCTCACCCATCCCGGAACTCCAACTATTGTAAGTCGTTATTCATAACCCATGATTATAATCTGAAACTCGTAATCGTGTAAGCTAACACGAAAGTTTGATGTTCTTGTTTTGCAGTTTTATGATCACTTCTTCGAGTGGGGATTAAAGGAAGAGTTAATAAGGCTATCATCAGTGAGAACAAGAAACGGAATCTGTGAAACGAGTGTGGTTAATATAATGACAGCAGAAGCGGATCTGTACTTAGCAATGATAGATGGGAGAGTGCTTGTGAAGCTAGGATCGCGGTATGATGTCAGGAATGCTATTCCTTCAAATTTCAGGATTGCTGCGTATGGGAGTGATTATTGCATCTGGGAGAAGCAAAGCTGACGCTTTCAGTAGCTGTAGTAGTACACTAGAAGTAGTTAGCTCTAAGCATTTTTCATTTCTGATGTTACATCTTACAAGCAGGGGACGGGTTATTCCCGCACCCTGATCGTCTACTCTTACGCCTCTCAGAAAATGAAAAAAAACACTTGTGTTAATGTCTTTGAATTGTACTGTAACGGGTGGTGTCGGAGTAGCAATTCCGAGTGCTGGTGTACTCCTTTCCTGTGAGTCAATTAGGAGATTCATGTTTTTTTCATCAATTGAAAGTCATGTCTTCAATCTTAGATGATAAAACTACTTACAGTCATGTCTTCAACAACGAATTCAGCTACCATAAATTAGCAGAGGGTCTGGTGTAGCCATGGTCCCGAGACCGACAACATTAAAACTAAATAGGGGAAGGGAGATGAAAAGCAATAAATACATGACCCAATAATATACAGAGAAATTAAACACATATGTAACTCGTGAATGTCATAATCATATGATCACATTTTTGGTAATTGCATTCTTCTCTGTCTCCAAAGTCCAAAGTGTCAATCTCACTTTAACTCACAAATGTCGCAAATCATACCATAAAAATCTCGATAAATTAACATATATACTTGAAACGAGTCAATTCTAATACGGAGTACAATCAATTCGAGAACTATATTAGCTGTGCATTGGAGTATTAACTAATAAGCAATAAAGATACAACCCCTCTGCAACCAGTATAAATCGACAACTCGAGTGTTGCATCTCTTTCATCCTACTCAGTTTACCAACTTAGTAAAAAGACCTATCATATTCATAGGCATGTATCTCCATTAACAAGCGCAAAAAACAGTTGCCCTATGGCGCAATGGACAATGGACAAAATCCTCTACAAAAGCAAGGATAGTTGACGATGACGAAGCTAACTTATCTGAACTACATGACTTACTGCACAGATGATCTGTTGCTAGGGAATTTACAGATATGAAAGTAGCTTTCCTTGTACTTAGGTTCCAGGATGTGACCATATCCTCTCCAAATCCTCCGGTAGAACTTTTTCTGTTTTACGGTCTTCTGGTTGTTTAAGGCTGAGCTGGCGGAGGGTAGAGAGTGTTCTGCCGGGACTTCCAGAAGCAGGAGTCAAGCAAAAGCTTGGAGTAGCAAATGGGGAACCGTAAGGGGTATGGTGGATTGAAAAAGGGCTAGGTGACATTCGCTTCTGGATCGGTAGACCGTTAAAACCCCCTCGGGAGAAGAGTGATTTGGATTCAGAAGTGGATTGCTTGGTGGCATCATCGACAAATATTAGATCATCAATCCTGGCCATAATGTTAAACGCCAGGCTCTCCGTTACCCTTGAGTAGCTTTCTAGAATGGCTTGTCCAACGTCCTGCATCAAATGGAATATGTCACTCGGTTATTTGTAGAATTATTATACAAAATAGATTCTGTGTTTTCCTGCTTTCATCTACCCTATATGACTGTTATCCTGCTTTAAATGGAAAATGCAATACGATCAAAATAAATCATTTCAAACTATATGACGTGTTACCGTGCTTTCATCTACCCTATTTCAAACAGTAGGCCTTCTGTAAGAGAGATTGATATATCAGATCAGCAAAAAATTTATTAAATGAGGGACGGACAGGGTGGGGACAGTTTGCAGGAAACGAACAATAATGCCAAGTCACCGAAGAGTTTGTCGTTGAACTACGGTGACATTTATCAGGGCTACAACCCTACAACCCTCACAAGGCAATTATGGAGCAAATAAGAGCATTAATCAAACTAAAGCTAACCTTGTTATATTGAATCTTGCTCATGTCCAATGCAGTCTGGGGCAAGACAGGGAATCGAAGCTTCAGACTCCTCAAAAGTGTCTCTGCACGGTGTGCTAGGACATGATTTTTTTCATTGTCTGTAACAAGGCCTTTGACTTTGCCACCCCAAGAAGACCGCTTACTTCTCGAGTTGCTCGAATGTCTCCTCTGATCTTTCAGTCTCCAGACATGTACAGCTGCCTCTATCCTGTTTGCTACTTCTAGAATATGATGTTCTGAAGACAGGTCAATGCAATCGAGAAGACACTCTGGTGAAAATTGCTCTGCTGTTATGTAACGGTATATGATCTCTCCCAGACAATCTTTTCCATTCTACATAGGGAAACATCCAGTAGTATTATAAGTAATTATTCTCGCATTTTAAAGATCTAACAATTAATCAAGCACCAACAGCAATGAAATGAAACCACAAAACTAAGAACAGGTTAAAATCAATCAAAACACAATAACGACTTAACGAGAATGAATTCAGATGATAAACATTACTCCATCAAACGTTTCAAGACCTACACTTGAGAACTCGGATTAATTGATATAGGGTTAATCTAGCATTACAAAAAGTTTCATATTCCAGACCCCTTGGTAAGGCAACAATCTTAGAAGTCAGGGCGGAAAGATTTACAGCCCTGGTTGTCAAACCAAGCTTAAACAGAGACATAACCGGATGCATTACGGCTAAAAATTAACATCACTAGGTAAGACACCCGACTGTAAAATGTAGACATTTGGAGGCTAAGAGGTAAAGCCATCACAAACAAGCACCCAATCTAAGCTGCCCTGCAATTCAATTACTTATGTTAACCAACCTCCATCGACACAAACATTCGACATTCATCCACGGCAAATGATCAACATTATGTACATCGATGATGTGCTGTCCAATTTTAAACATTACACACAGAATATGGCAAGTAATCAGCTAAAATAGCTCTTATAGTAACAAGCATGCACAAAATCCAGCATTTGCGTACTCGTAATAATGTCAATGACAAAATGAGCTTCTAACCTTGGGCAACGACTCCAAATAAACACAAGGAATCTCCATTTCAGCAATCACGCTACTATTAATAGCCATTGCCGCCTTAAGAATCTGATTAGTACAATCCCTACACTGCTGCAACCTCTTCCTAGCATCCTCAGACAACCCACCAGTCGGAACCTTAGGGCACGGCAACCACCACTTATCTTCCTGTCTTACTGACGGCCGACCACTACACATCGCCATCTTAACAGAATCTTGCTCACCATTCTCTCTATCCACATACCAAAACTCCGTCTCCTTAAACCCTTCAAGCATACTAAGCAACATTGCATCCAATTTCTTCAGAGCAGGCAAATTCACATATAAATCCGACCTCGGCCTCGTTGCCATCACCTCGAATGTACCTCCACCAGGAAACGGTTGCACAGACGGAACTAATTCGACAATCGAGTCACTAACACATAATAACCACTCCATTTCCCTACACCACATCTTTTTCCTCTGAGCAGCCAGTGGCTCCAACCTCCATAATTCCCCAAATACACTTGCTACATTTTTACACAGCAGTAAAAACACATCAGTAAACAGTCAAAACAGTCAAAAACATATAAAAATGAATTAATTAGCATAATTGTGTAATTACCAGCAAGATTAGTTATGGCATTAGAGATAGCAAGTGCAGTACAAACTCCTTTTCCACCACCAGACATGTCTTCACCCAGTAACAATTTGGCAAATTTTTCCTTCATCATTTCTACTTCTACAATCATAAACAACAAAAAAACCAGTTAATAAATTATAAATTTAAATTAATTGGTCTCTTGTAACACGGTTTTACACTAATATAATGCAAAACGGATCCACAAACAAAGAAAGGTTTTTTTACTGATCTTATCCAAGAATTTGTGTATCAAATAAAATCACATCTCAGAAAATATTTCTAAAAAAGGAAATAAAAAATTTAACTTTAAAAGCCATAAAATTAGCCAAATATATATCCAGCTAGAAAAATGTCCGGCAAAAATTGTGCAAAATTGATATTAATAATAAATTTATAATTTCAAATATTACTTTTTTTAAAGTTGAAAATCATACGAGATCCAAACAAATTCTTCCGGTTCAATCATTTGTTTAACTTTAATTAAAATACTACTCCGGAATAAATAAAAGATAAACCAACATTGGAGACGGAGGAGTAACAAAAAACGTTAAATTGACGTTGCAGACACACATGTGACGATAAGACTAACCTGATAAATCGGAGTCGGGTTTAGAATGCGGGTTGTCCCAGAAAACAACGTCACGACCACCGACAGCAGGAAAAGCAAAAGACGCAGCGGAGAAGTCGATTTTAGCGGCGGCGGAGACGGTGGGAGAGGAGGCAACGGAGGTGGAAGCAGCGGCGGCGCCGTCGAAGCGGAAAAGAGATAAACTACTAGAACTTTCGGATTCGCTGACATCAGCACTGAGACAGTAGCCACCATTTCTGTCGCTTTGTCGGTCGTACACGTCATCCTCCGACGAAATACTTCCCATACTAAATTAATAGAATAATGTGGTGAGTGAAATGTGGATTAAAGGGTGAGATCTGATAGCATTTGAGAATGCAGGATAGGTAGGTGAGGGTGAGTGTAGATGAAGGTTAAGGTTTGGTGTTGGTGGAGAGAGGAAGAAGGAGAGGAGTGAGGATGAAGGTGAAGGACTGGAGGAATAGAGAGAAAGAGAGAATAAAGGCAGTGTTTTGTAGTTTTGTTATGTGTGGTCATTTTATTTGTGTATAGGTTAAATGTACTCCGTATTTTGGTTTTACTATTCCCATTTTACCTTTTTTGTTTACTTAAAAAATACTCCGTATGAATTATGAAGCATATAATAATGTATTGATATCTTTTTTTGGTATTTATTAACTGGTTTAGTCCTGGCTTCAGTTCGACAAGACTATTACGGCGACAAAGTTCTTCTCCATTAGTTAAAATAACCATATTCTCGGTGATCAAACTCAATAGCTTTAGTTAGATTAGAAAAACTTATTACCAATTAATCTAAATTATCAAGTATCTTAATGTTATAATAATGCATAGCACTAGCTAACGGCTTGACATAACTCAATCGCTGAAGACATAACAAGTAGTAGCTGTAGTACTCATTGCCTGAATTCACTTTAATACAACGTGCATAACCAGATATTAACTAGTTCAGCTTATCTCGTAATGTTATTTGCGGTCATAGGTTATGAAGTATCGCCTAAAACCCAAATCACTTGTTTGGTTTTTTTTAAAATTGATAAGGTAGTATTTATCAACGGCCCTAAATAAAGCAGAACTTTTCGCTATCGGGAATTCGGGGGCCAAGTGGCCAACCCTTGGTAAAATAAAATAAAAATAATATAATTGGTCTAAATTAAATAATTTTCATGTTAGTGTGTCGTGTTACAAGGAGAGGGGCCGGCATATAAGATGGAAGAGGGTAAAAGTTGGTGGTGAATACTAGGGAGAGCCGAGAGGTAAGAGTTACCGCGGGGTAAAAGGGATAATAGGGTCCGACACTAGTCTGGTGGTGAGACTGGTGACTGTGTTTATGTGAATTCTCTCTCTTTGCTTTTTGGCTGATCATCAATATCGCTTTTTTCTTCTTTTTTGTTGGTTTGCTTTACCTTTTCTTTAAGTGGGATTAAAGTAAGCTAGGTTGTAGGTTATGAATTTGTGTTTTGTGTTTTTGCGCTTTGTATTTTGTGTTTTTGTGCAAAATTGTTTTTAGTTCTACTTTTATGTAGATAATCTTTCTATTATATTCAATAATTTTACATTTTTCAAATTTCCGGTTATATTTTTACCGATTTGATATAGAGGAGCGACTTAAACGGAACTAATTTGCAACTTCAAGTTCAAGTAAGCAAATCTAATAAACATATATAATTTGCAGTTTTGCAACTTTTGTGTTTAAGTTTGCGAAATCTAGGTAAACGGAGATACTTTGCAACTTTCGAATTCAGGTTAGCGAAATCCAGGTGAATGAAGATAATTTGGAACTTTTTTTTTTCTAGTTAACGAAATCTAGGTAAACGAAGATGATTTGTAACTTTTGAGTTTGAGTTAGTTAAACTTAGGAATCTGTTAAGTAGTCATTATGTGGATTTTAACGAAGCTTAATTTAGATGTACAAAGTACTCCGTACTAAAGATAAGAATAGCAAAAATAATGAGAATTTTAAGTTTTATACACGAGAAAACTGAAGAAAATAATTTATTTACATAATCGTAGTGCAAAAACTCGGTGTATTGCACTTATGAATTGTAAGAATTTGATACGTAGAAAAACCAAATTTTTAATTCAATAGAATTTTTGAGAACTATTCACTGGGTTTATTATAAATTACAAGCGAAAAATATAGGTAACCCATATCTCTCAATTATCTACGAGTTTCATTAATTTGTCACTTTATTTTCCATTTTTTACCAAAGATGTTTACAAATCCCTATGACTTATTTTTTGGTAAGTCATCAAAATTAACAATTCTCATTAATTACAAATGACACCACACGATTCAAATGATCATTATATATATAAAAGAAGAATGGTTTTCCGCCTACGTGGCGCAGTCATATCGCAGCATCGGGTATTTCGAGGCCTCACATTCAACCTCAGCATTTTCACTTTTTATAGACCAATCAGATTCTGCCACCTCATAATAAGTTAATAATTTAATAATAATTTAATAATTTAATAATAATCGACGTATCAACAACCCCAACCCTCATAAACAAACATACATCAAACTAAAACCCTAAATATACAGCCCCCAATCTCGCCGCCCTCAACCGTCGCCTTGCCGCCCTCAACCGTCGCCTTGCCGCCCTCAACCGTCGCCTTGCCGCCCTCAACCGTCGCCTCGCCGGCCGCCCTCAGCCGCCACATCAGCCCTTTTGGGTAAGTTCATTGTTCATATTTTTTTCCCCAAATTTGATTATTGATTATTTGATTTTGATTGAATGTTTGGTTATTTTGTTTAATTGTTATTATTATTTTGTTAATCATTTAATAATTTAATAATAATCGACGTATCAACAACCCCAACCCTCATAAACAAACATACATCAAACTAAAGGACCGGAGAATGACCGGGTTTTCGTTCGGGTCGATAATAATCCTGTGTCATTTAGAGGTTTGGATGGGGATGAGTATGAGGATGATCATGAAATCGATCCAGAATTGATGTTTGCTGACGCTCCTGATGATGTTGATTGTTCTGACCGGTTTAGTGGTCAATCTGGTGCTTTGCCAGATCGTGTGAGGAAAGAAATATTGGAGCTTGGATTCCCGGATGTTGGTTACAATTATTTGACTCATTTGAGAGAGATTCGGAATACTGGTGCAGGATCTGCATATTATGAGAACCCTAAGGCAAATCTTCATGATGTTCCTGATGATGTTAAGGTGATTGTTTCTCCTAGCATTCCGTTATGTCTGAATTGGTATTTGTATCATATTTTATGTTGTCCACTTATTCTGTATATCTGTTTTTGTTTTCGTTTAGTTTGTTACTCTATACTCCTATTAATGATTGGCAATAAAGTCAATTCACGGTAGTGTTAATAATTTTGCGTAATGTTAATTTTAGGCACATGATCCTTAATTTTGCCAATAAAGTCCTAAGATTTTGACGAAGTGACAGTTGATTCCTGCTTTTATGCTGCCTGCTGGGTTTTTTTCCCATTGATTATGGTAGGATTTCTCGGTTTGTCACTATAGGACAATATGGTAGAATTATTAATGTTTGCAATTGACAATTCTAGGCGTATGATGCTTCGAGAGTACGTATTCTTCAAGCAGATGAAGATGTCGTTCCGAAAACAGTGTACAAAGTTGCTGAGAAATCTGTGAATGTGAGAGTTCAGAGAGCTGTTGATCCTGACGTTGCCAAGTTGCTTGACGATGCTGAATCAGAGATAGGTTCTGATATTGATGATTTGGAGGAGGACTTTGTTGTTAAAGCTAATATTCATGAAGAAACTGGAGATGTTTTCTCTGAGGAGAGCGAGGACGAGGTTCCGAACGAAGGTGGTTCGGTTATTTCACATGGTGTTTACAATGGCGTAGCCCCTAAGTTCATGGAAAATGCTAATAGGGGTGTTCCTGAGATACCTAGAGCTCAACGTATGTTAGATCAGCAGTTTGACATAGTAAGTTCTCCTATACTGAGCAATTGTTGGATCTGATATCTGTTTCGCGGAAGTGTATCTTCTCTTTCTGCACACATATGTCTCTGAAATCATCAATATCGATCACTACTTAAATTTTAGAATTGGTGTTTCTGTGTTGGGCTAGCTGACTTAAATAGCTTAGATGGTCTTTTAAGCTTGAAAAGTGACCTTTCGTTCAAATTATAATCCATCCCTCTTTTGTTATGTTTCATTTATTTTCACTCCTTATTTTCCGATCTTAACTTCATTTTTTTTGGGCAGCTCGAACGTGAAGAATATGGGTCAGACACAGATGATGATTACGATGAATTTATAGACGATGATATACCACTTGCAGAAAAGCTTAATAATGCCTTGAAGGATCATAAGTTAGATGATTTAGAGATCGATGAGGGCTATCAGGTTCCCACTGTAGAAATTACACGCCGGTGTGTTGAATATGCTGAGAAATATGAGAATGAAGATGACAACGAAGTCGTAATTGTGGAGGAAAGCAGTGACGAGTCGGAGAACTTTGACTGCGAGACCATTGTCTCTACATACTCAAATCTTGATAATCACCCTGGAAGAATCAATGCGCCAGAATTTGCGAGAAAGAAAAGGCTGGCTGAGACCATTTCCGGAGCGTTGAAAGTTGGATCTGGTCATATGATTTCTCTTGGGGGAAAGGATAAGCTTCCAGTGGACTACTTGCCAAATGGAAGGAAACCAACTCAGGAGAAAGTAAAACCCGTCCCCAAAGCCGATTCCCAGACGAGAAAATCTCATGGTCAGGAGTCCAAGGAAGAGAAAAAGGAAAGAAAGGTAATTTAACTTCGTACCAGCATACATAATCTTGGTAGACAGGGTTTATCAAATGTCGTTTGTGCTAACCGACACTAATGTTTCTTCTCGGAAGTTGATATTTGACTAACCTAATACCTACTGGTGAATATATTAGACTGCTGTTAAGGAAGAAAGGCGAGAGGCTCGACGTCTAAAGAAAGAATTAAAAGGAGTTTATCGTGGTGAAGCTTCACGTGCACAGAAAGTTGCTGCCGTTTCTGGGCCATCGTCAATCCATCTCACGTAAGTTACTATCTCTAATTTTCCGAGTATCCCATGACGTCTCTTTTTATATCCATATCCGACAATGTCAATAATAACTGAATATACCTGATGGCCATTATCCCATCATGTACCCCCATTTTCCCATCATGTAATAAAATACTAAAAACAATACAAATAAAGTTGCTAACTTTCATTAATTTTGCACCCACTTTTAAACTTCTGTCATTATGAAGTGATGTTTAAGCTAATTAAGACAAAAATTTGAGCATAATTTTAAAACCCCAGAAAAAAATGTACACAAAATATGTCGAATTTATTTACTTTTTGGTAATTTTATGTTATTTGAGGTTATTTTCAGTAATTTGTTTTACACCAGTTGATAATTACCTTATAGATTGTGGTTCAAATAACAATACAGTAATTGATAATCGTGTTTTTGTGGGTGATTTAACTAAACCAGGATTTGTTACTGTTAATTCTGCTACTAATCCATCATTAATTACTGTTTTTGACAGTAACCCACCTCAGAATTTACCCAAAATTTACTCTACTGCCAGGGTTTTTACAGGTGGGCCCACTACATATGTGTTCAACATCAGGAACATTGCAGGGATTCATTTGGTACGTCTGCATTTTAGGCCTTTTAATTATCAGAGTTATAATCTTAGTTCTGCAGTATTTGGTGTTACTGTAAATGGGTATTTACTGTTTCAAGGATTTACTGTTGGTAGTTTAGTATTGAGGGAGTTTATACTGAGGGTAAATAGTAAAAAGCTTCAGATTGTTTTTACCCCTGAGAATGATGAAAGTTTTGGTTTTGTTAATGCCATTGAGGTTATTTCAGCCCCTGATAGCTTATTTATTGATGTTGGTGTGCGTTTGTTTGGTTCTGATGGCGGAATTTTGAAGTATGTGAATGTAACATCAGAGATATTAGAGACTGTTTATAGGGTTAATGTGGGTGGTTCAAAGATTACGCCTTTTAACGACACGCTTTGGAGAACTTGGATTCCTGATTATGAGTATTTGGCTTTGAAATCGGCTGCTAAAAGGGTTAATACACCGAACCCTCCTAACTATAGACCTGGTGGTGCTACTAAGGAAGTTGCGCCGGACAGTGTTTACATGTCTGCACAAGAGATGAATAAGGAGAATGTGACGGAGTTGGCTGAGTTTAACATAACTTGGAACTTTCCTGTGGTTGATCGCGTTCAGTATTTTGTAAGGTTGCATTTCTGTGATATTGTTAGTCATGCTCTTAATGAGCTGTTCTTTGATGTGTACATTAATGGGATGATAGCAAAACCTGATGTTGATTTGTCCTTGCTTACCATCCATAAGCTTGCATCTCCATATTATATGGATTTTGCTGTCGGGATGCAGCATTCAGGGCCGATTCAGATCAGTGTAGGTCCTTCTGCGTTGAGTAGTAGTTCGATGAAAAATGCTATCTTGAATGGAGTAGAGATTATGAAGATATTGAATAGTAAGCCTGCAGGGTCAGGTAATACCAAGCGAAATCATGTGTTGATTGTCTTGAGTTCAGCCGTTGGGGGTGGTATTCTTTTGGGTTTTATTATTTTGGGTTTTAATAGAAAGTTGCTGCCGTTTCTGGGCCATCGTCAATCCATCTCACGTAAGTTACTATCTCTAATTTTCCGAGTATCCCATGACGTCTCTTTTTATATCCATATCCGACAATGTCAATAATAACTGAATATACCTGATGGCCATTATCTGCATAAAGCATTTTAAGTAGTACGGAACTGAAAACCTTTTTTGTAGCCTACTAATTTGAAGGAACACCGAAACATCTCTTCTCTTCTTTCAGTGTAACTCGAAGAGCCCAGTAAAACGTAGTCCATGATCAAATAAGTCGCATGCTTATGAACATTCAACCATCTTAAAATAATGTATATCCTAACAGTCATTTATTATGTTTTTCAGGTAACATGTGATCCTCGCTGATTGCTTTAAGCCTAGAGTTCAAGCTTCTGCGTTGATATTCGAATGAAGTAGGTGAGATCATATCAGGCAATTTTTTTTGCAATTGAAATGATCATGCTATGCTTTTGGGTTGCATAAAACTGCTACTACGCTTAACCCCCCCTCCCCCGCCTCAATGGTGCATTACGTAGAGCTATGCCTCTTTCTAAGTGTATCCTGTCTGTATTTTCTATGCGTGCAAGTTTTGTTAATTAGGTAAAATAAATGGAGGTTCGGTTCTCCAAAAAAAATAAGGACAGTGTGTTGCGTGGACAGGCATTTTCCTGAAATGCAAGTTTTATGTTTTTCAACAGTTTTTGCCTCTTTTGTTTTTATTTATAAAAAAAAGTTCATATAAAAGGCGAGACCAAATATTACTCTATAATTGCAAATAAAGAATTATTGTCTAACTAATTTTAACATATTAACAACACTATTATTCCGATTTTTTATATGTTTTAAACATTTATTTACATAGAACTAAAAATTATTCAACCATGTATTTCCATGCAATTTGCACGGGTTCTAAGTTTGAAAGAAGACAGTTTCCTTTAGCAGTTTGTTTCGCCATGACTATCAACAAAAGTCAAGGTCAATCTCTATCCCGTGTTGGACTTTATCTTCCAAGACCAGTCTTTACCCATGGCCAACTGTACGTTGCTATATACAGGGCCACGAGTAAGAAAGGTCTAAAAGTGTTACTTCTTGATGAAGAAGGAGGGATGACTAATACAACAACAAATGTTGTTTACAAGGAGGTTTTCGAGAAACTGTAATTTTCGTGTTGGGTTATTGAATTTTAATATACCCATTTAATTTATATTTGTACCTGATCAGTTATTTTGTTCATCGTATTTGCCCGTCAAATTATGTTCCGTAAGTAATTCATCAAAAGACAGTAACTTTCCAAACTACTCATTATTAGTTATTTAATCTTTTTTTATTCGTCTATTGTTTTTTCTTATATAGCTTATTCATTAATGTTATCATAAGTACTCCAAATATTATCATCATTACTAATAGTTATTCGAATATCAGTGCATCAGGAAATTCACCTTTTCACCGAATATATCTTATATTCAAACATCCCGTTAAAAAACAATTCGTTAGAATAAACACAATTGTTATATATTGAAATAAATATACCGACGCCGTCTTTAAAAATAAGTGTACACAACCCCGTGATTTTTCACGGGTGTTACACTAGTTTTCCACTAAAAATCAAACATATTCATGCATCTAATATTTACCGTATTTTTTAATTTTGCAAATATCTTTATTATGGTACAAAGAATTTGTAATCCAACAAACAGATTAAAATATTGTACAATACCGTTGACTAAAGTCAATTAGCACCTTCATAGGCTTAGAGTATACTACTCGTAGATTATATAGGGAGTGCTGAAGGTCCCACGATTGTAGCACATTGGACTTTGGAATTTGGATGTTAATTGTATTTTTTGGGGGGGAGATTCGAGCAAGTATAATATTAAATTTTTATTTTTATTTTACTTTTGCTAAAAAGTAAAGCAAGCATAAATACTTAAAATCTTAAATACGGAGTAGTAGAATTAAGATATTTTACGTTACAAAACGGTGTTTTTATTGGTTAAATAATCGTTTATGAATATAAATCTAACGACTGTTTTAATATATGTGTATAAAAAATCGTTTCGCTCGTAAGACAATCTTATTCAATAATTATTATAATGTTTTTCTTTGGAAAGGGATTCACATTAAGGTCAGTTTTGTTGATGATATGATTCCGACTTCCAACCTATTTATGGGGGTTAGTAAACGTAGTCGGCGTTTTAGTAAACGTAGTCGGCGTTTTTTTAAAAAAAGACGAAAATGCCCCTGAACACATTATGAACATTTTATCTCTCTAGAACTTTTCTCTGAAATTCCTCAAAATCCCAACAAATTCATCAAAAACCCAAGAAAATAAAAAAACACCAAAATCATCTAAACTCGCTAATTTTCATGTCGGAATCAAATTCAACACAATTTTCGATTAGTTATCGACTTCTTAACTTCATTATTTAATTAAGTAGTGTTTAATTAATAGTTTCGTGTTAGTTTAGAGGTAGATTTCGAAAATTTAAACCCGTTGCGGAAGGACCACGACAATCTTCATCCCCACCATGAAGTGGACAAAGATATTCATGGTCCATCCATGGTAGGATGATGAATGTCTTCATCCTCACCATGGTGGACCATGAATGTCTTTGTCCACTCCGTGGTAAGGATGAAGACATTCATCATCTAACCGTGGTTAGATGATGAATGTCTTCATCCTTACCACGGAGTGGACTAAGACATTCATGGTCTACTCCATGGTGGGGATGAAGACATTCGTCATACAACCATGGTAGGAGGATGAATGTCTTCATCCCCACCATGGAGTAGATCATGAATGTCTTTGTCTACTCCATGGTGGGGATGAAGACATTCATCATCCTACCACGGCTGGATGATGAATGTCTTCATCTCCACCATGGAGTAGACAAAGACATTCATGGTCCACTCCATGGTGAAGATGAAGATATTCATCATCTCTACCATGGATGAATGACGATTTTTATTATTTTTTTAAAATTTGTTTATTTTTTATCAGTTTTACGTAAATTATTGCCGTTGAACGTAATTTATTATATTTAATTAAAATTTATGCTAACTAATTTAAAATTTGCAATGAATAGGATTCGTTCGAGCAATTTGGCGAGAACTTCGTTGATTACAATCCTTTGTTTGTGACGGATCGTGGGTTTGAAATGCGTGATGAAGCATTTATTTGAAAGGGGCGATCTCCGTTGTCGACAGTATAATCTCAGTAGATAGTTCGAAATAGTTATCGATCTAATTTCCGTTGAACTTAGTAGTGTTGTGTCGTTTTTATTACTGTATGTAATTGCCATTTTCTTTGTTTTAATTAAGACGTTTTGTGTTGTTTTTATTTAATTTGTCACTTTTTATTTAATATGTCACTTAACTTAACAACAAAAACAACAACCACAACTAAAACAACTAAAACAAACTGAAATGAGAAATAAACAAAGTAACAGAAATCCGTACTACAACAACTAAAACAACTAAATTAAAGTAGTGTCAATCCGTACGAAAACAACTAAAACAAACTGAAATGAGAAAGTCCGTCCTAATCATCATCACAGCCGAAATGCGGATCCAACTCCGTCATCATCACCCGTAACACGACCTAAAAGCGCCTCTTCAGTCGGTTGGTGGAAGAAGGTCTTCACGTTCCGACTCACGGTCAAGGCGACTTCTGGCTCCTCGTGCATCGGAAGTTTGCGCATGTCCAATCTCAGACCAGGAGGGAAAAAGTACGGGTGAGATACATCCCAATACCACTTCAAGTTATTCATTAAATTTAATCAGATTTCGAGTTATTCGATCAATTTCATAAAATTCGTAAAAATATAACTAAATCAATTAAGAAAATAATAAAACTAAGAAAATAAATATTAATTCTCAAACGTTTAATTTTTTTAAAAAAATTAAACGTTTAATTGGATCAATTTCATCAAATATCACGTTAATCGATAAACTTAATCGAATATCGAGTTATTCGATAAATTTCATAAAAAGTCGTAATTAAACGACTAAATCAATTAAGAAAATAATTAAACTAGCAAAATAAATGAAATTAAATATTAAACGGGTTTAAAATGCATATGATACGAAACAACGGTTTTTATTCGACAACCTTCATCCATCCCATGGGAAGACAAAGACTCGTGCGGTCTTCGCCAAGGGCGGACAAAAAACCCCATGGTCTCCACCATGGACAGACAAAGGAAGTCGTGGTCTACCCTAGGTGAGACAATGAAGTTCATCATCTCGTCCTAGGGCAGACGTTGAATCCCTTTGTCCTCTCCATGGAGAGACAACCAAACTCTTCGTCCTACCCAGGTAAGACCACAACATTCATCGGCTCCCTTCCCCCAACCCAGAAAAATCACCCCCAACCCAGATTTTCGTCCCCCAAACCCAGATTTTTCGTCCCCAAACCCAGAATTTCGTGCCCCAAACCCAGAATTTCGTCCCCAAATCGAATGCCAAGCCACAAATTCCAACCAAAATCGAACACTAAATGCATTAATATAACCATATAAACAACAACTAACCTAAAAATCAATAAGAAAACAACATTTTCGATTTAAAATCAACAAGTATCTAACAAGTTCAAATTTGACAAAAAACACATTCTAAAACTAATTTCTACAAAAATTAAAGCTACTAATGATATATTCATATCAATATATCACTTACAAACTAATTTAACATTCAATTAAACATTTTATACACTCCTTTTACAATTACATACAAAAAATCGAAAAAAAGTAGCAAAAAAACATACCTCTGGTGGTGGGGCAAACCGTATTCCGGCACGAGGTGGGGCACCGTGGTGAGGGCAGGTGGTGGGGGCAGGTGGTGGTAAACGGTGGTGGTGAAGGTGAGTGATGAAGGTAGAGTTTGGTTGTTGAAATTTTCTATTTGGGTATTCAATATCCCAGGAGCAGCACGACACAGAGAGAGAAAGGGGGAAGGGTAGTTCCGTCTTTTTTTTGTAAAACGCCGACTACGTTTACTAAAACGCCGACTACGTTTACTAATCGGGCTATTTATTTACCAGCTAAACTGTTGATATCTGCATAATTATTGTAATATACAAGTAAATAGAATATGTAACACATAATCAAAAATTAAATTTTTATTTTTCCACTTTTGCTAAAAAGTAAAGCCAACCTAAATTGTAAAATAAAGAGGTTTTACGTTGCGACATAGTTTTTTATGAGTTAAAACATTCATTTACAATTATCAATCAAATAACTGTTTATATATAAATGTATAAAAAATTGTCCCAATTTGATCTTACCCAATAGTTATTACGGAGTATAACGTTTTTTAAGTATAAAGAGAGTTACGAATGAAATACATACCTAGATTTAGTATCACATTTTATAATTTTATTAATTAAATTAATTAACATCTGCATTTTTATCGTAAAATACGATAAATAGAATTTGTAACACTTTATATCACTTAGTAGCCTAGTCGGTACAAAATATGTATAGAAATTGAAATATGGAGAGTTTGAGAAGATGATAATTCTCATTAATTTTCAAATGCTGCGTACAGGGGTAGGATATATACAACAAGGTCTTATGCAATATTTGACCACCTATCAATTAGGAAAACTAAGAGAATATTTATCCTAAATAAAAGATACATATCAAAACTACTTCTTAACAATATACGAGAAATCTTCTAATAATAAGAAAGAAAAATATATACATCTTAACATTCCCCCTCAAGTTGGAGAACGAGATAAACCGAGTCCCAACTTGAACTGTAGATGATCGAACGACTCACCTCCGAGCGCCTTTGTAAATAAGTCCGCGATTTGTTCTTTGCTACGTACATGTGAGGTGCTGATTGTTTTTGCCACAATGTGTTGACGAATAAAATGACAATCAATTTCGATATGTTTTGTCCGATCATGAAAGACCGGATTTTTCGCTATATGGAGTGCTGCTTGATTATCACAATACAATGACATTGGTTGTGTATGAAAAATCCCAAAGGAACCGAGAAAAGACTTGAGCCAAATAAGCTCACTCGTTGCTGCCCCCATTGCTCTATACTCGGCTTCCGCGGTCGATTTTGCCACCGTTACTTGCTTCTTTGCGCGCCACGAAATAGGTGACTTCCCTAAGGAAACGAAATATCCACTCAACGACCGTCTCGTTATCGGACAACTGGCATAGTCCGAATCACAATACCCTCTTAGATGAAAATCCCCTTCTTTCTTAATTGAGATACCCTTGCTTGGATTTCTCTTAATGTACCTCACTACTCGAAGTGCAGCATCCCAATGTTCTACTCTCGGCTCATTAACAAACTGTGACAAAATGTGCACTACGTAAACAAGATCGGGCCTTGTGATCGTAAGATATACTAACCTTCCAACGAGTCTTCTATACTTCATAACATCTTTCAAGACTCTCCCTTTCGCGAGAGCTAAGTTGTGACGAGGTTGAATCGGTGTGTACACTATCCGTGCTCCTGCCATACTACTTTCCTCAACAATGTTCATTGCATACTTTCGTTGGTTAAGGAATAACCCATCGTTCCCATGAGCCACCTCAATGCCCAAGAAGAATTTCAATCGGCCCAAATCCTTAATACCAAATTTTGAATCAAGGAACCGTTTGAAACGAACACAAGCATCATCACTATTGCTCACCACAATCATGTCATCCACGTATACCAAGACTCCAATAAATATTCCATCACCATTAAAAGTAAACAAAGAATAATCCGCTAAAGATTGAACAAATCCATACCTCCGCATTGATTCAGTAAGTTTTGCAAACCAATTTCGGGAAGCTTGTTTTAACCCATAAATTGATTTCATTAACTTACAAACTTTGTTCTCTTTCTCTCGCTCGAAACCTTGCGGTATCTTCATGTAAACATCTTCATCTAAGTCACCATGTAAGAATGCATTATTTACGTCGAGTTGCTCGATTTTCCATCCTTTCATCACGGCAATGGCAAGCATGCATCTAACACTCGTCATCTTCGCAACTGGCGCATACGTCTCATGAAAATCAATGCCCTCTACTTGGGTAAATCCCTGAGCCACAAGTCTTGCTTTGTACCTCTCTACTTCTCCATTAGCTAAGTACTTGATTTTGTATACCCATCGGCACCCAATAGCTTTCTTTCCCGTTGGCAACTCCACAATTTTCCACGTATTATTTTTCTCTAGTGCATCTATTTCTTTCTTCATCGCATCACGCCATTGAGCATTTTTCGCTGCCTCTCGGTAATTAATGGGTTCCTGTTCTGCATCAATCTTTGCCAAGAAAGCTTTGTGTGATGGTGAAAAACAATCGGTAACAACGTATTTAGATAAAGGATAACGAGTACCTGATGACGCAGACGATGATTCAGTCGGATGAGCCTTCGACGATGGAGTAATTACTTTCATAGATTTGCAATAGTAATCCCTTTTCCACGCGGGCTCGAACTTTTCTCGAGCACCTCTGCCCATCCTCTCTTCTCCTCCTGTACTCGTTACTTCTGTCTCCCTATTCGTCTGTATTTCCCTCACAATTCCGCCATCAATATCACTAAGGACAGCCCCTATTTCGCTATTTTCATTCTCTGTTTCGCTCGTATCAGTCTCTCCGTGGTCTCCATCATGAACCCCTGCTTCTCTACTTTCCTCACGGTCAACTTCCTCTTCATGAGTGGGGTCATTATTATTTTCATACTCAATAAAAAATTGGTCTGGGAATTGTGTATTAATAGTACCCTTTTGCTCATCTTCGTTTTTAGCGAGAATCAAATATGGGCTTACATTTTCATAGAATGCTACATCTCGAGACACAAAAACCCGTTTCTCCTTTAAGTCATACAACTTCCATCCCTTTTTACTATGTGGATAGCCTATGAAAATGCATCGTTTCCCCCTCTCGCTAAACTTATCCTTCGGTCTCTCCTTATTGTGTGCGTAACACAAACAACCTAGGACTTTCACATTGTCGAAACAGGGTTTTCTACGGTGTAAAATTTCATATGGCGTTTTTCCATCCAATAACGGTGTGGGTGTTCTATTAATAAGGTAGGCCGCCGTTAACACACATTCCCCCCAAAAAATTAAAGGTAAACCACTCTCAAATCTAAGGGCCCTAGCCTTCTCTAAGATGTGACGGTGTTTTCTCTCAACCCTTCCGTTCTGTTGTGGTGTGTCAACATTCCTAGTTCGAAATTGAATGCCATTTTCCTCATAATATTGACGCATGGGTCCGGAGAGTAATTATGTTCCATTGTCACTCTGAATTATCTTAACACAAGTGTTGAACTGAGTTTTCACCATTTGACAAAAAAATTTCATGAATTCTCCCGCTTCACTTTTGTCTTTCATAAGATATACCCAAACTCCCCGACTATGGTCGTCAACAATGGTCAGAAAATAGTGTGCTTGTGTCAAACTTGCTACCCGATATTTGCCCCATATGTCACAATGTATTAAGCCAAATAAAACATTGCATTTCTTACTATTAATTTTGAAAGGGGATCGAGATAGTTTTGCTCGACAATAAGAATCACAAACAACATCCGAGTTCCAATGTAAATTGCATCCAATTAAACTAGAAAAATGAGAAAAAATACTTTTCGACGGATGGCCCAATCTTCTATGCCATAACCGTTCATCCTTGGTCACCGTCACTCCACGCACTGTTTCGTCTTTCTTCGACTGAAAGTAATAAACTCCATGTCTATGCTCACCGCGTCCAATCATCGTCTTTGTAAACGGGTCCTGCATTTCACAATAATCTGAATAAAACGTTATTACACAATTATTTTCCTGAGTTATTTGTTGAACGGAAATGAGATGACATGTGAGACTGGGAACGAATAAAACATTTTTTAGACTAAAACTTTTAGTCAGACGGACTTCTCCGTGTACACATGCTTCAACTACTCTTCCATCGGGCAGGCTTACTCGTGAGGCTTCCTCCTGCCATTGATTAATCAACAATTCTTTTCGTCCCGTCATATGATGGGAAGCTCCGCTATCAATCATCCATTCAACATTAATTGTCATTTTCATACCTTTGAGTTTATCAATACCATCTGAACTTACCCCTAATAGTGTTTTCAGTTTATCAATTTCCTCACTTGTGAAGGGCAGTCCGGTTGACGCATTTTCAGAGCCCCTCGAAGCCGTATTAGCACCTACTGCATTTGCCCGATGACTTCCTTTGCTCCCTCGAAGCCGTATCAAGCTTGGGGTATCAGAAGGATGCAGAAATAGTGGTGATGTCGCAGGAATGGTCTTTGGACCTCCCGCAGTGCCCTTGAGTTTTTCGTCTCCTGTCATACTTTGGTTGACGGAGATGAGTTTTGTGAATAAGAAAACAGGATCGTAAAAAAAATGCTCACGATACCATATAGAAATTGAAATATGGAGAGTTTAAGAAGATGATAATTCTCATTAATTTTCAAATGCTGCGTACAGGGGTAGGTCTTATGCAATATTTGACCACCTATCAATTAGGAAAACTAAGAAAATATTTATCCTAAATAAAAGATACATATCAAAACTACTTCTTAACAATATACGAGAAATCTTCTAATAATAAGAAAGAAAAATATATACATCTTAACAATATGTGAAAGTGAAGACATACAAATTAATGATAAGATGATTGAATGATTATTATGCTATACGTTTCACATGATCATTTGCTCTCTTTCATTAGTCATTAATGCCATTAAATTTGTAATCAATGTGATTTTAATACTAATATTGACCAGGAGTTTAACAATACTACTAATCAACTCAATTAATTCACCATAGTATTCAGTGCTACGTACACTCGTAAAAATAATTTCCTCTCTTGGTTAAAACATATTCACGTATATTTCGCGTCCATTAATTACATTCACAAGAAGAGTAGCCTTAACTCCTAAAAGAATGTTAATCGAGTCACTGAATCATTATCTCGTGCACTGTGCTGCAACTAATGATGACTATTTTCTCAAATTATTTAACTGAAATCAGAATCTTTATACGCCGAATTTCGATATTACTCTCCCATATAATCATATGTTTTAAATAGAAAAATAGATTTCGTTATAATGTATTTTACATTTGGTTTATGTATGACATTGTACACACGGGTTGGGTCAGTTGAGCTTAGTGGGTTTCGGGTATGCAATCGTTAGTGTACGACCAGATTATTTATGAGCCACCTATTATCAATTTATTATGGGACGTACTTTTTCACATACGGATTTTACTCTTTCACATACGATTTTTACAATTTTACCCTTGTCATTTTTTTCCTCTTACTCCACTCAATTGAGTTTTTTTCCTCCCTTTTCTTTTCCCCTCCCTGAGTCTCTCTTCACCTCTCTCTGGCAACGTACTTCATCCGACTTTTACTCCGGTTGATTTGTGTTCCGACAAACAATGCTACTGAGAAAAATTAGAAAACTTAAGGATCTCTCACTACCGTCTATTTAAAAGCAAATAGATTTGACTGTGTATAGCAGAAAATGGAAGACCTTTTATCTAAGAGCAAGACTTAGCCAGAGGCCCAGAGATCGATTCACATCAATGGTATCCGTTTTGGAAAGGTAGGAAATAAAAAGATCCACTAATAGAAGAGCTAAAGAGAAAGAAAAGGGTAAAAGATAAGCCTTCGTTGATCGATTAATTAATGTCATTGGGTAGGCAATCAGATCATCCAATTGATCAGACTTCCTCGCATTCTGACGGAGAGAAAAGCATAACAATAGGCGGCTTTGCAATTCTAACTACATGGGTGTCGGGACCCGTGCCCGATCGACTTACTTAGGGTCAAAGGCAATTCCCGTATCAACTATCTTGATTTGATTCGTATAAAGTAGGGTTTGAGTTTGATCCCCAAATCATGATTCAACAATTCATTAGACAAAATTTCTTATTGGTAATGGACTACCCAGATTAATTTGATTAGTTGATAACTTCTAATCATTTCAACAAAATATATTAATTTCATTAATTGAAGAATCATAATTCAGTGTTCATGTTTTTAGTGCAATTAGATTGATTTTTGAGAAAAGATCTCGATAAGAGTTGATTTGCTTGGGTTTCGAAAAAAGGTATGATATGAAAATTTAATGAAAAAAAATGTATGTGAAAGAGTAAACTCGTATGTGAAAAAGTAATTCCTGGATAGTAAACAATATGAGTGTTGGTCGGGTCATTCAATCGCGTTATTCAGACCAGATTAATTTTGTAAAGGTCTATAAAAGCGTGTAACATGACACAGAAACTCGATAGTAGGTGGTGTCATCTCATTTTTCAATGGGTAATTGAGAAGTGAATAATTGAAAAACATTAGGGATAAGATAATGATAGCGTGAATAAATGGCAGAGAAAAAGAATGCCAAATTAGTGAAAAAGGGTAAGGTTTTCTATATTAGGGGTTGAAAATGGGGTGTTTTAATTGATTCTATATTCCGTATATATTACTGGTGGTTTTGTGTGTTGATGAGTAGCTTTAGTAATGTTTACGTATGGTTAAATCCAGGAACTAATAATCATACAAGAGTAGATCATCATGATATCTACTTCAAAGATTTGATGATGTGCGTCCATATCGATTTCGATTATGGTGATAGATTCGACTATCGGAGTTACATGTCAAGCCAAGTAGACAATATTCGTTTTTTTCAAGGTTACAATATTTTACAATTCTCACCATGAAATTATTTTTCTAAAATCTAGTCATTCTTACCTAAGTCATGAAATGCAATTTGATACCTTTTTCATACCGATGGATTTTGGAGTAAATGATAAAGGAGATCGAGGTTTAAACTATTAATTTTGTGTGTGAATATTTAAGACTCAATCATTGAGTCAAAAGGGTTGGATGATAACTTACGGAAATACATTTAATAAAAACTAGCAGGGAATTGAACTGAGCTGAGCTGAACTGAACTGAGCTGAACTGAATGGGGCTGAGCTGAACTGAACTGAACTGAGCTGAACTGAACTGAATCGAGCTGAGCTGAACTGAACTGAACTGAACTGAGCTGAGCTGAACTGAATCGAGCTGAGCTGAATTGAACTGAGCTGAATTTAATCGAGCTGAACTGAACTGAGCTGAATGAAGCTGAAATTAATAGAAATAACTTAAGTTTAATTAAAGTATACTAAATAATAATAATAATAATATAAAAAAATGTCTGATTAATACAAATTTGCGATTTTTTAAAAAACAATTATATTAAAAAAATATTAATTTTTAAGTATTTTTTTGTAGTAAACTCTAATGGACTTTGCTTTTTTCTTTTCTTGTGTTTTAAAATTAACAAAAGCAACATTTAAATATTTTACGTCTAATTAACATAAATTATTTTTTTTATTATCTAAACACTTTACGTCTAACTATGGTAAATGTGGCATGTATTTCATTTTTTTATTATCTAAACATTAATTATTTTTATATATAAACATTTATAGGTAATTATTATTTGGTGGATTCGGGATACCCGAATACACTTGGGTATTTGTCTCCTATTAGCCATCCAAACGTAAGAAACCATGTGCCCGAATATAAGCATGCACCTCCTAGCGGAATATTTGAACATTTTAATTATCGACATTCATCTTTGAGGATGACGGTTGAAATGGCGTTTGGTCAGCTGAAGAGAAGGTGGAAGGTGTTAAAAAACATGCCACAAATGACAACGAAATATCAAATGTCAATTATCGTATCCGCTTTTACACTTCATAATTTCATTCGAATGCATAAACCTGGTATTCCCGTTATAAAACATCAAAGTATTCAAGGAAGAACAGATTCAACACGGATGATAAAGAACGGAAGAAATTCATTGACAAAGTTCGAAAAGAAATTGAAAAAAAAGGGTGCGATATTGGTGTCCATAGTGACCTCAAAGATGAAGCAAATCAAGATGATAACAATAATAATCATGATAAGAATTATTACTTAATAATAATAAATAGAATAATAAATAAATAAATAAATATAATAATAATAATAACAAAAACAACAACAATAATAATAATAATAATAATAATAATAATAATAATAATAATAATAATAATAATAATAATAATAATAATAATGTGGGATGTACTTAATAAAGTCGAGCTGAATTGAACTGAAATGAATTAAATGAAGCTGAGCTGAACTGAGCTGAACTAAACTGAACTGAACTGAACTGAATAGAGCTGAGCTGAACTGAAACGAGCTGAGCTTAATTGAACTAAACTGAATAGAGCTAAGCTGAACTGAGCTGAGCTGAACTGAACTGAACTGAACTGAATAGAGCTGAGCTGAACTGAAACGAGCTGAGTTTGCCCTAATAATAATCTCTTTGTTCTGAACATTTATTTCTTCCAGATTCTCTCTCTAAAAAACAAAACCTAAACCCTAATTCAACCTTTTGGGGGCTGCCGTCTACCTTTTTTGGTGGAGGTAAGCCCCAAATTTTCCGTTTTCGTTCTTCTTTAATTTTTTTATGCTAATAACCTCTTGCCTCTCCTTTATTGGAGAATTGTTCTCACCTTTGTGTGAGTTTTGTTCTCACCTTTGTGTGAGTTTTGTTCTCACCTTTTGGTGAGTTTTGTCCTCATCTTTTGGTGAGATTTTCCCCTCTATTTGAGAGGTTCAAGAATTAAGTGGAAGATCGGTGCTTTCATTGTTGATCCTATGGAGATAAAACTGCTGTCAGATTGCTCGTTACAAACCTTTTGGTCAAAAGAACTTGATTCTTGTCAATGCTCTAGAAAATTTGGAGACCCTCTTGTGAAAAGCCGCAGAAGGCGATATGTTAGAGGATGTGCAGAAGCGTCTCATGAGCCCATCAAGTTTAGAAATTTTCTGTTGATCGAGAATTTAGTTTATTTGATTTTAATCGTTTTGTATCCTGTTATTCTTGACATATGTTGTAACTACCATGAGACTTTTGATTAATAAACAGTTTTTCCCTTCAAAAAAAAAAAAAAAAAAAAAAAAACTGAAACGAGCTGAAAATAAGGCAGAAAGAACAGGGCCTTAGTCTCCCTCCCGACATAACTAAGATCTTACATTGATTTCAAGGGCTTGTTAGTGTTGTTAGACTTCTTTCTCATTACCGTTTGTTGTTGTTTGCTTAGTCACTTTTTGCTTGCGTTTACAAAATTTTCAGATACGGATTACTTCTAATCCTGAGAGTACCAGTGGGATGGTAGTGGTGGACCGTCCGTCTTGCAACTATGCAAGTACTTATAGAAATTAACAAACTAGAAGAATTGTACGTGAATAGTTGTTGTGTTGTATTCAACCTTTGCTTGAGACTTTATACAAACTAAGACAGCAATCCTAGTCTAACAAGGAGATTGCTTTCTCCTAATTTACAAAGATATGCTCCTAAATATATGCTCAGAATATTACAAACTTGTGCAAAGAATATAAAATAGCTATAACCGAATGTGAGCAATATTCAGGCAATATTCCCGAGTCAAACTAGAATATTGCCTAATACCCCCCCCCCCCCCCCCCCCCCCCTCAAGTTGGAGCATGGGTGTCGGAAATGCCCAACTTGTGGAGTAAGATGGTGAACTGCGGGCGACCCAGAGCCTTGGTGAGTATATCGGCCAATTGAGATTGAGTGTGAATATAACACGGTGTCACGATACCGTTGCGAATATGAGTTCGGATGAAATGGCAGTCAATCTCGATATGTTTGGTGCGTTCATGATAGACCGGATTGTTTGCAATGTGCATGGCACTTTGATTGTCACAATGTAATCGGACCGGTTCGTGAAAATGAATACCAATGCCCGCGAGTAGTCCTTTTAGCCATAGAATTTTGCATGTGGCTGCAGTCATGGCTCGATATTCGGCTTCAGTAGAAGACAAAGATACGGTTGCTTGCTTTTTTGTTTTCCAAGAAATAGGAGAACCTCCTAGACACAAGAAGTATGCTGTGATTGATCGCCTAGTAATAGGACAACTGGCATAAGCGGCATCACAATAAGCTTCGAGTTTGAGTACTGAATTAGAACGGAACACAATGCCTTGACTTGGATGACCTTTCAGATAACGGACCACGCGTAAAGCCGCTTCCGAATGAGTAGTAGTCGGCTTTTGCATGAATTGAGACAGAATATGAACCGAATAAGAAATATCGGGTCGACTAAGAGTCAAGTAAATAAGCTTACCGACTAAGTGTCTATACCGAGCACTATCTTCGAGTGGGCCGTCTGTTGAAAGGGCTAATTGGTGTTTCTCGTCCATAGGAACCGTGGCAGGTTTACACCCAAGAAGACCCGTCTCGGTTAGGAGGTCTAGAGTATATTTTCGTTGACAGATAAAAAGACCCTTTGAGCTTTGGGCTACCTCAAGACCCAAAAAATATTTCAGTCTCCCCAAATCTTTCATATGAAAGCATTTGTTCAGGTATGCCTTGAAGTTCGAAATAGCAGTGCCATTGTTTCCAGCAATTACTAAATCGTCCACATAAACTAGGATATGAATTTCAACCTCATTCTTACAAAATGTAAATAACGAGTTGTCGGAAGCGCTTATAATAAAATCATAAGAAGATAAAGCTGTAGCAAGTTTAGCATACCAATACCGCGGAGCTTGACGGAGTCCATATAACGACTTGCGAAGACGACAGACTTTACCTTTGACTCCGTTAGTAAAACCAGGCGGCATGCGCATATACACTTCTTCGGACAGTTTACCGTGTAGAAAAGCGTTATGCACATCCATTTGATGAAGTTCCCATTGTTTAATGGCGGCGACGGCTAAGAAAGTTCGAAGAGTGACCATCTTAACTGTCGGAGCAAAAGTCTCGGTAAAATCAATACCTGCTTCTTGATGATTGCCAAGAACAACAAGTCGGGCTTTAAATCGTTCCACGGTACCGTCTGAATTGTGTTTGATTTTAAATACCCACATACATCCGACAGCGGTTTTGCCTGACGGAAGATCACAAACGGACCAAGTATTATTTTTCTCAAGCGCATTAATTTCTGCGGACATGGCCTCTTTCCACCGTGAGTCTCCCATTGCTTCTTTGAACGATTTTGGCTCGACATCTCGAGTCAAAGCTGCAAGAAAATGTTTGTGTGGTTGCGAAAATTTATCGTAATTCACAAATTGAGTGAGAGGATAAGGACTACCTGAGACGGAATTGGCGGAGGGTGACTCGTCCATGGACGTGTTAATGCTATCCCATTTGACATAGTCTTTATGATTCTTGTTCGGAATTTTATCCCGTTTTCCACGTCCCAAAGTTGTACCATTCTCGGTTTCAGTAACCCCATTATTCTCCACATTTGTATCCAATACTGACCCATTGCTCGTATTACTGGGTTCTCTATTCGCAATAGTATCGACAGTACCAGAGGCCGCCTGAGTTGCGACAGAGCTTTCGGTGGAACCAGAAACAATTCCCCCTCCTGTTTCGTGCGTGTGCCCAGGAACAACAACAGGAACAGAATCATCAAACAGAGGTTCTGGTTCCTCGAAATCAATATCAGGCCGTGGCTGAGTTTGGAGGGAAAAAGGAAACACACTTTCGATAAATTTCACATCACGAGAATGGAAGTACGTGTTGGTTTCAAGATCAAATAGATGCCAACCTTTCTTCCCGAAGGGATACCCGAGGAAAACACACCGCCGACTACGAGTATCAAACTTACTTGTGGGATGTAAATTCTTAGCATACGCCAAACAGCCAAAAACACGAAATAAAGAGAAATCAAGCGGTTTATTAAACAGAAGTTCGAATGGTGTCTTGCCATGTAAGACACGAGACGGAGTCCGATTTATGAGGTGAGCAGCGGTGAGGACACATTCACCCCAAAAATCAAGGGGTAAGGAGCTTTGAAAACGCAAAGCCCGTGCTACATTGAGAATATGACGATGTTTGCGTTCAACCCGAGCATTTTGTTGAGGGGTTTTGACCATAGAAGTCTCGAAAATTAAGCCATGTTCATGAAACTAAGGAATTAATGGTTTAAATTCCGTTCCATTATCGCTTCTTACCCGTTTAACAACCGCATTAAATTGACGCAGGATTAACGAAAAGAATTCCTTCATAAGGCGCGGGACTTGATCCTTGGTGCGCATTAAAAAAACCCATACACTACGAGAATAGTCATCGACGAGAGTAAGGAAATAACGTGACCCACACGACTTATTTGGATCAAACGGACCCCAAACATCACAATGTAAAAGCTCAAAAGAACGGTCGGCTTTATTAGTACTCAAAGGAAACACAAAACGAGTTTGTTTGGCCCGAAAACAAATGTCACAATGCGAATTGAGTGTCGAAGTAGATTTAAAATTGCGAAAAAAGGAGAGACACTCCATTGCCTTTAAAGATGGATGACCTAACCGTTGATGCCAAAGGTTGACATTGTTTGTGTCTTCGATAGCATTAACACGATTTGGGATGTCCATGGGCAAATGATAGAGTCCGTCCACAAGAGTACCCTCACCAATCCTCGTCTTCAATGTAAGGTCCTGTACCACACACATTGAATTAGTAAATTGAATATGTAATTGTTGAGAAAGAAGCAGCTGTGAGACGGATAATAAATTGTAAGTGAAATCCAGAACATAAAGAACGTCAAATAACACGAGATGGTCATTGATACGGGCGTTGCCTCGGTGAGTTGCTTTCAAACGAATCCCATTTGGAAGACCCACGGCCAGAGGTGTAATAAGTGAGTAGTTATCTAGAAGACGTAAACTACCACAAACATGAGTGGAAGCGCCGGTATCGACGATCCAAGAGACAATCCGCTTACCATGAAGGCGAACATGATTGGCATCAACTGTTGGCTCACCGAAAATGGCATTTGTCTGAACCGAAGAAGATGAACCCGCCCCTGAGCCAGAAACAGAACCAGGCCGTGGCCCACGACCTTCCGGGTACCCGTATTGCTCTCTTAGTTTGTATAAAGTCTCAAGCAAGGGTTGAATACAACACAACAACTATTCACGTACAATTCTTCTAGTTTGTTAATTTCTATATGGTATCAGTTGGGTTTCGAATTCTCGACTCCTAAACAATGACCGACGGTTCCGAATCCACTCCCACGCCGCATATCACCAAACCCGTTTACGCTCTCTCTCATTCCGACGGAGTCTCTGCCAAAATTAGGAAAAAACAATCTCCTTGCTATTTTATATGCTTTTTCCTAATTTACAAAGATATGCTCCTAAATATATGCTCAGAATATTACAAACTTGTGCAAAGAATATAAAATAGCTATAACCGAATGTGAGCAATATTCGGGCAATATTCCCGAGTCAAACTAGAATATTGCCTAATAGTACTTCATTAGAGTCGAGAATAATAAATTTGTCTTAAACTTTGCAAAACTATTATGAGTATTATTATGTAGGAAAATGTAACGTTATAAATCTTATTTGAAATTGTAAATTAATACGGATGATAGTAAATTAATTACGTAATGATGATTTCTCGTATAAGTACGGGTGACGGTAAACTAATTATGTACGATTCTGAATTGGCCATAAATTTGATTGTTACTTGGTTTAATCAAAACATTTAAATATGCACGCAGTCTAAATATTTCCGTTTGCCACCATGCAATATCAGAACGTATACGTACTCTCTTACCGTCCAGTACCCTATACTTCACTTGAAAACATAGAAACACAAATAATAATGATAGATAAACCGTATTTATTTGCCAACATTAATTTCGTTGAAGTTAATTCCGTAATGTTTTCATTAAATTAGGTATTTTATTAATAGTAAGTCTTGCTTGCGACAGGTCACCATTTGTGACGAATATTTTGTGAGAGTAAAATGGATAGAAAATGAGTTAGTGGAGAAACGTGACCACATGAATAGTGTTGGAGAAAGAGAAAAAGTGGTATTTTGTGAGAGTAAACGGTATCCGTCGCAAACTTGCGACGGATAGTGCCGTTGGCCGTTGCAAATAAGAATTTGTGTTTTACTGTATTAAAGAGGCAACCAGAAGGGTGAAAGAGTAGAAGCAGTGCGAACACGTAGTGTTGTACAATTGCAGAATTAGGTAGTGTAGGACTGTAGCCTGTACTGTAGCATGTAGGTGTATCTGTAACTAAGCTGATAAAGGCAAAAGCTGCTGTAACTGTTTCTTGTACGTGTAATGTCACTGTCAATTGTTATACCAGTAGAAATAAGGAGAATGATTCCCTAAAATACGATTTTTATCCGCAATTTTGTGTATAAGACGGGTATTTTGATGGGAAATAATAATATGAGATTTATGATCATTTTGTGGTTAAAAATTGTTACAATGAGTTGGAAGTTGTTAGTATTACCGCTTTCTCAAAATTTCACTTTATTATTGTAGGAGCTGAGTTGGAAGTTGTTTCAAAGTTTAAGAGTAGTAATTTGTACAACATAGGAAGTATAGTGGGGGAGTGGCTACCGGATTGTAGTCGATTGAGTTATTGTGAGAACCTTTCCACCAACTTGTGGTCGATCGAATTAAACGACTCAGGTATTCTTTAGTAGTAAGTGAAACCGTTTTATTTAAAGAATCGATTACAATATAGTAATAAATTAATTAATTAGTTGGTCTTTTTTAAGATGTCCATATAAGCCTCGAGCGTAAAACTAACCAAAATAACATATAAACATATGGACAAGAATTTGCCTTCCCTTTCTTATTTTCATCAATCTATTTAATTGTTTTTTTGATTAAAAGGTACATGTCAGGATCGTTTGGTTCAAAGAATCGGAATGCGTTGAAATAGATTGTGATATCATAGATGTATGATGTTAGAAGTCTTAGAACCTCATAATCGCTTATAAGTGTTTGAGTCAATTTTGGAATGCATTGAGTGTATAAATGGGTATGAGATTCCAAATGGTTGAAATAAAGTTAGAGTCCATTGAATATCTTACCCGATTCCAAAACCTTCCCACCAAACACTAGAATGGATTGAATCAAATCCAAAAACTCCAATCCCCTTAATTTTTCCGTCTAAAACACTAGAATGGGTTGAACCTGTTTTTCTGGACACTCACACCAAAAGATTGGATGAATTGTAAATTATGGACCCTATATAAGTAGCACACTTTTTCTATCCACCGTCAAAGTAAAAGTTATTAAATAGTCCCTGTAGACACCAAAAATTTGAATTTTGGTATCTATTTATTTTAGTGTATCTTTAATATTTCGAGATAATTATCAATAAATATTGTGATAATATCTTAGGAAATAATTAGGATATTCTAGAATATTGTTCCTTGTCCTCCAAGCCATTTCACTATAAATAAAGGCCTTGGCTTTAGCGTTAGAGGAGAGCAGATGGATTAAGTCAAACGACCCCGTCTTCCTACTAACAAATTGTAGGTAAGATGGAATAAGTCACCAAACGACCCCATCCTCCCCTACGAGATTAAGTCGATAAGACCCTCGTAGCACTATCAAAACCCTATCAAAATCCTTAGAGATGGAATCAAGAGAGTTACGAAAATTGTAACCTTAAATCTTTCAATTAAAATCTTGTTTTCCGTATTATTTTTGTGCCTCTTTAATTATTATTGCAGGTTTCAAATTTTATGGTTTACAAATTGGCACGCCCAATGGGACAATTTTCGCTCTTCATCTCCATTCTCGAAGGATCAAGTTTAATAGCAAGTTTCGAGACAAAGTTGCAACCGACATCAAATCTCTACAACTAGTCTCGAGGGGGCATTTGTAGACACCAAAAATTTGAATTTTGGTATCTATTTATTTTAGTGTATCTTTAATATTTCGAGATAATTATCAATAAATATTGTGATAATATCTTAGGAAATAATTAGGATATTCTAGAATATTGTTCCTTGTCCTCCAAGCCATTTCACTATAAATAAAGGCCTTGGCTTTAGCGTTAGAGGAGAGCAGATAGATTAAGTCAAACGACCCCGTCTTCCTACTAACAAATTGTAGGTAAGATGGAATAAGTCACCAAACGACCCCATCCTCCCCTACGAGATTAAGTCGATAAGACCCTCGTAGCACTATCAAAACCCTATCAAAATCCTTAGAGATGGAATCAAGAGAGTTACGAAAATTGTAACCTTAAATCTTTCAATTAAAATCTTGTTTTCCGTATTATTTTTGTGCCTCTTTAATTATTATTGCAGGTTTCAAATTTTATGGTTTACAGCCCCATTTTTAAATTAGTCCATTGTTTTTATCAATTTTGGTTTTAAGATCAATACTCAATACATTTTTTAATTAGATTATACAATTCATTTAATTGTATTGTTAATGTTATAAATTAGTAAGTTGGTGTAATAATATAGCATTATTTTTAATAGTAATAAAATAATTACCTGAAGTGTTCTTTATGATAGTAAACCTTTTTTTCTACCTTTTATTAATATTATATTTAGTAGATTATGACATGAATTTTAAAATACCGTTCATTTATGAAAATAATTAAATTTAAAACTTTTTTTTATAAAGTAACACAAATTCATTTGTGACGACATTATTACGGCACAAACTTGTGACCTCACAAAAAACAAGTAGAAGAATAAGTAAAAGAACAAGTGAAAGGAAACTTTAAAAGTCACCAACAAAATATTCTATGAACGCAATTTGTGATGAACAATATCCGTCAGAAGTCTATGACGGTCAAATAAAATTCACTTGAAGTTAAAGCCATGTCATTTGTGATTATTTATTATGTGCTTTTATTTTGTTTTATCTATTCATACGTGTATTATTTGATCGTGACGGCCTGACGGTATATCAATGGTAAAAGAGATTTATTGTTCTATAAAATCTAAAAACCAAAAATCAAAGCTCCCAAGTCCCACCTCCCTTTCAATGTCGACATTAGTCTACAGGTGTTCCACGATAAGATTTGTTCCGTAACGAAATAAGAGCCAAGTGTTGAATTCGTCGGAACTCTTAACCAAAAAGATTACTTCATTATTGGATTGTTGGCCTTTTTTCATAACTTAGATTTCACTCACTAAGCCCATTTATACCCCAAACCAATTAGACCCCATAATAATTAACCAAACGCAAATATTTTAATCTGTATCGACCCAACACTTAATTTAAGGTTTTGGGAGCTGAGCTAAATTGGACCGAATATAACCAATTAATCATGTTTAGAATCTTTATTATATTACTCAATAAGAATCATAAATAACTTGTTAATAACATACTCCGTAGATAATTACCAGGTAATTATGAAGGAAAATACATATTTATCAATTCACAATCCATGATTATAAAATGAATGTTTCGGTGGATGACAAATTCGGTGTTCACGGTTCGCGATATCTTAGTTAATTGAATACCCTGATAGAGTGATAGTGACAAAAAAAATTCAAAGTTCCACAAATTTTACTGTACAGCATGTACGATCATAGAAAGATGTCAACCTTTTGATTCATCATTATCCCTTTCGATTAGATAATGACCACCCTTTTTGATTAAAAAATGTTTTTTTTTTTTTTTTGACAGCAGTAAAACAAAGTTTATACAATTGACATTTGATTCATATGATCAAATGCACGTTTAACTTTTAAACGATAAATAAGGACATAAAGGTAACTACAACGGATTGTAAACATGCGTTGATGACTAAAAGCTGAAATAGCCCCGGAGCCACCACCTTTGACTTCAACATTCATGAGGGGACAAACAAGGCTTGAACAATGAACGATACAATCTTCACTCATCAGGACCCACGGAAACCAATAAACCCCATGGACTGCAAGATCCAAGAAGAGGGCGCAAAGTGCACTTACGCCACAAGGACGTAGAAAGAAAAAGGGGGACAAAGACCATGAAGATCTATGCCAAGCGGAGCCAATACTCCTACACCTTGGAAGCCACTCAGAACAGGCAAGTAAGCCGAAGTCCAAAACGACGAGCAAAGAAAGACCAAACACACAGACAAACCATTTGAAGATACCCATGACCATCCTAGGAGGCCACACAAAGATGGACACAACACACACCCAAAGTAGATACACTAGAGTCATTTTTATTTGGCAAAAACTAAAAACTGATATAAAACGATAAACCATTACCAAAAACGACAACCACCGCTTCTAACCCTACCCAAACCACCCCACACAACCCGACTCCCACCTTCCTTCCACTCCAAAACCAACGGCCACCACACCACGCCAAACCTGTCACCCCCGCCCAACATAGCCCGCAACCAGAAACCGCCCACGGTCCCACCGAATCAACCCCGAAGACCACCGAGACTCCAAATTCCAACCGGACCCCCCCAAGACCATTGGTGTGCATGCAACAGACCGCAATCGAAAAAGACAAAGACTGACACAAACAGAACATAACAAAGGATCGATCGGTAGGAACCACCAGATCGTCCCAGGGACCCAAACAAAAAGCAACCGAAAGATGAGCTATACTCATCAAAAACCGAAAAGCCGACCAAGCAGAGAAAAGGTCTTACCAGGGATGGGGGAAGGGGCGAGGGAGAGGGGGAACATTCCTGGGTTGCATGCACCACTTTCAATGACAGGACAGGAGAACGGTAGAACGGAACGACCTCAGAACCAAACCATCAACCACCTTTCACCACCGTGCGCAAGAGACGGGCCAAGAAAAAGAGGACGAGAAATAACATACCAGCGGCGATAGGTCGTAGTCACCATGAAACGAGGGGAATCACTGGAGATAGGTCGAAATAGGGACCCATCTCCGGTGAGGGAAGGAGAAACACGGGTTTTGGTGGATGAAGGTAGGCGGCGGCGGCTGAGCAAAGACTAGGTTTTTTTTTTTGATTTTTTTAGAGAGTGAAGGGAGCTTTTCTTTGAAGAGAGAGAGATGTGTTACGCAAGTCAGTTGAATTAATTCAGTCCACGATTAAAAAATGTTTAAAATGATCACTTTTACTCAAAAATAGTCACATTTTACGTAAAAAAACGAAAAAAATGAAATGAGAGAGTCGCACAAAAAGTCGAAGATTAACATATCGACCTAACTCAACACGAATCCGAGCTAATTAACCCGTTTATTATATCATGTTTATGTTACCATGCATTCAACATCCCCATTTCCCACGAGTCTCCTATCTCTATCCCACCCCCAAAACTAAAACAACACACACAATCAATCTTCCAGACATCGAATTGAACTGATCAACCAAACTAAAAACCAAAAATGCCGAAGAAGATGGGAGTAAACTCCAAAGCAGAAGAAGCACGACTCCGAAAAGCTGCATCCGAATCCGAAAAACGCGACAAACAAGCTCGCGAGAAGGAAGAACAATACTGGCAAGCAGCAGAAGGTCCAAAATCCAAATCCGCTAAAAAACGCGAAGAGGACGAAGCGAAACGCGCTGAAACCGCCGCTAAAAAAGCCGAAGCACGCCGTCTCGCGGAAATCGAAGCGGCGGAAATCGATAAAGCGTTGAAATCGAAAGCGGCGGATAAGAAGGCTGCTAGAGTAGCGGTACCGGTTCCGAAGGTGACGGAGGCGGAATTGAGGCGAAGGAAGGAAGCGGAAGCGGAGGCGATTGCGAAGGGAGCTGAGGATGCGAAGAAGAAGATGAGTCGTATGGCGGATGAAGAAGAGTATGAGAAGATTGTTTTGGTGCAGAATTTGAATAGAGATGAGAGTGTTATTGAAGCGCATGGATTAGATGAAGCGATTGCGAAGATTGTTGTTAATGAGAGTTTACCTGTTGATAAGCATCCTGAGAAACGGCTCAAAGCTTCTTTTAAGGTTGTTTTTTTGTTTTGTTTGATGATTTTGTTGATGTTTTTGGTGTTATATTGTTTGAAAACCCTAGATATATGTTGTTTGTTTGATGATTTATTGATGTTTTTTTGTGTTTATTTGGCGATTTTGTCGATTTATTGCTTGAAAACCCTAGATATGGTGTCTTGTTTGATGTGTTTTTGTTGATTTTAAATGTTTGTAAGGTTGTTTGATTAGTGTTTATGTGTTTTATTGGTGATTTTAGCACTTGGGAGAGATTTGTTGATGCTTAATTGGGGATTTTAGTGACGTGTTGTTTGAAACCCTAGATTGTTGTAGATAGGTAGGTGTTCGTTCTATTTTAGGATTGTTGATTAGTGTGGAGACTTAGGTGTTTGTTCGACCATAAGGTAGTTTGTTATTTTGATAGGATGAAATGTTGAAGTATTTGGTGTTTATTTGGGATTTTGTTGTTTGAAAAAAATGATTTTTGGACTTAGGTAGGTGTTTTTTTATTTGTTTTTAGGGTTGTTTGATTATCGGTCATGTTCGTTATCACTGATTTTAGCGCTAGAAGAGTTAGATTGAGCTAAGGGAAAAGCTACAAGTGTTTTGTGTGCGGTTTATCTTATTTGGTTGTGATGAAGTTTCTGGTTCTTAATTGGGGAATTTAGTTATTTGTATCTTGAAAATCTAGATTGTTGGATTTAGTATGGTGTTTTGTTTGTTAGGGTTATTTGGCAACGCTTATGCGTTTTATTGTAATTTAGCAGTAGAAGAGTCAAGAGGTTGATAGGGCTGGGAGTAATATTTGCATTTATGTTGTGTGTCAGAGATAAGAGTAGCTGATAAGATTATTACTATGTGCTAAGATTGTGATTAACGGAAGTTTGCCTGTTAATAATCTTCCCGAGTAACTGTTTATAGCTTCTTTTTGGGTAGTTTGTTTGGAACAGTGGGTGATTTGCTGCCCCTTCTGTGCACGTTTGAGGTTTTTAGTGATTATTCGTTTGAAAACATAGGTTGTTGTATTCAGTAGGGGATTACTCGTTTTTAGAGTTGTTTGATTAGAATTTCTGCATTTTATTGATGATTTTGGTGGTTAGAAGAGTTCAATTGAGATATTAGTATCATCCACATGTGTGTTGTGTGTGAGAGAAGAGATTAGATGATAAGATCGGTGGATTTAATTTTATGGATGCTTCATGTAGATTTAAGTGAGATGATTTCTTGAAATTTTTGCTGTTTATTTTGGGGATTTTCACAATTAGTTGTTTGAAACTCTAGATTGGTGTAGTGAATAAGGTATTTGTTCACTTTTAGGGTTATTTAGGCCGTGTTTGTGCATTTTATTTGGGATTTTCGCTGTTAGAAGAGTTCGATCGAGCTAAGAGTTAAATCCACAAGTGTTTTTGGTTTAGCCTATGTACTATACTACTATGGAGGCTTTGTGACGGTTGGATAGTCATACTGAAGATGTGCATATGTAGTGTGTGGTAACTGGGGACAAGATTGTCTATCCTTTTTTTTCCAAGGCTAATATTACGAATGTGGATTTGGTGTTATTTTGGTGAGACAAGGAGATTTGACAGTGTCTTTTGTTATTTGTCTTTGCTTGGTTGTTTGATAGTTTTGGTGTTGGTTGTAGGTTATATATAGTCTATTGGTGAGTTATGTAGTCTAATGACCTGGCTACATTGCAGTACCAAGATGAGTTCCTGTGAGGTTTTGAGTATAATTGGAACCACGGCGGGGATTATTTGATGATTGAGTTTTAGTTTTAGTTTTGAGGTTTGTGATATTGCTTGCTGTAATGGGATTATAGTAAAATTGATATGGTAGGTAATGTAATAGTATACTTAGTATCTGTGGTAGTAGCATGTGGAGAGTTTATTTAATAAGACGTGTAGGATCAAGGTTGTGGGAATGTTGGTACTAAGAATGCTGTTATGTTATTGTACAACGGTACTCAAATTACAATCTACGTAATTTTGTTACAATTTTTGTCTGCATAAATTTGTACTATCAAGAGATGAAGGTTATGGCTAGTGACTGCTGATGAAATATGTATTATTGGGTTTGGGTAGAACCATAAGAGGTTTCAGTTGTTTTATGGTGTATTTGTTGGTGTATGGAATGTGAACTTCTATATGGATTTCTTCTCTCGAGTTTTCATATTTGTAGTTTTCTTTCTGCATGTTTTTTTTTCGATTTGCATAAGATCTTATAGGAAAATAATTATGAACAACTCTTTGCGCTAGATGACTTGATTATGTTTTTGAGTGGTTATGGTAGCTTGTGCAACTTATCTCATGGGAAGCATAGTTTAAAAATTCAAGCACCATTTTATGATAGATTTAGAAATCTGTGTTTGTTTGTAGCTTAGTGCTGTTAATCTGAATGTTTATCTGGGCAGTTGTTATACTGCTTGAAAAATAATTGGTTTTTAGTCGTTTAAACTCGATTCTTGTAGTGGTTAACTTTGTAATAATCAATGTTCGTCAAGATGAATGGATTGGTCTTAGTATGTGACAAACCTTGCAGAGCACGAGACCACTTATTCCTGCTCTTTAGCATATCCACTATATTCCTCCTTTTGTCTTTTTTGCACAAGAAATAAGAAAGTGAATTTGGAGCACACGAAACACACTACCCCACATATAATTGAATTGGGACCACACAAATCAACCCGAAAAAGGAAATAGGGAAGAAAATCCGAATAATCCGAATAAGGAAATATGGAAGAATATAGTGAATAGCAGGGAGTATTGGTAAGATGTATCCCATACCGAGGAACCATAAAGAATCATATGTTATCTTTGGTACTAAGTCAGATGTAACTGTGGTCGGTGAAGCTGTGTACTTGACGACAGATTCACCCATGCCGGAGTGAGTTGAATGTCTCAGCAAACAGGTATGTAGAGGATGACTTGTTTTGTCTCAGCACAGAGATTGTTTTATTGTTATTTCATGTGATGGCGATTTGTTGTCTAATGTATAACTCACATTCACAGGGCTGTCTAATAAGGTGTGTGAGGGTACTCAATTACCTGCGTTCATTATTTCTGTTTTTTACCTTTACATTACGTGACAATGTGTTCAAGGGTACTCAGTTACCGGCTTTCATTATTTCTGTTTTTTACCCTTTACATTCCGTGAAATAGTTTGTGTTTAGCTCGTTCTTGTACTATTGACCATTTTGTTCGTTAGCATGTCGCTCTTCTTGCCTAGTCCTTTCTCTTATCTTTAGCCGTTTGAAATTGTAGGTTTTTGAAGAAACTGAAATGCCGAAGCTGAAGGCAGAGAAACCAGGACTTACTCATACTCAGTACAAAGATCTGATATGGAAAATGTGGAAGAAATCTCCTGACAATCCTCTAAATAAAGTAAGCTGTCTCTAGTTTATGTTTGTTGTATGCCTTTTAGTGCATTGTTCCAAACTGCATGGAGAACTGTTTCGAAATCTCTGTAATTGCTTACACACAGTCCATAACAGATAATGTGTCTTCTGAACATTACATTTCGCCTCTACAGGTTGCAGAGTGATGGTATCGACAACTTCAGTCAGCTTCTATCCCAAGTATACTGCCAGGAAATGTGCTGCCTTTATATGAATGTCGGAGCTTTTCATGGGAGCGTGTGGCGTGGTTGAAGCAATAAAGCTGGGCGATCCGTATTATGTAGTCATTTGCACAGTATCGATAATGTGGTTTGCAGAAATAATCATTGGTAAATTGTTGCTAGGATTGCTAGTCTCAACTATATACTATGGAGTACTACTATGCAACTGTTTATGTTCACATCATACAAATTGACCATCTGATGAATGTAACTGCTTCAGCGTCTCGAATGTTTAGATATTTGCATTATTCTTAATATACTGTTGTATGCTATCGTTTCTGTCAGTTGTCGATTAAGACGAAAGCTTAGCGCCTGGACATGTGTTGGCTTATAAGGCTTGGCTGTGTTGCCTTAACGGTCAGACATCCCCTAATTCCGAGGGTAAACACTGTAAAGCTGATGTAACTTAGTGAACGAACAATATCAGAGAGAATGAGCATACAATTATTCATTCAATTCAATCTATCAACATTGTGTATTACATTCATTAATCAAATCAATCAATCAATATATATAATTAAAGGAGGTTTTTTTTCTACGCAAATTCTCATTGTAGACGGAGGGTATCCGTCACAAGGAGAAGACGGATACCATTTTGTCTCACAAAATACCCATTTAGAAGAGAGAGGAAAGCACATGAGGGTGCCCCACCTTTGTCCCCCTATTCGTTTTGTGAGTGTCATTATCCGTCTCTCCACCCGACCCGTCTCAAACAAGACTGACTGTTTTTTTTAAGCGCGTGGTAGTCTCCAACTATTACAAAACACTATTATAAAAAATTAATTAATTACAATTTTCCTATAAGAAATAGAAAATAGTAAATTATTTAAAATTTCCAAATTAGAACTAGGAATACAATTTTGCTATTAGAAATAGGAAATAAATTGGTAGTCTCTAACTTTTACAAAACACTATTATAAAAAATTAATTAATTACAATTTTCCTATTAGAAATAGAAAATAATAAATTATTTAAAATTTTCATATTAGAACTAGGAATACAATTTTCCTATTAGAAATAGGAAATAAATTAATTATCTACGATTTATTTATATTAGGAAATTATCCATTAATATTTGTTCACTTATTATTATATTAGGAAAAAAAAACCTTTGATATACTTATAATATCCATTTTTATATTAAATGTTAAATATGATAATTCAGAACATAAAATGTTTGTTAAAGATTAACAATATAAAAAAATTGTAGTAATGTCCGATTAAAAAATAGAGGCGTTAAAAAGGCCAAAAGGCCCTCGACCGAGTTGGGTTGTGACAAATGTGCATACATAATACGTACTACATGAAATTTACTCATGTAAAGAGCAAAATAAACGCTAAAATGCACCCCTACCTCTTTTGTTATTTCTAATGTCATCATGTTCAAATATGCATAATACCCGGTTTACTTTGTGAAAACATATATATTTCTCCTACTAATTTTAGTGTTAATTCCCTCCCTACACACTTCAACTTCTATCAATAATTTATTATTATATTATTTACATCCATTTTTTATTTTATAAAGTATATAAAAGTATATTAATCCAAACTTAAATATGATATTTACAAAATTATTGATAACTATAAAGTTTGATATCTATTTTTTAAAGCATATTAAAAAGGTAAAAAAAAGTTGATGTTAATTTGCGAAATGATATATCATATTATGACAAATGAGTAAGTGTTTTAAAAACTTTACTGTGCAATTGTTTTACAATTGAAAGTAAAAATGGTGCCAAGAGTGATCACATAATTCAGATGAAGGTTAAAGATAAAATAGGTACATACACTTATCATAAAAATATGTATAAGATTAGAGAGTCACTTTAAGCAACAATCAACATTAAAATAAAAGTCACAAAAACACACAAAAAACGGTACTATTGAAGAATATAGACCAAACTAATTATGACAAATTTACATGCATAAAAAACGGTACTATTCAATTATATGGACCAAACTAATTATTGTTATGCTGTACCATTTTATTTTATTTTTGTAAATTGAGCACATTATTATTATAATTTAGGGAGAGATATAGATTGGGAAGGATGAAACATATTATTCATACATAATTTGATGCTATAAACACCCTTAGGCAAAAACATAAAAAATAATTGAAAAAAAATTAAAACTCGAACGGGGTCACGCACTTAGCAACTCTTCTCTACTTATCTACTGCATTAATATTCTAATTATAATTTATGACAATTATGTCATATTAAAAAAAACAAAAATTGAATATACTACTTCGTATAATTTGTGATTTTTAGCCAACATATTTGAACTTACTTAGATTTATATATTTAACTAAGAATATTAGTTATAATTATTGTTGTTAAACTCCCGATCCGGATCGTAGGATCTTACGATTCTACGATTTAGAAAGTGGTGACCGATCTCGATCCTAGGTAAAATCTTAATTTTGTAGAATCTTAACCTGATTCCACGATCCTATGATTATATAATTCGATCCTACATTATTAACATTTAAGTTTTTTTATTTACTAAAATTTTATATATGTCTTTTACGATGGACATCTACTATAAACGAGAACAATTGGAGTAGACACATGCTACGATAAAAGTGTTTTCATATTTAAGCACAAGATTTTAACATAGTTTGATTGCAAAATTATGTATTTTAGTTAATTTGTAGGATCTTACGATTCTACGAACCGTTCCTAACGATTCGATCCTAGGAAGCTCATCGATCCAAAGTAGGATCCCGATTCTAACAACATTGGTTATAATTACGATAAAGATAGAGTTCGATCTATAACTTAGAGTTAAAAAAACTCAATTTTTATTTTTTTTATAATATACTGTACTAATTAAAGGATCATAATGTAAAATAGGAAATTACACCTCAATCTACTATTTCAATATGTCGACAATTAACACTCAAAATAACACATTTGTTATTTAAATAGTGTAAAAACTCTCAAAATGCTAAAAAAATGTTCAATCTGCCGTTATCAAACTAAACCTAAGTTTCTGCATTTTGTTGTCATGTTCAACTTCACCTTTATGGGATGTAAAAAAGAGGTTTTGAAAGTAGAGGTTAGTTTTTTGTTAGGTGGATGAACTTTTCAAAAAGAGAAATGACTTTTGGGGTTAAGTGTGGGTGTTTCGCGAAAGAAAGGTAACTTGGATATTTTAGGTTTATCGGGGCTAAGAGAAGGGTGTCATACTGTCAATAATGAGTTAGATGGTTGCTTGAGATAGTAATAAGGCTAACTGCATTGAATTTGGTGGTAGTTAATTTCATTGTAGGTGTAGAGGGGATAAAAGCTGGATTGGTGAAAACTTTGAATTTTAGACCGTTTTATTTGTGAACCTAATGGTTTTAGTAGCGGGTTAAGGGTCGTTTCGAGTGGGAACGTGGATAATTGCGGCGAGTTGGTTGGTTAAATTTTTTACTTACTAGATTTATATAGAGGGCCATAATTATAAGATAAAATTTGAAGTAAAAGAGATAATAAAAGTGAGATGGAGAGAGTAGGATATATTTATGCAAAATGAAATAAATAGCAAACTTCGTGTCTATATACTTATAATATTAAAAATTATTTGATTTACCAACATAGTACTCGAACACTTTGTTTGAGTATCAGAAATGAGGCAGTGATAGGGTCGGGGATGAGAAATCTGGGAAGGGAAAAGACTAGGAACGGAGAGAGAGGGGGAGAAATAAGGAAGATTGTTTCTTAAACTTTTCTTTGTTGAAAGAGAAATGAATTGTCTTCGATAAGGGTAACGAGGATCCAATTGGTGTAAGGGATTGGTGTTTTATGGAGCTGAATGCGATTTAGGATTGACGTAAAACATGTAGCAAGGTAGTGGTAGTTGATTGAAGGTTGTAGTAAAGACTAATAAGGTGTCCTCGATGTTCTATTTTGAGGGTAAATTTATTGTGTGTGTGTGTGTGTGTGTGTGGGGGGGGGGGGGGGAGTGTACATTGGTGGAGGGTGTTAAGTTTGTTAATGATAGTTATTTATCAATAAAATATTACTTGCTTAAAATAAATAGGTTTCAAAAACAATGACAAAAAACCTCTACAAATCATATGAATATGCTTAATTTTAGACACCATCGATCCAAAATAAATCTTAATCCTAAGAACATTGTCAAGAGTAAGGGTTAGTTTTCATTAGATAATGATTTTTTAGAGGTAGGGGTTTAGTTTTTCACTTGAGTGAATAAATTTGAGATAAGTTTTAAAGAAGGATCTTTCAAGGGATGAGGTTGTTTTAGATCATGTGTGAATAAGAAATATATAAATAGGGGTTTGCGAGAAATATTTTGTTTCAAACGAGAAAATGGGGCAAGATTGGGGTGGTTGGTTGAGTTGATATTATGCGCGAAAATTGATTGGGGATGAAATCATGTTGAGTTTGCAAAATGTATATCTCAATTATTGCATGCACTGGTATGAACAGTATCATTAAACAAAGGAAGAATAGATCATTTTATCGGAGAGTAAATCAGATGTTGATTTCCGGCATAATGAATGATTATGGTGGTTGTAGTGTTATCTAATGATTGTTTTTTGGGGAAGCAGTCGTAGCCATGGGCGTTGTAGCTTCATTCACATTCAAGAGTACGTTTATAGTTTGACCGGGAGATATAACAATGTAACAACTTCTGAATGTTTTTGGTAGCTGCCATTTGATCGAACAATGATTAGTTATGGTTTGTTATTCCAAAGAATTAAGGAGATTACTTACATCATTGAGCTGATTATGTAAAGTAGATATTAATGTTTTTCGGAGTATCATTTGTATAAACGTTATCTTGATTTTTTTTCCTAACAAAAAATATTTATTAATTAAACATTCATTTATTTCCATGTCAATATTATGTTGATGGAATTATTTGTTGGTCATGTGACATATATAAAATCTTACATATAAACTATGTACCATATCCTATTTTATCGTGAAATTTATCACACATTTTTTTAGTATCCGTGCAACGCACGGGCAAAAAAACTAGTTTATCAGTAACTAAGACAATTTATGCGAAACAGCGAAATTATTACGCCTTACACAACTCCCAACTCTCTTAGGTTTAGGTAGGGCACGACAAGGCACAGCTTCGGAAGATCGCTGAGAGCCTGAGACTAATAGGGCAGATAGTTTGGGTCCAAAAACTTCGTAGCCTGACTCCCATATTGCAACTCTTTCCGATTCAAATCAATGATGACCATCGGATGATTGTTATTGCTTTCACGTCTTAAATTTTTCCAATATTTCAATTGCTCTTAATATACTGTTCTATAGTATTGTTTATGCTTGCTAGTTGCTATAAACAACAGAAAAATATTTTCAGAACACTAAAACTTGAGAGAGACGGTCTTTCAATAAATTATTGAGAGACCATTCTTTCGTACCATTTTATTTGTATTCCGTGACCCTTTTGTCATTAATCGTACCATAATAGTTTCGTACCTATTTACCTAATAAATGTACTTATTTTATCTTTAATCGTGATTTGTACCAATTTTAGTACCATTTTTTCTTAAATTTGTACAATAGTCTCTCAATAAGCTTATTGAAAGACAGTCTCTCAACAGACCTGCTCTTTTCAGAAACTACAGTGCACAAATGAAATTAACACGACATTTTCTTGTTGGGGTGAGCGAATTTGGAGATGAAAATTTGTTATATTGTAAAAATAATTCGGAATAACCGATGACTGGAATCATATATTCAATCCAATCCATCAATTTAAATAAAATTGTCAAGAACAGTATCTATCTACAATGCCCATTATATTCAGAAATCAAATCAGCAACAAGACAATTTACGCGAAACAGATTAATACATTAATCAAATTTATCAGAAACTAGACAATACGCGCAACAACGAAATTATTAGGCTTTAAGCAGCTCCCAACTCTTACGCTTTAAGCAACTCACAGCTCTCTTGGGCTTAGGTAGGGGACGATAAGATGGCTTCGAAAGATCGCTCCCAATGCTCTTGACCTTGGGTATGACACGAGAAGACGGGTTTGTCTTCGGAAGATCACTGAGACCAATAAAGCAAGTCGATTTCCGGCTTTCCTTACAACGTTCTTAACCTAGCTGCAACTTACGTTTTGCCATCTCTACCCTCTCAGCATATAATATTGCAAATATCTGAGCAGTTGTTCTCTTCACTTCCTTCTTCCCGCCATTTCCCGCCTTCTGGAAATTACCCTTTTGACCTCTATCTTTTTGTACCGTCACGCCTTCAACTCGAGCATCGATACGAGTCTTCGTTGACCGCCTTCGCTTACTAATAACCCTTTGATCTTCCTAAGATAATTTTCTTTTCAATTTTTTCTAGTATCTACGTTGGTCTTCTTTAGGACGGCCGGACTTTCAACAACTCTTATATCAGCTCCTTCTTTAGCTTCCGGTGGTAACTCCACCATAGACGACACTTCCGGTGTTGATTATGAGAAATCGAATAAATCAACAACCCTAACTAATAAATCCGCTTCACTATAAAACCAAGTATGTTCATTCCCCAATTATATCATCAAGATCATCTTTGTGTTTTATTTTCTCAAACTCCATAGCCCACTACAGAGACGGATGCAGAGATTTGGGTTAGGGAGGGCACAAATCATTTCAATCATAATTTCGATATTGTTTTGCTTTTATATACTTATGGTTCAAATAATATTTTGTATGATAATAAAAATCGGTTTTATGCACAAAATCATGACTAAAATTTTTTTTTTTAAAATATTATTTTACTTCAACTAAAAATCTGGAAATTACTGTTCAAATCTATTTGGATAAAATTTTTACTTGTAAAAATATTTAATTTTGAAAGATAAAGTTTGGATACTCACAATGTATGTAAACCAATATATCTAATATTAAATTGTAATTCTTATCGTACTTTTTCATAACAATGTTTCACTCAATCTCTTTTGAATCTTATCTATATAAATAACAAAACATTTAATTCATCCTCATGAAGCCACTCATCACATTTAGTTTTTTTTTTTTTAAAAAAAAGGTAAATGTGGGTCCCGCAGCAAAGAAAATGAATTTAATTTCTGAATAACCGCTATGTTTATGTTGGTACGTAAATAATTACGTTTTATGTTTCGTACGTACGAAAATATTAATGTTGTTTCAGAAATCGCAGGATTTTGATTAAAATTATATTAATAATAAATTACACCAATTGATAAGAATAAGAAATTTAAATACTAAAATGTAACTACAAATGAACTAAAAAATTATATAACAAAATATTTTAATTCCAAGAAATTGAAAACTTTTGAACGGTTTATAATAACAAACGTCTTAGTTCTATGTAAAAAAAAAGAGTTTTAGTATACTTACGAGAAGTACAATTTTTTTTTCTTCCGATTTTAAAGTTACTGTGGTCAGATTTTTTTTCGTCAAATGACTAAAATTCATTAGCAAAGTTACAAAAATTAATACTAAAATTCCGCCCAATTATATCGTTTATGTTTTGTTAATAATATTTATGTACTATTTTTTTAAAAGATACCCGTGCAATTTTGCACGGGTTTAAAACTAGTTATATATAATTTACAAATAAAAGGTTAGAAATTTTAACAAAGTTCTTTTAGGTTGAATTAATTACATAACAAAAAAATTTAAAATAATAATAATAATAATAACAATAATCGTGACAAAACAGTAATAAACGTAACAATATTCGTGGCAAAATACTAATAGTCCGTTACAAATATTTAGTAAATTGTGGAAAAGAAATTTACATATAAAAATAATAATAATAACAATACCAAAATAATGTAACAGTGCTCTTCATTTACCACTACACCAATATCATTACTTGTAAAAGAAGGATACTAACTTATACATATAACTGAAAATTTTTGAGTCGCGTGATGACACTTACCCGCTCTTTCCCTCCCCTAGAGCCGCCACAGGCCCACGACATCTCATCTCCAGTAAAATTTATTTCCTCCATTGTTGTTACTCTATGTCTCTTTTGATTTTTTTTCCGTGAATTATGTTTTGAGTTGTGGTAACTGGTAATGATTTAATTAAGGAAAGACAATTTATATACTCTAGTATAGGATAGTAGGATAGTAGCATACTAGGACAAATATAATTAGTTTATTAATGGCTATTAACCTTATTTAGTTATTTGCTACGCGTTATTTCCTAATTTCAATTTGTTTCATATTATGCACGGTATTTGTAAAATTTTTATTTTTATATTAGCTATTTATGTTAAATTAATATTTTATTAATTTTTTAAATTTTATAACAATAAGTTATTATATTTTGATATAAAAAAATGAGCAATAAATCATGAAATTGAGTAATGTTATAAATTTATATATTAATGATTTTATTTATCAGCATAAAGCTAATAACTTAATTATTTTACAAACTTCTCGACTTGCTTTAATGATATTTTTATTTCTACGAATATGACAATACTAGTCTACCTGTTTATGTTTTAGTTTTATAAAGAGCAATTAATACGTGTCAAATCATTCTGTAACAAAGATTAACAATTTGTATTTAGACTTTTATTATATTTTAATTTAAAAAAATTGATAAGAAGTTATTTTATACCTAATGCTCACTAATTACAATTTTTACCTAACCCGAAAATAGATTAACCATGTGACAATTCTCTTAACATTCTAAACTTACAAATAAAGAACATTATTACTTCCTGAATTATATATATTCGTTCCCGAGAAGTATTTCCTTTAAAACATTTCCCCACTAACTATTTCCTTCATTCCATACGAGCCTTTAATAACAAAAAATATTACAAATTCGTATTTAAAATACTTGTGAATATTTAAGTCAATATTAGTTAATACTCCCTCCTACCCAAAATAAGTATTGAATATGATGCTTCATTGAAATTTTGTATTGATTATTCGATGAAATTCTATTAACAAAGTTGGTTTTTCATAAATAATATCCATATTTTTGTGGCGGGTCCTGCATTTATTTAAAATAAAAAATAAATGAAAATGGATGTGATGATGTGGAAGTACGAAATTGCACGAAATGTTCTTGAATTAATATAGAAAAGATGGTGAGAATTTCAAGAGCTTTTATCCGGGACCTTTTTGGCCTAAAAAACGTGGATTAACCTTCAAAATTGACTATTTTCGGTCGTTTTAGAACCCGTTTTTTTTTCTCAACCCTTGTCTATAGGCGCATTAGATGCTATAATAAATATTAGATGTTTGGATTTTCACGAAACAACATAGAATAAGTATATAACTTAATTTGTCTATTTGAAACACGACCTTTAAAGTAATGTTAGAGTCTCTAAATGTATCTATTTTAAACCGAATACCAATTTTAATACCTTGAGCCACTTCTAAATGGTATTAAAGTAATATGGTGCGAATATCGAGAATTTTTGTCTCGGGACCTTTTCGACCAAAAAAACGTGGATAATAACTTTCAAAATCGGTTATTTTTGGTCATTTTAGAACCCGAAATATTTTCTTTCTGAATCTATGTCAATAGACTCATTATATCCGATAATTAAAATTAGATGATTGGATTTTCATAAAGCAACATAAACTAAAGTATATAACTTATTTTTTCTATTTCAAACACGACCTTTAAAATAATGTAAGAGTCTCTAAATGTGTCTATTTAAACCATATGCCAATTTTAACAACTTGAGTCAATTTTATATGATATTAAAGTATTATGGTGCGAATTTCGAGAATTTTTTCCCAGCGATCTTTCGGCCTAAAAAACGCGGATAATAACTTTCAAAATCGGTTATTTTCGGTCATTTTAAAACCCGAAATATTTTTCCGAATCTTTATCATTAGACTCATTATATCCGATAATAAATATTAGATGGTTAGATTTTCACAAAACAACATAGATAAGTATATAACTTATTTTGTCTATTTCAACCACGACCTTTGAAATAATGTATGAGTCTCTAAATGTATTTATTTTAAACCGTATGCCAATTTTAACACTTCGAGTCATTTTATACAGTATGGTGCGAATTTCGAGAATTTTTATCACGGGACATTTCGGCCTAAAAAACATGGATAATAACCTTCAAAATCGGTTATTTTCGGTCATTTTAGAACCCGAAATATTTTCTTTCTGAATCTTTGTCAATAGGCTCATTATATCATATAATTAATATTGAATGATTGGATTTTCATAAAGCAACATAAACTAAACTATATAACTTATTTTGTCTATTTCAAACTCGATATTTAAATTAATGTTAGAGTCTCTAAATGTGTCTATTTTAAACCATATGACAATTTTAACACCTTGAATCATTTTAATATGGTATTAAATTACAATGGTGAGAATTTCGATAGTTTTCATCACGAGACCTTTTTGCCTAAAAAACGTGGATAATAACCTTCAGAATCAGCTATTTTCAGTCATTTTCGAACCAGAAATATTTTTTTCCTGAATCCTTGTCTATATGCTCATTATATCCTATAACAAGTATTGGATGCTAGAATTTTTCACGAAACAACATAGAATAAACTATATAACTTATTTTGTCTATTTCAAACCCGACCTTTAAAGTAATGTTAGGGTCTCTAAATGTGTCTATTTTAAACCGTATGACAATTTTAACACCTTGAGTCATTTTTATATGGTATTAAAGTACTATGGTGCGAATATCGAGAATTTTTGTCTCGGGACCATTTCGACCAAAAAAACGTGGATAATAACCTTCAAAATCGGTTATTTTTGGTCATTTTAAAACCCGGAATATTTTCTTTCTGAATCTTTGTCAATAGGCTCATTATATCCGATAATTAATAGTGGGTGATTGGATTTTCATAAAGCAACATAAACTAAAGTATATAACTTATTTTGTCTATTTCAAACCCGGCCTTTAAAGTAATGTTAGGGTCTCTAAATTTTGTCTATATTAACATTTTGAGTCATTTTTATACGATATTAAAGTATTATGGTTCGAGTTTCGAGAACTTTTATCCCGGGACCTTTCGGCCTGAAAAACGTAGATAATAACTTTCAAAATCGACTATTTTCGGTCATTTTAGAAACCGATTTTTTTTTTCTGAATCTTTGTCTATAGGCTCATTATATCCTATGATAAAGATTGGATGTTTGGCTTTTCATAAAGCAACATAAACTAAAGTATATAAGTTATTTTGTCTATTTCAAACTCGACCTTTAAATTAAAGTTAGGTTCTCTAAATGTGTCTATTTTAAACCGTTTGACAATTTTAACAGCTTGAGTCATTTTTATATGGCAATAAAGTACTATGGTGCGAATATCGCAATTTTTTGTCCCGGAACCTTTTCGGCCAAAAAAAACGTGGATAATAACCTTCAAAATCGTTAATTTTTGGTTATTTTAGAACCCGAAATATTTTCTTTCTGAATCTTTTTCAATAGGCTCATTATATCATATAATTAATATTGGATGATTGGATTTTCATAAAGCAACATAAACTAAAGTATATAACTTATTTTGTCTATTTCAAACTCGACCTTTAATTTAATGTTAGAGCCTCAAAATGTGTATTTTAAACCGTATGACAATTTTAACACCTTGAGTCATTTTAATATGGTATTAAATTACAATGGTTTGAATTTCGATAGTTTTTATCACGAGACCTTTTTGGCCTAAAAAACGTGGATAATAACCTTCAGAATCAGCTATTTTCAGTCATTTTCGAACCAGAAATATTTTTCTCCTGAATCCTTGTCTATAGGCTCATTATATCCTATAACAAGTATTGGATACTTGGATTTTTCACGAAACAACATAGAATAAACTATATAACTTATTTTGTCTATTTCAAACCCGACCTTTATAGTAACATTAAGGCTTCTAAATGTGTCTATTTTAAACCGTATGACAATATTAACACATTGAGTCACTTTTATAAGGTATCAAATGCCTATGGTGCGAATATCGAGATTTTTTTGTCTCGTGACCTTTTCGGCCAAAAGAACGTGGATAACCTTCAAAATCGAATGTTTTTGGTCATTTTAGAACCCGAAATTGTTTTTTTTTTTCTGATTCCTTGTCTATAAGCTCATTAAATTCTATAAAAAATATTGGATGCTTGTATTTTTGACGAAACAACATAGAATAAAGTAAATAACTTATTTTGTCTATTTCAAACTCGACCTTTAATTTAATGTTAGGGCCTCTAAATGTGTCTATTTTAAACCGTATGAAAATTTTAACACCTTGAGTGATTTTTATATGATATTAAAGTACTATGGTGCGAATAAGAGAATTTTTGTCTTGGGACCTTTTCGGCCAAAAAAACGTGGATAATAACCTTCAAAATCGGTTATTTTGGGTCATTTTAGAACCCAAAATATTTTTCCGAATCTTTGTCATTAGACTCATTATATCCGATAATAAATATTAGATGGTTAGATTTTCACAAAACAACATAAATAAGTATATAACTTATATTGTCTATTTCAACCACGACCTTTAAAATAATGTATGAGTCTCTAAATGTGTTTATTTTAAACAGTATGCCAATTTTAACATTTTGAGTCATTTTTATATAGTATTAAAGTATTATGGTGCGAATTTCTAGGATTTTTATCCTGGGACCTTTCGGCCTAAAAAACATGGATAATAACCTTCAAAATCGGTTATGTTCGGTCATTTTAGAAACCAATTTTTTTTTTCTGAAGTTTTTTCTATAGGCTCATTATATCCTATAACAAGTATTGAATGCTTGGATTTTTCACGAAACAACATAGATTAAAGTAAGTATAACTTATTTTGTCTATTTCAAACCCAAGTTTTAAAGTAATGTTATGGCCGGCCTTTAAATGTGTCTATTTTAAACTGTATGCCAATTTTAACACATTGAGTCATTTTTATATGGTATTAAAGTATTATGGTGCGAATTTCGAGAAATTTTATCTCGGGACTTTTTTTGGCCTAAAAAACGTTGATAAATAGCCATCAAAATCGGTTATTTTCGGTCATTTCAGAACCCGGATTTTTTTCCCTGAAACATTCTCAATAGGCTTATTAATCCGATAAGAAATATTGGATGCTCAAATTTTTCAGAAAACAAAATAGAATAAAATATACTCCATTTAAAATAATAATAGGGCCTTTAAATGTGCCTAGTTTATAACGTATGCTAATTTTAACACCTTGAGTCTTTTTTATATGGTATTAAAGTACTACGGTTCGAGTTTCAAGAGTTTTTATCCCGGGACCTTTTTGGCTTACAAAACGTGGATAATAACCTTCAAAATCGATTATTTTCGGTCATTTTAGAACCCGAAATATTTTCTTTCTGAATCCTTGTCTATAGGCTCATTATATCCTATAATAAATATTGGATGCTTGGATTTTTCACAAAACAACATAAAATAAAGTATATAACTTATTTTATCTATTTCAAAGACGACCTTTAAGTTAATGTTAGAACCTCTAAATGTGTCTATTTTAAACCGTATTTCAATTTTAACACCTTGAGCCATTTTTATGTATGTGGTATTAAAATACTATGGTGCGAATTTCGAGAATTTTTTAACGCGGGACCTTTTGGGCGTAAAAAACGTGGATAATAATCTTTAAAATCGGCTATTTTCGGTCATTTCAAACCTGAAATATTTTTTTTTCTTAATCCTTGTCAATAGGCTCATTATCCGATAATAGATATTGGATGCTCTCATGTTTCACAAAACAAAATAGATTAAGTGCATGTTTAGCCTTGTTTATGGAAAAGAATTTTTACTTTTGTAAAGGAGTTTTTGTAAAACTAGTTTTTGATAAAATTGTTCATGTTTGGCCACAATTTTTAAAAAACTATTTTTATCAGTTTTATCGTGTTTGGCCTAACTAGTTTCTATCATTTTTTTTTGGATTTTAGCGCTCAAATAACTTAAGAGCAACGTGAAAAGAGAAACAGAAGTAACAATTTGCTACTTCTGTTTCTTGGTGTTTCTAGGGGTCGGTTTTAGAATTTTTGTTTAATAAATTTAGTTTTTAGTTTTTTAAAAAAGTAGTGTTTGACCCAACTTCTATTTCTTTGGTTGAAAAAACAGTTGAAAAGCAGGGCCAAACACATACTAAAATATATAACTTATTTTGTTTATTTCCAACACAACATTTAAAATGATAGCGATATATGTCTTGCCATTATTCTGTTTCAAGCGGAGTTATATATAAGATATATACTTGTAAATGCTCAATTCGATATGCGGAACAAGTATTTATAACAAGTTAGTTGTAAGTTATAAGACTCGAATCCATAATCTCAGTACACTATATTGTGTTACTGAAGGATTTATACGCCCATAGGCAATGATTTCACTCAACAGTTACGAAGTCGATCCTTAGCTACAAAGTATGGAGTTAGAACTCATACTTGTTTATAAGTGTTTGGTTTGCATATGGAATACATCGACAATAACAATAATACCGTTGCATATGGAATACATTCGCCTTCTAAATAATAAAGACTAAAATGAATTGAATTCATTCCAAAAACTTCAACCAAACACCTCGTTAGAGCTTGCTGGTATTAACAAAGGTGGCAGACTTGGACACAAAGGAATTAAACTCAGGATCAGTTTCAAGTCTAAACATTTCTTCAGGACTTAGGTTGACATAAGCATATGTATCTTGCCTCGACGGATCACCCGCGAAAATTAACACGAGATCCTGAAACTCTAGAGTCGCGGATGTGACCCACACCGGCTTCCCCCACCCGAAATCCGCTTCATAAACAGGCAACCCTCTTAACGAGCTAAACCCTAGTGACGTTATTTCTCCTCTGCTTTCCCTCTCAAAATGTTCCAACATAAACCTTAAATCTTCCTTCCCATTCCGCATATTATCTATGAATCCAGTCTTCCCCATTATTTGCTGTATCGAATCCCGTGTAGCGTCCAAATGATTATCAATTGGATTCACTATTGCGTTCACGGTCATATTACCGAAATAGTAATCGTATCCTGGAGGAGTAATCACTTTGGGTCGTATGTTTACCGCATGGTAAACTTCATTAGGAATGTTATTTACCCCGCTTGTACGAATTAATATGATCCTACTATATATGAATGTCGAAATAACCATGGTGACAGATGGTTGACTTTTACTGTTATTGTCCACGCATAGCCTTGCCTTGAGCGCATCACACATGGGTTTGCTAAACATGAACCACTTGGTTACCGGTTTACTTCCGATTAAATCCGGGACTGATACTCCTGACACAATGGATTCATGTGGTGGAAATTCCCTCCATATTTCGAAACAAGGGCGTAGGTAGGGCACACCATTAGCGATGTCGGCCCAAGTTTTCATGAACATAGCAATAGAAAACCCATCGGAAAAAATATGGTTATTTTTAATCCCGATAGCAACTCCGCCACAGGCGAACGTATTCACTTGAATGACCAAAAGAAGTCCTCTGTTATAGCCATGGGTATTGTCAATAGAGGGTAAGAGTCTGTCTAGCAGGGAGACGTCAGCGTTATGAACAACTTGTGATAAACTAGTACAGGGCAGATGGGCTTGGAAATACGGTATACCCTCGTCATTACAGGTAATATAAGTCGAATCTTGGAATCGACCCGCCAGTGGATAAAAGACGGACAATGTCGCAGAAAGCGAGTTTTTGAGTCGGGATGAGATGGTTGACGGGGTGGGAGTTTGTTTGTTTGAGAAGAAGAAGATTAAGGGCATAAGAAGTGGGGTGCTGGCTTGATCGATCAAGGAGGCTTTTAGATAACGAAGGTGAGATGGAGTTGGATGTGATGGTTTCATCAATTCTTCCGAGATCACAACTATGTTCATCATCGTATGTGTTATGAAATTATTTGATGGCAATACCAAAAAAATGGTGGATTATCTATTGCATAAATGCATAATTACTTACAAAATACTCCTACTTATTAGGTTAATTAATTTCTACTCCTACAGCTAATAACTCACTGTCTTCGTATATATTATATTGTAGTAATATCTTGCACGATCTGATGATCAACTTGGCCATCTGTTGGCCATCATTATAAGATTTTACTCTTTTTCAAATTAAAATTTTTAAAATTACCTTTTTAAAAAAAATTTCCTAAAATTACTCCTTCAAGTAGTACTTCGTATTTTTTAATTAAATTTGCCCAAACTTCACTTTTAGTGACTTATTTCGTCTATTTTTGAACATATTCCGTTTGTGACTTAGCCAATCTATATTTTGGAAGGTATAAATATGTAGACAAATGTAAGAGGTTCTAAAAACTGAGGACATAAATCTACTCAAATCGGTTTTTTGAAGGAGATTTAGGGAAAAATGCAATTTAAGGGAGTATTTTTATCAAAAAAATGCAACTTTAGGGGGTAATTTTAGAAAAAAAATTCAAAAGGGAATAATTTTAAAATTTTTAATTTCATAAGAGAGTAAAATCTAATGTACTCTTATAAATATTAGAAGTATTTAGAAGATTTGAGCGCACTATGTCGCGGGTGAGAATCAAACCCCCAACTTCATGATTGTGGTAAAAGAGCTCTTACCCCTTGAGCTAACTCTTGTTCTCTTAGAAGATCTTCTTTCCTAAGCTCATTTTCATTTAAATCTTTTAAATAAGACATATTCAATTCATTTTTTATTTTTTTGACGAAAAGTTACCTGAACAATACACACCAGTTACAAGAGTCTTTTATTGTAAAAATGATCCTATAAAACTACCAAAAATAGGAATTAGCACGGAGTATTTATTATTAAGCTTTAAAAATCAACGTAATTAGATATACAACTTACAAGCAACCTAATATTGAATACCTGAATCAGCGAATATTTACGAAATTATCTGTCATTAATTTAGAAGTGTAAAGTTACACAAAGTTTCGTGTCTAGTAAGTAATAGGGTATCACCTTAATATAAAAGTAAAAAAATATTAGTTTAGCTTCTAATTTTATACAAATTTCGAGTCTTTATTGACCTTGTTTGGTGTAGCCATGGGAAGTACCCCTCTTTCTGCTTCAAAGCCTTAGAAAGTTGACGAGGAGGAGGCGACAACAGTGATGACGGGTTGATAGCGATGTTGTCGGTGCCGAAAAGTGAAACAATTCGACAACACTAGCAACTAACTCGATGTCACTTAAGAACCATGAATCAGCCATGATTAACTCACTATTATCTTTATGTTTTATTTTATCAAACTCAACTTCTCATGCCACATCTTCTATTCTCAATCGGGTAAAATCATTTTACAAGTATTTGCTTGTTTTGCTTGATTGAATGTGGTTAATATAAACAATATTAGGTGGCAAAGGGTTTTTAGCTCTTTAATCCTTATAGGATCGGACAGGATAATGTTAGTATATATTTCCTTATTTTAGCGTTTTCTAGTTGAACCAAGGCATAGATCGGTTGAAGTCATGTAGGTCGATTGTAACTAATCATACTTCCAAATCAAATTTTTTCTTATTTAATGATATCGTATCGGGTTTGGGTAACCTTCATTGTTGTTACTCTATCTATCTACTTTTGATTTTTTTGTGAATTTTGTGTGGATTTGTAATTGTTGTAATGATTTAATTATGGAATGCGAGGTTATATACTGTTAGATAGTATGATATTATATAATATTAGAAGTCTAGGACGCATATTATTAGTTTACTAGCTTTCAACCCGCTTTTTAGAATAGTGATATAATGATTAATATATAAAATATATTAGTTATAATAGCCGTGAAATTCACGATATTAAATATATTATCATGCTGATTTGTTGCCACAATGAACCCTGATGACAAAATGGACTTGTAAGAAAAAAAACCTTACTAATTAAATACCTTTAGTGCCATAATATATAGTCGAAATATATTTTTTCCACAATTTACTAAATTTTTGCCACTGAATGTTAGATTTTGCCACGAATATTGTGACGTTTATTAGTGTTTTGTTACCATCATTGTTATTATTATTGTTTTTGTTTTTTATTATGTAATTAATTTAATCTAAAAGAAATTTCTCAAAATAAAAACTTTTAAATTATTTTAAGTGGTACCAAGAAATTAAAATGATAAAAAAAACAATTTCAACTTTAAAAAAAGAGGTGCATAATATTATCATGGAGATACAAATCGATGAAGAAAATAAGTTGAAGAGCTTCCAAGATGGAGTTATCGGACCAAATTCTCGACCCAATAGTGAAGAAACGAAGAAGTTTAATATGGTAAGGTGCAATTAACCTACAATCAACGGTTAGAGAACGCAACGTGAAAGCTAAAAGAGAGTTACAATCGAGCTAAAGATAGCCGCAAAAATATATGCTTGATCAGTGTCACTATATCTGCCTCGTGTCATAACACTGCTAGTAAGACCAAGAAAGTATTCAATGGTGTCGCTAAAACAACGGCTAAAAGGCCCTCACTGGAAGCGTAAAACAAGGCTCAATTTGTAATAAGATAAGCGCCAACATCGTCAAACATGATGAATGTGTTAAGGGTAAGCGGTTGATGCATTTCCAGATTGTCCAAGATAAGAAGAGGTTGCGACAAACGTAGATTGTTGTGGAACGAAGATCGAGAGACTGAACGGTGGCTACGATGTTGGACAAACTATTTTATTTTCTGTGCTCTTTGCCTATCATATTGTAAATTAATTTGCATTCTTATTTCGTTTGCATCGATTAATAGATTATCGACGAATTGATAACGGTACATGCCGATCTTATTGATAACACGACGACATCTTTTCTTACTTGATACAATTACGGGTTGGCTAAATTGAATCATAATTTGAAACCGTCTGTCCAACAAAAATCGCATACAACCCTTAAGTACATTAATTTAAAGAATATGACCCTGAGGAGGGGTCTAATAATCATACATACTTGATGATTTAGTACATTAAATTAAACATGAAAAATGCAGAGTAAATAAAATTAATCCGCCTATTTGGCAGCCCTGCCACAAAGAAGAGCATTATCAGGCAATGGGTATTCATCTCTGGTCGAATGTGACGGTGTATAAACCCGTAAGTACAGTTGTTGACCAAGGTATTGTCGCGCCCAATATTGCGTCCTTATGTTCCACATACCCACATTATCAAGTGCTACATAGATCGCCGTCCATGACTTTGGATACACCTACAACAAAAGCGATTTCAGACCGGTCAATATTGGCTAAGGCCGAGATTGAAATACTGAGCGTTTTTTTAGGACGGAAGGACAGTTAATACAATTATACAAACTATTGTACCTGTACAGTGCAACGGAAAACTGCATCATGTAGATTGTACTGATTCCTCTTACCTTCTGACCATTGTCCACCGTCCATTCTATCATCAACATACACCCAAGTTAATACTCCGTATTAATGTTTGTTTATTTTTCCGCCTATATTCGAAGCCAAATTAGTTAAAATTGTAATCAAATAGGAAAGAAGAGTAAATTACCCGACAACAAAGAAGTTATAACCATCAAGGTGCCAACTTTGGACAATGTTCTCTTTGTTCTCAAAGATAATCTCCACAAATTGTCGATAATCAGCCCCCAAGACACCGGTGTCAAGGTACATATGCTTGCCAGTAGGGTGATCAGGAACGCTATTGACCTTGAAAACGCCTTTGATGTTGAAGTAGTCGGCGATCTTAAGTGGAGTATCTGCTGGAATGAAGGAAACACTATTGACAGCATATCTTTGTCTACCGTTTACTCGAGCTGCAGAGCTCCCTAGCCTTATTGTTCTATCTAATGGGATTTCACCATAGTGGTATGACCCTTGTGGGTTCGGTCTTGGTCCACTTGCTGTTAGATTCGTCCTACAAAACATCGATTTCATAATTGATCAGTTTGTTTATCGTCAATTGGAGCCAATTGTTCCGTAACAATAGGAAGGAAAAATAACTCTACCTAATGCTGCGGGCTTGACTAAGGGACCAGCCAATTTCATTAGTAGGTCCACCAGGTGGATCACCAGAAACAGGGCGGTTTGAGCCGTCATAGTGAAGCACAGCGGTAGTGGTCATGATCCGGTCAGAGAACCTGGTCGAGACAGCAATGTAGTAATCTTGGACGGACTGATCAGCTGTGACTAGAACGGAGTAGGACTGTCCTACATGAACATCCAATAAGGAGTAGAGTTCCTGCATTGTGTGAGTCCCTTCGACTTCCACTAACTTCATTTTATGGCCTTGAAATCTTATGTTCAGTGAACTCTGAAGTCCCACATTGGAGATCCTAAATCTGTACGTCTTTCCTGCAGACATTCGATAATTTTGTTATTCCGTTTCCCATTCCATTATCATAGTACAAAAAAGCACCCAATTGCCTCATGTTAAGCTTCTCCGGGGTATAGAATATTGAGAGGATCGATACTGCTCAAGAATTAAAAAAAATGTCGTAAATTGAGTCATTTTTCTGTACCCTTTTGGACGGTGAAAATTGCATCATTAGCTCGTCGCCCGTTTATATGAACTCCATCAGGTAACCGAAGCTTCTTTCCATTGTCCAATGTCGTCTTCAATTTCTGAAACATACCACACAGTCGATATAAATATGCAAGATGGCAGGAAACAACAATTGATGAGAGCGAATGTAGCATAAATCATACCGTGTGATCGTCCTTGTACCAGTCGCCAATAAGAATAGTGTAATCATCGGTTGGCTGAGGGAAGGGAACCGGAATAAGCGGTCTGCTAACGATTTTAATTCCTCCAAAACCGCCACCGGCTTTGTGAAACGCGGTTGAAGGGAAGTAAAAAAAGCTCCCAATTTGATCTTTTACTTGGATTTTGTAGGTAAAATTCTTTCCCGGTGGAATTGGACATGTCGTTCCGTACACTCCATCTTCATACGAATTTTTCCTCTGCTGAATTCCATCCCTACAAAATTAATTAACAATCTTACTAAATGATGTGCATACAGCATATAACATGGATTGAAATATTGTACACAATCAAGTTATGAGTTACATTGCGTGAAATAATCTGTTTACATTGTCTTGCGTTACGTTTTGTTACATTAGAACAATATCATTCTAGATAACAGAAGTCCAAGTGCATGTAATTTGCGTAGTTCCATTAATTTTCAAGTTGTTAGAGCAAATCTTGGTACTTTGTAGATCTTTCGCAATGGAAAATGAGATACCGTTACTTATTGTTATTGAGTTTTAGTATCACCTTCTTATATTGTAAAACGTGAACTTTATAGAAATTGATTTCCAAATGTTGATACTAAAATTCAATACCACTCAGTGACACCCTAGTATTATCCGCATGACAATTTTTTTAAAACCTCATATTATGCGTACATATTTTATCGATATTTATATGAATGATCATCAATTGATAATTACACATGATTATTTAGCATTTTAGCTCTAATCATCGTATGATCTTATAATTTCTTCTTATAAAAATGAACATAGACGTGATTTAATTGTCTTTTTTTTTAAAATGAAGTGTTGGAAAAATTAGGCAAACTCTTATTCCTTTCATCACTTTTGGTTTGAAATTCAGGCGGACCTATTGTAGCCATTTTTACAATAAAATGTTACCATTTCTTGATAAAATGTTAAGCTCGTTTTTCAGGATAAAGAGTAACTAATTGGCGATATAACATTTTGTTATTAAATGATTATATTCTAATAAAAAAAAATGGTGATATTTTGCTCCGTTTAAAATAAAACGGTCTAAAGCAAGTATTTCTGGAAAAATTAATGGGATACGGAACATAATCAATCACCGAAATAAGTTATCCTTTTACCCCGTACGTACCATTATTGAGATGGCATTATAAATTTACCCTTTTTATGGCTTTATTGTCTACCGTCAATGGAGTAAAGAAATTAATGGAGCCCATACAATAAGCAATCTAGGAGGCATCATTATATCACTCACGCTTTTCTCTTTCACCAATTTGGTTAGTTGCCTCCAACTCGCACCAAAATAGTAATCACATTTTATATAGTTTTTTACTTCTTAAAAGACTACTTATTTCCCATCTTAGTTTATGTCCGCTTTAATTAGTGGCGGGAACGTAATTTAAACTAATGGTCATAGCGTAATTTCAGTGGATAAAATGTCGGAAAATAATAATCATTGTGTAAGAATTAACTTGAGAGTCTTTAGTTTGCGAAATCACACATGACTGAGATCAAAATGTTTGATTTTAGAGCGGCTCGTAGAGAATAAAGAAAACGCTAAAAAATTATTCTTTTACAAAATGACATCAAACGAGAAATACAAACTATATGAATATGAATTGAAATGAATACACAAAGGCGCGACAAAAAGGAACCATACTAGAGTTTCATTTCAATCACATTTAAGCACCTAGGAATGGGTAAGTCATAAGTGGGTAACTTGTGTGGAAAGAGGATCATCGTTTTCAGAGTTAATCGATCTGAACCGTTGAAAAGTAAACGACCTCTCGAGGATCCTTACTCATTTGGCATGCTAATCCACTAGCCTATTGCCATAACTAATTTAGTAATTTGGGTTAATACTCATCATTCATAAAATTCAATAAAGTAACAACAAAATTTATGGAGTGTACTTTTGATAGCATACTCCTAATTGATTAGTCCTCATACATGTCTAACTTTTAAGCAATAGATTCATGATGAATTCAAAGATAATCTTCATGCCTTACAAAAAATCATTATTCAAACTATGAATCCTAATTAATTTAAAAATATGTGTTACTACGGATGATACTTATGTCTTGTATGGTTAACTTCTAAAAACACGGGTGGATTATAAAATGAGGAGTCGTTTGGTTGTCAATATTTTTGGCAAAATGGAGACATTGTATATAAGAAATAATTTACTTAAACGAAATTTTCTTGTGTCATTCTAATTCAATGATCAAGCAAACGATATCTTAGTTTTAGTACAACCATACTCACATTATATATTTTGATATTGCAAGTTAATAAAACAATGTAATATGAGTATGAAACCAGTACCAATCGAGTCACGTTATTTCATTTTCCTAATGTAATGTTCATGATAAATGAAAACACTAACCATGAAATAAGGAATGGCTCATCCAAGTAATTGAAGACATTGATAACGAGGTTATCGTTAGTGACGGCTATAATCTCTGGACCTGGGAATTGATCATTTATAAGTATCCCCTGTATTTTGTTGAAAAAAAACAGTTTAGTAATGCTTCATGAATTTTAATAAGTGGCAAAGCGAGGATTTGAAATTAGAATGGTGAAACATAAAACGGAGTAACCATGTTAGGAAACGGTAAGTAATGCGTAAAGAACGAGAAATGGGAACGAGAACGAACCCGTTGTTGAATTCCAAGGGGATAAATGTGGCCGTAAGTGACCTTCCAGGTGAAATATCTATAAGGACTATCGGCGACACCGGAGTAAAACAGAGAAAACAGAGCAATGAAGGTATAATAAGGGAATAATATGTGCAAGGACATTTTGTTGAGGTTTATTTGGTGAAGCTTGAAACAATGAAGTTATGGCGTTAACATGAAGGAAGAGTGTTGTTTATTAAGTGTAGAGTAAAAAGGTACAAGAATATGATGGAGTTTTTATAACAAAAGTGATGGAAAGGAAGAGAAGAGATGGAGGTAGAGGACTAGAGGGCAGTAGAGGCCTAGAGAGTTTTAGCTTTACGTAGTTACGTACTGCTCAATTGCTCATTCATTTCTTCACAAGTCTTGGTAGTTAGTAGACTTGATTTTGCAACGTCAAAAGATGGTGCCGAAATTTTGTACTCCAATAAAAAGTTAAATCGAAACACGTTTTAACTTAACATTTTATTAGTATAAAACATGTAAGATTAAAAACAACTTTTTTTTAATTCAGGATATAACGTAAGTAGTAGAGGATCAAACAAGCAAAAACATCTTGACCAAACATTTTTGCTTGATGTTTCTATAAAATAGTTCTAAATTTCTTTAGTTCGGTGTTGATTAGGAGTAGCCCGATCGTTCGTTATTCAAGGTTACGAGATACAATTCTTAGATGAAATTTTGTAAAACCAAAAAAAGGTGAAGAAGTCCAAAGTGAAATCAAGAGAAGGTTAGAAGTAAATTGTAAGAATGTAGTAGGGGCCAAACAAGTGGTGGAGTTAGAGGATTAGCAGATACCTTTTCCGGGTTGATATTCTTAAAGTGTTAACTTAAATTTTTAATTTCCTTCAAGCATATTTTATCTTATTGCTCATTCAAAGAAATTGTGTTTTTAACTCAAATCATGAATCCACCACCGTCAACTTACATAAACTTGGTGCGAAATGGACATTACTGTGTTTTGGTGCTAACGAAAATGGGCATTGTAGAATGCAAAAATTATCCCCCGTGATTGAGGACGTGATGCTCGCGGCTCGGTATTCATGTGTCTATTAGTCCTTCTATTTACAGCTCATTCAACTCTTAATAATATTAATTTAATCATGCGGTCCGACTTCGCATTTCTTAGCTTTGAATCTTTGATGAGCCCATCAGGGGCCATTGCTATTTGCCCCTAATCTACAATTTCTTTTCTTTACAATTGCCTAATATTTTTTGTTTTTGTTATTATAATAGAGGGCCAAGTCTCGAAAAAAGAAAGTAATTAGCTACGAGCCTAAGATGCAAGGAGTAGTGACATCAATCAAGAATGTCTTCGCATAGGATAGAATGAATTTCAGTAGGGGATCGTCTAGTATGACAAGGTTAGTACTTAATGAAGAAGCACCGCTTCTATTAGAGGGTTGGACTGTGATTCGATTATCATCTTTAAAAACATGCCCAATCTTAATTGATCAGGTTTCGCCTTTGATTAGATCTTACCAATGATGCACCACTCATGGGAGACTGTTACTAACTAGTTGATCTTCTTAAATCAAACTCACACAAAGCGCATTGTCCATGTGTTTAATATTGTTAATGCAAACATTTTTCGCTCTTCTAAATCAGTATCTAGAGGCACAAATTCCACGCTCATTTACGTGCAAACAACGCAAGAGAGATAATATGCTGAGATAAATTACCAGTTTCATCTCTGAAAATATCTCCACTTTTTATAAAGCCTACGTTATATTTAAAAGCTCCATCTGTTTTAAAAATAATTTCCCACCCAGCTATGTAATAAAGAGAGAAAATTTATCAGAAGGCCATTGCGAGGTCTTGAACCGGTGAAGTAAAAACAGGAAATGATGTAGTGGATTTTCCTTTGCAATTCAGATACGGTATTGTTACGGCAAATTACAGCCGATGAACATGGTAATAAATATCAAAGACTAAAGCCGATGCCAACAAAAATACCTGTTGCTCACATTATTGAAAGTCCAAGTTTAAAAAGGGACGGTAAAGAATGGGGAAAATGAAGCGTAGATCGCCTACACAGCTTCAAATTGCTTGCACAATTGGATTGGAAGCTAAGAGTGGAGTGATAATCTATCAGTTTCACATTTGACAGACAACGAGGGAAGAACTGTATACGGGTCATCCGATAACTCTCTTTTATGTTCATCATATTTTTTAAGGTTTATTTTTGACGGTCAATTGCTTTCAATGTTCATGTTTAGCCAATGCTAATTAGTTCTACTTTGGAGTTCCAAGGAGTGGAGTAACGAGTACTCCGTATTAATTACTGTTATTTAAATACATCTTATAATTATAATTCAAATTCCCAAGACGAAGCAATTTAAGGTCAAGATATGAGAGGCCTACGCCCATTAGTCAAAGAAATACCATTACTGAAAGCAGACATGCCATATCAATCTTAAAAACATAAAGATGGTTACTATCATAGAGCCAATTTTGACAGTAGATATCAGATGATACAGTATGTAGTAGTATACTCCGTACATGGTGATTTGTGAACGAACAGCAAACACATTTTCAACGATTATACAACTAAAAATCCACTTTAGTGAGACATCAGATCCTTGGTGAGCTGTGGCCGAAGGTGGTGAATGCCCCCTTAAGGTTTGGCCTTCTCTATACTTGATGAAACGCCGCATTGAATTAGCTACAGCCTACAAGTCATGTACTATCAATTTAAAAGAGAATAAAACCTCAGTTAAATCCAATAAAATCATATGAATATAGCTTTGCCAAGGGGTTCTCCCTGTAAACAGGGTCTCAGCTCCACTATACCTCTTTTATTCGGATTATTTCATCTTTGGTATTTGGTATTTCATTAAAATCTATGATCAAATCAATTAAATCATTTAAACAATGAATTTTATAATTAGGGTTAATTATTAGGCTCAGGAATAAGACAGCTTTATCAATCAAGAATTTTCAGAAGCAGAACTGGCATTTAAAGCTGAGATTAATTCATCACCGCCAAACACAAAACAATACTTTTAATTACATAAATTTGGTTTTTAAAAGAGGTGTATGATGGCTCATATCAAGAAATTCAACCATTTTAATCCATTTACTTCATTGAACAAGTCCTCAGAAGCGCGGATAATTTTGTAATCATAGCCAATAAATCAATAATACTGATTAAAATTATAAAATATAGCCATTGCTTTGACACAGAAAAGCCGTAGAGAAACGAGGCTGAACTGCAACACGAATGGCAAAGACTATAGCACGAGCATTGGGGCTTCATTCCTCATTTTATCAAAGACTCAGAGAAGCCCGGGGTGCAACGTGCCATTGATTTTTATCAAGGTAAAAAAATAATTTCAACAAATTTGAAAACAGAAACAATCGAATCGAATCAAAAACAAAATCAAAAGACAAAAAAAAGAGTAGAAGGAAACTGAGGGGAGAAGAGTGATTATGATTATGATTATGATTATGATTTGAAAGAGGAACAATAGTTGTGCTTAAAAAGGGTAGAGGCGACTACCAAAACTGTAAACCCTAGATGTTGAATTGTAGATTGTGATCACGATATGGGCCACGGGCACTTCTTCTATGGGCCTCTACAACCATTCTCAACAAAACGTCGATATAATCCCAATTTTCGGGTTGCTTAAATCGTAAAATTGATCAGATTTGTTTTGTTCACCCTTAGGGCCCTACATCGCTACATAACAAGTTCCAATAGACGGGTTAATTGGGTTGGATTTTGGAAAAATTAGTTTTCATGGGTCAAATATTGGCTATATGTAGTTTAATTCGAACTCGAGTCAATTATTATTAAATTATTTATGAATAAAAGTGAGTGCACAATAAATATTTGGGACTAATTTGTCAGCTTGTTGTCATGTCACTTTGTTACAAGTAAGTTTTTTAGTTTTTTTGTCTGAATTAGGGTTATGCCTTATAAGTTATAATCGACTAGTAATAAGACTTACTTCGTATGTGTTACGAAGACTTGCCTTGAAAGGATTTGCACTAATATAATTGCCTTGAGGTAGGTTTCCGTACTCAGTTATATGTTATGTGTATGTGACGATGTTTATTATTGTGTTTGTAAGACTGATATCACTTGAGTATTATATGGCGAGGTTGATTGTGGAACTAAAGGTCGCCGCTTGTGATATGATTGAATTGATGGTGATATTAGTGTATTGTGTTTTGAGACATATTTTTTTATTGATTTTGTTAGTGACATCATTATAATTGCAGTAACTGACACTTGATATTTAATTTGCTCTGACGATCCATTGTTACTGTGACTAGATTCTCTGCAGGTAACTCGACGTTGATTGTGTGCTTGAGGCTGGGAATGGACGAGTTAACACCTAGAAGTAGACCTGTCAAAACTTGACCCGATCCGGAACCGACCGTAACCCGGCCCGAAAGTAGCTCGTAAATAACCCGGTTTTTCCAACCTGAACCCGAAAGATACCCAAACTCGTTTTGACCCGTAAATAGCGGGTCGAAACCCGACTTGTGGCGGGTTGATTGTTGGTTAAGACAATATATCATTTTTAAAATACATAGTGTCGTATAGCCATATAGGTATTGATGACTTATAAATTTTTGAGGAGAAATATGTATATATGTATATATGCGGTATGTGTATGTCACGTCATCACTTCAAACAATATGTCGCGTCATCACCTCAAAGTGTGTGTCACGCCGTCACTTTCACCGAAGTACGTCGAACTGCATTCCATGTCAGCACCGACATCTCAACACCGCGTACCACATGTTACGTCATCACATCGAAGTGTGTGTGTCACGCCGTCACTTACTCACTTTCACTATAGTACATCAAATTACATTCCAAAATTGCCTTTTAACTCTAATTATTTTGAAATTTTAATTTTGTTGGAAGGAAGACAATAATACACAAGTAAATTACAATAATACGTTAGGCCCTACATTTTCATTAAAACATACATTTAGCATAACCAACATTATATCTTTATCGTTGTCAAAAAAAAGGGATAAATTTTCTAAGGATGGAAGAAATTGGGAGTTAGGCCATTCCTTGACAAGTTCCATATGGCTGATATTAGAGAAACAATAGCTATGATGATGCCAAAGCAGCCAAGTCCCCAATTAACCCAAAACATAGGCTCACAAGCCTTAGGTTTCTTAATGGCATTCCACATGAAACATGGGTAAACAAACGTCATAGCCACGGTAAACACTCCTACGACCGGACCAAGGGTCGGTACAAATGGGAATGCTACGGCCAAGAAGAAATTTAGGGCTGCAAAAAGCACCCTCGACCCACTCCTAAGCCACCATGGGAACGGCTTGTTCTTTGCCATGACATATCGAAATTCCAAGCTATCAAGCGAAGGCATGGCATATATTTGGTAGGCGCATAGTTGTTTAACTACTAGGAACACCATTATCATGCGTAATATCATTGTTGAGGTACTATCTTTGTGGAAGTTCCGGAATGTAATCATGAGCCCTTGCTTCGCAATCTTCAAAGAGAATCAATTAGGAGTTCGTAAGTGAAATAAGTTGTTTGGATATGTCAATCGGCTTAGCTGGTGAAGTCATGAGACGTGACACTCATGACTTGCCTAACTGATGGTTCAAAGAAGAGTGGATGTATTGGAGTTACCTTGTTACCGTATAGCCAATGCCCTCCAACGGCGAGAGAAAACATAGACACACCGATCAAAGCGTAAGAGATTTTCAATGCTTTCCACATTGTCCAGTGAGGTGGATGTTTTGAGCTTGAAGGTAATGTCCCCTGCATATATCAAATACTATAAGTCATCTATAAGCCAATCTTTTGTCAAGCCGTCTTATACAAGAGCTTGTATTATGTTACCTGAATCTCAAGAATAAGGTTATGGCCGCGGAAAGAAAGAGCCATGAGCTCTAATGCAAATGCGGTCTTTAATGATCTAGTCAATTTAGATGATGATTCACTGAATGTCGGACCATAGGATATGTCCTCAACTCTGCCCTTAACAAGAGACGTGATCAAAAGAATAGAAAAGAACAGTATGGTAGTGATTGTTCCGAGAAACGAGACCCAAGTTAGGGAATTGAAGTTGGGATGTTGAAGAAGCAATACCGCGAAACAAACAAATATTAGGAACCATTCTGTTGTGGTTAAGGATTTCGAACAGTTAGAATTGGGTGATGAACAGATTATTTGATTCAAAAGTGTTAAATTATAACCAGCTTTTATAACTATAATGGTGCATTGCCCACTCGATAGATACAAGACCGGGAATAAACAAAACCATTTTCCGAGTTTTGGACCTGAGGCAGAGTATTAAGCGTGATCATTAGCGAATATTCATAGATATGGTCATGGCCTAAACAAGTAGGAGTACGGAGTAAAGTTTTAAGCGAAAATAGATGGTGGTGGCTCACCAAATGCAACCATTGCTAGCTGGAGGAATCGGCTATAGCGAACACCTGATTCGGATTCATGGAGTTGAATAAGAAGCCACCGCGTATATAGTTGCCATAAGAATCCTAGTAATAGACATGTGACTCCCCACGCCCTGTATAGAGTCACTTAGATGAGATGGTTCATTAGAACTTAGAAGACCCATATTTTAAGCTCAATCATTTCCATGTAATTTCAAAACACATCTTAATTACTTCTTCTTTGTGAGTCCAAAACTGTTAGAATATAAAAAACGAATCAAGAAACTCCAACCATCGGCTTAAGCTTTTGGTTGAGTTGGTTTTTTTGACATGGTATCAGAGCCATGTGACCAAAGGTCACGGGTTCGAATCCTACCCCCTCCATTCTAGAGTGGATAATCAGAACAGGCAAGGGAAACCCGCCTGCACCCACACTTCAAGCCCAAAAAAGAAAAAAAAGGGTCTTCGTGTATAGGTAAATACATCAAACCTTGCTATAGCTTATAGGCCTTTGTCGAGGCATTAGCAGAACTATCTAACAAGGGGTTATGTTAGCTTCCCTTGTGAAGTAGCGGTCTTTTGATGCAGTTCTCAAGCAATTTTCATCTTGGGTCATTCGAAACAGCCTCTTTGTGTTGCTAAAACAAGGGTAAAACTCTCTACATCTTCCCTCCTTACCCCGTAATTTGCAGAAGCCATTGAGACACTAGGTACCATCCGAGAGTTGCAAATGACTTATAATTTCTTAAGTTTGGTATACACAAAGAAGAAGCAAGCACAAGGGTAAGACTAACAACATACTTCTCCTACAATAACTCATACTTCCCGCGTGCTTCTGTTTTCTTCTCACTTCAATAAAATACTCCTCACGTATGTAATATGTTAGAGAAATGAGAAGAAAAAAAAGTAACGCGGGAAGTAATTTCTTTAGCTTGCATAATATATGGAAGTGGTTAATACCATCCGAGAGTGGCAAAAGTAACAGGAATCACGAGTGCTTGCATGTCAATTCCAGAGGTAACAAGATGAAATACGCAGGACCAAACGTTCCCATGCCGCGATCCTGTTATGGGAAGCCATGCCTCCTTTTCGTCCATCGAAATGCTTTCTTCATTTCGTGTTGATGAGCTCGTAACCTCGCATTGTTCTTCTTCCATGCCCATAGGGGTAACTCTGTTTATTTGCTCTTTGGTATGTGTTTTGAAAGAAATTTAACATTTTTTTGAGTCATCTCTTATTTATAAGACAAACCTTCATATGCAATTTTTTTTGTGATTCTAAGTAATAAGGTTAGTTTTGATGTTAGGTCTCTTTGTTCGGATTGGTATTATATGAATGGATAGGAATGACGAACAAAAATGAAATGAAACTAAACTAAATTAAATTGAATTGAATTGAACTAAACTGAAATGAAACTAAGTTTACAAAAATCAATCAAGCTTATTTGCTTTAAAAATCTCGATTATAAAATAAAAAAAAAATCGACTTGTTAACTTGTATCACTCGTTTTCTTCTCTGTTTTGGTGTTGTTACGTCGAGTATTATACACAAAATCGACAATAACAACAACAATCATTTTAGTATTTTATGTATAGCTTGTTTTTTGCATCAATGGTGATATTGGTGAATATGTTTTATTGTTACCTGAAGATGTTCGAACTTCTGATTTTACAACTTGGATAGCTAATTGCAATTATGTTGCCAAAAGTAGGTTCAGGATCGAAAGTTGTCACTATGAAAGGACGTATGCTATTGACAATTGTGAGTTTGTTACAATAGTATCGGGGATTTGCCGTATCAGCATTAAAATTGCCGTTATACCTCCCTTTAAACCCAAAAGAAATACTTGACTAAAACATGAACTAGACGATTTCAATCTTATACGTAAGGAGACACGGAGTATATGATACAATTCCGACCCATGGTCCTAACCTTTCAAGATCGTTCTCTATGTTTAACCCGAGTATTTTAGGTCAATCTCTAAACTATATGTTTACATAAAGTTACACACACATATAAAAGAATAAATTACATTATAAGATCCCATTTAAGTATAACTATTGAGGTTTGAAGAAGCTAAATTCAACACCATTAGCAATCATAACAAAAATTCCAGCAGCAATTAACAAGCCACTTAGAACCATCCCTAGAACACCCAAACCCCAATTCAACCACCACGACGGACCGAAAACCTTAGGCTTTTTTATAATTGCCCACATAAAACATGGGTAGGCTAAGGTTAATGGTAGAGCAACACCTCCAAGCAAACCCGCGAAACTTGCCAAAAAAGGAAATGCCACCGCGAAAAAGAAGGTAATGAGTCCATGTACGCATCGAAGAAGGGCTCGAAGCCATGGTGGGCACGGTTGCTTCTTCCTAATTGTGTACTTTGATTCCATGTCGTCGAAGATTGGCATGCTATATATTTGGTACGAGCTTAGCGCGTTTATAATTAGGAATAAAGCCGATAATGCTAAAATGAACTTAGATGTGTCACGTCCGTGGAACTTGTATAGTACCGTTAGCATTCCCCAATCTCTTGGTATCTGCAGATAATACAAAATAATATTAGATCGCTATTAAAAAACCGTTCGTCCGTGTCAAATGCGTGTTTATGGAATGTGAAAAATAAAATTACCTGATTCCCGTAAGCCCAATATCCGCCAATTGAAATCGGGTACAAGCACATCGCGACTAGAAGGTAAGCGTATTTGACACCCTTCCACATGGGCACTCGAGACGGGTGTTTTTCACATGAAGGCATGGTAGCCTACACAAATAAATTTACTATAAATTCACGGGTCGGATTAGAGTCAGGAAACATAATAAAGTACACTGTTAGTGAAATTGTACCTGAATTTCAAGTACAAGGTTGTGGCCTCTAAATGCAAAGGAAATAATGCCAAAAGCATTAAGAATGATAAACACATTCTTAATACCGGACTCAGAACGGACCGGAGCATAGGACACACCCGGTACGTTATGCCTAACCACGGATACGACCCAGATCAAGGTGATGTAGCCGATGGCGGTAATTGCACCGATCAAGGAGACTCCGGCTATCGAGTTTAAGTTGGGGAGTTGAGATATAAGCACGGCTGCAATAGTCAAGACTATGTACCATTCCACCAAGGTTAAGTGTCTGGCCGTACACGTTTCGGGTTCGCATAATATTTGGAATAATATCTTGCATGTCGCCCCTGCTATGCTGATTAGTAGTACGCCTGTTCCTGCTGATAAATATATAATCGGGAGCATTGCTATTGGCTTCGCCAACTTTTCACCTGTACAACAATCAATTAATCAAGTTAGTACAATCGAATCGGGTTTGTGTACAAGTGTCGGATTTGAATACATGTTATTAATCAAGTATTCGAGTATGAATATGTGGACACGATACATGTAATAAGTCAATAATCAAAGAAAATGTTGAGGAAAAAAACGGACTTTTTTCTGTTGGTGGTAGTTAATAGAGGGTGAAAAGGTCGACTTGAAGCGGAGAAATTACACGATGTTTTTTTGACAAAACAGGACGTGAATTTTAATGTTTATAAAATTGACACGAGAGTATGTAACGACTTTAAACTATATAGAATAAAAGTTTTAACGTATCGCATTCCCTGATTATGATATGTCGATATAGAATAGCATACCAAAAGCTGCAATGCAAAGAGATATGTATCTGCTGTAACGAAGACCGGTCTCGTGTGATTCATGGAGGTGAACTAGTAAATACAGTGTGTAGAGCTGCCATATGAAGGCTACTGTCAAGCATATGATCCCCCATGTCCTGTTACATACGACGGTTAAGTTAAATTAGCTTAGTTGATAACGCCGTTGCAGTTGTTGCCTCCTATAGATGGCAATCGATCGACAAAGAAGCGAATAATTGAATTACTTACCATCCCAAAATAGTGAAAGCGACCGGAAGAACGAGCGCTTGTACACCAATCCCAGAACAAAGAGTATGAAATGCAGCATAAAGAGCATTCCCATTCCTACACTCAGTAATAGGAAGCCAAGCATCCTGAGGGTCAAGCTTAGTCATGTTTAAAACATTCATCAATGGGCTAGCCAATGGGGTCATGGCCCGTCTTAGCGGGCTAGCGATAGGTGTTAACACCTTCCTAAGTGGGCTAGCCAAAGGGCTTATAAAATGGGACGGTGTCCTCGGCCTAGAGCTTGTTTTTGGTGTTTTATCATGCCCATCCACACCATTTACCGGCTCATCATTATCAGTAAACGACAATAGGGGTGACCGAGAGAGGGACGGGGAGTGGTATTGCGATGGCGGGGCCGAAATTGGATGAGTCCTTGGTGTGGTTGGGCCTGATCTTGGTGTTAGAGGAGCAGAGTTTATCTCCCTTGCCTCACTCATTTTTCACTAGCTATAACGTGATTAAGCTACGTTTTTTCTCTTTTTTTTGTATCAGGAAATCCACAACCGTTATTCTTAATGCGCAGTGAATTTTGGTGTTTGCTAAGTAAATTCCTCTTGGATTTATGATACACTTCCTTGTTGTAAGATTAATGTGTATATATATAGTAATTAGAGAGTAATATGCACCTACCAAGTAATAATGGTTGATGGAGTTGGTACAAATGGTGCAATAATGTACTTTATGTTATTTTGAATATGACCATGTTGATTTTTCCAAAAGAAGAGGTTGGTGTTTGGTGTGATCAAAGTTGTTATTTATTAGTCATTTAGGTGATTAGATTTGGGTTGACGCTTTCAGTTTTATTTTAATTTTAATTGTGTAGAGTAGAGATTAGCTAGCCTTTTTATGGAAGACAAAGTTCATTCATCGTTGAAACTTGAGGTACTCTCAATATCAAACAATTGTTTTATATATGTGCATCATGCAAGGACATGGTCCAAAAGTCATCGAGGTGTTTACACTCATTTTTTAGTGCAAGTTTTAGGTATATGCAATTTATAAAGTTAGTAAGTCTTGCTCGTGACGGGTCGTCATTTATGACAGATATTTTGTGATAAAATGGATACAAAATGAATTAGGCCATGTTCTTTTGGACTTATTTTTGCTTAATTTAAATTAAGTTCAACAAAAATAAGTTAAGTTCGGAAAAAATAAGTTAAGTTAAGTTCAGAAAAGTTCAGCAAAAATAAGTTAAGTTCAGCAAAAATAAGTTAAGTTAAGTTCAGCAAAAATAAGTTAAGTTAAGTTAAGCAAAAATAAGCTCAGAAAAGTTAAGCAAATACTCATACCCGTTTATAGTATTGACGAGTTTTGAAAATTTAAGATTTTCGCAAATTCTCTCGTACAAACGTCTCATGTGCGACCATTCTTTTTAATTACCCAAAAGTGTCACCATTAACAAAAGAATAGTCGGATTTTCCAAAAAATAAACAGGTTAAAAATTACACAATAATTTTCGTACGATAATGAACATACTATATTTATATAGAAATATATTATTAAAAAGATTGTGATAATATAGAAATAGATTATTAAAAAAAATTGTGATATGTGATTTACTTTTTAATTATGTATTGAAGTAAGATAATTAACATACTATATTTATATATTTAAAAAGAAACTATTATTATTATTATTATTATTAATTATATTATTTAAGTTAATATTTATTTAGTTCAAAAAAAGTTAGACTCATATAAGTTAAATTCAGAAAAGTTAAGTTCATAAATGTTAAGTAGATATAAGTTAACTTCAGCAAATATAAGTTAAGTTAAGTTAAGCAAAAATAAGTTCATAAAAGTTCAGCAAAAATAAGTTAAGTTCAAAAAAAATAAGTTAAGTTAAGTTCAGCAAAAATAAGTTCAGAAAAGTTTAGTAAAAATAAGTTAAGTTCAGCAAAAGGTGAGGTTCAGAAAAATTCAGAAAAAATAAGTTAGGTTAAGTTAAGCAAAAATAAGTCCAAAAGAACAGGGTCTTAGTGGAGAAACGGGACCACATGAATAGTGTCGGAGAGAGAGAAAAAAAAAGTGGTATTTTGTGAGAGGAAACGGCATCTTGTGACGGATACCGCCGTCACAAATGAGAATTTGTGTTATAATTTATGACTTGGTATGTGGTAGATCGTATTTAATTCGGTTCGGTTATTTGTAATTTTGTAGGTATATCCTTGGAGATAAAACTGTTCTCAGATTTCTCGTTACAAATTTTTTGGTTAAAAGATCTTGATTCTTGGCAATGTTTTAGAAAATTTGGAGACCCTCTTGTGAATAGCCATAGGAGGCGATATGTTAGAGGATGTGCAGAAGCGTCTCATGAGTCCATCAAATTTAGAAATTTTCTATTGATCGAGAATGTAGTTTATTTGATTTTAATCGTTTTGTGTCCTGTCATTTTTTACATAGGTTGTAACTACCATAAGAATTTTGATTAATAAACGATTTTTCCCTTCAAAAAAAAAAACAAAGAAGTGCATTATGCATGATCAAATAACTCATCAAAATCATTAATTAATTAGAAAGATAAATAAATGAGTGAAACATCGAAAAAATAAAAATAAGTAAATGAATATTGAAACAAAGGAAGTAGGTATTAGTGTATTTCCGTAAATCACAAAATAGAAAGCGTGAAGAGAATACAAATTTTAGACTTAGATTAAGCTATAAAAAATAGGCCATTCGATTAAGTTTAACCACAAATTCTTTTCTGTGATTACACTATTTCATTACAAGCTTGTGACATTTCACGAAAAGGAAGTGAGAGAGCAAATGAGAGGAAAGCTCTGAAAGATTATAAGCTTGTGACGGTCAGTAAGAACTGAAGTTTAACGTAGCACAAGGGAAGGTACGAGTATAGTCTTCTATGTTCAAGTTTGAAAAATGAAAAGATAGTGAAAAATTGAGGTGACACATTAAGCAATTTGAAGATGAATTTGCGGATAAGGTCACTCTTAATTTTAATCTGAAAATAATTGTGGTTGATTAGAATATAATACCGAGTACAACCGAGGAAGAGTAATTTACCACAAGGATAGATTTACAAGTTTGCGAATATAGAGCGAACTGTGAGGTGGTGCAGAACGTATACATCACACACGCTAATGTTACACTGCTCGTCATGCTTCCGTGATTCAATTCGTTCATCTACTCCGTAGAAGATAAAAGGCTCAATAACATAGACAAAATATTTGATTCATTATGCGGTTATGCCTCAATTTTGTACCGTCCAATCCTTCGTACAAAAGTTTGAAATTTTGTGATCGTACTTGGTATACAATAGGTCTCTATTGTGGATATATTCGTCATAAATTTGCGGCGGGTTAAATACATTCACTTCACTTGTTTAAATAAAACAAAAACAAAAATGCACAAAGAATCATAAATATTTTGTCTTTAACTACCCAAATTGAGTTTTATTTGACTCGTCATAAACTTGCGACGGATATTATCGTCAATGAAAATTTGTGTTTGGTATATTAACAGCATTGTGTAAATTATCTTTATGTTTATATAGAACAGTTAGTCTTGTTTGTGACGGGTCGGGTGGAGAGACGGATAATGACACTCAGAAAACGAATAGGGGGACAAGGTGGGGCACCCCATATGCTTTCCTCTCTCTCTTCTAAATGGGCATTTTGTGAGACAAAATGGTATCCGTCTTCTCCTTGTGACGGATACCCTCCGTCTACAATGAGAATTTGTGTATATAGAAATAGTACATGTTTATGATGCCACATGTCTATTGACTAAATACCTTAAAAAATGACCAATAAAAAAACATTTGGACGTTACATTAAAATGAATATTAAGAGTCAAGGGAACAAGGAGGTGTATTTTCCAGGAAAGGGTTCCCTTGCTTACAAGTCGATTACCTGGGCCATCGAATGCTTACAAAAACAAAATATAAAATGCAACTCGTTCATAACACGCAGACTTTTGACATATTGACTTTCTAAGTTCCACCTTTGACAATAGTCAATTTGTACGTACTATAGCACAGTACACATAGGCATAGGCCACGGGCCCACGGCCATGCCATTATTCACAAATCACTGCTACAATACGTGGAATAAGTAACACTAAATAGAGAACACCCGATTTGGATAAGCGTCTTCTAGATTAATAGAGAACATTCTAAACATAAAAGTGTTATTTAAAACTATAATATAAAACGCCTAATATAATAACCGTTATCTATGACTAAAATATAAAACGCCTAATATAATAACCGTTATCTATGACTAAAATATAAAACGCTTAAGATAATAACCGTTATATATGACTATAATATAAAAATCACCTAATATCTATAACAATACTCCTATCAATATTATATTAATATTTAATTTCACCACCTCAAATAATAAGGAATCAAGGTTTATACGGTATTTCTTCGTTTTCCTTATTATTAGCTATCTAATATTATAGTAATAACTAGTTTAGAACCCGTGCAAAGTTGCACGAGTATGTATAGATAAAGTTTTACAAATTTATATTATCAGTGTAGTAATAAGAGTATATAACATAATGTAAATGATCTACTTTAGATTAAAATTAAAATATTGCCTAACTGCGTTAACTATAAACTGATTCAATAATGCTGCAATCGATTGACCAAAAGAGTTTATATATAGTCCCTACCAAAACATACTCTGGGAAGCAAAAGAAAGATTAAGAAAACTAATAAAAAAAACTTATGTGTGCTTTAGACCTGTCAAAACATGACTCGATCCGTAAACCTGGCCCGACTCGACCCCATCCGATTTGATCTAATTTTTTATGGTCAAAGACCCGTAAATCTTGACCCGCAACCCGAAATGACCCGAATCCAACCCATTATTTTATGGTTGAAATTCGAATCGGCCCGTTCGACCCGATGATTTGAAGCTAAATTAGGAATATTATTAAAATATTAACCTTTTTATATTATATTTGAAATAATAAATATAATCTTAAGTTTATAATTAAAAAATTAGTTTAAAAGTCAACTTTTTATAACTTTTAAACCATTAAATCATAAAATAATTATTAGAATAACGAATATAATAATATTATTAATATAAAATGATAAAATAAAAGACGTCATAAACTTTTCTTAGGCGTATTCTGATCTCGACCCGACCTGATACCCGTATGACCTGACCCGTATCTGTCTTACCCGTATTCTTACTCGACCCGAGACTCGGCCGGCCTGAACCGTTTCGCAGGCCTAAGTCATCAAGCTTTTACACATATATGAAAAAAACTATACCAACTTAATCATATATGTATATACGTTTTTAGCATTAATATTATCCTACAATATTTAAGATTGTCTTAATTTAAGTCGACTCCCACAACAAATTATAAAAGAGGAAAACGGAAAAAGGGTTGTAAAATGTCTTAAATTAAGACGATATTAAGCAAGAAATACTATCAAAAAGTAATCTCCATTTTTTTACATTAAAAGTAAAATTTTCATGTCATTTGTCGATCCAATTTAATACAAAATATTTAAAAAGAAAAACACAAAATTTGCCAGAAATATGTAGCAGTTAAGAAAAAGTATGGTACGTAATTGACCTATACTATAGTCAACGAATTAATACCAAAAGAAATTTTATACAGTAAACTATGTGAAATTGTTATATATATTACAAAGTATAAAATTTATTAAAAGCTCGGCATGAATTAGATTATGCATCTGGTGTACTACTATCAGTTGCAGTTGTACAGTTTCTGAATTTTATAATAAGATTTTCGAGTTTTGTTTTAAAGATTATGAATTTTATTATAAAGTATCTAAATGTGTTATTTAAACATTATACTCAAAAAATTACAATATATCTCATCAAAAACATTACATATAAACTCAGTTAAATTTGCGTTTTGACGCAATTATTTTAAAACATAGCTTATAAACTTCAAAAAACTCAAAAAAATACACATAAGCTCAATTAAAAATTAAAAGTTAGGCCTGAAGTAGAAATAGAATGGCAAAATCATATTAAAACCTATATTTCACATCTATCTTTTTTATATCTTGAAATAAAATGATAAAAATAAAAATATTAATTAATTTCGTTGATAAAAGTTCTGATGAATAAATACCTTGAAAAGTTTTTCGCCTTCTGGAAAAATATATAACTTGATATATGGTTAATATTTGTATAAATCAACTTATCGGTGCGAAAAATTTATTACATCAAAATTCAACTATAATAAAAAATTTATAGCGGAAATTGATGTATGACTAACTGAATATTATGACATTGAAAGTTAAAGAATTTATATTTTGGGAAAATATAATCTTCAAGAATAATAGGTTAGCTTTTTTTAAGAAGATAATAATCTAAAATGGCAATTTTGAAAATAAATATTTATATGCATGTTTAGGGTTTGGATTAGGCGGGAAAAAAATTAACCATAGCGCGACACGTGTCAAGTTTAATGAATAGCGATTCTTCTTTTATATTTATATATAGATAATAAGGAAAGAAGCCCAGTTTAATTATTCACCGCCTAAGTCCTAAAATTTACATACATACACTGCGCTTCTCCTTCCTCTTCCTTAATTGTCATCTTCCTGCGAGACACTCAAAATTTCGCGCGTCGCTTCCATTGTTGCCGCATCCTTCTCAATTTCTTTTCATCTTTTTCAATTTAGTTGTATTCTCATCTCCTTCATCCTCTTCAATTGGTAAGTTTTTTATTCTTGTCTAATTATTCGTTTTCAATTTGAAGTAACTATAATTCATTCATCGTTTTCAATTGTGTTAGTTTTCAATTCGTTTTTTTGATATAATTGCACAACTTGTTAATGATGATGATGGGATTCTTCTGGTTTTTCTCAATTAACTAATTGGGCATTCATAAATTATGTGGGATTCGATATAATTGGGCATTCATAATTGCCCAAGCTTAAAATCTCTTTAAAAATCTGTAAGCTTCATAAATTAATACGTATTGGGTAAATTTGATGATGGGAATTCATCAAAATAAAATCTTTATGCTTAATTGTAAAGAGGGCTATAAGATTAAAGAGTGCACACGACTCAAGGGCATGGGCGAACAAACTGGTTTTTAATCCCCAACCCCTTTCTTTAGAACAATTGTGGTAGAAGAACAATTGTGGTAGAAGAATAATGAAATAGTGTGTCCGTCTCAGCATACTTCACTTCACTAGTATAGTTTTGCCTTAGATTGTGCTTGGGAGAAAGTTTTGTTGGTTTAAGGCAGTATTATAGTAGAATATGAAAACGTTTGTAATTCCCCTGAAGCGGGTAAGATGTATTATGCAGAATATAAATAGGTACATCTGAAGGTTCTAGAATAATCTAAGATACATTATTTAATAAGGCAGAAACTAAAAGATTTACAGGAGTTACAATCTCTATTAGAATAGGTTGCCTGGGAATATAGTATTATATTAAAGCGCCTTCTTCTTTCTTTCAACTTGCTTAGGAATTAAAAACTTCCCAAACTCTTTCTGTCGCGCTGTTAGTACTTTACAAGACACATAAACTTTTATTGAATTAATTAGAATATAGTAAGACGAGTACAGGAAAAGAGACGAGATCGTAACTTGTGTTCTTAAAACTCGAAATGAAACCTTCCCTAAATTCTTTGTCAAGGAAAGAAGTCTCAAGCGTGTTATGTCTATTCTCGCCTTGTTTAGTGTACAGCTTCATCTATATATTATTGCATCTGAAATTAAATACCGGATACTAGGATACATTTTGCTAATCTTGTCAATTTATGAGCAGCCTGTTTGATAGAACATACAAATAAAAACTCAAATGTTTATACTAAATACATTATTACTAACTTTCTTTAATAATTAACTTTATAGAGGTTAGAATGGATCGAGATTGGATAACAACGTCTAAACTGGGTGACCCAAAATATGATGCTGGAGTTATGGAATTCATTAGATTTGCTATGGAGAATAATAGAGAAGGTCGTGAAAAGTTGTCATGTCCTTGCTATGTGTGTCATAACCTTATGTATTACAAAGTTGAGGTAATACTTCGTCATTTGAGAAAATGGGAATTTGATAGAACATACACTTGTTGGCATCGTCATGGTGAAGAACGGGAACAAATTTCACCGAATACTCAACAAGGCCATTCTTCTAATGATGGCGATAGATTAGAAGACATGATGAATGGATTTGTGGAAATAGTTGACAATGATCCTAATGTAGTAGGGGATTTATTGAGTGATTTTGAAAAGCCCTTATACACAGGCTGTATCAAATACAATAAATTGTCAGCTCTACTTAAGCTATACAATCTGAAAGTGGGTCATAGTTGGACAGATCAGAGTTTTACAGCATTACTTGAGTTGTTGATTGACATTCTCCCACCTGATAATGTTTTGCCTAACAATACATATGAGGCCAAAAAAATATTGTGCACTATGGGGTTGCGTTATGAAAAAATTCATGCTTGCCCGAATGATTGCATACTATATCTAGATGAATTTGAGTCATTAAAAAGTTGTCCTAACTGCAAAGTGTCACGGTACAAGAAAAAGGAAGGAGTTCCGGCTAATGTTCTATGGTATTTTCCTATAATACCAATGTTTAAACGATGGTATTCAAATCCTCAAGATGCAGAGAATTTGACATGGCATAAATTTGGTCGAAAAAAAGACGACGGGTTACTAAGACATCCAGCTGACTCCCCACAGTGGAGATTTATTGATGGAAAATTCCCGGATTTTGGTAAAGAAGAACGAAACTTGCGTCTTGGATTGTCCACGGATGGTATGAATCCATTTAGATCCCTTAGTAGCAGCCATAGTACTTGGCCGGTCATGTTGGTGGCTTATAACTTGCCTCCTTCTTTGTGCATGAAAAGAAAGTTTATCATGTTATCAATGATTATCTCTGGTCCAAAACAACCAGGAAATGACATTGATGTTTACTTAAAACCACTCATTGATGACTTAAAGTTGTTGTGGGAAAAAGGGGTAGAAGTTTTTGATGCCTGTAGGAATGAAATGTTCAACTTAAGAGCAATGGTGTTTTGCACCATCCAAGATTATCCGGCATATGGTAATCTCTCTGGGTATTCGGTCAAAGGGGAATGTGCTTGTTGTATATGTGAAGATGGCTTCAAAGGGAAGTGGTTAACGTCATCGAGAAAGATGGTTTACTATGATCATCGTTCATTTCTTCCTGATGATCATGAGTATCGTAGGCTAAGAAAAGCTTTTAATGGAGAACAAAATTTTAATACTCGACCAAAAGTCTTTTCTAGTCAAGAAGTGTTTGAAAAGGTAAAAGACATTCAAATCTCATGATATGTAAGGGTCAAGAGAAAGAAGCTCAAACAGAGACATATCGTGTTCCTTGGCCTGAGCCTCATGATATGCTGCAAAATGATAAAGTTGTAACTGATCAACCATTTCCGAAGGTAAAGTAGATTGTTAATTACATAGTATTGTGTTCAAATCTCATTTTTCATAGTCTCTGTTAATTACATAGCATTGTGTGCCAATATAGTTACATAACATTGTGTGCTAATATATACTATCTGATACTAAAACTAATAGTGTTAGTTGAACTGGCTAGGGTGCTGATAGTCTATGTTCTTTAGCAATTGAGAGTGGAACATGGGTCCATATAGTTGCTGTTGGGGATGTGTATGTTCCAAATGAAGGAGAAGTGGTCAAGCATCATTGCAAGCCAGTACCAAGTGGTTATTATAGAGTATGTATTAGAGAAGAAATTAACCCAAATGCTCTATTGCCATGTCCTGAAGTGGAAATAAAATTTATTTGCCAAGGGAAGGGTTACTTTTTGATCTGGCCAGTGCACTTGGTTTTCCCGATACAAAAGGTAAGTTTTTATTAAGCTTTTATCACTAAAATGTGGCAAATAGAATTATTGGGGATAAGCTTCATAATCCTTATATTTGTTATGTCAAGGAGAATGAGCAAGTCCGAATGGAATTTAATTCAACATATTCGCGCTCTCCATCTTCACAAACATCATCCACTCGAAAGTACACAGTGACTCATGCTGATAAGTTAAAGGTGACCACTCGTTTAATTCAAGTTTTCAAGGATGTAGCTATTGGCATGAAAAAGGACGGAAAAACCAAATCTTTCACAATTCTGTCTAAAGTTTTTCAAGTCGAGCAATGTCTTAGTCTAGACTATGAAGACATGCTTGATTGGTGCTTCCAAAGGAAGATTGGAGCATCTCATATATCCATTTTAATGATGTAAGTGTATGTTGTATTTCGATATTTACACTTAAATATATAAATTATTATTTCTTCATTTGGATGGGTAAAATGTTTTTCAATGTTCAAGGTATCTGAGTGAGATGGTTCACGCCGAAGGAATCTCGGGACTGTATGGATTTTGTGACTCGAACTATCTATCCCTGCTAACTCCGATAGAGAATGAAGACGATCGATCAAATTATCTATTTAGGGTCTTTGCGTGCAATTATGGCAAAAACAAAAACCAACTCTTTTTTGCGCCTTATCATGAAAGGTAACTAATTTCATTTAGCATTTGTAATAATTATATATTTTTTGGCTAAGATAATATGAATAAGGGTAGGTGCGAGTAAGCGGAGCATTCTCTAAAAGCTCCTTCTCGTAGCATAGCATAGGGATTGAGGGCGCCTCTCATGGAACCTGTCAGCCTCCTGCCCAGCCTCCTGCCAGCAACCTGCCAGCAACCCGAAACCAACCTGCCAGCCTCCATTTGATATTGTTTTCTTTTCTCCTTTTGTTTTATCTCAAATATTTTTGTTTTTATGTGTAGCCTACATTGGATGTTGGCTGTTATTTGTCCATGGGTTGGATTGGTGCACTGGCTAGATCCAGCAGGAGTAGAAAATGAGCCTCGTGAATTTGCTCAAAACATAATCAACAAGTATGTTATTCGATCTCAATATTACCCCGAAAACCCTAAATAGCTTTATTTATAATTGAATTTAAGTATAATTCTTATTTTTTGTCTTAACATTTGAAAATCAAGGGGGATCATTAAGTTTAGCACGGAACACAGAAAAGATATCATGAAAATTAAGAAGAATCCCTACATTAAGTGGAAAAAAATTGAGGTATTGTATTTCACATGCATTTTTATAGTACTTCAAACATATTGGATTAACACAATTTATATTAGTGATGAATGACAATTTTTTTTCTTGTGAAATAGTGCCCTCGTCAACCACTAGGTACAAATGATTGCGGATATTATGTGTGTCGCTACATGATTGAGATAATAGAATCCAGACAGCTATTTGTTCCTGACAAGGTATTCTACACGCTCCTTGTTTAACATACAATTTAGTTTCAAATTTGAGATTTCCACTGAGACTTCTAAGTTCTATGGCTTTTTATACGCGTCTACACGCCTACTTATTCATATACTAGCCAGACCAGCTCCTTACCTTTTGGTTTGGAAAGAGGGCGCTGAGACAGTAGAAAGTGTGGAGAAAGCTGGTTATGGTTTCGGCATGCAATAGGCAAATGGTCCTTAATAAACTTAAAAAAATTAATCTATGAAGGCATAAAATATCTTATTTCCTATCAACCTCCTCTTGTTCATGCAATAGGAAAATGACCACGCCATATGCAGTAGGCAAATGGCCGGCCTTACTCACTTACGCCATATGCAGTAGGCAAATGGCCTTTACTCACTCACGCCATACAGCTTGCACCAAAGGACTTTAATCATATACATATATAAGTACGCGTGCGCGTAAATCTCGTCCTGAAGGACCAAAAGGAAATAAAAGACTCTTTAATTTAAAGGATAGGACACGCACGGGATTGTTTTCTTTGTTGTCATCTCGAACAAATTGTGACGAATCTAACCCTTTATTTATTTTCTATTTTCTCACAATACTTTTGTTTTGAATTATTGTAGTATTTTGACAAGGTTCCTTCCACTTATTCTCAAGAAACTATTGACGAGCTTAGGGAGACGTGGATTTCATATGTTACTGAAAATCATTAGCCGGGTAGCGAAGACGATGATGATCTTTTTGAGTTGTAGCTGGATTCCATTTTTTTGGTTTATACTATCATAGAATTTTGTTTCCCAATAGGAAATTTTGAGTTCGTTTTTTTCACAATAGCAAAGACGATGATACACTATTTTGGTGATTAAGAATATGAAATGTAGCCGCTTTTGGCAAATAGTTTGGATTGGCAAATGTAGCCGCTTTTGACAATGTCATCATTAATGAATTTTTTTTGATTTTTGATTTCTAGTTTCTTGTTGTATGATTTCTTTGAAATTTACATAATTATTTATTGGTTATATATTTATATTAGGTATATAATATTTGTATTATTTGTTTTTTTTTTAAAAATAGCAAAAAGTTAAAGAACTGTGATCTATCTCGACTGTTCTCTATTATATGAGATAGAGAACTATCATCTTTAATAGCCGTTGTCTATGGTACAAGAAAACAAAACGCCTCCCAATTATAAGCGTTCTCTAATAGTAAATGAATATAGAACGCCTTACATGCTAGGTGTTCTCTAATATGTAGCATATAAAACGCCCCCCATGTCCGTTCTCTATACATTAGAGAACACTGAGTTGAAGAACGCCTATGAAGCGTTTTCTAAAGCCTTTTTCAACAGTTCTCTAAGCCTCTTTTTGTAGTAGTGAATTCTCATTTGTGACGGCGGTAATTGTTGTTAAATTTATTAAAATTTAAAGGTTTAAACTTTATTCGTTATTATGCTATTTAAAAACTTGATATACATTTAATGCTTGTAAATTTATTAGTTTTTTTTTCAAAAAATAATAATATTATGCTATTTAAAAAACTTGGTATGTATTTAATGCTTGTAAATTCATTGGTTTTTCTATTTTTTAAAATAATGATGATGTGGCTTGATAGAATTTTTCAAAAGTGAAATGGTAAAATGTGGTGTTTTGTCTTGCCTTTTTATTTCACAAACTTGTAACGAATGCCGTTTTTTTCCACAAAATACCCATGAAAGATGAGTGGAAAAGCACGTGAAGGATGCCCACCTTATCCCCTCTCCCTTTTGTGAGAGGTCCTGTCACAAGCAAGACCAGCTGTTTTTTTTGTTTATTAGTGGCCAACTAGCGTAACACCCGTGAAAATTCACGGGTTGTTCAATTTTAATTTTGACGGGAAATGATCAATTAAAGTTGTTAGATATATTAATATTGTATGTGATGTATATGTAAATACTTTAAAGAAAAATAAATGGGTATATCTATAACATAAGATATATAAGAACATGTTGATATTAAAAGTTTGACGTAAAACTTGAAAAGAAAAAAATGAAAACTTATAACTTTCCAATAAAAGGAGGTTTTAGTAATAAAATAAAAATTTCGCGTAGAACGTAGTTGGTTAATACTCCCTCCTATTCTGGATAATTGTCACATTTCGGGTTGGGCACGAGAATTAAGAAATTCATTTGTTTAATGTAAAGTAATGTGTGGGGTGGGAAGATTTGAGAGAAGGAATGTATTATTGATTATTATTGTGAGTAGATGTGATTAAAATAAGTAGTGTTGTGAGGTAAGGTGGGGTATTATTGTGGGTTAGAGTGAATAAAATAAGTATAACCAATGTCCCAAAATGGAATATGTGACATTTACGTGACTAGACAAAAATGGCAAATGTGACAGTTATTCAGAATAGGAGGGAGTAGTAAGTAACGGTGCAATAGCCATGATGGTAATTCGATTTTGTGATTTTTTAGAAGAGAAATTGTACTGTTTAGAGACTTACAATTTCAGAACAGGAAAAATTATGTTGGTCAAATTGGTATTTTAACTATTTACATATTGTAGAAGACAAATGAGGAGAAGAAAAAGAGAAGGCTGGTCGTGGTCGTTGCACCTTTCGAGCAACATAGAGAAACCAAAAGGGTTATTGAAAATATAATGGTTAGCTCTATAATTAATATTTTGTTGGTAATTACATTATGTAATTAATAGTAACCGTTTTATTATTTGATTGCGTGAGAAACCAAAAGAGTATAATATAATGGTTTCATTATTTGATGCGTGGTGCTCCTGCATTTTGATAGTCAATATTCCTAGAACTATTAACTACAATAATTAATACTATTGGAAATGTGTCAACAATTGTAGTTAATAGTATCATAATTATTGTATTTAATACTATCATAATTATATGCATTGGAAAATCAATCAGCATTATTATTATTATTATTATTTATTATTTATTATTATTATATTATTATTATATTATATTAAAGTCGACTTATGATAACCACGTTATCGACCCTATTTTCATCACTATTCCCCTTCACTTTGTCTAGTTATTATGTCGGTTTTTCCGTTTTTATCCTCTTTTTAGCCTCAAATATCGTTGCATGCTATTTTCATGTGCTATCTATGTTTTTGTAGCATTGTCACGTTATTCTAGGTAATTTGGGGACTTAACGGAAGTGTCGGGGAGCTTACGAGTCGAGAAAACGTGCTTTAGAAGCATTCTGGGTGTATCTAGCTCGAAGCCGGACGTAATTCAGGCAGGCAAGTGTTTCTACACCCGCCCAAAAATCAAAGTCAGGCGCAATTCAGGCAGTCGGGTGTTATAACACCTGACTGCCCAAGTTACACCCAAGAAGAATGAAGAAAAAGACAAAAAAGAGAAGTCGGGCGTAACTTGGCTCCATCCGGCGTAACTCGGACACGGCCGGCGTTCGTTACGCCGGATGGACCCCCTTTCGCGTTTTCTTCGTTGTTCTCAAGTGGGCTTTCAACCCCACTTGGGCCCTTTTGTATATATACTCATTTTCAGAATTTTGTAAAACATATAACACCATAACTTAAGCTTACAATATCTTTTTATTATCTTACCTTAGGATTTTTCACAAGTAATTAGGAAGCAACTTTTTTAGGGTTTGTGTTCTTGGGTGATTTGTTCATCCATTTTCCGATCAACATTGTTCATTTTATTTTGGTATTGCAATCTTTCCTTTAATCTTTCTTTTAATCTTATTTAGTTGTTTAATTCATCTCATTTTACTCTTTTCATATCTTTTCTCTTACTTACTTGTTTATTCATCAACCTTAGAAATTGTTGCTTGATCGTATGTTATTTGCTTCCAATATCATCAAAATCATGTTTGATATCGTTAGAACGTATTTATTTGTTAGTCTCGAAACCCTAGATATGAGTAGTGATCGAGTAGACCCTCTTCTAGGGAGTGGTTTGACCTACAACATGTTGAATTCTTAAAGTGGTTGTTATGTTTGGTTGTAAAAGGTGTAGGGGTTGAGGTTTACCATGGGATTTGACTAGATTAATGTTTGACGTGGGGACTTCGAAATGGGAGACTCTTTGACCCTTGACCATCAATGAGAATTGATTAGGTTTAGGAGATGACCTCCCTTGTTAGACTAGTTGTCGACCTAGGTTGAACCCGAGAGGGAGAATTTAGGTTGGGCACCCTTGGTATTCGGTTAGAAATTGACCCTCGAGAGAGGGAGTGGGAAGACCGGGAATTGACGCGTTTTGACCCTTTGGCCTAGGAAAGAGGTGGTTGGGGTTTGGCCAACTTTAGTCATCTTGACCCTAGAGTCCGGAGTAGTCCAACTCATGAACCAAAGAGGGGTATGGGGTGGCATACCTAGTGTACCTAGTGAGCCCGAGAGGGAGTCTTCGTACGAATTAGAGGTGTCTCCACTTGATCCCATCACCTAAAGCAACCGAACGAGTAGCTACTAAAGGAAGTCATGTGTGACATGGTTGATTCACCTCTTAGACCTTTCTTACATTTGAGTAAATCGTTTTATCTTTAACTAGTTTGCTTACCTTAGTTTTTCATTTATTTCAAGTTGCTAGTGTAGTATTTAGTTCTAATCAAACCCAATTATTGCTAGACTTAGCTAAGCATAAAGGTAGAACAATAGATACTCAACAAACTACTCCCTGTGGACCGACCCTCGATATTTGCTACGATTATTCGTACACTTGCGAGGCTAATCTTTAAAGCTATCAAGTTTTTGGCGCCGTTACCGGGGAGTAACGGATTGATATCTTTTTGTTAGATCTTAGTTTAGCCTAAGTCACTTTTTGTTACTAATCCTTTGAATCAAGTGTGTAGGTTTCTTGTATGAGCAGACGATCACGCTGTCTACCGCCTCTATACCCGATAGACAAGGAGATCTAAGCTACGACAAGGAGACTAAATACTTTGAGAAGAAGGGGATTAATCGAAGTTCCAATTGAGGAAGTAACTTTAACCGGAGAGAGTTCTCAACCTTTGCCTTTTGAGAATCCCTTCTACATTCCGGAGGAAAACACAATGGTAGAACCCGAGCCCGTTGCTATGAGAGACCGGTTGGCTCCTAAGACGGTTGTAAACCCAAGCATTGTCAAGCCTCCAATTCAAGTTAACAATTTTGAATTGAAAGCAACTTTGCTACAATTAGTCCAAGGAAACCAATTTGGAGGAGGAGCCACCGAAAACCCCAATGATCATATAAATGACTTTCTTGATAGTTGTGAAATGTACAAAGCCAACGGTGTTAGTGATGATGCTCTCCGCCTAAGGCTCTTTCCGCACTCTTTGAGGGGAAGTGCTAAAGAGTGGCTAAAGAGTTGTGAGCCGGAGTCGTTAAGGACTTGGGATGGCGTTTCTAAAGCTTTCCTCAACAAGTATTTTTTACCACAAAAAACCGCGAGAATTAAGAGTGAGCTCCAAGGTTTTACACAACTTGAAGATGAGACACTTTATGAGGCTTGGGAGAGGTACAAAGCCTTGAAAAGATTGTGCCCGCACCATGGGATCGGAGAAGACAAACTCATCAACAATTTCTACGAAGGCCTCAACAACGAAATGAAGATGAACCTCGATTCCGGTTCCGGGAAAGGAGCACTTGACAAGATAGACCACAAAACGACAAAGGAATTGATCGAAGAAATGGCCTCTAGGACTTTCCCTTGGAGCCATGACCGACATAAAAGGAAAGGAAAGTCAAGTGTTGAGACGGCTAGTAATCTAAAGGTCAAGGGATTAATCGATGAATTGAAGGAACAAGTTGTTTTACTAAGTGTAAACAAGAGCCAAAGCCACACTTCAAACAATTCTTGTTCGAGCCGACAACAAGTGTTTTATTGTGATTTTTGTGGAGATCAAGGGCATTCACCCAATGAATGTCACTTGATAGGAGGAGATTAAGCGGGATGGAACAAGTAAACGGTTTGTGGGAGTCAACTCCGGCACAAAGAGCTTTCAATAACAACCAATACCACCCGGGGTTTCTTATAACAATAGATTGATTTTTTCCTATAACAATAGATTGATTTTTTCCTATAACAATAGATTGATTTTTTCCAAAACTAATCTTTCTGTTAGAATATTATAAAATATTGATACGTAAATGTTTACGTTTATATTTTATACGTAAATATTAACGAATAATGAAAAAGTTATAAATTAAGAGCAAGATTTTTTTTTTTCCTAAAATTGATTTTTCATGATTAAATAGTATTTTTAAATACGTCAATTTGTATATTAATTACTCCAATAATCAATCACTATAGCTTATAGTTGATAATTAATATATCCATTGTATTAATAAATAAAAAATCAAAAATTAAGTGGTTAAAACCTGGGTGAAATTCTCAGGAGACCCGGTGACACCCGTCGTTGTGGGTGTCAAAGATAAGATTTATAAACCGAACTAAAACTATAGATAGTGATAGTAAGGGTCGAACCACAGAGAGACAAGGTTAATTCCGTTTGCTAATTTTTAATCTATAAAATAATAATAAAAGAAGAGGTGTTTTGATTGGTTGTTACTAAATCTAAGAATAAGGTAAAACAAGTAAATAAAGATGAGAATAAAAATATAATAAAAGAGATGCTAGGATGTTTGGGTAATAAACAGCTAAGATAATATAAATCCTAAGTCAACATGTATTGCAGTCGCGTAAGGGGTGTAACATATCCTTTAGGTCTATGCTACCTAATAGCTCCTTTCGGTCTATGCTATTAATTCCTAGGTCTCACAATTATTGGGTGTCAACAATAAGGGTGATTCCTAAATTCTAGGTCACAAACCTTTCAGTCTTAAGTAACCTATCCGTCTTAAGATGTAAACCAATGCCCTTCCCAAATCTCTCAATCTTGGGTAGGTCAATACTAACATCCTACAAGTCTCCTTTTGGTCTCATTGTAGGTTATTATAGTCTACAAATAAAAGCGAAACGGAATTCGAACACGAGTCGGTCGGCCGACCTATAATGGTGGTCGGTCGACCTCCTGCCTGCGACACGTTGATTCGGGAATTATACTACCTATGCATATTTACTCCCTACATCCTAACATATGAAATTTAGCTACTCATAGTTACTGGAACAATAATAAAAATAGGAATAAACATGAAAGTTATAAAGAACATCAATCTAAACATGAAATAATAATAAAGGCTTGGGATTCTAAATTAAACCGGATACTAATGATTCTAAAATAAGAACAATATTAAAACTGAAATTAAGAAAGGAATTACCGGAAACAATGGATTAAGGAAGGAAAGGAACAAACTTTATTGAATGCTTGAATGATTGATGATGAACAATGTATAAAACTAAAGAAAAGTGTTTGATGATTATGGAAAGATTAAAACTAAAACTAGATGTGAAATTTGATAGGTAACTAGGTAGAAAACTAGATGTAAAACTCAATGTCTAACCCTAATCACGAAATTTGGCTTAAATAGGCGGAAATAAAGAGTTTCCCAATGACCTAAACACTTTAATGGGCTTCGCGGAAACTTCTGGGTCAGTGCTGTGGTCGGTCGACCCAGTTAGTAGGTCGGTCGACCCAATTGTCGGGACTGCAGCGCGCGTCGATCTTAAAACAGCTGCCATTTCTTCGTTACTTATCGTAATCAAGCGATTCTTGCGGCGTTGGAAAGCTAAGAGGATAAGCTTTCACCTCCAACTGGAATCACTCCATTATCAGCTCTAGAACTCGAGATATAGCCATTTGAAACAGACTGCAATGTCGTGGATCGATTCTTTGCTTGTTAAAGCTATCTTTAGGCCTTGAAATGTGCGCTAGGCTTCGTTCCTTCTTGTCCTTAGTCCTGAAAAGTCCCGGGGCATAAATTTGGTATAAAATCGTCCCTTTTCCGCATAAATCTGCAAAAGAGCATAAAAATACGAAAGTAGACAATTGTTGGGAAATAAATGCTAAAACATCGTAAATGAGCGACAAAATGCGTGTAAAAATAGATGTAAAACATCATAAAATAGGCACGCATCACCCGGGTTCAAGCCTCCCCAAGAGCAAAATCTTATGGAGCATTTTTGGCCCGAGTCCATGCCTAAATAGACTTCGAGCCTGTCACCCTCTGATGGTTTACCTGGTGTATGCGGTTTGCAGGCTATCACATATACCCGCGGGTTTACCCAGTGCGCGCCGAAGGTAGCGGCTGCGGGTTCCCTCGTCACCAAAAAAAAAAAATCACATATTTGTAGTTTTTCCCCCGGTGTAATAATGAAGATTTAAATTAAAGAGTAATCTTTTTCACAGTTAAGACCCGTGAAAAAATTACGAGTTATCATTTAAAACGAGCAAATTCGATGAATCAAGTATTATTCATAATTAGAATGTATTGAAAATAATAATATTTGTTTTATATATGCAAGTGGGGTGATACTTGACCCGTTTTATCCTTAAGACAAATATAATCGTCTTAAGCAAGACCTTTATAACCCAATTGAGGTTAATTAGTGATTAAACACAACTCAATTTGGTTAGTAAAAAATAAGTTAATGCTAAATAGGAATAAAACATATAAATATGAGAAATTCGATTGAGTTAATTATTTTAGTACTTATTATTATAAAATAGGTTATTAAAGTAACTTATTTTTTATATTTTCTTCAAAATAAGAAATGTAGGCAACGAATATATTTAGTATTGAGAGTAAATTCATATTTAATTATTTTTCTCAAATTTTGTTCACTCAAAATTGTCACTTAATGACTAATTCATTATTTATATTAAGTGCGTCATTTACAATCTCTTAATTGCAAGTGTAATTTATATTTGAAATTAAAATTCTTAGATATTTACAAACTTAATCATGATTTATATTAAGTGCGTCATTGTTTAAAATGCATATTCGTGCAATTTGCACGGGTTAAAATAGTTAATTGAAATAAATGAAGTAGTTTTATCTTTAAGACGATATATGTAATACTATTAACTTTTTTCTATACTTTTTAATAGTACGTACTTTTCTATAATTTTTTGTAGTACGTACTTTTCCTATTCTTTTTTTTTGGTACTAAACTTTTCCTATTCTTTCTAATGTCGACCGAACACGATCTTACCATACTCGACTTATTTATCAAAGCATCAGTTGGTAAATGATGTCTTAATTATGTGATTTCACAATTTATGAGGTTAGCTTTTTTGATTGATCATTTAAATCCTGATTAGCCTATTTTAAGAGTCTTTTGTCACTGTGATAATTATACGACACTATTAGGAACTAGATAGTTCATATTCTCATTTAATTTGTCTATTTTTTAGGCTACTAAATTAATTATTAATTACGATCCATTTCTTATGTCCGTGATGATGCAACTCTTTGTCATTAAAGGTATTGAGTTTTTATGTTTAGGCGCAAGACTTTCTTAAATTGTCAAAACTATGGACCAAAAGAAGTTTTGACTCATAATACTAAGATTCAAGTATTGGATACATGAAGGAGATTAGGAAAAAAGAGATTTTATGGCTAGCAAGTTTTTTGAATTATATACGGGTCAAATGCTATTTTATAGTGGTGGAGGAAACAAGAGTCTTGAATTCTCCCCACATTTGTTCTTTTTACATTCATCTATTTGAAACCATTATATTATTTAAGACGAGTATCTTTGTTTAAACAAGAATCCGTGGGTTAAATATATAAAATGTGGGTATAAATTAAATTTGATGGTTGTGTGATAAAAGCCTAAAGTTGTGAATATTGTGGATGTTTAAATATACCAAATATTATAATCGTATTTTTCCATTACAATTCAAGGAATTAATCGAAATTGTCTTTTTATTACAAAGTTTCATGTAATATAAATCATTTATATAAGAATTAGACTAATACAATATATAATATATAATATAATATAATATAATATAATATAATATATATAAAAATCATAATATATAATATTGCATTACAAAAATTTTAAACTTGCCTACAAATATTATCTATGCATACCGGTGCATTTTTGTACGCGTTCTAAACTAGTGATTAATAATTGGATATTGACACATACAGAGTAACATCTTAACCCCAAATTAAATAACTAGGAGAAAAATAGTACTATCTGTTGTAGCTCAGTAGGTATCTTTAAAATGGTAATTTTTTTGTCTTAAATTGTGTATTTCCTGTTTGTAGTTATAGTTATGGTGCAATCCGCACTGACTCCGCCTAAGCTTCCGCCCCTGCCCCGCCAGTAATTCTGCATTCAAAACTTGTCTTTCAATTGCCCATCACTCTTTATACAGATGTAAGTTATAAAGAGTTAAAACAAAAACGACCACCACCAGAAGTATTCAAACTACACGGCCTTTGGCCAACAAATAATGAATGAACTTCACTATTCCCTAATTGTTTGGGAGACAATTTCACCGCCAATCTCATAGAAGTAGACTTTCATTTTAATGAATAGCATTAAAATGGAATGTTATTCATCAAAATGAAAGATGAGACCAACTTACTTGTATGGGATTGGCTGTAAAATTGACTCTCGGACAATTAGTTATTGATGAAGTCCATTAATTATTTGTTGGGCAAAGGCCGTGTAGTGTGAATACTTCCGATGGTGGCCGCTTTCCTTCTAACTCTTTGCAATGTTTTTCAGTACATAGAGTGACGGGCCACTGAAAGGCGAGCTTTGAATGTGGAATTACTGGCTTGGTCGGGGGCAAGGGCGGGGGCCGGGGCGTAGGTGTAGTCGGTGCGGATTGCACCATAGCTATATCAACAAGAAGGAATACACAGCTACTTTGCAATATTTTCATTTTTTTTCCTCCTTAATTTGCTTAGAGAAATCTTCGTCTCGACCCCTTTTATACTACGTAACAATGCTCACAATTATTTCATCTTCGTAATAGCTTTGGGATTGTTATGTTTCATTATCAAATTATTAACTATTTGCAATAGATAGTGAGAATGTTATGTTACATTATCAAATTATTAAACATTTGCAATAGCTATTGTGGCTGTTATGTTTCATTATCAAATTATTAACCACAATTTATCATACTACTCAATAACAAAAACACTCGTTACACGGCCCAAAGAGTATTTAGAAGGGTGTGTTGAACTTGACATCGATAGCCAGGATAAACTCTTAATAGTGGACATTACGTTGATAAAGCAATACGTTTTATAAATTGGGAGAAATTGATTAACGTGATAAAATAGGCTAAAGGGAAAACTATAATGGTTAGTTAACTTTTTTTTTTTTTGAAATCCTAAAATTGGGTTTAAATTGACAATTTGTAAGTCCTAAAATGCTCGTACATCATGTGCTTTTACATGGATGGTCATAGGACTAAGCCTTCCTTTTCGGAGAAATATGACACAAATTAAGAATCCATTATTACATAATAATGATAAGGTAAGAAAACTGAAATTAAGCTAAGAATTGACATCCACAACTAAGATAAACTCTTAATAGTGGACATTACGTTGATAAAACAATTACGTTTTATAAATTGGGAGAAATTGATTAACATGACAAAATAGGCTAAAGGGAATATTATTATGGTTAGTTAACTTTCTTTTTTTTTGAAATCCCAAAATTGGGTTTAAATTGAGGATTTGTAATTCCTAAAATGCTCGTACATCATGTGCTTTTAAATGATGGATGGTCATAGGACCGAGCCTTCCTTTCGGGAGAAATATGACACAAATTAAGAATCCATTATTACATAATAATGATAATGGAAGAAAACTGAAATTAAGCTAAGAATTGACAACCACAACCAGGATAAACTCTTAATAGTGGACATTACGTTGATAAAGCAATTACGTTTTATAAATTGGGAGAAATTGATTAGCATGACAAAATAGGCTAAAGGGAATATTAGTATGGTTAGTTAACTTTTTTTTTTAAATCCCAAAATTGGGTTTAAATTGAGAATTTGTAATTCGTAAAATGCTCGTACATCATATGCTTATACGTGGATGGTCATAGGACCGAGCCTTCCTTTCGGGAGAAATGTAATACAAATTAAGAACCCATTATTACATAATAATGATAATGTAAGAAAATTGAAATTAAGCTAAGAATTGACATCGACAACCAGGATAAACTCTTAATAGTGGACATTACGTTGATAAAGCAATTACGTTTTATAACTTGGGTGAAATTGATTAACATGACAAAATAGGCTAAAGGGAATATTATTATGGTTAGTTAAGTTTTTTTTTTTTGAAATCCCAAAATTGGGTTTAAATTGAGAATTTGTAATTGCTAAAATGTCCGTACATCATATGCTTTTACATGGATGGTCATAGGACCGAGCCTACCTTTCCAGAGAAATATGACACAAATTAAGAATCCACTATTACTTAATAATGATAATGGAAGAAAATTTGAAATTAAGCTAAGAGTTGGCATCCACTATCAACATAAACTCTTAATAGTGAACACTGGACATTACCTTGACGAAACAATTACATTCCATATTTCCATTAGGTGGGAAAAAATTGATTAACATGTTAAAATTGGGTAAAGAGAATATTATTATGGTTAGTTAACTTTGAGTAGAGGCTATTACGTTTCAAAAAATAGCAAGTGATTTGCCCTATAAATTTCACACATTTTTCAGCATAGGCAGTCCACCACTTGAAGAAGCTAAGCGCCTAAGCATAAACAAAAATAAATTTAATTATGTTAAAATATGTTATAATCATCGTAGCCTTGAAGCTTGCAGTGACAGGGGTGTCTGCACTACCACCGTCACCCGCTTCTCTTGCTCCCGCTCCTGCAAAGGCGTACGTTGTTGCTTTCCAGTGGCCAATTACGGTCTGCTCCGTCAATAAGTGCAATGTTCAAAAGGATTCTCTTCCCGAGTCCTTTAAATTACACGGTATATGGCCGGCGGCTCCTGGTTGGTTTCCTTCTTTGGTGAACTGTATCGGTGGCGATACATTCTCTGGAAGTGCACTGAAAGTAAGTCGTCCGTCTTATTTATCAACAAGTCATTGACTCCAGCTTTAGTTCAACATTATAAGAGCTATAGAAACACCTTAAAGTTGTCCACATTTAAATTTATAATACCAATCTGTCACCTTTTTAAAACTTTTATCCTATCAGTTGCTGCTTGATTTTTTTGTTGTCCTTATAGTCCAATCTCAAGCAGATCCGTCTTTGCATGGACCAAACCTTCCACATCAAAGACTGCCCAATGGAAAGCTGGCTAAACAATTGTGGCGACCATCGCAAGCCTAAGTCAATCAAGATTATATTTCTTAACTCTATCAAGTATCAAGTATCAAGTATAGTTGAGTAATAAGTAAGATTATCTTATCCTTTATCATGGTTATGCCTAGATGACCGTACGTCCGTACTCATAATACATTGCAGTTACTCTGTTATCTTATCCTTTATTATTGCTATGCCTACTCATAATAATCTGTAGTAGTTACTCTGTTATTGCTATGCCTACTCATAATAATCCGTGGGTTAAATATATAAAATGTGGGTATAAATTAAATTTGATGGTTGTGTGATAAAAGCCTAAAGTTTTGAATATTGTGGATGTTTAAATATACCAAATATTATAATCGTATTTTTCCATTACAATTCAAGGAATTAATCGAAATTGTCTTTTTATTACAAAGTTTCATGTAATATAAATCATTTATATAAGAATTAGACTAATACAATATATAATATATTATATAATATAATATAATATAATATAATATATATAAAAATCATAATATATAATATTGCATTACAAAAATTTTAAACTTGCCTACAAATATTATCTATGCATACCGGTGCATTTTTGTACGCGTTCTAAACTAGTGATTAATAATTGGATATTGACACATACAGAGTAACATCTTAACCCCAAATTAAATAACTAGGAGAAAAATAGTACTATCTGTTGTAGCTCAGTAGGTATCTTTAAAATGGTAATTTTTTGTCTTAAATTGTGTATTTCCTGTTTGTAGTTATAGTTATGGTGCAATCCGCACTGACTCCGCCTAAGCTTCCGCCCCTGCCCCGCCAGTAATTCTGCATTCAAAACTTGTCTTTCAATTGCCCATCACTCTTTATACAGATGTAAGTTATAAAGAGTTAAAACAAAAACGGCCACCACCAGAAGTATTCAAACTACACGGCCTTTGGCCAACAAATAATGAATGAACTTCACTATTCCCTAATTGTTTGGGAGACAATTTCACCGCCAATCTCATAGAAGTAGACTTTCATTTTAATGAATAGCATTAAAATGGAATGTTATTCATCAAAATGAAAGATGAGACCAACTTACTTGTATGGGATTGGCTGTAAAATTGACTCTCGGACAATTAGTTATTGATGAAGTCCATTAATTATTTGTTGGGCAAAGGCCGTGTAGTGTGAATACTTCCGATGGTGGCCGCTTTCCTTCTAACTCTTTGCAACGTTTTTCAGTACATAGAGTGACGGGCCACTGAAAGGCGAGCTTTGAATGTGGAATTACTGGCTTGGTCGGGGGCAAGGGCGGGGGCCGGGGCGTAGGTGTAGTCGGTGCGGATTGCACCATAGCTATATCAACAAGAAGGAATACACAGCTACTTTGCAATATTTTCATTTTTTTTCCTCCTTAATTTGCTTAGAGAAATCTTCGTCTCGACCCCTTTTATACTACGTAACAATGCTCACAATTATTTCATCTTCGTAATAGCTTTGGGATTGTTATGTTTCATTATCAAATTATTAACTATTTGCAATAGATAGTGAGAATGTTATGTTACATTATCAAATTATTAAACATTTGCAATAGCTATTGTGGCTGTTATGTTTCATTATCAAATTATTAACCACAATTTATCATACTACTCAATAACAAAAACACTCGTTACACGGCCCAAAGAGTATTTAGAAGGGTGTGTTGAACTTGACATCGATAGACAGGATAAACTCTTAATAGTGGACATTACGTTGATAAAGCAATACGTTTTATAAATTGGGAGAAATTGATTAACGTGATAAAATAGGCTAAAGGGAAAACTATAATGGTTAGTTAACTTTTTTTTTTTTTTGAAATCCTAAAATTGGGTTTAAATTGACAATTTGTAAGTCCTAAAATGCTCGTACATCATGTGCTTTTACATGGATGGTCATAGGACTAAGCCTTCCTTTTCGGAGAAATATGACACAAATTAAGAATCCATTATTACATAATAATGATAAGGTAAGAAAACTGAAATTAAGCTAAGAATTGACATCCACAACTAAGATAAACTCTTAATAGTGGACATTACGTTGATAAAACAATTACGTTTTATAAATTGGGAGAAATTGATTAACATGACAAAATAGGCTAAAGGGAATATTATTATGGTTAGTTAACTTTCTTTTTTTTTGAAATCCCAAAATTGGGTTTAAATTGAGGATTTGTAATTCCTAAAATGCTCGTACATCATGTGCTTTTAAATGATGGATGGTCATAGGACCGAGCCTTCCTTTCGGGAGAAATATGACACAAATTAAGAATCCATTATTACATAATAATGATAATGGAAGAAAACTGAAATTAAGCTAAGAATTGACAACCACAACCAGGATAAACTCTTAATAGTGGACATTACGTTGATAAAGCAATTACGTTTTATAAATTGGGAGAAATTGATTAGCATGACAAAATAGGCTAAAGGGAATATTAGTATGGTTAGTTAACTTTTTTTTTTAAATCCCAAAATTGGGTTTAAATTGAGAATTTGTAATTCGTAAAATGCTCGTACATCATATGCTTATACGTGGATGGTCATAGGACCGAGCCTTCCTTTCGGGAGAAATGTAATACAAATTAAGAACCCATTATTACATAATAATGATAATGTAAGAAAATTGAAATTAAGCTAAGAATTGACATCGACAACCAGGATAAACTCTTAATAGTGGACATTACGTTGATAAAGCAATTACGTTTTATAACTTGGGTGAAATTGATTAACATGACAAAATAGGCTAAAGGGAATATTATTATGGTTAGTTAAGTTTTTTTTTTTGAAATCCCAAAATTGGGTTTAAATTGAGAATTTGTAATTGCTAAAATGTCCGTACATCATATGCTTTTACATGGATGGTCATAGGACCGAGCCTACCTTTCCAGAGAAATATGACACAAATTAAGAATCCACTATTACTTAATAATGATAATGGAAGAAAATTTGAAATTAAGCTAAGAGTTGGCATCCACTATCAACATAAACTCTTAATAGTGAACACTGGACATTACCTTGACGAAACAATTACATTCCATATTTCCATTAGGTGGGAAAAAATTGATTAACATGTTAAAATTGGGTAAAGAGAATATTATTATGGTTAGTTAACTTTGAGTAGAGGCTATTACGTTTCAAAAAATAGCAAGTGATTTGCCCTATAAATTTCACACATTTTTCAGCATAGGCAGTCCACCACTTGAAGAAGCTAAGCGCCTAAGCATAAACAAAAATAAATTTAATTATGTTAAAATATGTTATAATCATCGTAGCCTTGAAGCTTGCAGTGACAGGGGTGTCTGCACTACCACCGTCACCCGCTTCTCTTGCTCCCGCTCCTGCAAAGGCGTACGTTGTTGCTTTCCAGTGGCCAATTACGGTCTGCTCCGTCAATAAGTGCAATGTTCAAAAGGATTCTCTTCCCGAGTCCTTTAAATTACACGGTATATGGCCGGCGGCTCCTGGTTGGTTTCCTTCTTTGGTGAACTGTATCGGTGGCGATACATTCTCTGGAAGTGCACTGAAAGTAAGTCGTCCGTCTTATTTATCAACAAGTCATTGACTCCAGCTTTAGTTCAACATTATAAGAGCTATAGAAACACCTTAAAGTTGTCCACATTTAAATTTATAATACCAATCTGTCACCTTTTTAAAACTTTTATCCTATCAGTTGCTGCTTGATTTTTTTGTTGTCCTTATAGTCCAATCTCAAGCAGATCCGTCTTTGCATGGACCAAACCTTCCACATCAAAGACTGCCCAATGGAAAGCTGGCTAAACAATTGTGGCGACCATCGCAAGCCTAAGTCAATCAAGATTATATTTCTTAACTCTATCAAGTATCAAGTATCAAGTATAGTTGAGTAATAAGTAAGATTATCTTATCCTTTATCATGGTTATGCCTAGATGACCGTACGTCCGTACTCATAATACATTGCAGTTACTCTGTTATCTTATCCTTTATTATTGCTATGCCTACTCATAATAATCTGTAGTAGTTACTCTGTTATTGCTATGCCTACTCATAATAATCCGTGGGTTAAATATATAAAATGTGGGTATAAATTAAATTTGATGGTTGTGTGATAAAAGCCTAAAGTTTTGAATATTGTGGATGTTTAAATATACCAAATATTATAATCGTATTTTTCCATTACAATTCAAGGAATTAATCGAAATTGTCTTTTTATTACAAAGTTTCATGTAATATAAATCATTTATATAAGAATTAGACTAATACAATATATAATATATTATATAATATAATATAATATAATATAATATATATAAAAATCATAATATATAATATTGCATTACAAAAATTTTAAACTTGCCTACAAATATTATCTATGCATACCGGTGCATTTTTGTACGCGTTCTAAACTAGTGATTAATAATTGGATATTGACACATACAGAGTAACATCTTAACCCCAAATTAAATAACTAGGAGAAAAATAGTACTATCTGTTGTAGCTCAGTAGGTATCTTTAAAATGGTAATTTTTTGTCTTAAATTGTGTATTTCCTGTTTGTAGTTATAGTTATGGTGCAATCCGCACTGACTCCGCCTAAGCTTCCGCCCCTGCCCCGCCAGTAATTCTGCATTCAAAACTTGTCTTTCAATTGCCCATCACTCTTTATACAGATGTAAGTTATAAAGAGTTAAAACAAAAACGGCCACCACCAGAAGTATTCAAACTACACGGCCTTTGGCCAACAAATAATGAATGAACTTCACTATTCCCTAATTGTTTGGGAGACAATTTCACCGCCAATCTCATAGAAGTAGACTTTCATTTTAATGAATAGCATTAAAATGGAATGTTATTCATCAAAATGAAAGATGAGACCAACTTACTTGTATGGGATTGGCTGTAAAATTGACTCTCGGACAATTAGTTATTGATGAAGTCCATTAATTATTTGTTGGGCAAAGGCCGTGTAGTGTGAATACTTCCGATGGTGGCCGCTTTCCTTCTAACTCTTTGCAACGTTTTTCAGTACATAGAGTGACGGGCCACTGAAAGGCGAGCTTTGAATGTGGAATTACTGGCTTGGTCGGGGGCAAGGGCGGGGGCCGGGGCGTAGGTGTAGTCGGTGCGGATTGCACCATAGCTATATCAACAAGAAGGAATACACAGCTACTTTGCAATATTTTCATTTTTTTTCCTCCTTAATTTGCTTAGAGAAATCTTCGTCTCGACCCCTTTTATACTACGTAACAATGCTCACAATTATTTCATCTTCGTAATAGCTTTGGGATTGTTATGTTTCATTATCAAATTATTAACTATTTGCAATAGATAGTGAGAATGTTATGTTACATTATCAAATTATTAAACATTTGCAATAGCTATTGTGGCTGTTATGTTTCATTATCAAATTATTAACCACAATTTATCATACTACTCAATAACAAAAACACTCGTTACACGGCCCAAAGAGTATTTAGAAGGGTGTGTTGAACTTGACATCGATAGACAGGATAAACTCTTAATAGTGGACATTACGTTGATAAAGCAATACGTTTTATAAATTGGGAGAAATTGATTAACGTGATAAAATAGGCTAAAGGGAAAACTATAATGGTTAGTTAACTTTTTTTTTTTTTTGAAATCCTAAAATTGGGTTTAAATTGACAATTTGTAAGTCCTAAAATGCTCGTACATCATGTGCTTTTACATGGATGGTCATAGGACTAAGCCTTCCTTTTCGGAGAAATATGACACAAATTAAGAATCCATTATTACATAATAATGATAAGGTAAGAAAACTGAAATTAAGCTAAGAATTGACATCCACAACTAAGATAAACTCTTAATAGTGGACATTACGTTGATAAAACAATTACGTTTTATAAATTGGGAGAAATTGATTAACATGACAAAATAGGCTAAAGGGAATATTATTATGGTTAGTTAACTTTCTTTTTTTTTGAAATCCCAAAATTGGGTTTAAATTGAGGATTTGTAATTCCTAAAATGCTCGTACATCATGTGCTTTTAAATGATGGATGGTCATAGGACCGAGCCTTCCTTTCGGGAGAAATATGACACAAATTAAGAATCCATTAATACATAATAATGATAATGGAAGAAAACTGAAATTAAGCTAAGAATTGACAACCACAACCAGGATAAACTCTTAATAGTGGACATTACGTTGATAAAGCAATTACGTTTTATAAATTGGGAGAAATTGATTAGCATGACAAAATAGGCTAAAGGGAATATTAGTATGGTTAGTTAACTTTTTTTTTTAAATCCCAAAATTGGGTTTAAATTGAGAATTTGTAATTCGTAAAATGCTCGTACATCATATGCTTATACGTGGATGGTCATAGGACCGAGCCTTCCTTTCGGGAGAAATGTAATACAAATTAAGAACCCATTATTACATAATAATGATAATGTAAGAAAATTGAAATTAAGCTAAGAATTGACATCGACAACCAGGATAAACTCTTAATAGTGGACATTACGTTGATAAAGCAATTACGTTTTATAACTTGGGTGAAATTGATTAACATGACAAAATAGGCTAAAGGGAATATTATTATGGTTAGTTAAGTTTTTTTTTTTTTTGAAATCCCAAAATTGGGTTTAAATTGAGAATTTGTAATTGCTAAAATGTCCGTACATCATATGCTTTTACATGGATGGTCATAGGACCGAGCCTACCTTTCCAGAGAAATATGACACAAATTAAGAATCCACTATTACTTAATAATGATAATGGAAGAAAATTTGAAATTAAGCTAAGAGTTGGCATCCACTATCAACATAAACTCTTAATAGTGAACACTGGACATTACCTTGACGAAACAATTACATTCCATATTTCCATTAGGTGGGAAAAAATTGATTAACATGTTAAAATTGGGTAAAGAGAATATTATTATGGTTAGTTAACTTTGAGTAGAGGCTATTACGTTTCAAAAAATAGCAAGTGATTTGCCCTATAAATTTCACACATTTTTCAGCATAGGCAGTCCACCACTTGAAGAAGCTAAGCGCCTAAGCATAAACAAAAATAAATTTAATTATGTTAAAATATGTTATAATCATCGTAGCCTTGAAGCTTGCAGTGACAGGGGTGTCTGCACTACCACCGTCACCCGCTTCTCTTGCTCCCGCTCCTGCAAAGGCGTACGTTGTTGCTTTCCAGTGGCCAATTACGGTCTGCTCCGTCAATAAGTGCAATGTTCAAAAGGATTCTCTTCCCGAGTCCTTTAAATTACACGGTATATGGCCGGCGGCTCCTGGTTGGTTTCCTTCTTTGGTGAACTGTATCGGTGGCGATACATTCTCTGGAAGTGCACTGAAAGTAAGTCGTCCGTCTTATTTATCAACAAGTCATTGACTCCAGCTTTAGTTCAACATTATAAGAGCTATAGAAACACCTTAAAGTTGTCCACATTTAAATTTATAATACCAATCTGTCACCTTTTTAAAACTTTTATCCTATCAGTTGCTGCTTGATTTTTTTGTTGTCCTTATAGTCCAATCTCAAGCAGATCCGTCTTTGCATGGACCAAACCTTCCACATCAAAGACTGCCCAATGGAAAGCTGGCTAAACAATTGTGGCGACCATCGCAAGCCTAAGTCAATCAAGATTATATTTCTTAACTCTATCAAGTATCAAGTATCAAGTATAGTTGAGTAATAAGTAAGATTATCTTATCCTTTATCATGGTTATGCCTAGATGACCGTACGTCCGTACTCATAATACATTGCAGTTACTCTGTTATCTTATCCTTTATTATTGCTATGCCTACTCATAATAATCTGTAGTAGTTACTCTGTTATTGCTATGCCTACTCATAATAATCCGTGGGTTAAATATATAAAATGTGGGTATAAATTAAATTTGATGGTTGTGTGATAAAAGCCTAAAGTTTTGAATATTGTGGATGTTTAAATATACCAAATATTATAATCGTATTTTTCCATTACAATTCAAGGAATTAATCGAAATTGTCTTTTTATTACAAAGTTTCATGTAATATAAATCATTTATATAAGAATTAGACTAATACAATATATAATATATTATATAATATAATATAATATAATATAATATATATAAAAATCATAATATATAATATTGCATTACAAAAATTTTAAACTTGCCTACAAATATTATCTATGCATACCGGTGCATTTTTGTACGCGTTCTAAACTAGTGATTAATAATTGGATATTGACACATACAGAGTAACATCTTAACCCCAAATTAAATAACTAGGAGAAAAATAGTACTATCTGTTGTAGCTCAGTAGGTATCTTTAAAATGGTAATTTTTTGTCTTAAATTGTGTATTTCCTGTTTGTAGTTATAGTTATGGTGCAATCCGCACTGACTCCGCCTAAGCTTCCGCCCCTGCCCCGCCAGTAATTCTGCATTCAAAACTTGTCTTTCAATTGCCCATCACTCTTTATACAGATGTAAGTTATAAAGAGTTAAAACAAAAACGGCCACCACCAGAAGTATTCAAACTACACGGCCTTTGGCCAACAAATAATGAATGAACTTCACTATTCCCTAATTGTTTGGGAGACAATTTCACCGCCAATCTCATAGAAGTAGACTTTCATTTTAATGAATAGCATTAAAATGGAATGTTATTCATCAAAATGAAAGATGAGACCAACTTACTTGTATGGGATTGGCTGTAAAATTGACTCTCGGACAATTAGTTATTGATGAAGTCCATTAATTATTTGTTGGGCAAAGGCCGTGTAGTGTGAATACTTCCGATGGTGGCCGCTTTCCTTCTAACTCTTTGCAACGTTTTTCAGTACATAGAGTGACGGGCCACTGAAAGGCGAGCTTTGAATGTGGAATTACTGGCTTGGTCGGGGGCAAGGGCGGGGGCCGGGGCGTAGGTGTAGTCGGTGCGGATTGCACCATAGCTATATCAACAAGAAGGAATACACAGCTACTTTGCAATATTTTCATTTTTTTTCCTCCTTAATTTGCTTAGAGAAATCTTCGTCTCGACCCCTTTTATACTACGTAACAATGCTCACAATTATTTCATCTTCGTAATAGCTTTGGGATTGTTATGTTTCATTATCAAATTATTAACTATTTGCAATAGATAGTGAGAATGTTATGTTACATTATCAAATTATTAAACATTTGCAATAGCTATTGTGGCTGTTATGTTTCATTATCAAATTATTAACCACAATTTATCATACTACTCAATAACAAAAACACTCGTTACACGGCCCAAAGAGTATTTAGAAGGGTGTGTTGAACTTGACATCGATAGACAGGATAAACTCTTAATAGTGGACATTACGTTGATAAAGCAATACGTTTTATAAATTGGGAGAAATTGATTAACGTGATAAAATAGGCTAAAGGGAAAACTATAATGGTTAGTTAACTTTTTTTTTTTTTTGAAATCCTAAAATTGGGTTTAAATTGACAATTTGTAAGTCCTAAAATGCTCGTACATCATGTGCTTTTACATGGATGGTCATAGGACTAAGCCTTCCTTTTCGGAGAAATATGACACAAATTAAGAATCCATTATTACATAATAATGATAAGGTAAGAAAACTGAAATTAAGCTAAGAATTGACATCCACAACTAAGATAAACTCTTAATAGTGGACATTACGTTGATAAAACAATTACGTTTTATAAATTGGGAGAAATTGATTAACATGACAAAATAGGCTAAAGGGAATATTATTATGGTTAGTTAACTTTCTTTTTTTTTGAAATCCCAAAATTGGGTTTAAATTGAGGATTTGTAATTCCTAAAATGCTCGTACATCATGTGCTTTTAAATGATGGATGGTCATAGGACCGAGCCTTCCTTTCGGGAGAAATATGACACAAATTAAGAATCCATTATTACATAATAATGATAATGGAAGAAAACTGAAATTAAGCTAAGAATTGACAACCACAACCAGGATAAACTCTTAATAGTGGACATTACGTTGATAAAGCAATTACGTTTTATAAATTGGGAGAAATTGATTAGCATGACAAAATAGGCTAAAGGGAATATTAGTATGGTTAGTTAACTTTTTTTTTTAAATCCCAAAATTGGGTTTAAATTGAGAATTTGTAATTCGTAAAATGCTCGTACATCATATGCTTATACGTGGATGGTCATAGGACCGAGCCTTCCTTTCGGGAGAAATGTAATACAAATTAAGAACCCATTATTACATAATAATGATAATGTAAGAAAATTGAAATTAAGCTAAGAATTGACATCGACAACCAGGATAAACTCTTAATAGTGGACATTACGTTGATAAAGCAATTACGTTTTATAACTTGGGTGAAATTGATTAACATGACAAAATAGGCTAAAGGGAATATTATTATGGTTAGTTAAGTTTTTTTTTTTTGAAATCCCAAAATTGGGTTTAAATTGAGAATTTGTAATTGCTAAAATGTCCGTACATCATATGCTTTTACATGGATGGTCATAGGACCGAGCCTACCTTTCCAGAGAAATATGACACAAATTAAGAATCCACTATTACTTAATAATGATAATGGAAGAAAATTTGAAATTAAGCTAAGAGTTGGCATCCACTATCAACATAAACTCTTAATAGTGAACACTGGACATTACCTTGACGAAACAATTACATTCCATATTTCCATTAGGTGGGAAAAAATTGATTAACATGTTAAAATTGGGTAAAGAGAATATTATTATGGTTAGTTAACTTTGAGTAGAGGCTATTACGTTTCAAAAAATAGCAAGTGATTTGCCCTATAAATTTCACACATTTTTCAGCATAGGCAGTCCACCACTTGAAGAAGCTAAGCGCCTAAGCATAAACAAAAATAAATTTAATTATGTTAAAATATGTTATAATCATCGTAGCCTTGAAGCTTGCAGTGACAGGGGTGTCTGCACTACCACCGTCACCCGCTTCTCTTGCTCCCGCTCCTGCAAAGGCGTACGTTGTTGCTTTCCAGTGGCCAATTACGGTCTGCTCCGTCAATAAGTGCAATGTTCAAAAGGATTCTCTTCCCGAGTCCTTTAAATTACACGGTATATGGCCGGCGGCTCCTGGTTGGTTTCCTTCTTTGGTGAACTGTATCGGTGGCGATACATTCTCTGGAAGTGCACTGAAAGTAAGTCGTCCGTCTTATTTATCAACAAGTCATTGACTCCAGCTTTAGTTCAACATTATAAGAGCTATAGAAACACCTTAAAGTTGTCCACATTTAAATTTATAATACCAATCTGTCACCTTTTTAAAACTTTTATCCTATCAGTTGCTGCTTGATTTTTTTGTTGTCCTTATAGTCCAATCTCAAGCAGATCCGTCTTTGCATGGACCAAACCTTCCACATCAAAGACTGCCCAATGGAAAGCTGGCTAAACAATTGTGGCGACCATCGCAAGCCTAAGTCAATCAAGATTATATTTCTTAACTCTATCAAGTATCAAGTATCAAGTATAGTTGAGTAATAAGTAAGATTATCTTATCCTTTATCATGGTTATGCCTAGATGACCGTACGTCCGTACTCATAATACATTGCAGTTACTCTGTTATCTTATCCTTTATTATTGCTATGCCTACTCATAATAATCTGTAGTAGTTACTCTGTTATTGCTATGCCTACTCATAATAATCCGTGGGTTAAATATATAAAATGTGGGTATAAATTAAATTTGATGGTTGTGTGATAAAAGCCTAAAGTTTTGAATATTGTGGATGTTTAAATATACCAAATATTATAATCGTATTTTTCCATTACAATTCAAGGAATTAATCGAAATTGTCTTTTTATTACAAAGTTTCATGTAATATAAATCATTTATATAAGAATTAGACTAATACAATATATAATATATTATATAATATAATATAATATAATATAATATATATAAAAATCATAATATATAATATTGCATTACAAAAATTTTAAACTTGCCTACAAATATTATCTATGCATACCGGTGCATTTTTGTACGCGTTCTAAACTAGTGATTAATAATTGGATATTGACACATACAGAGTAACATCTTAACCCCAAATTAAATAACTAGGAGAAAAATAGTACTATCTGTTGTAGCTCAGTAGGTATCTTTAAAATGGTAATTTTTTGTCTTAAATTGTGTATTTCCTGTTTGTAGTTATAGTTATGGTGCAATCCGCACTGACTCCGCCTAAGCTTCCGCCCCTGCCCCGCCAGTAATTCTGCATTCAAAACTTGTCTTTCAATTGCCCATCACTCTTTATACAGATGTAAGTTATAAAGAGTTAAAACAAAAACGGCCACCACCAGAAGTATTCAAACTACACGGCCTTTGGCCAACAAATAATGAATGAACTTCACTATTCCCTAATTGTTTGGGAGACAATTTCACCGCCAATCTCATAGAAGTAGACTTTCATTTTAATGAATAGCATTAAAATGGAATGTTATTCATCAAAATGAAAGATGAGACCAACTTACTTGTATGGGATTGGCTGTAAAATTGACTCTCGGACAATTAGTTATTGATGAAGTCCATTAATTATTTGTTGGGCAAAGGCCGTGTAGTGTGAATACTTCCGATGGTGGCCGCTTTCCTTCTAACTCTTTGCAACGTTTTTCAGTACATAGAGTGACGGGCCACTGAAAGGCGAGCTTTGAATGTGGAATTACTGGCTTGGTCGGGGGCAAGGGCGGGGGCCGGGGCGTAGGTGTAGTCGGTGCGGATTGCACCATAGCTATATCAACAAGAAGGAATACACAGCTACTTTGCAATATTTTCATTTTTTTTCCTCCTTAATTTGCTTAGAGAAATCTTCGTCTCGACCCCTTTTATACTACGTAACAATGCTCACAATTATTTCATCTTCGTAATAGCTTTGGGATTGTTATGTTTCATTATCAAATTATTAACTATTTGCAATAGATAGTGAGAATGTTATGTTACATTATCAAATTATTAAACATTTGCAATAGCTATTGTGGCTGTTATGTTTCATTATCAAATTATTAACCACAATTTATCATACTACTCAATAACAAAAACACTCGTTACACGGCCCAAAGAGTATTTAGAAGGGTGTGTTGAACTTGACATCGATAGACAGGATAAACTCTTAATAGTGGACATTACGTTGATAAAGCAATACGTTTTATAAATTGGGAGAAATTGATTAACGTGATAAAATAGGCTAAAGGGAAAACTATAATGGTTAGTTAACTTTTTTTTTTTTTTGAAATCCTAAAATTGGGTTTAAATTGACAATTTGTAAGTCCTAAAATGCTCGTACATCATGTGCTTTTACATGGATGGTCATAGGACTAAGCCTTCCTTTTCGGAGAAATATGACACAAATTAAGAATCCATTATTACATAATAATGATAAGGTAAGAAAACTGAAATTAAGCTAAGAATTGACATCCACAACTAAGATAAACTCTTAATAGTGGACATTACGTTGATAAAACAATTACGTTTTATAAATTGGGAGAAATTGATTAACATGACAAAATAGGCTAAAGGGAATATTATTATGGTTAGTTAACTTTCTTTTTTTTTGAAATCCCAAAATTGGGTTTAAATTGAGGATTTGTAATTCCTAAAATGCTCGTACATCATGTGCTTTTAAATGATGGATGGTCATAGGACCGAGCCTTCCTTTCGGGAGAAATATGACACAAATTAAGAATCCATTATTACATAATAATGATAATGGAAGAAAACTGAAATTAAGCTAAGAATTGACAACCACAACCAGGATAAACTCTTAATAGTGGACATTACGTTGATAAAGCAATTACGTTTTATAAATTGGGAGAAATTGATTAGCATGACAAAATAGGCTAAAGGGAATATTAGTATGGTTAGTTAACTTTTTTTTTTAAATCCCAAAATTGGGTTTAAATTGAGAATTTGTAATTCGTAAAATGCTCGTACATCATATGCTTATACGTGGATGGTCATAGGACCGAGCCTTCCTTTCGGGAGAAATGTAATACAAATTAAGAACCCATTATTACATAATAATGATAATGTAAGAAAATTGAAATTAAGCTAAGAATTGACATCGACAACCAGGATAAACTCTTAATAGTGGACATTACGTTGATAAAGCAATTACGTTTTATAACTTGGGTGAAATTGATTAACATGACAAAATAGGCTAAAGGGAATATTATTATGGTTAGTTAAGTTTTTTTTTTTTGAAATCCCAAAATTGGGTTTAAATTGAGAATTTGTAATTGCTAAAATGTCCGTACATCATATGCTTTTACATGGATGGTCATAGGACCGAGCCTACCTTTCCAGAGAAATATGACACAAATTAAGAATCCACTATTACTTAATAATGATAATGGAAGAAAATTTGAAATTAAGCTAAGAGTTGGCATCCACTATCAACATAAACTCTTAATAGTGAACACTGGACATTACCTTGACGAAACAATTACATTCCATATTTCCATTAGGTGGGAAAAAATTGATTAACATGTTAAAATTGGGTAAAGAGAATATTATTATGGTTAGTTAACTTTGAGTAGAGGCTATTACGTTTCAAAAAATAGCAAGTGATTTGCCCTATAAATTTCACACATTTTTCAGCATAGGCAGTCCACCACTTGAAGAAGCTAAGCGCCTAAGCATAAACAAAAATAAATTTAATTATGTTAAAATATGTTATAATCATCGTAGCCTTGAAGCTTGCAGTGACAGGGGTGTCTGCACTACCACCGCCACCCGCTTCTCTTGCTCCCGCTCCTGCAAAGGCGTACGTTGTTGCTTTCCAGTGGCCAATTACGGTCTGCTCCGTCAATAAGTGCAATGTTCAAAAGGATTCTCTTCCCGAGTCCTTTAAATTACACGGTATATGGCCGGCGGCTCCTGGTTGGTTTCCTTCTTTGGTGAACTGTATCGGTGGCGATACATTCTCTGGAAGTGCACTGAAAGTAAGTCGTCCGTCTTATTTATCAACAAGTCATTGACTCCAGCTTTAGTTCAACATTATAAGAGCTATAGAAACACCTTAAAGTTGTCCACATTTAAATTTATAATACCAATCTGTCACCTTTTTAAAACTTTTATCCTATCAGTTGCTGCTTGATTTTTTTGTTGTCCTTATAGTCCAATCTCAAGCAGATCCGTCTTTGCATGGACCAAACCTTCCACATCAAAGACTGCCCAATGGAAAGCTGGCTAAACAATTGTGGCGACCATCGCAAGCCTAAGTCAATCAAGATTATATTTCTTAACTCTATCAAGTATCAAGTATCAAGTATAGTTGAGTAATAAGTAAGATTATCTTATCCTTTATCATGGTTATGCCTAGATGACCGTACGTCCGTACTCATAATACATTGCAGTTACTCTGTTATCTTATCCTTTATTATTGCTATGCCTACTCATAATAATCTGTAGTAGTTACTCTGTTATTGCTATGCCTACTCATAATAATCCGTGGGTTAAATATATAAAATGTGGGTATAAATTAAATTTGATGGTTGTGTGATAAAAGCCTAAAGTTTTGAATATTGTGGATGTTTAAATATACCAAATATTATAATCGTATTTTTCCATTACAATTCAAGGAATTAATCGAAATTGTCTTTTTATTACAAAGTTTCATGTAATATAAATCATTTATATAAGAATTAGACTAATACAATATATAATATATTATATAATATAATATAATATAATATAATATATATAAAAATCATAATATATAATATTGCATTACAAAAATTTTAAACTTGCCTACAAATATTATCTATGCATACCGGTGCATTTTTGTACGCGTTCTAAACTAGTGATTAATAATTGGATATTGACACATACAGAGTAACATCTTAACCCCAAATTAAATAACTAGGAGAAAAATAGTACTATCTGTTGTAGCTCAGTAGGTATCTTTAAAATGGTAATTTTTTGTCTTAAATTGTGTATTTCCTGTTTGTAGTTATAGTTATGGTGCAGTCCGCACTGACTCCGCCTAAGCTTCCGCCCCTGCCCCGCCAGTAATTCTGCATTCAAAACTTGTCTTTCAATTGCCCATCACTCTTTATACAGATGTAAGTTATAAAGAGTTAAAACAAAAACGGCCACCACCAGAAGTATTCAAACTACACGGCCTTTGACCAACAAATAATGAATGAACTTCACTATTCCCTAATTGTTTGGGAGACAATTTCACCGCCAATCTCATAGAAGTAGACTTTCATTTTAATGAATAGCATTAAAATGGAATGTTATTCATCAAAATGAAAGATGAGACCAACTTACTTGTATGGGATTGGCTGTAAAATTGACTCTCGGACAATTAGTTATTGATGAAGTCCATTAATTATTTGTTGGGCAAAGGCCGTGTAGTGTGAATACTTCCGATGGTGGCCGCTTTCCTTCTAACTCTTTGCAATGTTTTTCAGTACATAGAGTGACGGGCCACTGAAAGGCGAGCTTTGAATGTGGAATTACTGGCTTGGTCGGGGGCAAGGGCGGGGGCCGGGGCGTAGGTGTAGTCGGTGCGGATTGCACCATAGCTATATCAACAAGAAGGAATACACAGCTATTTTGCAATATTTTCATTTTTTTTCCTCCTTAATTTGCTTAGAGAAATCTTCGTCTCGACCCCTTTTATACTACGTAACAATGCTCACAATTATTTCATCTTCGTAATAGCTTTGGGATTGTTATGTTTCATTATCAAATTATTAACTATTTGCAATAGATAGTGAGAATGTTATGTTACATTATCAAATTATTAAACATTTGCAATAGCTATTGTGGCTGTTATGTTTCATTATCAAATTATTAACCACAATTTATCATACTACTCAATAACAAAAACACTCGTTACACGGCCCAAAGAGTATTTAGAAGGGTGTGTTGAACTTGACATCGATAGACAGGATAAACTCTTAATAGTGGACATTACGTTGATAAAGCAATACGTTTTATAAATTGGGAGAAATTGATTAACGTGATAAAATAGGCTAAAGGGAAAACTATAATGGTTAGTTAACTTTTTTTTTTTTTTGAAATCCTAAAATTGGGTTTAAATTGACAATTTGTAAGTCCTAAAATGCTCGTACATCATGTGCTTTTACATGGATGGTCATAGGACTAAGCCTTCCTTTTCGGAGAAATATGACACAAATTAAGAATCCATTATTACATAATAATGATAAGGTAAGAAAACTGAAATTAAGCTAAGAATTGACATCCACAACTAAGATAAACTCTTAATAGTGGACATTACGTTGATAAAACAATTACGTTTTATAAATTGGGAGAAATTGATTAACATGACAAAATAGGCTAAAGGGAATATTATTATGGTTAGTTAACTTTCTTTTTTTTTGAAATCCCAAAATTGGGTTTAAATTGAGGATTTGTAATTCCTAAAATGCTCGTACATCATGTGCTTTTAAATGATGGATGGTCATAGGACCGAGCCTTCCTTTCGGGAGAAATATGACACAAATTAAGAATCCATTATTACATAATAATGATAATGGAAGAAAACTGAAATTAAGCTAAGAATTGACAACCACAACCAGGATAAACTCTTAATAGTGGACATTACGTTGATAAAGCAATTACGTTTTATAAATTGGGAGAAATTGATTAGCATGACAAAATAGGCTAAAGGGAATATTAGTATGGTTAGTTAACTTTTTTTTTTAAATCCCAAAATTGGGTTTAAATTGAGAATTTGTAATTCGTAAAATGCTCGTACATCATATGCTTATACGTGGATGGTCATAGGACCGAGCCTTCCTTTCGGGAGAAATGTAATACAAATTAAGAACCCATTATTACATAATAATGATAATGTAAGAAAATTGAAATTAAGCTAAGAATTGACATCGACAACCAGGATAAACTCTTAATAGTGGACATTACGTTGATAAAGCAATTACGTTTTATAACTTGGGTGAAATTGATTAACATGACAAAATAGGCTAAAGGGAATATTATTATGGTTAGTTAAGTTTTTTTTTTTTGAAATCCCAAAATTGGGTTTAAATTGAGAATTTGTAATTGCTAAAATGTCCGTACATCATATGCTTTTACATGGATGGTCATAGGACCGAGCCTACCTTTCCAGAGAAATATGACACAAATTAAGAATCCACTATTACTTAATAATGATAATGGAAGAAAATTTGAAATTAAGCTAAGAGTTGGCATCCACTATCAACATAAACTCTTAATAGTGAACACTGGACATTACCTTGACGAAACAATTACATTCCATATTTCCATTAGGTGGGAAAAAATTGATTAACATGTTAAAATTGGGTAAAGAGAATATTATTATGGTTAGTTAACTTTGAGTAGAGGCTATTACGTTTCAAAAAATAGCAAGTGATTTGCCCTATAAATTTCACACATTTTTCAGCATAGGCAGTCCACCACTTGAAGAAGCTAAGCGCCTAAGCATAAACAAAAATAAATTTAATTATGTTAAAATATGTTATAATCATCGTAGCCTTGAAGCTTGCAGTGACAGGGGTGTCTGCACTACCACCGCCACCCGCTTCTCTTGCTCCCGCTCCTGCAAAGGCGTACGTTGTTGCTTTCCAGTGGCCAATTACGGTCTGCTCCGTCAATAAGTGCAATGTTCAAAAGGATTCTCTTCCCGAGTCCTTTAAATTACACGGTATATGGCCGGCGGCTCCTGGTTGGTTTCCTTCTTTGGTGAACTGTATCGGTGGCGATACATTCTCTGGAAGTGCACTGAAAGTAAGTCGTCCGTCTTATTTATCAACAAGTCATTGACTCCAGCTTTAGTTCAACATTATAAGAGCTATAGAAACACCTTAAAGTTGTCCACATTTAAATTTATAATACCAATCTGTCACCTTTTTAAAACTTTTATCCTATCAGTTGCTGCTTGATTTTTTTGTTGTCCTTATAGTCCAATCTCAAGCAGATCCGTCTTTGCATGGACCAAACCTTCCACATCAAAGACTGCCCAATGGAAAGCTGGCTAAACAATTGTGGCGACCATTGCAAGCCTAAGTCAATCAAGATTATATTTCTTAACTCTATCAAGTATCAAGTATCAAGTATAGTTGAGTAATAAGTAAGATTATCTTATCCTTTATCATGGTTATGCCTAGATGACCGTACGTCCGTACTCATAATACATTGCAGTTACTCTGTTATCTTATCCTTTATTATTGCTATGCCTACTCATAATAATCTGTAGTAGTTACTCTGTTATTGCTATGCCTACTCATAATAATCCGTGGGTTAAATATATAAAATGTGGGTATAAATTAAATTTGATGGTTGTGTGATAAAAGCCTAAAGTTTTGAATATTGTGGATGTTTAAATATACCAAATATTATAATCGTATTTTTCCATTACAATTCAAGGAATTAATCGAAATTGTCTTTTTATTACAAAGTTTCATGTAATATAAATCATTTATATAAGAATTAGACTAATACAATATATAATATATTATATAATATAATATAATATAATATAATATATATAAAAATCATAATATATAATATTGCATTACAAAAATTTTAAACTTGCCTACAAATATTATCTATGCATACCGGTGCATTTTTGTACGCGTTCTAAACTAGTGATTAATAATTGGATATTGACACATACAGAGTAACATCTTAACCCCAAATTAAATAACTAGGAGAAAAATAGTACTATCTGTTGTAGCTCAGTAGGTATCTTTAAAATGGTAATTTTTTGTCTTAAATTGTGTATTTCCTGTTTGTAGTTATAGTTATGGTGCAATCCGCACTGACTCCGCCTAAGCTTCCGCCCCTGCCCCGCCAGTAATTCTGCATTCAAAACTTGTCTTTCAATTGCCCATCACTCTTTATACAGATGTAAGTTACAAAGAGTTAAAACAAAAACGGCCACCACCAGAAGTATTCAAACTACACGGCCTTTGGCCAACAAATAATGAATGAACTTCACTATTCCCTAATTGTTTGGGAGACAATTCCACCGCCTCTTTCTTTAGCTTTTGATGTTTGCATATGACTACTATTGTTTATTAATAACAAAGTACTACTAGTATATGGTAAGATAGTAGTCCTTAAGATGAGTTAAACCTCGTTATTCATATGCTAAGTTTTTTATATTATTGTTTTCGTATATACATAAAGTCAAGTGTATATATTAATGTTAATGTTTTTAAATGTCAAGTGATTTTAAATTTATTAATTAGAGAGTAGCCACAGCATCTTTAATTGATCAAAATTTTATTCGAAATCACATGTGGAAATTAGACATTTAATTGTAATTAATTATACGTAATATGATTAGACTTACCCACAGGAATCTTATTGTATTTGTATAGATTAATTAGGGTGTTATATTAAATTATGTTTCTTAATCTACCCACAGGAGTTAAGAAATGAATATGATTTAATAGTTTCATCATAAAGTTTAATTTTTATGCATCTAATTTGCGTAGACTTTAGCCCACAGGCAAGTTTATGTCACTAGGTTCATCTGAGCATAATTTACATTGGTAAGTTGTGATAAAGTTAAGTCTCAATTTTTGTTACTTAGTGTGTATCTTTAAATTTGCAGCAAGTTTACCTGGAGGTTCCTTTAATGTCAAAATTGACGTTCCTGAATTAACTGGTGACAATTTTAAGGTGTGGAAAGAAAGAGTTCTGCTACATTTAGGGTTCTTGCGTTTTGATTATGCTATTCAGAATGATGAACCGGCTGAAATAACTGAAAAAAGCACACCAGATCAAGTAGACCTTCGTGAAAAGTGGGTGAAATCCAACTATCTTTGCACGTTGTTCATTAAGACTAAACTGTGTGCTAGTATCAGAGGTTCAGTCGACAAGCATACTAAAGTCTGGGACCTGCTCAAGGCTATAGATGAGCAGTTCGAAACTTCTGATAAGGCTTTGGCAAGCACCTTAATAATGCAATTCACATCTTTGAAACTTAATGCCACTAAAGGAGTGCGTGATTTTATCATGCGCATGAGGGATACTGCAGCCCAACTTAAGGAATTGGAAGTTACTATGTCTGACACTTTCTTAGTGCATTTCATCTTATGTTCTCTCCCAACTCAATATGCCCCATTTAAGATCTCTTACAATACACATAAGGATAAATGGTCACTCAATGAATTATTGACCATGTGTGTTCAAGAGGAGGGGAGGTTATCATTGGAAGAAGGTGAAAAGGTGAATTTAACTACTTCTACTGATAAAGCATCATCCAGTACGAAGAAGTATAAGACTCACCCTAAAGATAAAGGAAAGGGAAAGATTCCAGCTGAGCAAGTAATTAAGAAGGAGTCGTCGTGTTTTTTCTGTAAAAAGAAAGGACACATGAAGAAAGACTGCGTAAAGTTTAAGGCTTGGCTCAAAAAGAAAGGTAATTTTCATGCGTTTGTTTGTTATGAATCTAATATGGTCAATGTTAATCATAATACTTGGTGGATTGACTATGGTACTACAATCCATGTTTCAAATACCTTGCAGGGTATGACAAACCTTTGGAAACCAGTGGCAAGTGAGAGCGCCATCTATTCAGGAAACAAGATAGGCTCGCACGTTGAGGCCGTGAGGACATGCAATTTAATTTTAAGTACTGGTTTTATTTTGATTTTGGAAAAGACTTTTTATGTTCCGAATTTTGCTCGGAATTTGATTTCAGTTTCTAGACTTGTGCCTTTCGGATATTCTTTTAACTTTATGGACTCTGGTTTTAGTATTTGCAGAAATTCTAAAGTTATTGGTAATGGTATTTTGTCTGATAATTTATATCGTCTTTGTTTACAAAATGATACCATTCAAAACACTATGCATGTTAGTACTGGTTTAAAAAGAAGTATTATAAATGAGGAGTCCTCGCTCTATGTTATGGCACAGGAGATTGGGACACATCTCCATTGAGAGGGTCAAGAGATTGGTAAAGGAAGGGGTACTTAGTACTTTAGACTTTACCGATTTTGAGACTTGTGTTAGTTGCATTAAGGGAAAGCAAACTAACAAATCTAAGAAAGGTGCTAAGAGGAGTTCTGACCTACTAGAGATCATACACACGGATATATTTTGTCCGGATATGAACGCTAACGATCCGAAATACTTTATTACCTTTATTGATGATTAATCACGATATATGCGTCTTTACTTACTTCGTTCCAAAGACGAAGCTTTAGATGCCTTTAAAATTTTTAAGGCTGAAGTAGAGAAACAGTGTGATAAACACATTAAGATTGTGAGATCAGATAGAGGTGGTGAGTACTACGGTAGATATACTGAGGATGGACAAGCATCTGGTCCTTTTGCTAAATTTCTTCAAGAGCATGGGATTGTTGCCCAATACACTATGCCTGGTTCTCCGGATCAGAATGGTGTAGCAGAAAGAAGAAATAGGACATTAATTGAAATGGTGCGTAGTATGAGAAGTAATATTAAACTTCCTTCATTTTTGTGGGTTGATGCGCTAAAGACGGCTGCGTATATATTAAATCGGGTTCCTTCCAAGGCTGTCACTAAGACACCTTTTGAGTTATTCAAAGGTTGGAAACCGAGTTTGCAACATATACGCGTTTGGGGATGTCCGTCTGAGGTGAGAATTTACAACCCACAAGAAAAGAAACTAGACTCAAGGACTCTTAGTGGACATTTCATTGGATATGCCGAAAAGTCCAAAGGTTATAGGTTCTATTGTCCGTCTCATAGTACCATAATTGTGGAATCTAGAAATGCAAAATTTCTAGAGAATGACTTGATCAGTGGGAGTACTATAGGAGTTGAACCTGAAAAGGATCAACATGAAGCTTCACCCTCTGTTTTGAGTAACAGGTTGGTTATTAATCACGGTCCTGAAGTACGACCAGAGGTTCAACAACCAAATACAGAAATTCCACAAAATGTCGATCAAAATATAGTAGATCATAATGAGGAAGAAATTCCATTAAGAAAATCTACTCGAGAGAGGAGATCGACGATTCCTAATGACTATGAAGTATATCTACAAGAATCGGATTGCAGTGTTGGAGCTGATAATGATCCTATGTCATTTTCACAAGCCATAAGTTCTACAGATTCAAATTTATGGATGGATGTTATGAAAGATGAGATGAACTCTATGGCATCTAATCGAGTTTGGGATCTCGTCGAGTTGCCCAATGGTGTAAAAACCATTGGATGTAAGTGGGTTTTTAAGACTAAAAAGGACTCACTTGGCAACATCGAGAGACATAAGGCAAGACTCGTTGCTAAAGGGTTCACTCAAAGAGAAGGGATTGACTACACAGAAACATTCTCTCCTGTTTCTAAGAAAGATTCTCTTCGAGTTGTCATGGCATTAGTAGCTCATTTTGACTTCGAGCTACATCAGATGGATGTGAAAACGGCATTTCTTAATGGCAATTTAGAGGAAGAGGTTTACATGAAACAACCTGAAGGATTCTCCTCTAAAGTCGGTGACCATTTGGTTTGTAAGCTAAATAAATCCATATACGGTTTGAAACAAGCCTCCCGACAATGGTATAAGAAGTTCCATGAAGTAATTTCTTCATTCGGTTTTGAAGAAAATATCATGGATCAATGTATATACCTTAAGGTCAGTGGGAGTAAGATTTGTTTCCTTGTATTATATGTGGATGATATTCTGCTAGCAACCAATGATAAGGGGTTGCTATATGAGGTGAAACAATTTCTTTCAAATAACTTTGATATGAAAGATATGGGTGAGGCATCTTATGTCATTGACATTAAGATCCATAGAGATAGATCCCGAGGCATTTTAGGCCTGTCTCAGGAGGCCTATATCAACAAAGTGCTTGAAAGATTTAGAATGAAAGATTGTTCACCAAGTGTAGCACCTATTGTGAAAGGTGACTGATTCAGTTTAGACCAGTGCCCAAGGAATGATTTGGAAAGAGAACAAATGAAAAATGTTCCTTATGCTTCAGCTGTTGGTAGCATTATGTATGCTCAAGTCTGTACCAGACCTGAAATTGCATATGTTGTTGGAGTATTAGGCAGATATCAGAGTAACCCAGGCATCGATCACTGGAAGGCTGCAAAGAAAGTGTTGAGATACCTTCAGGGTACTAAAGATTACATGCTTATGTATAGACGGACTGATAGTCTTGAAGTGGTGGGGTATTCCGACTCAGACTTTGCTGGTTGCATTGATTCACGAAAATCCACATCTGGATATGTGTTTATGCTAGCTAACGGAGCTGTATCATGGAGGAGTACTAAGCAGACATTGACAACCACCTCTACTATGGAGGCCGAGTTCGTTTCTTGTTTTGAGGCTACCTCACATGGTGTTTGGCTGAAAGGTTTCATATCTGGGCTAAGAGTTGTTGACTCTATTAGCAGGCCGATTCGAATGTATAGTGATAATTCAGCTGCGGTATTTATGGCTAAGAATAACAGAAGTGGAAGTCGAAGTAAACACATCGACATTAAGTATTTGGCCATAAAAGAGCGTGTTCAGGAAAAGAAAGTGATCATAGAACACATTAGCACAGAATTGATGATTGCAGATCCCTTGACTAAAGGCATGCCACCTAAGGGTTTCCAGGGTCATGTAGTGAACATGGGACTTGGTCCCATAATGTGATACATTCATTTATATTATGTTTTTCGAAACTTTCATTTAGTTGTGGATATTTTCTCTTTTAATTATATACGTACGTTCTTTGGTTATTTGTTTTATTGAGAAATATCATTATGTTTTGACCTAGAGTAAACATATGGTTTATTCATTAAGTTAAGTGTGAGTGGTGAGAGGCTAAGTATATAGTAATACATGGAAGATTAATTCTCGTCCCAGAGAATTCGTCGCTATGATTCGTATATGAAGTTCCTCTCTGTTAAATGGGCCAAGTGGGAGAATGTTGGATTTTTATAATTAATTGACTAGATATTATTATTAATAATATTAATAGTCTTATACAAATCCTAATTATATGTCCCATTAATGAGGCAATCATACTATGGACTCTAAACTGTCTCTTAATTCTCTCCCATCTAGGAAACTACTCCCTTATTTGTGTTGCGTTCAAACACTGCTCTTTGATGGAAAGAGCAGTATATAAGAGAATACATATTCTGATTAATTAGGTCACTAAATCTACTCTCCTTTAAGAAAATTACACCATCTAAACAAGTGAGCAGTGAGGGTTTGGAACCGAAATCAGACGACTACAGTGTTCTTCAGAAAATCATATTAATACTTTGGGGTTGATAAAGCTGTTCAGGAATCCGATTAGCAATGGCTGGAGGTTTTATTTTCGATCCTATTTATCGCTTCCGCTTTATTTAATCAGTTGTATGTTGTTCAGTAATATTAAACATACTAATTAAGAATAAATAACTTACAAATAGAAGTTGAACAAAGAATCAAATAATACCACTTTTTATTTCTCAAACAAAAATACTTTAAAAATAGAATTGGATTTTTTTAGAACACAAATTCTCATTTGTGATGACAGTATTTGTAACAAGTTTTTGACGGGTTAAATAATATCCACTTTGATAAATAAAAACAAATCATTTATTATTTTCTAAACATTTTTTATTTTTGTTTTATGTTTAAGCCGTCGCAAGTTTGTGACGATATACCCGTCACAAGATACTTATTGATTTAGAAACAAGGTCACGTGAGATAATGAATGTAGATAGCATGGGATACTTAATGTGGACAGGTTGTCGAATCGAGTAGTGATTGATGGCAATGGCAATTCTAGTCGATCTTCGTGGAAAAGACTCCCTGAATTTAGATTATTAAATATATTTAATACGGCTTCAAATAATACATAAACAACTTAAATGAAACATGTGCTAATTTTGTTAGACTATTCCCAAGCAAGAAATCAATTTAATCGGGTCAATAACTCAATCAATTTAATTAAGAAATCAAACAAAAGTCACGACCTAGGTCGATTGGTGAGTCAATTTACCTCAAATTGGGTCGATTTGTGACTCAAATCGACTTGAGTCAATTCTAATCGATTTCTTAATTACAATTAACTTGACTCGATCCCATATCGACCTTCCAATCGACCTTGTTTGGGGATGGTCTTATAATGACACACGCTTCTTCACTAGCATCTGGCTGTTTCCTCTTCATAAGTTTCGGTTAAGCTTTCTTGAATTGTTATATCTGTCTCAAGTGTAAAACATAATTAATATTCTGTTAACTATTTTGTTATTTCTCGAATTTATATTTTTGTCTCATTCATATATTTGATCATTCTATTGTTCAAAATCAATATTCATGTCTTAAATAAGAATTTTGCGGACTTGTAAACAGTTGGTAATATTGTCGATTTTGGATGTTATTCACTAAAATATTGATCACTTCAATAAGAGAGTAGTGTGGTTCGATTCTTATTTCTTAACAATCGCATCCGTGTATTTTAAAATGTAATTGTAGGCTTCGAACCAAGGCCTTCTAGGCATAAAGGGAGGACAAGCAAAATTTATCAAGGAAGATAAAGCAAGTTTTATGTGGTACATTCAGATCAATTTCACTTTAATATCGTGATTATCCGTAATAGAAAATTGTGTTTTCAATATTTTTTGGTCGAAACTCATGAACTTTTATGAGTTCGCATATTTTGTATACTCGTATAAAGGAATAAGTAAAATATTTACTTAACTTTTAAATTTAAGTTGATTTTCCATAAAACAAAGAGGAGTATTTTACTGAAATCTTTGGAGAACACTATTGCAAAAGCATAAGTCCGATGGGCTATATTACCATTATACTGTATTTAATTTGATCAATGATGTAATACTGGCCCAAAAACTTGTCTAATTATTATCGGAAAAAGAAAGTACATTTCGTAGAGAGTTAAATATTTTTTTTTTTGTGACTAGGGAACCTGCAATTACTATTTTCGATTTGTAATTAGTAAACCCTCTGCTATATGTGATAGGGCACAAACCACGCATACCGGTAAGTGTAACACCTCTCCTATGTATATGCTGAATTGTGACTCAACTCGGTCGAGTTAGAGTAACTCGACCGAGTAGGTCGAACTCGACCGAGTAAGTGTAACTCGGCTGAGTAAGTGTAACTCGACCGAGTAGGTCTGACTCGACCGAGTTGCTCCAATTTGATCGAGTAGGTCTTTTCGAGAATTGGGTCGTGATTAAGTATATAAGTAAATCCGAGAATTATAATTACTTTTACCCTGAATCAGAAACAGTGAAACTTTGATCTCTTCACCCCTTTCTCTCAAATTCCTTCCAAGGTTTTTAGCAAGAGTCTATAGGCGTCGATCATCTAGCCTAGTTCGCGTTTATTAAGTAAGTGTTATTGTAACATCCCGTATTTTCGTAAAATCTAATTTAATGGTTTTAAATTATTTTATGTAATAAAATAATATTTTAATAATTTATTTCGAAAGGTTTTAATTTAAAAGTAAGATCCGTCTTAAGAACCTTAAGTCCTTAAGACGAATACAAACTTGGCATCATTTAAATATCCGACTCGAATACCCGTTCTGCTTTCCTAACCCGTTTCATAATACGGAAAGGACAACTACTTAAACCCTTATAAACCCCCAATGTCGACATATTGCTTCCCCTTCAACTCATTTCCACTGTTAATCAATTTCTCCTAAAACCTCCATAAAACCTCTCTTTCTTTTGTGAAATTCTTCATCATCCGTTCTTCAAATCGCAAAAGTAAGTACATTTTCGGAATCCTCGTTCAATTTCCAAGTCATCCATCACTTCGGTTTCTCAATTCCATCACTTCGAAAATTCGGCCTGTTTTACATAATTCCGTTTTTATGTTCCTAAACTGGTTTTTCCGTGTTGTAGGTGAAGGACTTGACAACCCGGACGTTGATAGCTTCATACTCGAGGAAGATCTTTAGCCGGATAAGCTTGAGAGGTGACGATAATGAGAAACTCGGCCTTTATGTGTATAATAGCATATTTGTTGTGATTCTTGCGTGGTTTCTGTTTTTGTTGTTAAAGGTTGATCAAAGGACTTAGTAACATGTTTAGGATGATGTTATGATGATGAATTCATGCTTGAATCGATTGTTATGTGTTCTTAAGCATATTTTCAGTTTTTCTCATTTTGCGACGGATACAAGTTAAATTCGTTTGAGGATTGTTATGGGACTTACTTGCTGGTAGATTAGTGGTAATTGGTATTTGATATTGTTTGGTAAATATCTTGTGTAGAAATTTTGAAGTTTGTAAGTCGATTATCGAAGTTTTCACATGTTGCGTTTTTGCGAAAATGCGTTACAGGCTCTCTGAGCCGGTCGACCGACCGGCCGCCGGTCGACCGGCTGGGAGAGCATATTGGGTATTTTTCGGGATTTTGAGAATTAGGCCTTGGGACGGCCAGCCGGCCGACCGGCTGCCTGCCGACCGGCTGGTGGTCATTTTTATTGTTTATTGTGTTTTGCGAAGAACCTAGAATAGGGAGGGAGCCCAGCCGGCTGGGAGTGCATTTGGGGTTTGGTTACGAAACTTGCAAAAGCTTGGGAAGGTTTTCCCAGCCGGCCGACCGGCTGCCTGCCGACCGGCTGGGAACCCTTTCTTGTGTGTTCTTGGGTTTTTAAGGAAGAAGAAGGCTGAGAGGTCACCAGCCGGCCGACCGGCTGCCTGCCGACCGGCTGGGGACCCCTGTAAGCTAATTTCGAATTTGAATTCTTAGATCGTTCGTAACTTTCAAACGGTTGATCGGTTTTGATTGAAACTCGTTTTGTATACCTGTGACATGTATTTGAGGTCCCCGATGTACGGGCAACATCATATTGGGTTCGGGAATGGAGTAAGGATAGAGACCCCCCGGTCGGGTAACCGAAAGGGAAACCGGCTCTCCCTCAACTTAGTTCTCGGGGCCAGTTAAGTGTTGATTAGAGGATAAGAAAAGTAGAACTACAGATTAGTTCATAGACATTGGTTGATATTGTATTGATGCGTATTAAGTTATGCCTTAAGCTGGCCTCTGAATTTAATACGTGAGTTGTTTGTCATATATGGGGATATGCCTTAAGTTGGCCTCTGAGCCCTATATGTGTATGTTTGTCGTGTCTGGAACATGCCTTAAGCTGGCCTCTGAGTTCAGACATGTGTGATTGTGATCGCGTCAGGACATGCCTTAAGTTGGCCTCTGAGTCTGACGAGTAGAGCAGCTGCAAAACGGGGTAGCTAAGGAACTGACACCTTGCCCGGAGTGCAGATGTTTGGTGCTAGAACATGCCTTAAGCTGGCCTCTGAGTTTAGTACCTTGTGATGTGGTGAAGGGACATGCCTTAAGCTGGCCTCTGAGTCCTTTACTTTTGGATGCTAGTCTATGCCTTAAGTTGGCCGCTGAGTCTAGTGTCTTGCTGATTGGCAGGTCCATGCCTTAAGTTGGTCTCTGAGTCCTTGCTTGCTGATTGTTTGGTGTTTAGGTTATGTCTTAAGTTGACCGCTGAACCTTTTCACTTGCTGAACGTTTTGGTATTAGGTTATGTCTTAAGTTGACCGCTGAACCTTTTACTTGCTGAATTTATCTGCTTGCCTTGAGTGGGTACGTGTCAGATATAGATATCGATAGTGATGAGTAAATGTATATCTGTTGAGTTATGGTTTGATCATCCAAGGCATTGGGTGACTCTTAGATCGGTTTCATAAATAGTTGGATTGAAAGACCCCCCGACTGGGTAACCAGTAGGGAAACCGGCTCTCCTTCCTATTTGTTTATGAAGTTGGTTGAGAGCCGTGCACAGTAATTGCATGTTAGTAAGAGATCAGATGATGAGATGTTTATGCTTCACATGTTGTTATATGTTGGAGTATTCTGTATTGTTTTATATGTTACGTGTTGTCACAAAAGGTGGCTAGGAGAACTCTAGTCACTCCCCACTGATTGTGGCGTACATGTTTTCATGTATGTAGGTACATGCTGGTTGGAGATGGGTTCACGAGAGCTAGCGAGCGATGATCCGTTCATCATGACTTACCTTATGTCGTTTAGCTGGACTCGTAGTTTGTTACATTCGTTTTGGTGCCTGTAGGGATGTTCCATCCCAGGCTGTGTATATATTTCATTTCAGTACTTAGAACTGTTACTTATCTATTTGGTTTCAGTTTCAGTTTACGTTTCAGTCTAAGACTTCTCGCATGTTTTATCTGTAAAAAGTTTTAATTCCGCTGCAATTTTGGTACTTTTATGTGTTTATATTTCCGCTTTCGCGAGGGGTTTTACAGTTGGTATCAGAGCATTATTGCTCCCGACGCACTCATGTGACCCCCAACCTTAACTTGACCAAATAAACAGATAATGAATGAGAGATGGGTAGATCTAAGGACTTATTTTGTAGTCTATTTGTGATTGCTAATTGTTAAGCTAATAATTGCTTTCTCTTTTGAAGGATGGTGAGACCTAGGGCTGCTGATAACATTGTGCTGCAAGCAATTAAGCATTTGCTTGAGACTCAGAGACAGCAAGCCGGGAATGTTCCGCCTCCTCCACCGCCAGGCAACGAGGCTAATCGTCCTGGTAGTTTCTCATGGATAGCTTCGCAGATGTCCCGTAGCCACGTGAAGACATATGGTGGCGAGGTCGATCCGGTAGCTCTTACCGAGTGGTTCAGGGAGATGGAGAGGAGCTTTGCTATGTATTCGGTGGGTAGAGAGGATAGAGTGCGGTTAGCCACTCACTTTCTTACCCTTGAGGCCGACAGGTGGTGGGCGTTGACAGGACCTACTTTCACTCAGGATCCTCTGTTCGATTGGGATGCTTTCAAGGATAAGCTCGAGACGAGGTTCTATCCTAAAGAGCTCAGATCACAGCGACTCAAAGAATTCATGGATTTAAAGCAAGGCAAGATGTCAGTTCAGGAGTTCACAGACCGTTTCAACCAGCTAGCTCACTTCGCATCGAGGTTTGTCAGAGATGAGGCCGAGAGAGTCTACTTTTACCGTGGCAAGCTAGGACCGCGCATCGAGAGCATGGTTCGTCGAGATTCGACTTCTTTTGTGGAGGTATATGATGATGCTATTTGGGCCGAGAGTTCTATTCGTGCCATAGATGCTGAGACCCGTGCCGCTACTTCTAGTGTGACTCCTCACCAGAGATCCGTGTACCAGGGGAAGAGACCATTTGTTCCTTCTACTTCTTCTCCTTCTTCTCAGAAGAAGCGTTTTGAGAGGTTCTCTGCTCCGGTTGCTAAGACCTTTGTTCACACCGACACATCTCCTAGTGTTTGCCACCGTTGTGGTAAACCTTCTCATCCGGGTTTTGACTGTTTCAAGAATGCTTTCAAGTGCTACACTTGCAATGGATTTGGGCACAAGTCTTATGAGTGTCCTGAGAGGAGCACCGCACTTGGCAAGGCTGCCACTGCTGCTGCAGCGACTAAGGGAGGAAAGCCGAAAGGGAAGATCTTTGTGATGACTAGGGCTGAGGCAGAGGCTCATCCAGATATTGTTGCTGGTATCTTTTCTGTTCTTGGCGCCGAGTGCCTTATTTTATTCGATACTGGAGCTTCTTTATCATTTATATCGACGCAGTTCGCCGACCGTCTAGCTCTTCATTGGTTGAGGAGACTTCTATTTCCTTACCTTCTGGAGACGTGTTTTCCTGCTCTTCGTCCCATAGGGATGTTCCTATTATTATTGGTCAAGCCACATTTCCAGCGGACTTACTGAGATTTCCTCTCGAGGAGTTTGACATTATCCTCGGTATGGATTGGTTATCGCGATACCATGCTCGCTTCGAGAGAAAATCTGTTTGAGGAATTCTTCAGGAGTTCGTGTTTCCTATAGGGGAACTCGCCCTCAAAGGGGTGTTCGTGTTATCTCTTCGATGAAAGCTTCTCATCTTCTTAAGAAGGGTTGCCAAGCCTTCCTGTGTGTTGTTACAGCTGCTAAACCATCGCTACCGAAGCTTGAGGATGTAGCCATTGTTCGTGAGTATCCAGATGTGTTCCCAGATGACTTGCCAGGGATACCGCCAGAGAGAGATGTGGAGTTTACTATTGAGCTTGTTCCAGGTACCGGGCCGATTTCCAAAGCTCTTTACCGTATGGCTCCGCCAGAGTTGAAAGAGTTGAAGCAGCAATTGGAAGAGATGATCGAGAAAGGTTTCATTAGACCTAGTGCTTCTCCGTGGGGTGCTCCCGTTTTATTCGTTAAGAAGAAAGATGGTTCCATGAGACTTTGCATTGACTATAGAGAGTTGAACCGAGTGACCGTGAAGAACAGATATCCTTTGCCTAGGATAGATGACTTGTTTGATCAGTTGAGAGGTGCTTCGAGGTTTTCTAAGATTGATCTTCGATCGGGTTATCATCAGATTCCAGTGAGAGAGGCTGATATTGCGAAGACTGCTTTTCGTACCAGATATGGGCATTTTGAGTTTGTAGTTATGCCATTCGGGTTGACTAATGCACCAGCTATTTTCATGGATCAGATGAACCGTACCTTCAGTGAGTATCTTGACACATGTGTTGTGGTTTTCATTGATGACATCTTGATATATTCGAAGACCGATGAGGAACATGTTGAGCATCTTCGATTGATTCTAGGGATTCTGCGCAGACAGAAATGGTTCGCAAAGTTTTCGAAGTGTGAATTTTGGCTCTCGAAAGTTGCCTTTTTAGGACATGTGATATCCAGCGAAGGTGTGATGGTAGATCCCGCGAAGATAGAGGCTGTGGTTGATTGGGAGAGTCCCAAGGATGTAGGAGAGATCCGTAGCCTTTTGGGTTTGGCAGGCTATTATCGTAGATTCGTTGAGGATTTCTCCAGATTAGCTCGCCCGATGACTCAGTTACTGAAGAAAGAAGCCAAATTTGTGTGGACCGACAAGTGTGAGAGTTCTTTCCAAGAGTTGAAGACCAGATTGACTTCCGCCCCCGTGTTAGCTTTGCCGGAGATCGGAGTGGACTTTGATGTGTATTGTGACGCTTCGATGTTAGGACTTGGATGCGTACTGATGCAGAGTGGTAAGTTAATAGCATACTCATCTAGACAGTTGAGAGTTCATGAGGTGAACTATCCGACACATGATTTGGAGTTGGCTGCAGTTGTTCATGCCTTGAAGATGTGGCGTCATTACCTGATTGGATCCCATTGCCGTATTTTCACAGATCATAAGAGTCTTAAGTACATCTTTACTCAGAAAGACCTTAACATGAGACAGAGACGTTGGCTAGAGTTGGTGAAAGATTACGACATTGAGTTGTTATATCATGAGGGAAAAGCCAATGTAGTTGCGGATGCGCTTAGCCGCAAGACTTCTCACTCGATGAGTGCCATGAGAGTATTGCCCGATGAGTTGTGTTCCGAGTTCCGGAAGCTGAGGTTAGAGATGGTAGGTAGTGGTTTTGATTGGTTAGCTGCTATGACTGCCGAACCGTCTTTATATTGGGAGATTCGCCAGAGTTTGCCTTCAGATGCCGATTTCAAGAAGTTTGAGGCTAAGATTTCGAGTGGTGTTGCACCTGACTTGGTGATTGATGCTGATGGTTTCCTTAGGTTCCGTGGTAGGATGTATGTTCCTGATGTGCCAGATCTGAGGAAGAGGGTTCTTGATGAGGCTCATTTGTCACCGTATTCTGTTCATCCGGGAGGAGAGAAGATGCACAAGGATTTGAGGCTTATGTTTTGGTGGCCTGGTATGAAGAAGGAGATCTTGGATTATGTTAGTAGGTGCTTGACTTGTCAACAAGTCAAGATAGAGCATAGGAGACCTGGTGGTTTGCTACAGCCGCTTCCCGTTCCTCAGTGGGTTTTGGGTACATGATTGTGGTGGTTGACCCGCTTGATCGTGGAGTCCTTGAATGATAAAATGGTGGGTAAAGTTGTAAAATTTGTAATAGGGTTCAATAATCATATGAGAAATTTAAAAATGAGGAGTATTTTTGTCTTAAAAATGTAAAAATATGGTGTAGAGAGCGATTTTAAAAATTTGCAATATTTGGGTTGTGATTTTTATATATTTTTTATAAAAGAGATTAAGTTTTAAAAAATGTATTTTAAATGAAATTTATTAATAATTTACTTGGTTCGTAATTATTTTTTTGTTAGTGCACCTGATTTAAAGTGACTCTTACATTTGATATGTATTTTTACAAAAACATTTCTACTTTAGCATACTTACTAGTTTTACGCCCGTGCAAAAATTGCACGGGTCTAATTTTATTGAATTAAAAAAATTAATAAGAAGGTAAATAAATTTTAAAAAAATATGATTTTAGTATCGGAGTAATATCAATGTAAAAGTAAAGAGAAATTATATACTTGACTTAGACGCAAATAAAACTAATGCATCTCCTTGACATTATAAAAGCATACAAAACTTATTTAGGATGACTTATCGGTTTAAGGTTAAGACGGATCATATATATGTAGAATGAATAATACCAAAAAAACGTTATGCATGACGAAAATAAAATGTGTCCTATAATCCATGAGGAACGATACTGACTCGTTTTAAACTTAAGACGGATAATAGCCGATAAAAAAAAAAAATATATTTTAAATTTATGCTTACGGATTTAGTCCTAAGTTCCGAATCATCGTAATCAACCCAAATTAATTTTTAGTTCGACCTTGTAACTACCCAAAACATTCTACGACATTAGCGAAATATGATCATTTTGATAGTTATCGGACCGTTTATATCGTATTTTAATTTAAATTCAACTAAAAGATAAATTCAACAAAAAACTACTTTTTGTGCTAATATAGAAGATTTTTGTTTTTTATGTATATTTGCAGATTTTTAGTTGAATTTAATTAAAATACAACTAAAAGATTTTAAATCAACAAAAGACTATTTTTTGTTCTGATATACATGATTTTTGTTTTCTCCAATATACCGCATTTTAATGACGACATTGGCAAAATATGATCATTTTGATATATATCGGACCGTTGTATATCGTATTTTACCGTATTTTATCTTGTTTGGCATATTAACTTGTATTTGATTTGATTGGAAAATATAATATAATTTAATTCTTGGACTAACTATTTTTGTTGTTTGTAATTTTTTGTTTTTCCGATTTAATTTTTGGACCATTAAATATCGTATTTTGTTGGACCGTTGTATATTGTTATTTAAATATTCGATTAACAATAATTTGATGATATCGTAGTATTTTATTATGACAATGATAAAATGTAATATTGCAATCGATTACTTTAAATAGGGATGAGAAAATATCATAATTGTTATGAAATATTATAGTATAATATTATATGGATGTCCATATCTTATAATATCTTAGAGTGTTTTATCTTATGGAAACTCTATCTCATTGTATATGTATATATACCCCTCATAATGGAATGAGAACCTACTTTTGTCTCTCTTACTTTCTCTCTATAATTCTCTCTTATCTTTATTTCACAACACGTTATCAGCACGAGTCTCTACGCTAATTTTTTTAACTTATTGAAAAGTGGTATTCTCCAATACAAACATCGTAAAAATATTAATAATAAATAAAAAAAAAAAAAAATGAAGTAACTAGTTGTCTAGTTACGTAACAAAATCAAGTACAATTGCTTGCTTGATAAGTTTTGATTTCTTACCCCTCGTATTTGCGGCTATCGAATATAACAAGAAGACCGGGAAGTCATTGGAATTGGTAAAGATCGACAAGGGTGAGTATAAGGTGGTAACCGAATTTATAATTTTTATATGCATTCATTATTTAAAATTTGAATAATCAAAAGGTTCATCTTAGACCTATTCTACTATTCTCAATTTAATAAGGTACGTTTTCTTGCACATGTTATATTGGTTAATTGTAAAACTATAATTATGATTTTGCATGGTATGTATAATCTATTAAAGGATTTTATAATGTGTATGAGATTATTATATCAGTTGGGTAAAATATCATATTATTATGGAATTGAAATTTCATAGGGAATACCTTTTGAAAAAGGACATATCAATATCATAAAACTGGATTTGGAAGTTCCAAAAGATTTATTTTACAATGATGAGGGATATGTTCATATATTATGACTTTGATTTCAAGTTCAAAGTTTTAAAGGGTGTAAATTTAACACCGTCTCATAAGGGAGATATGTTTATATTATGACTTTGACCTGAAATTCAAAGTTTTAAAGGTTGTAAATTTAACACTGTCTCATAAGGGAGATATGTTTATATTATGACTTTCACCTGAGTTTTAAAGGGTTTAAATTTAACACTGTCTCATAAGGGAGATATGTTTATATTATGACTTAGTATTAAAGGGTGTAAATTTAACAATGTCTCATAAGGGAGATATGTTTATATTATGACTTTCACCTGAGTTTTAAAGGGTGTAAATTTAACACTGTCTCATAAAGGAGATATGTTTATATTATGACTTTCACCTGAGGGAGATATGTTTATATTATGACTTTCACCTGAGTCTTAAGGGGTGTGAATTTAACACCGTCTCATAAGGGAGATATGTTTATATTAGTGACATCAAGACAATATGACTTTGACCTGAAGTTCAAAGTTTTAAAGGGTATAAAACTTAACACCGTCACATCAATACAAATATATTCATATTGTATTTTGGACTTGAAGTTTCATTGGGAAACACCTCATACTATCTTGGGCCTGAAGTTCCAAAAGATTTATTTTATAAAGATGAGGAGATATGATATTGGACCTGAAGTTTCATAGGGAAACTTAAAAACATATCATATTATTTTGGACCTAAAGTTCCAAAGGATGGAAGTTCAAAGTTTTAAAGGGGTGTGAATTTAAAACTGTCTCATGAATACAATAAGTTCACATTGTATAACGCAAGTGGCTAGAAGTCCACATGTAAAAGCTAGTCGCCAGAAGTTCACAGCTGCGATTCTGATACGCATTTGAGTTTTAAATGAATAAAACGGTTTTAGTTAAGAGAGATTATTTCTAAATAGATTTTTGTTCACCTTAAATTGAACAATATAATGATATTTGAAATTAGATCCATTCCTGGAAGTGAATGTGACATCTCATAAAAGACTCTGCCGGTGACAGAGATCGAGAACATGACATTATGAAAGCTTAATGATGTGGCCTTATTGATAACAAGCTTAATGATGTGACCTTATTGAGGCTAATAATGGGGGCTCAAGTAAAGAAATTTTAATCGAGCTTAATGATGTGGCTTTATTGAGCCTAAGAAGCCTTTTTGAGCCAAAATTCATTTCATTTAAAGTAATGAAAGTCGGGTGAGACTCATATATGCTCGAAATTTGATACGATAAAGGATAAATTATATATTATGGGTTGAAATTTTGACATTCACACTATGGCCTGAAGTTCATAGCGTTTGCAAATAATGAAATTATGGCACGAATTATGACCGGAAGTTCATAATGTTTACAAATATTAAAACTGTGGCCTGAAGTGCACAGTGTTTGCAATTTATTCATGAATGTCAAAAACTCATAAATTATGGCATATGGGATTTTGCAATGATGCAATATACTTTTCATTTCACTCATATAATGTAGTCTTGAAGACACAATATCGTGAAAAAAAAATGTTTTGAGTGAAATTATTATTTTATTGGGAGTAAATTATGTCAACGATAGTCCTTATATAGAAGGACGTGGTGTGTTTATTTTATAACACTTATATTACTATCAAAAGTGGATACTTACTATACTCTTGAAAGAAAGAGGACGTGGTGTGTTTATCTTGAAACACTTATATTCCTATCCAAAGTGGATATTTAATATACTCTTGAAAGAAAGGTGTTAATGTGACGCTCATAGGGTATTACGGAGTATGAGGTAAATTGTCGGAAAAATACAACTAATTTTTAAGTTGTTGGAACCTTTCCGGTTAAGAAAACAATTGATTTGTAAATTAAATTATGATCAATTTACATATATAATTATCATGTTATACGACACATTAAAAGGATGTGATAAACATGAGTATGTCATCATTGTATATGTTGACGATTATAATTATTGGTCATTGAGAAAACTCAAAGAGGAATATATTTCTTATTGACGAGTCTTGCCTACATATATGGGACACTTATTGTGTCATTTGTCACATCAATTATCAGGTTGAAAAAAAAGTATTGCTGACTACAAATTTAGCATGAGAAATATAGTCAACTTGGAGTGGCGTTCAATAAGTGAAATTATTGAGACACGCCCAATTCTTATTAAAGTTTGCCATGAATTAATTGTTGGCAACTTAGAAAGTTGCCATGAAATAATTCAGATGTGACATATTAAGGCCATCCGGGTTCTTATTTTACCCGTTTCGATAAACCTGAAGTTTATCCTAAGGAAAATATAAGTGCTGAAACTCTTTCGTGTAAATTTATTAAAAGCAAGACGTTACACGGAGATTGAGTATATTCGATATTTGAGATCTAACAACTACTTGGAGTGTAATAAAGAACGCAAATGTTCATTTATGGATTGTCATTATATAAGGGGCTTGTAGCCACATAATGATTTTTTTCTAAGTAGTTATTGTGTGGTAATCACAGCTTATTATATGAAATCGTTAGTCTCCAAATTGGATATTGTGATTCAGCACATTTAAAATCCAACTGCATTATATGGTTATTATACAAAAAATGCCAATATAAATTCTCATCGGTGAAATGAGAAATTAAGGTCTAAAGTGGTTATGGTTTTTACCACCTTAGGGGGAGAATGATAAGGAAAAGCTGGTAAAAACAAACAAGTATATTATCCCCAACTGGACATGATGTTCAGCGGTTTGTTTCAAATATGAAATACATCACATAGAGGTTCATGAAATTAAAATGATGGTATTCATTTAATAATGAAGATGTATTACTAATACCACTTTGATCATCTTATCAAAAATGTGATATGTTCATACAATGAAATCTATGATTTAATTATAGCCAGATAGCCCTATATGTGGTATAGCGAGCTATAAATTAGTCATAGAAAATTGGTGTAACGAAAATTAGATTCTTGCCAGTGTGAACAACAAACACACAAGAAAGGTAGTGTGAAAGTCATATCGGTTCAAATATTTTCAGTAATAAGAAAATGGCAAGCATGAGCAGTTGGTACTCTTACAGAGTAAAGAAGTTTGGATGTCCCGGAAGTGACATAGATATCTGAATGATAATAGATGGCCTATATAGAAAAAGGAATGGTACCGTATATATTCAGATATTGATCACTGATTCAGTACTGACAATATCACGAGATATTGAAATTATATCGATATGGTTAAGGAACCGATATGCAATTGCGCGCGGAGTTTAATGGACTAGATAATAGGGATCTTATAAATAAGTTCAATTTTATTGTCGACACATAATCAATGATTATGAATGAGCTCATGGACCGGAAGTCCATTTATTGACCGAAGTCAATTTAAGTTATGAATTTTGGAAAACAAAATTGTACAGTTTGCATTATCGAGTCATCATGTGCATTTCGAGATTTAGTTCATCATTGCATTTAGTTTTAATATTTACATTATTATTTGTTTTAGAATGTTGAATATAATTAGTTACATATCATATGCATGCACGTGATTAATTATATTGTTATATTTTGATAAAATGTTTAAAAGGAGAAACGTTATCATATGAGATATTGTAACGAGGATAACTCCTTATAGGAGCCTCTTTTAAATGATCATCAAATGGTGATGATTTATTGAGTTTTGGGAACTCGGGATTATATATGAACCTCTGCGACAAGATTTAAAGGTTATCGTGATTATTTCCAAAATGGAAAATTCAAACTCATATAGAGTTACTTCAAGGAAACTATTATTATCTCAACTTGAAGTTTGAGCATATGAGAATATTATTTAATTGAGCTTTATGCTAAACATGCAATATTATTTTATGGCCCAGAAGTAGTATAACGATTGGAAAATATTGTAGTTAAAATCTACAATGAGGATGTCAATCAATAAATATATGGTTTAGCAAAGAAAATAGCTCAAAGGTATTGGATGATTTATTCAATAATTATCGCATTGATTCTCCTTAATACAAAGAATTAAGGAATGATGGCTACACTCTTTTTCCCTTCGACTAGGTTTTTTGTCCCAACGGGTTTTTCCTGACAAGGTTTTTAACGAGGTAGCAACATAAGCGCATTATTACGCTATAGTCATGATCGTCATTATTGTTGAGATGACAGTTATTTTCGACATATAATGTCATGTCATTTTTGTGGAGAAGAATTATTTCTGTGGAAGTATCAACTGAAATGAAGATCGAAGATTTGTTATGAAATGATTATATTCAGAGTGTGAGTTATCAAAGAAATGTGATATCGAAACTGTCATGGATTTCTATTGACCGGAGATTCAAGTCTATTAACTACAATGGATATTACTTCAACGATCGAGAAGTTATATCAAAGCATGGATCATTTCAAGATTTATCAAGTTATGTCATCATCAGGGGGAGTAACACGCGCTGTACTCTTTTTCCTTAGCTATGGTTTTGTCCCACTGGGTTTTCCATGGAAAGGTTTTAACGAGGCAGCTTTGCTACGCGTGTTTGAAGATTAGTGTACTCTAGCTTTTCCTTTACTAGTGTTTTCCCACGAGGTTTTATAGGAAGGTTTTTAACGAGGCATCTTCTTCAGTGATGGACATCCAAGGGGGAGTGTTATGAAATATTATAGTATAATATTATATGGATGTCCATATCTTATAATATCTTAGAGTGTTTTATCTTATGGAAACTCTATCTCATTGTATATGTATATATACCCCTCATAATGGAATGAGAACCTACTTTTGTCTCTCTTACTTTCTCTCTATAATTCTCTCTTATCTTTATTTCACAACAATAATACGTAATTGGAGAGGAGTAAAAATAAGAATTATGAAAATAGAAGAGAAAGAAATTAAATCAGTCTAAAATTTTATAGTATAATATTATATGGATGTCCATATCTTATAATATCTTAGAGTGTTTTATCTTATGGAAACTCTATCTCATTGTATATGTATATATACCCCTCATAATGGAATGAGAACCTACTTTTGTCTCTCTTACTTTCTCTCTATAATTCTCTCTTATCTTTATTTCACAACAATAATACGTAATTGGAGAGGAGTAAAAATAAGAATTATGAAAATAGAAGAGAAAGAAATTAAATCAGTCTAAAATTTTATAGTATAATATTATATGGATGTCCATATCTTATAATATCTTAGAGTGTTTTATCTTATGGAAACTCTATCTCATTGTATATGTATATATACCCCTCATAATGGAATGAGAACCTACTTTTGTCTCTCTTACTTTCTCTCTATAATTCTCTCTTATCTTTATTTCACAACAATAATACGTAATTGGAGAGGAGTAAAAATAAGAATTATGAAAATAGAAGAGAAAGAAATTAAATCAGTCTAAAATTTGGTGGGCCCATAAATTCCTTATTTCAAGGAACCAATAGGAGACATTTAGAATCTATTCCTTTTATAGGTATAGATTTTCATCAACTTTAACCATTTTCAGTAATAAATTATTTTATATTACAGTTATTCGTACAAACATATTATTACTTCTCTATCATTTCTACTCTAAATAAATACTAGTAAAAATTATACACAAAAACACTTTCCCACACAAACATTTTCCCCCATTTTTAATACTGTTTGTCCGTAACCTCATTAAAAGAATCAACATTTTCAAGAAAAACACATAAAATAACTCACAATTAATTCCAATCTTTGTACCTATATGTAGAGCTGAGCAAAAGAAATTGTAACGAAATTTTTTTACGAATTCAATCGAAATCCAAAAAAACTTCGAATATATAGTGCCATTTAAATTGGATCTCCGATCCAGTTTTTCCGAATAAAGTGATTAAAATCGAATATCCGAATATGAGGACGAATCCAAAGCTAAATTTTAAGGTAGAATTTCTTTTCCATATTATTTTATATTTATATGAAGGTTTAATTTTACGAAACTTTGGATAGCAAAACTGATAATTTTAACCATTTTTAAAAGTTTAGGGTGTAAAATTGTAAATATTACCCTTTACTACTCGCTAGGCTCCTGCATACGTCTACTCATCCTCCATTCCTCCCATGTGCTCATATGAACTCATTCATTCACTCAGTAACTTGCTCAATTCCCAAGAGACTTTCCTCTATAAATAGCAACTCTTACCATATTTATTCATCATCTCAACAAATTACATTAATTCAGCAGCAAACAATGGCTCTTTTTATTTCCTTCATCTTTCTTCTCTTCTCAGCTTATGCAACTGCTCAACTGTGTGAACAATGTGACACCTCTAAAGCTGCTTTCTTTGCTACCGATTCCGGTCTTTCTTGTAAGCATTTCTTTTAGAACTATGCTATCCATCTTCTCTTTTAGAACCTTTTCAAACCTTATTAATTTGACCCGTTTTAAGTTTAAAATCGTTACACCCATATCAGTTTTAGTTAGAATTAGCTCAAATTAACAACTACCCAGATGATACTCTGTGATAATATTAAGTGGGTCATTTTTAATCTGTTGATTAAATGTAGCTGGAGCATGTGGGTATGGTGGTTTGGCCTTGAAGATGTATGGTGGCCATGCTGCTGCTGCTCGTCTTAATATATACGAAGATGGTCAAGGCTGCGGTGCTTGCTATAAGGTACACTACATTTAGAGATCTCAAAGCTGTTAACCTGACTTTATATCCGATACTCGATACTCCACACTCAGACAAGGTATAGATTACTGATCCATTAACTAGTTCAGTTCGGTTCAGATCCTATAAGTTCAGTTCAGTTTAGTTCCTATAAGTTCAGTTCAATTCAGTTTAATTTCAGCCCAAAAGAACGTGGCCGAAGTGTCAAATGAGGTATGATGTAGGGGGACGGAGATTGGAAGTCTGTCATGTTACGTCAGTCTTAAGTCTTAACCACTAGGCTAAGACCTCTTCGGTTGGAAACTGAATCGACCAATTGTCATCTCAGTTGGATATTGCTTTTCCATTTTCTGATTGAATGATATCAAAAGATGGAAACTGAAATGAGATTACTTTGATGTTATGGACAGATACGATGTGAGAACAGCGCAGTGTGCAGTAAAACTGGGACGAACATAGTGGTGACTGATATCCACAAAGCACCGACTAACGAAACAGACTTCGTGTTGAGCAACAGAGCTTTCAGGGCCATGGCTTTGCCTGGCAAGGACAAACAACTCTTAGGCCTTGGAATTGTGGCTGTTGAATATAAGAGGCAAGTAACTAATTCATGGTACTCCGTATTTGGTAAGCCAAAGACTTCTAGTGTGCTGAGACGGTCTTACATGGTAAACCGATTCATTAACCAAACTAAATACGGAATTCATTAGAAATTGTATTAGTAAAATGTTGATTCAGACTAGATCACGAGTCATGAGTCATGACTCACACGTCTCAATGACTTTACCGGCTAAACTTTTTCTCACGTCATAATAAATATGGAATGCATAAGAAATTGGGTTTATCTGAGCTCTAACATGTGATACCGTCTCATATTGAACATACTCGTCTAACACATTTTCCGGTCTCCTGAATATTTAACCTTAATCAATGTTCCACGTCTCACTAACTTTACCAGTTAGCTTTTTATTTGGTAACGAGGGTTTAATCCCCGGACCCATGCATTCCCGCACCACCATATGGACCATATAAGCCACCCCTTTGGGAGCTGCAGTCGCCAAGTGGTAATCGAACTTAGACCTCTCAACTCCTGCATTTCTGCAAGCTTTAAGGTTTAACTCAGTTACCACTGGATTAACACCCCCTTGGTTTACCAGTTAAACTTTTACTCACGATATAATACATGGTTGGTGATGCTCCAGGGTGCCTTGCGTTTACAAAGGCCAAAACTTAGCCATCCAGGTAGAAGCTTACAGCAAACCCCCTAATTACATCGCAATCAAGGTTCTCTACCAAGGCGGCCAAACACGAATCTTAGGAGCTGAAGTAATTGGGGTAAGAATTAAAAAAAAAAAAACATTTCAATGTAGTCGACTTGTTTCTGTATACAAATTTTGAATCTCTGATACAAATCTTCTACATTTTTGTAATCAACAGACTAATACTTCGACATGGGTTTCGATGAGCCATAACTACGGCGTGGTATATGACACAAGCAAGGCACCGACAGGATCACTGCAGTTCAGATTTATAATTGCATCAGGGTTTGATGCACAATACTTCTATACTAATGAACAAATTCTTCCTGCTAAATGGAAGCCTGGAGCCGTGTACAACTCTACTGTTCAGATTAGCAATATTGCCATTGAGAAATGCAAAGCTTGCAAGGGATTCAAGCACTGAATTCCGCGGAGTACTGTTTGTGTTTAGGAACTTCCTATCGTATACTTCTATAGTTCTATGTAAGTTACTCGATAAGCAGGCGAAATGCGCAATGTGGGAGTTTGTTTCCTGTATTGCTTGTAATTTCAGTATCAGAATTTGATGATGTTAGAGGCAAAGTACTGCTGCCTTTTCTGCAATAAACAAAATTTAAGGCCTTCATGAGCAGACAATGGTCAGTTTATTATATTCACTTTAATATCAGATTTTAGCTTCACATGCCAACTAACTCAATATGGTTTGGATATAGAGATGGGAGTGGACACGCGCCATGACCCAATACGATAGGGCGTGCCATTGGCCGAGTGCCTCTTAACGATGATATGCCCAGCCCACAAATAAAAAAATGCACAGCCCATTAACCATGTGATGGCAGTAACTGAACAAGGGTATTTTTGTAGCAGTTGTAATCTGCCATACGCCCATACCCAATTCTAAGACCATTTAGGGGGAAATTCAAGCTTTGTATGTACTCCTACAAACTTGGGTATCGTGATGAATAGTTGAATACACACCTTTATTGTTCGGATCCGGTACCGCCATTGGTATAATAGAGTCAGACTCCTTGCAATGTAAGCCCGTTTAGCAACACCAAAGCCAATGAATGATAATGATATGATAATGATGATGATGATAATGATTTGTACCTTGCACCCCTTTTGGGTCATTTGGATGTGTTAGTATGGGTTAGGATGCCATGTCCCACACTGCTAGTGTAAACGTGATATATCATTTTTATAAATGTCCTTAAAATATAATAATACGAGGTTTTTGTGGGTAAATCCGTGAGGCTTGGCCGAAAGAGGACAATATCGTAATATTATAGACAATGGCGACCAAGTAAAGGCCCAACACAAGGTATTAAGTCCAAGGTAGGTGGGAAACATTTTTTTTGGGTTATGATTTTAATTTGAGGAAGAGGTAATTTTGTAAAAAAAAAATTCAAAGTGGGGCGGAATGTGTAGAGTGTAGTCTTGTACTGTAGAAGTTTCTTTCCATAGATCCAATAAAAATTACTCCCTCCTATTTTGAATAACTGTCACATTTACCGTTTTCGTCTAGTCACGTAAATGTCACATATTCCATTTTGCGACATTGTTTATACTTATTTTATTCACTTTAACCCACAATAATACCCCACCTTACCTCACAACACTACTTATTTTAATCACCTCTACTCACAATAATAATCAATAATACATTCCTTCTCTCCAATCTTCCCACCCCACACATTACTTTACATTAAACAAATGAATTCCTTAATTCCCGTACCCAACCCGAAATAGGACAGTTATTGGAAATAGGAGGGAGTATATGAGACGATATTTTCGATTTTTCTTAGTTAATCATTAATACTTATAGACAAAAGTTTGGATTAATCTCATAATATAACCTTTTATTATTGTTTAAAAAAACAAATCTTATAAAGTGCACTTACCTACTTATGAAATATTATATCCTTTTACTTGATTTCATAGACAAAAGTTTAAATATGGATAAACAAATAACTACCCAACAAGGGAACCACATATTATATATTTAATTTTCCTTAAAATCATGAACTCTTAATACTTTAGCAAAAAAAATGATTTTGCGCATTGCTCCAAAGAGGTATTGATAAGGTTTAAAACCAGAAAGTAAGGGTTTATGATCGAATTACTTGATGATATTTGGTATTAAAATTTGGATTAAATGATTTTCTTTTGGCAAATCATCGTTATTACGGTTAAATAGTATTCATGTAAGTAGAAAAGATAAAAGCAAAATATCTGAAAAAATAGCATTTTTTTTATATCATTTACTTATATAAATAATATTTGACTCGTTATAAGCTTGCGACTGTCAATAGATATGTCCGTTGCAAATCATAATTTTTTTTTTCGTTTCAAGGTTTAAGAGCTAGCAAGCACTATGAGTTCCTCTCTTTCCTTTGACGGCTCACCAAACTTATCTAAACAAATGTTAAATTCAGTGCATCACAACGTTAGCCGCTCGCTAGTTGTCCACAACTACTCCACAGCTATAAGCCTATAACTACAAGCTTTATAACCACATTCCTAATCTGTTTAATTACAAATGGAAATTAACCGGCTGAATTATTTATTTATTTATTTTAGTTAAAGGTTAACAAATAATTAGAACGGAGTTGTATGTAATACTATATTCGCTTGTTTGATTCAATTGTCTTATAACTCTACATTATATATACGGAGTATTAATTTAGTCGGTTATAAAAGGTAAAGGAAAAAGTTGGAAAGAAAAGGTTTTTAGCCTCCTCATAACATCATAATCTATAATATAATTGGATACAAAAAGATATCGATAAGGCTCAGGAGATGATGCTCAAAACAATTAAGGTAGAAAACAAAAAATTTAAATATTTGTTATGGAATTAGTTTGGGAATTAATGGAATAAGTAAGATAAGAAAAGCCAATAGACCCGCGGCACCCACCTAGTAGATGATTGTAGATTTGCAGCGGATTTTATTTTTGAAAAACATTTGAGAAAATCGTCACACTACTAGGGTCGATTCTAAACATTTTGAGACCCTAGACAAAATCGTAAAATGAGGCCCTAATTTTTTTAAAAAAAATCATGTAATCCATTTGTAATTAATTATCTAACACAATTAAATAAACAAAACAACAGATGTAAAAAGCCTTTTGAACTAGATAAGGTTGATTACTAAAAAATTCTTAAAATTTTAGAAGAAAAAATGATTTTGGATTTGGGGAATTGGAAAGAGTTTCAATTTAATGGGTGACACATGTTTTCATTTGCGACCGGCATATCTATCGCAAACTTGCGACGGGAAACTAATACCCATGTGGAGTATATAAGACAAAATTAAAATGTTTCGAAATTAAAAAATTGTTTCGTTTTATTCATCCACATGAATAATACTTGCCTCATTGCAAACTTGTGACATATGTACCATCACAAGGAAGACTTGCTGCACAGATTACTCCTAGTTGTTTACGATAATATGGATTGAGAATATTTATTAAATTTAAAATCGATTACATAGACTAAAAATAAAATATTTAGAAACTAATACAAATGTGTATATTTATTATATAAAATAATATTTAATTTATTTTCATCTTAAAACGAGTATCTCCGTCCGCAGAAATTCTTAGGTACACTCGGTGTACCACGTCATCGTACACCCTACCCAATGAAAATACTAAAATTGAATAAATTATCTATTAATAATAGAACATAATCTTTTTAAAATAAAAATAAAGGTATCTCATTAGCTAGCGTGTACGATATTCTTCGGTCCGGATTTTCTCCATTACCCGAAAAGAAATGGACCTCCATTACTTTTAAACGGTCCGGATTAAATCTTGAGACGATCTAGCGGTTGTAATTATTTCATAAAAATAATGTTTTATTGGATGGATAGAGAAAATATATTAAAATAAGTGTGTATTAGAGAGGTAATGGAGAGAAAGTAATGGAGAGGATCCAAATTCGATATTCTTATACATCCGCTAGATCTAGGGTTTCTCATATCTACCGTTCAATGGTCAAGTAGACGTGAACCTAAAATCCGACGTCACTTTTGTTGACGCCAACACAACAACAGGCAACAGCCAACAAGCTAGTATATGTGATATCCCACAAGTCGGCCATCCTACTCTTCTATCTTTTCCGCGTTTTCTCAACTCCTCTTGTCACTTACTCTTACACACTTACACGTATATTCATGTAATCTTATCTAATTAATCCTTTTTAAGATCGAATATCGATTGATTAAAATGGGTTAAATAATATCCAAGTGAATTGACCGGACTAACCTTTTGTTATGCTAATTCTTAACACCTTCTCTTTTTCTTTTTTTACCTTCGATTATACTTCATTTTCCTCTAATAATCAGTTAAAATATAATACTCCCATAGGTAGCACAGACATTTCTCCTAATAAGTCGTACCGTGTCCGATATCGTGTCCGACACCGACACTCCACGGACACACGCCGAAACGTGTCCAACACCTAAACAACCGTGTCTAACTTTCTACATTTATTTGGGCACGTGTCTGACGCGTGTCCATGGTATTTGAGCCGTGTCCGTCGCGTGTCCACGATATCTGGTTATCATTTACGGTGAATGATGTTCTTGAGATGAGAAGTGCGTTATCGAAAGAGATCAATTAGAATATTGATTTGGATGAGGAATGAAAATAAATTTATTATCAAGGGCAAGTTTTACATTCACTTATTTAAAATTAATATCAAATACTTTTACAAAAATAAAATCAAAAATTTAGGACCTAAAATGTATATTTTATTAAATTTAAACGCCGTGTCCCGTGTCCTAAATTTTATGATATGTCGTGTCTCGTGTCCGTGTCGTGTCCGTGTCCGTGTCCGTTTTGGTGCTACCTAGATACTCCCTCCTATTCTGAATAACTGTCACATTTGCCGTTTTCGTCTAGTCACGTAAATGTCACATATTCCATTTTGGGACATTGTTTATACTTATTTTATTCATTCTAACCCACCATAATACCCCACCTTACCCCACAACACTACTTATTTTAATCACCTCTACTCACAATAATAATCAATAATATATTCCCTCTCTCCAATCTTCCCACCCCACACATTACTTTACATTAAACAAATGAATTCCTTAATTCCCGTGCCCAACCCGAAATGTGACAATTATTCAGAATAGGAGGGAGTATAAGGCGCTATCCACTTATCATTTGACCCTACCTGATTTGTATACTAACTTAAACGAATACGAGGGACAGTACAAGCTATATTTGTCACATGTTTATAATAGGTTAAATAAAATTCATTTAGGTAGATAAGACAGATTATCCGTAAGTCCTTAGACCCTTTTATTTTTGTCTTATATACTTAAGTGATGATATTTGATCCGTCACAAACTTGTGAGTGAAGTGGCGGATATACTCATTACTGAGACACTTATTATTACCCAGTTTAATACGTTTTGAATTAAAAAATAATATACTCGTCTTAAATAAATAAACAAATGAGTAATGTTATCTTCATACTTTCTTCCACTTTTTTTCCCTACATTTTCCTCTCACAATCGATTAAAATATCGTTTAATTTTGGGTCTATCGACTTACAGTTTGACATTACACGATAGTACTAAATTACTACCAAGTACTCGTATTAGATTGTATTGGAATGATAAGATGAAGATGGAATATGTAAAATAAATATAGTCAATGAGTATAGTCAATGTTATCTGTCTCCCAAAAGAATACGAATATAATATTCCAGTTTAACCCAATCATATTTACTCAACCGTGTTTCTTTCTAATATCTTACTATCTTGGTGTGTTACAGTCTACTGGCCACTCCCTCCCTAGGTCTCTTTAAATACCAAACATCACCATCTTCATTTTCATCACGCATACACACATCATATTCATACATCTTCAAATTACAAATATCTGTTCAAATCTTAATCAATCTCATCTTTTTTTAACATAAATATAAATATAAATATAAATATAATTATAAATATGTCGTTTATAATCGTCTTGTTCTTCACTCTCTTCTCTATTGCAACTGCTTGTGAAGAGTGTGTGCTATCAAAAGCAGCTATCTTCACCAAAGCTTCATCTCTTTCTGGTAACTCTATTAATTAATTAATTTGATTCAGACCCATTTAATTTATTGTTTAGATAAGATCATATTAAGATTGACCCAGCTAGTATTTTAGCATTTAATTAAGTGGGTAATCTTTAATTTTTGAATTTGATGTAGCTGGAGCTTGTGGGTATGGTTCCTTAGCTTTGAAGTTTAATGGTGGACACGTGGCAGCTGGTGTTCCTTCACTTTTTAAAGATGGTGCTGGTTGTGGTGCTTGCTATCAGGTTCAAATATATGTTTTATATTCCTCTTAATTTTCCGATCATCAAACGTAAAGAAATGATCGGAACAGAAATAATTGTTTTTATTTTTTAAATTTCGGTAAGAATCAATTCTGAATTTTGTAATTTGTTGGACAGATAAGATGCAAGAATAGTGAAATTTGTAACAAAGCAGGGGTTAAAGTGGTGTTGACTGACATCAACAAAAGTAACAAAACAGACTTTGTGCTAAGCAGTAGAGCTTTCAGGGCCATGGCCTTACCTGGTAAGGACCTTCAAGTTCTGAAGCTTGGAGCTTTAGACGTCGAATATAAAAGGTACGATTGTTTTCCTGTATATTAAGACGGTTTTAAACAAGATCGGTTTTTATGATTATGCCTGTGTATTGTTAGTTCTTGTGTTAATCCAATTTGATTATTACTGATTACTAATTACTAATTACTAATGATCACAAATTGACAACCTTGGAATTAGACTACTAGTAGTTTTGGGTTTTTGCTTTACTGACTGACTTTAGTTTAGTTCGGATTCATTCGTTATTTTTGGTGAGAAACCACCTTACATTTATACCCATTTGTGAACAACTACCTTACTTTTTATTTTTTTTTGTTAAAAACTGCCTTTTATTTATATTTTTTTGTTAAAAACTACCTAAAAACAAGTTTTGAGACCAATTTCTATTTATTATTGGCTTCACACGTGTGATTTCTCTAAATTTTCATTCTTATTTTGTCGTTAAACTTGATATCCAAGCATATCCTTTTTATCTAAAGTTCTAAACAAAACGGAATTCTTGCCATTAGCTTCGGAATAATTGTTCCGGATGATGAACATGGGCTAAATGGTATGAACTCTATGCTATTAGTGAAAAATTATTCCACCTATTCATTGATAGCATAGAGTTCATACCATTTAGCCCATGTTCATCATCCGGAGCAATTATTCCACATGCTTAAAGAAAGAAATTGAAGTTAATGATAAGAATTTCCTTTCGTTTAGACCTTTAGATAAGAAGAATAAGCTTGGATATCAAGTTTAACGACAAAATAAGAATGAAAATTTAGATAACTCACACTTCTGAACCCAATAATAAATAGAAATTGGCCTCAAAATTTTTTTAGGTAGTTTTTAACAAAAAATTAAAATGAAAGGTAGTTTTTAACCAAAAATAAAAAGTAAGGTAGTTGTTCACAAATGGACATAAATGTAAGGTAGTTTCTCACAAATTATCCTTATTTCAATTCACAAATTCTCGTTTTAAGACGGGCCTTATTCGTCTCAACTTAGATGGTTCAAATTTTTTGTCTTCATTATCAGTGTTTAAGTAGTATTATTTGACAGACCTGCTGATTTCAATTAACTATGGTTCGGATGTTGGTGTTATTGGTTTGGGTGTCATCTCGGTGTAGCTTGCAAGTCTCTGTTTTTCCAGCTTAATTTCAACTCCTTTTAATTTTGTTTGGTTGCGTTCCGTTAAGTTTTATTTAAGTTCATTAAATTATGTTCAGTTAATCTCTTTATAAAATTACTAAATTCATTTCATCTCGGTTCCAGCTTCAATTAAGCTTGACTGCAATTAATTCATTTCAGCTCTTTTCAGCCGAAAAAAACAGAGCCTAAATGGTCCATTTGTTACAAAATAAAATTCTAAACCGAATTTCAATTGGCTAGAATGTCTGTGATTTTTGATATATTCTTGTGACATAAATTTGTTTAGGTCCATATAAGAAATAGAATTATTCCAGGTTTCTAATTACCTAGCAGAAATAGAAACTAAATCCTTATAACCCAGGTTTAAATTCCGTTCACAGTAAATAAAATCGCCCTTGTGGCCTCCTTTGCACCAAAAAAACATATTGGTCCTAATACCGTTAAAAAGCTATATACAATGTAAATATTAGTAATACAAACTTACTGTCATCTACGTTCCGAGTTATGTCGGAACGTGGACAGCTCTAGATTAACCCGATGAAGAGTCGGACAAAATCCTATTTTTTACACGTTCTGTTAAAATGTATAGCGAATTTCAACTATTTTGTCGAATAATGATTTAGTGGCCCCTTGTGACACTGTCAAGCCTATGAATCAATGGTATCCTTGTGAACCTCCGCTCTCTCATAATGATCCTAACTAAAAACATGGAGCTACAAAGCATTAAATGGAACGCCTTGGCTTGTCCGACATTTAGCTCACATTTTATAACTGGCAATTAATCAGTTCGACATATCCGCATATATAACAGCAGCGTAACACTAGTACATATCTCGACACCCATACTATATATGATCTCATTGTTTTGAACTATTCTGAGTATGACAAAATAATACAGCTATTTTCTGCAACTTGACCTGCTTGCATATTTGTTCTTATGTCGATACGTTGCATCGATCGCACACAATAAATGCATACCGAATGTATGTTTGTACAACTGGCTAATGGTTGCTAATTGGATGTTACATTGTGTTTATAAACCCTAAACCCTAATGTTACATTGTGTTTGTGTGTGCATCAGGGTACCTTGTGATTATAAACGTCAAAACATGGCCATTCGTGTCTACCAAACCGAAGTGTCTACCAGAAATCCCGGTTATCTGGCTATTCAAGTACTCTACCAAGGCGGCCAAACTGAAATCGTAGCTATTGATATTGCTAAGGTAAATTACACCGCTTCTCGACGTCCTGCATACGCACATATATGACCAAAGTTCGAAACTAATTTGTTAAGTCAATTGTCTAGGTTGGTTCATCACGCTGGACATTCATGACCCGCAAGTTCGGCTCAGTCTGGGAAACAAACAGATTTCCTGGTAACGGACCATTGCAGTTCAGGTTCGTCGTAACTTCAGGGTTTGATGGAAAAACGATATGGGCCAAAAGTGTTCTACCAGCTAACTGGGTGCTCGGCGGTGTATACGACTCCAAAGTCCAAATTAACGACATTGCGTTGGAAGGCTGCACACCTTGTGCTGATACCGACTGGAATTAGTCGCTAATTTACCCGTGCTGCGTTTCTTTCCCTTGTATAGAAAATTTTAGCTCGAAATTATTTTAGCTCTAAATTTTTTCTATAAGTTAAATATAACATGTTTTGTTATTTGATTTATTATTTTGTATTACAAGTTTACAACAGCTTTGTAATTCCTTTTGGTTCATTTTATTTCAGATTTTGTATCCACTCTATTTTAACTTTGATTTTTTACGGTTTTCTCTTATTTTTATCTTTATGTGACGACTTTATTAAATTAATACGGTCTTAAATAATAAACGGGTCAAACTTATTCATGGGTTGACTATTGGGAACATGATTAGAGAATCATGCTGATCAAAGTTACAAAGATCTGCATGTTTATAGTGGTCTTGATTTCTAATTGATCTCGATTCAGACTTCTGAGTTCTGACTCTTGACTCTACAGAAACATAGAACGAGACTTGGCCGACTCTATCAGATGTAAACATTTCACGTTTTCTTTTCTTATTTTCCTTCTAGAATGTTTATTCAATATTATAAACAATTCCTCCATTCTAATCATTTGTATACGTTTCTTAAGCGGAGTTGGTACCTCATACGCGGTTTTACTAAATCATACACGTATAAAATTAAATGGAACGGTGAGAGTACAGATATTACCAATTACATTTTTCCCAAATTACCATTTTCCATACGGTTTGTCCGATCCTATCAGTGTACCAAATTTATTCTAAAGTTATATTTTGAAATCTTCTGAGAAAAAAACCGACTAAACAGATTCACATATGCAACAAGATGGAATTCGGAGAATAGTATTATCAAATAGAAAATGTTAACAAAAATAAAGAAAATGGAATGGCAACACCAATACCAACAAATTTTGAAACCCGGTTACAACAGCTGCTCAGTAATAGTCTACGTGTGGCGGGATTTGAATATTACAACCAATTATCCAAGATATATTCAATTTAATCAATAAGCCAAGATATCTCCGATCATATCTCCGATCAGTTTGTTAATGGTCACAGATTGGAACACCAAATTGGAATTTTGAGTCAGAATTACGGGGCAGTATGCGACACAAGTACCCACTGTGCTGGCATGTAACCCGTGTATGCAACAAAAATACCCACATGATCGTACAAGGCTTATTGATCTCACATGTATATACTCCGTATATCATTAATTCGGTTCAAGGACAATACCATCAGTTAATTTGAGCAATGCAGATGTTTGGTTGATTGGGTCGGGTTACCAGATTGATGTTCTGTGCAGTTTATTACGACAGCATCAAGATGACTGTTTATAGACTGTTGCCACTGTATAATTATTATTAGCAGAAGCACCAGCACCAGTATGACAGTACTAAAAGTGACTAAACTATTCTTGAAGAAAGGTCATCTTACGGCAAATCAGCAATGAACCATAAACATTTGCAGATAAGCCGTGTTGTCTAAAAAATGCCACAAAAAGATTACAAGAAAACACAAATCCTCCATTGTAGCAGCAACAAGCGTTAACTATGGACCGTCTTTCTACAAAAATCAGCCTACAAATGTTTACTTTGAAAACAGGGTAGTGCAGTCATGAACTATGGACCGGCTTTCTACAAAAATCGGCCTACAAATGCTTACATTGAAAATGAGGTAGTGGAGTCATGAACTCGTGTTGATGTGAAAATTCGTTCTCTAAAGAAAAAAATCTGCATGTCAGTCCACTTCAGGAAAGACCAATGAGAACATTGCATGATATCAATCAACATGTAAAATTAGACCAATTTCTCGATAATTCGCTCAAAGCAAACAGACAACTCGGTATCATCCTAAGCGCCCTTCAATGGGGACTCGATCCAAAACATTCTACCCTTTTAATTATTTTCTCTAAGACCTGCAGCATTAAACAACCAAGGGGTCACCTTTAACACTTGCAGATGTGCCGGCACAGCAAATGTGATGTCAATTCCTTTTTTTTTAACAAGGCTAAATGCCTAAAATGAAACTGAAGTAAGCAGAGAAGCGAGCGACAATTTCAGGAAAGACGGCAATTAGATGAAGAGAATGAAAAGGATCACCAAGTCTGTCAACGTTTTCGGGTTCAAATCACAGGAAAATGTAAAATTAACCAATACACCATAATACTCTACTCAGCCAGTTTATAGTGTCCCCTGCTGACTTCGATGATCTACGCTCTAAGATATGGTAGATAAAGGTTCTGGAAACTTAGAAAACAGCTATTACCTTAAAACACTTTGTTGCCTCCCATCTGGGATTGCAAATAAAACAATCGGCTTTGAACGTCTCACAAATGGGACATCACATCGGAAGTACCCTTTCCGCTCCAACTGGATAACTTCTCCATGTTTCAGGTTCCTCATATTTGCATCGCCGATGGCTAAAGTTTCCTTCTTTGTCACAGGATTCAGCACATCAAGGAAATCTTCATCCTCTTCCACCTGATACAAGTGTTATAACAGGAAAATCGTTATAAGAGATGGTATTTGCTCTATTCTATCTTGCAAACAAATGTGAAACTACACCCGTCTCGCTTGGTTTCAGCCAAGAAGGTGCCATATTAATAAAACACAGAACTAATGTTTAACTTATAATTTATTCACATTAATTAACTACCTAGTGAATTCTTCACAGAAGAATCAAACATATGATCAATATTGTCTACGAGACCATCTCATACAAGAATTTGTGTTACGACATACCAAACAATAAAGAAAAAAAAAGTACCTTCTTCTTTGCGATTAGGTAGTCAAACTCCATGAGTTGAACTTTAACCAATTCATCTATTTCAGGCAACCAAGTTAGTTTCAACTTGGTGGTCTTGACAGATCCTTGAAGATTCAAAACACCCACTAACTGTGTCACATGTCCTGTTTCGTCCGTCTTAATCTCTTTAATAATGGCATTACCCCAATCCATCAGAGTCACTTCTTCATTGGCAGAAATGGCTATTGCATCAGCATACTCAATCCATATGTTCTTTGTGAATGTTGTGCACTTTTCCCCGGCACCCTCATACTTTTTATGTCGGGGTATGATGCGCGTAAATGGCACATCAGGACCATCAGTTAGAGTGATTAAAACACGGTGCTCCTCAACCACAGCCGTATGTCGTGCACACACAGGATCAATGATCTTTTTGTTTATTGTCCAGAGCTTGTCCCACTCCATGAGATTAAGATTTTTTGAAGCCCCCTACAACAAAGATAAAACAGTAAATATTTGATCTGTTTACGCCAACCGAAATTTTCCAGAAAGGCAAAGGGGTATAAGTTTAAGTTGTACCTGCTCAAGAATGAACTGAATCAAAGCATCTATTTTCAGCCCTCTACGTACAATTCCTTGAACAGTAGGAAAACGAGGATCATCCCAGCCATCAACCTTTCCATTTTGAACAAACCAGAGAAGCTTGCGTTTGCTAAGAAGAGTATAAACCATATTGAGCCGACTAAATTCATATAAGTGAACTTTTCTTAGTCCCATATCTTGCTGAATCCTATGGTACTGGGCATTACGATCATGATATTCACTAGACCGAAGTGCATGTGTAATGCCTTCTACAGAATCCACAAACGGGCAAGCAAAGTCATAGGTCGGATAGACCTTATACTTAGATCCAATCCGATGATGAGGAATTGGGTTACATCTGTAATACACTGGGTCTCGTAAAGATTTGTTGGGATCTTGCATATCCAGTTTACCCCTAACACAGCACATTAAACCCCTTTCAGATCCAGCAATCATTTCTTTCCACAACTCAAGGCTCTTCTCCACACTTTCATTCCTACGTACCGATTCAATCCCATCCATCCTCTCTTTTTGCATTTGCTCACGTGGAGTGTCATCGACATACGCTTTGCCCTGTTTGATTAATTTCTCAGCCATTTCCATCAACTGAGGAAAATAATCAGAAGTATATGTTACAGCATCATAACCAATAGCCAAAGTCTCGATATCCTTTAGAAGATTCTCAACAAACTCGCTACTTTCCTTTGATGGGTTTGTATCATCAAAGCGAATAATCAGCTTACCCTTGTACTTTTCAGCAAAATATTTATTAAGCAAAGCTGCTTTTGAGTGTCCTATATGAAGGTACCCACTGGGCTCTGGAGCAAACCGTAAACAAACTTTCCCCATCTCAGCATCTGGAAGATCTACTTCAGAGCGACTGAGTGTTTTAACCTTTTCATTGTTATTTCCAGCAGCAAGTTTTGGATCAGTTTGGGAAAGTTGATCTTTTGATTTTCCCGTAACTTGCTTCCCAGAACCCTTTTTCAGAGTAAAACCTTGCACAACCTCATTCAGGCTATTGTACTCGGAGCTTAGAGAATTGTACCAACGCACCACATTTAGATACTTCTTATTAGACTTTTTCAAGCTCTCCCATCTCATCCCAGTGGCTACAAAAGAAGTCCAAGCATACAAAATTCAGAAACACAGGACATCTTACATCAGAATATGAAAAAACAGTTTGGAGGTAATGATGCACCACAAATCGATACAGCAAAACCAAACTCGGCAAAGAGAAATGGTTATCACAAGTCTGTAAATTTACATTACAAATGAAGTAAAGTAAATCGCTTGTAATGCATTTTAAAAATAAGAAAGCTTTTAGTACCAAGCATATTAGCCTTCACCTAAAGATCAATTTTGGAATTGTCGATAGTAATAACAAATTAAATGATGCTCGGACTCGCCTGTTTTCCGGGCGTACCCGTGTCCGGACGATCCGACACGGACACTGACACAGAATTCGTGTCCAAACAGCAGCTTGGAAAACGGACAAGATTGCAGTTCAGATCGCCGGAGAAGATTGAGGAGTTCGGTACGAACCATGAAAGACCACGTAGCTTCGCCAAAGGAGTTAGCACAGAGGGTTTGGTGGCGGGAGGTGAAGGGAAATGAAAGGGAGGGAAGACGCTTAAAGCACGGTGGCTTTGGTGGCCGGAGAAGAAGGGAGATGAAAGGGCGGGAAGACTCTTAATATTTTACTAAGTGGTTTTGAAAAAGTAGATAGGGAATAATTGGGAGGTGAGAGTAGGGGCTGCTGACTATTAGGTTACTTTTTAGAAGAGTGGGTTGGGCTTTTGCAACATTTACAATAACGTTACTTTATTTGACACAACTTCCAAAAACAGAAATATAAGACTTTTCCTATTTTCAATAGGGTATTTCCTTGAATGTAGAGCTGGACAATGTAGCGGGCCAGCCAGAGCCGGCTCAGTTACGTGGGCCAATTTTCTAGCCCACGCAGGGCTAGGGCTAGGACAGCCCAGCCCGGTAGCGAATAGGGCCAGGGCCGGATTTTGTCATCCCAACCCTATCCGCAGCCCTGTGTAAAATGCAGCCCTATTCGCAGCCCTGTGTAAAATGAGGCCCAGCCCAGCCCACTAATAAAACTAACACAATTAACACAAATACAGCACACAAACACAACTAGCAGCCCTACATGGCTGGGCCAGGGCTGACTTTTCCTGGCCTAGCCCAGCCCTATATTATTTTAGGCCGTGCCAGGGCTGGCTTTCTTCAGCCCGGCCCACCTCTGGCCCGGCCCGGCCCATTGTACAGCCCTACTTGAATGTAGGTTTTATATCAAACACAACTTTTTAAAAAACTTTTTTTACAAAACAGTACCTTTTAAAAAACAATGACCGTGTCCAAATGTGAGATTGGATACAAGTTGACCGTATCCGAGTATGAATATTGGATACTTTGACCGTATCCAAAAATAGTCGTATCCGCTTTTAATTCGTATCTTTGTATCCTTGATTTTAGGGTTTCAAGTGTCCGACACAAGGATTCGTACCCGAGTCCGAGCATCATAGTCATAGACTCCCCCCTAATCGGCACCCCTACTATTCGATTGAAAGACTACAAGGACTCCAAGTAATGAAAAGAGGTATTGCTCAAAGTTTAGAGTGGATATAACAGCACCTGCAAGGGCAGCCCACAGATAGATGTCTGCAATGGACACATCATTGCCTACCAAAAAGGTGTTAGTTGAAAAGTATGAGTCCAGATAGCAGCAGCCGACTTCGAATTCTGATCCTTTCTCAAGAATAGTGAGGTATTCTAACCACTCATCAACCTTTACAGATAAGAATGAAATCATACAATAATTAGAAAAAGCTCATGTTATAAATTTAGTAATATAAAAGCATCATGAAGCCAATACCAACTTAGCAAATGAGATTGCAAACCTGTCCTGCCCGAAATGCATCATTCTCATATAAGTTTGAGTTGCTTGCTGCTCTGCCTATGTATCGAAGAATTACAAGAGATCCATGGAGCTTCAACCTATTGCAAGAGATATGTTACGAGTTAACTATGAAGGAAAGATTCGAGTTATGAGAAAATGTAGCAATTAGACCTCAATTATAGTCATCTAGCTTCGAGGACCTATTCGCAACTTTAATCGCACTATGTCAACTTCAAATGTTTTATTTTTCTACTAGCAATCTAGCATACTGATTACGTAGGCGTTTCTGAATTCTTTTATCAAATAACACTCCAAGAGAGTAATTAAAAAAGTGGGGTTTCTTTGAAAGTATCTAACGAAAATGGTTTCACATCGAGCAAGCACCTTATTTCAGTTTTGGACTAAACTGATGCCAGACGACTTTAGACCGATAGTAGTTTCTGAAGAAAAATAAATAAATTTTTCTTTTCCAAAATCAGTGACTCAACGATTTTGGTGAAATACCTTTTTAAGAGAAAATTCTAAATTGCTGAATTATTAGCAAGTAGCAACTTCAGTGTACAGTTGTAAACTCGTCCCAAAGTCGCTGAGTTATTTGGTTCGAGTTATTTTCACTAACAGACTTTAGACTAAAGTTGGCAAACAATTTAGTGGCTTTGCTCCTAACATAAGGAAAACCAAGCTTAAGAGTCGACCATTTTTGACAAATAGTTTCAAAATACCTAATCTTCATAGGCAATTAAATCTAAGCATTATCTGAAATAAAAGTTCACTTTTTTGTTCTTCCTTCCATAACCACTCTCTCAACTATAGATCTCTCAAATGATTCCAGCGAGTTAAGTTCGAACTATACCAATGAGGATTCGAGTCGCGTCAATATAATTACGGAGTAATATTTCATATACTCCAGCTATTTTGGCTTCACTATTGGTCATCTATGAGATTATAATCCTAGAAAAAAAGCCAATCAAATCAACTTTAAAATAGGTCTAAAGAGATGAACCACGAGAGAAGGATGGAAGAATTTGATACGCTCATACACCCTTCATATTGTAGTACTCCATCCCCCTGCCCCAATCATTTGTTTCCATTATATGAATATAAAAGGTAAATAAATGACTGAGAAGGAAAGAGTAATTCATAATGCAATACAAATGAAGCACAACTAAATCGTGAAAACATAGCAAAAATCGCCCATTATACAATCTCAAGCATTCATAAAAGAGAAATATCCCAATTTTACTTTCCTCGCGTTAAGAAGAACGTTCGCAACACGTTAGTCTAAAAAATATAATAGGTAAACAAATGACCGAGACACGAAGGACGAGGTAATCAATAGCAAAAACCTAAAAAACAAATAACGAATAAAAATGAGAAGGTAAGCAAAACAGACCCATTTGAGAAGACGATGTGAGGGATAGACCCAGATGGGAGAGACTGATCAAAGGAGAGCAAAATGCCAGCAATTTTGGAAGCACAAATAACCGCTAATGGCGGATTATCAACAGCAAACAATAGCTTTATCTCCATCCTCACCAATTTCCACCACTATGCTTGCTCAAATTGTAACAGCCCTGAAATTTCCGACAATAATAAAATGATCCTACTGATTAAAGCAATACACACAGAGCATATGCGCAATTCAAAAAATCAAAGTCTCGATTGTTCATTATTCAATTCCAAAATATCCTATTGATCGAACAACTCATTTGTGAAAGAATTTGAACCATTTTTTTACATATATTTATACAAATTCTGGTGAAAAAACCCAAATAAACTACTGAGGTAAATTAAACTTGTTACAGATTATAAAGAATCAAACAATCGTAAAAAAACCCAAATAAATTATAGAGATAGAAAAACTAAAATTACCTTGGAGAACGATGGTGGTAACAGTGGGTGAGCCAAAGCAGAGATTGCGGCATATACTGGAGAACCAAACCAAGCAGATGAGATTCTGGGGTGGTCTAGGTTATTTGGGGTTGATGCTGAATTAGAGTTGACATTAGACCGTGCTGGGCCGGATCGTGCCTCCCCTCAAAAATGGCCGGTCCAGGCACGATATTGGGCTGGCCACTTACCCCAACCTTTACTGCGGCGTGCTCCTGACACGCTCATTTTTGTGCTCCTGATATTGGGCTGGCCAGTGGCCACTTACCCCAACATACAAAAATTAATTATTTTTTAATATGACTATCCACTATCATGATAAAATCATAAAATTAAATTATGTATCATGTTTCGATTATTTGTTTACTTTTAGTTTGACACAAAAATAAAGAGAATAAAGGAGAAGATCAATTATTAAATCTGAAGTGAACTACATTGAATTATCCAGAATCGAACTGTCTATCAAAAATATTTTTTAAATAAAAAAGTAAACAATTAAATAAATATCCGAAATAAAATATTGGGCAAGTTAATAAATAATGGAAATAGAAGGGATAATTTTCAAGACAGCTCACTCACTAGACACTAGTTCGTAGTGCCCAACTGCTGAGTGCTGACCATAAAAGAAGTATAGAAGTGGGTACGTAAGAACACAAATTAAGATTAATCACTCACGTATCACTATTTCATACTGTAGTATGATTTTCATTTTGCGTCGTTTTTGTTTCGCGTTTTGCGCAATCAGTTAGTTTTATTTGTGACGGGTCGGGTGGAGCGACGGATAATGACACTCACAAAACGAATAGAGAGGACAAGGTGGGGCACCCCATGTGCTTCCCTCTCTCATCTAAATGGACATTTTGTGAGACAAAATGGTATCCGTCTTCTCTTTGTGACGGATACCACAATGAGAATTTCAATTTGTGTTGCGCAATTTGGCCCGTCGTTTTCCGTTACCTTTTCATATATAACAATTTAGGAAAAGTTTTACATATGAAATTATCCTTAAAAGTTTTGTTTTCATATATAATAACAAAATTAAAGTTAAAAGAATATTTTATCTCATGCTCCACCATTGTCACACTTTCATTCGTTACTCGTGGTGGATTAAAATTATATACACAGGAATCGGGATATAACCGTAGCTTTTTCTGAGTCGGAAGATATTGAAGACAGGCATATCCGTCACAAGTTGAAGACGGGTAAAAGTAATACACAAGTCGATAGATAAGACAAAAGCAAATGGCTTAGGGAGTAGCATTATGTTTTTGTCTTATCTAACCACTTGAATATTACTTAACTCGTCTTCCACTTGTGACGTATATGTCCCTAGTGAGAATTTGTCCGTCTTAATCCACATTATGGTACGCGTACTGTAAGGGTGTACTGTGTACACCAATTACTATGATCACGTCTCTATATATATCCATCAAAACTGAACCTCTGCTGTGAATTAAACAATATATAATCAAATTAAACAATATATAACGATGAATAATGCTTTAATTTTGTTCTTGTTTGTGTCAATCTCGTATGTTACAGCTTGTGATCGTTGTGTTCATCAAGGGAAAGCGTCTTATTTCTCCGGCGATCCGTGGCCACTTTCCGGTAAATATGCATGGAATATCCCCTGTTTTACTACATTTTCTTTTGCTTCCATAATCAAATTTTACACTAAATAACAATCAATGACGTATGTAGACCAGGGGCGAATCCACCTTAGAGCAAGGGGTAGCAGCCGCTACGCCAAACTTAAAAAAAGTTGGTTTAAAAGACGGTTTTTTGCTACCCAGATATTGAATCTTGGATTCGCTCCTGATGTAGACTCTCGAAATTCAAATTTCTTTACTTTATCTACTACAAATCAAGGTTCCGCTACTAACCCAAGTGGTAATTTTATCATTTTTCAAATTACCTACTGCAGTAGGGTGTTGTGGGTACGGTTCCTTAGCTCTGAAATTGAATGGAGGACTCATTGCAGCTGGTTTTCATTCTCTGTACAATCATGGTGCTGCCTGTGGCACATGCTTTCGGGTAATCTAACGTACAAATATACACAAAAGTTATCACAATTCGCAATCGTCGACATTGATAATATGCCTCCGTTTTAATATCAAAGGTTATATTATGATGTTAAGTTTTTAATGCTGTGAACAGATGAGATGCAATAACAGTGCTCTGTGCCGTAAAAGTGGGACTAAAGTCATATTGACTGATCATCATGACAATACCGATTTTGATTTTTTGCTTAGTAGCAGTGCTTTCAAAGCCATGGCTAAACCTGGCATGGACCAAGACCTTCTTAAGTTTAGGATTGCAAACATTGAATATAAACGGTATTATCCGCGTTTCTTTTTAAACGATTGGGCGTCGTTATCTTTTGGAACTTTTTGGTTAATGGTGTTATTTACCCAATTAATTGGATAATTGGTCTTGAAATAAAATTATTTGGGTTTCTAGTCCACGTAGACACTTTTGTGTTTTTTGCAGTTTCTCAATGAAGCCGCTAAGGTACATAGCGGTTTCACTTGGTGAATTTTTTTTAATGAAATGTTTTTCAAGTGGTTTTGGAGTTGGGGAGAAAAAAGAGTAGTCAAAGCCGCTCAAGTCTTTAGGGCTTTGATGAATCCCACCCAGAAATTTCAATCCAGAAGTTTGTGTTTTTTTAAATTTTCAATAAAGCCGCTTATATTCTAAGCCCCTCTCCTACTTTCCTCCCCAAACCCATAACCTCCCGAAAACAATTTCGTTAAAAAAAAAAAAGATATTCACTGAAGCCGCTAAGTATTTCAGCGGCTTTGCTGAAAATCTGGAAAAAAAAACACAAAAGTGTTCCACGTGAACACTAGAAACCCAAATAGCTTCATTTCAACACCAATTAACCACAAAATTCCTATCTTTTTTTTCCATTTCTTCAGTCTATTTGTGTCCGAGTGTCTCACGATATAGGCCCTGTTTGGTAAACAGCGGATTAATATTGACAGAAGCAGATTTAAAAAGCAGATTTGACTAGCAGAATGATTTAGCGATTTGACTAGCAGATTTATTTAGCAGAATTATTTTAGAGGTGTTTGCTAATTAGCAATTTAGATTAGCAAATTGTCTAGAATCTTTGCAAAATGACATATAAGGACATGAAGAAATTAGTTATTAAATATATAAAAGGAATGTTAGTATTTTATTAAGAGGGTAAATAAGACAATTTTTTTCTTTCTAATATGCTAATCCAATAGGCTGGTAGGAGTCAAACATGCTAAATCTCTCAAATATGCTGAAATTTGGCCAATATGCTAACATAGCCATAATTAACAATTAACAATTAACAAATTAAACGGGTTTTGATCGGGACGAATATGTTTGGCAGGGTACCTTGTGGCTACGAAGGTAGGTATATGGCACTTCAGGTAGACAATTTAAGCATATATCCTATTTACTTAGGAGTTAAAATCCTATATCAAGGTGGTCAGACTGAGGTTCTAGGAGTGCATGTATCCAAGGTATATTCTTAAACTATTCCGTTCTTATCAGTAGACTAAGATATCTCCGATAACTTTCTTCAATTTGTTAATGGGGATGCAGATCGGAACACCAGATTGGATTAATATGACACGGAAGGAGGAGTTTGGGGCAGTTTGGGAGACGAGCAAAGTACCGGCTGGGGCACTACAGTTCAGATTTGTAGTGATATCAGGCGAAGATCTCAAGTATATTTGGGTCCAAAATGGATTACCTGAATACTGGAATGTCAGTGGCATATATAACACCCAAGTCCAAATTATGGATATTGCACAGGAACATTGTTCTCCTTGTGATACTTCTCAATGGATCTAAAACTTTTAGGTCTCCGCTCTTTCACATTCAAAATTAATTATCGTTAATAAATAGTCATACGATATCTACTTTTGGTAATAATAGTGAGATATATATGGAGAATAATGTACTCATTGTAGTTCTTTATGTTAAATAATTTTAATATATTTTTTTTATAGTTTTAAGTATGAGGTTCGTTTCAGTTTCATGTATACCAAGGTTTTAATTTGAAGTATGTATAGTCGTATAACATAAAAGATTGAATTGGATACCCTTCTAACTACTAATGCATTAAAACACAACTCATGAACTCGATACCCTTCTAACTACTATATTCGATTCGGCTATAGTCATGGCTTCTCCGTCTCCCACGTGCTATCAATACAACCTGAACATAACTTGCTCCCCATATGATCGAAAATATCATATGGATCGACACGGGCCACCCCAAAAATGAGTGATAATTAAACAACACCAAACACGTTAGTTTGAATATATTATGTATGAAACATGCGATGCGATAATAAATGCAACATGTAACAAGACCGTGATGTCGGTACCAGCCTACCGGGACATGCCCATCCGTACCCACAAGGCCCACAACCATGCCACATCACTCTCGAGTACCGGAACACTACAAGTCGTACTCCTGAGTACCAAAACACGTCAAACCGTATTCACAACTCATAGGTGTCAGGAACACGTCCACGATATCGTGCCCCAGTGCGACTCGTGGTCCTTTGCTGACGTTGTGTCTCAACCACACGAACCCCTCCAAACTCAAGTCATAAATGTGCACATCCCTCTTGGAATTGGCGACTCAAACGGAAGATGGTCTCCAAATCGCCTTCCGTCTCCTCAACATCAACCATCCACCATAACCATCATCTATCACCTCCACTATACATAACAAACACAACTAATTCAATAAACCACGTAATATACCAATTATCGTCTCATCATGCGACATAATCCCGATTATGATATGAACATCAATCCTCAATATCACCACAATCATATTATAATGCGATTTCGATCTATATGAGACTCATCCACCATACATCAACAAATCAGATCACCATCATTATCCCTTAATGACACACATTAAAGCTAAACATGTTATAATGCACTTATACTAATCTTGTGAGGCAAATTAACATTAATCACACTAAATGCAAAGGAACAATATCGAAACCGAGTATAATTAAACTACCTTTTAACATACTTCATAAGAAACTCCAATCCGACACAATTTCGTCTCGTAAGAACGTCACATCATATACAAAGCACACAATACTATCACTATACATCATATACTATTATAAGTACAACACAAAACCTCTTATTATTACCCACTAATTAGTAATTACCCATATTAACATACTAATGACCTAACTAATCACCTATCACAAAACCCCCAAAAGTTAGGGTTCATAAGACTAGAAATCGGATAGATCTCAACTTACATGGCCTATTAGAAACACAACAAATTGTATCTTTTGATCATTCGACGACTTTCCTGTAAAGTAGCGGACTTATTCAACGACTTACATAAATACAAAACAAAATTAAATTAAATTATGGTACGTTGGTAAAAACTGAAGTCCTACAACAACATTGTTATCGTAGGTTGGAAGTAGTGCTTCAAAAGAAGCTATTTACTTATCCCACATTGGTAGAATAAATAAGAAGGTTATAGTTTATAAGTGAACTAAGGTGTGATACTACTAATATGTGTAGTAGTGAGGGGACACCGTCACCACACACGCGCGCCGGGCCGGGCCGGGCACGGGCTCTGGGCTCTGGTAGAGCACCTGCGGTGCGTGCCGTAGGCTGGTTTTGTGTGTGTAAGGTTCACTTATTGATTGTTGCTATTTTCCGTGTTGAATAATCAGTCTTCCATACTGATTGTGCAAAATACGAGTCTAGTTTTCCGAAACCATTTATTACGGTTCTCTGGATCCTTCCTTTCAATCCTACATATATACCACCTATTTTGTCAATTCAGAAAACACACAACACAATCTTTCTCATCTCTTTCTCTCTACAATACTTTCACTAAATCTCTCTAGCTGATATTCTGGCAACGTTCTACTAGTACTTCTCAATCTGAGTCTTCGTCATACACCTTAGGCTCGGAAGTCGTGTTAACCCTGGGGGTTGGTTTGCCAAGAGCCCGTGTGTATTGAGCGCGGCAATTTCAACTTTAGGGCAGTGATTTTCATCACGCCACGACATCTTGTTCCCAAGTTCTGTAAGTTCTTTCTGTTTACTGTTTAAGTATAGATATACCGCCTACATCGTACCATTTTTTTATACGGGTTTCTTATTGGCATCATTGATAGGCTTTGGCTTGAAGTCAATTGTTTTTATTTCCATTTAACACCTTAAAATCACTCAATATTCAGATGTTAAAAATTGGAAAAGGTTAAAATTGAATCTACAGTATTCTACATAAAATCATTTTTGTATAGTTTTAAATGATCCCCGTTTTATAATTTGTTTTTTAAGACATAATTATCGGGAAAACTTATACCATAAACAAGATTATATATCCCAATGTATATGAGTCACTTATATCTATTACAAATCTTGTTTTATAATTTGTTTTTGAGTTTTTAAAATTTTTGACTTACTTTTTATTTCTTTGGTTTAAAATCAAAAAGTTACAAATAATATTTTTTTTGAATTTAAAATAATACTTTAAATCTATATTACAAAATATATATAACTGATTATATAGTCTAGTAATTAAACTTAAACCATCGACAAAAATGAAAGGAACATGTTGTGAGCTAACGGTTGAAGGAAGCGTCAGTGACAAAAGGCTGAGTAAATGATTTGAAAACTACTTCACTTTGCTTGCAAGCTAATGCAACAATCTTTTTATGTTTCTGGGATTTTTATACTCTATACCATAACAATTGTCGATGTATTCTTAGGCTTTTTTTTGTCAAAAGATAAGATACATTATATTGTGACATAGATCACGAAAAACAACAGAAAATAAACGTATTTTCAATTCCTAAATACAACGTAGTTTGACAAACAATTAGACTTGTGCAAATGTAGTTGATGGATTTTTTTTTCAAGGATTCATCTTTCCTGAAGATATTCATAATTCACAGATGACTAGCTTTTTTCAAAGCGTAAATCTTATGAAATATGGTCTTACAATAAAACATTGCTATTTGTAAACAATTTTATACAAGAATTAATTATTTTTTAAAAAATATTATTTGCCCTTGACTAGTCTTGAACTTCCAAATGTCATTGGTAAATTTCATAAATACAATGTGAAATTGGTTGTATTAATTTCTTAGTTGATTTGATGTTTTAGACATAGTTAGGCATACTCGATAATATTTATCAATGAGTTAATACTTAAAATAAAACGAAATTGTTCGAGTTTTGACTCAATACATTGATTTGTAAAACCTTATTAATTAATACTTCCTTCACTAAAACCTTTTAAAAACTTGCCGAATATAAAATTTTGTTTGAATTTAGCGGAGCAAGTGCGAAAAAGTAAATTCGGGATGCGAGCTTCTATAGTCTCGGGTTGTTAATTTGTAATACAATATAAAAAAAAACGTCTTAAGTCTTAACAATCAATCATACACGGAGCCACGAAGGGTTAAACTACGCATGAGAAGTTGAGAACATCTTAATTTGGTGTTTAAAATTGATTATCTTGCTTAACTGATTTTGAATTTAAACCTTCAATTCCTTCTCGAATATTATAAATGTGATACAAATATATGACTCATTTAACTTACAAAAATGAAATAAATTTTGAATTTTTATATAGTTAGCCACTATGATGATAAAATTAAATTAGTAGTGCAGCAGTGCCGACCACAAAAAGACCTAGAAGGCTAGAACTATAGTAGTGGGTAAGATTACTCACATATCACTAATCACTAATTCATATATTTCCCTATTGCGACGTTTTTTGTTCGCGTTTTCCGCAATTTGGCCCGTCATTTTCGTTTCCTTATGTATAAATCCACAACCATTTTTGTACAGCTAAATGCGTCTTAATCCACATTATTATACTACACCACTACACCTACCTGTACACCACTTTCTTTCATCACTTTTCTATCGCAAATTCTCACTAAAACTGTGCATTATCTGTCACAAGCTGAAAACGGATAGTATCTCTACACTATTCATAAAATGCTCTATTTTTTTTCAAATTCACTTGCTTTATTGTGAGAATAAACTATACGTTTCAGCTTAGGACGGATAAATATCCGTCACAAACAAAACTCTTTGCTTCTCTATTTATATCGTTGTTAACTGAAGCATCTTAATTATAAGTTGTCAATAATTTCTCATATATTCTCCATATTCTTACCTAAAATATAAGCAAATTAAACAATATATATAGTATATTACGATGAATAATGTTTTAATTTTGTTATTGTTTTTGTTAGTGTCGTACGTTACAGCTTGTGACCGTTGTGTTCATCAATCGAAAGCGGCTTATTTCTCTAGTGATTCTCCACTTTCATGTATGCATGGAATTTCCCCTGTTTTTGCTTCAATATCTAAGAAATGAGAATTTAGCCGTATTCAGCTTGTGACGGATAATTTGTGACGTTAGGAAATGGGTAATCACTAATTTTGCAAATTAATAATGCAGCCGGAGCATGTGGGTATGGTTCCTTAGCTCTAAACTTCAATGGAGGCTTCCTTGTAGCGGGTGTTCCTTCTCTGTACAACAACGCTGCTGGCTGTGGCGCATGCTTTCAGGTAACGTAACGTAATGTACAACTATGGAAGTTGTCGCAGTCGTCGACATTTATATGCCTCCGTTTTAATATGATCAATTTTTAATTTCGTGAACAGATACGATGCAATAACAGTGCGTTGTGCAGTACGAGTGGGACGAAAGTGATCATGACCGATCTTAATAAGGATACCAATGTTGATTTTGTGCTTAGTAGCAGAGCTTTCAAGGCCATGGCTAAGCCTGGCATGGATCAAGGCGTTGTTAAGCTTGGGATCGCGAATATTGAGTATAAACGGTATAATTCCATTTTAAACTTGCTTTTTTCTTAAGGATCGAGTGTCGCTATCTTATTTTCATTTGTGGTTGACGGGTTGTTATTTGAGCCAAGTACTCATGAGTCATGAGGATGCGAATACCTCTACTGAATGATATTCGCATCCTAGTATGTTTAACAAATTGAAGGCCTTGTCGTCACCATCAGGGGGTGTAGGTAGAAATTTGGGCTCGGGAAAGCATAAATTTTTCAAACCATAATTGCCAAACTATTTTGCGTTTATTTACGTACTAACATGACTGAATATCACAAAAGAATACCTAACATAACATTGGAAATAAATACACACTATGAGTCATCTCCCATTGTCACTACACCAGTAAATATATTAACTTATACATATAACTGAATATCTTGGGTCGCATAAGGGCACCGTCCGCCCTTTCCCTCCCCCGAATCCGCCACAAGTCACCACTAATCGTATTTGTAACAAAATGAATGAGCGACCAACTTAACGCCTAATTTGTTTCAAAATGTATGATGGAGTTACCAGGATACCATGTGACTACCAAGGTAAAAATGTGGCCGTTCGGGTGGACGAATCAAGCAGAAATCCCGGTTACTTAGCAGTAAAAATCCTGTATCAAGGTGGTCAAACTGAGATTGTAGGAATAGATGTGTCCCAGGTAATTTTTATTTCAAACTACATTTAACCCTTTTTACGTCCGCGTGATCCTATCCGACTCAAATCCTAACTACAGCGAACTCGTGTTGGGTTGTTTTCAATGGACGCAGGCTGGAACACCAAATTGGAATTTCATGAGCAGGAATTATGGGGCAGTATGGGACACAAGCAAAGTACCAAATGGGCCACTTCAGTTCAGATTTATAGTGACATCGGGCTACGATGGTAAATATATTTGGGCCCAAAATGTATTACCTGCAAACTGGAGGCCCGGTGTCATATATAATACCAAACTCCAAATTACTGATATTGCTCAAGAAAGTTGTTCTCCTTGTGATACTTCTCAATGGAACTAAAACTCTAGCTAACTCCGGGGTTACGTTCCTCATTCGTACCAAAAAAATCGAAGTAAAATTATTGTTCATCTTTTGTATGTAAAATTAAGTCGTTAATAAACACTCATACGATATCTACGTAAGTAATATTGTAATACTCCGTAGTAGAGTAATAATAGTAATAGTAAGAGTAATGTATGGACTATGGAGTACTTATAGTAGTTATCTATCGATGTTAAATGTCTTCTTTTGATATTTAGTTTTTTCGTTTCAACTTTGGAATAGTTACTCAATTTCATTCAATTCTATACTCACTTTTTTGTCACTATTTATACGCGGAGAGAATTTTTTATAAAACTTTTAATATATAGCATAAACGATAATCATGAGAAATTTTGTTTAAATTGTTTTTACCGACTACATTATTAATCAAATTTTTATAATTTTTATTAATATGTAACTAAATATAGGAATAAAAAACGAGTATTGAAATATTCAATTACTCATATACGTGCATAATATTTGATTTATATTTAAATTTCTTGATGTCAAAATTAAAATCTAATTTAGCTTATATATTTATATACAGTATGTTTGAGTTTGATTATAATAATTTTTTAAAACTATTATTATTTGATTACGATGGAGTTCAAATTCTTTCAAAAATAAAGCTCATAATGTACAATTCAAAATAACTTTTTTTTTTTTTGCATATACGGTATATCAAAATCAAGATATCTCAATAGGACAACACTACCGTAACATATTTTAACATCCGAGAAAACACTATACGAGGTTAATAAATAAACGTCACGGCTTACCCCTAATTAGATGAGGAAATTGGGAAAGGATAGGGAAACGGGGATGCGTAAAAAGAATAGTAAGAACTAAAAGAAGAGATTGAATAGACGGGGTAAATTGAATTGGAAAGAGAGTAAAAATTGGAAAGACGATTGATGTTAGACAACAACACACATTCCAAACACAGGTTTCTGATGTAAAATAATGATTGCGCCGTTCTGCACCACCCTACTCTATTTCTACTCTTCTACGCTCCATCTCCTACGCAATTTATGTTCACCAATACTCAATAAACACGGATACTATCCGTCATTTAGATAGTACGAACACTTCTCTTCATTAGTTCTTGTGTTCGACACCATATTCGACACTCAGACACCCGACACTTGCTGAACATATGACTAAACATATTATTGTTTCGACGAGAAATAAAATTATAAAAAATATCGATTAGAACTTAGAAGATTGGTTTGGGTGGAAAAATGAAAAAGTAATTATATTAAAGGTGAAATTATACCATTACTTGTTTAAATTTAGCTTTAAATACATAATAAAAATAAAATAATACTCTTTCCGATTTCTTGGGTTGTTCCCTTTTGATATTAACACAAGAAAAAAGAAATAAATTTGGACCACACAATACACATGACCCCACATGAAATTGACTTTGGACCACGCAAAGTTGTCTTAAAGAGGAAAGAAGGAACAACAATGTTATTAAACCAAAACGAAAAGAGGAACATCATAGGAAATCGGAGGCAATACGTTATTTAAAATCATAAAATATACTCCGTACAGTATATTTTATTATATTTAAATGTCGTGTCCCGTGTCCTAACGATAAAGCTAACGTATCACCTTAATCAAAGTAAATCTATCTCGATACTAACAAAATAGCTAGCGGTAAGACGGGTTTCGAATCCATAGGGAGGCGGTAATAATCGGTTTGCTAAAATTAATAAAGTCTAAAAGTAATAATTTTAGGGGGTTTTGATTTGTTTGTTTTGACTATCAACTAAACAAATTATCCAAAGCCTAACTAACACAAATACTCCCTCCTATTCTCAATAATTGTCACATTTGAGGGAGGACACAAGATTTAAGGACTAAGGGTAAGGTTGTCCTTTTATGGTAAAAAATATGTCCCAAAAATGGAATATGTGACAATTAGGGGTTGGGTTAGGGGTGGTTTTAGTGTAAAATAAGTAAAGTACTAAGGGTAAGGTTGTCCTTTTATGGTCAAAAATATGTCCCAAAATGGAACATGTGACAATTAGGTGAATAGACGAAAATGGCAAATGTGACATTTATTCGGAATAGGAGGGAGTACATTATACTTGTAGATTTATGAGTATTATTTGTCTTTAACTTAGGACGAGTCAAATACCAGTATACCACCAAGTGAGGTAATAAAGACAAAAAATTTGCCATTTTTTAGGTGAGAATTAGGGTAATTTAGTATGTATTAATCCGTCTTATGCTTAAGACGGATAATGATGGTTTAAAATGAGAATTTGTATACATTTATACTTCGTAAAATTTATACCAGTTTAATTTACATAACACAAATTCTCATTGAAAACGTATCAATTTCGTCTCCTCAAGAAGACGGGTTAAATAGTAATACTTGCTGAGTTCCCCGCAGCGGGCTTATAGAATTCGTTGCATGAAACCGGCCCATAAGTAAGTGAGGTTTCATCCTAAAACCAACTGGTGATAGGAGGAGTAACTCACCTACTTATAAGCTAGTCCATTCACTATAATTCTACCGATGTGGGACAATGCCCCTCACACACATATGGGAAGAGACCTCAACAATACTTAACCCGTATTCTTGAGAAGACAGATTGTGAGTCTTGTGACGGTCTTCAACGAGACTAGCGGTTTACATAAATACATATTCGAGGATATTACGTGTAATAAATCTAAAAAATAGCTTAAAAAATTACTTCTACTACTAAGAGCAAGTGCAATGGTTTAGCTAATGGACTTGTTTGCAAATATGAAAACTTGTAAACTACTAGCTAAACCATTGTACCACTATTTGGATTAGCTTGGATTAAGCAAGTAGCCCCATGGGGCTAGTTGCTTAAGAAGACCCACACTTTGCAATTCACCAATCTTAGTGTAGTTGCATTTAATGAATCAATGGCTAACTTTTTGTGTATGAATTTAGGGGATTGCTATATCACGCCCCCTGTTTTACTTGTTGCGCCTCCTATTTTTCAATTTATTCCCATTTTGCCCCTGCGTCTTGCGTTGAGTTTTGACGTTCGTTGATGATGATGATTTCTGTATTTTTTTTGAGACGGTTTTTGGGATGGATTTTGGGTTTTTTTTGGAGACGGTTTATGAAACTTTTTTTTAGACGGTTGATACTTCATTTAATACTGCAACATCTTAGAAATCTACTGCAACATCTTAGAAATCTATCTTCATATCTCCTATTCTATAGACGGAAAATAAAAAATACATTGTCGTGTAAAAGAAATTAATAATAAATTGTCGTGTAACAAATAAAAAAAAATACGAGTGTTGACATTGCTAGATACGGAAAAGGAAAAAAAAAAATTGGTCGTGTAAAAAACACGACACGACCTTGGCCATGTCGTGTGGACTACACGACATGGCCATGGCTGTGTCGTGTGGTCTACAATGACTATTACTTCACCATTGAGTTTGATGTTAGCTTAAAATAGGAGTAACTTAAAAATATGAAGTGCCAATTTCTAGCTACAACCTTGTTGCTAACTATTGCACTTGCCCTAACTACTTCAACCGCAATTAAAATTCATAGAATAAGAGGTGGCAGACATCCTCCTCTTATCCAGCTAAAAGTTGACACGTGTCTTAATTCAGAAAGGCTACGTTGATCAGTAGGATCATGATCATTTATTGTTGATTTTGTCTTCCCAAATTTCGCCTTTCAAATCGAATATCACTTCTCTTGTATGTTTTCCTCAACCCAATGGATTGAATTCGTAAAAAAAAAAATTTTAAACGTTTTTCCTTTTATTTTACAATTTTTTTTCCAACGTGAAATAAAAATGTAAATGGAATCACACAAAATATTCTATTCTACCGATAGGGATGGCAGTGGGTCAGGAACCCGACCCATACCCTTCGAGTCGGACCCTAATCGGCCAGGTCGGTCGGGTCGGGGTCTTGATTTTTGGAACGCTGACGGGTATGAGACATGAGTATGGGTCTTCATCAAATATTTCGGGTTCGAGTTCGGGTTTGATTATGGGACTCCGACCCGACCGTGGACCCATATAATTTTTTTAAAAAAATTAAATTATCTAACGCAAAAGCCCGTCCTAAAATAAAGAGTCTTGCTTATGACGGATATTATTCAATCCGTCCCAAATTAAAGACGGATATTAATCCACTCACAACGAGGCAAGGCAAGTGGAAAGACAGGTGGGAGAAAATTGATCTGGGTCGTATCACTTATATTGTGTGAGAATAACACTATCCGTCTTCAGCTTTTAACAAATATTGTTATCTTCAATAAGAATTTGCGATCCCCACATACCCATTTATTCTTTCAACAATTAAACCCCATCATTTCTTCTTTCAACTCCAAATTTCAAGTCCAATTAACCCCATCATTTCTTCTTTCAACTTCAATAACGAATAGTGTTATCTTCAATAACAATGACGGTAAGTCGAAAACGTGGATGAAAAATGAATTTCTTCTTCAAGTTCGTCTTCATACATCTGTGTATATATCAATTGTAACAATGTGTCATAGAGACATAGAGTGCAAATTAATTAGTTGCTTTAAAACCGTTTTATCTTAGTTGTTAACCATCTCCAAGCAAGGTCAATTGCTTGCTTGGTCAAGTTAATTATAATTAAGTGAAAATTAGGATTGACCCAATGGTGTTGACGGTCAATTTGTGACCCGAGTTGGAGTAAATTGACTCCCCAATCGACTCCTTACGTGGCAAACTCTCATTGGTTACAAATTAGAATAAGAAAAAAAAAAAAAAAAAAACTATGTTATTGACTCGATGAAATCGACTTTCTGCTTGGGAGGGTAAAAGAAGGTCGATGTCAATAAGGTAAGATTAAGGGTTAATACGTTATTGTCTCGATTAAATCGACCTTTTGCTTGGGGATGGTAGAAGATCGGTACAATATACGGTGAAGAAGAGTTCGACTCGTACCTATTGTAACGAAGAACCCCTAATGAGTGTAATGACCAATGGTTTTTCCAAGGTATGTGAGATTGCTTCACATATTGGTACCTAGCGTCCTAATGTATGAAAAGGAACTTTGTTTATTCGTAATAATTGAACAATTTTTTTTATAATAAAAAACGATTGTACGGTGTAAAATCGTCTCTTATACTATAATTTGTGATTTGTAAAACCCTAGAAATATTTACTAGTACAAGAGCTTAACAGAAGGTAAACGAGCTGAGAATTGTGAACTTATCACAAGTTTATAACAGATATCGGCCATCACAAATGAAAATTTATGTAACCGGTAAAGTTGTAAGGTAACTTGTACATAGAAGATTGCTTATGTTTGTAGAGAAAGAATTACATGTAGTCTGCATGGTTAGTGTCAATCATACCCCAACAATTGGTTCATTTACCATATTTTATGGTTTCTGTCTTTGTGAATATTGTTAAATTATTACTCACTCTTTCAACTTTAATTTGCCATTTATGTACTTCGTCTTATGTTTTGTCAAAATGAGTTTTCATGGCCTCATTGATTTCTCCTACTTGTTTTCCTTATCATTATTTATATAATCGAGATTTCTAACACGTGCTCTAAGGGCAGTAAAGCACATATTAGAAAAACCGATATATAATTATTCGTACCTAGTTAGATGTTTTTTTTCAAACCAGTTATAGTCAGAGCCGTTAAATAGCAAAATCCAAAAGATTACTCGAATCCGCTTAATAAAAAAGATGATTAAACATTAATGTGATAGTTAATGAAAGACATAAAATTGCTTTTGTCATAACGGTGAAACACGTTATTTATACAGTAGTAGTTGTCTTCATTTATTAGTTAAGAGCAATTACACTGAGAGGTTTTTTGTACTGCGTTTGTTATAGTTTTTGACACTCAAAAATAAAGAACATTTTGAGTTTTTCCGTTGTGACTTGTGACAAAAAATTCTTAATTCATGATATAGTCAAAAAATAACATGGCAAAAGAACTTTTTTTATAAAATAAAGATTCTTCCATTGCACTTAACCTAGATGTATCGAAATGTCAAGTTCGAGTACCACCGGGCACTGACATCATTAAACTAATTTTCCTATCATTTAGATCTCCCTCAATCCGATCTCCTAAGAATTGCCGCTTACTCGGTTGTACCCGATCCTAATATTGAAGATACGGTGTATTGGCGGGGTTCTTCTTCCGGCAAATTTACCATCAAATCAGCTTTGGGCCTTCTAAAGGGCTCAGATCAATCCAATACCCCTGAACCTCCTATTTGGCGAATCATATGGAAACTCCCAGTACAACAACGCATTCGTATGTTTCTCTGGCTTTCTGCCCATGATCAACTTATGACAAATGTTAATCGAGTCCACAGGAATTTGGGGGATGATCCTATTTGACCTCGTTGTTCGGCCGAAGAGGAAACCACGGAGCACCTTCTCCGTAATTGTCCGGTTTCACTGGCCATCTGGAGCCAAGTCGGAGGCTTGGCTACCTCACCCTCTTTCCTTATTGAGAACTTCAATGACTGGCTCGTAAACAACGCTAGTAATAACTATGAAAATGCCGGTCAAGATTTGGCTTTCTGTTTCGCAATTACTTGCTGGTGGTTGTGGAAATGGAGAAACAATGTAGTTTTTGGCAGGGATGAGGAGAACCCAACTTACCCACGGGATTTTTTGTTTCAGCAGTTTGACCAGAATAGGCGGGCCTTTAACAAATTTTCTTTATTCAATCCGATACGAGGAACAGCCAATAGAGAGGTTTTCATCCGATGGTTGCCGCCGCCTCATGGGTGGACTCTGCTTAATACTGATGGAGCCTCTAAAGGCAACTCGGGTCCAGCTGGTAGCGGTGGTATCTTTAGAGATGCAGCGGGTAATTTCATATCAGCATTTACTTTCTCAGCCGGTATATGTTCCTCAATGAGGGCCGAACTTCTTGCGTTGCTAACAGGTTTAGAGAGGGCCAAGCATATGATGATCGCCAATTTAATTATCCACATGGATAACAAGCCGTGTATTCAATTGATTCTAGAGGACCAACTTGTGAGCAATGACTTGCGTCCTTTAGTCAAGCGATGCAAAGACCTAATACAAGAACGTGGACGCACGGTAAAACTAGAGCACACTTATCGCGAGTCCAACCGGGCAGCAGATTGGCTTGCTAATCAAGGAGTCCAAGCTAGCATCCAGCACATCACTTTCGATAGCCCTCCTACAAATCTCCGTCCAATACTCCGAGAGGATATATATGGCGTCGCCTTCCCTCGCCTTATAGCTAATTAATTTTCGGGGCTCTCCCCTCTTATGTACCAAACAAAAAAAAAAAAAAAAAGATCATCAAACTTATTGTATCTCTCACTTTCATTATGTAGCCGCCCTAATTAGAGCGTAACTAATCATGGTTAATATTATACACATTTCCTTAATGATTTGATTTAGACTATTTTTTTGACTTAAAGTTATCATTTTAGTGTGTTTAGTTTATATCTTATAAGTTCAGTTTAAAAAAATTAAGATTCTGTAAGTTTAGATCATACAAGTTGAATTAAAAAAAGTTAAAATATTATAAATTCAGTTTAACAAAGTTCGGATTTTATAAATTTCGTTATAATCCTATAAATTTAGTCAGGAAAAAGTACAACTGAGTTCATATCCACTTTTCAACATAATGAGCTCACTCCATATAATTCAATTTAGAAAAATTCAAATCATTTAACCTAATATTTCCTAGTTACGTCGGTGAGACATAAATGAAAATGTTAACGGTTTGACAAAAAAATTGTTTTACTCCATATTTATTTATACTTCGTACTACGTATGAGATACGAGTAGTATTTTATCCTTGTTAATTTGGAGCAATCATGAGTTTAACTTTAAAGATTGGTTAAACATTTTATAACCTCTGACAAGCAATGGGATGTTTGTAAATTAGCCAATTTGGTAAATAACGATATTGTGAATCAGATTACTAACATTCCACTGCCACATAATGACATTCCAGATACCCTCATATGGGGGTTGTCCGTGGATAGAAATTTCTCTACAAAAACAGCAACTTGGTTAGCGCAAGGTTTGTTCGATCACGCTCATGAAAAATGTAATTTTCAGTGGGTTTGGAAATTGAATATTCCACCAAAATTGAAACTTTTTCTTTGGAAAGCATGTGTTGACGGCCTTCCAACGAAAGATAGACTTCTCAAAAGTCATATTAATGTCCCACCTCATTGCATTTTGTGTAACTATCATAGTGAAAATAAAGATCATTTCTTTTACGAATGTCCTTTGATTAGGTCGATTATCCAAGAAATGAACATTACTAGCTATGATAACTTTTTATCAAATTATGATAATATTGTGAGCCAAAGTTTTCTTATGAAGCTTAATTATCTAAAAGACTTAATTCCGCAAAATGATTTCGTTGATCATTTTTATTTGGTGGAATGCATGGTTTTATAGAAATGATATTATCTTTAATAATGTAAATTTCGATATAAACAAACTTATTACGTTATGTAATAATAGCATTAAGGCCTGGAACGAAACTAGACATAAACATCTCAACAATCCTGAGAAAGTAAAGTTGTTAGAAACAGTTCTAGTAAGAATGAAATCTGGTGGGAGAAACCTAGAAATGGTTTTCTAAAGCTAAATTTTGACGGATCGAGAATAGATGGCAATAAAGCTTCTTTAGGATATTGTATAAGAGATCATAATGGTGAAGTCGTGTTGTTAGGAGCAAAAAAGTGCGGATCTAATAGTATTATTGTCGCAGAAGCACTCGCCTTAAAAGAAGGTATTTTAGCCGCTAAACACTTAGGAATCTCTAAGTTAATTGTGGAGGGTGATAATTTATGTGTTATCAACTCACTCCGTAGCACTTGGCAGATCCCGTGGGAAATCTCTAGTATTATCAAGGATGTGAAACTTGATCTTCATCTTTTCGATGAAGTGATAATTAAACATTGCTTCCGTGAAGCCAACAAGGTTGCTGACTTCATGGCTTCTGTTGGACATTCATGTCCAACTCTTTCGAGGTGGGTTGAAAGTCGGTGGCTTCAACTTACCTTACTCATTCGAAAGGATGAGATAGGTTGGTCCTACCCAAAAGGATCAACCTAATTTTCTTACCTTATCAAAAAAAAATAAAAAAAAATTGAGTTTAACTGCAGCACATTGAAACTACCTAGTGTAATTGTGTAGTCGCCACCCTCATTTGTCATTTGACATCAAATTCGAGACAATGAGAGGATTGGGATTTGGGACTCGTATATCTTTGGTGAAAAATACTAGTCGATGACAATATTCGTCGTAAGTTTACAATGACCAAATAAAATCTCATCTATATAAATAGAGAAACATTTCATGCTTCCTGGTTTATCCACGTCATAAATCCAATTTTATTATATTTTAATTTTCTTTTAAAATGGGTCCCACAACAAAGTTGAATGAATTAATTAACGAATAACCGCCTATGTTTATTTTCTAAACGTAAATAATTACGTTTTTAATTTGTTCATAAACGATAATTTCTAGGTAAACGATTACGTTTATAATTTCAACGTACATATTAAAATATAATGATGATATGTACGTTATTATCAATTAATCTTTTACGACTAATAATCCAAATTACAATCTTATCTTATATCTATATTAATACAGAAACATTTAATGAATTCTGGTGAAGCCATCTCATTAATCCATCATTTTATCTTTTTTTTTTAAATTCAATTATGGTGGGACCCGTATTGTTGTTTACTTAATTAATTATCGAACGAATAAATGTTCGCATTTCATTATTACGTACTAATTTTGATTTATTTTGTAAACAATAATTTAAATCTATACGTAAACGATTATAAACGATTAAAATATATTGACGACCGTTGATTTATACATAATTATTAAATAATGAGTTATGACTAACAATCAATATTACAATAAATAATACATAATTATAATAAATACTAACCAAAATGACAGTAATTGATAGAAAAATGTAACAAAATACAGAAAATGATAAAAATACGGTCGAAATTTCAAGTATAATTTTCATGACAGTACTAAATTAAAATAACAATAACAATAAATTAAAATAACAATAACGTAAAAAAAAAAAAATACTTACAATGTCAATGATATTACAAAAATCTTAATCAATTATAGCATATAGCCAAAAATTTCATCATCAAAAATATATTCAGATTATTAATAAAACTATTTAAAATAACAATATTATTAAAACGACCCCGTGCATTTTTGCACGGGGCTAAAACTAGTTCATATCTATACCTATAAAATGAATAGATTTTAAGTGTCTCCCATTGGTTCCTTAAAATAATGAATTTATGGGCCCACCATATTTTACACTGATTTAATTTCTCTCTTCTATATTCATAATTCTGATCTTTACCCATCTCTAATTACGTATTCTGATATTTTCTCATCCCTAATTACGTAATCGATTGCAGTATTACATTTTGTTATTGTCATAATAAAATACGATATCATCAAATTATTGTTAATCGAATATTTAAATAACAATATACAACAGTCCAACAAAATACGATATTTAACTGTCCAAAAATTAAATCCGAAAAACAAAAAATTACAAGCAACAAAAATAATTAGTCCAAGAATTAAATTACATTATATTTTCCAATCAAATCAAATACAAGTTAAGATATCAAACAAGATAAAATACGGTAAAATACGATATATAACAGTCCGATATATATCAAAATGATCATATTTTGCCAATGTCGTCATAAAATTACGGTTGAAAACAAAAATCATGTATATCAGCACAAAAAATAGTCTTTTGTTGAATTTAAATAAACTTTTAGTTGAATTTTATTTAAATTCAACTAAAAATCTGGAAATATACATAAAAAACAAAATTTTTGTATACGAGCACAAAAAATAGTTTTTCTGTTGAATTTAAATCTTTTAGTTGAATTTAAATTAAAATACGATATAAACAGTACTATATCTATCAAAATGATCATATTTCGCCAATGCCGTAGAATGTTTTGGGTAGTTACAGGGTCGAACTAAAAAAAATTTGGTTTGATTACGATGATTCGGAACTTAAGACTAAATCCGTAAGCATAATTTTAAAAAATATATATATTTTTATCTGCTACTATCCGTCTTAAATTTAAAACGAGTCAGTATCGCTCCTCATGGATTATAAGACACATTTTATTATATTTGACCCGTCTTAAACTTAAAACGATAAGTCATCCTAAATTAAGTTTTTTGTACTTTTATAATGTCAAGCAGATGCATTAGTTTTATTTGCGTCTAAATCAAGTATATATTCTCTTTACTTTTACATTGATATTACTCCGATACTAAAATTATATTTTTTTAAAAATATATTTACCTTCTTATTGAATTTTTTAATTTAATAAAATTAGACCCGTGCATTTTTTGCACGGGCGTAAAACTAGTAAGGAGTTAAAGATAAACTATTTATATTGTCTATATATTTTTATTTCTGTCCTAACTAAATAAGTGAGTATACTTACTCGTCGCAAATTTGTGACGAATATATCCGTGACAAAAGAAACATATTGATTATATAATGTATAAGTCATAATTCATGTTAAAATATCTACTACGTATCAATGATAGTTACAATATAAAATTGATTTTAAAAAAATAGGTAATTTTTGTAATCATAAAAAATTATTATTTTTAAATCAAAATTGGTAACTATGTATACAAAGTGATCACTTTTTAATTGGTTGCACCTACCCGTCATAAAAGAGAATTTGTGTTAAACTTTTAGTTGATATGATCTATTGATATGGTGTATTGGTGTATGGTGTTTGACTCATGTGATTAAAGGATCAGGGTTTAAAATTTTATCAGAAGGCCATCAGTTATATTCACACTTAAAGTCCAATTGACAATTGACAATTGACAGTTAAGTGAATGGGTGTGTTATACTTTGTTTGATAAAACTAACTTAAATTGTAGCGGAAAAATGAGAAGGTAACTGTTTAGTTGGCTGAAATTTAGAAACCGAAAAGTATCTGAAATCTCAAAATCTATTTTAGGTGTCATTTTAATTAAGGTAACTTATTTGGTTCAATAAGCTAATTGTGAAGCGCTTAGAAAAAATAAGGTATTTGAAACTTTGATCAAATAAGCTACCTTGACCAAATTAGTTACTTGGAGTCTTGGAATACCTTGTTAAAAAGAGCCTTATTATAAGATGAACTTCAAACTGCAACCATCATAAACTTAAACTTTTGATTGAAGGGATACTACAACAAAAAAAACTTTGAACGTGTCCTTTGAAAAAGGTTTTAAATACAAGCTAATTAATAACTACATTTAAATTTATTTAATTATAGTGACTCAAAAATTTAAAAATATTTGAGATGTCAACCTAAATCATAATTTAAAATAACCCCATTTAACAATCAAATAGTCAAGTCTAAACTGGGGAAATTTTTTGGAGCAATTATTAAGATTATCATAATTAACTAGATCCAATTCGTTTTGATATACTATAAATCTTCCAAATTTTTTAAGGTTAATCATTTATATGATTACAAAATATGTTGCAGTATATCTCCCTTGCGTAGGAATGTGTCGCAAGTTTCTTACGGGTCAAATTCTTCTACTTAATTATATAAGACGAAGCATAGCAAACTGTAAATGTTTTGTCTTTTTTCTATCCAAGTAGATAATATTTGACCTGTCGCAAAATTGTGACGAATATATCCGTTATAAATGAGAATTTGTAAATATTTTGGCTTTTTTTTATTGAAAATTTGTGGTCAATGATGTGTGAGTTTTGTCTAGCCAATATCACTATATGTGAGTTTCATCCTTCCTCTTTTGTTTGATAGGTTCAAACTTCAAAATATATGGTCGACGCTCTTAGACCATTCCCAAGCAACAAGTTAATTTAATCGGGTCAATTGTATATTACCCTTAATCTCTTTTTATTAACCTTGACCCACTTGAAACCTCCCAAACAGAAAGTCGTGACCTAGACCTAGGTCAATAGACCCTTCCAAACAACCACTTTTTTTAAACTTTTTTTTCTTTTTCTTAAATGTTTGGAACCAGTTACAACATGCCACGTATTAGGTGAATTGTTGGGTCAATTTACTTCAAAATGGGTCGATTTGTGACTCAATTCGACTTGAGTCAATCCTAATCTAATTCTTAATTACAATTAACTTGACTCGACTCCATATCAACCTTGCTTTGAGATGGTTTATATTGTCAATATAAAAGAGGTCTACTAATCACCCTAGGAACGGAACTCATAATAATGTTTGATAGCTATTTAATCCTTTTTATTATTTCAAACGAGCTTGATTTGAAACAAGAATTTGTGTTATATGAATCGGCAATCAATTACACTAAAATGGTCGGCAAAATGCACGATTGTTCTTTGTAGTATAAGGAGTTGTCCTGAATTTGGAAACAGTCACGAATTAACAAAGAGAGAAGAAGACAAATAAACAATTGTGTCTACAATTTTATTTTGTTATGATGACTATTCAAATAAATAACAAAATTGGTGATCTATTTGATTGATAAAAAGTTGTTCGATGGACAATGACATTTTTGTATTAATTTCTTGCTATTCAATTTTATATAAAACCATTTCCAAGCAAGAAATCAATTTAATCGGGTCAATTGCATATTATACCTTAATCTCCCCTTATTGACCTTGACCCACTTAAACCCTCCCAAGCAAAAAGTCACGACCTAGTTCAATAACCCAATCAATTTAATTAAGAAATCAAAGAAATTCACCCATTCTTTTTTTTTTCTTTTTCTTAAATGGTTGGAAGTGACTTGGAACCAATTAAAATGTGCCACGTACGAGGTCGATTGGTGAGTCAATTTACATGAAATTGGTTCGATTTGTGACTCAAATTGACTTGAGTCAATTCTAATCGATTTCTTAATTACAATTAACTTGACTTGACCCCATATCGACCTCCCAATCGACCTTGCTTGGGGATGGTCTAAGGGGTACGTGTCACATTTACCCCTAAACTCATTACAGATTAACTTTTTTTTCAACTTTCAAGGTAATTGAACTTTATTTGCCCATATTATAAATTAGAATTTGTTTGCACATATACTGTTATAACGGAAACACAGAGAAAGACTAAAACAAACAATAAAGAACAAACGCACAGATTTACGTGGTTCACTAACGGTGTGTTAGCTACGTCCACAGGGCAGAAGGGAGAGAGTTTTATTAATGTGAGAAGTTTTTCAGATTACAGATTCAGAACGATATTAAAGTATGTGACTGCTAGGGTAGAGGTTAAGAGTTTATATAGTACTCTTAACCTAATACAAAACAGATTAGAATTAATCTAATAAAGCCCAAACAGAAACCCTAGCCCAATATAGAAATCCGATACCGTTTAGGTTTCGGGGGCGTTGCCCCCGAACCCCTAAACCGAGACCCCCGCATAGTCGTTCGAAGCGGCGACTAACATATTCAAGGCATAGACCCAACATATACATAATCTCATAATGTTACCTTCGTCTTGATAATTAGTTACTCTATCTTTTTTTTGCAAGGGGTTGCTATTAATTGGATTGGAGAAGGATTTAGAGCAAGTGTAATCGGGAAACTTTAAATAAATTTCTTCCTAATATCAACTCATATTCACCGATTTTTTAAGAACTTTTACTTTTAACGTTAGAACCTTACTTAAGTTTTTATCATGTGCCCTTAGGGCACATGTTAGAAAAACTCTTATTATTATTATTATTAGTTAGTTAGTTAGTTAGTTAGTTAGTTAGTTCAATTTAATTAAACTTTATTCACTTCTATTAATTTGAGCTTCATTTAGTTCAGTTCAGTTCAATTAAATTCAATTTAGTCCGGTTCAGTTCAGTTCAATTCAGCCAGTTCAGATTAGTTCAGTTCAACTCGATTTAGTTCAATTCAATTTCATTCAATTCAGTTCAGTGCAGTTCAGTTCTACAAACTAGAAAGAACATGAGCTCATAATGGAAAGAACTTTATTAAAGTTTTTATTGACAACCTCGATACTACAACCACTATTCCATTTGCTCTAAGCTTGAAGTAATGCCTTAACTTCTTTAATCGTTATTAGTTATTCTTACTTATTACGTGTTACTAACTTATGACGTATCTGTGATCTGAGTTGTGACGTGTCGCTAGCTATTCCTACTTGTGATGAAATTAGTTTTTATTGTATCTCACAATCACATCTTCTTTTCTAGCATTGTTTAAATTGGTTGAGGCGTAAATGCGCAATTTGTGGACTATACCACTAGTTGCAGCAGTTGTGCGGTTTAGAGTATGAGTTTTTTAATAAAGTATTCGAGTTTTATTTTAAAGAATTTATAAAGTATTTGGTCTCATCCATTTTACACATTAAAGTATGAATTTTGAATTAGCTTAGAACGAATACACATAAGCTCATATACCTCTACCTTGTTTAAATGTTTATATACAACTGAATGTATAATCTTATATGTAATATAAACACGTTATAAATCAGTAATGTGCAGTGGGTTTCCTTTGTGACGTTCACAAGTTTGTGATGTTTTACAAGTTTTTTTTCACTTGCTCTATCATTTGTATCATGTGAGAGATTACGAGCATGTGAGAGGTTACAAGCTTATGACGGAAATTGTTCGTCATAAGCAAATAAAGATTATGAATATGTATAATATTGACGTCCATTCAATTAGTATTGCCATCGTTACATCATCTCTATTAATTAAACTAACCATTTTTTAATTGTTTATAAGTCAAATTTTTATCTAAAAAGACGGAGTGAACATAAACTATTTGGACAAGCCCCAGGTTGATACACGGTACTTGGAATTTTTGGACTAGCCACCCAAAAAAATATTACTTGGAACAATTATTGCAAATATATTTGATAGGTATTAATATATTCCAACCTTAGATATGAACCGTTTTAGTCTATCACTTTCACTAACGAACTTATGGTTATGACTTCGAGTCTGAAGGTTCAATTATATTATTTTAATTGACATGAAAGCGAATTATGTAAATATAAAACTATTGCTGATTGTTTTAAGGTTTAAACAAATATAGAATATAAGATATACCCGAGAATCCTATTGGCTAATGTTAATTATAAAATTAGGGTAAATGATCAATCCCCGACAATCCGACATAGTTAGCGTAATTCCATTATCATTTTGGAAGTCACCATCTTCATTTCCATATTCATGGGAATTTAACTTTTATCATTGCAAACAAAAAAGAAATCCTTGGCAAAAGGGTTAATATTTCTCGAAAAGACGGGCAAATAATGGTCGATTTCTGTCAATAAGATTCAATAACGACCAATTTGTACTACAAGTCTACGACCATTGTGAACTTGTGGTCTTGGCACCTTAGGGATACCCTAAGATATTTAGTTACATTATTGAGGTTTGATCAAAATATGAATGTCGTACGTAACATATACTTTAGTTTCAATTGAAGATAAAAGTAGTCCATAAAGCCTTGTCAATTTGGTTCCCAAATTTCGATTAGTCTATCATATCATGACATTTGGTCCCCAAAAGGCCAAAATGTAAAAAGGAATATACCAAGGTTTTTAAGACCTTATAGTGAATCACAAATTCTCATTTGCGATGAACATATCGGTCGTAAGTTTGCGACGGGTCAAATAATACCTATATAAAGAGATGAGACAAAAATAGAATATAGTAGTAGCAAATTGTTTTGTCTTTTTAAGCAATTTGGGTAGTATTTAACCTATTGTAAGTTTGTGACAAATATACCCGTTACAAGGAAGACTTGCTGATAGTGAATAAACCAAAATTTTGAAGTTCTTTGTTTCACTACTTAAGCATGAAACTAATTGGATTGAGAAATTATACAAGCTCGAGTTCCAATTTCATTCTTTTGAAACTTGTTTGGTTCTTTAATCGGAAAATAAACATAATGTATGGATTTTGAATTTATGAGGAGGGTGTGTACGTGATTTCATTAGGAGTTGTTGTTTGATTCATTACGTAGAAATGAAATGAATTGGAATGAAAAATAACCGTAGTAGGAGATTTCAATTCAATTCCATTTCTTTAAAAACTTGTTTGATTAATTTTAAATAATAATGACGAGATCATAGGCAGCGACCATTTATTTTATTTTATTTTGGTGATGAGGGGTTTAATATCCCGGGCTCATGCATTCTCGCACCACCACATGGACCATGTAAGCCACCCGGCTCATGCATTCCCGCACCATCACATGGATCATGTAAACCACCTTTTCGGAAGCTGCAGTGGCCAGGTGGTTATCGCCCCAACTGGTAATCGAACCTGAGACAGTGAGACCTCTCAACTCCTGCATTTTTGCAAGCTTTAAGATTTAACTAAGTTACCACTAGACTAACATCACTTGGTTTAGAAACCCGGCCTTTATTCTTAATAAAAAAAAAATCTAAGGAGTCAGTGTGGGTCGGTAGGAGCTAGGGTGAGGGCAAGGGAAGATGCGGTGGCTGATTGGTCTAAATAAAAGCGAGGGTTAGATGATCGGAGGAAAGAAGGCTTTGCTGGACTGGATTTTGTGTTTGGGTGGTGCATTTGAGGGGATGAGGGCTAACGGTTAAGGGTAAGATTATTGCTAGTATTGAGACGAGACTTTAGCAAGTCTTAAAACAAGACTCGCCCAAAACTATCAATAATTTACAAAGTCTTAATAAAGTCTTAAGTTCAATCTTGAAAATCAAATACCCAACTTAAAACTTTGGGTGAGTCTTGACCCCACTTTCCATCGAAATTATCCAATGAGTGGTTGTCATGTGTCATTTCTTATTGTAAAAAAAAAGTAATGTAAAAAAAAAAAAAGTCTGACAGATAATGTATAAAGTTTGAGGTGAGTCTGAACAATAAAGAAATACTAAAAGTTAATTGAAAATTGATGTAACACAATTTTAGAACTTTGAAAAATTCTAGGGATAACCTTACAAAAAGGTGTTTTGTGAAAAAGGACAAAGGTTAGTGAGACCAAAACTAAATTTATTGATTTCCTAATAATGAAATAATAAAAGTGCATATTATCGTATACTACTACTCTGATAACCGCCGACGATGGTATAAAAGGGTCATCTTCAACCGGCAGTTTATACACAAGGTTTTGCATGCAGAAGAGTTTAAGGGTAGATTTTAGGTTGATACCATGGTAGATGATAATTAAGAAGATATATCGAATCAGCAATTTCAGCATTATTGATAAACTGATTATTACAATATACTATAAGAGACTATCTTGCGGCACAGTCTAAGAATATTCCTCGGTATAATACCCTAAATATAATACGGAGTATTTTATAATAATATATTTTTCTAATATAATACTCCCTCCATTTATATCCACTTTGCCACTATTCATTAGTAGGGTGAACCAACTCCTAATATATAACATAAAAATAGTCATGTGAATTCTTGCTTAAATTTGCTTATCAAATACATTGTGAATATCAAAGTTTTATAATTTTAATCGATATACAACTAAAGATATTAATAAAAGAAAACAGATACTAACAAACGTGAATAAAACAAATGTACAGAATTAATTGGAATGAAGGAAGTAGGAGTTAGGTTAGTAAGACATTAAGATTCTTAATGTGACTATGTTTAAAGTTAGGACTTATGACCTACGACTCATATATAAAGGCTAGTTACCAAAGTGTTGGAGATTGAATTATTGTTAGTTCTTGAATAATAATAATACAGGCTGGGTTGTGGATTAATCTCATAACATAAACAGTGTTTACATTTTATATTATTTGTACCAAAATCTCAACAATTGCATATGAACAATTATGTTAATTTATCTTTTTGATTTAGACAACTGTTGATGTATAAACAATAAATACATTATGATAACATACCTTGTAAATATACAATCTACTAAATATGTTAAAGTATCATACAATGTATCAATTAGTCATATCTAATTTGTGTTATAGATATAATTCTTGATTTGTTTGATCTTATATTTTCTTAGGACATCTAGAAAATTTGCAGCCGGTACTTTTTATGTATGTAATAGGTTGAACGTATTTAGGTTAGTCATATGAAAGTCGAGGACGACATATTTAAAGTCTTGAAGTTAAAATCTAGGAATAAATAACATCTTCTAAATTACTCTGGGAGAAATTTGAACCTAAACCTTACAGAGTCCTATTATAGTTTTAACCACTAATCTTTATTGTTATGGTTATGGGCTTTATTTCAATAAAAGATTTACCTAAACACTTAAAATGATAGATTGATTAGGCAAATATGTTAAAATAAAAATATAATATTATATCACTATCTTAGACCATCCTCAAGCAAAAGGTCGATTTAATCGAGTCAATAACGTATTAACCCTTAATCTTACCTTATTGACATTGACCCTCTCTTACCCTCCCAAGCAGAAAGTCGATTTAATCGAGTCAATAACATAGTTTTTTTTCTTTTTTTTTCTTATTCTAATTTGTAACCAATGAGAGTTTGCCACGTAAGGGGTCAATTGGGGAGTCAATTTACTCCACCTTGGGTCACAAATTGACCCTCAATACCATTGGGTCAATCCTAATCTTCACTTAATTGTAATTAACTTGACCCAAGCAAGCAATTGACCTAGCAATTGACCTTGCTTGGGGATGGTCTTAAATGCGCACTCCTGACTATGCTATATACAAATAGTAAGTCTTGCTTGCGACAAGTCGCCATTTGTAACGGATATTTTGTGAGATAAAATAGATAGAAAATGAGTTAGTAGAGAAAGAGGACCCCATGAATAGTGTTGGAGAGAGAGAAAAAGTGGGTATTTTGTGAGAGGAAACGGTATCCGTCACAAGCTTGCGACGGATAGTGCCGTTGCAAATAAAAATTTGTGATATACAAATATGTAATAATATTTTAGTATTATATTACTATTTACAAATATGTAATAAAATTTTAATTTTATATTACTATTCAAGGCTCCGTTTGACTACCTTATTTATTTGAGGCTGTTTGGCAAGTAGGTTATTTGGTCAAATAAGCTATCTGAAATAAAATGCTACATAAGGTATCATTTTAGATTTCAGATATCTCATTGCAGGTTATATTATCTTTTTACCTTTCAATCTATAATATAGTAAATAATTATTGTATTCTTTTATGTCATTTCACCAAAATAAATTAGCTTTTCAATTAGTTTGGCAAACAGTTTTTCATATAATTAGTTAGCTTATCAACTTCTAATTTTCAGCTACCTTTTCAGGTTTCAACTACCTTTTCAATTTTCAGGTAACTTTTCAATTCGTTTTACCAAATAGAGCCTAATTGCACATCTCTAAGTAAGTTGGATAACCTCCAAACCATGTATAATGACTAACAATCATTTTTTAACCCTATGTTTATTAGGGTGACATACTGGAAGATAAGAAGTAGTAATAGTTTTAAATTATAATAATTTTCCCACGAATGTATTTTTATGCTCTTATATTATCGACTTAGTTTTAATTTATTTTAATTTAGTTCAATTATGTTTAGCTTAGTCATTCAAAAATGATTTCTTACTTTCATTTCATTACATTCAATTTTGCAATTTTCAACCAAAAAAGGGCCAGAAGTTTATAATATGTATTTGACCGGTGTACTTAAAACTTGTCAAAATAGTCAAAATACGGAATACTAGTACTAATCACTAATTATACGCTAATTTTCATTAAAAACACACACCATCCGTCATAAGTTGAAGATGAATATCGTCCATTTCACACTATACAAGCAGCTTACTATCCGTTTTTAATTTGAAACGGCTAGTACCTATCATCAATTAGACAACCCGATAAAGCGATAATTATAGAATGTAATTATATGGGTGCTATATATATGCACACACACTTAAAAAGTTATAATGTACCTTGACTAATCTCTTTACACAATTATACACCAAAACACATCCCTTTCTGTAGTGGACCGACCTCTTCCCTGACCACTCTCCCCCTACTTCTCCCCCATTGCTCTCTCAGTCTCTCACCCTTTCATTTCCATACAAAAAGAATGATTCCTACACAATCCCAAGATAATAAATTCAAAACAACTATGGGGGAACAACAACATCAACATGAACAACAACAACAATTTGTACCTAAACTTTCTTCTAGATTTAAAAAAGTCTGTGTTTTTTGTGGCAGTAGTACTGGTAAAAAAGATGCTTATAGAGTTGCTGCTATTGAATTGGGTCAAGAATTGGTACTACATTAATCCTTTCTTAACAAAGTTTCTATCTTTTTTACAAGTACTCGCTTTTAAGACGGTTTTACACTAATATAAAAAACCCGCTTTGTTTTTAATGGTATTTGACTCATGGGTTTTTGTTGTTTTGTTTTATTTTGTATTTGGGTAATTACTACTACATTAATCTCCCCATACCAAAGTTTCAATCTTTTTTCAGTTATAATAGTCTCGTGAGACGGTCTAATTTAATTATTTTTTTCCCAGTTGCTCGTTTTTAAGACGGTTTTACACTAGTATAGAAAACCCGCTTTACGGTTTTTGTTTTATTTTGAAGGTTGCAAGAAGATTGGATCTTGTTTATGGAGGTGGGAGCGTTGGTCTGATGGGTTTTGTTTCACAGACTGTTCAGGATGGAGGTCGCAATGTTACTGGGTATTTTTATTTTTTATTTTTTATTTATTTTTGTTGGTGACGAGTGAATCAGCGGCCGCTATCTTCGGTGCGCACTGATAAACCCTGTATATATGTGATAGCTGTAAACTACGTATCAGTCTTGAAGTTTCTTTAGACATGAACTCGGGCTTAAACCCGGTCCCCTGCGAATTTTTACCCAAGTTTATTTTTATTAACCCTAAAAAATCTCATCTTTTTCTTCAAAAATTATTAAATATTTAAATGTGATTAATCTTTAATCATATGTTAATGTTATGGACTAATATTTTAGTGTTTTTGGTGACAGGGTCATACCCGTAGCTCTGATGGCCAAAGAGGTGAGAAATTCATCGAATCAATTCAATTAAATCGAAAAGATCGAGTCTTTATAAATACTTGTCTAAGACGACCTTACCCAAGTCTTATCTGTTATACGTAAATAGGTGTAAAACCGTCTTATAGATAACTTGTCTAAGACGACCTACCCAAGTAGTATCTGATATACGTTAATTTGTGTAAAACCGTGTTATAGATAACCGGGGAACCAGTAGGAGAAGTGAAGGCAGTTGCTGATATGCACCAAAGAAAAGCTGAAATGGCCCGCCACTCTGATTGTTTTATTGCTCTTCCAGGTCCCATTTCTTCACCAAGAATCTTAGTACAAAATGAAAATAACAAATATATTTAAATGAATTTAATGATATGAGATCACATCACATCTTTCCCAACTTTCATAGGGCACCAACCAAGATCTTTACAAATTGACACATTCTCTTTTATTCTTCTCTTATTTATACGCTTTATCTCTGGTATCGTGTTAGCCGACTCCAAATCATTCTGGTACCAAGACTTTGTTGCTATTTTACTTATACTATTATTCCTTTGTACTTTTAGGTGGGTATGGGACACTTGAAGAATTGTTAGAAGTCATAACTTGGGCTCAGCTTGGCATACATGACAAACCTGTATGTTCTTTTCTTCTCTTAATTTGTTTAATGCTTTCGCTTCCAAAATTAAATTTTGGGTATCGTATATCAGTAGGTCTTCGGAGAGATCGCCTTTCAATAAGCTTGAGAGACCATTGTACAAATTTAAGAAATAGTCGTACTAAAGTAATATAATAGGTACAAATCATGATTAAAGATAAATTAAGTATATTTATTTTGTAAGTAAGTACGAAATTACTATGGTACGATCAATAACAAAAGGTTCACGAAATAGAAATAAAAGGGTACAAAACAATGGTTTCTCAATAATTTATTGAAAAACCGTTTCCCTCAAGTTATTATTATCATGTTAGCAATTCAAAGAGTCCGTATCTGAAAGACCCAAGATGAAAATTGTCCGGTGCTCGACAGATATATATGGATTACATTGAATGCCCTAAATCCGTCTTATCCCGACTCTTGGACTCGTGTTCTGTCGGAATGCCAAACACGGCTATTTCGTACGAACTTTTCAATTGGTTTGGTCTAAACCGAAGTATCCAAGTGTTATGTTTTGTCCGACACACAACCCGTGTCAAGTCGCGACTAAGTGAAGTGTTTTGAGTAACACAAGTTCACAACCCTAATAAATTTGTTGATAGATTTATGATATGTGGATGAATGATATGGAAAAATGATGAAAATGTTGATGCAGGTGGGATTACTGAATGTTGATGGGTACTATAACTTCTTGTTAACATTCATTGATAAAGCAGTAGATGATGGATTCATCCAGCCTTCTGAACGCCACATTTTTGTCTCTGCACCTTCTGCTAAAGAACTTGTTCAGAAGCTTGAGGTGGGTCCCTTTTGCAATAACCTTTCATATTTTACTGCATTACTCTATTTTTTTATGATATGCTTTGGGAATATAACTTGGATCACCCAAAAGGAACAAACAAAAGGGATGAACTCAAGGGGTAAAAAAGAGTTCCAATTTTTTTTGCAGATTTATGAAACCTTGCTGTTTTTACTGTGCTTGATATCATCAAGGTTTATGTGAAATTGGGTAAATTCAACTGTTGTGAAAGACTGGTTTTTTGGACTACTGTATCAAATGTGAACATAACCTTAAATGATGGCTTCACATGACATTGACTAGGGAATAGAGTTATAGGGATGAGCTTTACTCCCTAATTGATCTCGAGTTTAACGCAAATTCTTGTTTCAGACGAGCCACACTCTCGTCTAAAACAGTATGACGGGTCAAAATCCCGTCTTATTGTTTCAGATGAAAATAACTGCTCTGAGTTTAAACGGGTTTGATTGATACAAAGTACTTGCATCATATTTGGAATTCATTGCGTTTTGATTTTATTCACACTTTATTCATAAAATAGCGACATCCTAGAAATTTGAAAAGAAATGTCGTTATAAGTTGTCGAAAACAAATTTTCTAGAAAGCAACCCAAACCTATCTTTTCGAGTTAAGTTTATTGAACGTCAAATGTAGCTCGGTTTGAGTCATGCTTGACTAGGACTTGAAATAGGTTTGACCGAGCACGAACTAGGCTTTAATGGAATTGTGTTCAATGGTTTGTCTATTGTGTTCAACTCATTTCAAACCCTTTAGAAAAAAATGACTATCTCCCCCGAATCCTTTATGAGATACGGAGTATATCAGACTTGGTCTTGATGTATCATAATGTTTTGCACACATTCTCATTTCAAACCGTCATTATCCGTGTTAATGTTTAAGACGGGTCAAATACATTGACTTACTGAATGTTTTAACAACATGCTCATGTAGAAGATGATTGGTTTATTAATGGTGTATTTGTTGAACGTGATTAATTAATAGGAGTATCAGCCGGTCCAGGGAGTGTTAACCAAGTCTATGTGGGAAGTGGAGCAACCTGAACCGCTTCAAGCTGTGGGTTTCAACACCACCCCGCCTTTACAGGCCGAGGTGGCTTTGTGAAGATCGACAACATTTCTTCATTGAACCCTCTCTTCAATTACAAATATTATTTTGGATGAAGGACATGATTTAGAAGAAGGGGAAATGGGGTAGAATCATCTTATGTTGTCCCTTTTACTTAGTATTAGTATGATATCAAGAATTTTAATACAGTGTAGTGACTGACCACATCAAACTCTTGTGTCTAAATGTGTCATGGGAGAAGAAGGGTTTTATTATTGTTAAGTGTACCTAGGTGGTTAATATTTTGGTCCTTTTGGCTACCTTTGTTTTTTGAAATAATGTAACGGTATTGCTAATCACGAGTCATACGTGACGGGAATATCCGCTGCAAGCATATGGTCAAGTACTATTTATATGGGTAAACAATCTATTTTTTGTCTTAACTACCCATGTGGATAGTTCTCGATCTGTCGCAAATTTGTGATAAATATGCCCGTTACAAAGGAAACTTGCTGATTGCTAATTATAAGCCAAAAAGAAAACTCATAGTAGTACTACTACTCTACTAGCTTTAGTTGCGTTATGTTGTAGTTGGTCAAAGTTTGTACGTACATATGTCAACTAAGTGTTATGTATACAATGCTTGACCATATATCCTTGTGTTTTTCTTCTTAATTCTAACATGTTATTTCCAATTTCCATGTAGAGGTTAATCTATACATTTCTGAGTTGATTTGGTTCAATGACCCAACTCGATTTGAATGACCTAAAGGTGGCTCAGCCCACAATGATCTAGTTCGAAAAAACCTAAAATGACTTATTTAAGGTATATCCGTAACCTAAAATGACCCAATGTACTCTACCCGAGAGGTGATTTAACCCAAAATGATTCAACCCGAGTAACCCATCTGTCAGGTCTACTTCTGAAATGGATTCTTAGTATGGTGATAATGATCTACTTCTGAAATGGATTCTTAGTATGGTGATAATGATCGATTTAAGGAGGTTAAAGATTAACCATACCTTAATGTTAAAAGACTGTTCATTGGGTCGATTCGGGTCGGGTGGTCCAAGGAGGTCCATTATGTATGTTTAAGGTACACTACTGTGACATGATCAAAGAGTGGGATGCTGACAATAGAGTGAAGAAGTTGCATAATAATAGTGGAGACTTTATTCTGTGCTTATATGACAGGGTTTTTGCCAAATTGATGTTTGGTTAAATAAGGAGTTCAGTATAATGCTAGTTGTGTCTAATTATCAGTGCTCAGTGATTGCACCAGAAAAACTTGTTGCCTTTCTAATTGCTACTCGGTATATAGTATCACAACATCTCATTTGTGACGGGCAAATATCGTCACAAGTAGGGCTGTATAATAGGCTGGGCTGAGCCGAGCCGGGCTGAAGAAAGTCAACCCTGACACGGTCCTAAAATAATATAGGGCTGGGCTGGGCCAGGAAATGTTCCTGGCCCAACCTTGTAGGACTTCTAGTTGTGTTTGTGAGATGTATTTGTGTTAGTTGTGTTAGTTATATTAGCGGGCTTGACCGGGCTGCATTTCACACAGGGCTGCGGATAGGGCTGGGCTGACAAAATCCGGCCCTGACCCTATTCGCTATGGGGCTGGGCTAGCCCAACCCTAGCCCTGTGTGGGCTAGAAAAATCGGCCCACGTAACAGGCTGGCCCTGGCTAGCCCGCTACGTTGTCCAGCTCTAGTCACAACTCACAAGCATATGAAGTAGTAGTCCCCCCGGCCACTCGTTGGTCGTGGTCTTGTCCGTCTCGAGTATTCTGCAGAAGCCAAGCCGATACATAAAATGAAAGATGAAGTAGTAGTCCCCTCAGAAGGGCACAATCTGAGTCAGAAGTGAAGGTTGAATCCCCATCCTATCAAAATAAACATAAGCCTCAAAAATGAAGCATAGTAAGTCCCCCACAAGAAGATATATAATGACATATTGTCCCAGGGTTTGGTCTATTCTTATACTCCGGGACATGTGATTAGATGTAGACTTGTCTATTAACATTTCTTTTTCATTTCCTATTATTATTTGTTCTTATCTTCTTTGCTTCTATATGCTTCTTTGTATTTTTTTGCTATTCTTAGAATCTTCTATGCTACTATCAATTCCCACTTTTGCAACATCTTTTGCTATTTCTTCCACATTTGCTTCATGTTTTGTTGATTAACAATAGTATTATTAAGTGTGTGTACTACTTGTACTTTGTCTAATGTTTTCTTCTTGTTTGGTTTTCTTCACCAATGAAAGTAAGAATAGACATGTCCTAACACGGTACGACACGCCATGGGCTGTGTGCCTGTGCCTGTGTTGAAGTTTGAGAAAGAAGACTGTTTCTAGCCAAGGCATAAGTGCACGATCCATCTAAAGCATGACACACTTGGGCACACTCTAAATAACAATAAATAAGGTTGAAGTGAAGGCCATACTTGAGCCGCTTTTTTAATAGGCACGACATCAAACACTGAATCATGGATATTCGTGTCGTGCCATTTTCTCCTCCAGACATGGTGGGCCGGTTTAACACGATCCGCATCCCTCTCTAAGACCGTTCCCATAAAGTGGATAGGGAGATCAATAATTAGTTGAGTCAAATTAATTGTAATTAAGAAATAGATTAGGATCCCTTCAAAAAAAAGAAATAGATTAGGATTGACTCAAGTGGAATTGAGTCACAAATTGACCCAACAATCCAGCTAATGTGTGACATTTTCTAATTGGTCACGAGCATTCAAGAAAAAGGAAAAAAACTAAAAAAGTGGCTGTAAAGTGGCTGTTTGGGAAGGTTTATTGACCTAGGTAGTGACTTTCTCCTTGAGAGAGTTTAAGTGAGTCAAGGTCAATAAGAAGAGATTAAGGCCTAATATACAATTGACTGGATTAAATCGACTTGTTGTTTGGGAATGGTCTAAGCAAATAAAGTTATTAGTACTTATACTTCCATATGAGTTTGAATTTCATTGTAGTTAAGGGTGTAGAAATAAGGAAATTCAATAGATGAATGTAGAAGAAATTAAAAGGATATATGTAAAATTATAAAATAGAAAGATGTAAAATTAAATAAGGAAAAAAAAACACTAATTTTATTAAGATAACACTTTATTTTGTGGTAGCCCTTTATGTATTGATTCTTGGTGATTGCAATTGTGATATATCAAGGGTTTATATTATCACAAATTCTCATTTTTGACTTTTTTTTTCTTAAATCATGTAACCTCTCATAAGCTGTAACTTGTAAGTGACAATGTAAGTGACAGGGGTTGTGAGAGATCACAAACTTGTGATCATCACAAACAAGACAATTTATGTAACTAACTCCCAACAACCTGATTACAATGTAACTAACTATAACTAACTAATTAAATAATCAGTGATATGATAAGTCATCAACCATCTTTTATGCCAGTCTCATGTCCTAATGGTACAGTGCTACTCCCTCCCGCTCTACATGACAATTTACTTTGAACCTCATCATCATATCGATCGAGTTTAAATTTCGCAAAACTCGATCCATTGTCATCCCCAGTTGCGTTCATCATCACCTATAAGTCTCTAACTATTGAATTTTACGTAAGGATATGAGTTTTGGTAAAGTTGGTATTAATGACGTAAGTAACTAGCGTTTCCAACAAAAGTACATACTCCGTATAACCCTAGAGTGCCCTTTTATCCAATGATATGGAGGATAATAGTCAAAAATCTATTGAAACAGTTGATATGTAAATAATTGGGACTGCTGTGGACTTGTGGAGTATATAATTTAGATTTACTGTTGTTTATTTTTCAGGTTGTACTTAACTCATACTGTACAAACCTTTTATTCTTTAGACTATTAGGGTATCTCTATTTTTGTACACCGAATAATACTCTCCTTTTAAGATTTGACTAACCTATCAAAAGTAAGGTCGAATCATATCTAGTTCTCGTTCGTATTCGTATCAAAGATGATAATCTAGCTTACAACTTCATATTTAAAATTACATCTCAACCCTAACCTAACCGAACTCAATTTCATCTCTCGTCACTCATCTAACCAAGTTGTTTAACTTGCTTGACATATTTATTTTTAAATAACTCAATTTCATCCCTTGTCTAATTCAAAAAATGACTTGTTTGATACAAATGATTGTTTGGTTGACACGGAAATTGTAAGATCACCTGAAATAGTATATCATGGAATGAAGTAAACTTGTTCACCCAACTCAATTTTCAGCAACTTTCTACATTTTTGCAAGGAAGTCAAATAACTTGATAAGATTATAGATAGAAGAGATAATTGCATAAAATTGTATTATTAATTGTGTGTATTACATCAATATATAAGGTATTTATAATACCTCACACTTTAAAGAAACCCTAATATTAAAGAAACGAAAGATGGGTAAAGATTATATGTGTATTATTTGAATGAATAATCTCAATATACAAAGTGATATATATAAATATACCGAAAACATATATTCTAGATATTCGGTTTCCTATTGTAAGACTTATACAGTTATACTTAAGGTAACCGTATAACAATATAAATCAGAAATATACGGTAAATATATCTTCAATATACTTCGGAAATAATATCTTCTCAATACTCCCCCTCAAGTTGGGAGGCTCGGTAACTTGACACCCAACTTGGATTGAAGATATTCGAAGGCTTCTCCTCCAAGTGCCTTAGTGAATAGGTCCGCAATTTGCTCTTTGCTTCGCACATGGAAGGCTGAAATTGTGCCGTTAACTAAATGATGTCGAACGAAGTGGCAGTCGATTTCAATATGTTTCGTTCGATCATGGAAGACGGGATTCTTAGCGATGTGTAGTGCAGCTTGGTTATCACAAAACATTTTCATAGGCTGTGAATGATTTATACCAAGTGAACCAAGAAAAGATTTCAGCCAAATAAGCTCACTTGTTACTCCTGCTAGAGCTCGGTATTCGGCTTCTGCAGTAGACCTCGCAACCGTCGTCTGCTTCTTTGCCCTCCAAGAGATAGTTGTATTGCCTAAAGCCACGAAGTATCCAGTTAATGACCTCCTCGACAAAGGGCAACTTGCATAATCGGAATCAGAGTAACCACGCAACGATAAATCACAATTTCTATCAATGACGATCCCTTTTCCTGGGTTGTTTTTTATATATCGTATGACGCGAAATACAGCATCCAAGTGCTCCTTCCGAGGAGCGTGAACAAATTGGGACAAAATATGGACCGAGTAAACCAAATCTGGTCGTGTTATTGTCAAATAAATTAAACGGCCTACGAGCTGTCTATACTTCATGGGATCGCGCAAGACGTATCCTTCAGCTAGTGACAATTTGTGATTGGGCTGAATTGGTGTAGTAGCTGGCTTTGCTCCTTCTAATCCTGCTTCTCCAATGATTTCTAATGCATATATACTTTCGTTGGCTAAGGAAGAGGCCCTTTGAACCATGTGCCACCTCTATCCCTAAAAAATATTTCAGTTTTCCTAGATCCTTTACTCCAAAACTTCGATCAAGGAATTTTCGTAATCGCACACTAGCTTCGTCATTGTTGCTTACAATAATCATATCGTCGACATATACTAAAAGACCAAGAAACACTCCACTTTTATTATATGTGAACAAAGAGTAATCGGCTAAAGATTGTACAAACCCGTACCTTATGAGCGAATCAGACAGTTTGGCAAACCAGTTTCTCGATGCTTGTTTCAGGCCGTAAAGTGACTTAAGTAGCCGACACACTTTGTTTTGACCGCTCATCTTATAACCCGGGGGCAATCTCATGTAAACTTCCTCACTCAAATCGCCATGGAGGAATGCATTATTGACATCCAATTGTGCTATTGACCACCCCTTTGCCACGGCCACGGCTAGAAGACACCTTACACTCGTCATCTTCGCAACCGGTGCAAATGTTTCATGATAATCAACACCTTCTATTTGGCTTTAACCTTGAGCTACAAGCCTTGCTTTATAACGTTCTAGCGTCCCGTCTGCCTTGTACTTCACTTTATATACCCATTTGCAACCAATGACAGGTGAAGATTATACGTGTATTATTTGAATGAATAATCTCAATATACAAAGTGATATATATATAAATATACCGAAAACATATATTCTAGATATTCGGTTTCCTATTGTAAGACTTATACTTAAGGTAACCGTATAACATTATAAGTCAGAAATATACGGTAAATATATCTTCAATATACTTCGGAAATAATATCTTCTCAATAAATATAGAGACCTAATGATAATCGGGTCTAATATAGGCCCAATCTCCATGTAACAAACAACTTAATAATATAATTTCTATTCTATTCTCCCTTTATAATCCTATCATAACTCGGCTTTTTATTATTTATCGGAAGTTATAAAATGAGATGTGTATGACTAAATCGACCGGTTCTTGGGTTCACTGTACACTCCGTATTTGTAATTGCAGTCTTCTGTCCGATCTGTTGGTAATTTAAGTGTAATTACTGGTTCATTTTTCGTAATTTGGGTTTTGTTCAGAGACGGGCGAACTTATAAATAATAAAGCTAGTTCGGGAAGTACGGAGTCTACACTAGCCTTTAATTATTATAAATTCGCGGTATAGTTGCCGTTACGAACGACTATGCGGGGGTCTCGCCAAAAATAAATTACCCGAATAAATTACCCGAATAAAACGGATTTTGGCGGGTGATTTCCGAAGAGTTGCGACTCTTCAGAAATCTGACTCAAAACCCCTCCCTTTCCCCTTTCATTCTCCTATATATATGGGATAATATAGATCAGTAATAACCCTAAGAAAATTACTGAAAATACAAGATCTCTGACAGAAAAACAAATTGCATATTATTACTTCGAAATTATATCTCTGTTTTCTTGCCAAAAATAGAGGAACACCGTCTTATCTCTGTAGAAAATTCGGAACATCCCAGGCATCAATATAAGGGACGAATTGTTCTATAAGGAAAGCGTCTGCGATTCGGTGTTGTTCATTGTCTTATATTCTTTGTTTGACAGTATATATATAACACGATCCGTACCATCCAGCGTCGGATTTGGTTGACTGACCCCGACCCTTTCATAGTTGGGAGCACAAACTTACAAATAATTTAACGTACAACACTATTCCAGTTTACAGATCAAAAAGTTTGAGAGACCTCTTGAATTGACAAGTTCAGGCATATAATTGAGGCAATCTAAATACATTTGAATGGATATAAACATATTGTTGTAAAAAAATACTTATAAATGTAAAATAGAAAGGTGAGAGCTTATCCGGATAAGTGATGAACAAAGAAAAAAGGAACTAGTCGTGACTAATCACTGTCCTAAAGTTAAATTTGTCCCGCTCGATATACCAGCCTCTTGGCAATCAACCTCCAGAGTTACACAACTTTCGAGCCTAAGGCGTACGACAAAAAATTAGAATGAGAGCTACTTGCAAAACGTTGCCCAATATCAACTTAAAAACCGAAGAAGAATATGTAGAGATAGATAATAAAAATGAGAGCTATTTGCAGAACGTTGCCCAATAAAAATGACTTCTAAGAAGAGGTTGTAAACCACAACTCCATTGTTTATTATTCCTTTGTGGCAATACAAAGCTTCTTTTGAAGCAACACTTCGTTCTAACATGGAGCTCATTGCGATGCCGTCTATGAATTTATGAAGCAATACTCCTAAGGTGACCAATTCATGTATATATTATCCGATTGCAGGACGCCGACGAGCTCAAGATACGATCAAAACGTGTACTTTGCTGGAAATATTACATATCATATCTTGGCTTGTTGACCTTGCCATAGGGTGGCGAGATTAGAATAAGACTACGTTTATAGGTAGGTCTAACAAGGGTTAGGTCTTGAATAAGGACAAAAAATAATTAAAATAAAAAAGTTAAATAAAATAAATTATAGGAACTAGTTTCGTTCCAAGTGGTCTGAAATGGACCTGGTGGAACATGTTTAGGAACGGTATTTGCATGTGGTCCTCATACGTAATTCCAATTTAACCAAAAATAATGTCGGAATTCTTAGGTAAAACTAGGGCTTGATAAAATAACAAAATCAGGAACTAGGTCTAGTAAGTAGGTTAAAAAGTATATATATTAGTATTTTAATACATGAACTAGGTTTAGGTAGGACTGCATGAACGACTGAAAAATATGGTCTAACCCCTTCACTCAAATGTCCATAAGCTTGAAGATTAGTTAATTCACAGTCTTTCCCGTACCGTGTGCTGAAATTTTACTATGTGAGTTATTGGGGTTGCCAAGATTCGAATATATAGATGAACTAAATCAAAACCTGAAAAGTAATGATCGAGACCCGACTATTATATTTATATCCTATTAATAGGGTATGTCATTATCAGGTCAAGTTATTTGGTTTGGATTGGGTTGATCATCCGATTTCTATCTCCTCATGAATTGATCATCCCCTTTTCCAAGTCATACATGCACTCTCTTATGACCCGTTTAATTATAAATTTTTAACATGAGACGATCTTATAGGAAACTACTCGCACATAGGGCTGTACAATGGACTGTGTCAGTCCGGGCCGGGTCGGACCAAAGGCGGGACAGGTTGAAGAAAGCCAACCCTGGCACGACCCTAAAATAATATAGGGTTGGGTTGGGTTGGGTTGGGCCGGGACAGGAAAAGTCAGCCCTGGCCCAGCCCTGGATGGCTGCTAGTTGTGTTTGTGGGCTGTATTTGTGTTAGTTTTATTAGTGGGTTGGGCCGGGGTGCATTTCACCCAGGGCTGCGGATAAGGTTGGGCTGACAAAATCCGGCCCTGCCCTGGCCTTATTCGTTACAGGGCTGGGCTGACCCAGCCCTAGCCCTGTGTGCGTTATAAAAATTAGCCCACGTAACAGGAATGGGCTGAGCCGGGCTGGCCCGTTACGTTGTCCAGCTCTACATAATGTTATGAAGGTAGTCTGTAGTCTGTTATGATTTAAACATATAGAAGACCACATGAATATCCCATTTTCCAAGTCATACATACACTCTCTTATGACCGATTTAACTACGAATTATTTAGATGAGACGATCTTACAGAAAACTACTCGTATATGAAAATGTTAGGAATATAGTTTTGTAATGGTGTAAACATATAGAAGACCACATGAATATAGGCAAAATTGTACTACTTGTATTAGTTTTGTGTCTAAGGTCTAATCATTTACAGTTATGAATGTTCTATACAGAACAGAAATTTGTTAAATTTATCTAGTAACTAAAAATGTTTAGTAAAGTTGCTCTAGTTTTCACAAGATTTCGAAACAAGTTCTCTAATGCTTCATCGAGATCTTCAATTTCCGTCTCCAATTTCAAACTCCGACTTCTCAAATTTTCCATTTCTGAGGCACTAATCCCATTTTTCTTCTGGGAAACCAGAGAATTTAGGATTGCATCAGTGTCATCAAATACGCTGCTAATCCCCACGTCCTTAATCGCGTCTTTTTTGATCAATTTCGCGACAACAGACCATCCATTTTTATCTGAACCACCAATGCAAGACACCAAGGACTTTAGACTTTCGCTGGTTACTCCCTGAACATCTTTCAACAGGCTAGAAACCTCGTCGTTTTGCTCATATGAGACTTCTTTGAGATTTTTCAAGCATGTTTTCATGGCTTTCTTGACTGATCTTCTGGTTTTCTGATATTCAACAGCTTCCCTTGTGATGGTCATCTCACCGCTTGACCTTCTCCTAAGAGCTGATTGAATGTTATGTAGACGTTCCGCGCTGCAAATGTCTAGAAGCCTTAAAGATCCATCCAAGATCTGGTCGTTCAAGTTAGCATCTCGGGTTTGACGTAGGGCTTGCTGGTTAAGAGGTAATTGAAGGAACCCGTCAACACACGAGTACAAATCCTTAAGCCCATCTAAGGTTTGGCCGACAGATGATGACGATCTCAATCTGCGCAACTGCTCATCGAGTTGCTCTGTAACTGGATGAGGTCTCGATGGTAAACTGATTGAACGAGCATGGTAAATTGTCGAAGAAGAAGTCATTGTTAATAGTCTACGTTTAGTTCAGTTAAGAAGTTGATGAAGACGGAAATGTTTGTTTGATGAATTCTGTCCTGATGCTTCACTATATATATATATATATATATATATATATATATATATATATATATATATATATATATATATATATATATATATATATATATATATATATATATATATATATATATATATATATATATATAAAACCGAGTGTAGACAAAAGGAATCAGAGATAATTGATAAGTAACATGATCTTGAGGCAATGTCTTTGGTTTGTCTGTTCCTTTGCAAACTGCCAGCCAAGTAATGGAATGATTTAAGTGATGATTGATGAGTAATTCTATATTACATTGTCTCCCTGAATGTATGTCTATCCGGATCCAAACTAAATGCAATGAACAAGTACGGAAGAGACGGTACCGTCCTGTCGTCTGTACGGGTATATCATTGTCTTCTTTTTCAATGCTTGTCTGTAATGGGTTTTTGAAAACAAACCGAAAGCAGAACAATAGATTATAGATTCAGAACATGGACATGTTACATTTGTTGGCCTTACAACATGAACCTCCAAATACTGAGCATAGAGTTAAATATCTATACTACCGGATCACTCTAAAACTAATTGATAATATCCTTTCATTTACTTCTATAAACTCTTCTGATTTGTATTCAAAAAAATACTCCTCACATGGATTGATTCCAATTGTCATCTTACAGCCAACTACAAGCTCTTTGGATTAACTATTAGGCCGGATTAATATAATAGGAATATTAATAATAGTTGGGGCTCAACCAATTTTGGTTGAGATGGTTCATCTATCATGATATTAGAGCCAGTGTGACCGAAGGGCTCAAACCCTCAGAACCTTAAAACCCCTATGTATTCGAAATTAGATGACGACGACTATTATAATTATTCTCGCTTTACATATAATTTTAGTAAAATCAAAGCCAATAATTTCGATAAAACGTATAAATAATCGCTAATAAATATTACTTTATGTCGGAAAAATTAGAATCCATTGTTTAATTTTTTAAGTAATTAGATTTTAGGGCAAAGATGAACATATAAAAGTTGTTTCTTTATGTTTAGGAATAAGGGTAGGTTATGAAGAATTTATGAAAAAAATGTATGTAAAAGAGTAAAATTCGTATGTGAAAAATTATTCCGATTCTAAATATAATGGATAAATCTCTATAGAAGTCCTTGTTCTAATCAAATGAAGAAGCGGACGGATGTATTTACATGGACAATAATGAATATATGTACGTCTGATCTCAATTATATTCCTCTTCGAAAATCCTTTCTTTTGACATTATGCTATGTTTTTAATTAAAATACCCGTGGTATATTTAAATAAATTAAGTATGTAGTTGGTAAAAGATGGGGTTTATTCGATTATTCTTTTATCGCTCAGAGGCATTTCGAAAAAGTTAGGCTCGCTATAATCTCTCGAAAAAATGCTTCCCTTAATAATATATAGGTAGATAGGTGGATAGATGAAATATGTTGTGATTAACGATAAAAGAATATTAATCCGTAGAAGTTTGTTATTTATAAAACTTATATATGTTTATATTTTTATTTAGAATTATAAATCTGTTATTTATAATCTAAGTAATTTTTAATATCTTTAATAGCTTCCTAAAACAACCCTACTTAGGAAAATAAATACAATACAACTCAAATTCCTTAAATTCTAATATATATTACCGCTTATTAGCATTCTTACTACTCCCTCCGTCCCGATCAATTGTTATCTATTGCTTTTGACACAAAGATTAAGAAAAGAAGTATAAATGAATTTGGACCACACAAATTATATGGCCCCACATGTAATCAAATGTAACAATTCAATGATACACCCCAAAATGGAAATAGATAACAAATGACCGGGACGGAGGGAGTATCTAATAAGTTCAGCGGCTCTTTAAAAGAAAAGAGAGAGAAAAGTGTAAGAAAAGCCAACTCGTACGCTCGGGACAATTTCATAGTATATCTTTCATAGTAGAGCTTTAATTTCCTGCAATTCAAGCAACCAAAAAAATGGACTTCGTTCACACGGATGTTTCAGATTTCAGCATCCTGTTTTCTTATAATGATATGTTTCTTTGCCGGGTTATTCACAACCATGACGACCGTACTTCAGAGTCCCTACGTCTGATCAATCTTGTTACTGGAACTTATTTGATCGTTGATCGTTATCCTTTAGTCGAACAAGGTTCATCTATAAGGTACGTGTTTGGTTATAGCCCTTGCGCGGCACGGTATAAGGTGCTAAGGTTTGATATCGACAAAGTTACTAGAAGGCTGTTGACTGTGAAGATTCTTACGGTAAATATTGGTGCTGGTGATTATAATTGGCGGCCAATTGATACAGACAAGAGCGATGTGTATGATGAGATATCGGAGCAAATTAGGTTTTTGGTTGATCCTGTGGTGTTGAATACACTACTACAAAAAAGGCCAAAGAAACCACAAAAAAGGCCAAAGAAACCTGTTGAAAAAGGCCTTAGAACTGGTATCTTAGCTAACAATTAAAGAGACTTGTTTTTATTAATAACTGGTGTCTTTGACTTATACCTGTTATCAATTATGTCCGGTGTCTTTGGCATATCTCTATGACACCACTCTCATTTACACATGCAATGGGATTCGAACCCACGACCACAAGGAGGATATTTAATGGCTGTACCATTGAGCCACAAGATATTTACTGTAAATTTGTTGGGATAACATTTAATTATCTAATATTTATCAATATTTGGGGTCGCAAAAAACCGTCTTTTAAACCAATTTTTTTAAAGTTTGGGGTAGCGGCTGCTACCCCTTGCTCTAAGGTGGGTTCGCCCCTTCTATGACACCACTCTCATTTACACCCGGTGTCTTTGATATATTTAAGTTAAGAGATATAGGTATGCATGTATTACTCGGTGAATCTTGTAGGATTAATTAAACAATATATTATTTAAGATTAATTTATATTTATTATTATGAAATAAATTGTAAATTAATATATAGGAAACCGGATTCTGGATGACAGGTTTCTTAGTTATTAAATAAATTGAAAAATAATATATAGGAAACCGGATTCTCGAGGACAGGTTTCTTAGTTATTAAATAAATTGAAAATTAATATATAGGAAACCGGATTTTGGAGGACAGGTTTCTTAGTTATTAAATAAACTGAAAATTAAAATATAGGAAACCGGATTTTGAAGGACAGGTTTCTTATTTAAACATTGCAAGCTTGTTATATTAAATAACTGGTGTCTTACGTTAAGAAATCTGTTAGAAAAAAAACAGGTGTCTTATAATTGGTGTCTTAGGCCTTTTTTGTAGTAGTGATAATTCAATACACTGGATTATAACTACTACGGGCAAGATTGTGCGCTTTGATCTCGACAAGGAGGAGTTTCAAATTGTTGTATTTGTATTCAAATAATTAAGTTTCTGTACAAAATCAGTAATTATGGTTTTAATTACTAAGGATATTGAGAAGAGATGCTCTAGTTTTAACAAGATGTCTAAACAAGCATTCCAACAATTCATCAAAATCTTGAATGTCAGACTCCAGTTTCACCATTCGGGCATTCGGGTCCTCAAATCCTCGATTTCTGACGAGTTAATGCTGTTTTTCTTTTGGTAAACGAAAGGCGATGAACTTGAATGTAAGTCGAGTTGCTATAGTATATCCATATGAAAACCAGTGACTACATTCGATCCACATCTTTTGGTTTAGAACTCGATATATGATACAATAAACAGCTGAACATAAGACGGTTTTCTTACTGAAACAAGTCAGTAGTTTCACCTAATCTTAATTCTTAACTTCTAAAAATCTAAAAAACCATTATAAAACTTAGCTCGAGATTTGTGATATTGTTTAATGAATGATTGCTCTTTTTATATACCCAACTTCCAATATATGTATACATTTTCCGTATTCAAAAACGTGTGATAATGAAAAGAATCTAAATCCCAAGAGACACGATACACACGAGTGGCGAAAACACTTTGTCCCCTGAAAATTTTAGCTCGGATGTGGCTGGTACGTCTACCGTATATAATATAGGTGAAATATGCACGAATGACATTGACATTTGCAGTTTGTTTATAGTCCTCATGATTTATACTTGAATTTTCAGTCCACATGTTTGTTAGTTGTTACAAAGAATTGACAGAATGTCAGCAGAATCCAACATTACAGCCGTATGTGACAAGACCATCTCACCCGCAACCTTAAGGTAATGGTTACGGCTCAATCAATGGTCTTGTACCTTATTAGTACGCTTCCATGAAGGTACCCTTTTTCGTCATGAAGGTACTCTTATGGCTTCGTTATCATGTCGGGTTACACTGATGTAATAAACAGGATTTAAGGGATCTGTAATAATCAGTATGGCCCTGTTTGGCAAACAGCATAAGCAGATTCATAATAGCAAATAACGTTAGTATAATACGGTTAGTAGATTTTAATAGCAGGTTTGACTATTAAATTAAATTAGCAGATTAAAAAATGGTGTTTTGTAAATAGCATATTACATGATAATTATAACGGTTTTATGTATGTATAAATTGAATATGCTAATACAATATGCTGCTATTAGCAGCATATTCAAAAATAGTAGATTCCGACTAATATGCTATCAGAATATGATATTTATCAAACACGTGAAAATAGTAGATTGATTGGTCAACCTACTAATTTTGCCGGAATCTACTAATTTCTTTCAATATGCTGTTTACCAAACAACGCCTATATCTGGTTTTATGCACATTTTCGCAACAAAAAACTGTAAGGTGTTAGCTGTTTCCGGATGATGTTTTACCCAATCCTTGTCGAGGATTGATAGTAGGTATTTATGTCGGTCTTAGATTGTGATTTTATCACAATTTAGTCTTTTACTTCGGGTCGTTAGTATCGTGTTGTCAAGTATTTGATTTTTGGTCATATTGTGGTTTTGTAGCTTTTTTACCCTACTTTCTTGTAAATCTTTATGTTCGAGATCAAGGGATTTCACTCATCGGTCCAAGGGTAGCACACGAGCCTCATCATCATCCGATTCTTGCTTGGGAAGTGACTTGTGAGGTGAACCTTTGAAGATTTGAAGTTTTGATGCCAATTGAAGTGAAGAAGCAAAGGAAAGAAATGGAGGCAAGACTGCGAGCCACTGCGCAGCCTGCGCAAATGGCGTGCGCAGCTGCGCCCTCCAGCGCAGGCAAGGGGGGGTCCTGCGCAGCCTGCGCCCCCTGCGCATCTCTGTTTTACACGGATTTTCTAATCCGTGTTTGGGCTTTTAAAATGAGTTTATCCTAGGGTTTCGTGCAGGGGTATAAATACTAAACTTCAGAAGGTTTTAAGACATCATATCTTATCTCTAGAACAACAACAATTATTCTCAAATTAAGTTGTAATCTTTCCATATTTTAAGCTTGTAATTATGCTAATGAGGAGCTAATCTCCTTCACTCTTGGTGTGATTCCGATCAAAGTCTCCGACTTTGACTTTGTAAGACTCAAATAACCCTTTCTTTTTATCTAATGTTGTTTCCTTAGTTTATCTTTTACATTCTAAGTAATTATTTTGTGTGGATTGATCACCCTTGCATTTTAGTTGCTTAGTTTTCGCATATGTTAAGTAATCGGCTTAGTTACTTGATGTTATTTGAAGCAAATTTGTATGTATGTTGAGTTGGCTTAGATGAGACATATGTATGAGTAGGAAATTACATAACTTTCCTTGCTTTCATGGTTTAATGATTAGTGAGTTTAGTTTCTACATCACATCTTTTGGAATTAACGGAATTACATACACGGATTAGTTGTGTGGTTCGCTTTCATTAGATGTTGGTTAGGGTTAGATAGTTTAAGGGGTTGTTAGAGTCGAGCAAGTTTTGTCGGGTGACTTTGTGACGGTTACACCAAGTTTTTCTCTCATATTGATTATCGCGCACTACGTGTTTGTGTTATTGCCAAGCCCAAATCATTTCTCATTTATTGCTCTTTATTGTTTTTATGAATGCTTTCCAAATCATTGAATCTTTGCATTTATGTTATCTCCTTGTTGTTCATTTATGTCAATATCCATAGTTTGTGAATAAGTCATTTATCTTTAGTCCTTAAGCATCAATAAGTTGTCTTTAAATCTTTGTTTAGTTTTGTTTAAAGCAAGTCTTTAGTTATTTCCTTTCTCTTGGGTTCGACCCTTTACTTGCACTTTACTATTTTTATTTCGAGTATAGTCGAGTCTAGTTTAGGATTTATAATTTGTTTGGCGAGTTAATTAGTGTAATAACGACAACTAGTTTTCTCGTGCCAAATTTTGGCGCCGTTGCCGGGGAAGGGCAACATAGCTAAAGCTTGTTTGTGTTTTGTTTTTGTGTTGTTTTTATTTCTATTTTCCTTAGTTGTGTTTTTCCTTATCTTGTTGTCAATCATTATTAGTCAATGTGGTTCATCTTTGTAAGTAAGTGGTAGTTCTAATTAGTTTTGTTTAGTGTGTAGTGTTTTGCTTATGCCTAGGTCACAAGAAGGGGATACCAACATTGAATCGGAGGAAAGTGCGGCATATTCGTGGCTCTTCTCGAACCCCTTTTACCACCGTAACCGTCAAGAGGAAGAAGCAAGTCCACCTAGTAGCTACACATCCATTGAGAACTCACCCTCAACCATAGAGATTGACCCAATTGAAGTTGAATACCCAAGAATGGCGGATGACACTAGAACTATTCGGGAGCTTCGTGCCCGGAATTATGAGGAACAACCCTCATGCATTACCTATCCACCAATGGGGGCCAATGGAAATTTTGAGTTGAAGGGTTATTTCATCCACAACCTTCCTAAGTTCTATGGCTTAGCGGGAAATGATCCAAACCGACATCTAGCGGAATTTCACATGATGTGCCAAGGCACCATTCCCACCGGAGTATCCGAAGATCAATTCAAGTTGCGGGCTTTTCCTTTCTCTCTTCACGATGGTGCGAAAGATTGGCTTTACTATCTACCTCCGGGCATCATAAACACATGGACGGATATGAAGGCGGCCTTCTTAGAGAAATACTATCCGGACTCCCGCCACAACCATGCCAAGAAGGCAATAACATCTATTGAGCAAGGGAGTGGGGAGACCATGTATGAGTACCGGGAGAGATTCAAGAAGCTTGTAGCTCAATGCCCATACCATGGTTTGAGTGGAGATGATTTGCTTGTTCATTTTTATGATGGTCTAAACGAGCAAGACCAACGGATGGTCAATTCCACCACCGGTGGAGGCTTGGAAAATTACTCGGTGATGGAGGCTAATGAGCTCATTGAGAGGCTCGCCGCTAGCACAAGAATGCATGGAAGATCCCGTCAAGCCACAAAGAATACTTCCGCCATGGGAGCCTCTTCTTCATCGAATTCAAAACTTGAGAAAAGTGTGGAAGAACTCAAGCTTCTTGTATCCAACATGTTGGTAGGCTCACAAGGGGATGGTGGAAACCAAGGTGGCCAAGTTGAATGTTCTTTTTGCCAAGGTCCTCACCCGGTAGAGGTTTGTCCTATCATGCAAGTGGAGGATGTTGGGGTTGAAAATGTAAGTGCAATGGGGCAAGGACACTACAACTCAAGGAACCCTTCCGGTGGTGGGTACTACAAGTATGACCCAAGTGGAGCCACTTACAACATAGGCTCACGAGATCACCCAAACTTTAGTTGGGGAGGAGATAAATCAAAGAGTTTTGTGAATGGACAATTCAACCACTTGAGGGATCAAGGACAAAATCAACAAGGCCAAAATCAACAAGGAACAAACTTTCAAAGAAACATAAATTTTCAAAGACCACCCAATGGTGGAAATCAAGGCAACACATCACAAAAGCCTAATGAAGAAGACATGTCAATGAAAGAGATGCTCAAGGCTCTTTTGAAAGGACAAGCGGATTCCGACAAGAGGTCGGCCAATGAGAAAACCATGAATGATGCAAGGTTTACAAATCTTGAGAATCAAATGGGGCAAATTTCCGAAGAGATGGCAAAGAACAAACAAAGGAGTTCAACTTCCATTCCTTCCACCACTCTCCCTCCTCCTCGGCAAAATGCTAGTGCCATGACCTTGAGGAAGGGAAGAACTCTAGACACCCCTCCCAAGAAGACAAGAGCTAAGTCTAAGGATTGGGTGATTGAAGAAATTGAAGTGGAGGAGGAGGAACTAGAAGTCACTCCAAGGGTTGAAGCATCCTCAAAAGGAAAGGAAAAGGAGGTGGACAACAACACCCCACCAACCAAGGAAGTAAGCAAAGAGCCCCGGAAGAAGGCCAATGATACTTTGGAGATTCTCTCAAAGGAACTTGAACCGGAGGTACCATTCCCAAGTGCCCTCACAAATCCTAAAAGGATTGATAAAGACTCCGATCTTTATGAGACTTTTAGGAAATGTGAGGTCAACATCCCTCTCTTTACTATTATCAAATCCGTTCCTAGGTATGCAAAGTTCCTAAAAGAACTTTGTACCCCTAAGCGGAAGCCAAGAAAAGGAATTGAGAGAGTCACGGTTAGTGGGCATGTCTCGGCAATTTTTAAAAGAAACCTTCCCGAAAAATGTGATGATTCGGGCATGCTAACTATACCGTGCTCCATTAAGGGTGAATCTTTTGCTAGAGCCATGTTAGACTCGGGGTCCTCCATAAATGTCATGCCTTACTCCGTGTATGAGACCTTAGAGTTACCCCCTTTGTCTAAGTCCAATGTCGTCATTCAATTGGCGGACCGATCCATAATTCACCCCAAAGGTTTTATTGAGGATGTCATAGTTGAAGTTGACAAATTCATGTTCCCGGCTGATTTCTATGTTTTAGACATGGAGCCGGATTCCAAGGCTACACCCCTTTTGTTAGGAAGACCTTTCATGAGAACTTCTAAGACCAAACTTGATATGTATGATGGCAACTTAACCATGGAATTTGAGGGAAACATCATAAAATACAATGTATATGAGTCCATGAAAAGAACCGATGAGTTGAGCTTTTGTTATTTTTTGGATGTCATTGAGCCATTAGCAAATCAAGTTTATAAACTTTGTCATAGGAGCCCTCTTGAAGTGGCTCTCACTAACGATGTGGAGAAAGAAGGGTTGCGTTTCTTGTTGTCTAATGATGTGCAGGAAACTATCAAAGCATTGGAAAATGAAGAACCCTTGGAAGAAATCAAAGAAGGAGAGGAAATGAAAGAAATTGGAAGTGAGAATGCGAGCCAGGGCGCAGGCTGCGCACAGGAGGTGCGCAGCTGCGCAGGAATTTCAAGGGCGGAATACAAATTAAAAGAAAAGAAGGAGCAAACTGCGACCATAGGCGCAGCCTGCGCAGGTATCGGGCGCAGCTGCGCAAGCCAGGCGCAGCCTGCGCATACCCCAAGCGCAGCCTGCGCAGCTCCCAGCCCTGTTTTGCCTTGTTTTTCGACTATTCCTTGCACATTCCAAAACAAATTTCTTCCCTTGGAGGCTTCCCTTGAAAGACCATTACCCTCTACTATAAAACCACCCACCCCCAATCTCAAACAACTTCCCGATCACTTGAAATACGTTTTTCTTGGTGAGAAAAATACCCTACCCCTTATAATTTCAAACACACTTGAGGGTGACCAAGAGAAAAGATTGGTGGAGGTTTTGCAAAAGTACAAAGGTGCTTTTGGGTGGAGTATTGCGGATCTTAAAGGGATAAGCCCAAGCATTTGCATGCACAAGATTCGTTTGGAAGGAGAAGCAAAGCCGGTTCGACAACCGCAAAGGAGATTGAATCCTCCAATGATGGAAGTTGTGAAAGAAGAGATCATCAAACTACTCCAAATGGGAATCATCTATCCGATTAGCGACTCCCAATGGGTAAGCCCTACTCAATGTGTACCTAAAAAGGGTGGGGTGACGGTAATCGAAGGCAAAGAAGGAGCCTTAATCCCCACTCGGATTCAAACCGGGTGGAGAGTTTGCATCGATTATCGCCGCCTCAATGCCGTGACCTTCAAGGACCACTACCCCTTGCCCTTTCTAGATCAAATGCTAGAAAGGTTGGGGGGGAGAGAGTTCTATTGCTTTTTGGATGGGTACTCCGGATATTTTCAAATCCCAATTAAGCCGGAGGACCAATCCAAAACAACGTTCACATGCCCTTTTGGAACATATGCATACCGAAGGATGCCCTTCGGATTATGCAATGCTCCGGGTACTTTCCAACGTTGCATGATGAGTCTATTCTCAGACCTTGTGGAGAGAGTCTTAGAGGTCTTCATGGACGATTTCACCGTCCATGGAGACCACTTCGACGCATGTTTGGACCACCTCGCTATGGTCCTAACACGATGCACGGAGTCACACTTAGTGTTGAACTCCGAGAAATGTCACTTTATGGTAAAAAGCGGCATCGTGTTAGGACACATAGTGTCTAAAAGAGGGATTGAGGTGGATGTGGCAAAGGTTGAAGTAATAAAAACCTTGCCATATCCATCTAATACTCGAGACGTGAGGTCGTTTTTGGGACATGCGGGTTTTTATCGGAGGTTTATAAAAGATTTTTCGAAAATCGCTTACCCCTTGTGCAAGCTCTTGCACAAGGATGTGGAGTTTGTGTTTAATGATGTTTGTAGGTCGGCCTTTGACACCTTGAAGGAGAGGTTGGTGACGGCACCTATCATTCAATCTCCACGGTGGGACCTTCCCTTTGAGATTATGACGGACGCTAGTGATTACGCTCTTGGCGCGATCCTAGGCCAACGAGACGGAAAGGTGGCCCATGTGATCCAATATGCCTCATCACTTTTGAATGATGCTCAAAAGAACTACACCACCACGGAGAAGGAGTTCTTAGCGGTGGTGTATGCGATAGAGAAATTCCGATCATATCTTTTGGGGGCAAAGGTAGTAGTTTTCACCGATCATAAGGCCATTAGACAACTTGTGGATAAGAAGGATACCAAGGCGAGGTTGATGAGATGGGTTCTTTTATTGAGTGAATTTGACATCGAGATCAAAGACAAGGAGGGAAGTGCAAATGTGGTGGCCGACCACTTGAGTCGGCTCCACATAAATGAAGATGTGGCAAGAAAGATGGGAGTAGTCGATGGGAGTTTACCACACGAATCGCTCTATGGGTTGCGAGTGATTGAGCCTTGGTACGCAAACCTTGTGAATTACATTGTGACCAAGAGGTTCCCTACCACCCTATCTTCGAGTCAACGGGACAAGATCAAGAAGAATGCTCGTTACTATATTTGGGATGACCCGTATCTTTGGAAAATTTGTCAAGACCAAATGATTAGGAGGTGTGTGCCAGATGTTGAAGTACCTTCAATACTTAAGCATTGCCACGAATATGCGTGTGGCGGACATTTTGGGCCTCAGAGAACCGCTAGGAAGGTGTTGGAGTGCGGATTCTATTGGCCAAGCTTATTCCGGGACACTAATGCTTTTGTGAAGAGCTGTGATCGTTGTCAACGTTGTGGCAACATATCAAGAAGACAAGAGATGCCTCAACAACCCATGCTTTTTCTTGAGATATTTGATGTATGGGGAATCGACTTCATGGGGCCGTTCACCAATTCAAGCGGCAACCTCTACATTCTACTTGCCGTAGATTATGTTTCCAAATGGGTTGAGGCAATCCCCACACGGAATGATGATGGAAAAACTGTGAGTTCCTTCGTGCAAGACAATATCTTCTCTCGGTTTGGCTTTCCTAGGTGCATCATAAGTGATAGGGGAACCCACTTTTGCAACAAATTAGTGGGCTCCCTCTTGAAGAAGTATGGAGTGATCCATAAGATTTCCACGGCCTATCACCCGCAAACCAATGGCCAAGCGGAAGTGTCAAACCGAGAAATTAAGAGCATTTTGGAGAAGACGGTCAACCCCGACCGGAAAGATTGGAGCAAGAGACTCAGTGATGCTTTATGGGCCTATAGGACGGCTTACAAGACTCCCATCGGCATGTCCCCCTATAGGCTCATCTATGGAAAAAGTTGTCATCTCCCGGTGGAGATTGAACACAAAGCTTATTGGGCAATTAAAGCATTCAACCAAAGTTATGATGAGTCGGGGCTCCACCGAAAACTTCAAATTCAAGAATTGGAGGAACTACGAAGTGATGCTTTTGACAATGCCGCAATCTACAAAGAGAAGACAAAGAGGTTGCATGATCAAATGATCACTCGTCGAGTTTTCAAAGAAGGAGAGGAGGTGCTAGTTTTCCAAAGCCGTTTCAAAAATTTTCCCGGAAAGCTAAGGTCTAGGTGGTTTGGGCCTTTCACAATTCGGAAGGTACTACCTCATGGAGCCATTGAGGTGGAAGACCAAAAGACCGGGAAAGTGATTAAGGTGAATGGGCAACGGTTGAAACATTACCTTAAGAACATGGAATTGCATGGAGAAGGGGAGATCCAACTCGAGGACCCCGTTTATCAAGAATGAGGAAGCAAAGAGGTGGTCGAGCCATCGACATTAAATAACGGCAAAGTTTGTAAATATTCTATCCTTATTTACTTGCTTTCTTAGACTAGTTTTAATTTCATGTCATAGTTCTTTAATTGTTCCTTTTAGTCTAAATAATCTTTTTGCTTTGAAATCCAAAGTACTCTTGAGGTTTGTTGAATGGTGTAGTGATTTGCATAAGACTTTGGAGAAAGCGTGCTCGAGAGGAGGTGAAGGCCGAGTCGGAAATAGGGAAACGAGTTTAGGAGAAAGGTTGGCTAAGAAGAGGAGTGAAAAGAATTGAGAAGAAAAAAAAATTTGTCGAGCTGCAGCGCAGCCTGCGCACCCCTTCAGCGCAGCTGCGCAGGAATTTCAAAATAGAACAAAAGCACAGGAATTGTCGAGCTGCAGCGCAGCCTGCGCACCCCAAAGCGCAGCCTGCGCAATCCCAGCGCAGGTCTTCGTAAAAATTTGCGCAGCCTGCGCAGCCTGCGCAAGCCAAGAAATCCCGGTTTTCCTTCTTTTTATCCTCATTCTTATCAACAAAATCCCTCATTCTTATTTCCATCGACACACCTTCAACCTCTAAACCCTTCTCAAAAACCCCTCTCAAACACTCCATCCTCTTCAATAATCCTTCCCACCATCAACAAACTCAAAATCTTTTCACTCAAAACCTTCATAAGACCCTTTCCCACCATCAAACAACCACTTTTCAACATCCAAATTTCTGCAAAATCCCTTTCTTAGCCAAAAACCCTAGACCTTTCCGGGTTGTTTTCAAGATTTGCAAAAGCTTTTGAAGGGTGCATAGGAGGTTTCACTTGTTCTCATTCCATTTCAACAAGCATTGAGGAATTCGGGACGGTATAAACTTTCTCACTTTTCTCTTGTGAATTAATCTAGTGAACTCTCTTGTTAGTTGCTTTAGATTATTCCTTGTTGATTGTGGTTGAGGATTGTTGTGGAAAATTTCTGTTAGGGAAGGAACAAATTGACAAACACCATCCTAGAACTTGTTTTATCACTAGTGCCTTCAAGGTGTTTGTTGATTTGCTCCTTAGAAAATTCTTTCAAAAATTTGTGTTGTTTCAAGTTGGTTGATTTGTATTACAAAGACTATTTTTCAAGATGGTTTTCGGTATTGGGAAATCTAAGGGAAAGGGTAAGCAAGGAGAGTCATCAAATGCTCCACCTCCCCCACCCGAGCCTTTTAAGGGAAATGAGGGAATGAATGCCTCTTACAAAAAGCACTTCAAAAATCTAGACGACAAACCACTTCACATCTCAAAATTCCTTCACCCAAGTACTTTGAACGATATGGGGATTTTTGATCAAACCTTGGCATTTCTTACCAAGGTGGGGCTTGAGAGATACATGAACCTCCAATGTAACACCTACCCCGCTTACACCTTGGAGTTCCTAGCCACCCTAAGTATCGAGGAAGTAAGGGGAAATGAGATGGTGAGTTTTCGTTTAAACACCGTTTGGCATTCAATTACCTTTGAGACAGTGAGGGAGATCCTTAGAATTACCCAACCTCCTTCCCCCATCAACCCACCCGCCGGAAAGCTCAATGAGATGTGGTGTGGGATCACGGGCAAACCCCGCCAAACTAACAATGATAAAATCTCCGCTATCACCAACCCACCCCTACGGATTCTTGCTAGGATGATAGCATCATTCTTTTTCTCAATGGGGGAACCAACCAAAGTCAATGATAGCGTGAGAGAGTGCTTGTGGGCTATGCTACCCGAGGGAGAAGGAGTGCCGGATTGGGCGAAATTGTTCGTGAAAAATGGGATCAAGCACAAGGGAAAGAAGGGGAGCATCAATTGTGGGGGGCTTATCACCCTTTTTGTCCGCCATTTTGTGGACATAATTCCCGAGGACCAACCTCAATTGTTCGGGACAAATCTTTACAATGAAGCGGGTCTTGTGGAAACCCACATGATCCAAGCTTTAGACACGGTCCCGTGGAGTTGTGTGTGGTTGGGAGAGGGAGGTGTTTCTTACATGAGGCTCCCTAGTAATGATCCCCTTCCTAGTGGCTTTTTGGCGCGGGAGTTCTTTTGCCCCGGTGAGGGGGATGTTTTCGAAGCCCCGCACCAAAGGATAAGGAAGAGAAGAGCCGTGGAGTCAAGCTCCAACCCTCAAGTTGTGGAAGAGAGGGAGCGTGAGTCTTTTGAGCAAGGTATTCATGATACTCCTATGCCCGATGTAGGTGGGAGCTCTCACAACCCACTTGCTCCTTGGGAGCAACGCCTTTTTGACTACTTTGACTCCACCAAGAGTACTTTGGAGTCCATTGGTGGGAGGGTAGAGAGCGCCCATAATTGGGAAGGGGAGGTTAATGCATGGCGCTCCACGGTAGATGAGAGAGCCCGGTTGCATGAGGAGGCCGAGAGGGCCCAACTAAAATTGATGGAAGATATGCAAAGGCGCCAAGAGGAAGACCGTCTTTGGAGAGAGCAACAAAGCCAATACCGGGAGGAGGAGTTAAAGAGATGGCATGACCAAGAAACTTGGAGGAACTCTATGAGCCATCACTTTGAGGAGCAAAACCAATGGCATCAAGAGTATCTCCATGACTCTTATGAAGACTCCCGGCTTCAAGAGGACTCCCTTGGCATCATTCGGGGCCTCTTTGGGATGCAACTTAACCCAAGTGCCCCTCCTCTTGTGGATCAAACGTTTGTTGATGAAACTTACAACCGGGCTCAACAAGAAAGAAGAAGAAGAGAAGAAAGAAGGAAGAACCGAGGCACCTATGAAAAAGGAGGCTCCTCGGGTTCTCATGAGTGAGCAAGGCTAGTGACTACTTCCTTCACATTGAGGACAATGTGAAATGTAAGTGTGGGGGAGGTAGATAGTCTTGTTGTTTCAAATTGATGTATTTTTGTAATTTCAAGCCAAATTTCCTTGTAATTTTCATTCTTGTTTAAAAAAAAAAATAAAAAAAAAAAAAAAAAACGAAAAAAAAAAAAAAAAAAAAAAAAAAAAGAAAAAGAAAGAAAAGAAAAAAAATCCCGGCTAGGTGAAAACCCACAAGGGTGGGCGCCTAGGCAAAATTGGGAGGGTGGCCGAGGACGGAATGAAAACCCGAAAGGGCGTTCCGGGCAAAAAGAAAAATCGAGTTGCGAGCCACCATGAGAGGAAAGGAAAAGCTAAGGTGAAAACCCGAGAGGGCACCTTAGGCAAATTGAGAAGAAAAAAAAAAAAAAAAAAAAAAAAAAAAATGGAAAATTCAAAACAAAAATGGAGGGATAAGAAGGGAGCGATAAGGAGGGTTTTGGAAGGAGGTTAGAAATAGGTTTAATTTCTTTTTGTGTCACAAATTTTGTTTTTAAATCGGTGGTTTTCACTTGTGATACTTGGCTTGTCAATGTTTAGGTGTTTGGGGGGCAACCAAGTATCATGGTCTACATCTAGTGGAGTGATAAGGGGGTGTTATAAGTGGGAATTTTGTTGATCTTGATGGATGTTGAGGCCACCTCACTATCACCTCGGGATGAGGTGAAGGTGGTCATTTCTCGATAGGGAGTTATAAGAAGGGTGGAAGTGTCGGTTTCGGAGTTGGAGTCTTGTTGAGTCGTGTTTAGAGGGAGGTATAAGGAGGGCGTGCGAGGGAAGAGTGTTTGTTATACCGTTTGAGTCTAGTTCTTTTTGTTCCTTTCCTTTTTAATAGGTGTTTTATGTCGAGGGAGATATAAGAAGGGTGTAGTAAGGGAAGAGAGGTCAATGCACCACACTCTCTCTTTGATTTTCGGAAAAGCTTGTCTCGGGTTTTGCTCGGGACTAGCAAAAGTTAAGTGTGGGGGTATTTGATAGTAGGTATTTATGTCGGTCTTAGATTGTGATTTTATCACAATTTAGTCTTTTACTTCGGGTCGTTAGTATCGTGTTGTCAAGTATTTGATTTTTGGTCATATTGTGGTTTTGTAGCTTTTTTACCCTACTTTCTTGTAAATCTTTATGTTCGAGATCAAGGGATTTCACTCATCGGTCCAAGGGTAGCACACGAGCCTCATCATCATCCGATTCTTGCTTGGGAAGTGACTTGTGAGGTGAACCTTTGAAGATTTGAAGTTTTGATGCCAATTGAAGTGAAGAAGCAAAAGGAAAGAAATGGAGGCAAGACTGCGAGCCACTGCGCAGCCTGCGCAAATGGCGTGCGCAGCTGCGCCCTCCAGCGCAGGCAAGGGGGGGTCCTGCGCAGCCTGCGCCCCCTGCGCATCTCTGTTTTACACGGATTTTCTAATCCGTGTTTGGGCTTTTAAAATGAGTTTATCCTAGGGTTTCGTGCAGGGGTATAAATACTAAACTTCAGAAGGTTTTAAGACATCATATCTTATCTCTAGAACAACAACAATTATTCTCAAATTAAGTTGTAATCTTTCCATATTTTAAGCTTGTAATTATGCTAATGAGGAGATAATCTCCTTCACTCTTGGTGTGATTCCGATCAAAGTCTCCGACTTTGACTTTGTAAGACTCAAATAACCCTTTCTTTTTATCTAATGTTGTTTCCTTAGTTTATCTTTTACATTCTAAGTAATTATTTTGTGTGGATTGATCACCCTTGCATTTTAGTTGCTTAGTTTTCGCATATGTTAAGTAATCGGCTTAGTTACTTGATGTTATTTGAAGCAAATTTGTATGTATGTTGAGTTGGCTTAGATGAGACATATGTATGAGTAGGAAATTACATAACTTTCCTTGCTTTCATGGTTTAATGATTAGTGAGTTTAGTTTCTACATCACATCTTTTGGAATTAACGGAATTACATACACGGATTAGTTGTGTGGTTCGCTTTCATTAGATGTTGGTTAGGGTTAGATAGTTTAAGGGGTTGTTAGAGTCGAGCAAGTTTTGTCGGGTGACTTTGTGACGGTTACACCAAGTTTTTCTCTCATATTGATTATCGCGCACTACGTGTTTGTGTTATTGCCAAGCCCAAATCATTTCTCATTTATTGCTCTTTATTGTTTTTATGAATGCTTTCCAAATCATTGAATCTTTGCATTTATGTTATCTCCTTGTTGTTCATTTATGTCAATATCCATAGTTTGTGAATAAGTCATTTATCTTTAGTCCTTAAGCATCAATAAGTTGTCTTTAAATCTTTGTTTAGTTTTGTTTAAAGCAAGTCTTTAGTTATTTCCTTTCTCTTGGGTTCGACCCTTTACTTGCACTTTACTATTTTTATTTCGAGTATAGTCGAGTCTAGTTTAGGATTTATAATTTGTTTGGCGAGTTAATTAGTGTAATAACGACAACTAGTTTTCTCGTGCCAAGGATCTACAGGATGTCCTCGCCTTTGGCTGTTTCCGGAAGATGCAAACAGTGATACAGAACGAGAAATCGACAAGAATTGGAGCGTAAAAAATATGAATAAGGATATAAAGTTTATACATCATTCATGTATGGAATACTGTAATTACAGAACTCCTGTACAATTGATGTTTAAAGAATTGTTCTTTCGATCGATCTAATTAATCTAATTACTAAGAAGATTAAGCAAAGTTACTCTAGTTTTAACAAGATGTCTAAACAAACATTCTAATTCTTCACAGAGCTCTTCAATTTCAGATTCCAGCTTCATTATCTTACACCTAATCTTCTCGACCCGGGTCCTGTTGAATCTGTTAATGCTACTCTTCTTCTGACAGATCAAGTACCTCAATTGAGCATCAATGTCTCTAAACTCGCTACAACAACCGGCTTTATCGATGTCAGAAAACTGGCGTACTAATCTTACAATCAAAGACATGTTGTTTTTACTTGATTCCGACTTTATACCAGCAATGTGACCCAACAAACCCGTAAAAACATCAGTTGTTATTACATCGAGATTTAGAAAAACAGTGTCTATACTGTCGCTTCTTCTATCAATTCTACGATTTTTCCTTATGTTTTTCAAGAACCGTGTAATTCCCGTCTTGAGTTTCTTTCGACTTTTTACATATTCAGAGATGTCGTCATTAGACCTTCTGAGCGTCGACTCAACGCCTTGCAGGCATTCCTTCATTGAAAACAGTGCATCCCGAGCAACGTCACAGACGTCCAAGAGCTTCCACGACCCTTCAAGAATATCATCAACCCATTTCTCTTGACTATTTTTCGAGATCATCTGTTGGTTAGCAGGACGAAGTAGAAGCTCATCGACACAGTCGTAAAGACCTATAAGGCTTATCAGACTCCGAGTCAACGATGAACAAGAAGTAGTTGTATATTTCGATGATATCAATCGACTCAATTGCTCATCGAATTGAGTCGAAATTGGATGACATGTCGTGGGCAAACTAATAGATCGAAAATGATTGTTTTTCGACATTTCTATGTAATGTTTATGTTTTTGTATGAATTGAACTTAGACATCTTTGTTATCCATGTCTATATATATATATATATATATATGATCAAAAACAAAGAGAATTTAGTCAAATTAGAATAAGAATATTTGTTTAATTAATCAAGTAACAATAAATCCAATATGTTGGGTAGGTTTATGTGAACTAATCCCATGAAATTATTCTGTTTTCGGCGATGAAACAAGATCAAACAAAGGTAGCAACAAGAGACATGTCTTCATCCTCAACGAACAACAAATATACGGTCGCCTATTTAATTAATCGGATGTCTTAATTACATGTTTAATTAATTAATTAATTAATTAATTGATTGGTAGATTAGAATATGTTGCCATGAAACTAAAACAAGATAGTGAGATGCTATCTTCCACCAACCCTATATACTACACGCGTTCGGACTAGTGAACCAATATTCTCTACACTTACGTAGTCGTAATCATATTCTTCATGCAGATGTCAGTTAAACTAGCTTGTAATAAATAAATATGAGAAAATAATTATTGAAATATTAATATTTGATTTTCTCAAATATTTCTGATTGTAAGATTTCTAATAGGACTAAGAGTAATATTGTATCTCCTAGTCCTACTTTCATTAATTCCATAATTTGATGTCCCAACTGAACAAGGATTAGGCATAACCTAGGAAACTCGTATTTTTTTTCTCTATATAAATAGTACACTCCGTAGATTAAAAAAAGACTTTGATTAATTGAGTGAGTTACCTACAAATTGTTCAACTTTCCTGCAATTCTGAAGAAGATAAGCAACGACAAAGTTGAAAGATATACTAATGGCGTTATTTAAATCGATAATGCGACGTTTGATCAATCTTGTTACTGGAACTTATTTGATCGTTAACCGTTATCCTTTAGTCGAACAAGGTTCATCTATTAGGTACGTGTTTGGTTATAACCCTTGCGCAGCACGGTATAAGGTGCTAAGGTTTAATATCGACAAAGTTACTAGAAGGCTGTCGACTGTGAATATTCTTACGGTAAATATTGGTGCCGATGATTATAATTGGCGGCCAATTGATACAGACAAGAGCGATGTGTATGATGAGATATCGGAGCAAATTAGGTTTTTGGTTGATCCCGTGATGTTGAATAATTCAATACATTGGATTATAACTACTACAGGCAAGATTGTGCGCTTTGATCTCGACAAGGAGGAGTTTCAACTAGTTCCTAGTCCCTACGACGAGGACTTGAACATAGGACAGTTATGCGTGGTTGATGGGTCGCTTTGTATATTAGCGAGTCATCAGAAACAAAGGAGCGACCGTGTTGAGGCTTGGGTGATGAAGCGATATGGAGTGCAAGAATCTTGGACGCGGTTGGCTGTAGTAAACGATTTCAACATTGATGCGCCATTGAAGCTGATCCGTGTCCTTGACAATGGCAAGTTTTTGTTCCAATGTAACAATGGGCTTAGTCTATATGATCCCAGTGACGAGAAGTGGGACGAGAAGGTGATTTAGGTACCGATGAATGAATAATCCGGTGATCAGCCCTTTGTCCCGATCAAAATATTGTTAAGACTACCTGGCTCGTTGAACACCAGTATCTGGCATAGAAATTAGAAAAGACTGACCAGGCCTTTAAAAGCCTTTTCTGTTTCGTAGGTCATCGAACTTCGAAGACAGACCTATTTACGGTTTTATGTAACAATTGTAATATTCAAAATTTAGCTTCGTAGCTTATATTATGAACTACCCTGTAGTAGATAGTCAAAATATAATGGCATTATATGAATAAATACAAGAAATCTTATCCTAGCTTTTATAAAATTTCAACTTTACTCTTAAATCGATTTCATATTATATACCGATTTTTCATTCTATTATCATCTATATCCTTATTTTTTGGTTTCGAAAAAGACAAGCCAAAAAAATTGATTGGGACGGTTGATTCAAACATGGGATCAATTGTTATATACGGAGTACATCTGTCTTAACCACTACGCTAACACCTTTTCAGTTACTTCCGATATTTGTAGGCACATCCCCAATCTTTTACTTTTGAGAGCTTTGATTTTTCTTTTTGAAGCTTTGCACACAAAATTACATTCATGTCACACTTACGACCAGACCGGTTACAAGAGGACCCGGACCATCAGACTAAGAGCCCTTTTGGTCTGCTTTTTCCAGTCCACCGGATCTAATCGACAGAAAAAAAGGGGGGTTTCGATTTTTATCCTTTTCAAGTATGGACCGGATTAGAGAACGGCCACCAATTTTTAGTAGACCAGAAGACCGGATAGGTTGGCCCGATTTACTGGTCCGAACCACTTTTTGAACACCCTTCCTTATATGGAGCTTGAAAATTTTAGTAGTACTAGTCAAACTTCCACCACAAATTATTTTTCGTTACAAGAAGTGGCAAAACCAGTGGGAGAGAGCTGATAAGACGTCACAAGCTAAACTTATTGTCGAACACCCATACGCATAACGCACTTGTATAACAGTGACGCAAAAACACAGATGTAAACCACTTGTAAGGAAACGTAACATCGATACTCCAAACTTTTTCCAATGTATCATAATTGGAGTTGGGACCAAACCCTAAAGATATTTTGAACGTGTAGCCTACGCTTATCTTCAAACAAATCCCAGTTGTCTCTACACATTGAAAGGTCATTATCATTACACCAAAAGCATATGGCTGCTTCTTCCGGTTTTGTACCGGATTAATACCTTTACAAATTCTTATTTAAGACGGAATCAAGATTCACCAGCTGATAAAACAATTGTCATGCTGTTACTAAGAGTCTTCATTGCCAAACCAGACCGGAATCTACCAGATTGCAATCGGAATTAAAATTCTGGTCAGATCCCCGAACCCTGCTCCAAGCTTTTTTAATGGATCCTGGTTTAGGTTTAGGGTTTAGGGTTTAGGACTAAGTAAACGAAAAATACGTTTTATTCATAAAAACAGAGAAAAAATAATCAACCCTAGCAGAACTCTGTATAAAATTATGTCCTCAATGTCTGAGGATTCTGTACACTGAAATACAACTGCCCTGAATTCTCCTCTAAAATGTTCTCTATGAAAATATACATAACATAATCTAAATACGGGCAACTACAGCGACTTATGTCCTCTATGGCTCTCTATGCCCAGAAAAACCTTGATCTCAATTCTAAATCTACATTACAACTCCTATTATTACAAAACTTTAGTTTGGTTTTTGAGTTACCTGCCAAGAATGCAGTTTTCCCGTCTTTCACCATAGCTCAAGATAAATATATAACCAGTTTAACATGGCACAGTTCCTGAAAACCATATGAAACAACCCACCAGGCTGAATTATCTGAAGCTTTTGCTGGTTGAAGGTGAAAGAATTGAAAGGAGCTCGGAGATTTATTTGATGCGGGATAACACAGATACCTGGCAGTTCTGATAACGCATAGTTGACGTTATTCTTGCAGCAGCACGAGGCTCTATCAGGTAAACGGGTCATAAGGTCAGATTATAGGAGCACAGGTCAAATCGGGTTTGATGCTATCAGATCATTCCGGGAAATTTTTCCCCAAATTACTCAATTTGGATAGCTTATGATGTTTTGGGCAAATGATTTTCAGGGTCTTTTTTGGGGGGTTCTGGTATGTTTGAAGCCAATTAGCACATTTAGCAGCTGTTGATATCTAACATGTATGCCTGCACTAGGAAACGGTTTCGTGTCTCCCGACAACCTCTTCAATGCGCTGAAGAAGCTCCTCATAAGCTTTGACAGAGTCAGCAGTAAACCGCTCCAAGGCCTCAAATATGTTCCTCAAACCGCCCTGTAAACTTGTCTTACTGCTAGTATCGCTCTGGTAAACCACGTGACCAGACAACGAGAGACCATCTGTGGGCCCGGAAGTTAGCTCCATCTTCTTATCTAATGCCTGTATCTTTTTTTGTATCTTCATATCCTCTCGATCTAGGTTTTTGACCTTTCTCTCAATATCCCGGTTTACTGTCATCCTCTGCTTCATCTCTCCTTTGTCGCGTTCTCTAAAGCGCCAAGCCATCATAGCAAAACCCCGCATAGAGGTAATCACCTCCTTTTCAGAAGTCTCTGATATTCTGTCCAACGATTGATTCCACTGGTTACAAATCACAAAGATTGGTGGGGCCCCAGCCCTACCAGGCGAGAAAGGAGCGATTCCATCAGCGGTTTCCTCAGGTTCATAAAGTAGACATTTAAATAGCCAATTGTTTAATGCACTGACAAAACCCTTTTGGGCACCAACCCATTCTGTGAACCGGCACGTCCAATTTATAAGATCATGCTCGAGTTGTAAAGTAGCTTCGAGGTGCATGTCACTAGGATTATCAGGAAATGCGATTGCATCTAAGCCCCTTGCTGCATCAATCGCCTGACACTGACTGCGGTGGCACTCAAGCATATCTTTCCACATTTGGCTTAGCCTGAATCAAACACAATAAAGATCAAATAATTGTAGACAGGGAAGCGGTTAATCATATTATGCAGGGCACCATAAGCTTCAAAAGAGAAAAAACCGCTTACCCTAGGATTAACTCATTCAACTGTGGCCACAATTCCTCGTCTCTGACCTTATTTATTTTAGCTGATATTCTGTCAACAATTTGAATTGCTATATTTATTTTTGTGGACAAACTCCTCACCACGCTTTTTGTCGATTCAATCTTACTTGGTTCGGCACCTCTTTCATCCATATGCTTCAATTTCCTCACCTTTCGATCGTGGGAAACCCTCATCTTTTCTTCAGCCTGTAAGAAGATACGTCATGGACATACGAAAAGTGTACAGAAAAGCAAAATGCACTGATTTTTTATGGAAAAATTAACATGAACAACAATAGCACATTTTTATGGCGAGTCAACGGGGTCATATACTTGGATGTACAAAGCCTTAGCCCTATGTTTGAAACCGAAGAGCCTTGAAAAATTTACCATCTCAAGAAGGCGGCAACAAATAGTAAAAGTTATTGTTCGGAATTGGAAAATCATGGGAAGTGGGAAAATTGAGTCTTGTTTAGTTGACTAATTCATGGGAATTAGAACTTCCTACGAAACTCTAATTCCTAAAGAATGTAGGAAGTTACAACAATTACATAATTCACGTGATTCTCAAGTTCATATGAATTTAATTTTCCTGGGAATTTTATCTTCCCATGCCGAACCAAACGACTCCCATACCCCAACCCCTACGCGGCCACGTCACTACGTTCTTTATATTTACAGCATGTATCATTTAACTTCAGAAAACATCGAGAATTCCCAGACTTCCAACATCGGAAGAGGTAGAACAAAACAAGACAAAATACTCAAGTTTGTTGCAACTAAATAAGAATTCATATGCAATACCAAAACATTAGATTCTCGATGACGCATAATCACAAAACAACTTAGCAAAGAAGGAATTGTTGTATACAGTTGTTGCCTGGTTATGTAATGGAAAGGGCAGTCAAGGCTCCAATTTAAAATTTCCATGGCCAGGTAGACTATAGAAAAGCGAAATCAAATGGGTATTAGTTTATAATGCTCTTTACAGTTAGATATTTTCCAGCCAAAACCACACACAACACTGCTATAATAAACAATTTTCCGTCCAAAAATAATAACTTCTGCGTATAATGCTAATGACGAACCATACCTTGACTTCTTCATAGAGTTTCTTCTCCCACAAGTAAAGCTTCTGCAACGAAGCAGAAAGATTTAATGATCTCAGCTGCACATCATCGTCACCGTCCACTGCAGCCTCCGAATCTTTTGAGGTAGAAGGCAATGACGGAGTTATCACATTCAACATCTTGGTAGAAACTGTTAACATAAATTTGAGGTTAATAGCCATACAGAAACCACTTAGCTAAAAAGTGAAGGAAACTTTCCAGCACAATTTAGCACAAAGTTGTCAATACAAGACAAATTTCCCACCCAATTGCAGGAAAAACAATCACATCGTCATCTTCCATCAGATTATCACTACGTCGACATTTGTTCCACCTAATTAAGCATCTAAATCAAATCATCCAACCAAAAACACGAGCTTTAAAGATGAATAGTTCGAATCCTTCAATGGCAGCCTAGCAAAGCAATCATACAGTGGTACAAACACAAATTAACCAGAGAAATAATAACAGGAAGATCACAACGTCGACAGTATCACCACCTAACATAATTCAAGCAGAAACACGGGTCGACTGTACACCACCTAACTAAGCAGTTAAATCACATAATTCAAGCAGGAACACTAGTTTTAACCATGGAAAGTAACAGTCTTTCAATGAAGAACGCTATAAACAGCAATCAAACACGAATGTTAGACCTTGGAAAGCGGGATTCTTTCGCTGGTAACGTAATTTACCAACTTCAAGAACCTTAGTAAGATGATCACCAGCTGCAGCAGCTCTCTCAAATTGAATTTGAATTTCCTTAACAACCTCATATACATTCTTAAACCCGCCACCTCCACCGCCTCGTCCCCCTCCTCCTCCTCCTTTCCCCGTCTGCTCCGCTTTCCCGACTTCATCACCAACCACCTTCTTATCCACCATCCTTACCTCATACTCCATTCCATTCTCCCCTTTCCCCTCTCTAACACCCCCTTCATCATCATCATCATCGTCGTCGTCACTAATACTCTCAATACTCTCCACTTCCCTTACATCACTCTTCCTCTCACCCTTTCCTCCACCACCGCCACCACCGCCGCCACCGCTGCTGGTTGACGGTCTACCGACATGACTCTCGTCTACGAGTTTCTGATGACTATGTAAAACCTCCTTAACAACCTCATGATCGAAATCCTCATCTTCCAAGTCCGGTATCCCTTCCTCCTCTCTCACTTCCCTCGAATCCCGACTACTCGGCGTATACGGCGGGTAACTACTCTCTATACTCTCAAATGGATTCAAAAAATCCCACGCTGACGTCGCCGGTGGTGGTGGCGGCGGTACAACCGCGGCGGCCGCCGCCTTCGACGTCGACGCGCCACCAGTCCCACGCGCCACTCCGTTATCCCCGCCGTAATTCCCGTAACCGTACGGATTACTGTAATTAGTTTGATTAAATTGATTAGGATAATAAAACGGCGTGGCATTAGAAGAAGAGGCCTCGCCGTATTGTATCGTCTCAGAGTAAACCGGGCGTTGTTCATAAGAAACAGACTGAGTGACGTGTTTCTTCATGTAATTCATCTGCATAAACCCTCCTCCTCCACCTCCTCCTACACCACCACCACCTCCTTCACCTGGATACTGATACGGATATGGATACGGATATGTCGAATTCAAATTCGAATTCGAGATATGATGGTGACCCGGAGACCCAATATCCGAACCGGAATCGGAAATATCCTCAATATGACCGTTGTTGTTATGGTGATTCCCGTGGGGTTCATGGTCGGAGTCGGAGTGGAAATGAAGGTGGGACCCACCGGAGTCATCAGAGTGAGACAGGTGTCCAGACGACGACGAGTGACGCGGAGGAGCAGACAAAACAGCGTCGTTTTGAGGGAGTTTGGTAACAACAGGTGGAGGAAGAGTAGAGGCGGCCTCAAAGAAATGGTGGAGAGTATCGCCGAGAGAACGGAGAGAGTGAGAGTAAGACAGGTGGCAGTCGGAGAGAGCGTAACGGTGGTGTAAAGACTGGTTAAGGAAGTCTAAACGTTGACGGCAGAGGATAACGGCCGGTAAGTCATCGATTTTAGAACTAGCACAACCCATATCGGAATCGAGTAAGTCTTCTGTAAAACGGTTTTATTTAAAAAGACGGAAATAATTAGAGAGAGATCTGAGAAGATAGGAGGGAAGACATGGTGTGGTTGTAGGTTGGGGTTAGAGAGAGAAGAGAGAATCTTTGAGGAGAGTGAGAGAGGTCGGGTAGTAACAGTAGAGATAGAAGATAGAGAGATGGGGAGGGGAAATGGAAGGAAATGAGAAAGGAAATCAATAAGGGTCGCTCGAGATGGATATATTCGTCTTAAGTTAAGATGGGTCAAATAACATTAACAATTTGTATGTATAAAGCACGGTTCTTTTCGGCTGAAACGAGTTGAATTGAACTAAATTGAGTGAAATTGAGGTGAAATGAATTTTTTGAATTGAAAGTTAATTTTGTGAAAAGATTAACTGAATATAATTGATTGAACGTAAATAAAGCTTAATGAAATACAGTCAAGCAAAATTAAAAGAACTCAAATTAAGTCAGAAAAAACAAGGCAGAAGTCAAAATGAAAAGGTAGAAGAGCAAGAAATTTGTTCTATCTATGCAAATGCGTTATTATTTAGCCGGTTTTAAGTGTAAGACGGAATGACGAGAATTTGGGAAAGGAAACGGGTGAGGGAATGGAAAATAACGTAGGATATCGTCGGTGGAGTTTTAATATTTTAATAATTTAATAAATATAATAAATATAAATAATGGGGGTTCTTTATTGTCTCCTTTAACTTTCTGTTATTTTTGTATTTCGAATTAATTTGCTATTACTGTAGTCTGTACTGTGTATGTTACGAGTATCTAATTAGTACCTACTCAGGAGTCATGCCCTGTTATACATGTGCTTGCGGGTGTGTTTAATCTTTTTTGTGAAATAGAAATATGTTTACGTAGGCTTTTCATTCAACTCCAAATATAATACGAAGTATCTCGTATTTTAATGCTATTTGTGTTTGAAAATAATGTATTCAATATTTATTGCAAATTCTATGAGAAAATAAATTCACGTGAAATCTTCTTTAATTCGTCTATATAAATGCAATTAGAATATCAAATTTGTGCTTATCCCAATGTTCTAAATTAAGAAACCCTAATGGAAAAAAACCTCCCGCCCAACCCTTCCATAGACAATGAAAAATCCGAAAGATCGATCAAGAAATGCAAGATGAATCAAGCCTTGGAAGGAGGAACGCCATCTTCATCAATGGATGTTGATTGTTCCTTCGTCCCCAATACTTGTCCGTTAAATCTTCATGAGAAAAATCAACAAGGGCTACGTATCAATTACGAAGAACCCGTTAGGACAGTCGAGAACTTTGACGTGCAGAACAGCCCTACTGATCCCCTGCCGGCACCGATAGCCTCGTACAAGGACTCGTTGAATAAAGGTATGGGACCGTCTTTTTCTCTTAACCCTAACAATGGCTTCCACGTAGTGGATAATGAGATGTACGAGGACTCCTCGGACGATGACGTCGAAGATCCAGTCACGGGGAATGACCCTCTTTGCCCCACCATTCTTCTATCTAAACAAGAAAAAATGGTGATCAGGAATAATTGGCGAAACTCGCTGATTATCAAAATGTTTGACAAAAGCATTGGGCACTTCTCGCTTGTTAGACAACTAAAGCGAAAATGGGCCACTAAAGGTGACGTGATTTTCACTGATGTTGGTTGCGGATACTACGTTATTCGGTTTACTAATAAAGCGGACTATGAATTTGTTCTATCGGGGGGCCCTTGGATGATAGGCGACCATTACCTCACAATTCGAAAATGGGTTCCGAATTTCATTGGTACGGACGAACCCATTAGGTACCTCACAACCTGGATTCGGATACCTAGACTTTCAGTGGAGTATTACCATGAGGATATACTCCGAAAGATAGGGAGTAAGGTAGGACGTGTTGTTCGGATTGATAGACCGACTATCAATGCTGAGCGAGGCCAATTCATCCGTATGAGTGTGGAAGTCGACCTCACAAAACCCTTACTCTCTAAATTCCGTCTCAATGGGAAAGTCTGGATCATTCAGTATGAGGGATTACGCCAAATTTGTTACAAGTGTGGGAGACTAGGACACACTGACACCCTATGCCCCTCATTCCCACTTTCATCGGTTGCACCTCCTAATGTAACCGAATCGCTTCTTAGACAGCCTGTACCAACTGATCACGTAGCTAACCACAACGGAGGTGATGAGACCTTTGGTGAATGGATGCATGTTAAAAAACCAAATCGTAGAAAGGCCATGACTTCTGAACAGGATAGGATTAGCGGCCAGACGAATGGCTTTGGGCCTGGGCATAAGAATTCGAGAAAAGGGGATGGCTCTGGGTCTAGATTCTCAGCCTTGAATGATTTTGAACACGGGGAAAGGGGTTTAACAGCGGACAGGGATTCACTGGTTGATGTACCAGTGACGAGTGGTAACCCAGATGAAGTGCGAAGTGATACGGTTTTTGCGAACTCTGTCCCTGGCGCGAATAAACATAACCCAATTCAGAGTGGTGATAAAATTCAAAGCCCACGACCCGGTAATTCAGCCGAAGGATCCAGTTTCGCTCGCAATTTCGCGAAATATTCCAACAAAGAAATTCTAAGGAAACCTATCCATCTTGGTAACTCAGAGAATCCTAATAAGCTTCCTAATTCTAATAATTACCAAACTCTGTTTAACAATATTCCTAATTCTACTGGAAAAGATTATGGAAATATGGTCCACAATTACAATAAGGAAAACTCTGCTTCCTACCATAATTCAACTACTAAGCCTACATATAATCCTTCCGTATCCCACCGAATCAATTCACATCGCAATTCCTTAAAAATCACACGCCGAAATCCTTACCCTGTCTACAAAATTTTGAATTCAAAAATTCATAATAAAGTGCTAACTCACGAGACCTTGAATCATGAGTTCGCCAATGTCGAACCAATTCGACCCGCTCCGAATCCCAGTCACGAAGCACTCAACTCTGCCCCCGTCCCAGTACCCTTGTTTGATATTACCAATGAGAGGCCCAGACATGACAACTGCGATTCCTCTCGTGCACACGATGGAACTCGAGATCAACACATTCCTACCGCCGGTGACGATCACACCGGACCTATTCCTGGAGGTAAAAGTGTCACCAATGGTGATGCTAGCACTCTCGAAAATCTCTGAGGCCTTTGTGTCCTCGCTTCCTTCTTTACCCCGTAATTTAATGGATAGATATCCAAATCGTTTAACCTCTCGCCCGCCCTTAAGTCTTATGACTTGGAATGTTCAAGGAGCTGGGAGTCCAAATTTTTTAACTATGCTGAAGGAGTTGATTCGAGTTAACCGACCGCAGGTTCTGGCGCTGGTCGAAACCCGTATCAGTGGTGATACTGCTCAACGAATATGCGATCGTATTAATTTTGATGGCAAAACGAGAGTTGATGCGGAAGGTTTTAGTGGCGGAATTTGGCTGTTTTGGAAGGTTGAGGATGTTACTGTGACACCAATTATTCATAATTCTCAACACATCACGGTTGAAATATCGAGAACGGGTGAATTACCTTGGTACTACTCGGCTGTTTACGCGAGCCCAGACGCGACAAAACGAGAGGATTTGTGGCGTGAATTGGAGCTATTTTGCTCGCACCCATAATAAACCTTGGCTAGCGATGGGAGACTTCAATGATACGCGGTATTTGTCGGAGCGGAATGGTCAGAGTGACGGGATGCGACGAAGATGTAATAATTTTAATGCCTGGATTGAACGTAACAATTGGGTTGATGTTGATTTTTCGGGTCCCGAATATACGTGGTCGCGTGGTAACTCAGTGGACTCTCGCCAATGGGCCCGCTTGGACCGTGCTATCTGTAATGCGGATTGGAGATTAATGTTCGAGGAAGGATCGCTGCGCCACCTTATTCAGAACCAATCAGACCACTGTCCGATTTTGATTAGCACGAATGGTTTTGCTCCGATTCCGGGGATTTTTCGACCGTTCCGGTTCCAGGCTTCTTGGATTAATCATGAGAATTTTGAGGAGTTTGTGAACACTAATTGGAAAAATGACGAACCGCTCATCCCTTTCATACACACGTTTACGGACAAATTAAAGAAGTGGAACCGTGACGTGTACAGAGACATTTATGTTCGTAAATCGGAGCTGGAAAAACGCCTCCTTGGGGTTCAAAAGCTACTGTCGAAATCTGCCGCTTACCATCTCTTTAGACTCGAGTCGAAATTAAAGGCCCAACTCAACCAAGTTTTACGAGATGAAGAGCTTTTGTGGTTCCAAAAATCGAGAATGGAACGTATTTGCGACGGAGACCGTAACACCCGCCTTTTTCATCTTAGTACCATTATTAGGCGTAAACAAAATAGAATCGAGGGACTGCAAGATGATAATGGTTCTTGGATTTGGGAGGAAAAAGAGGTCAGGAGCATGGTTATTAATTTCTACAAATCTCTTTTTGCTGGCGCGAACGTGGAATGTCGGTTGGACGAGGTGCTTTCTAATTTCTATCCAACTCTTTCGAGTAATGAAAATAGAATCTTGTCTCGTGAATTTTCTAGTACGGATATCCAATGTGCTCTGAAACAAATGTCCCCGTTTAAGGCCCCGGGACCGGATGGTTATCAAGCTCTTTTTTATCAAACTCAATGGGAGACGATTCGGCCGAGTGTTGAAAAACTTGTGCTTGGGGTCCTCAATGATGAAATAATACCAGCGCAGATTGGGGAGGCTTACTTGGCTCTCATTCCGAAAGTTGATAATCCTCAACGGGTAAATCAGTTTCGCCCTATTGGTTTGTGTAATGTCATTTACAAATTAATTATGAAAATGATTGTGAACCGTTTGAAGCCTATTCTTCCTATTCTTATTAACCCGGTTCAAACAAGCTTTGTCCCGCAACGACAAATTACTGATAATATCATTCTTGTACAAGAAGCCCTCCATTCAATGAGGAAGAAGAAGGGGCGTAACGGTTTTATGGTTCTGAAGTTGGACCTAGAGAAGGCCTATGACAAGCTTGAATGGCCTTTTGTTAATCATTGCCTCATTGATATGGGCCTACCTCTGAAGATGGTTCGGGTAATAATGAACTTAATTTACTCAGTAACGTTGAATGTGCTTTGGAATGGAGAGATGACTGAATTTTTTGCTCCTACGAGAGGTATAAGACAAGGGGACCCTCTGTCACCTTATCTCTTTACGATTTGTATGGAAAAGTTGAGCCAAATCATCGTTCATGAACACCTTAACGGCAATTGGAAAGGTTTCCCGACTTGTAGGGGTGGTCCTATCCTTACGCATCTTCTTTTTGCGGACGACATAGTTCTATTTGCAGAAGCAAATGTCGAACAAGGGGATGTAATTAATGGCGTGTTGCAGAGGTTTTGTGCCGCGTCTGGGCTCCGAATTTCGCGGGCAAAATCGAAAGTTTACTTTTCTCCTAACACTAACTTGGAGATCCGTGATGCTGTGGTCGGTATCCTAGGTTTTGAAAGCACAGATAACTTGGGGACTTATTTGGGAATGCCAACTATCCATGGAAGAGTTACGAAAGACACTTTTGATTATGTTATACAGCGGGTTGATAAGCGACTTTCGGGTTGGAAATCGAGAGGCCTTTCGATGGCGGGTAGAGCAACGCTCATTCAATCGACACTTAACGCGGTACCCTCTTATGCAATGCAGACAACCTTTTTGCCAAGAAGTATTTGTGATGAGTTGGATAAAAAATCGAGGCGTTTTTTATGGGGAGGTGACAGTGACTCTCGAGGAATTAGTTTGGTTTCGTGGGATATGGTCACTAATGAGAAGGAGAATGGAGGGTTAGGGATCCGATCTATGCGCCAAGTCAATAGTGCTTTCATGGCAAAATTAGGATGGAGAATCCTTAGGGAGCCAAATTCTATTTGGGCCCGTGTCCTACGCCATAAATATACTAAGGGTAGGTGCGATATGGATATGTTTGAATCTAGACAAGATTGTTCGAATGTTTGGAGGGGAATTGTAGAGGCATCGGAAGTGCTAAAACAAGGTCTCGGCTCAAATATAGGAAATGGGACTTCGACACTCTTCTGGAAACATAAATGGGCTACTGAAAGATGCCTTGAATATCATTCTGAATTCGAAATCCCAGAACAATTTCAATACATGAAAGTGGTGGACTTCTGGGACGATGAAACGGGCTGGAAGTGGGAGCTTTTCGCGGACCTACTTCCGACAGATATACTCCAGACTATTGCCTCTTTTGAGGTAGCGTCAGGTGAATCTAATCATGATAAATTCTACTCGGCTGAAACCTCCTCAGGTTATTTTTCAGTTAAGTCCGCTGTCAGGATCATACGTAACACGCCTAGTCAGAACTCGAGTTCGTATTGGAATCTTCCGTGGTCTACTTGGGCCCCTCAACGGATGCGTCTTTTTCTATGGCTGGTCATGCATGACAGGATTATGTCTAATGTCAATAGGGCTAAGAGGGGCTTTACTGAGGACCCTTGCTGTGGTTCTTGTCCGGGTTTAGAGGAAACTGCTCTCCACATCTTGCGAGATTGTCCCAAGGCTCGAACGGTATGGAACTCTTTTTCGCTTGCTCATACTGTTGAGTTTAATGCTACACCAAATGTTAAGGAATGGGTCATACTTAATCTTTCTAAGAGGGGACGCGGTATAGAGGAACACTGGGCTACTAGTTTTGCGGTGGTTATTTGGTGGATTTGGCGGTGGAGAAATTGTAGGGCGTTTAACCGTTCTGAGGTTATCCCTACAAATTTATTTACTTCTCTCATGGATCGTATTCGTGAGGTGTTGGAGGCGAAAGATACCAGGGACTTGATTACCCTTGGTACGACTTCTCGTCGCATGGAGATTAATATAAAATGGTGTGCACCGCCGGTGGATTGGGTTATGCTTAATATTGATGGGGCGTCGAAAGGAAACCCAGGTTTAGCAGGAGCAGGAGGAATCATCAGAGATAGTATGGGAAAGGAAATCGTGGCCTTTGCTGAAAGGCTAGGAGTGGCCACTGTCACGAGAGCAGAGTTAATGGCTCTTCGACGGGGATTACTGATTGCAATAGAGAGAAAATTTACGTGCATTATTATTCAGACGGATTCGAAGGTCGTGGAAGGGTTCATGAAGGATTTGGAGAAGGAATTATTCCCTACAGCGCACACCCACTTAATTCGGCTTTGTAGATCTTTGTTCTATGACACAGAGTGGCAAGCTAATCTAGTCCATATTTACCGCGAAGCTAATTCATGCGCAGATTGGCTAGCCAACTTGGGGGTGAACCAAGATGTGAGTTTATGCATATTTGAGCCGGAGCAGATTCCTAATCCTCTCAGAAGACTCGTTGTCTCAGATGCCAGAGGGGTTGCTTGGCCCCGACTTGTTCCCATTGATGCTGAGCCGTAGCCTCTAGGCGCGGTTTTCTGTTAGTTAGCGTTTTCTTTCTTGTTTTCGTGTGTTGTTTTCGCTGTTTTTCGTTTTCGTTTCTTTCTCGTTTTTTGGGCTCTGTCCCACGTCTGTTTCACCAAAAAAAAAAAATATCAAATTTGTATATTTTATCATAATGTAAAATTGAAGAATTGAAGATATTTATGTTACCGATTTTGCATTGGTTAAGGCGTCTTTTAGTTACTCACTCCATTCAATTCTACCTTGCTTGTTTGATTTTTCACGTTTGTCAACGCACGTTTTACGTACAAAATATCTTTAGTTACGTATTTGCAAAAATTATAAAAGTTGGATATTTTCAATCTACTCGTGAAGACGAATCAAACAAGATCTCACATGAATATATTTCCTCTCACGTATTAGGATAAAATTGAAATTAAAGGTTCACTTGTAAATAGCGTATAAAATAAAAACCTACAAAGTAGATTTAAATGGAGAGAGTATAACTAAGCGTAATGAGTTTGAAATTTTGGGTGTAGCCTAAGGGGTGGTCAATAGTGCGGGTCGACCGGTTCGACCGGGTCCGGGACGGGTCGAGGGGCAGTGCGGGTTCAATGTATGAGGACCCGGACACGGCCCGGGGTCATGGCGGGTCCGGGACGGGTTGGGCCCGGTTCTTGGGAAGCGTAACCCGGACCCGGCCCGGGGGCGGGTTGGGGGCGGGTCTGGGGCGGGTTTGGCGGGTTTTGGGCGGGTCTATATGGGTCAGCTTCCGGGCCGGGCTCCTGAAATTGGACCCGGACCCGGTTACATCACATACACGGGCCGGGACGGGTTTGGACCCGGGTGAGGCGGGGCGGGTTAGATCCGGGTTTAGTGGCGGGTCGGGTCCGGGTTGCCAATGCCGACCCGCACTTTTGACCAGCCCTAGTGTAGCCATATAGGTGGATTGAGACAAAAAAAGGTATCTCAAAAAACACTAAAACTTAAGAGGGATGGTGTTTCAATAAATTATTGAGAAATCATTCTTTTATTACCATTTTATTTGTATTTCGTGACTATTTTGTCATTAATCGTACCATACTAATTTCGTACTTATTTACATAATAAATGTACTCATTTTATATTTAATCATGATTTGTACCTATTATATAATCTTTAATACCACTTTTTCTTAAATTTGTACAATAGTCCCTCAATGAAGTGGTCTCTCATAAGACCTACTTCCTCTATTCAAATCCCACCTACACATATTCCATTTTAATCCATTCATATCCAAACTACCACTTTCCTAATAAAGCCAAGAAAATTACTAAATTATCCTTATGAACATCAACCATTTACACAAAATGTCATTAAATGACCCACTTTTAATGAACCATCACAAATTTAAATTAATATAAAAACATCTTACACACTTACAATTGTACTTTTAATAATTTTTTAACATCTTTCTTAATATTTATGCAAAAAATATATATGCACTTTGGATTTGAACGGAGGAAGTACTACTCAAAAAATACTACTCCGTATAAAGTAACATTTATTTTACTTGTAACAATTTGATTAATAAAAATTCTCAAAAATGGTTGAGATGGGGAATATTAAACAAAAAATCATGCGTAGTGCCACAATATTATAAAAGTAGTCCGTTAAATTAGAATTTGCATTGCTAATATTGGTCAAATATATTTCTCATTATTTTAAATTCCTTGCGCACTTGACCGATGAAACGGAGTAGTTAGCGTACAATCTGTGAAACGGAGTAGTTAAATTTAGGTACATAAACAAATACTCGTAGATGAAACACGAAGGAAGCCTCGAGAAAACTCGTGGTCGCAAATTAGGAAAAAAATAATTGAAAAATTCAGTAAGAAGGAAGGAAAGTAGTAAAATGAATGAAGGTGGTAAATTAGGTAAACAGTGGAATGCGAATTTTGAAGTCAACTGCTGGTCGTCGTTGCGTCATGCAACTTTCATGTGATTTTTAGACTTCCTTTGGCTGCTGCTGCCTGAATTCTGAATACATGCTGTGCATTGTCTCGTGTTTCTTTTAGGTTTTGACCTCTTCTATCATTGTGGAGACTATTCACCCAACTATTTTTATGGTCCCCTCTAATAATTCAGACGAATTAGTAATTTTTGGGTGAGATGGTTTTACATGTGAGACGGTCTCATTATATAAAAAAAAAACTAACTATTTGTTAGTAGTAAATGAGTAAACTTATTATAAAAGTGAATCGTACGGTGTGAAACAGTCGTATTCTAGAATTTGTGTTTTCTTGAATGTCATCATGTAATGGTCGAGTATAGTGAAATGTGCAATGTCTACTATTCCCAATTGGAGGATTATACAACCAGATGTATACATTTGTTAGTGATTTCGAGCTTTATAACAAAGAACTTGAGCTTATACATATATTTTACGAGCTTTATTGAAAAGAATCTGAACGTCTTTATAAAAAAAATGTAAATTAAAACATTATGTTAAAACTCAAAAATAATACAAATAACACCCAAAAATTCTAATTTTAACACTAAAAAATTATAATGCAGGAATTAATTGTTAAAAGCTCAAAAAAATTGCACATAAGCTCAATTAGATTTGTATTAGATGTACAATGCATAATCCTATTTGTGCTACTATTCCCTTCTATTCTATATATTTTTTTCCTATTTTTTTATTCGGTAATTCGAGTTATCTTCCTTATTTTTCAGGTTGATTTGTGTGTAGTTTAAATTATCTTTCATATTTCTTGTAGGAAAAAAAATAGGAGAAGAATATATACGGTAGGATAGAAGGGAGTGCGTCTATTTCTTTACTAATCTTATAGTAATTCTATTACGAGCATTGAACTAAAAAATCAGTACTTGATCAAAGATAGTAACGCACTTATCAATACTCGAAAACAACCAAATGTAGAAAAATAAAGCGAGCGGTAAAATTGAAAAGGAAAAACAACAAACTTTATATCAAAGATAGTACTGTAGGTCTCCTGAGAGACCGCCTCTCAATAAGCTTATTGAGAGACTATTGTACATATTTAAGAAAAACTAGTACTAAAACTAATATAATAGGTACAAATCATTATTAAAGATAAAATGTGTACATTTATTATGTAAATGAGTACGAAATTACTATGATACGATCAATGATAAAAGGGTCATGAAATACAAATAAAAGGGTACAAAAGAATGGTCTCTCAATAAATTATTGAAAGACCGTCTCTCTCAAGTTTTAGTGAAGATAGTAACGCACTTATCAATACTCATAATGCAGTAATTCTCCTGTACGACGGTCTCATCGTTGTTTTTTTGTAAAATTTGACCATTTTGTGGTAAAATGTGACCACTCTTTGATAAATAGTGACTACTTTTGAAAAATAGGTAATTTAGGTGGTCACTATTTATTAAAAAGTGATCACTACTTATCAAAATGTGATTACTTTTTTACTGGTCGCATGTGCAACGGTCTTATACAAGTTTTTGTGCTTGTAATGAATAATTCTAATTATTCTGTCTTCCGCTAGTGTAGTAACATAGAACGGAAAAGTAAATTGCCGATAAATATAAGGGGTACTTAAATTAATCACAAACATCAAATTTGTCATCGGTGGATGACATTTATGACTTAATTCAAAATCCGTCAACATCAAAATTGTCATTGTCGCTCCTCCCAACACACCAATTCAAAGACTAGTCCATGAATCTAATGCTCGTCAACAATCTTCTTTGTTGTGGGAATTCATTATTTGGATGAGGAACAACATTTTAATCGTGAGAGCAATGGTTTAGTCAAAGCTCATAAAAGATTAAAAGAAGAATACCATAATTCATTTTAGAGAAGGCAGGGAAGTCTACTTTGCATGTTTGAAACAATAAGTCTCTTATTTGACGAGTATATCTGTCACAAGTTTACGACGGATCGAGTACATTCACTTGTTTAGATAAGACAAAAATAAAAATGCGTAGAAAATCACAAATGCTTTATCTTTTATTTACAAATGAGTTTGCGACGGATATTATCGTTATAAATGAGAATTTGTATGTTTGAAAACGGTTGCATTGACTAGTATCAAGTAAAAGAGCCTTAAGTTGAGACGCCGACTGTAATTATAGGTCAATCAATCAGCATTAACGTTTTTCGTCTATACGTAACTGCATGCTATCCCAATTAAATGACTTCCATTCCCTAAACATTCCTTTTACTGCTTCAAATTTTACAATTTATTTGTGGAATTAAATGACTACCATTCAAGCTGCAATGTTTATTGAGAAATTTATGAGCTATACATTAATATATGGACTATAAGAAAGATCCATCTTAATTTCTTATGACTTGGGTTCAAGACCCATCGCCGTAAATTTTTTTATATCGAGAAAATCAAGTAAAAACAAAAAAAAAACTTGTTATAAAAATGTTCACAGTGATGTGTTATTACACTCATTTTTATAGATGGAGGTTTATTTTATTAAAAAAAATGGGGATTTTAAAAAAGATATACTCCGTATGTAGAAGATGGTAATTAAAATATAGTATGAACTAAAGTTCGTCGAATTTATTTTTGTGGGTTTTTTTTGGCAATCTTAAGACCCCAAAAAATAGCGAAAATTAAAAAAAAAAAATTACAAGCCATAAAAACGATTGAAGGACAAAAGTCAAGAAATAATACACACTATGGACTCGTTTGGTTGTCCCTATAAAAATGGGTGAATTGGGAAATTCCATGATTTGGAAAAAATGAAAATGTTTGGTTACTCCAAATCATGAGATTTTCTTTTTCCTAGGAATTTTCAACTCCTCCATTATGGAGGAATTTGATTACTTAGGCCCCTAGGTAATTGGAAATTCCTGTGTCAATTAAACTCCAGGATGTCAACCAAATGGATTTTAGGCAATTCACATGAATTGACCAATTCACGTGTTTTGCAAAATCATGGGAAATTAATTCCCGTATGGCAACCAAACGAGGCCTATATGTGCAATATAATCGATAAAAAGTAACCTCTCATGTAAATATTACGCTTTAAATGTTTTATCTAAAAGTTCGTAGATTTTTATGATCATATATTCACTAGATATAAAAGATTAAGATCTAAAACACATGAAAACAAATTAAATACTACTAAAAACGAGTACTTATATAAGTTTAATTTTTAAAAAAATATATATATCATTGTATAGAATGTAGTTAACTAACTTTTTTTGTTTTCAATATTCATGCATTTACTTTATGATAAAAGATAATCCGATATTACAATGAACGAATTATACCACCAGATGTATACAATTGACAGTACATAGTTTGAGCTTTTTAATAGAAAATTCGAGCTTTAATTTAAAGAACATGAACTATATTGTAAAGTTTATGAACTCCTTTACAAAAAATTGGGCTTAGAAAAATATCATACAATTTAAACACAATATATATAAGTTCAAGTATATTTTAATTTTAATATGAAACATTAAAATATAACTTAAAATAGTGTAAAAGCTCAACAAATATATACATAAGCTCAATTAAATTCCTCATGGTTGTACGATACTTTTATATATCTGATTGTATAATCGCTTTTGTGCCACTATTATATTAAATTAAACGATGCGGTTAATTTTTTAAAAAATATATTATATATTTTCAATTTTTTTGCACGTGTTTCAAACTATATAAAGCCAATTTAGTATTGTTTTGGGTTGAACCATACAAATTGTCAGTTAGGTAAAAATCCATAAAAGTCTTAATCAGAGTTGGGACTTGGGAGTCCATATTATTACGTTAATTGCTCATTAATCCCACGCCGCCGTATATGTTAAACCGTTTGTGTTATTATCTCGTTAGTTTTGTGGCTGCTGGCGTCTAGCCGTCTAGTACTCGTATCAACTTCGCCGCATTTCAAATTCCAACTGCTGCTACTAATAGTTTTGTGTATATCTATTATAAAATTGTGATGAATCGGATAAGTATCATTCACATTGATAAAAAATACAATCAAAACTAAAATACATAGGAGTTAAGAAGGGGTACATATGGTTTTTACATGATCCATTATAAGTTTATGAGGGCTAATCTCAAATTGTATTTTATTTGTTATAAGCATTAAATTAAATCAAAATTAAATAAATAATTCTGGCAGCCTAAATTTCTCATATATCCAATTAGTGGAGATCACTTGCCTTATTTCGTGTCCTATCTTGTGTCCCATCACTTTCGATAATGACACGTAAGCATTTTATTTCACATGTGTTGGTTGACCAGTTATATATTATTAGGGTTAGAACTAAATTCGTAATTCATAATTTAAACTAGCAAATTTTCTCATGTTCGAATCTAATTGGAAACACTTAATCCAATCAAATTTTAGTTCAAACCAATTAGTTACCATAGAATTGAAAATTCAGATAATTTATAATCATGAAACTAGGTTATGAGTTCGCATTCTTATTACATTGTAACATAAAGTGATGATTAAAATATTAACTGAAAATTTAAAAACTCTCATATTTTTCACTTTAGATTCATTTATTTACCTTTATCCAATACACACCGGTCATCGTGGGCGGGGCGAAACCAGGATTATATGTTTGGAGTGGGTGGGACGAAACCAGGATTTTATGTTTGGAGTAGCAAAAAAAATTAAAATGGTAAAATGGGATTTGAACCTGGGTCACTAGAAAGGAAAGCAAAACCTTTATCATTGAACCATAGCAAATTTATTGTAAATTTAATGAGATACAGTTATTTATCTACTAATTAACACTATTTTGGGTAGAAAAGATACGTGTACTTGGTCGATTTTTTTAAAGTTTGGGATATCGACCGTCACCATTACTACTATGTGGGTTCGCCCTGACCGTGGGTATAGTACGGAGGACATTACAGTAGACAGTCACGCATAGTGTTCCATACGTTAGGAATTGAGTCGTTAATTAACGTTATCCAAGCTGGTGATTAAGTGTTAATGACACATATACAATAGACATATGACATAACCTCGTTCAGAGTTTGATACTTTTTCCCTCGAAGTTCTGAAAATAGGAATATTCAAAAATTCCAAGTAGAGGGGTGCACGTTGCGTTTGATTTGCTTGTTCAGAGAATAAAGAAACGAGATTCATTTTAATGCAACAATTAAATAATTAGACTTAATCAGACTTATTTAACTTGCATGCACATGCAATTATGCAAACTCCAGTTACGAATGTTTAACACATACATAAAGCTACTCAATTAGCTAACTAGGTAACCTACCTCCTACATGCATTATCTAGAGTAGTCTACAACTTTATTAACACAAATTCAAGTTTACGACGGATATTATTTGACTTGTTTTTATCGATAAGATAAAAATAAAGTATATAAATATTGCTAAATGGCGTACATTTACCCCGTTTTATCTTGAGACGGATATAAGAGAGACCTATTGCAGATTTATTAATTAGTTTTATCACAATTGAAGTTACTTTTTTCTTTTCGTTTTTTGTTGGGTTAAAGCACTTGCTGGCATTGTATGTAGAGGAAGTGATTCCAATAATAGTGGTGTTTCTTTTGTAAGATAGAAAAAATTAGGTTATAGGGATTAATCAAAGAGTATAGACTTAGGAGTTAGGTGCAGGGGCGGATTTGGGGGTGGATAGGGTAGGCAAGTGCCACCCCCCAACATAAAAATAAGAGTAATTATTGTATATAAATTTCACAAAAATGGGTTGGGCTTAGTGGTTAAAAATGGTTATGTGTTAGAAGGTTTGGTGAGGTTAGAGGTTCAAATCTCATTAGAGTGTTTTTTTTTTTAAAAATTTGCTTTATTTCATCAAACTTCACCTTTTTTTTTTCTACTAATACGGAAAGAAAAAAATTTTGCCCCCCCAAACCCGAAATCCTAGATCCGCCACTGGTTAGGTGTCTTGTTTTTCTTTGTTAAAATGGCTTACATGTAAATGGAGGCTTATTAAAAATATTATTAATGACATCTATATATAAGGATAAATTTAATCTAACAAAGGCATGTTTTTTATTTATCATTCTCTAGGCCAAATTTGTAGGCACAGCCGAACATCAACAAGTTTTAGACCCGGTTTTTTCTGCCTTAATTTCAGCTCTTTTTAATTTTGTTTGGCTATATTCCGTTAAGTTTTATTACGTTTAATCAATTATGTTCAGCTAATCTCTACACAAAATTAACTTTTAATTCAACTAAACTCACTTCACCTCAGTTCCACTCAATTTAGTTCAATTAAGCTTTACTCCAATTAATTCAATTTAGCTCGTTTCAGTCGAAAAGAACATTGCCATAATGTACAGGTACAACACGATTATTTTTGCCTATCCAAAGCTAGGGTTAGATAATATTTGTTATGTGAAAGCGTTGATAACTCGTATTGGCCCATGTGTACCAATGTTCATTGTTCACGGTAGCACGATAATGTATGTCTAGTGTCTACTATGTTAGTTGTACAACCTATAAAATCAGGCCTAAATTGTTTAAATTGAAATATTTATAAAATTAAATGGGGTTAATTTTATTATGTAAAAAAAAAATCATAATTTTTTCACGATATTAACTTATGGCTAACGCATTTTTTTGATTCTAATAAAAAACTTTTGGGCACTAGTAAGAATTAATAAAATAATATCCCTAATTTTTTAGTAAAAAATATATTCATTCACAAATACATAAGAGAGACGGTACGGTCTCTAAATTACATGATACTCCCTCCGATCCAGACAAAAGGTAACTGTTGCTTTTTGGCACTATTCTTGGTCGTAGAGAATCTTTGATATTACCGTTAATCTATAAGACAAAATATAGTCATGTAAGATCTTGTTTGATTTATCGTCATGAATGCTATGAGAATATCAAATTTTTATAATTTTTAATAATGTGTAACTAAAGATATTCACGTTACAAAACGTGCCTCGACAACTGTGATAAAGCAACCGTTACCTTTTGTCTGGATCGGAGAGAGTATAATATTACTCGATCTTCTTAAAGTCTTACAATTTCAATTGTTTTTTTTCTCAATTCAATATACAAGGATCAGACATATGAACAAAATGAGCTATCAGCTTAGAATTTAAAGTAATATACTAAAAACTGAAGCTCCTATTGTCCGAGATTTATACTAATAAAGATTTGTTGGAAAGTAATTGTGGGCAAATATAAATACACATCTCCTAGTTTTTATTAATAATATGAAATAATGGGTCAATATCTATCTTGGTAGGTCTCGTCAGAAATCGTCTCTCACTAACCTAACAGGAAATCAAAAACTTCAGTGGATCCATGCATCACCCAATTATATGAGCGGTTTCTCAATAACGCTATTAAGAGACTGTCTCTTGAAATTTTTGTGTATCTATTAACATGGAAAATAGTAGATGAAACATTTGAATAATAAAAATGTGAAGCACATCAATGTTTTTGCCATATTGAATCTTATATAAATTAAAGATGGTAGTAGGCTTGTGAAGTTGCTTGAAGCTTATCTATCTAGACATCTATATCATTATATGAACCATTAATTATGACAAAGACAACCACAAAAATCTTAGTCTCATGATCTCCTTTGATTAACAATTATTATAAGATTTTAGGACAGGTTATTCTTCATTCACTTGTTTGGTCATATCATTATTTTTGCATTTTTCTGAATTATTTTTTTAAAATGTTAAAAGTTATCTTGGATTATTTGTAAAAAAGAAGTCATAATCATACGAGTTTAAGATTTAGTAAGAAACGTTTAATGTACGTAAGAAACTTTTGTCTCTTTCAATAGGAAGAGCTTAGGTCATGGTTTGTGGGAGATATATATAGGATTAGCATGTAGACAAAGTTGTATAAAACAAAGGGTAATTTGATTATAACTCCATTATATAATCCAATTTTTAAAACTTATTTTTTTATATAATTTTTTTTTAACTTACTCCCATCACATATAATTTTTTATCAATTGCTCCCGGCCATTAAATTATTCTGGTCACAAAAAAGAGAATATTTCATCCAAAAATTTGAAATTTAATACCCATTTGAAATTTACATAAGCACGCAACAAGAATCAGTACCAAATAACAATTATTGAAAGAAATACTCTCTTATGTGTCACCGAAAGCATTAATATGAGAGCAATATTTGAAGAAAGTTATATGTGATGGGAGGACTTTTTTTAAAAAAATAATATAAGGGGGTAAGTTTTAAAAGTGGATTATATAAGGAAGTAGTAATCAATTTATTCTAAAATAAATTATTTCATGCTATGTATTTAGTGAAATAATTAAGTAAAAGATAATAGACTTGTGATTGAAAATTGACTACTAAATTTATTTAATAGTCGATATACACTCAATAATAATTTTATTTGTTGAAATAGTTTATTACAAGAATGCTATGTTGGTCTTCGTTAAACCAAATGAATAAACATGTTTATTTTGGTTCGGAGAATTGATAGTTCACATACCCATATATTACGGGTATTTTTTTTATATTAAATACTCTTAGGATTTAGATCACCCGAGGGATTGATGTTTTTGGGATTTTGATGATATTTAAGAAAAATCAACTAAAAAGTTTAAATTGTTTAGTTTGATAAATCTATAATTTTAAATTGTATGGTATTTGCAATTTAGAAGGGCTAGAATTGCTAATGTGAAAAGTAGGCAAGATTGTACATTTATCCGTTTTCAAATTAAAAGTTTAAAGAAATCGCTTTATGTGACATGAGTTATATTATCTGTTTACCGAAATTATTCAATGAGTATTAAAATATGAATCCTTTCTATTTTTTTCTCTTAATTTTCTTCTATTTTCTATAAAAGAACAATTTGAAATAATTATTTCTTTTCCACTCCATTAAATAATTATTGTAGCATTGTCTCGAAACAAACTTTGGGCTTTTAAGAGAGAATAATGAAAGAAAATAAATAGGATATAAGTTACTTTTTAATTATTTGATGTACCACGCATTGGTTAAAAATTTCCCACGATTCATTTTAAGGTTAGAACCATGTATCCAATAGTTTAGATATATTTGATGTAATCATCGTCTCATCATGTACATGGTTTAAAACTCATACGTGGTCATCTGAATGACTAATGACCTATCAACTTCAAGTTAAGATATATTATCGTTGTATGGTGAGATAGATAGAAAATGATCATTTTATAGCAAATAATAATCATTTTATGTTAAAACTATCCATGTTTAAAAACATACTTCGTAGTAATTACTCCCTCCACACACCTATGATCTTCCCATTTCTCTATTATATGTGAGTATTATTTTAATGAAATGGGAAGATCATAGGTGTGTGAAGGGAGTATATAGTAACAATAATCAAAATTAGTTAGTTAACATAATAAGAACTTTTTATCATAAAATTGTCACTTTTTATTTAGCCACGCTATACAATGTTGTTATAGAGTTAGTTGAAGGGGTAAGAGCTTTCTTAGTTCAATCGTGAAGTTACAGGTTCGATTTTCACCGGCGACATCGTACATTTATTTGAAAAAATAAATAGTCATTAACGATTGTAGGATATAGTATTAGGATGTGTATAAACAAATTGTTATTCTGTATTAAGGTCGTGTATGTAAAACCGTTATTTTTTTGAAATGATCTTCTCACACGATATAAGAGTCTCGTGATCATAAGATAAGAAGTTCAAAATTTGACATCCAAATTTCACAAGTGAAAGTCTCGTGCATTACCGTTTTACCCACCCGTTAATTTTAGAGAAGATATAGTCTAGACTATAATGAACAATGATAATGTCTTTATTGAGGGACTTGATTCGTTGATGGAAGAACTAAGTGCATGAGATTGTGATGGGTAGAAAATTGTTGGCATGCATGTTCAAGTTTAGGTTAAAATGAGATTTGTAGCATTTACTAGCATGCCAACTGCCAACAGTATTAGTAGATACTGTAATAGATATCAACTTATTCTACTACGGAGTACTTCCTAGTAGACATCACCTGATGTACATGTGGTGAATCTTACACTTTTTACTTTTACCGTCAAATTTTCTAGCCATTGACGGATTTATAGGGAGTGATGGGGTGAATGCTCACCCCCTTAATCTTTAAAAGGGAACAATATATGTTTGTTTTTATATCTATATTTCTTCAAATTTTAGTGGTGTAATGGTAGAAATATTCTCCCACCTTTGTAACAATTCAAGTTCAAACCTTTATAATTACAATGTTTTTAGAAAGGATCGAAACCACATCATCCTATTTGTAATTTACATCCATTAAACCACGATGACAATGACAATATAGCGATATTTCAAATAAGTCCCTCGAAATGTTAGAGACGGTGCTGATTCGAGTGACTATATTTTAGTCTTATTTATGCAATTTTATTAAACACCCTGTGAAGAAACCCGATAATCCCACATGTGAGGATTGTCCCATATTGATAGAAGAGGAAAAGAATTATCACAATATAAGGCAAGGGGTTACTCCCTTTATTGCCAATTGGTTTTAGAGTGAAACCCTCTTGGGTTTATATTGTGGACTCTTTCTCCTCCGTTTGGGTGTGGCCCAGACCCGTTGTTGAATTTAACACACCCTCATTTCATAAATCCTAAATCCGTCACTGTTTCTATCACACTTTTTTATGGTCCCTGAACCCGTCTTTAAGGTTACTTCTTCACTTCTTTGAATTGGCAATATTAACATTTAACACCCACAATAATTATAAAAAAGATAGTTCTATCACTTGTATACGATCTTAAGTGTAAACTATGAGACAAAGAGTGCGAAATTATGATTTAATGTTTTAAAATTGGTAGTAAAATATAATATATAAGTATGAAAACATCATGAAATTTATTGACGGAACTTCGAAAAGTTTAAATTACAAATTATGAATACCTTTATGATAATGTGACTCGATAGTATACAACCACCCTCTCGCATTAGTCTCAACTCTCACATACACTTACAATACTATTTCTAATGGATCTATTAGGATATTGGATCTAGCTCATCTATCATTAGGGTTTATCTAGGGTTTGACGATCCTTAGAGATACCAGTTGTCGGGGTTGTAGCCGACCTTCTTCATGTATGAACTGACTCCCTTCACGATTTCCTAATATCGGGACTTTGAGTACTTGGGAGTGGTGGCATCATCTTGTTAAGACAACAGATCATCTACAAAGATATGTAACCCTAATGATAGATGAGCTAGACCCAATATCCTAATAGAATCTTACATATACATAAAACAGTATATGGTACTGGAACTCGGTATCACCTAAATGACTCGATATCGTCTCCACATTCATTCTCCAATCCATAAATAGCTCCTCTTCACATTATTGTAAAAAATAAAATGAGTCAGTTTGAAAGTAACGGTTGAAGAGTATAAAGGAGTAAAGAAAGCAAAGAATCCACTAAAATAAATGCAAAATAATAGAGGGTTTGTCTTATGTATGAGTTTATAGGTAGATGATAAAAGCTTGTATAAGTCTCCACCTTTACTATTTAACTTCATTTATGGTAAACTTTTACGTACTTCCATTTACTCTTTTCTGACTTCTCTTGCTTTCAATTTCAATGGTAGGAATTTTACTTAATTCTCTTGCTCTTACAAGAAAAAAAACATCAACTAACAAACTTGTTTTGTAGGGTGTTAATTATAGTGATGATGTTACGTTTCGAGGTACGTAATATTCTCTCTGTCTCGGTCAATTATTTACCTATTTTATTTTGAAATATTCTAGTCAATTGTTTTCCTTTTCATTTTAGCAATGTTTTTGATGTTCAATTTGATCTTTTTCGCTTAATTTGGTTCAGTTGTATTCTGTTAAGTTTTATTTACGTTCAATCAATTATGTTCATTTGATCTTTTTACAAAATTAACTTTTTATTCTACTAAATTCACTTCAACTCAGTTTCCTCAAGTTAGTTCAATTAAGCTCTACTCCAATTAATTCAATTCCCAGCCGAAAAGAACAGAACCTAAATTATTTTTGTGAATTATTTCATACTTTATGAGTTTATGATCAATTGAAAACTTTCTTATTACAATTAGAATTATGAGTGACCAAAAGTAACGTTTTTTTGTACATTGCTTATGGTACAATAATAACAATAATATGATAATATATTTGAAGAGCCTTTGAGACTATTTTTACTTTCTTATCTCAGTCATTTGTTTAAATTTGATTAAATTATTTTTCATAAAATAATAGTACAATATATAAATAAATAATTGGATGAAATAGTATTTTAATGAATTATACCAAGCATATTTGTGATTTATTATTGTAATTTGAAACGTAAAACCTTTATTGTACTACAAGACTCAGATTTGAATAATATAAAGGACGATAAGATAATTATTAAATGCTTAGATGTGGTTATAGAAGGATCAATTTCATTTACACTTTTCAAGTTGTCCGTTATCTTGAAAGGTTGTTTATAGCAAGGGATACTCCTCTTTCTCATCAAATCTCCCCCTATTACGAGTATATCCATCACAAACTATCAATCTGAGTATATAAGACAAAATAAATTATTATTCCCGAGATATTACTTTGATTTATCTTATCTACCCGATATGAATAATGTTTGATCCATCGCAAGCTTACCGTTGAACTTGTCACCTAGTTTCAGGTTGGTTCCTATTGCTTGGGAACTCTAATATATTGTAGATCGATTTTCTAATATGTGTCCTTAGGACATAAGCAAGTTAGTAATTAAATATGATAAGATTAACAATATATTTGTCCTATGATATTTATTCTTATTACATTCTCTCACCCAAATGTCCATTAAACTTGAAGACAGAAGTGTTAAGAATACAGAAGGGGAATAGCATATGAATTGTATTATTGAGTTTGGTGTTCTCTTACAAATAGATGGGGTATATATAATAAACCCTGTTATCATAAACCCTAAACGATAGCCGTCGTAGCTAATCGTAATCTAATGGGCCTACTAATATCCTAATAATATAGAAGGGAGATTTCATAGGAGAGAATTGTATTATTGATGTTGTTGTTCTCTTAGAAATAGATGGTTTATATATAATAAACCCTATTATCATAAACCCTAAACGATAGCCGTCGTAGCTAATTGTAACCTAATGGATTTAATATCCTAATAGGAATAGTGGTTAATACTTATTAGTGTATGTGCTCCTCCAAAATACTCGTATATGTTAAAATTCCACTTCGTGAGTTATTGGAGCCAGGGTGTTTATCCTGCTTGATTAGACATCAAACACGAGGATGAAAGAAGAAAAATAAATATTTGGAGATTATGATGTGCCACATCCAGCTACCTAAACCCTACCTCGATTCTCTGTAAAAATGGCGTTCTAACTAAGCTATTAAGTAGGGAAAAGGGAATACATACATGATACATTATATTTTCACGAATTCTCATTTGTGACGGCCATCTTCGTCGCAAATTTGTGACGAGCCAAGTATTACCCACTTAATTAGAATTTTCTATGTTTTGCTATATAGCCAAATGGGAGAACTTGACCCGTTAAAAGCTAAAGACGGATATATCCGTCGCAAACGCGACTTACTGAGTTACTGTTACATTTCTGATCGTTTCTCATCTAACTGGCAATTTCAGGAAACAAATAAATTAATCATAAACTGATTCCAAATTGTTACTGTTATGTACTTATATGTTGGACGTGTGTGGTTGAGTGTGTTAAATGCATGCATATATTAACAATATTTTACTACTACTTGTCTATCTAATATCCTAAACATGTAATATGCCATATATTTTTACCACATCACCATTTCCATGTCAACTAGTGACAAGGAGAGTAGTGTTGGAATCGGAAATTGATCTCATTGGGGTAGAAAGTCTTAGGGGAGATGAACCGTTAATAATTTAAGGAAAATTTGAAAAAAGTTCAAAAATTTTAACTAAAGCCTTTAAAATTTCTGATCGTCAACTAGCTCCCATAGATCCACCATTGGTGGGGAGGCCTGCCTAAAATTTGGTGCTAATATTTCACGTTAAAATTGAGATGGTGAGAATTGAACTTCTTACTTTCTGCTCATAGAGACATATACTATATTTAGGAACAATCTTAACGATAAGCTTGGTAATGATTGATAGTCCTGGATTGATTTTATACTCTAACATGTAGGACTTGCCACAAACCATGTATATCATGTTTTTTTTTTTGGCAAAGTGGAAAAAGGGTAAATTAAAATACCCTAACCATTACAAAACTAGATAGACGACTGAGTTGCACTAGAGACTCAACTAGGAAATCTAGAACAACAAACTGACAAATAAAGCCATATACATATAGAAAACTTAAATACTTAATATTGTTCTATGTATACCATGTTATAAACAATTAATATTGTTTTGACACACTACTTGACTCGACGACATATGAGCATAACATCCAATGCCATTACTCCCACAATATTAAACTATAATTCTCAGATGAGACAGACTCATGATAAACTTATCGTAAAACTCTACATAAAAAGAAAGTCATCCTTTTTCTTTCATATTTCTTTTTTCCCTTACTGTTGATTCTTTTTTTCTTTTTTGAGGGAAAAGGCCAAGGCCTTACTTCATTAAAGCTAAATCAAAAGCAACAGCAGTGTTAACGGCCGATGGAAAAGAATCCGACCAATCAACTCTACCTAAAATCCTAGGAAACACATGAGCTAACGAGTGAGCAACACTATTGTTTGCGCGGTTCGTAAACAACCAAACTAAAGAACTAAACGAAGAACAACACTCAAGGATATCTCGAATAAACGAAAAAAACGGACTCCGTCCACTAGCGCGCCGCTTCAAGGCTTGAATAACAGTCAAGCAATCACTCTCGATTTCAACATTGGCATGTCCTCGCCTTCGGGCTTCTCTAACACCGTCCAAGATCGCAGCAGCTTCCGCAATATGGGGTTCCCAACAAGACTCCTGTACGAAAGAAAAGCACCACAAAACCACCCCGTCCTCCCCCCGACACACACCCCCCCCCAACTCGAGCCAAGACCGTCTTGCACTCCCGCATCTACATTGACCTTCACAAAGCCCCTTGCCGGTGCAGTCCAGTACCCTCTCTCCCGTGCCCTCTCCTCGCAGTCCCTGTGCAGCCCAACCTCCCCAGTCCCTCGTAGCACACCTCAGATTCCGCTAGCACATCCAGCACCCTCTTCACCACTGCCCCTGGCTCCGGTCTCCCTTGCTCATACAGAACCTTGTTACGATGTTCCCACAATGCCCAGCACCCAACCATCAGTCGCGCATGGTCCCGCTTGTCTAGCTCCCTCCATCGAGCCTCCAGCCAATCGCGGACACTACCCCCCCCCATCTAGCCTCACCACCCTCCAAGTGCAACCCCTCCCACACTCTTTTGGCAACCACACAAGAGCAAAAAACATGGAAACTAGATTCATTAAAAGCATTACACAAAGGACATAAATGAATATTACCTTGCATACGGGCCGTGAAGTTTTCCCCAGTTGCTAACGCTTCGTTGCATAGTTGCCAAAAGAAGAGTTTCACTCGGGGCCAAACCGGGACGTTCCATAACCTATTCCAAATCCATTTCGCATCCTCCCAATTCGACATGCCCCCTCGATCAATCATTTCCCCATGGTTTGCTATCATATGATAAGCCGACTTCACAGAAAAGAGCCCATCCTTCTCCTCCTTCTAATACCATTCATCCACGAACCGAGCCCCACATAGCGGAATATTTTTTATACGGATAGCATCAATTGGTTGAAACAGAGCATCAATTAACCCGACATCCCAGCTTGAATCCGTGATAATGTCAGACACTTTCATTACTTCGCGCCCCGGAGAACAAGGAGAAAGAATGCGGCCCGAACTCGTGTTGGGTAGCCACGGGTCCACCCAGATTCTAATACTTGTACCAGTGCCTACCCTCTTGCGGAAACCGTCCCACACCGATCGCTTGGCTTCGAGGATACCCCTCCAAGTATAGTTGGGATTGGCACCAAGATTCGCGCTCTCGAACATATCATTTGGGTAGTATTTAGTTTTCATAAGACGAGCCCAAAGACACCCCGGATCACTAAGCAGCCTCCAAACTTGCTTTCCCAGAAGGGCGAGATTGAACAAATGGAAATCCCGGAATCCCAAGCCTCCTAAACACTTGGGTCGACACATTTTACGCCAGGCTATCCAATGTATACCACGTTTTCCCTCCTCATGCCCCCACCAAAACCGAGATAACAGCGATCGAAGCTCGTCACAGAAACTGGCAGGAATTTTAAAAACACTCATCACGTAGGTAGGGAGTGAATTGGCTATAGCCTTTATAAGAACCTCCTTACCCGCCTTCGACAACAATTTACCGCGCCATCCTCTTAGCCTCTTGCTAATTTTATCTCGTATTAAGTCCGTAAGGACCTTTTTCGACCTCCCAATAACCGTAGGCAACCCTAAATATCGCTCATGCTCCTCAATTTCGCGAACACATAGCCGCGCAGCCAAGTTATTCCGTTTGTGTAACGGAATTCCTTTACTGAACGAGACTGTTGTTTTATCTAGATTGACCAGCTGTCCCGACGCAGCCTCGTAAGCCCGTAAAATATTGTTGACAACATCAACTTCCTTCTCCGTAGCTTTAGTGAAAAAAATGCTATCATCGGCGAACAAGAGGTGAGATATTATAGGAGCTGTAGCCTCAATACGAACACCATGGAGGGAGTTATTAGCAATAGCGCACCTCATCATACTCGACAGCACTTCCGCGCATAAGATAAACAAATAGGGAGATAAAGGGTCGCCTTGACGAAGCCCTCGGGTTGGACGAAAATCCCGAGATGGGGCACCATTAATCAAAACAGAGAAAGAGACCGAAGAAACGCACTCCAAGACCCGCGCCACCCACTGATTATCGAAACCCATAACATGAAGGACCCGCTCCAAAAAACCCCACTCAATACGGTCGTAAGCCTTAGCCATATCTAGCTTAATAGCCATCGTGCCTTTCGCCTTATTGGAATTTTTCATATAATGAAAAACTTCAAAAGCAATGAGGACATTATCCGCAATCATACGCCCCGGCGTAAACGCACTTTGGTTCTCCGAAACGATCTCACCCAAGAAAGTTTTTAGTCTATTAGCTAGAACCTTCGACACAAGCTTATAAACCACGTTGCACAAACTGATCGGGCGATAATCACTAACCTTATCCGGGGCCTTCTTCTTCGGGATTAACACGATATTAGTGCAATTGAACTCCTTCGGGGATAATTGACCCCGAAGAATGGCGAGAACTGTTGTGGTGACAAGAGGCCCAATCGAGCTCCAATAAGATTGAAAGAAGAGTCCGTTCATGCCATCGGGTCCCGGAGCCTTCAAAGGATGCATCTGTTGTTGATTCTTAATACATTCTTAATATTCAAAACTCGAAATCAATATTCAAAACTCGAGATAAATATATAATAATGCGAGTGAGTCCACATTCCATTCATCATACGGTTCAATATATGGTAGAAATCTAAAAATAATGATAACACAAAAGCAAAGGCTGAAAATAAGATGGAGGATCAAAATATGTAATCGACCATACATTATGGAGTCAATCAACCTTTAGACAAAGAGGGCCCTTTCTTTTCCTTTACCACCCATTACATTCACGAACTGCCATAAAACTGTCCTATAAAAATATAGTATGTCAATATTTTCAACTAAAAAGTATATAAAATACAAGCTCTTATTATCTTTGTCAGTCCGTCTTGCTTCAGACCGTAAGTTCGGTCTGAAATAATAAAACCTCTCACAAGTGTGAAAGTACATGGGTAGTGGGCCACCCCCATGTGCTTTCCCACTCACTCCCTAAACGGGTTTTTTGTGAGATAAAATGGTACCCGTTTTATTATTTCAGACGGATATGTCGGTCTGAAATAAGAATTGGTGTATCTTTGTACGGTAGCTCACGCTTTAGCTCATTATCTTTGTACGGAGTCGGGTAGGGAGGAGTGGTTTGACTCTTTACCGCCTTCTGTGGATGTTGCTGTTTCCTATGATTTATCGTTAATGAAATAAGCTCCGGCTTTTCTCAAAAAAAAAAAAAAAATACAAGCTCTTATTCAAACAATAAAACAGATCAAATAGATAAATGAGATAAAATACATAAAGTTTATAATAGCAAACTTTAATCTTATCTATTTATCTAGCGATCTATATGATCAAATTTAAGATAGATAGAACTGTTTTAAAAACCAACAGATTAATAAACCGAAGGGTACACTATCAGTATATAATCTAATAGTAAGTCAGTTTGTAACAGGTTAAATTCTTCCACTAGTGTGTATATAACACAAAATATTGAAAATCTCGTATACCCTAATATTTGACTTCTGACCCCGTTCTAAGTTTACAACGGATATGTTTGCTATAAATAAAAATTTGTGATAATTTACGAGTACCATGATTTTGATCACATTTATCAAAAAATGTATAGTTTCATCATTTGAATAATGAAGATAATGGAGTGAATCTACTCAATGTCAAATGCATGGAGCATGGGTCACCACTTTGTAGGGACAAAATTGGAAATATGGGTCCCTTAAAAAGCCTTCAATAGTACTTTGTAAAGGACAATTTAATTGAATTGTTTCCATATTCATTTATAATTGGGATTTATTTTGATTAATTATTGATGAACTATTACACATCTCGATGTCTCAAAAAGCTATCCTCATTGCATGTTATATTCCGTACATAGCATGTGAATGGGTGTTTAATTTTTTTGGAATTTATCTTTGTTACTGTTGTTATGTTGTTTACTTTCTAATCTTTGATTTGTCGTTAAGATTATGTATATATTGTCGATAGAGATGGTTACGGGTTGGGTTTGTGTCGGATTGGCCTGATGGATGGTTCAAGTCGTCCTAGACTCCTAGTTATAGACTTGGCTGGCTTGGGTTGTGTTTTGGCTAAATGGGCTCAACTAATTTTTGTAAAAGGTTTTGGATGGGATGGCTAGGGCTAACTTGAATTGAGAAGAACCAGATCGGGATAAGGGAGACCGGAGAGGCAACCGATGACCAGCCAATGGGCTCGACCTGCTAAATTGGCAATCATGTGTTAAGTGCACGTTATCATTAAACTGACTCTTCGGTTATGGCGGACATATGTTAAGTTTTGTTATCGAGCTTAAGTCGCACTCATATGGGGGAGAGGGAATTCAGATCATAAGTCAAAGGATGTTCCATCCCGAAACCAAGCAAGTGAGATCTCACATGCGTTGTATATATCGGCATATCGTCGTTCAACTCTTTCACCGTCAACCCCGACCCCCTTAGAATATATGATCTCTAATACCATTTTAAGTTTCATTATCATGCTTTGCCTGGACCCATACAGAAAAGAGATAATCAAGGATCATATATAAATTCAAGGAATGTTCATTCAAAATCAACGAGAATAAGGAATAGCTCTTTAGTTCATACTATTACTATATTAGATATCTCTCAAATTCTTTTAATCTGGGATCTCACATTTGACGTTTATCGTGGCTGAGTCAGTCTCTTTAAGAAAAAAAGTAAGTAACCTAGGTATAGTTGATTGAAAAGGATTGAGGCTCTTTCCAAATGCACAATTAATGGCTTTATTCCTCTACTCGATCATGACTATTATCGTCTAACCTTCTTAACAATGAAAGATAAAGAGGGTGGGAACCAAATTGAACTCGTAGATATATAACTTATAAGTATCACCAAATCTCTTTTGAAACATGTATATAATGGATTAAGTAATATTTATATAGATAGATAAAATAAAATAAATTGCTACTCTCTAATCACTTTAGTTTATTCTTTTCAATATCACATGAGAATCTGTGTATAAAAAATAAAAATACTTCCTTCGTCTCAATGATATGTTTACACTTCATTTATTTCTCTCTCATAAAATAAAAGAAGGGTAAACATATGATCGAGACAAAGAGAATATAACATTAAATACGTGGAATAATGAATGATATGCTAAATGTAAGGAGCCGCACATTTAGCCACAATTCTAGCCTCATAAGGCTCAATCGCGCGACCGATCCTTTCGCTTCGAGCCCTTAGATTTCTTATTTCGCTTATGTATTTTCATTTCTGTTTATTTTGTTTCATTTAGTACTCCAACTACTCTCTGCGTGTCGAGTCCTGCTATCAGATAGAAAATATCAAATTTGCTTCTATGAGAGGTGTTAGTCAATGAAAACCGTTTCTTATCATTAAGCTTGATATTGCTTGTTTCTGGTTTTCAATAATCGTATTGTTTACTTTTATTGCTTCCATGTGTCGGACTTTGATAATCGTGACCGGAATTCTCGACACACACCCTACTAGTGAGGGATCAATGTGTCGGAGACCATGAATATAGCTTGTCGAGCATTGTATCTTGCTAAAGAACCTGTTGCTGTCCAGGACAACGACTAGTTCCACTTTCCAAAAAAAAAAAAAAAAATGATACGTGGAACCATTTTCGGTAAATAATTTGAAACCGACCCTACTTTATTAAATAGTTTGCTTTTAAGCGTCATTTATGTAAAAATTTCATATAAAATCGTCTTAGAGTATAAAGTAATTATTTTATTTATAAAGACACACATTTATTAATAATATTCTCCACAACAAATCTCTTATCTAACTAAAAGAATGAGGATTCTCATATTTTTTTCCTCCAAAATAAACCTACTCAACTATGAAAATAAATACAGTATTTCTTTTGTTAATCAAAATATGTTCATTAAAAAATAAATCTTTTTACCAGACTATAATCATTTTAATACTCTCAATTATAATCTATCAATTAAAGTAGAATAAAATTATAAAAATTAGTGAACTAGAAATCTCGCATACTTCTTATATATAACACCTAAACTAGGGCTGAGCAAAAAATATCCGATACGAATTTTTATCCGAATCCAATCCGAATTCCGGAAAAAAAATTCCGAATATATGGATACCGTTTAAAATGGATCTCCGATCCGGTTTTTTCCGAATAAACTGGACCGGATGTGGATCGAGATTTTCATAAAACTGGATATCCGAATCCGATCCGAATTTTAAAAATTCTTACAAAAATGTTTTGAAACTTCATGTTTAGTTTATGCTGATTTTAGACATATTTTGAAATTTGTAATAAAGACTTGTAATTTAATAATTCATGCGATCGAGACTTATAATTTAATAATTCATGCGATCAAGGCTTGTAATTTAATAATTTATGCGATCAAGATTCAAGACTTGTAATTTATGCTATCGAAAACCCCTTTTAAAGTGAGTAGCAAAATGTGAAATGAACTGAAATTACCTTTAGTTTTAGTTTGTAACAATACATTGGCCAATAGCCAAGTAGCTTTTGTGGAACTTTCTCCACTTTTAAATCTGGATCAAATCCGGTTTCCGAAATCTGGATATCCGAATTTTTGGACTCCAGATTAATGGATATCCGAAATATTCGGATCGGATGTGGATCACGAAAAATGAGAATTTCAAATTCGGATATCCGATCCGAATGCCAAAACCGGATCGGATATCCGGTTTTGCTCAGCCCTAACCTAAACTATAAAATGTTATTTCCAATTTCCCGATTTCCACTAAAATGCATATTTCATGACAATTTTTCTTGATTAGTTTTGAGATTAATTTTTTCACAAATTAAAATCTAATGAATTAAACTATGAAAATTGTTCCATTGTCAATTTAAAATCTATAAATAATACATTAAAATGTTAAATCTCTATATATAATGCGTATCCTTTGCGGGGATCTAACCCAGAAGATTGATGAAATTTCAGAATATTTATGGCTTTTAACATGTTTGACTCAATAATCTACTAAATTACGTGTTCGGTAATGCCATATTGAAACAATAGATTAATCTCCAATCTAGCTACTGTTTTCCATTATGCTGCTACCACTGACATATTCACTTTAATAGATTGTGAAAAATGATTTACACTTGCATAGTTGCATACAACAATTCATTAACCTAAACTCGCTCATTACCAAACACGTTTACTAAATTTGCGAATTGTAATTTGTAATATATTAATAAAATATGTCAATCAAATCTGTTATTTATAATCTGTTGACCAATTTATTTCTGTTAATTACAGGGAATACCAAACATGTCTGAAATCAATTAACAATAATTCTCTCTTAAGACGGATATAACCGTTTTAAGACAAAAACAGGTTAAATATACTCCACTTGCATAAATAAGACAAGTCATTTTCTTATATTTAGACATTATATAAAGTGATATTTATTTAACCCAGTTTATTGTTTCAAACGAATATCCTTGGTTTAATGTTATTGATAAAAGTATGACGGTAAAAAGGTAAGAAAATCTTGCAATATGATTTGGGTATTTCATAATGAGAATCATGAATGTTGAATCATTTCTATCAAATCAAAGCTGTAATTATTCTTCCACTCATTCAAAAAGGCTAATCATTCCACCCATCGTATCCAACTAATAAATTATCAGAATTTTGTGAATTTGGGCCCAACCCACTTCTTTTTACTTACGGGTCTTTTATTATACACCTGCCCCACCTATTTTCCCCCCTTGCCAAATTTGTACAGTGTTTTGTCTGCTATTTCTGCTCAAATGTTGCGTATACTTCTCGTGTTTTTTCCATAAAAAGACCATCTTCACTTCTTACTTTACTTATTCTTATAGTCCTTCCTCAATATCGTCCCAAATTCTCATTTCAGACGGTCTATTTCATCAAAAAAGTTTAAACGGATTTTATATGACTATTTTTATAGTCAGAGTTTCAAGCGGTCTATTTCATCGAAAAAGTTTAAACGGATCTTATATGACTATTTTTATAGTCAGAGTGTTAGACGTGACCATCTTTTTAAATGGTGACATTTTATGGTAACTATGTGCAGTACTAACGTTAAGTAATGGTTAATGATATAACCGTCTGAAATGAGACATACCGTCATATCATTAATCATCTATACAACTTACGTTAATTATTTTCACATAACAACGTTTAAAGTCTGCATCATGTTGGCATATAGCTGTTTCAACTACATGATCCTAAGAAGGTACAATCATATCAAGTCATGCTTATCATGCTCCTCGTACGTAAACCTAGCAAACGGATCCGAGTATAGTTGATTCGAGTTAGGTTATTTTAGGTTTTCAAGATTTTAGATCGGGTTCAGATCATTTTTGAAAGTGGTGTTACAAGTTAGTTAGATATAACTGTCACTATGCGACAACAAACATTCAGGCCGGATCAGATTGGACAGGGAAAATTTAGAATGTTGGCCAAGTTCGGATCATATCTTATCATTCTTGCATGGTCATTTAGATTGCGGGTCATAACAAGAAATTTTTTGTTTTTAAATAATAAATCAAATATAAAAACATCGACAAACTAACTTTGTAGCAGATCATGACCCGCGTTTGAACTCCGTCATCCCCAAAACCGTCCTTGACTCTCTTTACACCAAAAAAACAAGCTAATAGGGTGATGAGAAAGGAAGCATAGAGTTATTTCCTTTGGAAAACTCATGAATTGCAGATCTGCAGTATAATTGTAATTACAGTTAGTCAGAAAGATTTGTTCAGGTACATAATGCATAAAATTTTGATTGAAATAAATTTCAAAAAATCAGTAGGAATGGATATTCTCTGCTGTACAATAAACTCGGAAAATCGAGGAAATATATGATGTATTATAGACCTTGCTTTAGAAGAAAATATCACTTTGCTTCGATTGCGCTTTAAGGTCTTTCAGTTTCTTCAATATGTTGGTGAAGTAATCTTGCAAGTATTTCTCCAGAGAGACAATGTCTTTCTGATCCACTCCTAGAACGTTATACGTCTCTGACATCGGGACTGAGAATACCGTGTCGCTTGTCAGCACCTGAAATGTTTCAGGCATCAATTGCATAAATGCTTTATAATGCAGAAAATCAGAAACTAGATACACCTCATACAAGCACTTGTTACAGATTATTCAATTAATCTTGATACTTCTTCCTGGCAGCTAAGGCAGTAAGGCCCTGTTCATTCTGACTTTTTAGAGCTGAACTGAACTGAGCTGAACTGAATGAGGCTGAGCTGAGCTGAACTGAACTGAGCTGAGCTGAATAGGTTTTCTATTCTTCCAAGTGTTTTGCAAGCTAGTTAGTGCAGCTTATAGACCATTTTCCGAACATTTTACTGCACTCTTAACCTCTTAGCCTTTCCCTAAACAGATCACATAGATCTCGAGGAATTTAAAAAGTTCTATGACGATAAAAGTAGATGAAGCTTACTACAAATTTCCAGTCACTTAGATAATAATGATTGAGAAGGTTAAATGTAGGGCAGGCGAAATACACAGTAATAAGTTCAACAAACTAATAGTAAAAGATGGCTCAATAACATGGCTATAAGCCTATTACCTCCGAGAAAGCCAATCTATCAGCAACATCACTTGTCCACTGAAAAAGTCGAGTCAGCTGACGAGTGAATCTTAAGACAGAGACAGGTACTGTCGTCACATTAGCATCTTGCCCAGCAAGCCTCTCACATAGGGTTATCACCTACAATTCGCAAAGCTCCTTTTAATACATTGTTCATGCATTCAGAACAGATGAGGAAAGAAAACACACATACGTGGCGCACGATCTTTTGAGATTGGTTAACAAGCAGTGAAAGAATTATTACAAAAAACTAGCATTTGGTAAAAAAAATAAGAAGGAAGTGGGCGATATAAACACAACAACGGAATTGACTGACTAAACACCTATAAATAACAGTCGAACAAGAGGCGCAATAAACCTTTACTCTGCATTTTTCATGACAGCGGAATTGACTGACTAAATACCTATACATAACAGTCGAACAAGAGGAGCAATAAACCATTACTCTGCATTCTTCATGATTAAATTGCATTATTCATCAAGCAAAAGATGAACTTAAAGAAACATTCAGCTTACATTTACCTGCAATTAATAAAATTCTCGGAAGTGTATGAATGAAAGAAACAAAACCAAGGACCCACTTATGACTCTATGAGGCTATGGCGCTAAGAATTGGAATAGACGGCAATACCTCTTGGGTCGTCCATGCACGAGGTCCAGCAAATGTAAGTTGTTTCCGGTTGAGATTTTCATTACGCAAGGCTATGAACGTCAGTCGGGCTATATCCTGAAGGAACACACAACCTTATTAATTACTACCTCAACAGGATTTATCCCATTTATATTATCCTCTTTTGAGTTTCATTGTCAACTTTGACCGTTAATCTCTCCAAATACACGCACAACGGCAAAACTCACAAGTACAATGTCAACGTTCTCATGTTTGATTTATATAAACAACAGTTCAACATTAACTTTTTAAAAATGTTGTAATTATTGCAGGTTGTGAAGAAATAACAGTCCAAAGAAGACAATATAAAATGGAATGAAGAGAGCGAATTCCAGGAAACGAGAGGGCCAAGAATCCCGTCAAGTGAAATCCTAGGAGTGAGAGGATCAGGTATCCAGTTAAGTAAAGTCACCTGGGTGTCCATATATGCTATCCTTGTTGGGGCATCTGTCCCCCAAACAGACTTCTCTTCCAATATTGGCACAGCATACTGCCCAATAAGTCCCTGTATCGGTAACATATACTTGCATCAGTATTCTACAGCATAAGAAAGGTTAGAGGCTTAGAGCCATTAATTGTGGATCCTTATAGTCCAGATTAGTCCACCTTTACTATTATTTGGTCAACAGGCTGCATTTGAGCCACAAGTCAAAAGAAGCGGCCAGTCGGTCACCAATGAAAATGTTTTTCACAATAATCTTCCGAAAGCAGTAACAATAATGAAAATGGGAAAAAGCAATTAGACGCGCACGTCCAAGTGCGGGCGTAGCATAGATAAAGTCCCCACCATATTCTATTTTGCAGGTTTAGATTGAAAAGATCTATAACAAGGGACAGTAAGCTTCTACTGCTAGAAGCCTAGAAACTTCAGGTACGAAAAATTCAAGGAATATCAATATATCTGTTGAAAAACCTATTTTTTGATATTTTACCTGCATGAAACCACATAGACGTATAGTAACATGGTTCAATCCTGAATCCTGAAGAAATTTCTCGGTGCAGTACTTAATCTCCATTAACGGCACTTCTGGATGCTTGTCACAGTTGTGGATAGAAAAGAAAACATACTTTTGGATACCCATTGCTTTTGCACATTGTATAAGAGCAACCTTGCCTTCCCAATCTACCTAAATTGAATAAAGTAAGATATGTATGCATGATATCAACCAATGCAGCAACATTGCAGAACATGATTTGGCAATAGAGCTAAACTGCTAAAGTACCCGAGTTCATTCAGTTCAGAATTCAGGATAAAAGAAATGAATGCAATTTTTCTGTATGTCATCAGAAAACAGAAAAGTAGTTAAACAAGGCCTGTAAATTACGTTCTTCGCAAGTAGCAGTGAATAGCGAAACAATCGAGACAATGGAAAGCAGTGATCAAAGCTAAACAGTACTTAGAGTTGAAGAATGATAACTAACAATACGGCAACCGAATGCTAATAGTAGTTTTAACAGAGATCAGATACTCTATAACTCTTATCTGCAATAAGGGCACCATAAGACTCTGAAATTATTATCATTCTTAGTTTCCAAGTGGCATCAAAGCCATATATGCTCATTGCATAAACAATCCATTTAAATTTAGCTTTGTAACATGAAACACTTATCCTCTCCTTAATTAATGGTGGTTTTAAGAGATGACCCTCTACAAACGCCATACTCCTAATAAGGTTCATGGAGTTTGACTTGGTTATATCTCCATCACCTGACATAATACAAAGTAAGCAATGAAGCAAGAGTCTTATAAACAGGAAGGTTAGCTCACAAAGTCACAAGCAGGAGAATTACACAAAACCTTAAGACCATGACCATGGGCAAAAAATAAATTTATGCTTTGATTCTTTGGATGCCAGCTACAAAATAAACCAAATCAATACGATACAAAGGCACAAGGCCGTGATAAAAGTGCAAATCAAGAAACTTAACTTTGCATAAAAGAATAACCAGATATGGAGAGCAGGAAGCCTTTAAGTGAGTATTATCGGCTAATAACTTTGACAATCAACATTAGCAGCTAATAAAACTGTTCAAACAAATCTTACTGTTTTTATAGGTTCTTCAGGGCGTCCAGTAGCGCAATCAATTACTGTGTGAACACCAACTAGTGTTGCTGGTATGGTCTCTGGTTTGCTTAGGTCTGCCTGCGCAAAGACAGCTTCATAATCAGGGAACAAAAATTTTGCAACTTCAGCAGTGAGACTCTTTCAGATGTTAGCGCTTCCGCAGCTTTTCATATAGACGAAAGAGAAATAACTGTGAATACCTATTTTCTTATTTTATCAAAACGCCTACAGAGAGATGGGTTTCTCAGATGTTCCTGACTTCATAGTGAAAAGAAAAGGTCATTTTCCTCCAAACACGGGAAAAGCGTTTAACAGGATCGCACATCCATGATTTCACTGAACCCTACCTTGTATTGTTGTACGACCATTTCCCCCACAAAGGGAGACTTGAGCTATTAAACTTTCACAAAGGAGGCTGAAAAAAATATTAAGATTGATTTTGATGGTTGATATCATACGCTTCGGCCAATCATTATTTCCATTTTCAGTGGAGCTTAAAACTCGTCATTCTTTGAATCTAGATAGGCAGAGTAAAACAAAGTAGCTCATTTACCGTTTGAGGTTCCTTTTTCTTGTGAAGTAGTCGTTGACAACTTGACATCCAAACACACAGTATGTATGTGTTGTTGACACCCCCCCTACCACCACAACTCTTACCATTTGCGAAACCCTAGACGCACTAGGGTATTGATACTATATCGCTGTACACTTTAGCTAATCATTACAGAAATCCAAGGGACTAACTTAGCTTGAGCACAAGACCATTCAAAGAACAGTAGAAAACAAGATGTAAAACTCACATTAACAACAGTTGCGCCCCAGTCACGGAGGAAGTCAGCTGGTGCTGGTCGGGGCCTCACAAGACAACGCACATCATAACCTTCATCTAGCGCTCGCCTTACTATCTGCCTACCAAGAGTCCCAGTGGCACCAACTACCAGGATACTTGTCGACCTAACCGGAGTACCAGGAGCAAAATTGGTTGATGCAGCTGGTTGTGCAGTGCATTTCACCAAAGGCGGCCCATAAAAACGCCCTAAGAACGCAACAATACCCCACAATTCACAACAGTTGCCATACTAAGACACTTCATAAAATCTAGCAGTAATATCCTCGGATTTCCTGTCATTTTTGTTTACTTCTCTAGCTTTCAAGCAATGTAAAATCGTAAATAACACTGATTCAACCAAATACTTCCTCCGTCCCAATCATTTGTTTACATTATAAAAATACTCGTCACAAAGAATATACTCGTTAAACAAATGATTGAAACAAATGATTGAAACGTTAATCAAATGTAAACAAATGATTGGGACGGAGGAAGCATAATCCATTAAAATTATCACCAAATAGTGAAATACCAATTGGATTGCAAAACTAATCTATATTTTCGTCACGCAATAACAGAAATTAAAACTTGCCGCATCGAATAAAAAAGTTTAAACAAATGACTGAAACGGAGGGAGTAAAAAATATCGACAAATAAAGTGGAAACTAACCAGGAGGAGAGGAGAGTGAAGGAGAGGAAGAAAAAAAGATATCGGAAACAAGGTTGCGCTTCCACGATAAACAACCGCGGCGAAGAGTGTTACGCTGGTGATGGAGTTCCGGTGACGTAGGCAGCTGAGCTGGCAATCTTCCCGCCATTACCATTATTGTTTTATTATTATTTAATAGTTCAGTGCTGATATATACAGGGAGAGTGTGTATATCTTGTGGGTTGGAGAAGAAGAAGAGGGAGTGGTGACACAAAGAAGTCTGATCAGAGTAATGCCACGTCCCTTTTTTTGGGATTGGATAAAATTGACTGACAACGCCAGGTGGGACCATTCTTAAGGTATGAATCTAAAACCGTCTTAATTTTAAGACGGTTCTTAGTACTAGGGGTGTTAACGAGCCGAGCGAGCCGAGCTCGAGCTTGGCCTTGCTCGACTTGTGCTCGATTACAAAAACTCGAGTTCAAGCCGATCTTACCCCGAGTTTGAAAAAAATGCGCTCCTTGCAAAACTTACGAGTTTTAACACGAGCTCGAGCCAAACTCGAGTCAAATCGAGCCTATAAAATTCGAAGATTTTAGGTAAAAATATTTAGCAAATCAACAAGATATTTAATATATATATGATACAAAAATATAACATATAAAATATTTTTATAAAATATGAGCATATTTTTATAAAATGTAATTAATATCTTATGTAATCTCAAATGTTCGAGCCGCTCGCGAGCTTTTCAAATCGAGTCAACCTTTGCTCGGTTTGACTCGTTAAGCTCTCGAGTCGAGCTCACACAAGCCGAGCTTTGACCGAGTTGATCTCGAGTTTGTCGCGAGCTGTCTCATCACATTAACAGGCTTAATTCTTACACCTGATTTTAGTACAAATAAAAGAGGGTGCAAAGGTCTTAACCTTAAGACTGTCTTACAAAAATAAATCGTCAAATGACGTATTATAAAAGTTTAAAAAATAATTAATACAAATAAAATATTAATGTACATAGTAGAATAGTTTTACATAAATTACTCCTATTGTATAAGTTACTCAGTTCAAGTTTACGTCCTGGTTGTACGATAACTTGGTACATCCGGAGAATTTTTGATACTGAACTTTTTAGGAGGAAGTTGTCACACTTTTGACTTTTCATCTTGTATGCCTATATTTTGCTGGCCTTTAATGTACAGAAGTTACAACATTAACTAATTATATATATATTCCTGAGTACTAGACACACTGTTGACATTTACAGAAGGAACAACAAGAGCTCGAAACTTTGCTGCTATATATATGTATTGGCTGAAAAAATGCCGGTATTTACAACCTGTGTTGACGTGATGCCGTTTTCACAACCTGTACCTGAATAATACATGAACAGCTTACAGGCAGATCATTGGCACATCCGTTGTCAAAATGTCGTCAATCTGAACGTACCCCATCCAATTCCGGAGTCACTATACTGCCAGGTGCCTTAATGGTAGATCGAAGCATTTCTTTCACAGGGAAAGCATTTTCGGTGTCATCATCAGGATCGACCAAATCTTGTTCATCTTCCAAAATGGGATAGTCGGTCCCTTCAAATGTGTTGTAGGTTTTGCTTAAATCTTTTCCTTTCTGACATATGCAGGGCATTGGGTTCTCATGGAATTCGCCTCTACCAGGCTTCACTTCATTGGGTTCCCCCATGAACCCAACCTGATGAGTTCTAACTCCCGATGCAAATTCTTCCCAAGACATGTCGGTCCGGTTCACAAATAGGTTGGAAAGTCTTTTAGCATTGGGACGAATTGTCGGTTTGTGCCCATAGTATCTCCTACAAGGCAGGGAAGCACGAATGAGTCACACATCTAGGGCCAAATTAAACTCACTACGGGAAACTTTTGAATAAGATGAGATAAAGCAAAATGACTCTCTATGCCTTTTGTTCTGTGATCTAGCAGTGTGTCAGGTTGTTAATGGGTCGGCCGAAAACAGTCTAAGGCTATGTTACTCAGACTCGTTTAGAAGTACACGACATGGGTATGTGTCCAAGTGTCGGACTCGGCTATTTTATTGAAAAATATGCACATTTTGGTCTAAAATGAGGTGTCCATGTGTCATACCCATGTCCGAGTGTGGAGTGTCGGACACAGGTACGCGAGAAAATTAGAAGAGTCGGAGTAACATAGGTCTAAGGGTTTAACCCAGTGTTTCCAACCCCCGTCAAGGCGGGAGCCATTGAACCACAGGGAAATGTTTTCTATCGGACTTTAGACACGTAAAGCGAGTAAAGATAGAGAGGATACCTTCTTCCTGCCAAAATTCTTGCCATGTTTCCGTTGTTATTGGTCACAAAAACGTCACTTTCATCACAAACAATGAAATCCAAGGCGGCCATTCTAGCAGAATACGATGCGAAAGGAGCCAGCTCCTCCTTACTAGCAATGGAGTCTTTTGAATGGAAATTAGGGAACAGCTTTCTAAGAGGCGCCAATGTCTCTTCTCCGCCATAGACTTCTCCAGATGCCACGTAGATATGGACATCAGTGCCATAGCCAAGTGCTCTTAGCATCAAACCAACTTCCTCTGGAGTGAGCGGGCATCTACCCTGCCGCCTTTGCTTTTCAGGGTTGGTTTTCTGTTCACAATGAAAAATATTTTGATTGAGGAATGTCTTGCTTTTTTCTTAAACGTTTAATCCGTGATAAATTCTTGGGGAAACTTACATGTAAAGTTTTCCAACGTCTCCGTAAAGCACCGAGTTCTTTTCTTTCTTTCTCTCCTCCTCCATAGTCACATCCAGCAAACGCAAGCATATCAGGTTCAAACCTGTGACATAAAAATTCATTACCAACATAAATTCAAAAATGATGTTTCAGATGAAGATTTTTTTTTAATGTGAACCACTAGTGACACAACAGTCTACAAGTAGTCAACCAATTATTTAACGATCAAGGCTTCGCTGTCTGTTCAATCGCAATAGTGTCCTTACAAACAAAGAAGGTACTACTCGTGATTTAGAAGTCGAGAGCCGAGGGGATGGGGAAAGGTAATTCTAACCTACATATCTCAGTAGATAATCATTAGTTCATACACGTAACTGACGGCAAAAAGTTGACAGCTGCCTTTCGAGAAAGAAAAAAAGAAAACATTCTAATTTCTGAATACGGAAGCATACAGCATTATTGGTTGAACAAGTGGCAGAAGAAGCTACATATCTGAGATATCTCATATGACAAATTTGAAGCTATAGGAACTATCAATGTTTCACATGAGAGTCACTGTCATCAATTCATTTAAAAAAACAGTAACAGGTGCATCAAATAGAAATAAAGATTGCCTTAAGTTCATACCGCAAATGCAGGGCAATAAAATGTTTGCTTCTCATCCTCATTCTTTCACTCAACTTTCTGCCCATCTCAAGTATAGGATCAGTGAACCTTAATGCATGATAATTAACCCTACATCTTAGCTTTTGTAAATCAGTGTCCAAGTTGTTAGAGAGCCTGTAATCATATTTGGTCAGCTGAACAGCCTGCACCAAGAGATAATTAGATTAATGGCAGGTTTTCCAAAAGCTAACATTGGATGTGCCATGTGGACCATAATGTTATGCAGAAGATAGGTATACAAGAACGGGTTATCCATAAATGTATAGTACTCCGTAATATGTTTTTACTTCAATCATTTAAATTCTTAAAAGCGACTCTACAATGAGAGACTGGGTCTTGTGCGAGATGGTCTCATCACCTCAATACTCGTGTGTTTCTGTATTAATTATATGGTAGATGGTTTATTCTTGCACAGTAAACCGCCTCATATAAGTTTTCGTATTATAATGAGGTTGACACTACAGTACAAAGCAAAGTGCAACTCTCAGATGATCCGTTTACTTACATGCTTCTTCTTCAGAAGAGGTAATATACGACTTAAATAGTAATTGGGACTGCATTTCCTTGGAACGCGCGTATGAACAGGAGTAATTAGTTTTCCTCCCACCAGAGGAAGCTCTTTCAAAATCTTGATGTCTTTCGATAGAAATGATATAAACCAATCAACATCAAAAATGTCATCAAAGTCGCTGCATTAGACACACCAGCAAATGATGTTATCCATCTTTCCTTTGATAAAGGGACTAAAACAACATTAAATGATACTCCGTATTGTTTTTTCAACAAACCTGGCATCCTTCCAATAAGATTTTTGGTCCAACATAGGAATAATAAGAGTTGCATTCAGTATATAAGCTGCAACAACAGCATCTGTAATCTGTATGACAGTTGAGTATGAAACACTCAGGTCCAATAACAGTAAACAAAATTGCAGTTTAAGGTAAAGCATAATTAAAGCATGAATAATGAAAAAAAACCATAATCACTTCCAAGTAAATGATTCCGATGCTCTAATTCTTTCCTTAAAGTAGGGGCAAACTAAGGAATTCTTTTTAGCGAAGCTACATACTCTTAACCTATTGTATGATGGAGAAACTGAATTTGTAATAAATTTATGACAGGTCATCCGCAACGTAATTACAGCTTCATTTCCCAACTAATTCGAGGGTAAAGTATGCTAAAATTAGTTCATAGCTTTGATGTCACAACTCACAATTATTAGGGTGAATTGGCAATAACATAAATATAGCATCCCCTGCTCATGTGATAGTAAAAGTTCCATAGCAATGAGAATAGATGTGTTCATAAACAAAAATGGTCCCCGTACTCCTAACAATTATTCTATTAAGCATAATCTCCAATGGCCTATATCCAACAAACTATGAGCGGTACAAGAAATATAACAAAATATTACCCTAAATTGACAACAAACATCGGAAATAAGACAAAACCGCGCCTAATTTCAATTATAATAGTGGGTTGCATACAGCATGAGTATCCTTCTTAGAGAAAAAGCTAGAATAACCATCGAGATAAGGGAAATTGGAGCTCCTCACACAGTCACACGCTTTCGTCTCTTATTAACCACTTAACCAAATTAGGAAGCATTGCATACACTTTCAAGACAATGACGAACTAAAAGTAATCAAGTGCAGGAAAAAGAAAACAAATTCACACATACATAGCTCCACATTAACCAAATTTTACGGGGCTAATTAAAGACGGAACGGCCAATGTCATATAACAATATTTTGCATTGGTTAGAAGTCTTAATCAACGATAAACCAGTTACTAAAGACGGAAATATAAATTAAAAAATTAAAAAATTAAATCACTCACCCCTGTTCTTTGTTGGTTCAGTCCTCCACTTGTTGAAATCAGTAAATATCTCTCAGGGTTAGTTTTAACTTCGGCCGCTAAAAAACAAATAAATAGATTTCGGAATTAATGGAAATAATCAATTGACAAAACAAATTTATTTTATTTAAAATTTGATAATCTAATATGAGTATATAAAATGAAATTACAGCTCATTTGGATGATTTAAAAGGTAATTATCTTATTTATCTAACAATCTATAGCTAATTATTAACTAAACTGATTACCAAATCGAATTTCTTCCTTTTTCTATCCGTTTTGAACTTTCTAATTCAAAATTTATACAGAAAGATTAAGAGAATTACAGATAAACCGTTTCGACGCATTGCTGCAACCGTGGTAATTTTCCGACGAACTCGTTTTCCAAAGATCACGACTCAAACTCACACTTCTACTCTGTTATTCCACACAACGACAAAAAATTCAAAATCAAAAACAAGAAAATGAGCCAAACTACAGTAGCTTTCTCTGTTTCATTTGATTGTATTCGTTTCCGTACTATTTAACGTATGCAATCAAATGGAACGGACGAAGTACCGCAATAAACTTAAATTAAATAAAACAAGAAATATTTCATCAATTGCATTTGATTGTATACATTTTCCGAAATATTTAAACGTATACAATTAAATGGAACAGATGAAGTACTACTTAAATTAAATATAAAAAAATCTATATAAATTTTAAAAACAAGCATCAATTGCATTTGATTATATACCGTTTCCGGAATATTTAAACGTATACAATCAAATGTAAAGTCGTAACAAACTTAAATTGATAAAGTACCTTAACATCGTCATCAAGCATTCCGTCAACCTGAAAGAAACAGTCAAACTAATCAAAAATCATGCAAATTAAAAAAAAAAACGCATATCATCATCATCCACTAAACTTCAACGACAAGAGAAAATGTCAATAAACGTACCGCAAAAGCACGACGGCTGTGGCGGTGACTGTGACGATGAAGATGACGATCAAAAACCGGAGGCGAAAGAAACGAAAAGAAAAAAACAACAAACAAAGAAACAAACAACACCGGCAAAAACCACCGCCGGCACCGAAAAACGAAGTCGTTACGATAACGACGACTATTACGGCGCACTAAAAACATTCCTCCTCCTCCTCCTCCTGCTCCCCCTCCTCCTCCGCCATTCTTCTTCGGCGGCGACTTCATTGCTGACATAGCAATGACAACGAACTCCGGCGAGGCTGACGTGGAGGATAGACAGAGTAACGGTGTTTAGTTTGAGTTTGCTTCTTTTTTTCACCGTTTACCGTTCCGCCGTCGACGGGAGGTTTAATTAATTAATTTATTTATTTATCGGGATTCTGTAAAAAATTTGGGCGGTGTTTGTTTTTTTTGGTTATGAAAAAGGGTGTCTGACTAAACTGACGTAAGGCGTAGTACTCTATTTCTCGGGTGGGTGAAGGAAGGGTTTTTATGAGTTTCCGTGCTAGCGGGGTGTACAATAGTGTGTTGCTGGCTGGATCAATAAGGTTATTTTCGTAATTTCACTTTTAGATAAAAATGCCTATTTTGGATTCAAAAGTTTAAATTTATATTATATTAACGTCTTTTTTAGTTTTGAGTAAATCTTATCTGATATGCTGATAGAGTTTTACTTCCTCTATTCTTTTTATATCACCCCATTTCATTATTCACGTTTGTCGATGTTCATTTTGTTTTGATTATATCTTTAGCTACATACTACTAAAAATTATAAAAGTTTGATATTCTTAATCCTCTTATCAAGACAATCCAAAAAAGATCTCACATCAATATATTTTCGTGAACGGATTGAGAGAAAACCGACGTTGAATACTCGATTGTGAATAGTGTCAAAACAAAAGTTGGGTGATATAAAAAGAATGGAGGGAGTATAGTTTAGTAATCTGTTTGTTTGAATAAATTTTATCTGATAGATTGATAGAGTTTTATATTTAAGTAATCGGTTTGTTTGAGTAAATCTTATTTGATATCGTCTTGTATCTTATAAAATGTTAAGATAATGTGAGTATATTATGTTATTTTGCGGTAGAGTTGTTTCTTGATTTTTTCTTTTATTGAACCGTAAAATTAACGGATGTGGTTAAGAATTTTTGGGAAATTTATAAGAGTTTTACTGTTTTACTTGTCCCGAATTCGCTTAATCGCTTGTTGTATCTCAAAATCCCAAGTGAGCTTGACCAAATTCGGACACACTCGCATTTAAATATTTAATCAAATGTTGGTTCGTGTAAAATGAGTTTTTATAAATTCGCTTTCATGTTTTGTTTTCGTAAACTAAAATGATTAGAGTTTTATTTGTGAATGTATTTTACAAATATTAAAATGAGTACAGTATTTAATTTTAGATAAAACTTAAGTTTATCATACATCATTTTATTTAAATTGATACCTATGATTTTTTAATTCAAATTAAATTTTTATTTTTTGTCAATATGCAATGTGAATATGTGATTAATTTACGGGTTTTTCTAACATGTCGTTAGTGCGCACATTGGTCACGTGTTAAAAAAAATGTTGATATACTAAGAGTAAAGACAATGGATTTGCTAAGGGTCTATCTAGCAAAGTACTCATATTAATGTAAAAACCATTGTTGCACCTCGAGTAGATTTGCTAAGGGACTACTTGCTTGAGAAGACTCAATATTTCTCTTAAACAATTTGAATTAAATAACATTTAATACTATATACAATATATACTTTAAAATCTAAAAAAAAGCTGAAAAATTGCGGGTTCATTTAAGCTACGAGTACTATTGTTTCACTATTGGGTATAGCCGTATAGTTGATACTTAATACAGAAGTAGCTTAAAAAAGTGCAGTGACAATTTCTAACTAGACGGTTGTTGCTAACCATTACCGTTGCTCTAATAGTGTTCTTGTTATTGATCTTTTTATCTTCCTCGAATATTTCTTAAAAGATAATTAATTTATTAATTTAAAATTAATGCGATATAAGAGTCTACTCTAATGATTTTTTTATTTATTGGGTGTTGTGCATCTTGATACATTTTTATACGAGTATCTGGTTGGTGTTGTGTTGGTTGGGGAGTTTATCTATGTATTTGTGATGTAGTATTAATCTATGTTGGACTCCATTTTATTTTAATTAATTTAATGACTAATTATAAAAAAATATGATGTCATTAAGCAACCTCTTGTTTATCTTAATGATCTGGAAATTGGCCGTTGTGGATAGAAAATTAATTTGTTACTGAAATTAGTTTCATTGTTTCTTTCATAATGACAGCTTGCTTTCCATCTTTCCTTTCTTTAACTATCTTTGATTATAACGTAAATAAGATTAAATTAGTACGCATATTTAATTATTTTATTTTGAATAAGATTATATCCACTTGCATAAGAATAACAATAGATTTTATTGGTTTTTTAATAAATTTATCTGAAATTAATTGCTATTACTATTTACTAATAATTTGGATATGTATATATAATTTAATGGAAAATAGTTTGATTGTTAATAAATAAATAGTTTGGTTGTTAATAAATAAATGGTTGGGAAAAGAATAGAATGCTACGAAAAAAGTAATTTCTCGATCAATGAGTTATTGAGAGATCATTTCTCACATATTTTTGTATTTTCGTAAATATAGAGTATCTAATATATTCATATAGTAGTGAGTTGTATGTCGATTGGTACAAGTATTATTACATCATCCAACTTTATATACGCTAAATTTTCTACCTTTATTTTAGAGAAGATAACTTTCACAAACTTTTTCTTCTACTTTTTTTTTCCAATTTTAGCAAATTTACGTTATAAAGTTATAAAGTTGCACGTTACATAAGTAGTTGAGTACGATTACGTATAGAGTAATTAAATTTGATGAATTTTACTTATTTTGTCTTTGATGAATAGTGATAATTAAGTAAAACAACTAAAACAAAGCACTCTTTTTAATTGTAAGAAAAATCTTAAGTATAATTTGTGTTGTATGTATACCGCGTCATCATACATGAAATCAAAGAAAATAATGAAGTTGAGAATATTTTTCGTGAGTAATTATTTCAATTAATGGATTATACAACTGACAACAATTTCTTTTGTAAAACTGTTTTATATAAGCATTGTTGTAAAATTAAATAATTATTTAACTAAACACCTCCACTAAAATAATTTTTCCTAATAATCGCTTTTTATAAAAAGAAAAAAGCGCATTAAAGTATTTTGTTGTATAATTTTATCAATAAGTCTTATTGAAAATGAACATATCCGTCATAAAATGAAGACGGGTCAAGTAGCAAATTGTCTAGGAAGTAACATTATGCTTTTATCTTATCTAATAATTTGGGTATTAGTTAACCTGTTTTCAACTTATGACGGATATTTTTAATAAGAGTTAATTTTATAATGTGATATCGTGATATCGTTTTACAGAAAACTTACCCGTATACCGATAGTGTGAATTATAAGTACGTTGTATAGTCTAGCATCGCACAAATTAAACAAAGGGGATTGCAACGGTTGATATAGGCTATAAAACGTGAGATATTATTCCGTCGTATTTACTACATCTACGCTTTTCGAACGATTTGCCGGCAAATCAGCAGAATCTTTGTAGGTTTGTAACTGTCTCTTCCTCTACCTCACGTGCCTTAGACGTGCCCTTCTGTCGTCACACACCTTTCCCACTATTTCTTGCTCCTTCGTCTACTTCATGTACGAGTAATTATCATGTGCAACTCCTCGCTACACCTTTTTGTCCTTTCCTTCTTACTCACTATGGTTAATCTTGTTCATTCATTTTTTTTAAAAAATAATTTATCCATCTTAAGTCTTCATTAATTATGCATAATCTTAATAGTAGTGTTTGTAAGGGCGTCTTAAAATAAATGAAGGCTCAGAATACCGTAAAAAATGAACGACACTTGAACAAGTCGAATGGTTATTAAGATATCTTATGCAAAAATCAACGATAAGGTATAATTGAATATTCTGAAAACATATTTGTAATTGATGTTTATAAGTAATGTCAAAGATTTTATTATATTTTCGTTTAAAAATTTTCTTATAACTTTCAACTATAACATGAGTGCATTCATCTTTAAGGATAGGCGAAGCTACGCCTGGCCAGGGGGACATGGCCCGGGTAAGCTTTGAACGTTTAACTAATAAATGGGTAAAGCAATTGATAGTAAAACTAAGTTGTTGCAGTGGTTTGTATTGAATGTAAGTTTGCAATTGGAATGTAGTACTCCATGACCTCGCGTGTTCGAGGCTTCATAACGACATTTTTTTGATTAATTTGCTCTTTCTTATTCCCTAAGTAGAGTATTTTCTCAAAAAATGGCAGAAAATATTTACATAATATTATATATTATATATTATATATTTAGAAAGCAGAGATTCATAATCTACAATGAATGAATGAATATACATCGAAAGAATAAAAATTGGGTCCTTGTTCCTATTTTGTCCTAACGTCCCTGGTACGTTATACGTACCCATTACTTTTTTGAAAACGTAAGTATGTTAATTCTTCTCTCGCAAATATGCTTTTACCCAACTGTTACTCAAAATGTCTTGAGTCATTGAGCGGTGTACAAGAGTACGGTTAATATTCGATTGACATTATTACTTCCCTTTTTAACTCGTGTTTAAAAAAAAAGAATTTGTTAACTTGAATAGTCGATCAAGATCCACGTTTTGCATTCATGTATGCCTTGAAACCTCACATCATGATGAATGATGATATGTTTGGTGTTAGCAAAGAGAGAAAACAATGAAACCCCAAAGAAAGCACGAAAGGAATGAAGCACACTTTGAAAGGCCGAGGGTCCAACATTTAGGACACGAATGAAAATGCATGATTGACGGTATCATACTTAATGCATGTGTTCTTGGCCGAGGTATGCCAAATGTTGTACGACTACCTTTTTAACTATAAAGTCTCGCAACTAACTAAACAAATTCTTGTTTCAAACCAAATATATCCGTTTGAAGCAATAAAACGGGTCAAATAGATATCACTTTATATATAAGACAAAACTAAAATGCCTAGATATTAGCAAAAAGATTTGTCTTATCTATACAAGTGGTGTGTATATTTAAGACCATCCCCAAGCAAGGGTTACCCTAACTAGGTCAATACATATTTTTACTCTTAATTACACTTAATTTATCTTGACCCATGTTTACTCTCCCAAGCAAAAAGGTCATCACCTAGGTCATTAACCCAATTATTTTTCATTTTCCAATATTTTTAATTACTTTCCACATTTTTTAACCCACTAAAAAATTCATCTCTCTTACTTTATCTATTATTATTACTATATTTTAAACTCTTCACATTTTTAACCAATGACCATTAAACAACTACTAGGTCAATAAGTGGGGGTCAATACTAAGAAAAGAGGTCACCAATTGACCCTATTTTATAATGGGTCATGCTAATTAAGTTACTAATCCTTAATTAACTTGACCCAATTTCTTATTGACCTCCTCATCCACCTCGCTTGGGGATGGTCTAACCCATTTTAATCTTAAAACGGTTATATCCGTTTGAAGAGAGACTTATTGAACTAACTATTACTGCTCTTGTTTCTATTCTTTCTAATAATTTTACTAAAATCATGAACAATCTTCTACATCACATCCTATTAAAGTCTGCTTGCTTGCGCTTGAGTGAAGGAATTGTCCAATTTAATTTTGGTGGCCATGGTGGGTCTTGTCTAGGGATGGCAATGGGTAGGGTCTGGGTAGGGTCCGGCAAGACCCGACCCGACCCGGCCTAAAAATCCTTAGACCCATACCCGATCCATACCCGGCAGGGTCTAAAATCAATGGACCCATACCCGACCCTAACGGGTCTGGGTCTGGGTCTGGGTAGGGTCTACTCTAGGGTCCAACGTTTTTTAACGAATCCTTCGATAAAATGTACCAAGGTTCTAATTAAATTACAAAGTCTTAATTAAAGTATTACAAAGTCTTGGAAAAATTCTTAAATCTCTTACAAATTACAAATACCAAACACAAAGAAATTGTTTGACAATTAACAAACATAATCAAACCAACTGTAACCTTATATTTTTAATCTCACATGTCCCTATTAAAGTATTATGAGAAACATGAGGTACCAATGTACCAGCAAACCACCAATTGTAAGCAACGAAGCATATATTTTTAATCTTACAATTGTAAAGAGGTGCTCTCCATGTTGATTAAGGAACAATTTCATGATAGACGCGACATCACAGTTATTATTTTAGCTCACATGTAGTTCTAATGACATTCACTGTTATTCCCAAACATCATAAGAGAAGAGAGTATTTTAAAAAATGACCGTGGGAACGTAAGTTGTCTAGTTGATTTATGATTTTAATTTTTTATTTTTTTTTTTTAAAAAAATACACGGGTCCACGGGGCGGGACGGGTCTCAATAGTTAGACCCAGACCCGACCCTACATTTTTTATATTGGACCCATACCCGAGCGGGTCCCAAATATTCAAACCCATACCCGACCCATTAGGATCCGACCCTAAGGGTCTGGGTTGGGTACCCGACCCGCTGCCATCCCTAGTCTTGTCCCACCTTCTTCTTGCTCTAATAACTAACAATGTAACAAGTCATACTTTGTTAACATACTCCCTCCTATTCATAATAACCTTTCCTATTTCCTTTTTCGTCTATTCACAATATCTTCCATATTTCCTTATTTAGTAAAGTTTTTATATATATTTTAATCACCTCACCCCACCACAATACCCCACCATACTCCTACTTTATACTTATTTTAATCACCTTACTCACAACAATTACCCCACAATACATACCCTCTCTCCAATTACCCAACCTCACACCAATACTTTCCAATATAATAATCCCCTCCTTATTCTCCGTGCCTTCCCCAAATAGGGAAGGTTATTACGAATAGGAGGGAGTATAATAACCGGAAAGTCTCGATTGTAACCGTCTTGTAGGTTGTAGCTTAGGTAGCACCAAAACGGACACGGACACAGACACGTGACACGGCATCCCATGAAATTTAGACATCACATGGGACATGTCATTTAAATAGAATAAAATATATATATTTTATAGTTATAAATAACGTATAATTTTACTTTTATCATGTATTTGAACCCAAATCTAAACAATTAAAGGTCAATTCGACATTTACTATAACTAATTGTCATTATTTCACCAAAACTCATCTTCTAATCGATTTTTTTTAAAAAATTTTATTCCTCGTCTAAACTATAATATGTTTAGCCATGCGTCAGGTGCCCGAGTGTCGCACGGGACGACTAATTAGGAGGAGTGTCCGTACTACCTAGCTTGTACCACGTGAGAGCAAAAAATGTCCGTCATAAAAGAGAATTTTCTCACACAAAAAAATAAAAATAAAATAGTGTAGTTAATAAGAAGGCTATAACTTGTTTTGAAAGATAATAAGTACATGAAAAATACGTACTCACTCCTATTCAACACAATTGTCCCATTGTCTATTTCCGTCTATTCACAATAATGTCATATTGTCCAGTTTTGGTAAATGTTTATATTTATTTTGATCACTTTAACTCACAAGTCACAATAATATATCACCTTATCCCATAACATTACTTATTTTAATCACCTCTACTCACAATAATAATCGATAATACTTTCTTTATTTTCAATCTTCCTATCCCCACGCATTACTTTATAATAAACAAATTAATTCCTTAATTCTTGTGCCAAACCGACAATGGAATAGTTATCCCGACTAAGAGAAAGTATTATGTAAAATTAATGAGAAAAAATAGATAAAAAAATAAAACTCGTTTATAATTGAGCAACTATGTTATTTAATCGTTGACTACTCAACTTCGCACTTAATACTTAATCGACTACTTGGAGAGTTGGAGTACATGACCTTTTTTAACCTTCTTGGTCTTAAGACACGCACTCTCCCAACAGCCCTTCATACAAAAACACAAATTGAACCCAAATCAAAGTTAATCAAATCGGGTAGGCCGGGTCATGGAAAAATTGTCGCCCATATTTTATTTATCTATCTATATAAAAGTATATAAGAAGAACCACTACACATAAATTAGACACGTGTCACTCTCACATTAAAAATTTTCCCGCCCAAGTTCCCATGATATAATATCGATTTTGGAAAATCTTGGAAAAAATATTTTCTCTGATTAATGTATATAAAATAGGAAATATGCATGTCCGTGCAATATTTAATAAATTTATACTGATATTCAAAATCTAAAATATTCCTATGCATATCGGTGCAAAAATATTCTATAGAAATTTAGAAATGTTTAGACTATAAAAATATTCTATAAAAATCCGTGCAAAAATATTTTATATAAATATTCTATAAAAATTATTTTATATATCTTTTAAATTTAGACACTTCTTGGTACCAATAGACAGCGAGTAATATTATTCAAAGATATCCGTGCAATATTAAATTTATCCGTGCAATATTAAAACCTCCAAAAAATATTCTCACATACAATTATTGTAAAAAATATTCTCACATATAATTAATTACTCGTACAATATTATTCAAAGATTCAATTAATTCAATGAGATCCAAATTACCATTTTAAGCGTAACTTTAACATATATTTCCAATTCTATAATAGTTTTATTATGTCACGGCTAAATATAAAACTAAGAACTATTTTTAATAATTAGCTATGAGGTCATTTACACAAGTGGTATGTAACTGGTCTGTCTTAAGAAAGACTTATTGTTTAATCAAATAGAGACTAATATACGAGATATTAAATTATACAATCTATATATCTATCTATATATAATTATAATAGAGAAATCTTTAGACACATGACAGTCATTAGTTAAATATTCTCCCGCTCAGTAATTATTTCGCTATTTATGATAAAAAAAATCATTACTTAATTTCTTATTAATATTGATTGTAATTATTACTCCCTCTTATTCCATATTTTCTTCCCTTTTGTATTTGGCACAAATATTAAGGTAGGGAATAAAATAAGTGTAAAAAATTGGGTGGACTTTGGTGATAGAAGAGAGGGATGAATAATTAAGAATTAAATAAGAAATTGTGGGGTCAAAAGCATTAAAAAAGAATAAAATAGGAGTAAAAAGGTTGGGTGAGGTTTGATAATAGGAGAGAGAAATGAATAAAATAAGAATAAAAGTTTCCAAAATAGGAAAGGGGAAGAAAACCTGAATAATCCGTTTTAGGAAATAGGGAATAAAATATGGAATAGAAGGGAGTATATTACAGTATTATTATATTCTCTTTTTATGATTTTATGTAATCACGTTATCTATATCTATTTATAATTTATTTTTCTTTTTAGATTGTATTATGTATAATTTTTATCAGTTTGAATTTACTTGAGTAATTCGACGTCTACGAAGTATTACTCGGTCGGTAATTTCTTATCTGTAAAGAAGTATTTGTTAATGTAATTTAATTCAGGTTCTGTCGGGCCAATTCGGGTCATGTCAGTTTGGTTCATCATTTTTTTCGAGATAATTAGGGTCGGATCGGATTGGATCATTACGGGTCGGGTCGGGCCAATGATTAAGAGAGAAATCTCAGTTCAAGTCATTTTGTTCATGAGAGTTTTTGTTTTTCCAATTTATTTTCGAATTGGGTGGTTTCAGATTATATCACTTCGGGTTGGATCAATTACGGGTCAAATTAGTTAAGAAATTTTTTGGGACGAGTTAGATGAATTCGGATTTTGGGTCATATTTGGGTGATGTAGTTTAGGTCAATTTTGGGTCTCAAGTCAGCCTATTTTCGGATATGTAACAATTATTATTCTCAAATTGAAATATGACAAAAATAATCGATAGTAAGGGAAAAACCGTAATAGTCGGGCAACGGAAAATTGGAACTTATAAATAAAGATAAAAGGCGGGACCAAACATTACTTTATGTCTCAAATTCCAAAAGATGAATTGTCGTCCTGCCTAATTCTAACATATTGATAACAATGTTATTCCGATTTTTAATAAAATTAAGAACTATTTAACTATGCATTTCCGTGCAAAATTGCACAGGTTCTAAGCTAGTATAAATATATTTATGTAAAAGTTCATCAACGTTGTACATAATATTTTATTTCCTTTGAGTGGGACGTAATAATATTGGGATTAGGTCAAAATAGGGAAAGCAAAAATAAAGGAATGGAGCCTTCAATTTGTTGATTAAACTATGCCAAAATTAGTATGACTTTCCACAATAAAGTATGCAAGCATCCGGTCTTCTTTACGACGGTTTGCAAATTATAACCGAAAAAATATAATTATTTTAAAGTAGATTCTTTGAGAGACATAATATTAAAACAAAAATTTCAGTGGATTCCTCGACCAATCACGTGAGAGGTCTTCCAATAACGATATTAAGAGACTGTTTCTCAAAATTTTTTATGATCACTTTATAATTATTGATGATTACTCATAAATTTTTATTCATCAAATAATAGTTACGTTTTACTATCAAAATGATCACGTTTCTTTTCACCATAAGTTTATGACATGTGACAAACAAATACTTCCTCCATTTTCTTATTTTCTTCCCATTTGCTTTTTGGAGGTCAAATAAATTAGAAAATAATGAATTTTAAGTTATGAAGTTATAACATTTATAATTATCATCAAAATATCTTTGAGGGAAAAAAGATTTCAATAGAAAAAATTGACGTTTAGGTGTCGAAAAAGACGGTCAAAGGTGCGTTTTGGAGACCGCAATAAAGCAAATGGAAAAACATAAATAAATGGAGGAAGTAGGCAAGTTGGGGTCAGTAGACTGCTGTAGTGGAGGCTGCATTGAAGTCTGAGAGGGCTGAGGGCCCAATCTGGCTTGCTTTCCACAAGTCTAGGCCTCCAAGGGACTACAAATTCACATTCTTCTGCTTGTTTCCAAGAGATACTCATTCTACTCTTTTTCACCATGGATCCTACTTCCATTTTTGTTACTTATGTTACAGGACTTCATTTTTGGCAATGTGTGTTTGTACATTTTATGTTTGTCCTTTTTCTCCTTTTATGTGCCGACGAGAAGGGAGAAGAGAGGAGACGAAATAGCGGAACTTGACGTTGTAAAAAGTTACTTGATTATATTTTCTCTCATAATTTTAAATCACTTTATTTTTATACAAATGTTAAAAGAATTAGTGTAACTCTCGTGCATAAACGAACAATCTTTTTTAATTGGTATATTAGAAAATGTAGCCAATAAAAATGATTAAAATTTAAACTTAATTTAAATATTTACACACTATGGATAACTAGTATTAAGTTAACTAGTATTAACTTAATTTAAATAATCCGTCAAAAAAAAAAACTTAATTTAAATATGGAAATATCACAAATAACTACCTAATAAATCTAAAATTTTACATCTTACTACCTAATAAAATTAATTTTGCAACTAACTACCTAAAATCACACAACATTAATCAGTTTGCTACCTTTTTGACGGAAACCGAACTTAAGTTAGTTTTAAATGTTCGGGTTAAGTTAAATGACCATCTTACCCTTCTTTTAATAAACCTATTTTACCGGTCCCTCTCCCTCCCCTTTAACCCTAAAGTAATTAAAACAACTAGACCCCGCTGTGCTAAATATAGTTGAAACAACTCTGTTATGTTTCTATTTTATTTTGGAGCATTTCCACTAAATTCCATATGAATATAACTTGCTTTCCTTCTCCTGTACTGAATACACACATGAATGATGATTTTCAGGTTATATTGAAATGGACTCTGTAGTGCTAACCAGCAAACTCCCAGAATGTCCACTAAATTGTGGCCTCCTAGTAAGGGTACCAGGTAGTGTTTGTAGAAGGGATAACAAAGAATCTTATAACTCCCTCAATTTTCTCTCGAAAGCATGGCCTTCTGAGTTTGGAAGAAGCTGAAATTGATGCAACGAAGATTGAGGAATCAACATTCCATCATGCAAACGAACATCGCAAGTTAGATGTTAATGGAGGTGTTTTAAGGGAGGAAGGAGGGGGAGGGTAATTTAGGTATTAAATTAGGTTTTAAAGTTAAACGGGACGGAATAAATTGATTTCCGTAATTTTTTAGCAATTTCCGTTATTTTGGTAGTAATCGTGTAAGTTTTTACACTTATTAGGTTGTTATTTGAAAAATTGAACATATTAGGTAGTAAGATGTAAAATTTTAAACTTATTAGGTAGTAATATGCTAAATAGCCAAATATGATATTTGTAAGTTTATAGTATTAGAATGTACAACTCTTTGTGAATTATCTTCCATAAACATTGTCAATTAAATTACTTAAAACATTTAGCGGAAAATATTAACCAAAATACATTAATAATTTATACTCTATTTCTTGTATAATGATAATAAGTTAAAAAATGCGTACAAAAATCACATGGATTTGAAACTTACACATGTTTTAAATCCGTGGAAAAAAATGCACAAATGCAATGTTAAAACACGATATATAGTATATTAAATCCAATGTCCGGAAAATAATAAATTGCTAAAAATGTAAATATCGCTATAAAATAAAAAAAATTATCAAAATTTATAAGGTTTACAATACGATTCAGAAAACATAATTATAAAATTAAATAAAATAGTCTAAATATCATTTCAAATATAGGAAAATTTTTGTAGGAGACTACATTAGTTGTTAAATTTAATATAAACGATGATTTAAGTCACAAGAAATTATATCATTGAATATATTCATGACATACGTAATAACTTATCTTTTATATTTTTTACAAAGGAAATTTTAATATTTTGCATTTACCGTTAATTTATAGTTACATTTATTAGTTGGTATTTAAAATTCTTAGTTAATTGATAGTTTATTATCTAATAACTTTAGTCAAATACTGCTATTTGTGTAACAACATTGATTTTTATCAATTGATGTTATTTATTGTATTTCATTTTTATTGTTATCGTAATTTATTCTCGTAACTTATAATTAAGACATAATGTTAATCAATTGGTGTAATTTACTTTAATTTATTATTGTAGTTAAATTTGGCATGAATTATTTTTAATTTAAATTATTCAGTAATATTTACGTACAAAATATAGACATAAACATTTACATACAAAACATAAATATAGAGTTTTTTCAGTAAATTAATTCCGTATTATTTGTTAAAGGTCCCACATTTTTGTAAAAAAAATTTACATATAATGACGTGGATGCATGAAAATTGTCCTGTTACCAATTTAATCGGTTCACTATTATGTCGGGTCAGGTTCAGATCACTAATCATCGGGTTGTGTTTGGTTCCGGTTCATCCTTGGTTCTGATTTGCTAGGAGCCTAGGACTCAATTGAGTTACTCGGGTCAGGTCAGACTTGTCCGCTCAACTAACTCTCAAACTCTCCAACCCACCCGGTCGTTTTACATGTCTAAATCTGCAAACCAAGCCCATCCGAAGTAGTCAAACACTCACCACCAACAACCCAATACAAGTCACCGGCCCACAGGAATAAGAAATTCTACGTCTGTAATCTTCACCGCTTGGTAATCGGTAATTCCTAATTTGACTGTTTCTAAGACAACCCGAAAATATATTTACATCACAGTTAAAAAAAAACCGCCCTAATCCGATAACTTCCTTTCCCATTTTCCAATTTCCATTGCTTCTTCTTCTTCTTCTTCTTCTTCTCTTACACTCTACACTTCAAGGTAATGTCTTCTAACTCTCTGATTTATGGTCTTCGTTTCTGTAATTCTCCGTCTTAAGGAAGACTAGCTGTCGTAGCTGTCGTGCAATGATAATTCTGATTTCACTTGCAATACCACACAAGTTGTATAATAACTTAATAAGACCGTGTCCTGACACGATCTTTTGATTGGTTAAACACTCATTTATTACTATCTATAGACGAGGTAACATACTTATTACTGGCAAAACTTGTATTGCTGATAATTTTGTTTTAGAGCTTACTTCTTAGCCCTAAGGTAATTTTGGGGTGTGGTGTTAATTTCTTGTTAATTTAAATAGGGTAAGTTTCGTTTAGATATGAGGATTTTACAGTGAGGTGAATTGTACATGGACTTTTTTGGAAAGGGTAGAGGTTTGGATTGTTTACTCTGTTCCGATTGCTAATTCATGATTATCATGAATTTATTCCCACATTTTAACTGTTTTTTGAGGTGTTACCATGTTTTATTGGTTTTAGGTTATGTAGAAATTGATTTGTAACTGTTATGGATGGTGATAGGGCGTCATCGCGTCATCGGGAAGTATTGGGTTTCAATACTACCCCTTTCTGGTTGGGTATGAATTCGTTTCACAATTTAGGGTGTATTTGGATAACAAATTGGGAGGGAAAGAGAGGGAATGGAGGGAAGGGAAAGGGAAAGAAAGGAAAGGGAGGGGGAATGAAGATTGGTTGTTTGGATAGCAAAAATAAAGTAGAGGGAAAGGGAGGAGGATGGAGGAAGAAGGTGATTTTAGTGAATTGGAGGATAAAGGGAGTTAAGCCATATTAGAGAAGTATTTGGTCATATCATTCTTGAATAAGAGTCAAAAGAAAGTTTTCCTTCCAAATCTTGCCAACAATGAAGAGATTATAGTTTGGTCTAATGGAGGGAAATTGAATCCTGTCTATTCCCTCCCCTTCCATTTCCCTCCTTCCATATATTGTAACCAAACAATAGAAATTAAATCCCTCCCTTTCTCTCCCCTCCCCTTCCCTCCAATTCTCTCAATCCAAACACACCCTTAGTCTATCGATTGTGGTTAAGTCGATTGAGCTTTTAAACAGTCTCCTTTTGCGAGGATGCTTATTATCAGCGTGTTATTTTCCCTGAAGGTTAAGAGAGCACTATATATTGTATAGTCTAGGTGCTAATTCGTAAATGAAGCCTTAATTCTGACAAGAAGTAAATAGATATGGTTGCTCGCTGACAAGGAAATCGATATGGGGTGTGGTCAGGTTATTTCAGATTTGAATCATTTATGGTTGGATTGTTTTGTGGTCGTCTTTTTTGCTTGTGATGAACATGGTTTTTGTGTCAAAGTGGTGACTTTAAACCATTTTAGGTTGGGTTAATCTAGGGCAGGCTCATTTTGGATTTGGTCAATTAGGTTCAGGTATACTTACGGGACCTTACAATTCTTTTTGGAGGAAGGTTGGTTTGCCCTGGTGACTGATCGGAGCTTTTATCACATGAGCTTTTCAAAGGGAAAGTGCCGTTGTTGTGATGAATAGTACTTCATCCCTTTAAGCACTTCGTTGAGTTCGTTAAATCCTTAAAATTTATCCTCAATAACCCGGGTACTAGATTAGTTGTTTGATCGCCGTAACGAGTGTTTAGGGGACTGGATTGAACTTTAAATCTATGTCACCTTTTGTAGACATGAACTTAACGCCTATCATTTGTTTAATCTTATTACAAGTGTTATCGCGTAAAAGAATGATTTGTGTGATTGTGTCTATGTTTATACGTTTGTTTTATATGAAGAGTTATTTTGTGAAATTCTGTGGGGATGAACTTCTAGCTTCTCTATTGCAAGTTTCTTATGCATTCTTAAGGCTACTGCTTTCTTCTGTGTAGAATTGTGGGTCGAGGAGTAACATCATAGAGCGCTATTAGGATGATGGCTTCACAACTTTTTGGTGGTAAAGCCTCTACGACATATAATTACATTCAGAAACAGTGGACCTTTACAAAACCGGCAACTGTCCCAAGGTCTTCGGTGCGTTCATCCGGAAGTTGTTTTGCATCTTCAGTGGCGATTCTGAAGAATGAAGATGTGTTCACCCACTCTCGTCTGTGTGCTGATAGAAGACAACTGTCTCTGGGTGAAGCTGTTACTCGCAATAGAAAACATCCTTTTCAGAACCTGTCAGTTTGCCAAGTGAGTTCAGATTGCAGCATCGAGCCCTGTGACGTTGAGGAGCCTCATGATTTGGTGGAAGGGAGTCCTGAGGGAAAGGAAGAAATTGTTAATGGTGTAAGGTTTGAGTTTCTATAATATTTCCTACTTCTGCTATATTTAATTCACTTATTGATGTGGCCTTCATTATTTGAAAGCCATTCTTTGGGATGCATCCATGCTAGAGTTGAACATGGTAGCTAAAAGTTACTTTATCCAAATGCTGTTTTGCTTGTGTCTGGTTCTATTTATAACCCCTCCTAGTTATTCCATGTATCTTGGCTATTTTAATCAAGGTTGTCTTTTTATTTATGTATACGCCACATCTGATACAAAATTTATTATTACAGAGTGTTTGTTATGCTGATTAATTAGGCGCCAGGATAGAAAATGCTCGAACCGATTTGCAATTCACTGGGGGTCGAGTGACTGGTAATCCAGATTTGAATAAATTCATTATGGCTTCGTTCGACGTGTATATTTAGCTAGATCGCTTTCCTGTACATTTACTGACCAACTTAACACTAAGCAAATTCCTATCGTACTAGTGATTACACTTGGCCACCTATGCTAGTCTCATTTTGTTTTATGCATTGCATAATTCAGGCGTTTAACGTTATGTCTATGACATAGTAGTAGTTGTAGACACTATGCTGCTTTATATGTATGTTCATTTTGGGTTATTAGCACAGGTTTATATGCATCCTCGCTTGGCATTTTGAGCTTCAAGTTACTGTTAATCTAACTGCCAAAAGTCTTTTATGTTTGTGCAGTGAGTCGATATCTAAGTCTCTAGATCAGCTAGACTCTTCAACAGAGAGATCTCCTTTTTCTCCGAAACAATCACAAACTCATGGTATAAAACATGAGCTTATAATGTTGTCACTGCCAGCAATTGCTAGCCAAGCCATTGATCCTATGGCACAGCTAATGGAGACGGCTTATATTGGCAGATTAGGTGGAAACCGAATTTTGGTCAACGCTTTTGCACTTCTTTTTTTTGGCAGTAGAAGCTTATTAGTTTTCTCACAAACACGAATTCTCTCCCACTCATGATTGGCGAATGATTTAAAGCTGGATTAGTAATCAGCTAGTAAGATTTACATGCCTTTGCAGAAGTGAACTATCGTATGTAAACTTCTTTCTAAAGTTGTGTTTTTTTTTTTGTGCAGGGCCTATACAACTGGCAGCAGCTGGTGTTTCAATATCAATTTTCAATATAATATCAAAACTATTTAACATGCCCCTCCTGAGTGTTGCAACTTCTTTTGTAGCTGAAGACATCGCAAAGTCTTCAGGTAAAATGTTGTGCGCATAGTTAACTGCGGTCATTTTTTCTGTCATTGAATTATTTATGCATCTTAAGCAAAAAATTTATCATTAATTTGCATGCTGTAGATAGTGAGGGAGAGAACACTAACGGAACACCTCATCCTGGAGAAATTAAAAGAAGGCAATTATCGTCAGTCTCCACAGCTTTATTCCTTGCTCTATGCATTGGCATTATTGAGGCTTCGGCATTGCTTTTGGGATCCGGACCTTTCCTTAGCTTGATGGGCGTTTCGTTAGTAAGTTTTATACAGCTTATGCTCTCTTTTTGTTGTTGTCTGCGAGGGTGTCTTTTCTGTATGACCAGTATGAGTATCGGATTGTAAGTGTACAATACTCACATCTGTTTGATCAATACTGTGGTATTAAATCTGCATGAGTCATCACAGAATCATTGTCGCTGCCTGATCTTAGTCTCAAAATACAGTCGTGGTAACCCCCAAAACCCTTATAATCGGGTTGTGATTTGTGTCACGGACTTGCGTCCTCTATCTGATGTTATATCCAAAACCGAAACACTTTTTTCTTTATCATGTCATTTAATTATTCAGGTAATTATCTGGATAATATTCTCGAACTGGTATCACTTAATTTCTGTTTTCACAATTTCCTTGCAGGATTCTCCAATGCGAGCCCCAGCACAGAGGTTTTTGTCGCTTAGAGCTCTTGGTGCCCCTGCTGTCGTACTTTCTCTGGCTCTCCAGGGTATTCTCAGGGGCTTCAAGGATACAAAAACTCCTGTCTTCTGTCTAGGCATGTCTCACTAATGCTTTTGGCGATTACTTTAGATTTCTTTCTTGTTGTATATTATTGAGCTTTCCCCTTATTTGCGTCACTTTGATACTTCACTTGGATGTCTCACATGTAAAATTTTGATATTCGGACACTCCATTTTAGAACGGAAACATAAAAGGTTTCACTCGATACACGTGTTAGGCACTCCGATACTGTGTTGCAGCCGACACTTGTAGTTGATTTAAAGGAGCATAGCCCTCTACAGTAGTTCTTCTAGTCTCTAGCCGTTTGCGGTTTTAAACTTTATCCCCCCTTTTTCTTCTCATTTTTTTACTCTTGTTTTCTGTGTTTTCTGTGCAGGTGTCGCAAATTTTGCAGCCATTTTTCTGTTCCCATTATTTATAAATGTTCTTCAAATGGGTGTCACTGGAGCAGCTCTTGCCACTGTTGCGTCTCAGTATGTCTTTCATTTACTCTGTTATTTATATATGTTACCTTTTACTCGTGATAGCTTAATTATGCAGCTGTCCTTGTTCGGTCCGTTAGTATCTTCGTTGCAGGGGTGGTACCGTCTTGGTGTCCTTTCATTAATTGTAATAATTAATGTTGAAGACTGTGCTTCTATGTTTTCTTTTTAGGTATATAGGAAGCTTCTTGATGATTTGGTTCCTCAGCCAGCGAGTTCTGTTATTACCTCCTAGATTGGGAGATTTGAAATTTGGGGTCTATTTGAAGTCTGGTGAGTGCCAAAATTTGCTAACCGAGAAACAATTGTTACTTTGCGGTTTTTATACAAGCTCGTGTTGTGCCCTGAGTGTTCTAACACATTTTTTTGTGCTTTCCATGGAAAGTCTATAGAAGTAACGATGTTTTTTCTGAATTTATTTTTTTTCTAAAATTTTTGAATTGTAAATGTAAGGTGGCTTTCTTATTGGAAGAACTTTAGCTGTCCTGATAACTATGACAATTGGAACCTCAATGGCGGCTCGCCAGGGTCCATTAGCTATGGCTGCTCATCAGATCTGCCTGCAGGTGTGGTTGGCTGTCTCCCTTTTGACTGATGCATTGGCTGCTTCTGCTCAGGTACTGATTTTATTTATCTAGAAGGTCTCCCTAGACGAGGTTTTGTATTAATATTATAATGTATTGTGAGACCATCCTATATAAATCCTAAACCATATACTCATTATCCCGCTAAAAATTGAAATCAAGAATTCCCGAGGCGATAATATAAGGAAGAAAAAATCTGAGAATCTTAACTTAAAACTCTCTCATATGAGATTTGGCGTTCTGTATTCGTATTTGTGCTTTACTTTCGACTCAAGTTATTTACTTCTATACTATATTTTTCAAAAAATGAGTTTTTTTTTTCCTGGCGTGGATAATGTTAGGCCCTCGTTGCTACCTCTATGTCAAGCGGTGACTATGATACTGTAAAGGAGCTGACTAACTTTGTTTTAAAGGTTAGTTTTCATCATCCAATCATTACTTTATTTTCTTAAGTTTCTAATGTCGCGTTTCTTTTGTGCATCATCTGATGCAGCCAAGTAGTTCCTAATTTCTTCCTAATTTATCACAGATTGGAATATTCACTGGTGGTGTATTGGCCATTATTTTGGGATCATCTTTTGGTTCTTTAGCGAATCTTTTCACAAAGGATGCTCAAGTACTACAAATTGTCAAGACTGGCACTTTGGTAAGGAACTTGAGCCATTTTTTTTTAAAAAAAAGACAGGAGAGCAATTTGTTTATGAAAGTCATATGACAATGAAAGCTGTCAAATTTGACAACATACATATTTATATATATAACAAAACAAATTCTCCTTATAAAAATGCTCTCTAAAATTATGATGCAATGCGTTTGCTGTTCAGCGTACCCTGTTGTATCGTTGTGTCTTATTAATTCCTGATTGTTCCTTTTGCTATCAGTTCGTCAGTGCAAGTCAACCACTCAACTCTTTGGCTTTTATCTTTGACGGTCTTCATTATGGTGCTTCTGATTTCCGCTATGCGGCCGTGTCCATGGTATGCCCAGGAATTTTGAATTAAACTTTGGCTTAATTAGGAGTGCTTTGGAAATTAGTATTACTGACTTAGTGACTTACCGTTGACTGGCAGATGTCAGTAGGGGCAATATCCTCGGCATTTCTGCTGTATGCTCCTACAGTAATCGGTCTCCCTGGTGTATGGCTCGGCCTATCTCTATTTATGGGATTACGCATGGCAGCAGGATATTTCAGGTGCGTGATTTGGATCGCTGCATTTTTTGTTGATGATAATTGGACTCGTTGCCAAGTTAATTTCTTTGTTTTACCCGTGTCATGGCCCTGACTCCCTGGCTCAGGAAGGCATAATCTCATGCCAATTGTATCCTGAAGGGTTCAAATATGATACCCATTAGTTATTTTTTCATATTTTAACCAACACATCCAACCTATATGAACAGATCACTGCATTGTTTTTGGCCCCATTTGGCGTAGTTATTACTTTATTGTACATAAGAAACAGTATCTACCATTTCCTGATAATAGTACTGCCACCACGTTACAGGATACTATCAAAGAACGGTCCATGGTGGTTCTTACACACAGCCTCTCCACAACACAAGGTAGTTAGCTAATAATGTTCTTTGGATTTATCCGTCTCATTTTCATTAGCCCGCGTAAGTCAAGTGGCGATTATCATTATGTTACCATAGACCATATGGTCAATCTGCCTAAGTCCGTATTTGGTTTCTCGCCCTTTCAGAGCCTCAATCAGTTGGGAAGCAATTGAAGTCGGAACTGCTTTCAACATACAGAAGGATAACAAATCTTTCAGGCATCAAACTTTTGGCTTTGACGTTTGGTAATATGGTATATGGTTGGTTCAGTTTGTCACAAATGAGTAGTAGTTCCTTTTGGTAGTTTTCCGGGATCCTTCTGTGTACATAGATATCCATCTCAGGTAAGTTTTGTGAAATTAGGGATCTTATGATAGTTTGTCGAAACTGAGCTCACTGGTGAGCTGTGTAGTTAGCCATAGGCTCACTGACATTTTGGTCGGGTTCATCCCGTTTACTTATATGTCACTCACTCTACTGCCTCGTCGTGGTGGTATCACTTGCGATTTGTGACGGGCGTCACTTAATAAAAACTATGTATTCATATTTCAAATCACACATGTAATAAAGACCCTTTACATGTTAATTATCCACTACTTTCAATGATGCGTCATAAATGAGAATCTGTCGTTACTCAAATTGCATAATCTTGTTCCTGAAGTGTTTTTTTGTGTTTTTTGGTGACGAGGGTTTTAATCCCTCCAGGCCATGCATTCCCGCACCACCACATTGACCATGTAAGCCACCCCTTCGGGAGCTGCAGTGGTCTAGTGGTCATCGGCCCAGCTGGTAATCGAACTTGAAACCTCTCAACTTCTGCATTTCTGCAAGTTTTAAGGTTTAACTCAGTTACTACTGGACTAACACCACTTTGTTTTGTTCCTTAAGTGTTAGTAAGCTAACTAATAATCGTGATGGATTTTTCATTTGTAGTAGAGACTCTGAATATATATTTATAAAAAGCGATTAGAAAAGATGAGTCACAAGTTCATAAGAATAAATATTCATTTATTGATCAAATATGTCCCTTCATTAATCAGAAATTACTGAAAGAAATACAGTATTACATCGTCACTAAAAAATGACCACAATACAACACACTCAATTTTAGTAATTGGTACATTTCTGTGAATGAAGCCCTTTCAACTATTTTTTAGCAAGCTTAATATGAAGACCGTTTCTGAATACTAAAATCGGAGTCCGAGCGATTTCCCCGCCCTTGATTTTCTTCCAACTACAATAGCAAATCCGGAAAAAATAAAAAATTAGCCTCTAAAGTACTCCGTAAAATGCCAGAGCCCTAAAATGCAAAAGGGTGATGTTAAATTTCATGATTTTCTCGATAGTCTTAATTGTCGATTTCTGATTCCGTCACTGCTTCCCGCTGTGAGATTTATAATTTCTAGAATTAGAGGGAGAGGTACCTATATTCGGTAACGAGGACGTGAAGGAAGACAGACATCAAAACCTTGGCAAATTCAGCTCCAGCACATTGCCTGGTTCCACCCCCAAACGGCATGAAGTTTTTCGCGATCACATCTGGTTCCATTCCCTGCATAATTCAGTGATCAATAACCACAATCAGAAACGGGTAATTTACGCATAATCAATCAGGGTAAACTGTAAAAACTAGCTGGTAAATCTCGCGGAAATTAACCTCCCAACGATGTGGGTTGAAGGTTAGCGGATCTTTGTAAGTATCAGAGTTGTATTGGAGTGCAGAAGTTATCAGCATGATTGTCCATCCTGCTGGAATTGTGTATCCTGTCGATGATTTTTCGATATTAGATTACGGCCATCACTATGCAACAAAGACAACGACGATTGTGACTTGTGGCAGTGTAAGGGCCGAGGAAAATACTCGGCCCCCATGTACATTGACGGTTTCTGATAGATGAACCATCTCAATGCCCATTGGGCGTGTGCTGGTTTCCACTAAGGGGTTTTGAGGTTGCAAGGATTCGAACTCTGTCCACTGGCTCTGATAATGAACCATCTCAACCAAAACCTTAAGGTAATGGTTGAGACCCAACTATTATTAATATTCCTAATACGCTACGCTCCCTCACTCAAATGCCCATTGGGTTTGAAGAGTTGTTAGTTTGCACAGACAGCCATACCGTGTGCTGATTTCCACCTCGTGGTTTTTTGAGGGGTTTTGAGGTTGCCAGTGTTCATGAGAAACGTAAATGTCGCGAAAATGGGTTCATAGCGAGAGACTGTATATAGTCGTAAACATACCATTAATCTCGATATCTTTCAGTGTTTTCCTGAGTAATCCTAGCGAAACATTTCCGAGTCGCAAAGATTCATTAATCACTTGAAGTGAGTATTTCATTGATTTCACTTCAGTCCAAGTCAGGGGAGAATCAGGAACTTCTCTGTTCTTCACAATTCTGTAATGCTCTTCCTGACAATCAACAATCAACAATTCGGGTATAAACTCGGAACCAAATCGACTAGCAAACGCTCTAAAAATACGAAAGCCACGAAAGTTAACCTCGAGTTCCTCCAAGACATGAGGGTTTTCTGACAGGAACTTGAAGACTAAAGCTAAAGTCATGGAGGTTGATTCCGAGCTTGCAAAGAGAAGTCCAAACATGATCTGTATGATGAAATCCTCAGTCAAGAATGTCTCGGAGTTGACGTCTTTAAGGGCGTGGTCTAGGAAGTCGCCTCGATAAGTCTCTGGTGAAGCCAACCGCGTGTTAACAGTGGCTTTCATCATCTCCATTACCTCCCTTCGACTCTGAAACAACGAGACTCGTATCAGTCTGTCTTACATGTAAGACCATTCCGAAAATTTGGGAATCAGGAAAAAAGTTACTTCAGCTAACCTTTAAGCAATTGTAATATGTTGTGCCAGGAATGTTGATTGGAAAAGACAGAAGGCCTTGTGAAATATGAGCAAATTTTTCGCCGATTCTCTCCTGGCTTGTGTCGGAATCATACCCGAATAACTGTTCCGCTGCAAACTCTATTGTCATCTTCATACCCACAAAACCAGACCCGAAAAAAATAAAAATACAGATTAGACGGAAATGAATTTGAATGCTTAACAGGTCGCTGTCTGGGACAACGACCAGAGAAGCAATAGTTCTGGTTTTTTGATTTTGGCAACAAACCATACCTTCAACAGGTCGCTGTCCCAGACAGCGACCAGATGCATACCACGTTTTTGAAAGTTCCTGCCCAATTTCAATTATTTTGCCAAACAACTGGTCGCTGTCTGGTACAGCGACAACGACATGTTTAAAGACTTTAAAAAAAAAAGAAAAACCAAAAATGGTGACGTAGAGCCATTTTTGGTAAATAGCTTCAAAACAACACTAGTTTGTTAAATAGTTTCGTTTTAAGCACGATTTTGGCAAAAACTTCTAAAAACAATACCCAAACTTGACCTTTTCAACTAGAAAAGACGAGTTATGCATATGTCAGCTAGTCTACGCGAGTTAAGGCAGAAGGAGATTATATGTATGTACAGTTAAGGCAGCTTCTTTGACATCAACAGATTCTCGAGTCGACCATTTGCGCAACGATTTTCGAACTGATTCCTCGATTTTAGGGAGTAATTTGTCCCTAAGGCTCTCTGAACCAAAGTGACTTAACGTGATGTTCCGAAGATACTTATGCACAAGGCCAGCAGCGGTCGTCCTTCGCTCCCCTTCCTGACCAAAGAGCTTAGAAAATGTGTCTAAATACCACATCTCAACCAGCCTTCCCTCTTGTTGCACTATATACTTGTTGAAACTCGGGTCGGCCGACATAACCACCGGTCGTCCTACAACTCGGGTTTGGAAGATCGGTCCGTACCTAAAAAAATAACAAGACGGAACTTTTAAATGTTAGACTTGATATGTATATATCCGTGTTATTACACACTTTAAATAAAATGTTTACCGTTGAATTCTGTCCTTAATGAACGAGGGCAGGTCAAGGGAGTAACTCGGCATGAGGAGCTGTAGGGTTTCGCCTATAAGAGGGAAACCCTTAGATCCCGGAGGTAGAACCACCCGATTACCTCTCGAATGTCGACCCTTAAATACCAAACCAATGAATAATATCACTACCAAAGTCACAACAACATAATAATACAAGATTATAGAAGACATGTTTTATTTTTTTTCGACGTAAGACGAAATCTCTTAAGAAGACACAAATTAAAGCAATGAATTAGTAGAAAATTTGAGGTGGTGAAATGAAATTGTTTTTGGGTAGGTTTTATACATAATTTTTTGATCATGGACAAATACGCGAAAGGATTAAAACTAATAAATACGATACGATTGTATAAGCATAATTTTTTGTGACATACTCCGTATTAGATTTGGTTATACGTAGTCACTAAATCGTGGACCGTGTACTAAACAAATGAAAACAACAGAAGCGGTCGCTTTCTAAACCCGTAATCCCGTATCTAATTGATATACTCCGTCAATGAAATTTGCGAAAATAAATTTTGTTTCGGTGACCGGGTTTATTCCGTTTTTTTTCAAAATCGATCTCTTTGTTGTTGGTGTTGATACAACGTCAGAGAGACGGAAACGTAAAGATAATAATGACATTGAGATGCAATATTTGTCGTATAATTGTTGTACAAATTTTCATGCAAGACGGACATATCCGCCACAAGTTGAAAACGAGTTAAGTAATACCTAAGTTGTTAGATAGGACAAAAGTATAATGCTACTCCTAGACAATTATTTGACCCGTTTTCAACTTGTGACGGATATGTCCGTTTTTAATAAGGCTTACGGTAATTGTTGATACCAAAATACAAGTCAATGCCCATATTTGCATCTCCGACTCTAAAACAGAATTAGTTACGTTTGTCTAAAGAAAACATAATTAGTTATAATAAAAAATTTATATTTTATTATTTTTAATGATTGTGCTTTGATTAAAGAGAACAAGGTTGCTGTGGTGTAGTGGTATCACGGCAGTCCTTCTCAGTTCACGCTGGGTCACTGACAACCCGGGTTCAATTCCCGGCAGCAACAAAAGTTTTTTTCTTTTGCAATAAGGCAAGACTTGCTCATAGCATTGCGGAGGAGAAATAGAACATACATTGGGCTAGGGCAGAGTATGGATCGGGTAACTGATCCGAAACCCTACTTTATATCGGATTCCGATCCGAAAATTCAAAATTTTAGTTTCCATGATCTGATCCGAAATGTTCGGATATCCGAAATTTAGTATTCGAAACTATCCGAGAATTTCGGATCAGTTATCCGAGATCCGATCGATGTAAATATATATTGTCAAAACTGTAATAAAAAAGAAAAGTAGCGTAATAGAAATGAAAATGTGGGTTTGTGAATGTGGAACCGTGGATTATTGATTTTGTTAAAGAAAAGAAATTAAAATTTATGGTTTTGTAAACGAGGGTTATTTACGGTTTTGTGAATGACGGTTATCGAGTGAAATGAAATTAGCTAGTGTTATTTAATATTTACTGGTATGAATCAAATCTCGGATACGGATCGGATATTACACGGATATCGGATATCCGATCCGATAACTTTCGATATCGGATATCCAAATTTTTAAGTCGGATATCCATATCTGATCCGATATCGAAATACTTCGGATACGGGTATCCGAACCAAACCACTTTTCGCATAAGATATCCATTAATTCGGATTAGATACGGATCGGATGTCGGATCAATTCGGATCCTCAGATTTTTTGCTCAGCCCTACATCGGCCTACTACCTCACGCTTTTCTTAGCTTTTGAGCTTATGATTATTTTTTTGAGCTTATTACCTTAAACTTTTTTGTTTTTGAACATATGAGTTTTTTTTGAGCTTATTACATGATTTACATCAAACTTTATTCATTTTTGAGCATATGTGTATTTTTTTCTGAGCTTATAAAAATTTATAAGTTAGATTTTTTTTTTTCGTTAAAACTAAAATATAACTAAGTTTATATGTAATGTTTTTGAGTTTTATTGTATATTTCGGAGTTTGATGTTTTAATAACTTAACTCAAAAACTTTATATCAATACTCATACTTTTTAAAACAAAACTCAAAAATATTATTATAAATACTCAAAAAGTATAAAATTGGTGGTAGTACCTCGAATGTATGATCCTCATACTGGAAACGTAAAAATTATAATGACATTAAGATGTAATTTTTGTCGTATAATTGTGACGTTTGTCTAAAAAAAAGAATTAGTTATTAGAGAAAATTGTTGATTACATCCTTTTAAAAATCACTTTTTGAAAATTACAGCCTTATAATTTTTTTTTTTGAAAATTACACCATGATGACGTTTCCGGTACCCTTACCTATTTCTTTACTTACCCATATCATTTACCTCTTTCATTTTCCTCCAACATTTCCCCCAAATTTTCCCCAAATCTTACCGAAATCGTACATTTTAATTAGAGTAAATTAAAAATAACTCCCTTTTAAAATAAAGTTTTTTAAAATTACTCCCTTATATAATTTTTTTCTAAAATTACTCCCTTAAGATGCACTTTTATTAAAAATTGCTTCAAAATTCCAATTTAGGTTACCAATTCTGTAGTTTTCAAACTTATTCTACATTGTTATACCTATAAAAGCATAAATTGGCTATGTTACAAACGGAATCAATTCATGAACTTGTAAAATAAGTCACTTGAATTAGAATTTTGAAGCAATTTTTGATAAAAATACATTTTAAGGGAGTAATTTTTGAAAAAAATTATATAAAGGAGTAATTTTAGTAAAGTGAATTTTAAAAGGGAGTTATTATTAATTTACTCTTTTAATTATTTTCTCTTAAATTTATGTTTAATTTGTTGTTGATAGAGTTAATGCAAATCTGATATTGTCCGCAATTTTTCACTTTTCAATTGAATTAATCGAATTTTAGGGTTTCAATTTGGGGAAAATTATTGAAAAACCCTAATTATTTTCAATTTGGGGAAAACTAATGATGAAGAACATTAATTATTTTAAGATACAATGGAAATCAATTTGTTGTTTTTCAATTGATTGAAATGAATTTTGGGGTTTCAAGTTGGGGAGAATTAAAAAACCCTAATGATTTCAAATTGGAGAAAACTGAAGAACCCTACTTATTTTCAATTAGGGAAAATTGAGGATGAAAAACACTAATTAATTTTAAGATACAATGGAAATAATAGAATTACAATTCAATTAAATTGAATAAGGTAGAATTAGATTAGGTGAAATTGTTGAAGAAATGAAGAATTAGTGAGAAATAGAGTTGTAAAATCTGATTTGGAATGAACACAAGAGAATAGACATGATGAAGGTAATGATATTTTGGTCATAAAAAATGAACTTAATTCCCGAAAATTCACATTGGTATTGATTTTCTGTCGGAATTAATAATTTGACTCTAATTTATGATTAGAAATAATATTATGGGTGTAATTTACAAAAAAAAATTATAAGGCTGTAATTTTCAAAAAGTGGTTTTTAAAAGGTTTTAATTAACAATTTTCTCTAATTATTATAAAAAATTTATATTTTATTATTTTTAATAATGTACTTTGATTAAAGAAAACAAGGTTGCTGTGGTGTAGTGGTATCACGGCAGTCCTTCTCAGTTCACGCTGGGTCACTGATAACCCGGGTTCAATTCCCGGCAGCAACAAAAGTTTTTTTTTTTTTTTTTTTTCATTAGGGCAAGACTTGCTCATAGCATTTCGGAGGAGAAATAGAACATACATCGGAGATACTATCTCACACTTTTCTTAGTTTTTAAGCATATGAATATTGTTTTGAGCTTGTGAATATTTTTTTGAGTTTATTACCTTAAACTTTATTTGTTTTTGAGCATATGAGTTTTTTTTTTAGCTTATTACCTCAAATTTTATTTGTTTTTGAGCATATGTGTATTTTTTCCGAGTTTATAAAAATTTATAAGTTAGATTTTATTTTTTTTCGTTAAAACTAAAATATAACTAAGTTTATTTGTAATATTTTTGAGTTTTATTGTATGTTTTTGAGCTTAATGTTATAATAACTTAACTCAAAAACTTTATACCAATACTCATAATTTTAAAAATAAAACTCACAAATATTATTATAAATAAATAAATACTCAACGTAAAGATTATGATGACATTAAGATGCAATTTTTGTCGTATAATTGTTACGTTTGTCTAAAAAGAATAGAATTAATTATAATAAAAAAATTATATTTTATTATTTTTAATAATTGCACTTTGATGAAAGTAAACAAGGTTGCTGTGGTGTATTGGTAACACGGTAGTCCTTCTCAGTTCACGCTGGGTCACTGACAATCCGGGTTCAATTCCCGGCAGCAACAAAAGGGGAATTTTTTTTGTGTACTACCTAACACTTTTTTAGTTTTTGAGCTTATGAATATTTTTTTTGAGCTTATTACCTTAAACTTTATTTGTTTTCGAGCATATGAGTTTTTTTGAGCTTATTACATCAAACTTTATTTGTTATTGAGCATACGTGTATTTATTCTGAGCTTATAAAAATTTATAAGTTAAAGTTTAAACTTTTCGTTAAAACCAAAATATAACTAAGTTTATATATGTAATGTTTTTAAGTTTTATTGTATGTTTTTGAGCTTAATGTTTTTAATAATTTAACTAAAAAACTTTATACCAATATTCATAATTTTAAAACAAAACTCAAAAATACTATTATAAAAACTCAAAAAGTATAAAATTGGTGGTAGTACATCGGATGTATAATTGTTGAATTATACGGATTTCCGTATTACATAGGTGCAACAATTAGAGACAAAAGGAACATACATCTGAGGTAGTACCTCTAACCTTTTATTTTTTGAGCATATATGTATTTTTTTTTGAGCTTATTGCTCAAACTTTATTTGTGAACAAATGTGTATTTTTTTTTAGAATATTAAAGTTTATAAGTTAGATTTTACTTTTTTTTTTTCCGTCAGAACTCAAATTCAACTAAACTTATATATGTAATATTTTTTAGTTTTATTGTGATTTTTTAGAGTTTAATGTTTAAATAAATAAACTCAGAAGCTTTATAAGAAAACTCATAATTTCTACAATAAAACTCAAAATTTTTACCATAATGCTCAAAAACTATAAAATTGAAGGTTTATCGGATGTATCATCCTCTTACTGCAATAATTAACATGAATTGAATTTTCTTGTGCGTTAATTCAATTCTTTAACCAGCCAAATGATATCGAAGAGTAGTCTCAACATATAAAAAACGAACTCCTATCAATTACTTTCTACTAATTACACAATTAACATCTAAATTGTAAATATTTGTAACATATATGAACATAACTCTAAGCAAGTAAAAGACATCTAATTCTAATTAAGTGTTATTTTTCATAACAATTAATGTATAAACATGTAACATACAAAGCATTACATACATACCTATAAAAATGGATTAATTTCCTTAATTTGATCCAAAGTAAATAAAACAATACAAAAATGAAAAGTATATGTCATGTAATAAAATGTATATTATTGATAATATTAGCAATCATAATATGCATTGACACACACCCTTATTTTAAAGGTACTCAGTTTCATATCATATTCGAGAATTGGATGTCCGGCGAAATGCTCGAGTTCCATTGTGTTTCCGACTACCAAAGACAAAATTTCCGCAACCAAGTTAACATATATGGTAGCTATAAATGGGCATTCAAGACTCAATTATTTGGAGACACAAACTATATTTGTGATTTTTATAAGACGAATGGTCATATTAGGTTTCTTGCATTCGTTGAGCAGGATGACAATTTTCTCGACAATGGTTGTGGTGGTCGACATTGTTTTTGGAATGCTACTTATGATGGTCTTTACTTGTATAATATTAAAAAACGAGAGTTCTTTCTTAAGGCTAAATGGAGACCTCAAGTACTTTAAACTCTATGCTACACTTACTATATGATGATAATGATCGAATATACGAGTAATATTAAATAACTTGGTTATAATTTCAAAAAGTGATTAAAAATGAAAAATTTAGGCAATCAAACGACTATAATTAATTTAGCGATATATTGTTGCTATTAACGAATGTATTTGAAATATTAGTTGACGGTTTTGACGAACGTTTGTATAACTCGAAAGAAAGTTATGAATGTGAAAGTTGGCCCAAAATCACTAATTATTTGGCTAAACTTCTATTCATTCATAAATATTCATTCATCACTTCTGAAAACCTAAAAATTTACTATTATCGTTCATCATCCCTTCTTCATACTCTCCCAAATTTCACCTACCACCATCTTCATCATCCCTTCTTCATCGTCTCCACCTTCTTCATCATTTTTCTCTTCTTCATCATCTTCTCATTCCCATCATCAAATAGTGTTTTTCATTTCCGATCATCATCATCAATCGCTATATCATCATCATTCCAGTTTGTGATTGGAGTTTGAGTTACATCATCATCAATCGTTCATCTCGCCTTTCATGTTTCCGATTTCTGATCTGATGATATTTAATGCCTGTTTATCATATTTAATGATGGTCATCAGATTTAATGATGGTCATCAGATTTAATGAAACATATTTTTGATAAACATCAAATTTAACTCAAATTATGCGAGTAATGATCTTCAACCCCTCCCTCTTAATCTCTCATTTTGTGTTTGGGTATCGCTTGCCGTGAGCAAGTGAGGTTAATTGTGGGGAACTATGAAGGACCATCGTAGGATTGAGAGCCATTTCCCGTCAATAGTCCCAAACATATGTTCCAATCCCATCTTATAATGCTCAGGTGATATCAGTCTTACAAACACAGTAATAACATTGTCACAATCACATAACATCGGATAATTGAGTAGGAAAACCCTACCTCAAGTCAATCTCGTCAAGACAGATTCACAAAGGCTCTTCTACGAGTCTTCATCCTAAAACACCATACAATCTAATTTCAATTCATCTAAGGCACTAGAAACCCTAAATTTAACAGCTGAAAGTATTAATAGAAACTTACTCGCAACAATGATGAAAGAACAATCTAGGATGATCGAAGCACGAACAAATCTTGCAGTATGTCAATTAGAGGAATTAGGGTTTGAGGTTTTGAGAGAAACTGATTATGAAGAGTGTAAGAAAAATGATTTATTGTTTTAAGTTTCCGTAATCCTCTAGTTAACCAATCGCAGAACCGACACGGGACTGTCGTACTCGACCGAGTACGCCTTACTCGACCGAGTACACCATGTACTCGACAAAGTACGTTGTACTCGATCGAGTATAAACGATCAGACTCCAACTTTACTTCTGGCATGGATGTACTCGACCGAGTATGGCCTACTCGACCTTGTACACCCACTCGTCTAAGGTGGGGGTGGTACACTTTCGAATATACTATTTTGAGTGTTTGATAAATGACATATTGAAAGAGTAGATTGAAGCTCAATCTACTGTTTTTCAATATGTTGTTCTGATTAGTCTAGTTTAGTAGGGCTTAATAAAAGATATTTTGATTATTAATTGATGGATTGAGTAGCATTTTAATTATTGGATTTTAGTGTACATGTCTTTGGTGTTGGTTTTGTTCATCAATGGAGGGACACTTCTCATGTAGACTTTTACATATTTTTTTCTACCCATTTAATCATTAGAATATAATTTTCATAGTTTATTTTAGTTAGTTTTATTTGTATGGAAGAGTGAATTACTCGTCTTGGGTCAAGCAATTTGGCTTCTCTAGTTATAATATATGGCATGATTGAATTTAGATACGCTTGGACTAGATTGTCATTACCATAAGGGTTGTTTATGTGCGCTCTTCGCAATGATCAACTAAAAGTAAGGAGAAGTAGAAATTTATGTTTTCACAAAAAGAATTCAAAAGTAAATAGGAAATTTTTGTCATAATGGTGCTCAAAACAGAAGTAATATTAATCTGTTGATCCAATTTATTTGTTATTAATCAAAAAATGCTAATTACCAAACATTTCTACTATATCTGATAATTAATATATACTAGTCAAACCTGTTGATTCAATTTGTTACAAATAAACAATCTATTAAGCAAAATATGCTAATTACCAAACATTTCTACTATATTGATACTTAATAATATATACTAGTCAAACCTGTTGATCCAATTTGTTATTTACAAGCTGCTTGATCAATCTACTTCTGCTGAGTAACAAACATGGTCAAAACCAAGTACGGAGTAACATATTACATACCTTAAAAAGTTGATTCATTTTACCCAAACTAGATATATTTTATGCCGGATTAAATAAAACTTAATTAAAAAGAAAATCAATCAAATGAATTGATTTTATGCGGATTAAATAAAACTCACTTCAAAAGAAAACCAAGTAAATGGAGATATACAATACCCACAAATTCTCATTTGTGACGGCGGTATCCGTCACAAGCCGTTTTCTCTCATAAAATACCCACTTTTTCTCTCTCTCCGACACTATTCATGTGATCCGCTTTCTCCACTAACTCATTTTGTATCCATTTTATCTCACAAAATATCTGTTATATATGGTGACCCATCACAAACATGACTTACTAATACAATACCAAAGCACCTCATGATTTAGTACCAAAATGAACATATACCATCCAAAGCATCTCCTTATTTAGTACCAAAATGAACTTATATTATACCAAAGCACCTCCTGATTTAGTACCAAAACGGATAAACCAATTCAACTATATTTATATTTTGATTAGGGCACACAATAAAACATCGATAATTAATCATCAAAAATCATACAAAAAATGACAAATAAAAGCCATGTATTAAAATGCATATTGTTGATAACATTAGCAACAATATGCATTGTTGAAGCATTCCCTTTTTTCAAAGGAACTGAGTTTCATATCATATTCGAGAATTGGATGTCCGGCGAAATGCTCGACTTTCATTGTGTTTCCGACTACCAACAACAAGATTTCCGCAACCAAGTTGACATATACGGTTCCTACAAATGGGCTTTCAAGACACAATTGTTTGGAGAAACAAACTACACTTGTGATTTTTACCAGTCGAATGGCCATATTCAGTTTCTTGCATATGTTGAGGATCAGAATTTTGTCGATAATGGTTGTGGCGGCCGACATTGTTTCTGGAATGCTACTTATGATGGTCTTTACTTGTATCACATTCAGAAGCGGGAATTCTTCCTTAAGGCGAAATGGGGACCTCGAGTTTAATCTGTATGCCAGATTTACCATGATAATATATTTTAGTAATAATCATCAATATATATAATTATAATTAAAGGAGTACTTTTTCTTTTTCTTTTTTTTTGAAAGGAAAAAATCGTTTTATTAATTAAAAGTTTAATGGTAGTTACAACATATGTCAAGAATGACAGGATACAGAACGATTAAAATCAAATAAACTACATTCTCGACCAATAGAAAATTTCTAAATGTGATGGACTCGTGAGACGTTTCTGCACATCCTCTAACATATCGTCTGCTACGGTTTTTCTTAGGAAGGTCTATAAATTTTCTAAAGCATTGACAAGAATCAAGTTCTTTTGACCAAAAAGTTTGTAACGAGCAATCTGAATTAGCACCCAATGCTTCCTATTCAATTTTGGAAAATTTAACTGTTAATAACAATTTTATGAGATTCGTGATTCATTACAATAATCATGTACTATACACACATATTCTCATTGTAGGGGGCAAGCCATAGTTTTTCGGTGGACATCAACCGACGAACGATACAATTGATTTGTTCAGCTTATGAAATTTTGTGCAGAGAGAACGCCTTAGAACCCAAGAATCTGTAGGTGTGAATTGGGAAGTTCTTCACAGTGATATGATTATTGAGGTACCTATTACGCCATATGATCAATTAATATTTTAAACAAACGTCATTATTACCGTAAATGAAAATGACTAACTAATTTTAATTAAATAATTAAACTTACTTCATACAAATAAAAATGTGAACATCTAAATTGGCGAGGTCGACAAATTACATCAGTTGCTTCGGGTCCAGCACGGATGTATCACCTGCGCCCATAATTTCCTCTTTAATGTTGATCATGACTACATCCCCTCTAGGTGACTTCCTTACAGCCAGGTTGTGTAAAGCCTTCAGCGAAGAAGTTTTCATTTTTTGCTTATAATCAAACGATTCATAATAAGAATCATAAGCATGCTTGACTACTACAAAAGTAGTTTTTGGGGAAGATGTAGGCCTTTCGGTGAGTTTGGGCGTTGACATAGTAGTAGTAGCTTTAGCTGCCGCAATGGCTTAATTTAACTCATGCAAATGTAAAGATTAAAGTACGTACAATATGTTAACAGTTGTACCGTAATTAATATAGATACAGAACAAGTAATAATTAACGTCTTCATATAGGTACCTCGGGGACGACAACATTGATGAAGGTGTTAGGCCATTGCACATAAGAATCATGGCGCCTCCCAAATAAGTGACCTCCCAATTAGGAAATGGTACTTTTAACTTGGCATACTCGTCTTTATATAAGTGGGGCACTTCCACTCTACTACAATTGCCACGAAGAGGTATACCATGAACCTTAACGACTTAACGTGTTGAAGTTGGTCGTTCATAAACACTTATCCTCTAGCAACAACTTTTTGTTTCCCCAGCCGTCTTCGAATCCCCTCGCCAAAAGCCGAAATTGTCTTTCGTGGTTTTGAGAAGCACGTCTGATCATCAACTACCTCCATCTCATCTTGTGTCATGCCCTTCCTAGCTTACTTTTTCTCTTCAACATCCTGATATCGATACTCAGTGTCCTCCTTCTCCCTTTCCATGTCCTCCCCGACTTCCTTCCGTGAATTAACACTTGTACATAGGTTGGTTCTGTCGCACCAAAGAGGCGATCTCTTTTTCCTTTATCATTTCCATAACCAGCGATACCAACTCGCTATAGACCTTAAAGAAAGCCACATGTGTCACCACACTCCCTTTAAAGATACGGTTATTCTTTGCTACCCAAGTACACCACACTATTGCCACGAACTAGACAATTCCAAAATTAAATGTGAGTCATTACTCATGTGCAAGTAAGTAATCCAGTTAATAACCCAATTCCTCCACCATCTTCCTGAATAGCAGTGATGCACTGATGCCTAATGGTGAGGCCTCCCATAATCTAGCTGCCAAAGGGCAATCCCGAAAAAGGTGTTTATATATTTCCACAGAGGCCATATTCCAGTATCGACAAATAGCACAAAAGATATCATCCCCAACCCCTCTTCACTAAAATTCCCACCCTACTGGCAAAGTATTTGTGATAATCTTCCAAAATCAGGATTTTCCATGTTTGAGGTACTGGAAGAGACCACAATTTGGTTCGACAAAAGATGTCCCCTTTACTACCCAAACGTCTCCAATCGTTAGCGGTTCCTTTCCTTTTCATGAACTCTTAAAAAAAATATCCCATAACTACTTTTGACCGTATACTGCCCCAACGTAGTATAATGCCAAAGCACTCACGTAAACTTAATGAACTAAAATCGATAGCAACTCCATAATATGTATACTCCGGGTCAGATTTCAGAAAGTATAATCTCATCAGATACGTAGTTTCCAGACATCCAGACGATAGCAATAGTAAACCCATGGTTATGCAATAATCGAAATTCAAAATCTACCTAATAAACATTCATACATCAATTGAACAAGATAAAGCTCTTCATTAATAAAGTGGGAACTTCTTCTGATAGCCATTTCTTATTTAAGTAATTCAGTATTAGTACTAGAGAAAATCGTTAAACAAAATCCTGCCTAAGGGAAAGCGACACATCTAGATGTAGATGAATTATATTAAACCAAAACTCACTGAAGTATCTGCCGGAAAACTAATGTTCCCCTCAAAAGAATGATGTCGGAAATTGCAAGGGAAAAAAACCAAAGATAATGTGCGGAGGATGAGAGTGGTAAGTTATCACTCCAGGTTGGCTATAACAGCATCAACGATTTCTTGAGTAGAACTGTTCCCACCCACATCCTTTGTTCGGTATTTACCTTCTTCAATTACGTGTTTCACAGCAGTCTCCAACCGATCTGCAAAGGAAGGGAACTGCAGATGCCTCAACATCATGGCTGACGAGAGGAGTAAAGCAACAGGGTTTGCTTTCTTCTCTTCCACCATTTCCTGCTTTCCAACATTTCCTGCAGATGCACCTTGCTCGAACACCGCATGATCAGCCCCGACATTACCTAAACATCACCCAAGTTAACAAAAGGCAATTGCTTAGATCAGTCTAAATGAACGTTGAAGGCTTTAAACTCAGACAACTTTAATAAGCTAGACCTGATAAAATGGACATTCGGGTCAGATTGAGACAATCAAGTTTCATTGTGCCAACAGGGTCATTTTCGGGTGTTGGCCATGGTATTCAATCTCGGTTTGAGAATCAATCTCTAAATCAATAGTCGTGGCCTGATCTGGGCCTTTCAGCTATAAATGTGGTTAAAAGCGGCTCAAACTAGGGTTCGGGTAACTTTCAAAACCTTGTTTAACTCAGGTCAAAGTTACGGCCAATATTTAAAACCATGATTGCGGCCATTAAGGTTTTTGTTTCATAAGTCATTTTGGATAGGTCAAACGTCCAATGAACGTTTGAAGGGTGTCACTAGCTACGGAAGAACAATCATGCATATGTAAAGATACAGAGGTAGAGTATTATACCTCCTGGCATGACGCCTGTCCCTCCAGCAATACCAGCAGCTACATTAGAGACTAGATTACCATATAAGTTGGGGGTAACCTGTTAAACACAAGAATCCTCATCAGCATTTGTCTAAAACTCTATAACATGACCTTCAGAAAAAACACCTAATCTGAATCACCAGGCAGCACTCTACAGTCTACACCTCAGTAGAGAAAAGAACAGAGTCACGGAGAAGTGGAAAATAACAAGTTGAATCACCCGCGTTACCCCTCCCATACAATTTTTCAGAATGTCTCAGAAGATGAGCAAAAAACAACAAAGCACTAGAGAACTATAGTAACGACGAAGTTAAAGAAAAGTAATAATCGAATTAGGATACTAACCATTACGTCAAACTGCTCAGGCTTTGCCACAAGCTGCATGCAACAGTTATCCACGATGATCTCATTGTACTCAATTCCAGGGTATTTTTTTGCAATCTCACGGCAAGATTCTAAGAAAAGACCATCAGCAAGTTTCATGATGTTGGCTTTGTGCACAGCAGTAACTTTCTTTCTGTTGTTCAGGTAGGCATATTCAAATGCATACTTTGCAATACGTTCAGAACAGAACTTTGTTATCACCTAGTCCAACAGAGAACTGTTTCAGGCTCCAATTTTTTTGGGGAAAAAACAATGCTATAAAACAAAAAAGACTTAGCCATCGACTAACAACCACAGGTCCACAACCACGTGTTCCTTGCCTCAACAGAGCCAAAGAGAAGTCTATCATATGCACAACCTTACCCCTTACATCGTCAAAAGCTAACATAACCTCAGAGAACCACAGGCCAAAACTACCATGTTTTAGGCACAAGAAATATTTTAGCAATAAAATATTACGAGTTAGATTTCGTAAATATTTAAATAGTCATGAGAGCTCAATGAATATCCAACCTCAGCCATAAGAGCCATAACTAACCACAATGTAATAAAATGGAATATGCTCGCTCCGTCCTTTTCAATTGTTTACATTTCCAGATTGGTGTCACTAGCAATTGTTTACCTTCACATCTTGATGATGTTTTATAGGCTTAAATTGATCCTACACTTGCCTAAATTTACAGAAGTGTATGCAATTTGCTCCCACCTCATCTTGTGTTGTTCAGACATCAAACTTATCCCCTATTCGAGTTTGACATGCATGGTCATCAACCCTACACTTCTCCACTATAATAGTGTTGTTCCCACAAGAATCAACAACCAAGACAAGATTTTTCAATGAGGCATCTAGATCACTAATATATTAATAATACCACGCACTCTTGGTGACAGTCTGACACTAAAGCCTGCATCTACTTCACAAAACTCATTACCTTCACCTGACCCTAAACAAACTTAAAGAGTTAATGCACATCCTCGGTGGTGCCGTTAGATATGGCCATCTAAACTAACTAGGACCACGCCGGAACCCGAGCCCTCTGCTTCAACATAATTCTGCACCGGATCCAAATTTCCAAATCAACCTAATCCATACTCCGGTGAGAACTCACCTTATAAAGTGTGATCATATTTGAAGTAATAAACCCTAAACACATCATTCATCTCTCAAGACCCCAGGAGACGACAATGTGGTCTGAATCCTATAATTTTCAACATTATCATCATTACTATCACACTGACTATTTTCTATTCTAAGATTAGCTCCAAGTCACCTTCTTTCTCATCTATTGACACAAGATCATTCTCATCCCCGGAGCAGAATCCGCTTCTCTTACCGAATAAGTTTCATTAGATTATCAAGATACATAGGGAACTTAGCTTCAAACCCCAATTTACATTAATCCAGACAATTTTTTCAGCACCTTTTACAACACCTGGAATCTTGCCAAATTCTTCATAATATTGAGTACTCTAACGGTCCCATCTAGTTGTTAACTGCCCTGCCAAACTGGTCAATCTAAAAGGCTAATGAATACACACCAAGTGTTATTAAACTTCCAACTTTGCCGACCACATTCAATATGTATACAGAAATAACCACGACCAAGGTAGTACGGAGTGTCAAACAATTAAACAACCATTAAATGAATAAACTACTCTGTCCCACAAAACAAACATAAAATCAAATAAAGAAAGAATTGAGTCAGAAGCGTCCTACACTATGTTACTTAGACTCGTTTAGAAGTACTCGAATATTTTATTAAAAATATGCACATTTTGGTCTAAAATGAGGTGTCCATGTGTTATACCCATGTCCTGAGTGTCGAGTGTCAGACACGGGTACACGAGGAAATTAGAAGAGTCGGAGTAACATAGGTCCTACAACACTATACCACCCTAATCCTCGTCTATTGTTCCCTATTGCATCACATTTTAACAATCTTTCTAACATATAAATTGACCCTCCGTTTAGAATCAAAAATACAATTCAGTAGTCTAGTTGTCATACTCCCGCACCATCATTTGTTCACCTATTCCAAGCCAAGCCGAGCGTCTCCATCCAATCGATAAATCCACCATACAACATACAAAAATGGTCCCGACCTCTCTCTCAAACTAAATCATTGACCATGACTAATGAAGTAACAATTATGTTTTCCAAGTTTCGTTTTCCATAGAATAGTATCCCAGTCATTTGTATAAATTTCAATTTGGCACGTAAAGTATTTTCCTAGTTTTATATTCCAAAAGTACCTCTTCCTCTCCGTCCCAATAAATGATTTAACATTATTTTCCATATTCAAGCGTCTCGGTCATTCATTTACCTCTCTATGGAGTATTTCGCTTTTTTCTTCTTCGTCTCTCCTAAGCTCCATCTTTATCCCAAAAACAAACGTAAACAATTCATCAGGGCGAATTGAGTAAACAACCATCAAACAAAACTACACAAAATCCAATTAGTAAATATCTTAAAACACCCAGCACCACCAGGTACAACTTCATCTCTGCTCGGGCTCGTTCTTCGTCCCAAAAGCAAACGTAAACAATTCAATGTGACGAGAAAGAAACAAAATACAATAATACGGGCTAATCCCGTCACAAGCTTTTGGCCTCTCACAAAAACGGACAGGGGACAAGTGGAGCACCCTTCATCTGCTTTCCCACTCACCTCTCATGGGTATTTTGTGAGAGGAAACGGTATTTTGTGAGAGGAAACGGTATCTGAACAGACTTAACAATACCAGGAAATGATTACGTTTCCAGAAAGCACTTCATCTCTAATCGGCCTCGTTCTTCGTTCCAAAAGCAAATGTAAACAATTCAACGAGACGGAAACAAAGAAAGAAACAAATACCATACCTTAAGAGATTCAACAACACCAGGAACAACCTCATGCTCCAACCCAGAATACTCACCTTCAGTATTCTCCCTAATAACAACAATATCAACATTCTCATGGCGTGTAGGCAATCCCTTCAAATTAAAACAATGAACAAGCGAAGCATACAAATCAAGTTCTCTCCTCAATTGCATATTCAACGAACTAACACCACCACCAACCGGCGTCATCAATCCACCCTTAATACAAACCTTATTCTTCCGTATCGATTCAATAAGCGTTTCCGGAATCATTTTCATATCACCATGAATATCATCAAATTTCTCGAAATACACCGGCGCGTGCATCGCGTCGAATACTTGCTCCACCGCGTTTGTTACCAGTGGTCCGATTCCGTCCCCGGGAATTAGGGTGACTGGGCGTGGGGTTCCATCACCGGGTCGGGGCATGTAGGTTACGGATCGGGTCTGAGTTTGGGTGGGATTGAGGAATTGGGTTCGGGTTTGGGTTAGGAGGCGGGTTAGGGTTGATAATGATTGTCTTCTCGCCATTTTTGGGAAAATTGAAGATTTTTTTTGAGAGGTGGTGTGAATTTAGGGATGAAGGTTGGAGGCCATGAAAAGTGAGGAGAAAAGAGGGAAGAAAGGTAGTGTGAGTATAGTAATAAATTATTAATAATGGGATGGGATGGGCCTGTTGTTACCTGACACATTCCTTTGGATTGCGGGCTCTCGAATATAATAAGACGATTAATTTACGGAATTATTTTTTTCACATACGGATTTTACCGTTTGACTTATGCCCTGTTTGATAAATAGCATATTGAAGGGTTTAGCATGTTTGATTGGTTAATATGCTAATTTTCGTGTTTGGTAAATAGCATATTTGGGGTCAATATGTTATTTTATAATATGTTGCTTACCCAGCATATTGGTTAGCATATTGTAAAAAATGAAAGTTTGCTTCATTTTATAAAGAAAATTAACAATCTACTAATCATATTCTGTCAATAACCAAACACTCAAATTAATTCTGCTAATTATAATATGCTAGTTAACCTTCTATTAAAATATGTCATTTACAATCCGTCATTACAATCTGTTTGTGCTAACATTAATCCGCTATTTACCAAACGCGGCCTTACACTTTTTCATTAACTTTTCATATCATACTCTTATCTCTAAACCTAAATCAATTACTCTTGTATCAGTTGTACTATCTTTTCCCTAAAATCAAATCTAATTGCGCTAAAAGCTCGAACAATAGATCATAACTTTCCAAGTAATGTAGTAATAATTTTTCTTACACAATATATCTGGTTGAAATTACTAAAATTTATCAAATAATTAAATTAATATGTTTAATTATTCATCAATTATTATCGATTAGGGTTAAGTTACGGGGTGATAATATCAGATCAAGGTATTATGGTTAATTTTTCAGCCTACCACTAACATGATGATATATACTATATTAAATTGTGTTTTTAATGATAAGAAATACTCGCCCCATGATTGATTTCTAAGCATTATGTCGTGATTGCTGTGAGTTGTTGTATACTCACATCATTTCGACGTCTTAATTAACTAACTGATCTTTATACTCACGCCGCTCAATTGATTCATTTTGACACCATATTACTGAGTATGAACCAAGGGCAACCACTACAAATGATGTCGTAGCAAGAGTAAACCAGAGTAATGTCGGGCGAAGCACGAGTTGCTCGGAGTAAAGTCAAATGAAGTGGGTTGCCAAAGAAATAGAGGATCAATGAATTTTAGCTTTCATTTAGTTCATTTTCGTTTAGTTTATCAGTTTATTTTAGCTTTATTTATTTCGCTTAACTTCAATTCAGTTCATCTCACTTTAATGTAGTACATCATACTCCAACTGAATTCTATTCAGCCCAACTTCATTCAACTAACTAAAAAACGGAGGTTAACCGGAGATTTGTGTAAAGTTCGAAACTAAAATAGTTTAAAAGGTGGGAAATAGTGATAATATTTGGACCAACAAAAGAAGTTATTTCCTCTAATTAAAGGAAATGTTGATTGGACGCATTGCTCACTTACAAAACATAAATTTGCCTTAATATTTTGAGGAAAAAGGATGATTTTTTTCATTCACCATTTGAAGTAGTTACAAGATCGGAAGCTACAACCATGGAGACAGATTTAGGCACCATTCTTACCGAAACTCTAGCAGAGTAGTCTGGGAAAAGGCGAGCCATACAACGCGCTGCTCTATTTCCGTCTCTCCTTACCAACGTAAATTCAACACAATCAAAACGAAATGCTAAGCTTGGAATCACCCAATCGATGTTGCCCAGGTACGTTTCCCGAGAATCAGTACTCCTGCACGACAGCTTAATTATGGACAAATATTTATCAGGATCATAAGTCATAACCACAGAATGCTCTCAGTAACTCTAGCAGGGAGAGTTTAATTCCATCTCTGTTTTCCTCTGCTTTTAGTGATCTAGTCTTCTAGCAGCTTGGTGTCCAAACTGGGTAAAGACAAAGGAAGCGACGAAAAAACCTTGCATATATGTGAACCAAAAAGATGACTCAATCAATAAACACTGCAGCTCCTCATCCTGCATTGTTTATTGACGGTGTTTTAGGGCATGTCCGTCTCAACTATCACCTCAAACTGTAGCTATACAACCATAATAGACGCGCGAAAAGTGGATGAATTAAAACAGTATTATATTACGAATAAAGAAGAAATACGAGCCCTGGATTACTAAAAATCAAGTCCGAGGGACATCCAAATAGCAGCGACAAAAATAAAGATAGACTACCATACCAGTGCTCTTATACAAAACGATCTCAACAGGTAAGCCACAAGCCCACAACAACAGTAGCTAGAATGCAGCAACTGCATTTGAACGGAACACACGTGTAGACACCTGAAAAATATAATCTATGGTCCACAGATGCCTTCCTGGCTCCAAAGAATGAGCAAATAGAATGAACTACCAGACATTTGGCATTATTCACAGTGCAGAAACAAATCAACAATAACAATATCTAATACATAACTAAACTCCTGAGTAAATCTTGAGTCTTGACTCTCGACTAACTAGTTGCAATGATGCTTCGGAAAAAAAAAACTTACTCAACCAAGTGGTGTTAGTCCAGCGGTAACTGAGTTAAACCTTAGCTTGCAGAAATGCAGGAGTTGAGAGGTCTCAGGTTCGATTACCAGCTGAGGCGATGACCACTTGGCCACTGCAGCTCCCGAAGGAGTGGCTTACATGGTCCATGTGGTGGTGCAGGAATGCATGGGCCCGGGGAATTAAACCCCTCGTCACCAAAAAAAAACCTTACTCAGCGCCACTTAAAAAAACATGGAGGGTGCTGGTAAGCCCTCTAAGATACCACCTACGCTTGAATGTCGCAGACTAACAACACATGTATAAGGCCAGTAGGGGGAACAACTTACAAGCAAACACAAATACACAATCCTCAAAAGCTACAAAATTAAGCGACTGGTTCTGGTCCTCTATCAGGCAGACAATTGATCCCTAAAATACAAGACGGATCAAGAGATTCGACTTTACATAGCTCAACTTTTTATCTCTTATCATCTTTTTCAATAGGGACAGTAAGTTATGACACAAGTGAATAAACATTCCACATTCCGAATTTCAATCACATTTAAGCATTGAAATAACTTTGATCAAAAGGTTCCAGAACAAGCAAATACTCTTTATAACAGTAAACTGTAGAAAGCAAAAAGAAAGATTACGCGACAAATCTATTTTCGATATTCAAATACACTGGAAGAGACTGAAAGAAAAGGTATGAAGGGGCCAAAGTCTACTCACTTTACGAACTAGCAAGATGTCCTCCATATCCAAGATCGACGATTTGTTATCATTCACTTTCCGAAAGTACAATAGAGATTTACTATCACATGCTTGTCAGTGCGGTGCAGGAGCATTGCTGCCACCCAATCCCATCTTCTTTCCTAGAAGAGCAAGCTGCTCAACAAACTCTGCCCCCGTAAGAATTTCTGTTGTTCCATAGATGATGTGTTTTGTGGGTTGCTGACGTTGTGCAAGCTCTTGCAAGCTTCCATGCTCCACATAATTACCACCTCCAACCATGAATACAATCGCCTCCTTAAACGGTCCTCTGATATGGCTACCAGAACTGGACTTAGGGGCACGAGGATCAAACAACATGTAGGTGTCGGTTTCTGGGTTAGGTCTCCCTTCCATCAATGCTTCAACTGTCCTCGCTAGTGCCAGCTGGCGGTCATTTGATAACAAATTCTTCACGCCAGCGGTCACAGCACTAATAGACTGTCCATAAAGCTTCTCAGCCCAACCAACAAAGTTACCGCTGCTCGCTGAGCTAACAGAAGCCAATGACACATTCAAAGACTTGATCTTCTTCACATACTGAAAAGCAGTAGCATCAACCTCGGCTTCCCTTAGAGCAGATTCCACCATTTCAATCTCAAGCTGAGGAATATTCTCCAAAGAAATAAGATACATAATTGCAAAACGCAGCTTATCAGTCTTAGTCCCCTTCCCATTAAGCACACTCATAAGCTCATTCCGGTCAATACTCCCTCTGATCATCATATCATTCTCCTTTTTTGCATACGAATCAATGGATCTCTCCTTAATCTCACCAAGCAACACGGTGGCAATGTTCGTATGCTTATCAATCACCCGCTTCCTCTCGGTCAACTCGGGCAAAGAATTAACCGCATTCATCAAATGCCTAGTATTCCCAATCAACTCAGCCCCATCAAACTCAACCTCATTCGCTCCCCCAGTCCTTCGATTCACGTCATCCACGTCCTTCTTATACTTACTTAATTGGTTCTCAATCTCAACGGCCACCTCAGGAAACTCCAACTCTCCATTAGCCATCCAAAAAGGATCCCCTCCATCAAGCTCAAACCACTTCACTCCACCCTTTTCACCTTGCACACTCACCTTATTCAACCTCAACCCCAACAAATCATGCACAAGCGGCCTGTACCTAAAATCATGCTGCACTCCAATCGCCAACTCAAAATTACGATCAAACAAACACAAAACCGGCCTCTGAAACGAGGCAGCAAAATTACCACCTTCACTAAACAAATTATTCTTACTCAGCAAATGATCCCTAATCTTCTGATCCAACCCAACCGCCACCATCTCAGCCGCCCCACCCCGCGGGCACCTAATCACCGGCACAACCCCTAACGTGGCAAGCACACAAAACAACCCGTCCACAATCTTCCCAATTATCTCTTCAATCTCCTTATCCCCATTACTAGGATCATTCAATTCCAAATAACAATTCTTATAAGCCAAACTAAACAAATTATCCTCCAGGGTAACAAAATCCAAATACTGATCATGAACCCTCGAAATCCTAGAAACCCCGTCACCCTTAATCAAACCCAACGCAAGATCCTCCAACAATGCCCTAGGCCCCGACGACGAGAAATTAAGATGAAACACATCATACAACGGTGTCGGTGTCGACGCATCCGAAACGATACGTCGAAGATTATCAGGCGTCGGACGAACGAAATAAACAGCAGGAACATCAGGTATAGGGTTTCTAGGTTTATCAATTAGGAAAAATAAAGTGACGCCATGCTTACGTAAGTCTTTAACATGAATTAGGGGAGAGAGAATGTCTTGTGAAGATTTATCAAAGATTAAGATCTTGTAGATCTCTTCATTCGCCATTCCTGTTGTTGTGTTTACTGGTTGATTTAGGTTTAGCATCCGAATTATACATTCTGCAAGAAAATAATCGCGATTAGATAAAACTAGATCGAAATGAGTGCAAAATTATCGCGATTAGATTGAAATTAGGTTAAATTAGATGAAATTACCTGTTTGTTTTTGGCGAAGGTTGAGCGCCATTGTTGAGAGCTGAGTAGTGTAACAATGGCGGAAATGTGGTTGACGAGAGATGTTAGATCTTGGTTGTGTGCTGAGAAACAGAAGAAATTCGAGACAGGAGAGCGTCGAGTGATACGTCTACGGTTTAATTTTATTCTTCCACGTTACGGTTAGATAGTCAGTTATATGAGACGATTTTATACAAATTTCCGGTATGATGAGTCAACAGTTTAATGTGAGAGTTTGGAAAAAACACATCATTAAACCAATGAGATTGCTCAAATACAAATAGTAGTGTGAGACAATTTTATATAAATTTATCATAATAAGATCATTTTAAAGAAACAACATTATATACAAAAAGTCAATATAAAAATAAAATAAGTTTACCTAAATATTTTCTTTACTCACTAAAATAACTAAAAGGTCGTTTGGTTCACTCTTTAATAAAGTTGATTGAAATGAAAAACTATAGTTGTATGAGGTTCTAAGTTCATCTCTTTCAAAACATGTTTAGTTCAGCAAAAACACAAATTCTCATTGTAGACGGAGGGTATCCGTCACAAGGAGAAGACGGATACCATTTTGTCTCATAAAATGCCCATTTAGAGGAGAGAGGAAAGCACATGGGGATGTCCCACCTTGTCACCTATTCGTTTTGTGAGTGTCATTATCCGTCTTTCCACCCGACCCGTCACAATAAAAGAATGAAGTTTGAATTCGGAGGAGGTTGATATGGGATTCCAAGATGTTTGGGGTGGAATGAGAATGCGTATGGATTATAACTTCATTCCAAAATGTCTGAACCAAACACTAGAATATCTAAAATTCATTTTATTCCATTCAAAACCACCCAATACAACACCCCCTAAATGTATCCATGTATGTATATGATGAATTGACGATTAATGATTTCAACATACTTATAGTATACCTATATATCGTCTGAATCAAACGCTTTAAAAATAAAATTAGTGGATCCCTAATCAATTATATGTTGGCTCACTAATTGAGTAGCAAATGTTCACTTGTGGGTGTTCATATTGTTTATGATATGGCAATTTGAGCAATTATTATTATTGATTGGTAACATCACGTCATTAAAACGATGTGGTGTGTAGGTAGCAGTGTAAATATTATGATTCTCGTCTAATTTAACCTATTTGTACATTTAGGAATTTTGTTTGGTTGATTATTAGTGCAGATTTGAGTTAAATAAGATTGTGTAATCTCTTTATTTCTTATAAGTTTTTATTATTCCGATATTCTTAAGACTAGATTTGAAACATTTATTTACATTAACATTTTTTTTATCAATTAATAATACTCAGAGGTGTCTAACTTACCTTTTGACAACTTTCTCTTCATAGACTTAAAACGTGTTTGTTTGGATCGGGTCTATTCAAAATAAAAAAATTGGATAAAAATCATTTTGGATTTTGGTCATTAGGCTAGTCGTTTTGGTTACGAGTCACTTGGAGTTGAGTTAATGTTCGCGGTAAGTGGTGACAATTTCAAATTATTAAAAGAAATTTTATTAACAAATTTGAGTAATTCCTATCTACACGTGACTTGTGACTTGTGATTGTTTTATAATAAATATTTAAATTAGTTTTTTATTTTAAAGTTGATAATATTAAATCTAACAATTTAAAATTATTTAGGTCACTTTAAATCGTCATTTTTAAAGTTAAACCGTTTAAATGAGTTGATTTCGCTGGGATTACTTATTATAAAACCAAAACCTTACTCAACTCTTAAAAATAACCAACACTTTTTGGAGCCTCTTTTGTAAACGAGGAGAAAAGAGGGTTTAGGGTTTTCGAAAAATCAAAATATCATCAATCGAAAGTGAATAACCATCAAAGAAGATGAGCAGAAGCTTAGGAATACCAGTGAAGTTGATGCACGAAGCCACTGGTCACATCGTATCAGTTGAATTGAAGAGTGGTGAACTTTATAGAGGTACCATGGTTGAGTGTGAAGATAATTGGAACTGTCAACTTGAAAACATCACTTTTACTGCTAAGGTATTTCATTTTTACTCATAATTATTGAATCAATTTTCATCAATTTCATGTTGTTCTGTAATTTATTGGAAAAAACCTAGTTCTTTTCGTGTTTTAGGGTTTGTTTATTGTAAATTGAGTTCATTTCTCGATTTTCTTCATACTTTGTGTAGATTTTGGTGTTTGATGTCGTGTTTCACCTGCATCTTTGTGTTAATCGAAATGATTTGTTTATGATTTGCTTTGTGTTTCATTAGATTATGTTTAAGATTGATATAATGGTTTACGAGCCGAGATTTGGTTGGAGATGTGTATATCTTAAGCTTTCACCTAACCCTGCCATGGCGAAAACGCTAACTCTATGTCACTCTAGTGAAGTTATTCTCACCTTGAAGAGAATTTCTAATACTACAACAAATCCCGCTTCTGCTTCGGAATGATTTGGGGTTGATGAAATGAAGCGGTATGAAAAGATAGGGGTGTAGATTAGGGCTGTACAACAGTACAAAGGTCCAAACCCGGACCGGGCCGGTATAGACCGCGGACCGCTTTATCTCAATGTCAAACCCGTAGACCGGACTGCAGAACTCAAAGACCGTACCTGGACCGCGGAAATAGGTAGATAAAATAGGAAAATACAAAAAGGGTGGAAATCTATTCAGGAGAGTTCAGAAGAAATTTGAATGGAAGATTAACTAGGAATCAATTTCCACAATAGCATGGGTATGATTAAGATGGTAAGAAAAATGTTACAAGGAAGCTACCTAGATAATTGAAGACGGAAATAGAGTCAAATGCCATCAGACACATGACTTTAGCTCGCTTTGTGTCTCTTAGACCTTGTTTTCTCCCATTCAAGTAAACAAATATAGCCTTGTTTCACTTTTCTGAGTTTTCTCTTACTCTTTACAATCTTACAACCCGCTCATCACCACCACTTTAGGTAATTCATGCTCATTTGATTTAGACTAGATGTTAGATGGAAATCATAGTTTCTCCCTGCTAAACTCATGTTTCAACCAACCCTTTTTTGTATCTACAAATTAATGGAGATGGGAGCACTAGGGATTAAAGAATGCAAATAACATATCATACTAAAACAAACTCAGCCAACAATACTTGGTTCATATCCTCATGGAAGTGCGAAACCGTTTGGATGCCAAAACCCCGTTTCCTCCAACTGTGTTAATCTTCCACCTAAATGATAAGGTAAAAAAGCTCCTAGTTTACTCAACTTGAAATCTCAAGCTGTCATATTGTCTTTACATTTTCAACTTACTTTATTAGTCATCTCGATTTGAGTATGCTATATTATAGCAAGGATCTTGTGAGTTGTGGCTTTCTTTGTATGGTGCTTACTTATTTCTGGTTAGTGGTTTACCTTCAGAGTTGTTTTTTCGTTTAGCAAACAGAGGAATGATTTAAAGAGGATGACATCTTTTGCGGATTATTGCTTTTGAACTTTAAGATTTAATATATTAGAAGATGTGATAGATGCATTTTTTAGAGGAAGGAAGAGATTATAGTATACTTGCCAACTACATGTCTACACCTGTAGGATGCCTGTCAGTTGCATAATTGGACCTGCCACGTAGGGTTTAGTTTATTGATCGTAGACAAAGCGTTGTAGCGCGCGCACACACGCACACACTCGATCCTCCTGAATTCTAAATACTTGATGTGTAACACTATCCTCCTGAATTCAAAATACTTGATGTGTACTTTTCTCAGGTTTTAGATACTTGGCTATTCTTTTAGATGATAAATTCTGCATTTCTGCCATATCAAAAGATCTTTGGCATACAATCTTCTGCCATTGGTCTAATCACACGACATAAGTCCTACACTCCTACCTATTCACCTTTTTGCATATAGTAGATTAATTTCTTGTTACCTAATGTCTATCTCAACTAGATACTTCGGAATGATACTGCGCATGCCACCGTGGTTCAGTATTAGGTTCTTATATATGCTACCTTGAAACTGATAGATAGTAGTGTCTTTTTATGTTGCTGACTTTTTCCTTCCATTCTCAGGACGGTAAGGTCGCCCAACTAGAGCACGTATTCATTCGAGGCAGCAGAGTCAGGTAAACATTTACTGTTTTATCTTGTTCAAGGTTGCTGGCTTTCTGTATATTGGGCTTACTGTTCATCTGAAATTTCTTTTCAGGTTTATGATCATACCAGATATGCTGAAAAATGCCCCAATGTTCAAACGTCTGGATGCCAGAATTAAGGTATTCAACTACTCACTCTCCATTACTTGGTACTCAGTAATATTTTCTTATTAGTATGCATTCACTCAGTTACCTTATTTAACTAATGTTGCTACAGGGTAAGAGCACTTCTCTAGGGGTTGGTCGTGGTCGTGCTGTAGCTATGCGAGCAAAGGCAAGTTTTTCATTGCTGTGTAACCAGCTTATTTTTTCCGTTAGTAGAGATTCTTTTCAAAATTTTGATTCCTATATGATGATGACACTTTTGTGAATCTTTTTGCAGACTACTGCTGGCCGTGGTGGTCCTGTTCCTGCTGGTAGGGGAGTCGTGCCACCAGTGCGCAGGTGAAGTAATTGTTTAGAGTGATGGTGCATCTTAGTGATTAGGTTCTGATTTGGGTGCCCGGTGTTAAGAGTATGCACCGAAACCTGAACAGATGTGTGAAAGTGATGTGAACTCGGGATTACCGTCCCACTCATTACTCTATGTTTTTGAAAATGTTTTCTTTTGGGCAGTCTATATGAAAGATCAACAGTTTAACGTTCCAATTTGGCATTGTCCATTACTATGCGCTTAGGAATCATCTTTGAGAAATTCTTCACGAATGCCTGTTAAAACCTAGTGTTGATCAACTGCGCATGGGTTGCACTCTGGTTGTGCTTCCTGAATCCTGCTCATGTTTTCGGTCACAGAGATACTAACATGAGAAAGACCACACGCTTAAGCTCAAGGCTCGATAAGGCACTTGAGCATAGTAGGTGCGCTTTGCGCATAAGATATTTTTTCCTCCAATTTATTTTTTATTTTGTCTACTTTTACCAGATTACCTTTGATTAATATTTTAGTCCCCGTTAAAAAAATTCCAAATAAATCTCAAAAGAGTCGAAGGCAACGGTCCATGCTAGCCCCAGTACCCCCCCCCACCCACTAGTTGGAGTGCTAGGTAGCACCAAAACGGAAACGGACACGACACGGACACGGGACACGACATGCCATGAAATTTAGGACACGGGACACGACATTTAAATTTAATAAAATATACATTTTATAGTCATAAATTTTTGATTTTATTTTTGTAAAAGTATTTGATATTAATTTTAAAAAAGTGAATGTAAAACTTGTCATTGATAATAAATTTATTTCCATTTCTCATCCGAATCAATATTCTAATTGATATCTTTCGATAATGCATTTCTCATCTCAAGAACATCATTCACCGCAAATGATAACCAAATATAGTGGACACGCGTCGAACACGTGCACAAATAAATGTAGAAAGTTAGACACGACTGTTTAGGTGTTGGGCACGTTTCAGCGTGTGTCCGTGGAATGTCGGTGTCGGATACGGTGTTGGACACGGTACGGCTCATTAGGAGAAGTGTCCTGCTACCTAGTTGAAGTGTGCGTTAACCCCAAATCATTTTTCACTCGTACTCACCGGGATACCGGATACCATCATCCAAACAGGATACCATCATCTAATGTACACTAATTATGATATATTTGAAAAAAAATCAAATTTTAAATAAAAAATTCGAAGTTTCCTTTTTCGGCTAAGGCAAGGGTTTATGCTAGTCCCTCTCACTCCACCACTGATTAACGTATTGACGAAGAATCAATGAATGTCATAATCCTGCTACTGTCCTACATTATCAGCAAGACTAAATTTGCAAATGAAAGTATATGCATTTGGAGTGTTTTGCTAAGAAGACTTAGAAAGCTTGCTTGACTATTGAATGGTAAACAATCAGTGGATCACATCCATTACAAGAACACTTCTTTAATCTTCTTTCCAGTAGAGGAAACCTTTGTCGTTGTCGCTGTACGCGCTGCTATTATCGTTATTCTCGTGGTCGTTGGGAAACATTCGATCTCCGGAATGTTTCCTAATAACTCCTCCCTCCAATTCATTTCAATCACCATCTTCTCTATCTTTCTTGTTTTGCCTTTCTCAACTGGTTTTGATCATGAGTATATAACATGCACTTCTGCATTATTTTCATGCGGAAAAAACATTTCAGCAGTTGGGTACCCGTTTTGGGGAGATGATAGGCCTAAATATTGTGGCCATCCGTCCTTGCAGCTCCAATGCCTTTCCACTGAAGACGGAGGCCGAGCTCAACTAGTTATTGACAGAGGAATAAATGGTAATTACAATGCTTCGAACCTGAAACTTAATCAGCTAAACATTACCCTCAACCTCCAAGTGTTTCAAGACATTCCTTGCAGTTTCAACATCACGGAATTCAGCGATCTCTTCAAGTTTACCTCAAGCGATGACAAAATTACGTTTGTCTACAGTTGCCCAGAAGACGTATCATTGGATAATCTTCATGGTTCAGTCCCATGTTCCGCATCTGCAGCTGTTAATCAGGCTTATTACCTGAATAACGTTTCAGCTGGAAAGGAATATGCAGCTTGTAAATCATTCGAGTTCCCAGTTGATAAGAAGCTGTTGGATGTTTATAACAATGGAGAAACGGGTGGACTTACCCAAATCTTGGAGCAGGGATTTCAGGTGAATTTTGAGTATTCCTCAGATTGTATCGAATGTTATGATTCGGGTGGTACCTGTGGGTCAGACTCATCTGCGCCTCCGAAATTTCAGTGCTACATGGATGACGCTTATATGCGTTATACATATGCTGGTACTACTGTTTCTAAGTACTTCTCAGAATTTTAACTTCAAAATATTGGAATAGTCGCAAATAAAAAAAAAAACGATTGGGACGTAGTGTGTATGGTTTACTAATTATTCTTGTAATATATTCGATTCCTACCTCACCATGGACCGGAATCTTTGCAGGCACTTAGGTAATGTAGTGATTATATGTACAGAATCTATAGATACTGAATTACTGATTTTGCATCCTTTACTTTATTCTACAGGATTACTACTCAGTTTTATTTTACCCGGGACTATTGTTGGATCAGGTAAAAACGAGTTGATTTTAAGATACATCTCTGTCACTATTCCTTCATAGACTTCCCGAATACTTTGATATAAATTTCATTTTGTGCAGCCTGTTTAGCATTGGGGTGCTGTGTCAGAAGAAGGAGATCAACCAGTAAATTTAGCATTTTCTGGAAATCAAAGGCTGCAAAATGCCCAAATGTTGACGCCTTCTTACAAATCTACGGCTCCTTGGCTTTAACAAGGCACACATACGCGGATATAAAGAAAATGACTCATGGTTTCAAAGACAAACTTGGTGAAGGTGGTTTCGCTATTGTATACAAAGGCAAGCTATCAAATGGTAGCCTCGTGGCTGTGAAGGTGTTGAAACAATCCAAGGGAAACGGGGAAGATTTCCTCAACGAGGTAGCTAGCATCGGTAGAACTAACCATGTCAATGTCGTTACTCTTTTAGGTTTTTGCTTTGAGGGTAACAAACGAGCGTTGATATATGAATATATGCCAAATGGGTCTCTTGAAAAATTCGCATTTCATGGCGCAAGTGTTGGCAATCAATCCTTGCCATGGGAAACACTTCTTAATATCGCGATGGGCATTGCAAGAGGGCTTGACTATTTGCACCGAGGCTGTAATGCTCGGATATTACATTTTGACATCAAGCCTCACAACATTTTACTGGATGACGAGTTCTGTCCTAAGATATCAGATTTCGGGTTAGCAAGGTTATGTCCCTTACGAGAAAGTTCTATATCAATGCTAGAAACGAGAGGGACTATAGGTTATATAGCTCCGGAAGTCTTTTGCAGGACTATTGGTGGCGTGTCTCACAAATCCGATGTTTATAGCTTTGGGATGATGGTTTTGGATATGGTTTGTGGTCGGAAAAATTTATCAGCTGATCGGGAAAGAAGCAGTGAAGTGTATTTTCCACAATGGATATACAACCGACTTGAAGTTGAGAATGAATCTCCATTTGAAGGAACGAGAAATGGTGAAGAAAAGGCGTTACAAAGAAAGATGATTTTGGTGAGTTTGTGGTGCATTCAGACTTATCCATCAGATCGACCATCAATGAGTCGGGTAGTAGATATGCTACAAGGGTCTCTTGAGTCAATAGAGATGCCTGCCATGCGAAATTTCTCTAATCTTCCAAGTTTGTCTCTACAACTTACTTCTGGAACTCTCACTGAAACCGTCATTGAGATTTGAGAGTGGCAGATAATTCATACAGTTCTTATTGTCATATTGTCATATTTTAAATTTTTAATTATCAGAATAAACTATTAAACTGTATGCGAATGTGAATGTTATGGATAAACTGTATGCGTAATTTGTCAGACAAGCCGAGTATGGGATTTGATCGGAAATAGGTAGTAGAGGAAGAACAAAAGAGCCAAGCAAATAACCGCGTCAGTTTTGTTAAGTCTATCGTAGAAAAAGTTACCAATTATTCAATTCTATCGAATCCGTCAAACTATTCTCTCCCGAGTCCAGTCAAGACTCAAGACTAAGGGTAACATTATTGGTCAGACCGACCAAAGTCTTAAAACTTTGCCACATCAGTTTTCCACTAACTTTTATTATTTCTTTATTATTGTTCAGACTTACCTCAGACTTACCCAAAACTTTATACATTATCCGTGAGACTCGCCTCAGACTTTACTCTTTTTACATTATCTTTTAAAAAAAAATGATACATGTCAAGCACTCATTGGATAATTTTAATGAAAGTGAGGTCAATACTCACCCAAAATCTTAAGTTGAGTCTTGTATTTCCAAGACTCAATTTAAGACTTTGTTAAGAGTTTACTAGATTATTGATAGTTTTGAGTGAGTCTTAAGACTTTCTAAAATCTTGTCTCAAGACTACCAATAATCTTACTCTAATCATGAAAGCTACTTTGTCCGATGACCAAAGATGACTAAAGTACATGAAAGCTCCCTCAACCATTCGACACATGCGGATGTTGGATTTTTATAATTAATTGATTAGATATTATTATTAATAATATTAATAGTCTTATACAAATCCTAATTATATGTCCCATTAAAGAGACAGTCATTCTATGGACTCTTAATTCTCTCCCATCTAGGAAACTACTCCCTTATTTGAGTTGTGTTCAAACACTGCTCTTTGATGGAAAAAGCAGTATATAAGAGAATGCATATTCTGATTAATTAGGTCACTAAATCTACTCTCCTTTAAGAAAACTACACCATCTAAATAAGTGAGCAGTGAGGGTTTGGAACCGAAATCAGAAATCAGATTAATACTTTGGGGTTGATAAAGCTGTTCAGGAATCCAATTAGCAATGGCTGGAGGTTTTATTTTCGATCCTATTTATCGCTTCCGCTTTATTTAATCAGTTGTATGTTATTCAGTAATATTAAACATACTAATTAAGAATAAAATAACTTACATTTGGTATCAGAGCCTTAATGGCCTCTGTCTTGCTTTTCGGTTTCCGCCTTCAGTCCGTCGTCGTTTATTACTGCTTAGTACTTGCTTTCCGTCGTCGTTTATTACTGCCGTTGTACTCTCGTTTCATCTGAATCTGGTTTTATATATTGTGTTTCCTTGTATTCTTTTCGAAATCTGGAATTTTTATGGTTTTCTGGGTTCGTTATGAGATCTGACGGAGGTTAGGGATGAAGATCTTGTTTTTTCTTTTTCTCTTTGGTTATGCGTTGGTTACTGTTTGTTTTGTGGAATTTATGTGTTGAAGAGTCAAAGGTTGAAGATGCTCTTGTACCTTATTATAATATTGTATTATTGTTGCTTGAAAAGGACGCATGTTTCTCTGGGACATTGAGTTTATGTCCTTTTTCCTTTATTTAATTTGGTTTCACACCAAAGTTATTATAATGAGATATAATCATGGTATATTATTTGCTCATATGATTATTTAATAATGGACTACTTTGCACTTATACGTGGACATTGGTTTATTATTGTTTTCCTATTTCTTTTACCTTCTAATGCTAGCATGTGACTACTTTGTACTTATATTCTTTTTTAATAGTAAAATACTACTAGTATATGGTAAAATAGTAGTCTTTAAGATGAGTTAAATCTCGTTATTCACATGCTGAGTTTTTATATTATTGTTTTCGTATATACATAAAGTCAATTGTATATATCAATGTTAATGATTTTTTAAATGTCAAGTGATTTTAAATTTATTAATTAGAGAGTAGCCACAGCATCTTTAATTGTTTAAATTTTATTCGAAATCACATGTGGAAATTAGACATTTAATTGTAATTAATTATACGTAATATGATTAGACTTACCCACAGGAATCTTGTTGTATTTGTATAAATTAATTAGGGTGTTATATTAAATTATGTTTCTTAATCTACCCACAGGAGTTAAGAAATGAATATGATTTAATAGTTTCATCATAAAGTTTAATTTTTATGCATCTAATTTGAGTAGACTTTAGCCCACAGGCAAGTTTATGTCACTAGGTTCATATGAGCATAATTTACATTGGTAAGTTGTGATAAAGTTGAGTCTCAATTTTTTGTTACTAAGTATGTATATTTAAATTTGCAGCAAGTTTACTTGGAGGTTCCTTTGATGTCAAAATTGACGTTCCTGAATTAACTGGTGACAATTTTAAGGTGTGGAAAGAAAGAGTTCTGCTACATTTAGGGTTCTTGTGTTTTGATTACGCTATTCAGAATGATGAACCGGCTGAAATAACTGAAAAAAGCACACCCGATCAAGTAGAACTTCGTGAAAAGTGGGTGAAATCCAACTATCTTTGCACGTTGTTCATTAAGACTAAACTGCGTGCTAGTATCAGAGGTTCAGTCGACAAGCATACTAAAGTCCGGGACCTACTTAAGGCTATAGATGAGCAGTTCGAAACTTCTGATAAGGCTTTGGCAAGCACCTTAATAATGAAGTTCACATCTTTGAAACTTAATGCCACTAAAGGAGTGCGTGATTTTATCATGCGCATGAGGGATACTGCAGCCCAACTTAAGGAATTGGAAGTTACTATGTCTGACACTTTCTTAGTACATTTCATCTTATGTTCTCTCCCAACTCAATATGCCCCATTTAAGATCTCTTACAATACACATAAGGATAAATGGTCTCTCAATGAATTATTGACCATGTGTGTTCAAGAGGAGGGGAGGTTATTATTGGAAGAAGGTGAAAAGGTGAATTTAACTACTTCTACTGATAAAGCATCATCCAGTACGAAGTATAAGGCTCACCATAAAGATAAAGGAAAGGGAAAGATTCCAGCTGAGCAAGTAATAAAGAAGGAGTCGTCGTGTTTTTTCTGTAAAAAGAAAGGACACATGAAGAAAGACTGCGTAAAGTTTAAGGCTTGGCTCAAAAAGAAAGGTAATTTTCATGCGTTTGTTTGTTATGAATCTAATATGGTCAATGTTAATCATAATACTTGGTGGATTGACTCTGGTACTACAATCCATGTTTCAAATACCTTGCAGGGTATGACAAACCTTCGGAAACCAGTGGCAAGTGAGAGCGCCATCTATTCAGGAAACAAGATAGGCTCGCACGTTGAGGCCGTGGGGACATGCAATTTAATTTTAAGTACTGGTTTTATTTTGATTTTGGAAAAGACTTTTTACGTTCCGAATTTTGCTCGGAATTTGATTTCAGTTTCTAGACTTGTACCTTTCGGATATTCTTTTAACTTTATGGACTCTGGTTTTAGTGTTTGCAGAAATTCTAAAGTTATTGGTAATGGTATTTTGTCTGATAATTTATATCGTCTTTGTTTACAAAATGATACCACTCAAAACACTATGCATGTTAGTACTGGTTTAAAAAGAAGTATTATAAATGAGGAGTCCTCTATGTTATGGCACAGGAGATTGGGACACATCTCCATTGAGAGGGTCAAGAGATTGGTAAAGGAAGGGGTACTTAGTACTTTAGACTTTACCGATTTTGAGACTTGTGTTAGTTGCATTAAGGGAAAGCAAACTAACAAATCTAAGAAAGGTGCTAAGAGGAGTTCTGACCTACTAGAGATCATACACACGGATATATGTTGTCCGGATATGAACGCTAACGATCCGAAATACTTTATTACCTTTATTGATGATTATTCACGATATATGCGTCTTTACTTACTTCGTTCCAAAGACGAAGCTTTAGATGCCTTTAAAATTTTTAAGGCTGAAGTAGAGAAACAGTGTGATAAACACATTAAGATTGTGAGATCAGATAGAGGTGGTGAGTACTACGGTAGATATACTGAGGATGGACAAGCATCTGGTCCTTTTGCTAAATTTCTTCAAGAGCATGGGATTGTTGCCCAATACACTATGCCTGGTTCTCCGGATCAGAATGGTGTAGCAGAAAGAAGGAATAGGACATTAATTGAAATGGTGCGTAGTATGAGAAGTAATATTAAACTTCCTTCATTTTTGTGGGTTGATGCGCTAAAGACGGCTGCGTATATATTAAATCGGGTTCCTTCCAAGGCTGTCTCTAAGACGCCTTTTGAGTTATTCAAAGGTTGGAAACCGAGTTTACAACATATACGCGTTTGGGGATGTCCGTCTGAGGTGAGAATTTACAACCCACAAGAAAAGAAACTAGACCCAAGGACTCTTAGTGGACATTTAATTGGATATGCCGAAAAGTCCAAAGGTTATAGGTTCTATTGTCCGTCTCATAGTACCAGGATTGTGGAATCTAGAAATGCAAAATTTCTAGAGAATGACTTGATCAGTGGGAGTACTATAGGAGTTGAACCTGAAAAGGATCAACATGAAGCTTCACCCTCTGTTTTGAGTGACATGTTGGTTATTGATCACGGTCCTGAAGTACGACCGGAGGTTCAACAACCAAATACAGAAATTCCACAAAATGTCGATCAAAATATAGTAGATCATAATGAGGAAGAAATTCCATTAAGAAAATCTACTCGAGAGAGGAGATCGGCGATTCCTGACGACTATGAAGTATATCTACAAGAGTCGGATTGCAGTGTTGGAGCTGATAATGATCCTATGTCATTTTCACAAGCCATAAGTTCTACATATTCAAACTTATGGATGGATGCTATGAAAGATGAGATGAACTCTATGGCATCTAATCGAGTTTGGGATCTCGTCGAGTTGCCTAATGGTGTAAAAACCATTGGATGTAAGTGGGTTTTTAAAACTAAAAGGGACTCACTTGGCAACATCGAGAGACATAAGGCAAGACTCGTTGCTAAAGGGTTCACTCAAAGAGAAGGGATTGACTACACAGAGACATTCTCTCCTGTGTCTAAGAAAGATTCTCTTCGAGTTGTCATGGCATTAGTAGCTCATTTTGACTTCGAGCTACATCAGATGGATGTGAAAACGGCATTTCTTAATGGCAATTTAGAGGAAGAGGTTTACATGAAACAACCTGAAGGATTCTCCTCTAAAGACGGTGACCATTTGGTTTGTAAGCTAAATAAATCCATATACGGTTTGAAACAAGCCTCCCGACAATGGTATAAGAAGTTCCATGAAGTAATTTCTTCATTCGGTTTTGAAGAAAATATCATGGATCAATGTATATACCTTAAGGTCAGTGGGAGTAAGATTTGTTTCCTTGTGTTATATGTGGATGATATTCTGCTAGCAACCAATGATAAGGGGTTGCTATATGAGGTGAAACAATTTCTTTCAAATAACTTTGATATGAAAGATATGGGTGAGGCATCTTATGTCATTGGCATTAAGATCCATAGAGATAGATCCCGAGGCATTTTAGGCTTGTCTCAGGAGGCCTATATCAACAAAGTGCTTGAAAGATTTAGAATGAAAGATTGTTCACCAAGTGTAGCACCTATTGTGAAAGGTGACCGATTCAGTTTAGACCAGTGCCCAAGGAATGATTTGGAAAGAGAACAAATGAAAAATGTTCCTTATGCTTCAGCTGTTGGTAGCATTATGTATGCTCAAGTCTGTACCAGACCTGACATTGCATATGTTGTTGGAGTATTAGGCAGATATCAGAGTAACCCAGGCATCGATCACTGGAAGGCTGCAAAGAAAGTGTTGAGATACCTTCAGGGTACTAAAGATTACATGCTTATGTATAGACGGACTGATAGTCTTGAAGTGGTGGGGTATTCCGACTCAGACTTTGCTGGTTGCATTGATTCACGAAAATCCACATCTGGATATGTGTTTATGCTAGCTAACGGAGCTGTATCATGGAGGAGTACTAAGCAGACATTGACAGCCACCTCTACTATGGAGGCCGAGTTCGTTTCTTGTTTTGAGGCTACCTCACATGGTGTTTGGCTGAAAGGTTTCATATCTGGGCTAAGAGTTGTTGACTCTATTAGCAGGCCGATTCGAATGTATTGTGATAATTCAGCTGCGGTATTTATGGCTAAGAATAACAGAAGTGGAAGTCGAAGTAAACACATCGACATTAAGTATTTGGCCATAAAAGAGCGTGTTCAGGAAAAGAAAGTGATCATAGAACACATTAGCACTGATTTGATGATTGCAGATCCCTTGACTAAAGGCATGCCACCTAAGGGTTTTCAGGGTCATGTAGTGAATATGGGACTTGGTCCCATAATGTGATACATTCATTTATATTATGTTTTTCGAAACTTTCATTTAGTTGGATATTTTCTCCTTTAGTTATATACGTACGTTCTTTGGTTATTTATTTTATTGAGAAATATCATTATGTTTTGACCTAGAGTAAACATATGGTTTATTCATTAAGTTAAGTATGAGTAGTGAGAGACTAAGTATATCGTAATACATGGAAGATTAATTCTCGTCCCAGGGAATTCGTCGCTATGATTCGTATATGAAGTTCCTCTCTGTTAAATGGGCCAAGTGGGAGAATGTTGGATTTTTATAATTAATTGATTAGATATTATTATTAATAATATTAATAGTCTTATACAAATCCTAATTATATGTCCCATTAAAGAGACAGTCATTCTATGGACTCTTAATTCTCTCCCATCTAGGAAACTACTCCCTTATTTGAGTTGTGTTCAAACACTGCTCTTTGATGGAAAAAGCAGTATATAAGAGAATGCATATTCTGATTAATTAGGTCACTAAATCTACTCTCCTTTAAGATAACTACACCATCTAAATAAGTGAGCAGTGAGGGTTTGGAACCGAAATCAGAAATCAGATTAATACTTTGGGGTTGATAAAGCTGTTCAGGAATCCAATTAGCAATGGCTGGAGGTTTTATTTTCGATCCTATTTATCGCTTCCGCTTTATTTAATCAGTTGTATGTTATTCAGTAATATTAAACATACTAATTAAGAATAAAATAACTTACAGCGGAAGCTACAACGTTGCTGCTAGCATGTACTCAGGCAATCAATATGGGGTTTCTTCACTTGGATGCAACTTCGGATTGTATGGCTTTGGTACTTCAAGCTAACGGATGTGGGATTCTTGATAAAGACATCACAACGTCCGTCAAAAATTTTCTTAATGTTATTTCTTCTTGTCACTGTGTGTCCTTAAGTCACTATCCTAGGTCTCTTAACAGGTCGGCACATGCTATAGCTAAGGCTTTAGTGTAAGGCTTGCCATAATCAACTGACAAAAAAAAAAAAAAACCTTTTATTTGTTCGCAAAGACGATGTAGCGTTGCGCCTTTGAAAAATTTAGACAATTGGCTGGAGCTGGTGAGGGCTTTATAAGTTACAACAACTCTTCGTTACGACGGGTATATTAGTCACAAGATTGCGACGGGTTAAATATTAACCACGTGGATGAATAAAACAAAAGATTCTGCTACTTCTTGGATAGTTGTTTTTGTCTTATCTAGCCCACATTTGTATTACTTGACCCGTAGCAAGCTTGCGACGGATATGCCCGTCATAAAAGTATTACTTGATCCGTCGCAAGCTTACCACGGAATGTCCGTCACAAATGAGAGTTTGTGTATAAGTTATAACCGAATAAGTGAATATTATAATAATTAGCCTCTCTTTAAAACGACAATAATTGCCTTAATTAAGATGAAAACATGTTAAATATGCTCTTACTAATAACCTAATTATTATTATTATTATTTTTTTATTTTTTTATATAAAAACGGGACTTTTATTAAAGACGAAAAGAAAGATTACATGAAATTGGTGGGCACCCAAGATACAAGTTGGGCGTCCACTCCCTTAGTAATAGCAAAACTAAGGTGAGAAAAAATAAAAGCAGCGGCCCACGATCCGGCATCTTGGGACACAGAAAACTTATGAATCCGCTTGAGTAAGGAAACAACATCTTCCCCCAATATCCACCTCCCGACCAGCAGAGATCCCCGACCGGAAGCAGATACTAAGAGATCTAGGAGAGCATCATGAACCAGGTTATGCCGATGTTTGACACCAAAAGCACTAACACAAGAGACAACATGATCCCCGAATGAAAATATCCCATTAAAAACCCGGGAACAAGCAGAACAAGGCACGAACACCGAGAACAACGGAACACCCAGCCGATAACTGAGCACGCACCGATAAGTCCTACTGTTCATAGTCTGCCCCAAACCAGAAATAGAGACCACACACAACCAATCAGATGATCACTGCTAGGCAAATTGCAAATTTTTTCTTCAAAATTTTTTATTTTGCCTACTTTTACCCGATTACCTTTGATTAATATTTTAGCCCCCGTTAAAAAAATCCAAATAAATCTCAAAAGAGTCCAAGGCGACCGACCATGCTATCCCCTTGCCTCTAAAGATGTGTTTAACTAACCCAATTCATTTTTTCACTCAAATGCCGTCGGGATACCGGATTGTGGCTGTTAATGAGACGAGACGAGACAGCTCGCGAGCAACTCGAGATTGGCTCGGTCAAAGCTCGATTCGTATGAGCTCGACTCGAGCTCGGGATCGGCTCAAGAGCTTAATGAGTCAAGCCGACCAAAGTCTGGCTCGACTCGAAAAGCTCGCGAGCGGCTCAAACATTTGAGATTACATAAGATATTAACCATATTTTATAAAAATATGCTCATTTTTAAAAAATATTTTATCATTATTATATCTTTGTTGTATATATATCAAATATTTTGTAGATTTGCTAAATGTTTTTACGTAAAATTTTCAAACCTGATTATTATAAATATCGGAAGAAAAAAATTAAAAAAAGAAACAATTTTATATAGCTCGATTTGGCTCGAACTCGTGTTAAAACGCATTTTTTTTCAAGAGTTTTGATAATTGAGCATAAGCCGGGCAAGGCTAAGCTCGGGCTCGGCTCGTTAACACTCCTACCGGATACCATCATCTAATTTACACTATGCATGTGAGAAACAGGATACCATCATCTAATGTACACTAATCATCATAATCATCATTATTCTTTTATATATTAAAGAATCTTGTAAAACCGCTGATGTGGCACAATGTGGTTTTAGAATTAGTCTAGTGAAACTCTCTCATTCAACCTCAGAATTTTAGTTTTTTTCAGCCAATAACGTGAACAATAGTAGCCATTTCACCTTCCATTAACGATTTTTATACCACCTCACAATTATTACTCCTATTAACATTGTCATATGTTATCTTATTATATATTATCAACAATTTTTTTAAATTTTCGTTTTTATTTTAAATATACATGTTCAATAAATAAAATTTCTGGTTATATATACAATAAATATAATTTGTCATCTTCTTTTAAAATAAAAGTACACAGTCCCGTGATTTTTCACGGGTGTTACACTAGAAAATAAAATGCTGAACACAACCTTCATTATGAACTAGCGTAACACCCGTGAAAATTCACGGGTTGTTCAATTTTAATTTTGAAGGAAAATGATCAATCAAAATTGTTAGATATATAAATAATATATGTGGTGTATATGTAAATACTTTAAAGAAAAATAAAAAAGTACATCTATAACATAAGATATATAAAAACACGTTGACATTAAAGTTTGACGTATAACTTGAAAAGCGTAAAATATAATTAAAAAATGTAAACTTATAACTTTTCCAATAAAAGGAGGTTTTAGTAATAGAATAGAAAAATATATAAGGGGTGAAAAAGATTAAGTGAGATAAAATAAGATTTAGGAAAGAGAAAGAATAAAAGATAAATAAGGTAAAAAAGAGAAATTTAAGTAATTATATGGTTGGAATATTAATTAATAATTTGATATTTAATGGAAGCTGACATGACTGTTATTATCAACGTTATTGACCGAAAAAAAACTGAAATTATGAGGTTGAATAAGAGAGCTCCATTAGCCTAATTCTGAAACGTGGTTGCACCACGTCAGCAGTTTTACATTTTGCTTTTATATATATAACTAGGTTTAAACCCGTGAAATTCACGGGGCTACTTTTTAAATTTTAAATGAATATATATAGTTATAGACTTATAGCTAAGATATAAGGATTAGGCAGTAATTAATTTTGAATTATTAACTATAAATGAGTAAGACTTGCAATAAAATTAGTACGTATGCTTAAAATGAGTGTGACTGTGTAATTCAAATGGTTATAAGACTTGGTTAATAAAAATAGTAATTTAAAAGTTGGGTTAATTAATAATTTACATTTGATTTTATTAGCAAAAAGATACATATATCAAACAACAGTGATTGCGTGGGAGAGTTCGATATTGCGAGATACTCCTGTTTTATAAAAGAACTCATTTATTATATTAAATAAATAGTTTTATTAACAAAATGGATACTCTTACGGTTTAAATAAATTCGTTACTCCTATTAATTTGTACTTTAGTTTTTATAGTGATAGAATATGGAATATTTCATTCATATTCTATAATTGATTTTATTCCATATACTATCCCATTGATTTCGCAATCTTCAGTATAATTTATTTACTTTTTTTAAAAAAAAGGTCATCACCTATTATAAAAAATGTCAAAATGGAATAATGTAATATAGTAACAACTCCGTGATTTGTTATTATATTGCATTATTCCATGATTTGTTATTGCGTTATCCCGTGAACGAAAATTACTGAAAAGATTATTCAAAAAATCTTGCAAAACATCATTGCATTCCTAAAATATTGACAGTAAGGAATATTATGGAATATTGCAATCTTGACTATTAGTTGCTTAAATCTGTATTTTTTTTGGATTTTTTTTGGAAATCTTCAAGTAGCTCTGAAATCGTGCCACGTCAGACGAAGGTTGTTTTTAGTGATGTCATGTCAGCAGATTGGCTTCTGCATTAGGGATTGTAATTTAGTTAGGGTTTTGTACGCTTAATCTCTGTTGTTTGATTGCGTTTACAGTTCGTAGAGGAATTTCAGTGTCGTGATATCGGATTCGAAGCATTGTCGGAATCATGGTAAGTAGGTTATCAATGATTGCGGATGACAATTATAGCAGGTTCAGTAGGATCTTTACATGCATCAACAAACGCCTGAACTAAGCTAATATAATTGTTCCATACCGAGCATGCGATTTTCTCCTTCCTGAGAATATTCTTTATAATCAGATTATTATAAATTCTTATACTCAAATATTTATAAACATGTGACAATGAAATATAAAAGTAGCATAATTTTTACCTAACATTCTCTATGTATATTGTCATCCAACTATTTCCATTCTTTGTTGATCGGACTTCTCCGACTCCGGAAAATTTTCCAATGACATCTGCGTGAGTTTAAAAAGTTTGCGGTTAGTTTAATAAGTTATATAATAAATAAACATTTTATAATGATTTGATTTTTGGATGTACCTATGTAATGTTCATCAGATATTGTTTCTGATAGAATGTCACGAAAGTCCACAAACTTGAATCCATATTGTGGGATGGGTAGATCTTGAACCTCTTTAACTATTGTTGGATATGAAAAGTAGATGCGTAGTTCAGCAGAAGTTGCAATTTCAGCGCCCTTATTTGCTTCCACAGTGAATCTTGATAATTTGTATAAATGTCCCTCGTTGATCTTGTTCTTGAATTTGTTAATGATACTTTTGCGGATAGTAGCCTGAATTATATTTTCCTGAAAATTGTATTCTAGAATATTAGTAAATAGTACATAGTCGATTAAAAAAAGTCAATTAAACGTTAGTACCTCCGAATCAAATAAAAGCATCTCCAATGATAGAGTATCATCTTTGTTGTAGAAACTTTCTCTCTCCCAAAGGTGTACAACCCGTACCACAATTTCTGCAGTAAGGATCTCCGAAGTCAAGTGACGTATGGCAACAGGGGTGCAATTCAAAGCCATAACACAATTTTGGTTGCTTAAGGTATTTCTTAATATTAGTTAATGGTGAATGAAGGAGAGATTTTTTATCATATATAATTATCTTAATAGTAGTTAACGATGAGAGATTTTTTACGTTCTGTCATTGTTTCCAAAAATTATTATTTTATTATCAATTATCATTATTATCATTATTATATGCAGAAGCCCATATGCAAAAGGAAAGAAGAGGGAAGAGCCGTGTTGACTGAAGAATAATGATGATTTGATTTGATACACCGGATTTTTATTATTATAATTATTCTTATTATTTTATTATCAATTTGATTTGATATCCAAAAATCTTGTGATTCCATTTGAAAAATCTTGGAATTTATGGCGGATTCTAGAATATACCATATCTTGTATACCATATACCATATCTTGAATGTTATTGGACGTTAATTGAAATGGAATTAACTTGAGTCAAAGTAAATGGAATTTATGGAGTGAAATCTTGTTAGAGAAAACATTTGTCATATATGGCGTATCTTTTATCTTTTAACCGTGAAGTTCACGGTTTTCTATTTATGGAGTGAAATCTTGTGATTCCATAGATTTAGGCCGTGAAATCTTGGAATTTATGGCGTATTCTAGAATATACCATATCTTGTATACCATATACCATATCGTGAATCTTATTGGACAATAGCTCTAGGATGAATCTAATTGGACAATAGCTCTAGGATGCTTTATAACGCGACACGTAGGACAAAGCTTTTATCTAGTCATGCCATGTCAGCAGCTTGGCTTCTGCATTAGATAAATATATGATGAGAGACCTTCATTATGCCAGGATTGTGTTGGTTGTAAGAACGCATTTTAATGCCCGCCTTTTTACAGAATTTGAAATATAACACTGACATTAACTCACCATTATTTTTTCAATAAGTTTAACAACTTTAAGACACTCACAAAATATTAACGATCTTAATAAAACGAAAACTTCAAGGTGTACTTATGAACAATTTTGATTATATAATTTACGTCTTCTTTTAAAAAAATACACAATCCCGTGATTTTTCACGGGTGTTACACTAGTTACAATATATTTCAGCGGGGGCAAACTAGTATTGCCATAAGTGAAATTTGAAAATCGAAATTTTAACTAAAAAAATTGAGTTTCCTTTTTTAACTAAAAAATTTGACGAAGAATCAATGAATGTCATAATCCTGCTACTGGCCTACATTATCAGCATTTAAGACTAAATTTGCAAATGAAAGATACCTTCGGCTGAGGAAAAGTATATGCATTTGGAGTGTTTTGCTAAGAAGGTGACTTAGAAAGCTTGCTTGACTATTGAATGGTAAACAGTCAGTGGATCACATCCATTACAAGAACACTTCTTTAATCTTCTTTCTGCCAGAGGAAATCTTTGTCGTTGTCGCTGTACTCGCTGCTATAATCGTTATTCCCGGAATGTTTCCTAATAACTCCTCCCTCCAATTCATTTCAATCACCATCTTCTCTATCTTTCTTGTTTTGCCTTTCTCAACTGGTTTTGATGATGAGTATATAACATGCACTTCAGCATTATTTTCATGCGGAAAAAACATTTCAGCAGTTGGGTACCCGTTTTGGGGAGATGATAGGCCTAAATATTGCGGCCACCCGTCCTTGCAGCTTCAATGCCTTTCCACTGAAGACGGAGGCCGAGCTCAACTAGTCATTGACAGAGGAATGTATGGTAATTACAATGTTTCCAACATGAAAGGTAATCAGCTAAACATTACCCTTAAGCTCCAAGTGCTCCAAGACATTCCTTGCAGTTTCAACATCACGGAATTCAGCGACCTCTTCAAGTTTACCTCAAGCGATGACAAAATTACGTTAATCTACAGTTGCCCAAAAGACGTATCACTGGATAATCTTCATGCTTCAGTTCCATGTTCCGCAACTGCAGCTGTTAATCAGGCTTATTACCTGAATAACGTTTCAGCAGGAAAGGAATATGCAGCTTGTAAATCATTTGAGTTCCCAGTTGATAAGAAGGTGTTGGATCTTTATAACAATGGAGAAACGGGTGGACTTAGCCAAGTCGTGGAGCAGGGATTTGAGGTGAATTATGCATATTCCTCAGATTGTATCGAATGTAATTATTCGGGTGGTACCTGTGGTTCATCCGAGCGTTCGGATTTTCAATGCTTGGCCTTCACGGCTGAAAAGAATTATGTTTGTATGTGCCTCTCACCCATATGTTTTAATTGATGATTTTAATTTGCAGGTTGTTTTTGTAGACTCATGCTCTGTTTGGTAAACAATATATTGGTTAAATTTCAGCATATTTGAGACATCTAGCATGTTTGACTTACCAATATGCTATTTAGAGTGTTTGATTAATGACATATTGAAATAGTATATTGGGGTCCAATATGTTATTTTACAATATGCTCCTACCAGCATGTTGGATTAGCATATTATAAAGAAAAAAATTGTCTTATTTACCCTCTTAATAAAATATTAACATTCCTTTTATATATTTAATAAATAATTTTCCATGTCCTTATATGTCCTTTTATAAAGATTTTAGACAATCTGCTAATTTAAACTGTCAATTACCAAACACCTCTAAAATAATTCTGCTAAATAATCTGCTGGTCAAATCCGCTAAATCATTCTGCTAGTCAAATTTGCTTTTAAAATCTGCTTCTGTCAATATTAATCCGTTGTTTACCAAACATGGGTTTATGCTCTTGTTTGGTAAACAACATATTGGCCAAATTTCAGCATATTTGAGAGATTTAACATGTTTGGCTTACCAATATGTTATTTAGAGTGTTTGGTTAATGACATATTGAAATAGTATATTAGGATCCAATATGCTATTTATAATATGCTGCTCCTACCCTATTAGAAAGAAAAAAATTATCATATTTACCCTCTTAATAAAATACTAACATTCCTTTTATATATTTAATACATAATTTTTTCATGTCCTTATATATCTTTTTACAAAGATTTTAGACAATCTGCTAATTTAAACTGTCAATTACCAAACACCTCTAAAATAAGTATGCTAAATAAATCTCCTAGTCAAATCCGCTAAATCATTCTAGTAGTCAAATATGCTTTTTAAATCTAGTTCTGCCAATATTAATCCGCTGTTTACCAAACAAGACCTTACTTTTTAAGAAAATACTATGCTACTACTAGAGTTGGCAGTGGGCCGTGCTGGGCCGGCCCACCGTGCCAGAACCTATAAAATGGTCCGTTTGTGCCGTGCTTTTTGGCCCACCGTGTCTTCTCGTGACTGAAAGTCTAGTCGCGGCCCGCCCATGGCACGGTGGATTTGCATGCCGTGCCGTGCCTGGCCCATGGGCCGGTCTTGCCATGTTCATGGGCCGGCCCGCGTGCTACATACTTTTTTTAATAAAACAATTTTTTTACTTGTTCACTTGTTTTATTGTATTTTTAATGTGTACGATTTAATCAAATAATTAAGAAAAGATGAAAAAAAAAGAATTTGTTATTAAACGATGTTAAAAAATACCTCAATCTTTTATTAAAAAGTATGAAACGATACAAGTTTATTTAATTAAAAATACAATAAAACGATTAAGAAACGATATTAATTAGTAATTAGTAATTACGTTTGCTTGAACTTCCGAATTTCCGATTCAACAAACCCAATTAACTATTTTATATAACTAATTATTTATATTACTAATTATTTTATATAAGATTTTTATATGTTTATAAGTTATATGGTTATTGTATAATTGTAAGAATTATATAATAATTAAGAATTTAAGATAAGTAGAAGTGAAAAGGAGAATAAGAGATAGATTGAATTGTGAAAAATGAAGCCCACCGTGCCTCAGACCGAGCCGGTCGTGCCGGGTCGGCGTGCCATGGCCCCCTAGGGATGTCATTGGGGCGGGTATAAGTGGATACCGCCCCGCACCCGCACCAGTTGGGGCGGGGATGGTTTGAGCTTTGGCGGGTGGTGGGGCAGGGACGGGTACGAAAATTGTACCCGCCATGGGTAATGGGGCGGGGATGGTTTTTGCGTGTTACCCACTTCATACCCGCCAACTATTACAAAAATTAATACAATTATTACGATATTTTACAAATATTATTTTTTTATAATAAAGATGTACTGTTAAAAATAGCTATTTTATAAAGTATTTTACCAACTTCTTCGGTAAATAACTAAAATTATATAAACAAATTCCTGAAATTAGAAATTAATAGTGATCAAATCAACTTGTACGAAAAAAGACCGGAAAAATTAATGGTATAACGGGTTAATGGGTAGGTGGGGCGGGGATGGTTTTGGAAACTTGTACCCGCCATGGATGGTGGGGCGGGGATGGTTTTGAAAATTTGTTCCCGCCATGGGTGGTGGGGCGGGGATGGGTACGAGGTTTTCTTGATGGGTACGGGTACGGGGGAGCCTATATCCAGCACCGCCCCGCCCCAATGACATCCCTATGACCCACCGTGCTTCGGGCCGTGCCGTGCCTAGGCACGGATTTTTCGAAAATTGTGCGTCGCGGGCCCGGAGGTAGCCCGACCGTGCTCGTGCCGTGCCGCCTCGAAAGCGCCGTCGGGCCGGGCCGTGCCGTGCCCCGTGCTGGGCCGTGCCGCCCACCGTGCCTCAGCCCATAATGCCATCTCTAGCTACTACTATTCATTCTTCATATTTGCAATATATGATGTATCTGTGATGACCAACTTAGCTCTGAAAATAAATAAATCCGATTATCCCCCTCCGAAACTGATCTAAAATTGGATCGTATATATCTGATCCAGCTCTTTTCAGAGGTTTCGAAAATTATGGCCAATATTGATAGTTCACTCATTTACCATATTGAATCTTTGCCGGCGCTTAGTAATATTGCTGTTATGTTATAAATCTTATAATTATATTTATAAGAAACTGATTTTGCATTGTTTAAATTTTTTCTACAGCATTACTCAATTATATACTTACCGCGATTATTGTCGGATCAGGTAAAACAGAGTTAATTCTAAGATACATCTCCATCATAATTCCTTCATAGACCTACCGAATACTTTGATACAAATTTTATTTTGTGCAGCCTGTTTAGTATCTGGGTGCTGCCTCAGAAGGAGATCAAGCAGTAAATTTAGCATTTTCTGGAAATCAAAGGCCGCAAAATGTCCAAATGTTGACGCCTTCTTACAAATCTATGGTTCCTTGGCTTTAACAAGGTTCGCATATGCGGATATAAAGAAAATGACTCGTGGTTTCATTTACAAACTCGGTGAAGGTGGTTTTGCTATTGTATACAAAGGCAAGCTATCAAATGGTAGCCTCGTGGCCGTGAAGGTGTTGAAACAATCCAAGGGAAACGGGGAAGATTTCCTCAACGAGGTAGCCAGCATCAGTAGAACTAACCATGTCAATGTCGTTACTCTTTTAGGTTTTTGCTTTGAGGGTAACAAACGAGCGTTGATATATGAATATATGCCAAACGGGTCTCTTGAAAAATTCGCATTTCATGGCGCAAGTGCTGGCAATCAATCCTTGCCTTGGGAAACACTTCTTAATATCGCGATGGGTATTGCAAGAGGTCTTGACTATTTGCACCGAGGCTGTAATGCTCGGATATTACATTTTGACATCAAGCCTCACAACATTTTACTGGATGACGAGTTCTGTCCTAAGATATCAGATTTCGGGTTAGCCAGGTTATGTCCCTTACGAGAAAGTTCTATATCAATGCTAGAAACAAGGGGGACTATAGGTTATATAGCTCCGGAAGTCTTTTGCAGGACTATTGGTGGCGTGTCTCACAAATCCGATGTTTATAGCTTTGGGATGATGGTTCTAGATATGGTTTGTGGTCGGAAGAATTTATCAGCTGATCGGGAAAGAAGTAGTGAAGTGTATTTTCCACAATGGATATACAATCGACTTGAAGTTGAGAATGAATCTCCGTTTGAAGGAACGAGAAATGGTGAAGAAAAGGTGTTACAAAGAAAGATGATTTTGGTGAGTTTGTGGTGCATTCAGACTTATCCATCAGATCGACCATCAATGAGTCGGGTAGTAGATATGCTACAAGGGTCCCTTGAGTCGATAGAGATGCCTGCCATGCGAAATTTCTCTAATCTTCCAAGTTTGTCGCTACAACTTACTTCTGAAACTCTCGCTGAAACCGTCATTGAGATTTGAGAGTGGCAGATAATTAACACAGTTCTTATTGTCATATTTTAAATGTGTAATTATCAGAATAAACTATTAAACTGTATGCGAATGTGAATGTGATGTGTAAACTGTATGCGTAATTTGACAGACAAGCCGATTATGAGATTTGATCGGAAATAGGTAGTAGAGGAAGAACAGAAGAGCCAAGCAAATAACCGCGTCTGTTTTGTCAAGTCTATCATAAAAAAAGTTTCCAATTATTCAATTCTATCAAATCCGTCAAACTATCCTCTCCAGAGTCCAGTCAAGACTCAAGACTAATCATGAAAGCTACTTTGTCTGATGAGTGTGTTGGAAGTGTATGCTTCAAAAGAAGCGTCACACAAGTTCCGAAACTAATTGTTCGGTCTACTATATTTGAATGTGTGTTTTCTCATACTGATTGTTGTGGTTTTCTAAGGATGACTACGTTTTTCCAAGGGTGATTGTACAATCTTCTAAAAAAATATTTACGAGACATAATAAATTATCGTCTAGATCCTTCCTACCTCTCATATAAATAGAGTGTTGAACTCTCATTTTATATACAACAATTCACTCACATTCTCCCTTCTTCTAAAATCTCTCTAAATTTGTTCTTAGCTGATTTTGGCAACATTCTGTTAGTAGTCCTCATTCCGAGCCTTTGTCGTACACCTTAGACTCGGACGTCGTGTAACCCTGGGGGTTGGTTGCCAAGAGGCCGTGTGTAATTGAGCGGGGCAAATTCAACTTTAGGGCAGTGATTCTTATCACGCCACGACTTCTTTCCTAAAGTTCTGTAAGTTTTATTCTTTAATTGTTCGTATAATAGTCATACCGCCTACAGTCTAAAGTTGAATTTGAATTTTTTTTTCCCTTTCTTGCTCGTGAAAATTTTATCTTAGACGATATGACTATGCCGACGTCTCTAGCATTGGTTTTTCATACCTTCTTTTATCTAAAGTAGAAGTTTATTTTATTTTACAAAGTACGTAATTATTCGAATTGTGGGAATATAGCAACTGGTTATCATTTTATATTGGAAAATTAGGATGACTATTTTTAGCATATTTCCTTTGATCATGAGATGCATTCATGCATTGTATTTTCTGATATTGAGAAATTGTGTCATACTTTGCAGTTTTTTGCACCATTTTGCACAAGCATATACGTAAAAAAAAAAAAAAAAATGCTACATGTCTACATTTACATTAGTTTCCTTTCCTTTTTCTTAATTGATAAGGAAGACAATTTAATGAAGTTTTTTTTTTTTTTTTTTTTTTTTTTTTATATTACGTCACTATCATTTGTTTCATGAAAATTTTAAGTAAATTGGTAACACATTATTTTCTTGAGATTTCCATAGGTTCTAATATCGTGTTGAAGCACAATTATTTTTGACATACATTGAGAATGGACATTCTAATAATGTGGTCATATTACTATTATATAATTGTCTCTTATATAGTCTCAATGCATTGTTTGGTTTGGCTAGTATTGCTTTGGTTTGGAATATTAATGTTTCAAAATTTATAATTTCAAGTCTTTTAAAAAAAAAAAATGTGAAAGTGTGAATTCTCATTTTTTGCATACATGGTGATTAATTATTATAGAATTTTGATACACTTACATTTTACATTTTATGGTCCATTATAATATTAATGCATGTCACAGTTCCTCTCTTGCGAATGTTATGCGAGAATAATTATGTCTTGGCACAATAATTATGTGTGACAATTCTTGGTAATGGACATTTACCAGTTTATGACCATCTTTCTAATTATCTAAAAGTGTTGTTTAATGTGCTCAAATGATTATCTATAATAATGGATTTTTTTTTATTAGTTGATGTGTTTACTAATGACATGATTGATAGAATGTTAAACATTATATGTTGTCATTTTTCTTTGTGTACAACATGACAACATGTGGGGGAAGTAGATTAATGTTCTATCTATTAAATAGCTAAACTTCTTTGTAAAAGTTTTATCCATCCTTGATCCTTAAGTTCTGAAAAACATATCCCATATATATGATATACTTGGAAATATATGGAGCGCGTTAAAAGATTTTTTGTATGTATTGAGCAATACACAATTGGATCTTATATAATTTGTTATGGATATGTTGTTATGACAATGAATAATCTGACATCTTGGTTTATGAGTTTAATAGATACTCATATGATAATGTTGATCTCTGACATAAAGGTATCTTTGATCATTGTGTTATGTCATCATGTATATTAGCGTTGAAGAATAAATTTTGTCTATTTTCACTGCTTTGAAGTTTGTTGTCGAGTCGGACATTTTATAAACTTTACGTAATATTGCACTGTCAATTCTTGTGAGAGTGATTGATCTCATTAGAGGATGTTTGTTAAGGCTTTAACATAAGTCAAGGATTGTGGGGGGTGTCTAGTGAAGGTAATACTCCTTTTATCTTTGTCATTATACAAGTGAGTTTCAATGTTGGAATAGTGGTGATAATGTCAATTACATGGGATTGACTGATAGTTGTGAATACTCTAATATTGAGATTGCTTATATCTGTTTTTCTGTTTAAGAAATTTATCAACGATTATTTGGTAATACATGTTGGAGTAATAATTCTGTTTTTCGGTTTAAATTTTTGTTTTGAACCAAGAAGAGGTAAAAGACGCATAAATTATATTTATTTGAGTTTGGAAAATGGTGTCTTTCATAAGACTATTCTCACAAGTTATAAATGCATAATTGCATTGTTGGATATGCAATGGAGTATGCATACATTGTGAAGAATTTGCAGGATAAAAAGCTGAATAGTTAAGTGGTTGTATTATTCCGTTGTGAGAATATTTAAACTTTATTAATTTTCTGCATCACAATCCCACGCATACGAATATATGGTTGATTATCAAGAGTGATGGATGATCTGATCGGATAATGGATTCACAAAGGTTGTGAATTGTAAGTGGATATTGAGATCCCTTGCGGAAAATACGATCAATTAATATCAACGGGTTCACAAAGTTGTGAATTGTAAGTGGATATTGAGATCCCTTACACACTGTTTTATCATGATAGTACGTACGTAAAATGTGAAGAGGATATTGAGATCCTCCTACTAATGACCATGGTAGAAGTTGGTGCTGGTGGCACCACGAGGAATGGGTTTAAAGCCTATTGGGAGTAAATCGTGACGGGGCTCCCCCACTTGGGTTTACCAAGTTTAATGGGTCAAACGAAGTCACGAGGATCTCATGCTATAATACTACTACCATTCCTATTATAATAAAGTGATGTAGTATTCTTTTATGCATTGTGTTGCATTGTGGTTTATCTGTCATGTGAGGAAGGCTGAGCTAAGCTCTTAATAAGTCCATAGTCCTTGTTTAAGGGTGGTTTGTGACAGTCAAACTTGATGGATTTACCTATGTGAATGTGGGGGAAATGCCCTACCCCCTATGAGGTCTTTAGGCTTTAAGACCTCTAGAGCGTTCACGAGAACCTAGGCACGTGAGGGGCACCATCATCTTATGACATTTCGCGAGGACGAACACAGATTCGAATGCAGGTTTGTGCGCAGCTATCTGTATACAACCCACCGAGGAGAGTCCAAAGCCTTTGTGCAACTCGACACGGCTGTAGCAGGTAATTGTATGCACTGGGTGACAATTCAATTCCTAAGGAACATTGTCATCTTAAAACTTACGTTCCATTGCCTTATATCAACTAATTCGTTTTCTTCTTTTGAATCATGTGGGGGATTGTTGGAAGTGTATGCTTCAAAAGAAGCGTCACACAAGTTCCGAAACTAATTGTTCGGTCTACTATATTTGAATGTGTGTTTTCTCATACTGATTGTTGTGGTTTTCTAAGGATGACTACGTTTTTCCATGGGTGATTTTACAATCTTCTAAAAAAATATTTACGAGACATAATAAATTATCGTCTGGATCCTTCCTACCTCTCATATAAATAGAGTGTTGAACTCTCATTTTATATACAACAATTCACTCACATTCTCCCTTCTTCTAAAATCTCTCTAAATTTGTTCTTAGCTGATTTTGGCAACGTTCTGTTAGTAATCCTCATTCCGAGCCTTTGTCGTACACCTTAGACTCGGACGTCGTGTAACCCTGGGGGTTGGTTGCCAAGAGGCCGTGTGTAATTGAGCGGGGCAAATTCAACTTTAGGGCAGTGATTCTTATCACGTCACGACTTCTTTCCTAAAGTTTTGTAAGTTTTATTCTTTAATTGTTCGTATAATAGTCATACCGCTTACAGAGTGATGACCAAGTAATTGAAGTGCGTCCGTTGAGTCTTTTGTTAAGAAGATGACTAAAATACATGAAGGCTCCCTCAACAATTCGACTAAATGTTGTTTGTTCGCAAAGACGATGTACCGTTGCGCCTTTGAAAATTTTAGACAATTGGCTGGAGCTGGTGAGGGCTTTATAAGTTACAATAAGTCTTCGTTACGACGGGTATATTCGTCATAAGATTGCGACGGGTTAAATATTAACCACTGATACGTGTCGTTTGCGCATACAAATTAACAATTTATAAAACCTATCTTAACCTCAAAAATAACAACATAGTAAAGGATAAGTAGGGTCGATCCCACGGAGAGACTGGAAAAACTAACTAACTATTGAGTACTTTTATTTACTAACTTACATATATACTTCCTCCATTCATATCCAAAGTGTAGTTTTGTTTTTTGCACAAATATTAAGAAATAGGTTAAAAAATTATTAAAAGTACAATTGGATGTGTGTAAGGTATATTTTTATTAATTTAAATGTGTGATAGTTGATTAATGGTGGGCCATTTAATGACATTTTGTATAAATAATTGATATTCATAAGGACACTTTAGTAATTTTTTAGGCTTTAATAGGAAGGCCAATTCTCATTTGTGAAGGACCAACCCGTCGCAAGCTTAAGACGGGCCGAATACATACCAGTTTGCATCTAAACGGGTGGGGCAGCTAGTTAATGGGGGGTGTGACAGGGGGGACAACAAGTACACGCACTATTCATGTACTGTTCATGTACTGTTCATGTATTTGTACTCTGCCATACTTAATATAAAATATGGCAACATTTTGTGTTTTTGTAACACCCCCATTTATTTAAGGGCCTGAACTAGGACTCCTCAGATAAATAAAGGTGTCACCATCTCGGTTTCCCGAGGCAGTAGATACAAAGGAAGATAAACAGTACTTTAATTTAACTTTAAACTCAAAACATGTTCTTACATATCCAAAGGTCTTAACAACATAATAAAGTACAACTCGTATTAAACTGGCTAAGGTGATCTAGACATCTAATCTGGTCCGGATCCAAGCTCCTCCTCCCATAGCTCCCCCTTAGTCTCAGCACCTGTCAATCTGCTCCCCAATAATTGGTTCATCACAGGTGATCACGAATACACAGGGTCAACCACGAGGTTGAGTAGGAAAAACAACAATTATAACAATATAGTAAACTCCGCACCGATCCAACGCCATATATATACTCCGCACCGATCCAACACCATATATACTCCGCACCGATCCAACACCATATATACTCCGCACCGATCCAACACCATATATACTCCGCACCGATCCAACACCATAACACAAGGCCCATCATGAACACAATGTATTATATCACAGGATACTATATAGATAACACCATATAATGATCACACGAAATATGTAATAAACATGCTCAAAACCAAATAAGAACAGATTGCACATTATCAGATACCAGTATTTCCCCTACCTGAAATAGCAGGAAACGTAGATACGCCCGAGGCTTGTCAAAAATGTTCCACGCGAAACTCGCTACCTAAAGAGATATACGTAACAAATTAACAAACTTCCCGTACCCCTTAACTATCATACTTACTAAAAATAGCAACCTTCCATAAGTGGAAAGTTTCCATAAATAGAAACTTTCCCAATTTAGCAACTTTCCAAAAATGAACGTTCTCATGACTTAAATAGTTCCCGACCCGTATATCTAATTAACACAACCTCAAACACGTACGAAAATACGACTTACTAAAAACAACACAAACTCTACTAACAATAATAAAGATTGATAATGATAATAATAATAATAATAATAATAATAAAACTAAATAAACTTAAAAGAAACGAGACCATCATAGCTAAACAAAAATACCCGACTCACCCTCTATCCCGACTTCAACCAACCCTACCACCGTGTACCACCCCCTTCGACCACCAGCGGACACCCCCTGCCAACACAGCCGACACCCAACAGACCTTCTGCCACCACCAACCCGTACGACTCCTGCCGGAGAGTCAGACCAGACCCCAACAACCCAGGTCTGACTCTCACCCGCACCTCAACCAGCCTGAAAACAGACTCCAACAACTGACTCAACCACCGCTAAAACCACCCACAAACACCACCAAAACAACCTCTGACACAAGACCAATAACCACCGGTGGTGCCACCGTGTCGACCTCCCCCGAGTCAACGGTGGTACCACCCTCAAACCCTTACCTGAAAACGCAAGACCCAAAAACAGAGACAACCGGCCTACGAGCAACCTCCTTCGACACCGACTCCGACGACTACACCCACCACTGCTACCACCATGACAAGCCCCTGACTACCTTCTGCCTCCCTGACTCATGACTCGTACCAGATCGACACGAAAACAGACCCAGCACCCACGCTAACACATACAGACGCGAAACAGAGAAACACAACGAACCCAGAAACTTAACTGACTCGCAAAACCACCCCCTTTCAGACGCCTTTAACGGCCAACGACCACCCCACAAAAGGTTACAGAGACTCTTTACACGTTCCATTACAAAGATATGCAGAGACAACAAGATTCCATCGAGTTCTCTATATGATAAACTTGCCTGATTACGTGATTAAACCATAAAATACAACAGAAGAGTTCAAAAACGTGTTGTCATACCAGATCTAGGGATAAATCGAACCACCACAGACCACCCTACGACCACCGTGCACAGCTTCTCTACTTTCTTTGATATGACGGCTAGATGTGTGTAGTGTTTGAATGCAGATTAGGGTAAAAACCTAGGTCTAGATAAGTCTTAAAAGGTGGCGGTAGGTGGTATTCTTAGTAGGGTTTGTGTAATGTTCACAAAACAGCCGTGTGGGCTTTGGGGTTGGGCACACATTACGAGGCCCAGGTCACTTACACAAGGTCTAGGGATCGATCCCCACCAAGACATAAAACGTGGAACTAGAGGTCTAGGGTTCGATCCCTCCTAACCACTTATTCATACACCTTGGTTTCATTGCTCAAAAACGTAAGTAAACTATCGATACATCAATTAAAACTTAATTATCGAGTCTCGATTTTTGAGGTATTACAGTCTTCCCCCCTTAAAAATGAACTTCGTCCCGAAGTTCGTCCCAACATAGGTGACAAAACCATCAACTCAACCGAACTTGGAACACAAAACATCACGAAGACTTTCACAAAATTTACTTAATTCACAGAACGTCACATTCCACCCTCCTTAAAGAAAAGTTACGTCCGCGTAACTTACCTCAATCGAATAGATGCGGATAACGCTCTCTCATGGACGCCTCAGGTTCCCATGTAGCCTCTTCCTGGTTATGATTTGTCCACAGGACTTTCACTAAAGACGTCTCCCCATTGCGAGTTTTTCGAACCTTCCTGTCCAGGATCTCCTTCGGAGTCTCAATGTATGACAACTGCTCATCTACCTCAATCACCTCGTGCTGAAGTACATGAGATGGGTCACTCACATATTTCCTCAACTGGGACACATGAAACACATTATGGACCTTGGATAGGGTTGGAGGTAAAGCTAAGCGATATGCCACCTCTCCAACTCTGTCCAAAATCTCAAATGGTCCAATAAATTTCTGACTCAGTTTGCCACGCTTGCCGAATCTCATCACACCCTTCATCGGAGAGACTTTAAGTAGTACTTTCTCCCCGGCCTCAAATGAAATATCGCTCCTCTTCAGATCGGCATAGCTTTTCTGTCTATCCTGAGCGGCCCTCATCCTCTGTCGAATAATCTGAACCTGCTCCACCATCTCCTGGATCATATCTGGCCCCAATGTCACAACATCAGCTCGATCATCCCAACACACAGGGCTCCGACACTTCCTCCCGTACAAAGCCTCAAAAGGGGCCATGCCTATGCTTGCATGGTAACTGTTATTATAAGAAAACTCGATCAACCCCAGGCGATCCTCCCAAGATCCTCCGAACTCAAGTACACAAGCCCTCAACATATCCTCAAGGGTCTGAATCGTTCTCTCAGTCTGACCATCAGTAGCTGGATGGAAAGCTGTACTCATCTTCAATTGGGTACCCAAAGCAGTCTGCAACTCCCGCCAAAATCTGGATATAAACCTCGAGTCTCGATCTGAAACAATGTCCTTGGGTACGCCATGAAGTTTGACCACATTCTGAACATATGACTTAGCCAACTCGGCTTTACTCCAGGTATCTTTCATTGGAATAAAGTGAGCTGACTTAGTCAAACGATCCACGATCACCCAAATCATGTTGTTGCCCCTCTGAGTCCGAGGCAACCCCACAATAAAGTCCATCGAAATATTCTCCCACTTCCACTCCGGCACATCCAACGGTTGAACTTTCCCTTGAGGTCTCTTATGCTCCCCTTCCACTCGCTGACAAGTCAAACACCTCGACACAAACTCTGCGACTTCCTTCTTCATATTAGGCCACCAAAACGTCTTCTTAAGATCTTTATACAGCTTATCACCCCCTGGGTGAACGGAATATGGTGTAGCATGAGCTTCAGTCAGGATCTTCTTCTTTAGCTCCTCTACATTCGGTACACACCATCGCCCACTGAACCTCAAACTACCATCGGTATGAATACTGAACTTGGATGCCTCATCACCATTTCCATTCTCCACCATCAAACGCCACTTCTGGATTCTCTCATCGTTCTGCTGTAACTCCCGAATCTCCCCATACAACTCAGGCTCCACTGTCAAGTCACCAAGAGTGTCCCCTTTCCGGATCATGAATATTCCCATCTCCCTTAGTTCACCATACAACCTCCCTCTCGATCTGGCACAAACCAAAGCATGTATTGACTTCCTACTTAGAGCGTCAGCTACCACATTTGCCTTGCCTTCGTGGTAGACAATCTGCATATCATAATCTCCGATCAACTCTATCCACCTCCTCTGCCTCATGTTCAACTCTTTCTGGGTGTAGATATATTTCAGGCTCTTATGGTCAGAAAACACCTTAAAAGTGGCTCCATAAAGGTAATGACGCCACAATTTCAGTGCAAAGACCACAACGCCCAACTCCAAATCATGAGTCGGATAATTCTCTTCGTAGGTCTTCAACTGGCGAGAAGCATACGCGATCACTCTACCATCCTGCATTAGCACACAACCCAACCCATGCTTTGAAGCGTCGGTGTATACTTCAAAATTATCACTCCCAACTGGCAAGGTCAGGATAGGAGCTGTTGTCAGGCGTTCCTTAAGGGTTAGGAATGCCTTCTCACAACTCTCATCCCAGATATAACGGTTCTCCTTCCTCATCAACGACGTCAACGGCTTCGCTATCTTTGAAAAATCTTTGACGAATCTCCGGTAATAACCAGCTAAACCCAGAAAGCTTCGAATCTCACTCACATTCTTCGGACTCTGCCACTTAGTCACTGCCTCGATCTTGCTAGGGTCAACAGCCACCCCCTCTTTTGAAATTACATGCCCCAGAAATGCCACTTTCTCCAACCAGAACTCACACTTGCTCAACTTAGCATTGAGCTTATGCTCTTCCAAGGTCTGAAGTACTTTTCTCAAATGATCTTCGTGCTCTTCTGCATTCTTGGAATATACCAGGATATCATCGATAAATACCACCACGAACTTGTCTAGATACGGGCTGAAGACTCGGTTCATCAAGTCCATGAACACAGCGGGTGCATTAGTCAATCCAAAGGGCATAACCACAAATTCATAGTGGCCATACCTCGTTCGGAAAGCGGTCTTCGGAATATCTTCCTCCTTTATTCTCAACTGGTGATACCCGGATCTCAAATCAATCTTGGAGAAAACCCCAGCTCCACTTAGCTGATCGAACAAGTCGTCAATTCTCGGCAAAGGATAACGGTTCTTGATGGTCACATTGTTCAGCTCTCGGTAGTCAACACATAGCCTCAAACTACCATCCTTCTTCTTCACAAACAAAACGGGTGCTCCCCAGGGCGACACACTAGGTCGGATGAACCCTTTCTCAGCTAGTTCATCCAACTGCTTCTTCAACTCCTCCATCTCTTTCGGTCCCATACGGTACGGTGATTTAGATATTGGTCCCGCCCCTGGTTTCAGGTCGATGGAGAATTCCACTTCCCTCCTTGGCGGTAACCCCGGAACATCGTCTCTGAATACTCCCTCAAATTCCCGTACTACAGGTATCTCGCTAGTCTTGGGGATCTCAGCCTCACAATTCCACATTTGGCATAAGATTAGGCTTTCTCCTTTCCTCAAGCCAGACTTAAGGGTATTGACAGAAATGAATTTGATTTTTGGTTTGACTCGGTATCCCCTGTAAGACACCCTCACTCCCTTAGGTCCCTTCAAGGAAATCTTCTTTTGATGACAGTCGATGAAAGCTCGATACTTCCCTAGCCAGTCCATCCCCAAAATCACCTCAAAGCCCCCCCAGAGGAAACTCTATGAGGTCACAATAGAAAATTGCTTCCCCGATTTTGATGGGTACACTACCATATACTCTATTACAGACTATTGACTCGCCGGATGGTATGGTCACTGGATCCGCGATCCAGTCAAATCTTTCAAGTCTCAAAGCCTTAACATGATCTCTAGACACAAACGAATGGGTGGCACCGGAATCGAAAAGTACGAAAGTAGGATTAGAGTTCACAAGAAAAGTACCGGTTACTACATGCGCATCCTCCTGAGCTGCCTGTTTTCCCATGGCAAAGAGCTTGCCACTGGACTTGACTCCACTCTGGCTGGCAGAAGATGTTCCAGCCTGCTGATTTCCTCCCGCTCCTGTCTTTTGGTTGCTTCCACTTCCGTTGAACTGATTCTGGTACGGGCGGCTCTGGTAATTATTATAGTTCTTCTGATAATTGCTGCTGCCCCCAGACTTCGCACCCCCACCATAGTTTGTCATGGGTGTGCGATAGTCACTGCTGCCATAGGACTGAGTGCGAGGTCCCTGGTATCCGGATGTAGGTGTACGATAGTCCCCGGACTGATTTCCTCCAGACGAACGACACACCGCCTGCTTATGTCCCCTCTTTCCACAGCCAAAACACACAATTCCTGCCGAACCACTGCCAGAAATCCCACTCATGTGATTACCCCCACTCTGGTTTCTCCCACCACCAGAGGCACTACTCCCGAAGTACCCACTGAACTTGTTATTACTTTGCTTTTTCGACCCTGAACCCTCAGCTACTGTTTCAGCTTTCCTCTTTTCTGTCTTGGACTGTTTGTCCTTTTTGATCATATCCGAAAGCCTCTCCGCCGCCCTAGCCCTTAAGTAGATGTCACGGACTGTGGTGGGCGGAGCTGCAATCAGTCTCTTCTTGATGGCGATAGATAACCCTCTCTCAAACTTCATGGCTAGCATGGCATCATCAAACCCCATGTCTCCCACATAGTGCACCAACTGGATGAACTTCCTGTAGTAAGCCTCTACGGTCATGTCCTCCGACATCTGGAATGAGTCGAACTCCTCCCTCAGCTTGCTCTTTTGGAATTCTGGTAAAAACGCCTCGTTCAGAACCCCCTTGAATGCACCCCACGGAACAAACGCGGATCCACCCTCTATAGCTGCTTCCCGGAGCTCTCCCTTATTCGCGGTCCACCAGTCTCCAGCCATACCCCTCAGATAGTGGGCAGCCTGGTCTACCCTCAGTTCTTCAGGGCAGTCCACCAACTCGAACAGGTTGCCGAATTCCCGGCACCAAGCTCCTAACAGATGAGGTTCCCCCTCCCCAGTGAATTGGGTAGGGTGATGTCTTGCGATGATTGTGCTCATTTTCGCGGAGTCCATTCGTTTAGCCTTTAGAGTCGCAATCTCAGCTCGTAAATGATCTAACTCCTCTTGTGTGATGTTAGCGAGGTTGTCTCTTCGCGGAGGCATACTATAATACAACAGAAAAGGAATGAGTCCCGACTCGTGTGGGTACCCATTAGGATTAGGGCTAAAATCCCTAAACGATAAAGTCTAGCATCAACTATCAGATTGAGTACTACAAAATTATAACATGGCTCGGGATCACATAACCGCATATCACTAGACATGATGCGAAAGGAAATGAAAGCATTTACTGACATGTTTCAAGATACTTCACATAACCACATAAGTTCACAATTAGGATCCCTTTCATTCTCATGCCCCTCCCGGCTATTCCAATTAGTTTCATATACTCAAGTTTGCATAGATACTTTATCACAATATACCATTACTCCCATCTTTTCCTAATCTACCCTTTTTCTCTCGTATTTTCACTCTGGGTTCCCGGGTAAAACTGATAGGGCCAATGGTTCGGTGTGAGGGGGCCCCAGACTCATACTTCCCCTTTCGTGTGCTCCTAACAGTCCTATCCCGGGGTTCATTTTATTTAGACTCTCCTACATTCATTGGGTTAATTAGTTTAGGCCTGAGGATCGTTCGCTCTGATACCACTTTGTAACACCCCCATTTATTTAAGGGCCTGAACTAGGACTCCTCAGATAAATAAAGGTGTTACCATCACGGTTTCCCGAGGCAGTAGATACAAAGGAAGATAAACAGTACTTTAATTTAACTTTAAACTCAAAACATGTTCTTACATATCCAAAGGTCTTAACAACATAATAAAGTACAACTCGTATTAAACTGGCTAAGGTGATCTAGACATCTAATCTGGTCCGGATCCAAGCTCCTCCTCCCATAGCTCCCCCTTAGTCTCAGCACCTGTCAATCTGCTCCCCAATAATTGGTTCATCACAGGTGATCACGAATACACAGGGTCAACCACGAGGTTGAGTAGGAAAAACAACAATTATAACAATATAGTAAACTCCGCACCGATCCAACGCCATATATATACTCCGCACCGATCCAACACCATATATACTCCGCACCGATCCAACACCATATATACTCCGCACCGATCCAACACCATATATACTCCGCACCGATCCAACACCATAACACAAGGCCCATCATGAACACAATGTATTATATCACAGGATACTATATAGATAACACCATATAATGATCACACGAAATATGTAATAAACATGCTCAAAACCAAATAAGAACAGATTGCACATTATCAGATACCAGTATTTCCCCTACCTGAAATAGCAGGAAACGTAGATACGCCCGAGGCTTGTCAAAAATGTTCCACGCGAAACTCGCTACCTAAAGAGATATACGTAACAAATTAACAAACTTCCCGTACCCCTTAACTATCATACTTACTAAAAATAGCAACCTTCCATAAGTGGAAAGTTTCCATAAATAGAAACTTTCCCAATTTAGCAACTTTCCAAAAATGAACGTTCTCATGACTTAAATAGTTCCCGACCCGTGTATCTAATTAACACAACCTCAAACACGTACGAAAATACGACTTACTAAAAACAACACAAACTCTACTAACAATAATAAAGATTGATAATGATAATAATAATAATAATAATAATAATAAAACTAAATAAACTTAAAAGAAACGAGACCATCATAGCTAAACAAAAATACCCGACTCACCCTCTATCCCGACTTCAACCAACCCTACCACCGTGTACCACCCCCTTCGACCACCAGCGGACACCCCCTGCCAACACAGCCGACACCCAACAGACCTTCTGCCACCACCAACCCGTACGACTCCTGCCGGAGAGTCAGACCAGACCCCAACAACCCAGGTCTGACTCTCACCCGCACCTCAACCAGCCTGAAAACAGACTCCAACAACTGACTCAACCACCGCTAAAACCACCCACAAACACCACCAAAACAACCTCTGACACAAGACCAATAACCACCGGTGGTGCCACCGTGTCGACCTCCCCCGAGTCAACGGTGGTACCACCCTCAAACCCTTACCTGAAAACGCAAGACCCAAAAACAGAGACAACCGGCCTACGAGCAGCCTCCTTCGTCACCGACTCCGACGACTACACCCACCACTGCTACCACCATGACAAGCCCCTGACTACCTTCTGCCTCCCTGACTCATGACTCGTACCTGATCGACACGAAAACAGACCCAGCACCCACGCTAACACATACAGACGCGAAATAGAGAAACACAACGAACCCAGAAACTTAACTGACTCGCAAAACCACCCCCTTTCAGACGCCTTTAACGGCCAACGACCACCCCACAAAAGGTTACAGAGACTCTTTACACGTTCCATTACAAAGATATGCAGAGACAACAAGATTCCATCGAGTTCTCTATATGATAAACTTGCCTGATTACGTGATTAAACCATAAAATACAACAGAAGAGTTCAAAAACGTGTTGTCATACCAGATCTAGGGATAAATCGAACCACCACAGACCACCCTACGACCACCGTGCACAGCTTCTCTACTTTCTTTGATATGACGGCTAGATGTGTGTAGTGTTTGAATGCAGATTAGGGTAAAAACCTAGGTCTAGATAAGTCTTAAAAGGTGGCGGTAGGTGGTATTCTTAGTAGGGTTTGTGTAATGTTCACAAAACAGCCGTGTGGGCTTTGGGGTTGGGCACACATTACGAGGCCCAGGTCACTTACACAAGGTCTAGGGATCGATCCCCACCAAGACATAAAACGTGGAACTAGAGGTCTAGGGTTCGATCCCTCCTAACCACTTATTCATACACCTTGGTTTCATTGCTCAAAAACGTAAGTAAACTATCGATACATCAATTAAAACTTAATTATCGAGTCTCGATTTTTGAGGTATTACAGTTTTGGCTTAATTTCCTGCCAGGGTCACATAAATAAAAAATATGGCAACATTTTGTTTTTGGCTGATTTTTCTGCCAGGGTCACATAGATAAGAAAAATGGCAACATTTTGTTTTTGGCTGAATTTTCTGCCAGGGTCACATAAATAAGAAATACGGCAACATTTTGTTTTTCGCTGAATTTTCTACCAGGGTGACATAAATAACAAAAATGGCAACATTTTGTTTTTGGCTGAATTTTCTGCCAGGGTCACATAAATAAGAAATACGGCAACATTTTGTTTTTCGATGAATTTTCTGCCAGGGTGACATAAATAAGAAAGATGGGTCACATAAATAAGAAATATCGTAACATATTGTTTTCTCGCTGAATTTTCTGCCAGGGTCACATAAATAAGAAAGATGGCAACATTTAATTTTTTTTTGTTGAATTTTCCGCCAGGGTCACATAAATAAGAAAGATGGCAACTTTTTAGTCTGATGTGGTTACATTGATATCTGTTTCTGCAGGTGTACCCAGAAAGTAGGCATAGGCTTTGTCAGTGGCATATCCAACAGAACGCCATATCTCATTTTGGCTCTTTAAAGCATGACATGGTGTTCCAACAAATGTTCAACAAATGCCTTAGTGGATGTTACAATGAAGAAGAATTTGAAGAGGCTTGGCAGACGATGACGTCAAAGTATAACATTAGCGACAATGATTGGTTTAAAAGATTGTACGGTACCAATGTCTTCACATTTTCGGCAACATCATCTATTACAAAACAGAACTCGGGGTATTAATAAAACGGTCAACAAAACATTCAAAACAGAATACATGTTTTCAATACAATAATAACCAAAAGTACAACAACGTGCCTTCTGCTTCTTCTTCTTCACCATCTCCGTCACCTTCTTCTTCATCACCATTTCCGTCACCTTCTTCTTCACCATCACCGTCCTCCTCTTCTTCTTCCCCGTTACCTTCCTCCTCACCACTATTACCGTCCTCTTCAGCAATGTTACCCGCGTCCTCAGCACTATTATCGTCCTGTTCTTCCTCATCACCCTCATTCTCGTCCTCCTCCCCTCCTTCTTCTTCTTCTTCGTAATCAGCGTCTGCCTCTTTTGCTTTGCCCTTTCTCTTGGGAGGAAGGTTGAATGTTACCTTCCTCCTCCGCAGCACCTTACCCTCATCAGCGACTGCCTCATCAGCCTCCACAGCAGGTTCAATGGCCTTCATCCCTCTGCCCCTCAAGGGGGTTTTCCTCTTACTACTTGCTGCTTCCTCTACGACATCGGTCGTTACCGACGACAACACCAGAAAAGAAATATTTAAAACATGAAAAACAACGAACAAAATACCAACATTATAAACATTTAACACAGACAAAAAAACTTCGTATAACAAAAAATCAACAACAAACAAAAACCAAAAAAATAGCAACACAGAAAACATCAAACAAACGAAAAACAAAATGTTGCCATATTTCGTCTAAATGTGACCCTGGCAGAAAATTCAGCCAAAAACAAAATGTTGCCATATTTCTTATTTAAGTGACCCTGGCAGAAAATTCAGCCAAAAAACAACCAGCTCTAAAAAGAGAAACAAAACCAAAAAAAACACCGACATTAAAAACACCTAACAAACGAAAACATCAACTCTAAAAAACAAACAACAAACAAAACTCCCAAAAATATCAACTTTTTAAAACTGCAACAACAAACATAAGCTAAAAAAATATCAACTTTTTAAACATCAAACAAACGAAAGCAATCAGCTGTAAAAATTAAACAACAAACAAAACCAAAAAAAAAAACCGACAATAAAAACACCTAACAAACGAAAACATCAATTCAAAAAACAAACAACAAACAAAACTCAAAAAACTATCAACATTTTAAACATCAAACAAACGTAAACATCAACTCTTAAAATATAACAACAAACATAACATAAAAAAATATCAACTTTTTAAACATCAAACAAACGAAAACATGAACTCTAAAAATTAAACAACAATTACAACCCAAAAAATACCAACATTTTAAACATTAAACACAGATCCTCAAACACAGATCCTCAAACAAACATGCAAATATACAACATTATTTTAAACAATCATATCATACTATTTTAAACAAACATGCCAAAAACGAAATACTATATTAAACAACTATGCAAAAATCGAAAACAAACACTACACAAAACAAAACAAAAGAAATAATATTTTAAAACAAACATGCAGAAATCCAAAACGTAATATTATATTAAAATTTGCAAACGTAATACTCCCTCTGAGTTATTATGATTGTTTCTTTTGCTTTGTACACTAAAAATAAGAAAATGATTCTAAACCACACAAAACACCCTACCCCACACCCAATTGATTTTGGACCACAAAAAAGTTACTAAAAAAGGAAAGAGGAACAATCACTAAACTCGCATCAAAAGGGAAATAGGAACAATCATAATAACTCGGAGGGAGTATTATATTTTAAAACAAACAAACAAACAAAACAAAACTTGCAAAAAAACAAACTTAATATTAAAATTTTACCAGATTAAAATTTTACCAAAATATTAGAAAACCCAGTTTAAAATGTTACCTTCAACAGCCTGTTCGGATTGAGTTGCTGGATCTTTTTTCTTTAATACCCGTCTTCCAACTGCTTTCCTCACCATATTTTTGTGTTTTGTGTTTACTAAATGACGAGTTTTAGGGTTTTTGTTTGCTTTTTACAGAAAGAAAGTGGTGAGAAAGGGAGGTTTTACAGAGAGATAAGGGAGTGAGAATGGGGAGAGGGAGGGACTAATATTATAAATGTGGGAGTAAATGTGTGGGGTGGGTAAATGAGAAGGGGGGGAAGTGACGGGTTAGGGGGGAAGGTGGGGGGGGACAAATTGGTATTGGGTCAGTCAATTGTCAAATCAACAATAAATGTCAAATTAAGAGCATCTTTACCGTATTCTCAATACGGTATGTATTCTACCCAATACGGTTCCTACTTGGCCCGTCGCAACCTTATGACGGGTAGTTCCGTCTTAAGGAAAACGGATACTAATAGGAAAGTGGTAGTTTGGATATGAATGGATTAAAATGGAATAAGTGTAGATTGGATTTGAATGGAGGAAGTACCATATATTTACATATTCACACTATTAACAATATATAAGATTAAGGGGGGTTTGATTTGTGATAGAACTGATAAACTAGTGGAACTACGAAATGTGAAAGCAAATAACCAATTAAGCTCATATCCTTATGGTAATTTTAGCTTGTCAACCAATTATTGTTTATGTCTAATCTCAAGTATATTTATAGATTAATTGCGGAACTCAAGATAACAAGAACTCCCTATCTTCTCTAAGATTACAATCACCCTGAACTAAGCCTAGACCGATTCTTAACTAACCGACCCATGTAAGTTTGTCACACCTTACTAAAGACCGGATTAGAAGCATTATCGAACTAAGAAGATATCATTAACCCAAATTAATCCTTCGGTACCGTCACTACCTAAAGATTAACTAACCAAATTTTACTCCTAATATAAATAACCCCAGTTTGCATAGATTAATTTAAACTAGTCGCTACTCGAATTATGTAACTCGAACTAAGCCAGAATCACACAAATAGCTTGAGTATACAATCTCAGCCACAATAAGATAACAAATTACCGCTGAAAATCGCAACTATCAATTAAGAACGAGTAAAGTTTTGGATACAAATTACTGAAAGATTAACAATAAACATCCAACGGTTTCCAATACTAAAATTAATCAACGAAAATAAACCATAAATTGAGTATACGAGAGGTAGAGAGAACTTAATTTCTGCCCGGAATTTGTAGTCGGAACTTCAGATGTCGCACCTCAGGAACCGCCTCAAATTCGCCCTTACTCAGACGCGTGCTAAGACTCCGCCCAAGTACATCTCCTACCATGGGCGGATCTAGGGGTGGGCCCTGGTGGGCAGGTGCCCACCATGAAATTTTCGACACAAATTTTTATAAGTCTTCAATATAAACATATAGTTATCATTGTGTAGTTGGTAAGGATGACAATTTCCATCCAGGAGATGGCGGATCGACTCTTGTTAGCTACATTATATTGATAATTTTTTTGGGCATCTTTCAAATATATATGAAAAAATTGCATAGCTTAAGACTCGAACCCATTACCTTTAGACTAGTTGATAAGTTCTACGCCATTGAACTACTTGAATTAATTGGCAAATTATGTACCAAATTGTATTATATTCTATAACTTTAAGTCATTATTTTTATATATACTTAAAATATATATATTTCGTAATATTTTAGAAAAAACGTTATTTTTGAAAAAAAATACTATCTATAAGTCTAAATTTTTTCCCATCTTTTTACTTAAATATTAATTAAAATAGGAAAAAAAATTGAAAATATAAAAATATTTCCTTAGACACGCGTAGATAACGCGTCAAAAAATTTTTGTGCCCCCCTTGCACAAAAATCCTGGGTCCGCCACTGCTCCTACTGCTCTCACGACCCAATAGGTCTCAAATCGTCACTCTATTTCGCTCAATTTCTATGAAAATAATTGGGTATTCGGTCTCCCGAATCTCTCCTCAAGCATGGGTATTTATAGCTGATCAATGTCGGTGTTTGTGGTTTATTCGGAATCAATAGTATAAAGATTTGGATTAAAATATGATATGATAAGAAATTGAGTTTGAGATGGAATAGAATATCAATCTTAAGCTTTCCCTGACTTCTCGCTGCTACTTTCCTAGTTCTCCTCTTTTAATTAATTAACTAGTTTAATTTCCCGTGAAAAATCACGGGACTTCTATACCTTTTTCTTAATGATTATTTAATTTTTTCATGTTTAATCATGTATTTATTATTCTGAGTGATATTGTTTATTCTCGACATTGAAGATTACTACTTTGCTTTTTCGTGTTCTATTTTAATACTTTTTTAGAAAAAAATTAATCTACCATGTAATTTTATTCAGACGCGTGTCGTTTAGTTAGCTGCTCAATCTAGACGTTTTATGTTATTGTATAGATAGGTAGTATTAACCATTGTAAGTTTAGAGATAATTATTATATTTAATAATTAAAATATTTTTCACTCAATTTCTTTTAACCGTTTATTCAAATGGAAAAATAAATAAATGAGATAAATATAATAGATAAAATTACATACATATTCAAGAAACATCCCCACTTTAAAAGATAAAAAAACATGTTATCCTTTTAACCGACAATATATGACTTATGAGATAAGGGAGTACTGTGCGCTTACACTAAACTTGTTTTGCTTAGTTGATACATCTATAATTTATTATTGTACATAATACAATCCCAACAAATTAACTATACATTATCGATTTTGAATACATTAAAAATTTCACCGAAACATGATTCTATCAATAGAAACTACAAAATTTGAAATAGTCTTATTTGATAATTGACGATCTCAAATGTCATCATCAACATTCGACAACGCTAAGAACAAACTATACATCACAGAATATATTCTTTTATTTTCATCTATTTTTTCTCTAATCTTTTCATCATAATAATTTGAAAAAACAAACAAATAAGAATGGAGTAAAGCATAAAAAGGATGAACTTCTCCGTGATTTTTTTTTGTTAGGAATATATTAGAGTTTTTATCAATTGATCTACTTTTATATATATAATTTGTTGAATTTCATAATTATAGAATATGAAAAGTTTTGCATTAAAGAGGGATAAATATTGTCATTATGGAGTGGAGTAATAATAAGAAGATGAAAATTTTTGTTGAATTTTCATAATTATAGAATCTGGAAAATTTTGCACTAAAAATGGATAATTATTGTGATTATGGAGTGTAGTAACAAAATGAAGACGAATGTTTACGTAAGATTGATGTTTACTACTTTACGTTTTCGTGTTCTATTTTAATATTTGTTCAGGAAAAAAAATTAATCTACAATGTAATTTTATTCCACCACGTGTTGTTTAGTTACCTACTCAATCTACCATTTTTATATTATTGTATAGATGACTCTTCGTTTGACCAAAACTTTAACTCCACCCATTCTTTCACTCGGACAATGTGTTTAATGTTTGGAAAAGGAATTAGTTATTGGTAAATAGCTAGATAGTTAGAAGAGTTAGGGGCTTGAGACATAAAAAGTAAATGTATTAATGACGTTATTATATAGATTATTAATTATAGGATTAATTAAAATGATAGACACAACTTATTTCTAGGAGATCTTAAGACCGCCACATGTCATAATATGGTGCTCTAAGTTAGACTTTTTATGTTATTATATAGATATTGTTGTTGATTTTTGAATCAAACAAATCACGTAAATGCTTTAGGCCCACCCTTTTGCTGGGCCTATATTTTCGTTGATTTGCTTATTATTCTTGTTCGCTAATTACTCGGCCCACGTATATTTTGACTCGTGTCATTATGTACTAATCCATTAAGCGTGTCATTTGGTCCATTTTCTTCCGTCTTGTAATCTGCTATACCAAAAACACACTAATTAAGACCATTTTTATTTAAAATAATAATATCAGTAATTAAGTACCAATATTACAATTATATAACAATATAGCTCAAATAACGTGAAAGACGATCATAAAAACAGATAAACAAGGGGTATAAATATAAGTAAATATCGTCTTATCAACCACGTGGATGAATAAAACAAAAGATTCTGCTACTTCTTGGATAGTTGCTTTTGTCTTATCTAACCCACATGGATATTACTTGACCCGTAGCAAATTTGCGACGGATTTGCCCGTCACAAAGGTAATACTTGACCCGTCGCAAGTTTACGACGAATATACCCGTCACAAATGAGAGTTTGTGTATAAGTTATACTTGTAAGACTTATAACCGAATAAGTGAATATTATAATAATGAATCTCTCTTTAAAACGACAATAATTGCCTTAATTAAGATGAAAACATGTTAAATATGCTCTTACTAATAACCTAATTATTATTATTATTATTTTTCTTTTTTTTTTTTTTAATATAAAAACGGGAACTTTTATTAAAGACGAAAAGAAAGATTACATGAAATTGGTGCGTGCTCAATCATCGGCTGGGTGTTCTGTTGTTCTCGATGTCAGTGCCTTGTTCTGCTTGTTCCCGGGTTTTTGACGAGATATCTTCGGGGATCATGATGTCTCTTGTGTTAGTGCTGTTGGTGTCAAACATCGGCATAACCTGGTTCGTGATGCTCTCTTGGATATCTGCTTCCGGTCGGGGATCTCTGCTGGTCGGGAGGTGGATATTGGGGAATTGGGGGAAGATGTTGTTTCCTTGCTCAAACGGATTAGTCTTGAAAAGACTCAACGGACGCAGTTTATTAATTACTTGGTCATCAGACAAAGTAGCTTTCATGATTAGTCTTGAGTCTTGACTGGACTCTGGAGAGGATAGTTTGACGGATTCGATAGAATTGAATAATTGGAAACTTTTTCTACGATAGACTTAACAAAACTGACCCGGTTATTTGCTTGGCTCTTCTGTTCTTCCTCTACTACCTATTTCCGATCAAATCCCATAATCGGCTTGTCAATCAAATTACGCATACAGTTTACACATCACATTCACATTAGTAAATCAGATGAGAATTGACCCAAAACATTAACGTAGCAATGTTTATTCTGATAATTAGACATTTAAAATATGACAATATGGCAATAAGATATTAATTATCTGCCACTCTCAAATCTCAATGACGGATTCAGCGAGAGTTTCAGAAGTAAGTTGTAGAGACAAACTTGGAAGATTAGAGAAATTTCGCATGACGGGCATCTCTATCGACTCAAGGGACCCTTGTAGCATATCTACTACCCGACTCATTGATGGTCGATCTGATGGATAAGTCTGAATGCACCACAAACTCACCAAAATCATCTTTCTTTGTAACGCCTTTTCTTCACCATTTCTCGTTCCTTCAAACGGAGATTCATTCTCAACTTCAAGTCGGTTGTATATCCATTGTGGAAAATACACTTCACTGCTTCTTTCCCGATCAGCTGATAAATTCTTCCGACCACAAACCATATCCAAAACCATCATCCCAAAGCTATAAACATCTGATTTGTGAGACACTCCGCCAATTGTCCTGCAAAAGACTTCCGGAGCAATATAACCTATAGTCCCTCTCGTTTCTAGCATTGATATAGAACTTTCTCGTAAGGGACATAACCTGGCTAACCCGAAATCTGATATCTTTGGACAGAACTCGTCATCCAGTAAAATGTTGTGAGGCTTGATGTCAAAATGTAATATTCGAGCATTACAGCCTCGGTGCAAATAGTCAAGACCTTTTGCAATACCCATCGCGATATTAAGAAGTGTTTCCCATGGCAAGGATTGATTGCCATCACTTGTGCCATGAAATGCGAACTTTTCAAGAGACCCATTTGGCATATATTCATATATCAACGCTCGTTTGTTACCCTCAAAGCAAAAACCTAAAAGAGTAACGACATTGACATGGTTAGTTCTACCGATGCTAGCTACCTCGTTGAGGAAATCTTCCCCGTTTCCCTTGGATTGTTTCAACACCTTCACGGCCACGAGACTTCCATTAGTAGATAGCTTGCCTTTGTACACAATAGCAAAACCACCTTCACCAAGTTTGTCTTTGAAACCATGAGTCATTTTCTTTATATCCGCGTAAGTGTGCCTTGTTAAAGCCAAGGAACCGTAGATTTGTAAGAAGGCGTCAACATTTGGGCATTTTGCGGCCTTTGATTTCCAGAAAATGCTAAATTTACTGGTTGATCTCCTTCTTCTGACACACCACCCCAATGCTAAACAGGCTGCACAAAATGAAATTTATATCAAAGTATTCGGTAAGTCTATAAAGGAATAGTGACGTAGATGTATCTTGAAATTAACTCGTTTTTACCTGCTCCAACAATAATCCCGGGTCCAATAATAATGAGTCCTAATGCTGTAGAATAAAGTAAAGGATACAAAATCAGTATCTATAGAATTATAGATTCTGTACATATAATCACTACATTACCTAAGTGTCTGCAAAGATTCCGGTCCATGGTGAGGTAGGAATCGAATATATTACAAGAATAATTAGTAAACCATACTCACTACGTCCCAATCATTGATTTATTTTTTTATTATTTGCGAGTGTTCCAATATTTCGAAGTTAAAATTCAAGTCTATAAAACAACCAACCTGCAAAATAAAATCATAAATTCTACATATGCAAAAAGCCTACAGGGTGAGAAGTACTTACAAACAGTAGTACCAGCAGTTCTATAACGCTTATAAACTTGGCCCGTGTAGCACTGAAATTTCGGAGGCGCAGATGAGTCTGACCCACAGGTACCATTTGAATGATTACATTCGATACAATCTGAGGAATACTCATAATTCACCTGAAATCCCTGCTCCACGACTTGGTTAAGTCCACCCGTTTCTCCATTGTTATAAAGATCCAACAGCTTCTTATCAACTGGGAACTCGAATGATTTACAAGCTGCATATTCCTTTCCAGCTGAAACGTTATTCAGGTAATAAGCCTGAGTAACGGCCGCAGGTGCGGAACATGGAACTAAACCATGAAGATTATCCAGCGATACGTCTTTTGGGCAACTGTAGACTAACGTAATTTTGTCATCGCTTGAGGTAAACTTTAAGAGATCGCTGAATTCCGTGATGTTGAAACTGCAAGGAATGTCTTGAAACACTTGGAGGTTAAGGGTAATGTTTAGCTGATTAAGTTTCATGTTGGAAACATTGTAATTACCATTTATTCCTCTGTCAATAACAAGTTGAGCTCGGCCTCCGTCTTCAGTGGAAAGGCATTGGAGCTGCAAGGATGGGTGGCCGCAACGTTTAGGCCTATCATATCCCCAAAATGGGTACCCAACTTTTGAAATATTTTTTCCACATGAAAAAAATTTGGAAGTGCATGTATAATAAGAGTCATAATCATAAACAGCTGAGCAAGGTAGTACGAGAAAGATAGAGAAGATGCTGATCAAAACGAATTCCAGGGAGAAGTTAAAAGGAAACATTCCCGAAATCAAATAATTATTAATATTATTATTAAATTATAACGACAACAATAACAACAATAACAATAACAATAACAATAACGATAACAATAACGATAACAATAATGATAACGATATAGTAGTGACAACGACAATGACGATTATACCATTCAAGTGTTCTTGCTGTGGACCTGATCCGTTAAATGCTTAACATACAATAGTCAAGCCAACGTTTTTTTCACTCTTTTCAGACACCTTCCTAGCAAAACACTCTAAATGTGTACACGGTATACTTTTCCTCAGCCGCAAAGACCAAGGGTCCAAAGTTAGAATGGCAATGGTTAGGGTCTGGGTAGGGTCCGGCAAGACCCGACCCGATGTAAAAAAAACCTTAGACTCATACCCGACCCAGACCCCAAAGGTCTGAAATTAATGGACCCATACCTGACCCTAATGAGTCGGGGTCCGGCTAGGGTCTACCCTAGGTTTAATTTTTCTTAACGAGTCACTCAATAAAATGTACAAAGATTTGAGTTAAATTACAAAGTTTTGATTAAAGTATTACAAAGTCTTAGTCATTAAACACTCGAAATGCCTATACTTTTCCTCACCCGCCAGACCAAGGGTCCAAAAGTATCTTTCCTTTTGCATATTTTAATTCGGGGTAAATATTGATTGGGAGATAATTACTACAAAAGTTAATTACTCCGTATTTGAGAAATTAGTTACTTAATAATAGGTTTAGCATGGGTAACGATTACTGCAGGTTCGGGTGGGTTGGGTCTCATGTCAAATAAATATAGGTCATGAGTTGGATTAGGGTCAAAATACGGGTGGGTTGCGTACTTGTTCCCCTGATGCTTTCGCGTCCGATGCACCTACTTTTGACGCGGCTCTGCGTTCTCATCTAGAGCGTATCGTCGTCACTGCTTCTGGACCGGGTTTCGGTGACTGTGATAGGGGCGTTTTGTCGCCCTCCCTATATCAAACTATATTTGTAAAACTCAATTACTAAGCTAATGTAGTAGGGTAGTCGAGGTCGATCTACAGGGATGTCAAGTTTAAGTACTAGTCGGTCTCAGATTGCAAGTTAGCTACGCAAATCAATAAAATGATTATCATTAAACTAATTAATTAAACTAAAAATGAACACAAATTCTCATTGTAGACGGAGGGTATCCGTCACAAGGAGAAGACAGATACCATTTTGTCTCACAAAATGCCCATTTAGAGGAGAGAGGAAAGCACATGGGGATCCCCAACTTGTCCCCCTATTCGTTTTGTGAGTGTCATTACCCGGCTCTCCACCCGACCCGTCACAAGCAAGACTAACTGAAAAATGAAATAAACTAAGACTACTAAACTAAAGAAGCAAACAAATAATAGAAAAAAGATGAAAGCAATAAAGAAAAGGGCGCGATTTCGACTTCCTAACACTTACTTATAAATTACCACTTAACTCTATAACAAGTTGCCAAGGGGAAAGGTTAATGGTGAGACGCCTCTAATTCGCTCATAGACTCCCTCTCAGGCTCAATATGAGACACTAGTTATGCCGACACAACCCCCTCCCGGCTCATGCATCAAACTCCTTAACTCAAGAGTAAAAGCTTACCAGAATATGCCTATCTTGACTCCCCTTTCCCCAAGATTAAGGCTCTAAGTCCACACTATACCTCGGTCATCTCACTCCCGCTCCCGAAGGTCGATTTCAAACCGAAAACTAAGGGCACCCCTCTCAAGTCCTCCCTCCCGGGCTCGGCTCAATGAAGCTACTACTCCGCAACAAGATGTCACGACTCAAGTCTAGCCAACTCTCGTTGACGGATAAGGACTCAAGGTCAAGGTACAAACAAGATAAAGTAATGACAATTACACCCCTTAATTAACCCAATAAACTCCCCCCTCGACACACCAAGTAGGTGGAATTAAGTCGGTAATCTACACATGTCGGATTCTAATCGCACCCTTGTGAGAAACTACTCACTAATCATATTAATTAAACCAAAATAAACATAAAACATGGAAACTTGAAAACTAAACATGTTTAAAAATAGCTAAACACTAACAAGCATATAAATGAACAAACAATGAAAAGTAAACATTAGTTAATCTATAACTAATTCTAACAAAGTATAAATGTTGCATCCCTAAGAAAAATGAATGAACTTTCACATAGACATTTCATCAAACAACTTGTGTTCATAAAGACAAACAAGAAAAACGGAGAAATAAAGAAGAACCAAGAGTCAACAAATGTAAAGAAATAACAAACAAAGTAAAAGAGAGGAAATTTATACCAACAAAATGTAAACAAATGAATTTTGAATGAATTGTTGAGGAATTTTCCACCCAAACCAAATGTAAATCTTCATACAAAGTTATAAATTAAGACGATAATCTACCTTTATACTAAAAACAAGGATAAAAAATGGAATTTTTGTATGATTTTAAACTACTCTACAGTCTACCCTAATATTTCCCACAAATTCTTATTTGCAACGGCACTATCCGTCGCAAGCTTGTGACGGATACCGTTTTCTCTCACAAAATACCCACTTTTTCTCTCTCTCCAACACTATTCCTGTGGTCCCCTCTCTCCACTAACTCATTTTATATCCATTTTATCTCACAAAATATCCGTCACAAATAACGACCCGTCGAAAGCAAGACTTACTAAATATTTCCACCCAAATGCTGATGCTTCCCCGAAATGTTGCTGCCCGAGACCCCACGAAATGAAGTGCTGCCTTTTTTTTTGAGCATTGCTATATCACGCCCCCTGTTTTACTTGTTACGCCCCCTATTTTTCAATTTATTCCCATTTTGCCCCTGCGTCTTACTGATGATGATGATTTCTGTATTTTTTTTGAGACGGTTTTTAAGACGGTTTTGGAGTTGGTTTTTGAGACGGTTTTTTAGACGGTTTTTGAGACAGTTTTTAAGACGGTTTTTGAGACGGGTTTTGTTTTTTTTTTAGACGGTTTACGAAACGTTTTTTTGAGACGGTTTTTGAGACGATTTTTGAGACGGTTTTTGAGACGGGTTTTGGGTTTTTTTTTGAGACGGTTTACGAAACGTTTTTTTGAGACGATTTATAATTTCCCATCCAAATTATATTATTCCATACTATAGACGGAAAATAAAAAAATACAATGTCGTTTAAAAAAAATTAATAATAAATTGTCGTGTAAGAAATAAAATAAAAATACGAGAGTTGACATTGCTAGATACGGAAAAGAAAATAAAATTTTAAAAAAAAAAAAAATACAATGTCGTGTAAAAAACACGACAGGACCTAGGCCATGTCGTGTGGACCACACGACACAGCCATGGCCATGTCGTGTGGACTACACGACACAGCCTAGGCCATGTCGTGTGGACCACACGACATGGCCTAGGCTGTGTCGTGTAGTCCACACGACATGGCCATGGCTGTGTCGTGTGGTCCACACGACATGGCCAAGGTCGTGTCGTTAAAAATGAAAAAAAATGGAAAAATGTTGGCCGTGGGGTTCGAACCCACGCGCGCTTATGTGTAGAAGATCTTAAGTCTTCCCCCTAAACCACTCAGGCAAACCAGCTAATTAATACTTCATGATAGAAAGAATATATTCATATTCAATTAGAATATTTTAAATACTTGAAACTTTTTGAGCAAAGGTACAATTACTCGATTAAATTATGATATAATGATATATTTACGACGTCGTTATATTACCTATTAGCACGCTTTTCTTTTGTTGGATGAAACAACAAAATTTTTACGAGACATACGCAAAATCGTTCCAATTTTTTTTTCCTAATTCGCAATTAAACCGTCTTAAAAACCGTCTCAAAAATTGTTTATTATTACCGTCTCAAAAACCGTGTCAAAATACCGTCTCAAAATCATTCTCAACAAAAAGTCTGAAATTCCGGCTACAAAATTATTATCAAAAACCGTCTCAAGAACCATCTCAAAAACCGTCTCAAAATCGTCACACAAACTATCTCAATTACCGTCTCAGAAACAACCAACTTAAAACCCGGCCGTCAACAATACGTCAAAAAAAAAAAAAAAAAACCAAAAAAGATTCAGGGGCAAAATGGGAATTATTTAAAAAGTAGGGGGCGTAACAAGTGAAACAGGGGGCGTGATATAGCAATTTTGTTTTTTTTTTCTTCAAAATTTGACAAAAATGTCACGTGGCTAGCTTGGCCCAATTAGAGTTCCATTTCGTTTCATTTTATTTAATCCGATTCTTCTCTTTTTGATACCCGTAAAATCAAACATGCAAAAAGCTGTTCCGAAATCCGATTAATAATATACGGAGTAGATTGACACAAGTTAACTTAAATTAACAAGTATTCTATTTTATTCACAAAATCGGTAAAAAATGCTAGCTTGGATAATAATTTAGACTAAATAAGAGACGAAAAGTGGGTTAAAAGAACGGTAAAATATTGTGTTATCAGACTGGCAATAGCGGCTTGCCACCCTCCCATTTTTTCTTTGGTGGGCTTGGTGTGTACGCTTCCAGAGACATCCTGCACTATGCTTTCCTAGCTTCTCGGTTGTAGTCTGCGGATCTGCAGAATCGGCTCCTTGGGGTTTCAGGTGTTCTTGACCCCGGACCTTCTTTTCTCTTTGACTCCTCGTCAAATTGTGCTTTGGGAAGTATCAGCTGGGAGGTCACTCATCTGATTGGTTGCGTGTGGTCCCTATTTCCGGTTTGGGGCAGACTATGAACAGTAGGAGGTGCGTGCTCAGTTATCGGCTGGGTGTTCCGTTGTTCGGTGTCCGTGCCTTGTTCTGCTTGTTCCCGGGTTTTTGATGGAATATCTTCGGGGATCATGTTGTCTCTTGTGTTAGTGTTGTTGGTGTCAAACATCGTCATAACCTGGTTCGTGATGCTCTCCCGGATATCTGCTTCCGGTCGATGATCTCTCCTGGTCGGGAGGTGGATATTGGGGGAATTGGGGGAATATGTTGTTTCCTTGCTCAAGCGGATTCAGAAGTTTTCTGTGTCCCAAGTTGCTGGATCGCGGGCCGCTGCTTTTATTTTTTCTCGCCTTAGTCGTTTTACTATTTCTAAGAAAGTGGGCGTCCAGCTTGTATCTCGGGTGCCCATCAATTTCATGTAATATTTCTTTTCGTCTTTAATAAAAGTTCCCCTTTTATATTAAAAAAATAAAAATAATAATAATAATAATAATAATAATTAGGATAAATTACAAATAACCACCACGTATTTGCGTAATTTTACAAATTACCACCATGTATTTCCGTTTTTACAAATAACCCCCGAACTTCAATGTATACTAGTATTTTTGCCCGTGCGATGCACGGATACTAAATTAATTTGGTATTCATAAAATTTTCACCATGTAAATCAAAAGTAAATTATAAGACTTTTTTTATACAAAAATAATATTAGTTTGTTCTATACATGTGTTATTTTGTTAATAAAATTACATCATCATCATCTACAGTACCTCACGAAAGAATCTTTCAAACCACTACTCTTACTTTTCAAACAACACATGAAACGGTCCACAATCCAAAGCCACACCTACTAACCTATTATAAAATTAATCATCAAATGCGATTTAGTCATCTTTATTGCTATCTCAAACAACCATTTAACTCATCAACACTCTTTCCTAGCTTCCAATACACACCTAAAATATTCAAGTCACCCATCCTTCACGAAACACCCGACTTATCCCTCAAAGTTAGCTCTCCCTTTGAAAAGTTCATCCATGTATGTATCAGAAACCTAGCTAACTTCTTCTTTTAAAACCGATCTTGTTTGAATGAGAAATCCTTAATGGAGAAAACAAAAACATGCAATTTTTATGTTTGGTTAACAAAAGAGGTATGAAAGAAGTGTTAAGGAATGAACGGTGGATACAACACTTGAGATGTTACATTGAAATTGGGTGTAAAATTCAAACCACGATGTCTTTTTTAATCACCAAGACAAAAAAGTAACCTAGTTAAACGTTAATAATACTATATATTGACATTTGACATGATATTTATTAACATTTGATTACTTATTTTTGTGTTTCACAAGAAAAAAACAAAATTGAGTTTTCATAGCATCTATGCCTAAGTCATTTACACATAATACAACCTTGAAATAAATTAATCTACTTCCTCGGTTTTCTTGCTACATACCCCCTATTTTCCACGCCATTCAGGCATTTTTCGTACCATTTTCAGTCAACTAACCAACTTGACCATCAGAATTAACCATATGCGCATCCCAGCTGAACAACCCCATCGTATCCATATTTACTTGTTCTACTCAAATCTCACTCATAAATGTCGGAAAATAACTCTATCCCCAAGACACTTACCTCCTACCTCCAGACCTATCTACCTCGATATAATACTGACATGACATATACTTCCTTTATTCTTATCCAATGTTCCCACATTGTATTTTTGTACAATTTAATCCAATGTTTTCCTTCCATACTTGGTAAAATAATTGACATAAATATTTTCTTCTATTTTACACACACCTCTAAATATTTTCAAAAATAATCCCACAAAAAACACTATAACGTCATTCCACATTAAAAATTATTCCCCGGCTCAATGGAGCATTCAATAGGATTGAAGAGAGTATAACATTTGATTGTTTAGTTTTGTGTCTAACAAATAAATAAAATTGAGTTTATACACGTGATATTTTAAATGTTTTTAGCCTATATTTATATATTTGTCGGTTCTTTTCTCATATAATACACATTTTCAAATAAAATTTATTCATTTACCTTTACCAATCAATTTCTCACGTTATCCACTTTTTCACATATTCAACCATTTCCACCCGACTAACCACCCAAACCCATCAGAATCAGCCTTAACCATATTCATATCCCTAAACAACTAAGCCCTACATATGAATATATTTTTCTATCTTCTAAATCACACTCGTAAACGTCAGGGAGTAATCTTACCCATGGAGTACCATTCTCACCCACTTAACCAACTTAACCATTAAAATCAATTGTAAAATGTATCCCTGGAGACCTCATCCTACTGACATTTATTTGTACTACTCTCACACTCTTCAACGTCGTGGAGTAACCCTGCCCCTACCCCAAGACACTTACCTCCTCTCTCAAAACCTATTTACCCCGACTGCTCAAAATAATAGATATATCTAATGTAAAATCAAACCCCGCCGCCCTATAACAATCAAAATTGAGTATACATACATGTTACTTTAGAGATCTTTAAGCTCTTTTCATAACATTTATGCCTTTGTTATTATCACATAAAATAGAATTTTTGAAATAAAATTTATCTACCTATGTACTTGCTTAGTTGTTCTAATCATTCTGTAGTACATACGCAGCTTTTTTCGACACCGTTTAGGTATTCGTCATATCCTTCTTACATAACTACCTAATTTGACTAACATAATCAATCGTATCTCTGAACAACCCTAACCTATAGCCATTTTCTTGTGCAACTTACATCACACTTTTAAACGTCGGAGAGTAACTCTATCCCCCAAGATACTTAGCTCATCCCTCGAGATCTATTTATCCCCATCCCTAAACAAATGGACATACAATTTAAAATCAACCCTACCCTATAAAACAACGTCACACTGTAAGAAATAAGTTGAAAATATGAAGGGAGAAAAAGAATACGGACTATAATAAACTATAATCTAATACTAATTAGAAAATATTTTTGATCTTCTTACGGCTTATTCTATCCGTCTCGGAAACACCATTTATTTGTCATTACGTTGTTAAATGAATACCTTTTATTATTACCCATTTGCATTTCATCTCATCAACACAATTATTCCGCTTAACTCAGATCACCTACATCATTATGTTCTTTAATATCTATATATATTTATATTTATACTCCTTAAATCGTAACTTGACAACCCAACTAACCAACTTGGTCATTAGAATCATAAATTGTATTCTTGAACATCTCTGACCAATTTGCTTGTACTACTCAAATAATACTCTTAAACGTCGGAGAGTAACCCTATCCCTGAAGACACTTACCTCCTCCCTCAAAACCTATCTACTTCCGCCCCCGTAAGAAAATATGTCATTTTATAACACAATGTCTCATCGTTAAATAAATATGAAGGAATAAATATTGTTATTTATGAAATACATTTCAATACCCATTTAAACACGTGTCATCCACACAATTATTCCACTTCATGCACCTATCTACATCATCATTATAGTCTTTAATATTTATATTTATACTAATTAAATGTAAATTTGACATTTTTGGGTTTCTCTAAAGTATAATATACTTGGCATTTATCTTATTTTTTTTTATTTAATTAAATAAATTATCTCATTTCTTACGCATAATTAAGTACGAAAGTGCATAATATTCACTTGAATAGTAGTGCTACTCTTGTACCAAAAAATAATAGTGTTGCTTTTAATTTGGTCGAATATGGTTGATCGCAAATGTTCCATTTAGGTAGGAATTTGTTTAGACTTAAATATTTAATTAATTTCATTTATTAGTTCCACACATTTTTAATTAAGATGGAGGTATTCATTTTAAGTTTGAATGGTCTAGTAATATGGAAAAGATAAGAACATAATGTATAAGAAAAAGTAAAAGATTTGTCTTATTACTCTTGTATCCCTGTGAGACTATTTTTGACTCATTTTCATTTTTAATAGAAACGCTGAATACTATTAATAACCTTAAATAGTAAATATATAAATATTAAAGAATAATGTTCTAAGATAGGAAAATTGTAAATAATCAATTATTCTAATTCATTTCCGATTTTCATTTTTAATAAAATTGTTGAATAAAGTTAATAAATTTAAATAGTAAGTATATAAATATTAAAAAATAATAATGTTCTAAATCTAATAGGAAAATTGTTAATAATCAGCTATTTTTTATTTTTCTATATTTTATAGAAAAGTTGTAAATAATTTATTATTTTCTTATTTTAATTCTAATTGGAAAATTATAAATAAATTATTACCTAAACAACTATTTTCTAGTTTTCTAATTCTAATAGAAAAATTGTAAATAATTAATTATCTTCTAATTCTAGTAGAAAAATTGTAAATAATTAATTATCTCCTAATTCTAGTAGAAAAATTGTAAATAAATCATTATTTAAAAATAAGTGTTTTGTAAAAGTGGAGACTACCACAAGGTTAGAAAAAAGCTTCCTTTAATTATATATATATTGATTCCCCAATTACCACTGTATTAATATCTCGAACATCGTTCTTCTTATTTCCCGACTTGTTTAGTGTCGAGTTATGCAAAATACCCAAACTACCCTTAACAACTTAAGTTGACTAAATTATTAACCACCTCTTATAACATTTTTCCCCTTTCTGAATCTCAATTTCCCTATGTCCCTCAATTATTTTCAAAACTTAAATCCCCAAATCCGCATTTTTTGACCGATAACAATAAACAATATCCAACATATAAAATATTAAAGTTTTAAGATTTTGGGTGTTTGGATCTTGCAAGAATGGATTATTATTGTGATTAATAATAGGTTTTGCAGAAACCCAAAAAACATTTTATGGAAGTAGACCGAACGATAAATTCAGTTACATGGCCAGAATCAATTTTACTCTTTGTGATGATCCAACTAAACATATAAGAAGCTCTACTGTTTGTCTTTGCTTCTTCTTGTGTTTACGCCTTTGATTGTGCTATATTCCTTCTGCTTATCTTTTATGCTCTAGAAGAGAGTAGCTGAACTTTTATACATATATAAAGCAAAGTGTTTGATGGCCTTGCTTTGATCGTAGGATATGTGAGGCCTTCTTCTCTGCTTAAAACTTTTTCTTCATTTTCTATGCTTTTTCCTTTCTCTTTGTGATTCGATGCTTTCCATCATTGAGAGCTAACTAATAATTTGCTCAAGAATTTTGGGTGGTCCTCCCAATCTTGTTAATCCTTTCAATTTGAAGATTTTTCAAAAGGGTAAACCACTGGTTAACATGATTTCGATCGGACATTATTTTATTAAAGGCGAGATCTGGAAATTTGAGGGTGAGAATGAGAGTGATTTGGGGGTTTAGGGTTTGGACATAATAGGAGGAAATAGGGAAATTGTGATTTAAAAAGAAGGAAATGCATGGTTAATATTTCACTAGAGTGAGTAGGTAAGGGTAGTTTGGGTGTTTTGCGTAACTCGTCATTATACAAGTCGGAAAATAAGTAAAACAGTACTCAAGATATAAATACGGTGGTGATTGGGGAGTATACATTGATGTTTGGGGTTATTTGTAAAAACGAAAATACGTGGTGGTAATTTGTAAAAATACGTAAATACGTGGTGGTTATTTGTAATTTTTCCTAATAATTAGGTTATTAGTAAGAGCATATTTAACATGTTTTCATCTTAATTAAGGCAATTATTGTCGTTTTAAAGAGAGGTTCATTATTATAATATTCGCTTATTCGGTTATAAGTCTTATAACTTATACACAAACTCTTATTTGTGATGGGCTTTGATACGAATAAAACTAGCGGTCGTTATACACTAATTTATCTTACCAAACAATTTATAAAACCTAAACTAGACTCTACTAGACTCAAATAAAAGTAGCAAAGTGAAAGTCAAGGGTCGAACCCAAGAGAACGAAAATAACTAAAGACTTGCTGCTTAAACACAACTAAACAAAGATTTAATGAAAACTTAATGATAATTAGAGACTAAAGATAAATGACTTATCAACAACCCATGGATATTAACATAAATGAACAACAAGGAGATAACATAAATGCAAAGATCAATGATGGGAAAAGCATTCACAAAGACAATAAAAGAGCAATAAATGAGAAATGATTTTGGGCTAGGCAATACCACAAACAATAAATGTGCACAAATTCAATAAAAGGGAAGATCTTGGTGTAACCTTCTCAAAATAACTCAACAATGACAAAATCGACTCTATCACCCCCTACTTATCTACCCTACTAAGAACATCCTAAGATAGTGAACCTCATGACTAAACCGTTCATAAGGTCCCTTCGATTCTAGCCTAAGTTACTAAACCGTAACAAAAAGACTAAAACCAAGCAATAAGATTTGAGCCCAAGGATGAACAAGGAAACTAAACTACACACATTAAACCATGCTAGTAGAATTAGTCATGTCAAACTCTACTTAAAAATGCTTCCTTTAAACCAATTCCACACAATTTAAGCTTGCTACTAACAACCCTAAGTAAAACTAAGCCATTTTCCTTAGAGCATGCAAAGATTGAACAATTAGAAGCAAGGGTGATCAAACCATACAACTAATTACTCAAAATAAAACATTAAAACAAAGAGAATACATTAGATAAACTAGAGGGGATGAAATTGTCTTACAATGTCAAAGTTGGTAACTTTGATTAGGATTACACCAAGAACAAAGGAGATTAGCTCCTCATTTGCATAATTACAAGCTTGAAAATAAGGAAAGATTACAAATTAATTAGAGAGTAAATGTTGTTGTTCCAAAGATAAGATGATAAAATAAAAACATTTCTGACTTGGGTATTTATATGGGTGCACAAAACCCTAGGATAATTGTCTTTAAAAAGCCCAAACACGGATTAGAAAATCCGTGTAAAACAGAATTGCGCAGGAGGCGCAGGCTGCGCAATAACCCTTCTTGCCTGCGCATGCCATAAGCGCAGGCTGCGCAGTGGCTCGCTGCTGCTCCTTCCCTTTCTTTGCTTCTTCTCCTCTTCAATTTATGCACAAACTTCAAGTCTTCCCAAGTTCACTTCACAAGTCACTTCCCAAGCAAGATAGATGGACGATGTTGATACATGCGCGTCATTCTTTGACCGTGGAACGGTTTCCCCTGATCCTTGAATTCCGATCATAAGAATTAACATGAAACAAGTGTAAAAATGATACAAAACCACAACATGACCAAATATCAAATACTTGACAAAACGACACTAACGACCCGTAGTAAAAGACTAGATTGTGATAAAATCACAATCTAAGACCGACACAATTCTCTACTATCAGGCATATCCGTCGTAAGCTTGCGACGGGTTAAATAATACCTTTGTGACGGGCGTATCCGTCGCAAGCTTGCTACAGGTTAAGTAATACCATGTGGCCTAGATAAGACAAAAACAACTATCCAAGAAATAGCAGAATCTTTTGTTTTATTTATCCCGTCGCAATCTTATGACGAATATATCCGTCGTAACGAAGACTTGTTGTAACTTATAAAGCCCTCACCAGCTCCAGCCAATTGTCTAAATTTTTCAAAGGCGTAACGCTGCCTCGTCTTCGCGAACAAATAAGATTTAGTCAAATCGTTGAGGGAGCTTTCATGTAATCTAGTTATCTTCTTAACAAAAGACTCAATGGACGCACTTCAATTACTTGGTCATCTCACAAAGTAGCTTTCATGATTAGTCTTGAGTCTTGACGGGACTTTGGGGAGGATAGTTTGACGGATTCAATAGAATTGAATAATTGGAAACTTTTTTTACAATAGACTTTAAAATTACCCGGTTATTTGCTTGGCTCTTCTGTTCTTCCTCTACTACCCATTTCCGATCAAATCCCATAATCGGCTTGTCTGTCAAATTATGCATACAGTTTACACATCACATTCACATTCGCATACAGTTTATTCTGATAATTACACATTTAAAATATGACAATATGACAATAAGAACTATATGAATTATCTGTCACTCAAATCTTAATGACGGTTTCAGTGAGAGTTTCAGAAGTAAGTTGTAGAGACAAACTTGGAAGATTAGAGAAATTTCGCATGGCAGACACCTCTATCGACTCAAGGGACCCATGTAGCATATCTACTACCCGACTCATTGATTAGAGAAATTATTAAGAGACCATTCTTTTGTACTTTTTATTTGTATTGCGTGACTATTTTGTTAAGAAAGTGAAAGGTGAAATTGGATGAAAGAGTAAGAAAAAGTGAAAAATAAAGAGTCATACGTAATGTTTTCTTAATATTAAGGTAAATGCATAACGGTCATAAAAGATGACTTTTTCCGGGAAATCAAATTGGGTGCAATTTATAACGTAATAGTGTAGTGTGTCAGTTATGGTATTTGGCCCATGTAATGCGTACGCTGCAATGGGCTCCAAAACCTATCACTTGTAATCCTCATTATTATTGTATTATATAAAGGCATGGAATAAGAAATAGAAGACAGGAAGTTGAAATGATATTGTGTTTAACATGGTATCAGGATTCTAAACACAATAAAATTCCTAAATTTTAAAACCCTAGCCGTCGCTATGACGAACGACGAGCTATCAAATTCGAAAATCGAGCCCACCTCTCCTTCCTATCAAATTCATGACAGTACTGATGATAGAATTGAGAGTACACATGTACAACATACTTCCAGCAACTCCGTACATACTTCGGGTGTGGGCGCACCTACCGAAATTCCGTCATCATTGTCAGCCTCTACGGTAAAAGTTTACGGTACACCCACTCACGATCATTCCGGTAAGTGGTTAATTGATACGGGTTGCTCTCATCACGTAACCGGTAATTATACTTTGCTTTCCGATGTTAGAAATATTTCGAGCCGGATAGTGGGGCTCCCTGATGGGACGAAAATTAATTCCTCCCTTGTTGGCAGTGTCAAACTTTCTTCGAAAATCACTCTGAACCCTGTTTTATATGTACCACAATTAACTTGTAATTTAATATCCGCTTCACAATTAAGTGATAGTTTGGGGTGCGAATTTGTAACAAATTCTATGACTTGTCTTATACAGGACCGGGTTACGAAGGAGGAGATTGGCACTGGTGACAGGCTAGATGGACTATACTATCTTCGGTCGCGACTGGTGGATGTGAATCCCGTGATCGACAAGTCCTTACCTTTTACTTTGTGGCACAATCGATTGGGTCATCCGTCTGAGCAAATAATTAAACTTCTACCTTTCTTACGTACTTCTGACCATTCTTTGTCAAAGCCTTGTGAGGTTTGTCATCGGGCTAAATGTCCCGAGTCACGTCGTTCTGTCTCGGGCTGGTTGGTATTTTTTGGCTCCTCTCCCGTGTCTTGGAAGACTAAGAAGCAACCCACAGTGTCCTTATCCTCGGCTGAAGCTGAGTATCGAGTTATGCGTGGGCTTACAGGGGAACTTAAGTGGCTTAAAGGCCTGTTGAGTGATTTGGGCGTGGAGCATCCCACTCCCATTGAAATTTTCAGTGATAGTAAATCGGCTTTACATATTGCTCAGAACCCGGTATTTCATGAGCGAACTAAGCATATCGAGATAGACTATCACTTTGTTCGGGATGCGATTCGAGATGGGCTTATTATACCGTCTCATGTTTCTACTACGGTTCAGTTGGCGGATGTTCTTACAAAAGCCCTCGGTGTTTCTCAATTCTTGTTCTTAATCAGCAAGTTGGGCGTTCTAAATCTGTACGCTACAACTTGAGGGGGGTAATAGTGTAGTGTGTCAGTTATGGTGTTTGGCCCATGTAATGCATACGCTGCAATGGGCTGAGTATCGAGTTATGCGTGGGCTTACAGGGGAACTTAAGTGGCTTAAAGGCCTGTTGAGTGATTTGGGCGTGGAGCATCCCACTCCCATTGAAATTTTCAGTGATAGTAAATCGGCTTTACATATTGCTCAGAACCCGGTATTTCATGAGCGAACTAAGCATATCGAGATAGACTGTCACTTTGTTCGGGATGCGATTCGAGATGGGCTTATTATACCGTCTCATGTTTCTACTACGGTTCAGTTGGCGGATGTTCTTACAAAAGCCCTCGGTGTTTCTCAATTCTTGTTCTTAATCAGCAAGTTGGGCGTTCTAAATCTGTACGCTACAACTTGAGGGGGGTAATAGTGTAGTGTGTCAGTTATGGTGTTTGGCCCATGTAATGCATACGCTGCAATGGGCTCCAAAACCTATCACTTGTAATCCTCATTATTATTGTATTATATAAAGGCATGGAATAAGAAATAGAAGACAGGAAGTTGAAATGATATTGTGTTTAACATAACGTGAGAACATTTTAGGGAAGTAAATTATGAAAAAGATTTTAAAAAGGAAATTTTTTAGAAAAATGGTATATAAAATAATGTAATTATTAATTTACTCTATATATAATTTATTGCAAGTAATTAAGTTAAAATTCGAAGTATTTTAATAAGACAACCAATAGTTTGGAGTATCATATAGTACTTTACTAATGTAGGAGCCAATCTGCTAAGTAGGGAACAATCCAGACAAGTATAGGAACTCAAGAAGGACCTAGTCGTACTTTACTCTGAGCAGGGTGAACAGTAAACCAGGAAACAATTAAGGAGAAGATCTTAGCCCCTATTTTTGAGGAAGACCAAGTCATCAGATCCCTAGCAAACGCTGAAGAACCGTGTGATCATGGGATATAACATAGACGTTAAGGTTGATAGAGTCAACCAGTTAATGTGAGAGAGGGAGCAATGGAGTGGATGGTTGTGCTTGTATTCTTGTTCATTCTGCTTTACGTGATGATTATGCAGATGAATGACCCCGTTTTATTGTTGTAAACTGTGGTGATTCATTTGGGGATTGTGAGTAGTTGGTTTAGCAGGTTGATGGATATGCGTGATGTGATGTGATGTGATATGATGTGTTGTTGCTTGGTTGTGCTTTCTGGGAAGGGAGTACCACGACGAGTCTAGATGATAGTTTCACTATAGTCGTTGTTCTTTTGGTTGTCATTTAAAGAGTTTGTAAATGTAAAGTTATTCTGTTGTTGATTGTTTGATATACTTTACTTCGGACAACTTATATGATAACATTTTTATATTTCTTGACCCGTATTCTGACCCTAATCCAACTCGTGACCTAAATTCTATCCGATGTGAGACCCGACCGGCCGACACCCCCCGACCCCACAGTAATCGTTACCCATGCTAAACCTATTATTAAGTAACTAATTAACCAACTAATTAACTTTTATAGTAATTATCTCGCAATTAATATTTACCCGAATTAAAATATGCAAAAGGAAAGATACCTTTGGACCCTTGGTCTGGCGACTGAGGAAAAGTATACCGTATACGCATTTCGAGTGTTTTGCTAGGAAGGTGTCTGAAAAGAGTGAAAAACACGTTCGCTTGACTATTGTATGTTAAGCATTTAACGGATCAGGTCCATAGCAAGAACACTTGAACACTTGAACACTTGAATTGTATAATCGTCATTGCCGTTGTCACTACTATATTGTGGTTGTTCTTGTGGTTGTCGTTTGATTTCCGGAATGTTTCCTTTTGCGCCTTGTAAGTACTTCTCACCCTGTAGGCTTTTTGATATGTAGAATTGATGATTTTATTTTGCAGGTTGGTTGTTTTATAGACTTGAATTTTAACTTCAAAATATTCGAATACTCGCAAATAATAAAAAAAATAAATAAACCAATGAGTGAGACGTAGTGAGTATGGTTTACTAATTATTCTTGTAATATATTCGATTCCTACCTCACCATGGACCGGAATCTTTGCACTTTGATAATGTGATTATATGTATAGAATCTATAGATACTGATTTTGTATCCTTTACTTTATTCTACAGCATTAGGAATCATTATTATTGAAGCCGGGATTATTGTTGGATCAGGTAGAAACAAGTTAATTTTAAGATACATCTCCGTCACTATCCCTTCATAGATTTACCGAATACTTTGATATAAATTTCGTTTTGTGCAGCCTGTTTACCATTGTGGTGTTGTCTCAGAAGAAGGAATTCAACCAGTAAATTTAGCATTTTCTGGAAATCAAAGGCACCAAAATGCCCAAATGTTGACGCCTTCTTACAAATCTACGGTTCCTTGGCTTTAACAAGGCACACATACGCTGATATAAAGAAAATGACTCATGGTTTCAAAGACAAACTTGGTGAAGGTGGTTTTGCTATTGTATACAAAGGCAAGCTATCAAATGGAAGTCTCGTGGCGGTGAAGGTGTTGAAACAATCCAAGGGAAACGGGGAAGATTTCCTCAACGAGGTAGCTAGCATCAGTAGAACTAACCATGTCAACGTGGTTACCCTTTTAGGTTTTTGCTTTGAGGGTAACAAACGAGCGTTGACATATGAATATATGCCAAATGGGTCTCTTGAAAAATTCGCATTTCATGGCGCAAGTGCTGGCAATCAATCCTTGCCATGGGAAACACTTCTTAATATCGCGATGGGCATTGCAAGAGGGCTTGACTATTTGCACCGAGGCTGTAATGCTCGGATATTACATTTTGACATCAAGCCTCACAACATTTTACTGGATGACGAGTTCTGTCCTAAGATATCAGATTTCGGGTTAGCCAGGTTATGTCCCTTACGAGAAAGTTCTATATCAATGCTAGAAACGAGAGGGACTATAGGTTATATAGCTCCGGAAGTCTTTTGCAGGACTATTGGTGGCGTGTCTCACAAATCCGATGTTTATAGCTTTGGGATGATGGTTTTGGATATGGTTTGTGGTCGGAAAAATTTATCAGCTGATCGGGAAAGAAGCAGTGAAGTGTATTTTCCACAATGGATATACAACCGACTTGAAGTTGAGAATGAATCTCCATTTGAAGGAACGAGAAATGGTGAAGAAAAGGCGTTACAAAGAAAGATGATTTTGGTGAGTTTGTGGTGCATTCAGACTTATCCATCAGATCGACCATCAATGAGTCGGGTAGTAGATATGCTACAAGGGTCCGTTGAGTCGATAGAGATGCCTGCCATGCGAAATTTCTCTAATCTTCCAAGTTTGTCTCTACAACTTACTTCTGAAACTCTCACTGAAACCGTCATTGAGATTTGAGAGTCGTAGACAATTGAATTTTTTTGGTTAATTAGCGTTAAATAGCAAAATAATTAGGAGACTAGTGTTCATTTAAAACTATTTGGGTCTATGTTGTCCACGTCATTACTTTTTATTTTTGTCTGATTTTACATGAAACCGTTAAGAACCATAGCGGCTTTACCAAAATGTCATCGTCCAAATATTTGTATCTGTTTAAAAAAAAAAGGAGAGAGAGAAGCCGCTGAAGTTCTCAGCGACTTCCAACAATTTCACAAATTTTCCAACATATTTGCATGGTATATTATAATATGGTAAGCCGCTAAGATTCTTAGCGGTTTACCCTTTATTTTTATATAAAAAAAAACACATAAGTGAAGCCGTTATGTTTCTTAGCGATTTCAGGTAAGAATCGGACAAAAATAAAAAGTGATGACGTGGTCACAGTAGAGCCAAATAGTTTCGAATGAACGCTAATTACCTAATTATTTTGCTAATAAACGCTAATTAACCAAAAAATTCCAGATAATTCATACATGTCTTATTGTCATATTGTCATATTTTAAATGTGTAATTATCAGAATAAACTGTATGCGAATGTGAATGTGATGTGTAAACTATATGCGTAATTTGACAGACAAGCCGATTATGGGATTTGATCGGAAATGGGTAGTAGAGGAAGAACAGAAGAGCCAAGCAAATAACCGCCTAACCGGATCTGTTTTGTCAGGTCTATCGTAGAAAAAGTTCCCACCTATTCAATTCTATCGAATCCGTCAAACTATCCTCTCCAGAGTCCAGTTAAGACTCAAAACTAATCATGAAAGCTACCAAGTAATTAAAGTGCGTCCGTTGAGTCTTTTGTTAAGAAGATGACTAAAATACATGAAAGCTCCCTCAACAATTCGACTAAATTTTATTTGCTCGCAAAGACGATGTAGCGTTGCGCCTTTGAAAAATTTACACAATTGGCTTTATAAGTTATACAGTAGGTCCCTGAGATACCGCCTCTTAATAAGTTTATTGAGGGGTCATTGTACAATTTTGAGAAAAGTGGTAATATATATAATAGATACAAATCATGATTAAAGATAAAATAAGTACATTTATTATGTTAATAAGTACGAAATTACTATGATACGATCAATAACAAAAGGGTCACACAATAAAAATAAAAAGGTACAAAAGAATGGTCTCTTAATAATTTATTAAAAGACCATCTCTCTCAAACTTTAATGTAAAGTTATTATTATTATTATTATTATTATTTTTAAATAAAAAATCGCAGCTTTTATATAAAGATCAAAACAAAAGTTTACAAGAAATTGATGGGCACCCCTTAGCAATAACAAAACTGAGACGAGTAAAAATAAAAGAATGAGCACACACCCTGACATCTTGACATCTTGAGACATATAAAAACTCTGAATCCGGTTGAGCAAGGCAATAACATTCGCACCAAACTCCCCCAACGAAGAGAAGGAAAACGATAAGAAACCATAACTGGTCGCCTCACACAAACCCTGATACTTCGCGCATTTGCTCTGAGCCGCGTCAATCACCACACCCCTAGGAACAAAGTCATACATCCTAGACTGGGTCAAGGGAGAAGGCCCAGTCAGATCCACACACACATCACGCCCTCTATCCCACGAGTAAAATAACAAATCTGCGGGACTCGATGACCTGTCATGTCCATCGATCAAACCAATATCCACCTCTTTACCAGCAGAGATCCCAGAACGGAAGCATATACGAACCAAGTTATGTCGATGTTATACCAACAGTACCGACACATGAGAGTTGAGACTGCATGATCGCCGAAGATATCCCCATCAAAAATCCGCGAGCAAGCAGAACACGGTCTAGGCACATGAAATAAACTATGGTTTCAAACCCAGAAATTTGGATTACGGACACGTAAATTAGGGTTACAATAAGCCCGATATTAGACGTAATATAAAACCACATAAATTAGGGCTTAAACCAATAAATTAGAGTTCTACACTAATAAATTAGGGTTTTTAACCCAAATTTGAGGATTTCAAACTCAAAAAAGTAAGGCTTCAAATAAGGCTCTATTAATCAATTTAAGCCCAAAATATAGGGTTTACAACACACAAAATAAGGGTACGAACTAATCATATTAAACCCAAAATCTAGGGTTTGCAATTTAACCCATAAATTAGGGTTAAAACACACAAAATTAAACTATAAACAAGAGTTAAGGGAGAAAATTTACAGCTATCAATCTGAAATTGCCACAAATTAGGGTTCAATTTAGGCGGAAAAATTTAGAGTTTATATTCGGATTTGAATGTTGATGAAAATGAAAAAGAGTGAAAGGTGAAATTGGGTGAAAGAGTAAAAAGTGAAAAATGAAGAGTCATACTTAATGTTTTCTTAATATTAAGGTAAAGGCATAACGGTCATAAAAGATGAATTTTTACCGGAAAGTTAAATTGGGTGCAATTTATAACGTGAGAACATTTTAGCCAAGTAAATTATTAAAAAGATTTTAAAAAGGAGATTTTTTTAGAAAAATGGTGTATAAAATGATTTAATTATTAATTTACTCTATAGTACACATTTTACTCGATGCAGTACACTGTTGACAATTTTGGCCCTCTTATTTTCCTTTTCATTTTCTCTCTCTAGTCTCTCTCTAATATTTTCTCTCCAATATCAAAATGTTTACTACGAAAAGTAATTTATTTTCTCAGTACATTTTTATCAATAGTATAAGTATTATTAGTTTTATTTTATTTTTATTATTTTAATAAATTTCTGTACCCTATTTTCATGACGAGTAATTTTATAAAAACAATATGCGCGAAAATTAACGTAAGGTAACATAATAATTAAGAATATATTGGAAAAAAAGGAAAAAAGAAACAAAGAATAAATATACTACTTTGAGTAAAACGGAAAAAAAAACCCAAATTAATGAAATGCGTTTGTTTAGTACTGATTGGCAGAGATTGATTAAACAATTAACATAGGTTGATTTGGTTTCTAAATCAGTTGAAGTACTACGTAGTATTAAGCATGTCAAATCGTTTCTAAATAATTAACAATAATTATTCTTTTCATGTTGATGAACAAACCCTAATTAAAAAAGATATATTATTAAAAAAAACAATCAAATTATTAAGTAATACGGAGTATAAGATTAATGAATTAATTACCTGTTCGTCACTTGAATACTTCAATAATCGTTCGTAGTTGTAAATTTTTAATGGGGTGGAAGATGGTAAAAGTTTCAATATTAGAGAGAAGGAAGAGAGAATTAGGTTTAATGTTTTTCTAGGAAAGGGCAACAAATGGAAAATTTGGTGTAAAAGGTACTGTATTGAGTAAAAAGCTTACTGCGAAAATAAATTGCGATAATTCAAACTATTTTAACAAGACGACCAATAATTTAGAGTATTTTGTTTTTGTGAAGACTTTGATTACTTATCAAAGATAATGGATTATTGCATTTCATATCACCAATTACAAAGGATGTTTGTGGATGGGAAAGACAATTCTTCTTCCCCTCTTGGAAAATTCATTAAACTAAGATTTTAGTGGATGGAAAATGTGACAACGTGACTTAGAAAATTTGGAGAACTTTGGAAAGAAAATGCACCTAACTCATCACCAATTCTTATAGTAGATGAATATTTTTTTGTTACAAGTCAAAAACAGATTAAATATCGTCATTTTAATATAACGATTTTACTGATAAACTGTTATAATTTAGAAAATTATAAAATATAACCATTTTAATGATAAACTGTTATAATTTAGAAAATTATTTCGGTAATCTTTTATCTAAAAAAGATTAAATTTTATCTTAAATGGATAAATAATGACATGTTGCATTTGTGTGATCTTTGGACACAAAATTCAAAGTAATAAAGTGAGGTGGTGAGCAAAAAGGTCCGGAAGTACCATCATGGAAGGAAATCAAGTAAGCGTGCAAAAGAGATGGAGATTAGGAATGTCATTGGGGCGGGTACAAGTGGATACCGCCCCGTACCCGCCTCAGTTGGGGTGGGGATGGGTAGAGCATTGGTGGGTGGTGGGGCGGGGACGGGTACGAAATTTGTACCCGCCATGGGTAGTGGGGCGGGGATGGTTTTTGCGTGTTACCCACTTTATACCCGCCTACCCGCCAATTATTACAAAAAATGGTACCATTATTACGATAATTTTACAAATATTATTTTGTTATAATTAAGACGTTAAAAATAGCTATTTTATAAGGTATTTTACCAACTTCTTTGGTAAGTAACTAAAATTATATAAACAAATTACTGAAAATAGAAATTAATAGTGATTAAATTAACTTGTACAAAAAAAAAGATCGAAATTTTTTTATGCTATAGCGGGTTAATGGGTAGGTGGGGCGGGGATGTTTTGAAACTTGTACCCGCCACGGGTGGTGGGCGGGGATGGTTTTGGAAACTTGTACCCGCCATAGGTGGTGGGGCGGGGATGGGTACGACATTTTCTTGATGGGTATGGGTACGAGGGAGCCTATATCCAACACCGCCCCGCCCCAATGACATCCCTAATGGAGATGTTAAATAGGTTATTCAGATTCGTTTAAAAGTATTCGGTTGTGTCTAAGTGTCTGATTCGACTACTTTTTCCAAAAAATATACATATTTTGGTCCAAAATAAGGATTTTAAGTGTCAACCCAAATCCGAGTGTCGAATGTTGGATAAAGGTACGCGAGAAAATTAAGAGTCGTCCTAACATAGAATGTCTACCACGCAAAGTTGCCTAAACTATATGCGGATACCACACACTTGTCATTCTTTGGATTCATGGAAAGTTTGAAACCAATAACATTTGGCGCGCGGATTTTTGAGTAAATAGTAAGGAGGGTCGACGTTTAAACTATTAACTTTGTGTATAATTATTTGAAACTCAATCATTGAGTTAAGGGTGACCAAATGAAATTACACGTAAATACGAAAAATCAGCAAGGGTCGGTCCCTTCGATATAACTAAAATTCTCAGCTTATTCTTGCTTATTTAGAAATAAACGTTTGTGCTACTAATACAAGAATAAGGTTGTATAAGTCCAACCTCTTCTTTATCTCGCAATTTGCATAAGTCATTGTGACACCGAGTAATGTTATTGGATAAATGAGATTGTCAAATTACGTAACATTTTCTTTGCGGTGTTCTTTTACAAATTAGTTGTCTCCAATCCTCAATAATTTAATCAGTCCAAATTTGAGCTCCAAGACAAAAAAAAATTGTATAGTGGACAATGCAAGCTTTGAAAAGGGAGGTTTAGGTTGGAAAGTTGAGTTTTTAGTGGGATTTTCGTGGCCTAAGTTATGGAGCACCAAATTCCCCAAAAGTTATGAGAAAAATTTTGTATTAATGATTCACATTGAAATTAAAACGGAAGACGGAAGACGGAAGACGGAAGTCAGGACACGGTGGACATATATATGGTTGACTAATTTATCTGTGTTACGATTAGATGTTGGAGATGACGTCTTAAATGAGATTTACTGTCATTTCAACAAAAACATACATCTATTGTACTACTTCGCAATTGTTATCTTGGTTATTTTGTGGCATAAAATTCAGCTCTTTCTCAATCAGTCAGTTATTTATTTATCTCTAATTAAAATATCTTTAATAAAGAAAAAAAAAAGGTAAACAAATTATCAAGATGGAAGGAGTATTTATTAGGTAAATCATATTGTCAGTAATCTTATTTCAAATGTATTTAAGTCATGGATGGTACAATTGTATGCCATCTTCTTCTGGGCTAAATAGGGAAGAACTAAGCTAAATTGTGTTGAATTGAAGCTGAACTGAATTTAAATTTGCTTAGATGAATAGAGCTGAAACCAAGTGAATTGAAATTCACTTAAACGAATAAAGCTGAAATAAACTGAGTTAAACTGAATTGAAATGAGCTTAAGTGAGCTCAGAGAGAAATTTATCGTCATTTAAATCGAAAGAGGTTTTCAATAAATTTTTTCAGCAACAAGTCCACTTACTTGAGATCGTTGAAACTTACAATTATAATAACCATTGTATCGAAACATAATTACTGAATTACATACTTTATTTAACGTCTGTTTTTCATAAATATCGAAACAAAGCAGTCATAGTAAAAGTGTGAATTTTGAGTTAACATAAGAACTGTTTTTTTAAAGCAGTAAAGATATTAGAGACTTGATTACCCTTGGTACGACTTCTCGCTAAATTGAGATTACCATTAAATGGTGTGCACCGCCAGCTGATTGGGTTACTCTGAATGTTGATGGGGCGTCCAAAGGGAACCCAGGTTTAGCTGGAGCTGGGGGATAATAAGAGACAGTACGTGAAGAGAAATTGTGTCTTTTGCAGAGAGATTGGGAATAGCCACTGTCACCAGAGCTGAATTGATGGCCCTTCGAAGGGGTCTTATGATCGCTATAGAAAGTAAATACCCTCGAATTTACATCCAAACGGACTCGAGAGTTATTGAAGGTTTTCTGAAGAAGCTAGATAAGGAGCTGCTACCTACATCACACACTCATCTTATTTTTGTATGTCGATCATTCTACTACATACGAAACAAAATGGCAAGCGGAAATAACTCATGTCTACAGAGAGGCCAATTCCTGTGCAGATTGGTTAGCAAACCTGGAAGTGGAGCAAGATATGAGTTTACGTATCTTTGAGCCCGAACATACACCGGGACCTCTTCGAAAACTCATTGATTCAGATGCCCGAGGCGTGGCGTGGCCGCGTATAGTCCCCAGTGATGGTGCACCGTAGTTTTGTTGTAATGTAGTTTCGTTTGTTTAGTTTTGTTCTTTTGCTTTTCTGTTTTTTCGTACTCGTTTGGCTTTGTATTGGGTTTTTCCCACATCTTTCCACCAAAAATAAAAACAATATACATCTAAAAATATATATTTAGTGTTGTAGCGCGGCTCAATTGATAAGAGTAAAAGTAAAAGAGTTTGTTTGTACCCGTTGGTAAGGGTTCAAATCTGTATTTTATAGTTAATTGTTAGAATAAGAATCCTTACTTAAAGGAGATTATCAGACGTTTACGTTTTTTTAATGATGATTGTTGGATTTACTAACATATAGCGAAACTTGTATCCTTGAATAATATTGTAGATTTATACAAGTATACGTTTGACGGTAAGTTGTGACAAAGGGATGGAGCAACCCCAAATGACTAACATCTGTCACATATGTGCGACTTCAATTATACGTTTTGATGGTTTCATTAGACTAACCATCGCAAACATGAGCCTAGCCCACCCTCTCACATATGTGCGACTTCAATTATACGTTTTGATGGTTTCATTAGACTAACCATCGCAAACATGAGCCTAGCCCACCCTCTCACATATGTGCGACTTCAATTATACGTTTTGATGGTTTCATTAGACTAACCATCGCAAACATGAGCCTAGCCCACCCTCTCACATATGTGCGACTTCAATTATACGTTTTGATGGTTTCATTAGACTAACCATCGCAAACATGAGCCTAGCCCACCCTCTCACATATGTGCGACTTCAATTATACGTTTTGATGGTTTCATTAGACTAACCATCGCAAACATGAGCCTAGCCCACCCTCTCACATATGTGCGACTTCAATTATACGTTTTGATGGTTTCATTAGACTAACCATCGCAAACATGAGCCTAGCCCACCCTACTTCTAAATCCTGGATTCGCCTCTGATCCTAACGCTAATTTTATGGAAGTGCATCAATATTCCTAATATTTTTTTTCTTTGGTCTAAACGGGGTGTCCACCATCGACAATAGTATATAATCCCCTCGCCGCGGGTACTCTCACTAAGAGGTAAACGGCTGGTCAAAGAGTTGCTCAATTTCCATTAGTAAGGATCGAACCCCTGATCTCATGAACAATACTCCTAATAATACATATGAGAAGAGACCTCGTCGGTATTACAGAATACGTGTTTGAACCTACATTAACATGCGGCTTATGCAAATGTTAGATGTAAAATTAAGATTCGATAGACCGATAGTGGGAAGAAACTTTTGATTGTTTTGGCAAGATGATGAACACAAGCATGAAGAAGACATCATCACAATGGTGTACTATCCATAATCCACTATGTATTGCCAATGATGATTGAAATGATCAATCACTCTACGCCACAACACCACCAACAAATCCACTTAAGGCTACCCCATACACACGTCCACTTACCCTAAACCCTATATATACTCTTTAGAAACTACTAGATGTTTTCCCATCTATTATAAATACCTCTTTTGCCACCACATTATTCTTCACCAACATTCACATACATTTGTTGACTTGTTGTTTACTTGTTTGGCAAATATACCTTCATAATATAATTAGGGTTTAGGGTTGGGTTAGGGTTTAGGGTTTAGTGATGGGTAGTCACAAAGTGGTTGGAGCTACATTATTGGTAGCTTTATTACTTGTGGAGTTATTGTGTATTGAGGCAAGAGTTCAACCTAGAGGGTTTAGAGGGGTTGGTGGTGGTGGTGGAGGAGGAGGTGGTGAGGGCGGTGGAGGTGGTGAAGGTGATGATGGTGAATATGGAGGGTATGGATCTGGATCTGGATCTGGATATGGTTCTGGTTATGGTGGATCAAGAGGTGGAGGGTATGGCGGTGGAGGTGGTGGTGGAGAAGGGGGTGGTGGAGGTGGAGGAAGAGGTGGTTATGGGTCTGGATATGGATCTGGATCTGGATCTGGATATGGGTCTGGTGGGGGTTTAGGTGGTGGTGGAGGTGGGGGTCGAGGAGGAGGCGGCGGTGGTGGTGGAGGGCAAGGTGGTTCAGGATATGGCTCAGGGTATGGTAGTGGTGGTGGCTCAGGATACGGAGGTGGTTCAAGTGGTGGTGGAGGTGGTGGAGGCGGAGGTGGAGGTGGTGGAGGCGGTGGAGGAGGCCACGGTGGTTCTGGTTCTGGATACGGCTCTGGGTCTGGCTATGGAGAAGGTTACGAGAGAGATCCCGGCGGATACGATGGCTCACGACGTTCACCGTAAACATCGAGTTAATGTACCTATAGTAAACAAATAAATAGATTTATGGTTTGGGTTGTTATACCACTACACTATTAATAAAATTGCATGCACATATATGTAGTTGCATGGTTTATGTATGTATTCATACGAATTTCATGTATTATTATCATGAATACGTGAATGTAACATTATTTGTACTTTTACTTATGTATTAATGATTATATATTATTCTTGAAAAAAATGTGTGGGTTATTAATTTATTATATATAACTACAGCACCAACTTGAATCATAAATAATATAGTTACAAGGCAATTTACGTGAGAAACAATTAACTTTCTATGGAATTAGTGGAAATAATTGGTTAGGAATAAATGTTTTAAGGGTTTTATTTGGTAAAGAGTATTGTAAGACAACTAATATCTTTTTTAATATTCATTATTACTTCATATTTTGAATATATTAGTTATAGTAATTGATACCTAAATGACACATTTTTCTTTAGATAATAGTTTTGAGAGTTTTTTTTATTGCGTATGTGCTTAGAATGAGTCATCACAAAACCATGATGTTGACAACGTGATCGCTCAGAGTGAGGTCGGTTGGTTCGTCGGAGGGTTGAACAAAGGTGGTGGTGGTGGCGAAGGCAGATAAGAGAAAGGAGAAAAAACCAATTGAGTGAGAAATTGAAAAAAAATGACAAAGATAGAATTGTAAAAGACGTATGTGAAAAATAAAATTCGTATATGAAAAAGCAGGTCTCATTAAGAATTAACTATTCTAAACTGGATAAAAGTTCGTCAGCAATCAGAAGGAGTGCGGGCGTGACACGTGAGTATAAAATTAAGTTTAAAAGAACGTGTCTACGTTTCGGGATTCCCGAGTCGAACCTAAATAAATAGAACCTCGACGTCCTCGAGTGGTCGACCCTCGTGGCTTGGTTCTTTTTTGTATTGCAAATTTCCAAGTCGCATTATTTTCCCTTTTTCTTCAGTTTCCACAACCGACCAATCAAAACTTCGGACTACATTTTCTCCAAATTCTTTCATTTCTTTCTTATTTTTCCAATCAATCGCGAAATTATTTCTTCGAAATCCATAAAAATGGCAACTCCCGATGATTCTTCCGACACTACGACCGCCGGCGACGGCGGTGATGAGATTGCGGTGAACATACGGTGCTCTAATGGCTCCAAATTTACCGTAAAAACGATGCTTGATTCATCCGTCCGAGATTTCAAGAAGGTTGTCGCACAGAATTCCGATGTTCCTGCCGAACAACAGCGATTGATCTATAAAGGCCGCATCTTAAACGACGATCATACCCTAACTAGTTATGGTATCATTTCTCCCCCCTTTTTTGATTATTTTTTGCGTTTTTGTGTTGTTTGTATTTGATTATGTTGCGAATTATTCTCGCTTCGAATTGAGTTTCGGTAGCTGGTTTGCGAACTGTATGATTCGCGATAGTACCCACTCTGCCCCGATCAATTCTTTACATTTGCTTTTGACAATTTGGCCACGGATTTTGGAGAGGACATGCTTTATGTGAAGGATTGTCAATTAAACATTATTAAAACGGGATGCTAGAAAATGACTGAGACAGCAAAATAAGGAAACCGTAGAGTACTGACCGGGGACGGAGAAAGAAACTCTTCATTTTTTGTAGTTCTTGATTTTAAGCATTGGAAGGTGAAGGTTAGTTGTTTGACAGTGAAGATGATGTTTTCCGGTACATCTTAATTGGTGTGTGCAGGAATTTCTTGTGACTTCTTGTGGTTTCTTGAATTATATTGTGACGCTGCCCACTTTTTGATAAAGAGACTATATTGGAGAAGTAGTGCTTGGTATTGGTGCGTTTCAGACTTTCAGTGTCGTGTCTTGTGCCGAAATCATTGCCTTTTGAGGATAGTCTACATGTCAAATATGATGTAGAAGAATGATAGTTCTGGATTTTGAGTAGTGGTCAACATTGTTCTTCAAAATGCATTGCTTAGACGTGAAGCACAGGCTCAATCGTCTTTTTATTGTCTTATAATTCTTTCCGTGAAGAAAGGCTGTATACGGTGTTGTCTGGTATGGAACATTTGTGTTTCATTAGATGTCATGTTCTCACTTGTGCCGTAAAGTGAATAGGTTGAAACAAAATTTGTTTATACCCCTGCTTTGGTTATGCGCGGTCAAAATCTCCTGTTTCTATTTTTGTATGGTGTGGCAGGCAGTAGTCTCGTGACATCTAATCTTATTACTGTCCTTTTTTTTCTTTTTTTTTGTAGTACCAGTAATCAACCAATTCATTTCAGTACTTGAATGTAATTTTCTTTTTTGCTCATTGAATTTAGTACATTGAACTGCATTCATTGTCTTTGACATTCCTGTTGTTTTCAGTTTAATTGTTTTCTGGTGAATTTTCCTCGAAATTTTGTGGGCACACATTGATAGACTTCTCCCTATACCTTGGAAGGTTTACAGGCAGATCATACGATTCATATGGTTCGTGGTTTGGCTCCATCTGCGTCCACCACATCTTCTGGTGCTCCAAATTCTGGGACACCTGGCCATGCTACTACTGCAGCTGCACGTAGTGCAGCCCCTACTGAAGGGACAGGTTTGGGAGATCCTGGTCTTGAGTCAAACTTATTTCCTGGGCTTGGATTGGGTGGCCTTAGTGGGACAGGAGCTTCTGGTTTGCTCGGAGCTGGAATTCCAGATTTTGAACAAATGCAACAACAACTTAACCAAAACCCAAACATGATGAGAGACATAATGAACATGCCTGCCTTCCAGAGTTTGATGAACAATCCAGATATTATGCGTAACCTTATTATGAATAACCCTCAAATGCAGGAGATCGTTGATAGAAATCCCGAGCTTGCTCACATATTGAATGATCCTAGCATTCTCAGACAAACCCTTGAAACAGCTAGGAATCCTGAGCTCATGCGCGAGATGATGCGCAACACTGATCGAGCAATGAGCAATATTGAATCTTCTCCTGAAGGATTTAATATGCTTAGACGCATGTATGAGAATGTGCAAGAGCCTTTTCTGAATGCAACCACAATGGCCGCGGATTCAGGCAACAATCTGAATTCAAATCCGCTTGCTGATCTTTTTAGGACTCAGGCAGCTATTGGTGGACAGCAGAGAGATGGGTCTAACAATCCATCGACTCCTGGATCTGATTCTGGTGCTCCAAACTCTAATCCTCTGCCAAACCCATGGAGCAATGCGCCTGGTTAGTTTCTTTCTTTTTTCCCTTTTCTTTTCCCATTTACTCTCGTCGTGTTAGCTCTTCGGTTTGATCTGCTTTCTATGTTTAGTTGCCCTTTGTAAGCTAGCTTGTGTATTCGCTTTTAACATATTATTCCTTCATCAAGTTGAGATGGGCTATTATATGATATAATCTTTTGTATCCATGAAAATGTAGTTATGTTGATTTTTTTTCCTGTGGTTTGGTCATTTAGTATATGCCATGTGGTAACTTATACTATCTTTATCAAAATAAACAAAACTGGTGAGTATATGATACTTGATGCTCAAAGCTCAGTTAGGTTATGGTTGAAGTCTCACTCATGTTTAGGCCATCACGACAATCTTTTTTTGTTTTTATTTGTATTATTAATAATGTTGGGTATTTGTAATGTTATGTGCTATTTATCTTAATTTTGAACAACCATTCGAAAGTCTTGTTTATTTGCATCCTTGATTTAATGCAAATTATCTGTTAATATTTTCTCCATATTGCTTATTCATTCATTTTGAAGTATAAACAACCTGTACAGGAAATACTTTTGTCTTTTGAACTGTACATATTGGTATGTTTCGGAGTTGTAAATTTAAATTTAAATTTTAAACTTACATTATCATCTGAAACCTGTTTATGATTTTAGGAGGCACTGTGACAAACAATGCTCAAAGGACTACTTCCTCTGGTGACAGAAGGGCTGATCCTTCGGAGCGTTTAAGTAGCTTTCGTGATTTGGAACGCATGTTTGGTGGAGTTCCAGATCTTTCAGAGTTGTCTCAGTTTGTGCAAAATCCAGCAATGTCACAGCTGTTGCAAAGTCTCGTCTCTAACCCACAAATTTTCAGTCAGGTACTTCAATGACTATTGCATTATTTAGGATGGTACCATCAATCGGATAACTGACTGTCATGTTTGAAATGTAGATCAATACAAATCCGCAAGTGCGTTCTTTGACTGAATCAAACCCTCAGCTTCGAGAAATGATGCAAAACCCTGAGATCCTTCGTCAGATGCTCTCTCCTGAGATGATGCAGGTAAACTGTTGTGGTTTTTTTGCTTTTGTGTGATTGGGGATCCTTCAGAGTCGATCGTCTTCCTAGCCATGCTGAGCTAACTATACTATATACTCACCAGAATATTTGACTAGGTTGTTTTGGGTTAGCTATGAGTAATTCTAGGATAGGGGCGCCTCTTTCTATGAGACCATATTAATGATGCATGTCATCATATAAATCCTTCCCCTCTTTTATTTCTCTCACATCATCCTCTTTTTTTGCTTATCTGTTGTCATCTTGTCCATTTGCCTAACAATCGTCATGTCCGACATAACTATCGTCATTTATAACGGGTGACGGGGTGACACAATTCTTATTCAAAAGTAACATTGTTACTTTTCAGAAAGAACTGTGTTACTTGTGAAAGTTATTGTTTACTTTGAAGATTTGAAAACTTTCTTTTGATTTCCTACTAAAACACACTATTTAATCGTGGGATTACAGCAACTCTCCTGAGTAGTGTTTTTATAGTCTGTGTAATATTGAGGTTGACTTTTGGTAATTTTAATAAATACATCGAGTAAAGATTTTAGATCTTGTACAATTATATTTAATGTTAATTTTGTGGAATGAATTGTAAGAGGTGGTAGTATTGTGGTGGGGTTTAGGGTGGTCTGAGGAGAGTGATATAATAGGCTTCAATTTGCTTTCTTCTTTTTGTGGGTATTTGTGAATGTATGTAATGTATTTCCCTCATTTAGATTGCTATTTTAAACAAACTAAATCTATTTGTTGTGGTATATGAACTTCCTTTCTTTTGGCTCACAGCAAATGATGACTCTGCAGCAGACAATTAACTCTACTAGGAACCGTTCGGCGACAAACCAGTAAGTTAAAGTTTCTTCTCTGATTATTTGTTGAAGCCAAAATTGTCTATTTCAAGAGATAGTGATTTGCTTAATTTAGTGAAGTGTGGTACATGTTTACTTCCTCCATATCTTTGATTTTGTCTCATGTGAGTTTGAGTTAAAGTTTCAAAACTTTGACCAAAAAATTTTTAAAAAAATATTAGAAAATGAAAATACAGTACTATATTAGGTACTTTTGTTAAGAATAAATTTTCCGCAAAATAATAAATTCAACACAAAAGGTAACACAAAACGATGGTAAAGAGATAGCGGGAATCATATTTTTGACCTGTCAATATCAAAGGAATGTTTGGTGTCAAATGGGAAGAACTTAAATCATGGACATAGAGGGTGACACATTTATGTGACTGGAGTCTAAACTCTAAATATATAATGATACGTTTGCACAATTGCTCGTCATGGTCTGTTATAACTTGTAAGAGAATTGTGTCTGGGACCCTGTAATCTTTTATTCAAGTCAATCATTCAGGCTAATCACAAGAATTTGAGAGATTCAATTAGACGAAGATTTGATGGCCTAATACAAAATGCCACGATGGGGTGATACGCATTTACAAAATGGAAGTAAAGTAGTTGCACTTAAAGCTCATGGCGTTGCCCCCATTTTATTCAATTGGTGAGTGTGGGTCAGGTCGTGATGTGTGGTGAGTAGGGTGGGGTCGGGGGTGGCTGGTGAATGTGGGTTGAAAGCTCGGTGATAGATACATTATAAACAGGAGGTGGCAATCATAGTGGTGCTCGAGTTGAGCTGTGGCATCTTGGTATAGTGCAAGAGTCGGGGCAGAATTGCCTGCACATTGTTTGGTACTGGATTTTTTATCCGGTGGGAATATGTTTGCATTTATAGGTTGTGTTTTGTAAAACTTCATTTTTCTGCTTTCCATCAATTAAAATTATATTTTTTGCTGAACACTTTGTTTAATGAACTTCAGCATTTATTCATGTTACATTTTGGTGAATTGTCTGAACATACTAAACAGGCCAGAGCCTACGTAACACACACTTAAGGTCTAGTATTACCTTGCTGTGATTAGGGTAGATTCTCTTACATTTTCCGAAGGTAGTATGATTGGCCCTTCTGTTTTCTAATGCTTGTACTTGAATTTGTTAATTATTTTGATTTTGACAGTCTGATAACCTTTTTTTTCCTTTGAAAATTTTATTGCAGAGATCCCTTGCAAACTGGCGCTACTGCAAATAACATGGGGCTGGAAACGTTGATGAATATGTTTGGTGGCCTTGGAGTTGGCGATTTAACTACACCAGAGAATTCAAATGGTTCGCCTTTTCCCCTCTTACGAGCATACTTGATCATCTTCTCTGGGTTCTTATGATTTTGTTCAAACAATTGGTCTTTCGCAAGATGGCTTTATGCTAACATAATACGGAGTATTAGACCAACCCATTTTCTTGAAAATCCCGTCCCATATGCGGTACCCATTAACTATCAAAAACTGAAATCAAGAAATGGCTAATAACTAATAATATGGTTGGTTGGTATCATGATAATATTATATGGGACGGTCTTATGATAATTTTATCGAGATCATCTCGTTTGAATATATGTCCTTCAGACTCCTTAAATAGAATTTGAGAAGTAGGGAGAAATGAGAAACAAACTGAACTTTGTCAATCAGCATCACACCCTCTCTCACTTACTCTTCATTATTTTTCTGCAGCGCCACCCGAGGAACTCTATGCTCACCAGCTAACTCATCTTCGAGATATGGGCTTTTCCGACACACAAGAGAATATAAGGGCTCTACAGGCTACTCGTGGTAACGTCAATGCTGCAGTGGACATTCTTTTGGGGAACTTGGGTCAATAATGTTGAGAGGTTCCTCTAGATAGACGGGAAAAAGAAGATAAGTTTGGACGATGGATCTGTGAATAAGCAAAAGACGGTACACTGAGTTATGACGCTGGGTATACTCTCGTATCTCCACTCGACATTAGACTCTTCTTTTCTCTTCTCCAAGCCACTCCCGTGAATCATATGTACATACGCATGCAATTGTAACTCTGATGATGTATGTTTGATTTGAATTTTGTAAGTGGGAAATCACACGAATTCATCTTTTTGATGTCTATTGAGCTATAGGCCCATTCTATTACAATGGGGGAGATGATTCGAACTTGCAATCTATTGTCCGTAACCCCTCAATCTGTACCTTTAGGACAAGACCGAAGGCCCCCTCGGGACTCGGAAGGACACCCAAATTCGGTGAACCCAAATTCCGTTGTCAGCTGAATCGAGTCTGGTGAAATTACAATACCATTATTCTGCGTATGCGATTCAACATTCTAAATTAATTTTAGCAATGAAAAAGATTCAAAGCGAAAATGCAGTTTTAATTGATAATCGTAAATAAGTCTTCTTTTTATCGTGTAATGTGAGTCGCGGTTTATCGAGTCTGAAAATAAAAGAAAATTTCAGTTTCATCTTTTTGTTAATCAATATATTTCTTTTTTCTCATGTTAAAAAAAAATATATATATTTCTTTTTTCTTTTCCTTCGGTGATGTGGCTTTGCATTCTTGTTTCGCTACATGGTTCGACATGCTGGCGTTGATAGGATAAATATTTGCATTTTTATAATATTATCCATGTGGATAAATATTTAACTCGTTACAAGGTTCTGACCAATATACCCATCGGATCGGATTTATTGTTTGAAGTTCTAACCATAGTTAATTGGAGCAGCAGACTAGACAAGTAACCTAGGTAGCATCAAAACGGACACGGGACATGATATCCATAAAATTTAGGATACGGGACACGACATTTAATTATAAAAAAATATATATTTTATGGTTATAAATAATGTATAATTTTATTATTATATGTATTTGAAACTAAATCTAAACAAGTAAAGATACAATTCGACCTTTACTATAACTAATCGTCTAAACTATAATATATTTAGCCATGTGTCGAACGAGTATCGGGTGTCTGAGTGTCGGACACGGTATCAAACCCGGAACGGCTAATAAAGTAAAGTGTTCGTGCTACCCAGCAAGTAACCGTGGAAGGAACAAGAATTGTACAGAGCACTAGACACTGGACAGGGAAAGCAGCATGTATTCCACCCAATAACTAACTTTGTTGATGCTCCCGAAATAACCGCCAATAACTGTCAGTTGGATGAGAATACATAACCGCCAACCCCAACCCCTCTACATAACTCACTCCACCTCCCCACTTCCCTCCTTTTCCTTCCTCCATTCATTCTAAACAAACATGGATGACACCAACAACATACCGCCTTCGCCCTCGCCCTCACCCTCACCCGACACCTTCTCCATTCCCCCGTCCTCCACCGCCCACCACAGGCGTAAACGCTCCAAATTCCTCCGGATTAAGCCCACACCACAACCCAAAACCCTGTCAAGAAAAACTGACCCGTCTGCGCCAAAGATAACCCGCCCGTGTACTGAATGTGGCAAGACATTCTGGTCTTGGAAAGCCCTCTTTGGCCATATGCGTTGTCACCCTGAACGCCAATGGCGCGGTATTAACCCTCCACCACACCTTCGCCATTCTCCACCACTTCCACTTTCACCGCCTTCTGCTGATGACCATGAGGTTGCCGCCAGTTTGCTCATCCTGGCCTCCTCCACTACGTCCAGGTTCGAGTGTTCAAGTTGCAAGAAAGCGTTCTCGACTCACCAAGCATTAGGAGGTCATCGCGCGAGCCATAAGAATGTCAAGGGCTGTTACGCCATCAATAAGGATAATGGTGTTGAGGAGGATGGCACCATTGCCATTGTCGAAGGGCAGAGTTGTCATTTTGGCTGTGACTCTGAGAAATACGAAGAGGCGTCTACATCGAATTTTGGGCCTCGGCTTGACACATCTACTCAGCCTGTTACGGCCCAATTCGTTCTCGATCTTAATCTGCCTGCTGAGGATGTCGAGGATGTGGGTAATCCCGGTCCGGCGGTGGATTATGCTGCTAGTATGCAATTAGACTTGAGATTACGCATATGATTAACAACTAAACAAGCAGTGTAAAGTGTAAAGTGTAAAATGTGTGTATAAAATGTGTTGATGATAATAGAGTAGCTATTAGCTAGGTATGGAACTATGGTTGATGTAAAAATTACAGAGATTTCAGATCTATAAAGTTCGTGTAGTGTTCGTCGTGTATTTATCTCTTTCACTCTGCCGGATATAGTTAAGTTGGTTGAGTGGAGTGGAGCGCGAGTGGAGAGCTCCGCTCCTGCAATTGGGTGGTGGTAATCACCGGATAGAATGTCTAATTGTCCAGGCGGTACTGCAATTATGTTGTACTTGAACTGCTGGCTTACTTTCTCGAAGAAAATAGGGAAGAGGGTCGAAACAAGCGACTGAGTGATTCCGTGTAAATGAAATAAAACAAGGATTTGTTGTACATATATATTTTAAGATGATAATGCAGCAAATCTGTCTGTTGGTTGTTCATGATCAATATACAACCCAGCAATCAAGATTCGCCAATCGTTCTATAAAAATGTACAGTGCTAGAATCATAGTAAAACTGCAGCAGTTAGCTCAACTGTACAGAAGGAGATTGCTCGCCATCTAGCCTATCGTTCCTAGGAATGATTCTCGGTGGTGGTCCGACCAAACTTAGCAATACCTGCAATCATCGTAATACAAAGATAGGTTTTATAACAATGGAACTACAATGATTGTATCTCGGTATGGCTCTTCCTTAATCTAGCTAGTCGACTCTTTTGAGAGTGATCGTTTGAGGGCACTAAAACTTGAGAGAAACGGTCTTTTAATAAACTATAGAGAGACCATTCTTTTGTACCCTTTAATTTGTATTTCGTGACCCTATTGTCATTGATCGTACCAGAGTAATTTCGTACATATTTACATAATAAATGTACTCATTTTATCTTTAATCATGATTTCGTACCACTTTTTCTTAAATTTGTACAGTAGTCTCTCAATAAGATTGAGAGGCGGTCTCTCAAGAGAACTACTTAAGGGGACACCCAAGGGTCGGAGATCATTTGGTAACTAGATGGGTGGTGTTCTGTATGACACGGTTCAAAAACCAACATCAAAACTGCCACTGTAACCCGCTTTACTACATCAAAAAACAACAGGTGAATAAATGCATTTTCTAGCTATATTACTCCGAATCTTCTAATTTCCCATCGTACCCGTGTCCGACACTCGACACTCGGACATGGGTATGAAACATGGACACCTCATTTTAGACCAAAATGTGCATATTTTTCAATAAAATAGCCGAGTCCGACACTTGAACACGTACCCGTGTCGGGTACTTCTAAACGAGTCTGAGTAACATAGTTTTCTAGAGCCAATTACCAAACTTGAAATATGTTCACCATCGGAGTATCTTTGTCGACACTGTTGTCAAAAATCCACGAGCAACTGCACTCAAGGTCATTTACCATGGGGTTGATCTACCTTAACCATATATCTCGAGCTCAATACCCTATAATATTAAGGGGTGTCGAAACTCAAGAGGAAGAAACTTTGGTTCATACAATCCTAGCCAGCTATAATCTAAACTAATCCGGACGGTGAATACCCATAGAACACGTTGCCAAAACCTTGGAGCAAGTGAAACCAACAACGACAACAACAACAACAACGTCAGAGCGCCTTACTCCCATAATGATTTGGGGTCGCCTGATATGAATCATCCTTTGGAACCGTCGTGAGTGAACTCCCATCTCAACAAGAGGAGACGCCCCAACGATGTTCAAATTTCGATTCATGTCCATAAAATGTGACTGATTTTTACACTGGGTGCCACAAACCTACCGCAACCCTCCTCCTTTCTCCGGGACAGCAAGTGCCACAAAAGCTTTATTTCAAGATTGGCAATCATCAGTTATGTTCATCTAAGATACTTTTATTTTCCTAATTTTCGGTTATCTAATCCGATCTCTCATTTCTAGATGCTCTCATTAAGTTTGACAGTTGTATATACTGAACATTATTTATGTACTCGTCCAAGATTAGGTGGAAAGTGAGAACTTACCGGCAAAAAGACAAGCCCATGCAGAAAACCAATGATAACTAGAGCCAAGTACATTTGGAAGTAGTAAACCTGCAAATAAGACAAACGTGAGGAACCGGTTAAACTACTCATGCAATAGGTTCTGGAAATTAACGAAGCCAAGGGACAGGTAACAGACCACAAAAATCTCAGATTTTGCGAAGCACAGGACAATAACTCCAACCAGTTTTGTTAGTGTGATTCCACTGCCAAAGACGGGCAAACAAATGTTAACAAAATTTAGTAAACTTCGCTTCATATGGTTAGGAGCAAAAAAAAACTAAAAATTTATGGTTGACTTAATATAAAGTCTCTAGTATATTGACGAAGAAAAGTTGTGCACATTTACAGTGACTGAAGCCGCATTAAGAATGTGATGGTAACCATACAGGCTGCAGATCACTGACAGAGCGACAGATATGAACATGGGACTCACCTGAAAACAGAAGCTCCCATAGTACCAAGGGCCTCTTCTGTTCGCTGATTACGATCTCCAAGGCTGACCTGAAGATGGCAGCCATCACAAGTTCAACATCAGTTCCTTGAACTATTGAGGCCATTTCTATAAGCTACTCGTCTTTTCAAGAACATAAAGTACTTCCTATGTCGTTCATACTTGTCTAAGGGTGTCTTCGTGAACCAAATGGCCCCTAATAGAATCTAACAAGGATACGTGTCTAAGTGCACAAATAGGCTATTTTCATGAAAAATCCATGTATTTTGGTTAAAATGAAGTGTCCAACTTTCTGTGTCTTAAGTATGAGTGTCGGGAATAAGTACAAGGTGTAATATGGTACAAGTCTACAAGGCAATACCGGCCTTTTCTTTTATATCTTAATAGCAAGTCAGTGACAGGGTGAAGATTGATAGGCAACATGTGGAACTAAATGGAACTCTGATATAAGAGTTTCAATGGTTTTAGCCAACGTTACACAAACTTATTTAGAATATCTGACACGGGTCGTGTCTAAGTGTCGAAGCTGGCTGAGTGTCCTACTCCTGCCTAGTGTCAAGTATCAAAGGTTTTAGGTAATATAAATAGTTGGAAGTACCAAAAGTTTTAGCACCAGTTACAGGCAGACCAAATTAGAGGTGTCTATAATTGAATAATTTACATCAATTATTTGGGATTCTAAGGTACTTATGAGCAGTTCTTTTCCTAAAAATAAAAGTAACATAGCTGCTCGAATTCTGGACCTCCACAGAGTTCAATATACAAACCTCCTTATATAAAAAAAGCCAGAGCGAGAGAGAGAGAGAAGAATCGAGTTTACCGAAAAGGCATGTGTAATATGAACACAGAACTCAACAGCAATGCCAATGGACATAATAAGGTTGACAACAGAAACTGCATTCAACTGGATACCAAGAATTGCCATAACACCCTGCATTTTCATTTTTGAACTGAGTTTTCTGACGCCACTAAAAATCGGGAAAAAAAAACACTCCTATCTTCCAAATGTGTTTGGAAGGTTATCAGGAAACCAGAAGTGAAAACAAAGATTTTCCTAATATACATGAACGAAGTGAAAACAAGGATTTCGTAGTTCTAAATAACATATGAATCATCTTCTTCTTTGAAGCCCCTGTTGATAATAATATATACAGTAATAAAAAATCAAACTTAGATCACTGCTATTCAAGGCTCTTTTATGTTGAAAGCAATCAACAACAGCGACTCTATTGTGATTTGTGAACTAGGTAGCACCAAAACGGACACGGACACGGACACGACACGGACACGGGACATGGCATCCCATGAAATTTAGGACACGGGACACAACATTTAAATATAATAAAATATATATTTTATGGTTATAAATAACGTATAATTTTATTTTTATCATGTATTTGAAGCTAAATCTAAACAAGTAAATGTACAATTCGATATTTACTATAACTAATTCTCATTTTTCCACCCAAACTCATCTTTTAATCAATCTTTTTTAAAATTTTATTCCCCGTCCAAACTATAATATATTTAGTCATGTGTCCAACAAGTGTCGGATGTTCGAGTGTCGGACACGGGACGGCTAATTAGGAGAAGTGTCTGTGCTACCTAGTTTGTGAATACTGATTAGCAGTCACACAAGTTTCTGGAGCAATAAATGTATATAAATGGAAAGAAAACGAGTGATGTTCATTATTATACCATGAGATCCACCACAATCATTGCTAGAACAAGCAAAATAATAGCTGAGCTCCAAAAACTGCATGTAACAGAGGAAACAAGCGACAAGGGTTCCATAATCAATTAAAATAAGAGTATGAACCAATAGATTGCTTCATTCCGCTAAAATTTTGAGAATGGAGGTCCAAACCTGGATGTTATAATTAGGCATACAACAAATACAGCACCTGCAACAAAATACACACTCATGGATGAGAATGATGGAAATTTTGGCTCAAAGCCAAAACTATTTACCATTTACTATTTTTGAAACAAGTAAAAATCGGATAACAACTAGAATAATTGCACAGCAGAAGCTTTTTACCAAGCGCAATTGCAAGGTTGACCAGAGCAGTTGTCCATATGTCTAGATACTGCTCAAAGAAAATGTAGAAGACAGAATACGGGAAGATCTCCATCTGCAAAGAAATCCCAGAGGAAATATTTAGGTGAATTGACGAAAAAGAAAATAGGGAAGGTTATTATGAATAGGAGGGAGTATATCATTCCAGATACATACCTTCAGAGAATCAGAGACTTTTGCGCAGAACTCACGAGCTGCACGTAGTGCATTGACGTAGTCACTCTGTTATTCAGAACTTAATGACTTAGAGGTCTGAGCATCTTATAAATCCAGTCAAGAAACTATTTGACAGTTAGGTAGAGTTTGTCACAAGGGTATAAGCTTGCCTGTTTATTGACTGGAGTGTGAAATGTTCGAAACTCAGATGCTCTGATAACACCACTCTCATAGCCTGATGAGAATCGTAGATAGTTAAAGATCTGGATATTTGCATTTTTTTTCAGGTGGCAAAAAACAATGCCTCACAAACACAGAATCAAGAACCGAAAAGAGGAAGAAATAGACCATTTAAGTCAAGACTAGTAGTGTATGCTCCATGACCCCCTTTAGCACAATCAGCTGAAGGCAACGCACTGAGGAACCATGGGAGCTTATCCCTGAACTGGTCAGTCGAAGGGCGATCATTGTCCAAATCTGAATGACGAAAGCACTGCAATTGTCCCTAACAAGTTAATTTGAGAGTACTATGAATGACTGAAATAGAGATAGAGAAAATGTAGACAGAAGATCCATTACAGTGGTACAATCTTCACAGACACCGCCCAATTCGCAGGATCCTTCCTCAGGATCACAGCATGGAGGCTGGAGAATGGAGAACCAAATGTCAGTAATATATAAGCTTATTGGAACTGCCAGAAAAAAAAGGCAGACCCAGTATACAATAGCAGTATCATTTGCATATGAAGTGGCATTTTAGTGACAAGAAGTATGATTGCCAGATAATGATGATGACATTGTTGGTAACTGTAGGAAGATGAACCAAATTATCTGAAAATACAATAACATTTCTACAAACTTAGTCGTCAATGAGCGTCTTGTAGATGGATGTAATCTACTCAATAGCATTTAAAGTCTAACTAAACCACCAAAATAAAGCCACATGGCATCACCGAGTTCTTCCTTACCCTCTTCAAAGTTGGATTCACATACTTACATGGATTGCCTCTATAACTAGGAGTGAGCAAAAATATCTCACTTGGTTTTTCAGTTTTAATCTGATCCAGCATTCAAATAGTAAACCAAAAAGTTGGGATATTTTCCTCAAAGTGGCATCCCCGAAAATCTAAACATAAATTTGATGGGAGTATATTGTAGTTCCATGTGCAATTCTTTTGAAATCTTAAGTATGATAAACAAAACAATCATTTTAAGTTATTAGTTTTCACAATTTCTTAAAATTATTTCAGACTGATAATAGAATATTTAAATGACGAGCTAAGGATCCCTCAGGCTGTTACAGAAGATCTAAAGTATTTTCTTTTTCTAGAAGTCTTCCAAATCGCAAATAGTCACGCCTAGACATAGTCATATCACCAGCATGTTAGTGTTGATTCATTATTCAATAGTTCGAACACAAACGATCCTATAAATGCGCATGAAGGAATTTGGATGAAAATCAACCTGATCATCAGGGGGGCAATAACTACCATCGACAAACTTTCGACAGCAGCCAAAAGCTTCAGGTGACAGCCACACAAGAAAATCATCAAGCCAAGAAGCAGCTGGTTTAGCTATGTAACTTGATTCTGGTGTCAAGGATGCCCTTGATATCTGCATTTATAATTTTATATAATAAGACAGCATACTGTAAGCTTGAGAATAAGCAGATGAATAAAAAGTGGGTCCGAATCCCTACCCCGAAAATACATTATCATTAACAACTGATTTATTTAACATGGACAATAACTAACCCCTAGCAAAAATCAGGTCTCTAGACTGGATTATTGACAAAAGATTAACCTCATAAATTACCTCGTTTAAAAGAGAGTTAGCGTTGCACTTGCTAATGGAACACAGCTGATTTGTCTGCCTTGATTTAGAGCTGTATGCCATTCAATAAATAGTAAAAGTTCATATCAATAAGATTATACATCAAACATGTAAACAATGTCACGGAACATGGAAATCATTCAAGTCAACTCTTCAATATTAGCAAGATCTCTAAGGACGATTGAGAACAGTAGATAGTAGATACTAGTTCACTCTAGTTCTAAAAATACCAAGCGTTTACAAAATCTTTCTGAAATAATGAATATAATACCTGTAGTTATAATCCTTCACAACGAAGTACAAGGGAGGCCCAACTCTTAAATACTCTGAAATATTATTAAAATAGCCCTGTAGCAACCATGGGTTCACTTTTGAGACGGAATATGAAAGGTGAGAAAAGAAACATGAATATTAATAAGACTGCGTAATACGAAAACCTGAAGATATGAGTCCCGTGGAAGAGCAACTTGTTGCTCTAATCCTGGTTCAATCCTTGGGCACAATGCCTTCACAGAAAAGAAAAAAAATGAAACTTGAATTAAATATTTCCATTCAGCAATAAAAAGATATAGGCCTGCCTAGTACACACATAAACCGACTTAAAGCGGAAACAAATTGCCTTAGATGAAAAAGCAGCTTACAATGCTAGCCAAAGTAAGACCAGCAAACAGAACAAGAACAACTACTTTGACTCCCCGGCGTACAAGAACAGGTGCATGAATTTCCTGCAAGATGAGATATCCGATTATAATGGAGGTTGAATATTAGTATAAATCCAAAAAGGTTTCTTACCTCGATTTTATAATATCCTAACCAAATTAAAAACTGTTCACCAGAGGTAAGCATTTCGAAAATGAAGAAGTAACTCTCGTAGTGACAAGGTCGTCTCTAACATAGTAATGACCTAATGGTTGTCATTGCAGATAATAAAATGAACCAAGATGTTGAACATACCTTCATATATTTGGTAAGAAACCCTGGGTTACTCTGATCAATGCCTATGTCAAAAATTTATTTTTTTAATCAGATGAATCTCTTTGCAACTCCGATTTCGGAATAAACTGCTGTTGAAGGAAATTAATCAAATTAATTTGTACATACCTATATTTGATTCTGCAGTTTCAGAAGAAACTCTGAAGCATGGGAAACAGTCAATCCTAAAATCTTCCGTTCTTCTGAAATCCAGAACAATTAGTGCAACGAAAGCGCTAAGTTGTAGAAGGAAATCCAGCAGGACAGCCACAGCTGTGGAGATAGACAGAAAGTCTATCCGTCAAAAATCTGACTGTACACACCAATTGACCAAGACATTCATAAAGAATATATACCTGCAAACATGGAGAAAACACGACATGCTGGCATGGTAATGAAGCCTCCTACAGCAAATGCCAATACTTCAGACACACTGGCAAGTGTTATAGATGGACCAACCTCGACCAGGGCCCTGCTTATTCGTTCTTCCAAAGGAACTTCTATGGGCTGCCTTTTGGTGGCATGTACTAATATGCACATGTTATCAACTCCAACCTGTTGTAGCATGAAAGAAAGACTGGATGGATCATAAATTCTGACTTGATTTCAACTATATTCTTTATGTATGATTCAAAATATTTCGCATGGTAAACAACAGATAATAAAATGAACTCACAGCCAAAACGAGAAAGGGAATGACTTCCATAATTATTAATGTTGACTTCACTCCAATGGCACTGAAGAAACCAACTGAGCCAAGTACAGAAAGTAGAACGACTAATACTCCTGAAAGACCAAGTAAAACCTACAGCAAGAAATAAAAGAAATATTCAATCAATTATCAGTCGCTTCGTCTTATATGGTGTGTCGCATGTGCCTCATGCAAATGAACCTTCTGACTTGGGACACTGGTGCCGTGGTGCGTCTATGTAGACTGTCAGACACTACTATTTTGTTTAAAAAAAACATGTTTTTAATCTAAAAAAGTGACCACGTGTTGTGTCTTGTCAAGTCAAGTTAGAAGGAGTAGTGGAGCACCATGTCGCCAAGCGACGTGCAACCAAAGTGAAGTGTTGAAGTAAGATAACATGAGATGAGAAAACTCAGTCTCAAATCCAAGTCAAGAAGATACATGACGAAAGACTGAGTTTGATATACAAGTAAAGAGGCTGCCTGACATTGAGGTGGGAAACATGAAATGATGTAGTACCTTTGACGTTATGTAAAATGATGACCAATGAGGCCTGTCTCCCAACGTCATTGATATGTAAGCAAACATCACAAGATAGCTTATCTAGCACAGAATAAGCAGATAGAAAGACAATTTACACATCATGAACACAACCAGAGTAAGTACGTCCAAATATATAATATAATTTGATTTTAACCCTACCTGCAAAGAATTCAACAAGAAGCATAAATTTTGAAAGAACTTACTAAAATTGTGACGACATCAGCATAGCTTTCACGTTTTAGTTCATCCTCAATTGAACTTTCAGAAGAAAAAGTTAAAGTGAGACTGTTGGACTGCGCCATGGGCAATAGCTCATCCTGTAAATAACAAGATGAGTTAGTAGCGAAAACATTCAACAGCTGTGTTTGTTTCAATGGACTATATTCTAGTAGATGCAATATTTAAACATGGGAACACTTAATATACGGAGTATCATACTTTGCACAGAATTTGCTTGAAATAGAGATTTAGAGAGATCAAAATTACACAACCTTGGCCAGCTTAATGAAAGCTCGTTCCCATTCCACAACTTTCCTGCTTGCATCGCTTGACTGGTCAACCATGTTATTGACTGGATAGGTTACCACAAATGCAGTAGCCTGTCATATAAACTTTATATCACTAATCTGTTATCTTTCATGAATACATAGGCTATACCAAGAGATAAAGAATCTACCTCAGAAAAATTATTTCCAGAGAAACCTCCTAAGGCAGTACTAGGATCGAGTGGAGCTTTGAAAGCACTTAAGCATGAATCAGTGGATGTGTAATGCTGAACAGGACACGGAAAGATTGCAATTATGCATTGGAAAGACTGACAGAAACCATAGGAGACTTACCAGCATGTATCTAATATTGCATTTATACAAAGCTATACCGAACATATATAATAAATTTTGAAATTGTTCAACTGTATGGGGTTTGTTAAAAGCATTAGTAAACAAACCATTGTTTTAGGTTTCTGCTACGTTTGAATGTCTACTATCTTGCGAATGATTGATAAATATCTAACGAAACCATATGGTTTCGATACTTTTCCATGTTCATAAATAGACTTCTCAGTCAAATTTACAAAAAAAAATGACAGTAAAATATATTAGTGATTTGCAAGTCACTAAAACTGGGAAATTACCCACACTCAATAATCAAAATGAAATTTGAGAAACCTTAAGGAAGTAAAGCGGAAATTTCCAATATACCATGAGTTCAACAAGTAAATACCTGAAAGCAATACAAAGCATGATCGATGCCTCCAAAATAATCATAGTTGTCAAGATCCATCTGGAAGTACTGTCAAATATAAAAATAGAAAAATTAAACATTTATACGCAGACTTTGCTGAAGAAATAAGTGTCACAGGTAGGAATGTAGGATTCACCTAGCTAGAAAAAAAACTTTTAGATCAAAATGATAACAAACGTTGGGTCATTAAGTATATTTGATACAACAACAACATCAGAGCCTTAGTCCCAAAATGTTTTGGGGTCGCCTGACATGAATCATCCTTTGGAACCGTCATGAGTGAACTCTCATCTCAACAAGAGAAAAAAGAAAGAAAAGAAAAAAAACGGAAGTGGAGTGAAACAAAAAAGAAAGGCAAAGGGGTTTTACAGATTTTAAATCGAACTTATCACATGTATAAAAACCCAAAAAAAAAAATCAAGAATTTTTAAAGTGATTTTGAGAAACGAAGTAAAATTTAATACAAGAGTTTTGGGGGAAAAAGTGTAACACATAGATGGCGATTGTTGATGCTTAGAAGTTAAAACCTGGAGGATACTCTGGGTGGCACAGTCTTCCCCAAGAGGCTTTAAACAAATATCAGTGAGGGACACAAACGTTCCTGAATGATTAACACGAAGTTCATCAACCTGTGATAAAACTCCGAAAATTCAGAAACAGTAAAGACTATAACCTATAGAGTGACCAACTTATATATCTTCATATAATACAAATAACCTAACAGTTAAAGAGTCACAAGTACCTTCTGCTGTATTTCAAAAAGTAACTGTATATTATCCTCTGTCACTATGCTGGGAGATACACCACTCTGTGGATCTGGCATTGTTGCCAATATAACCTGGGAATCGCAACTTATGGTGAACGAACTTGCTTACATATTTCATAAGTATGTCAAAGGAGTTACACATTTCATCCCTAGAATGCACTATAACATCATATCCTCCATTTAGTTCTTACCTTTCTGATACACACAAAAACTAAGGCATACTATATAGTATATACTTCCTCTTTTCTTCGACTCCATCAAACAAAAGAAAAGTAGAAGAAACACAATAAAAAAAGTACGTTCGATAATACCATTCTTCATAGAAGTAGCCCATTATAAACATTCCACAATGAGACTACAAAAACATCAAAGAAGCAGAGGAAGTGATATAGAACTATTCCAGGTACTTTGCAAATGTCATTCTAGCAAACCACCACATGAACTTTGCAAATAGATAGTACTAGTTGTTTCTCAACTGGAGCAAAAGGCCATTTTATTAGTGATATGAGGAACTATGCACATCTATTAAGAGAAATCTACAGGAAGAAAGGGCAAACAATTCTTCACTAGACAGAAAAACTTCTGCAAGAAAACAAAGGAATATCATACCTGCTCAATCCTGTAAAAAGGCGCTAAGTGGGTGTCAAAGAAGTGCTTCTCTTCTCCTGCTTTACTTCCTGGACCTACCCACAACTACAAATGTAGTTATAAAAGGGATCACATGTTGTTGCTCAATGTCACAGTAACTAGCTATTTTATAATCCATATTCCATATAACCAGTAAATAGCACGTTAAACATCATCAGCTTTCCAAAAGCTCTATCCTTGCAAATAATCCGTTTAATTTTTTCTAAGGAGTATGAAGTATGAAGTATGAAGTAACATTAGTTACTGTTATTTTTCCTTCTCCTATATATATTGGGGATATGAGTTAGTGTGTTACATATTCTTCTTCATTTACCTGTTCGTTTTACTGATTTTGTTATTTGTCAATTAGTCATTTCATTTCACCTTTTATCCCCATGCCATTTATGCTCTAATCTATAGTCAGTTAAGCCAATTGTTCAAGTCAGAAGTATTTCTCCGACATGGCCGTTACTGTCTATAGGTACATAATAAGATGACTATTTGATTTCTCATTACCAGTACGTAAAAACTTATCTATCATATAGATGAACTCAATGCCAACGAAAAAACGTATATTCCTCAAACTTCTAACTCAAAAAGATCATCATACAACAACATACCTTTTCAGGCCGAGTCTCAACCTCGAAACGTACTAACCCTATGCAAAGTATGATAACAACCCCAACTGAAGAACACAGCACAATAATGGGATTTCTTGCAACCCATCTTCCGTATCTCCTGCAAAGTGTTAAAAAAGAAATCATTATCGGAGTAATATGACTACCTTGATTAGATATTTGATTAGAAACAAGCCAGGCCCAGAGAGAAGAATTGAACTATAGGAACAGTTGCTTCACCTGAAAATATCAGTCATAAATCCTTGAATAGCAGACTGCACTAGTGGAGCTGACTCTGCAACCTATACCACAACGATGATTTGTAAATAAAAATGTGGTCAACAATATGCACACTGGTTCTACAACTTGCAGAAAGTGAAAATTATAACTGATAAAGCTATCAAAGGATTTCACAAGCATATTCCTTGCTAAATATACCAGCCTTTTAAGTAATCAATAGAAGCACAAAGAAGTCAAATGTTTCAATGGGTCAGGGGCTCAGGACGAAAGACTAATAGCAAGAACTTGAATTTGAAGAAAGGTGTAGTTCACTACTGCTTTATGTTCTCTTTAGAGATATCATTCTATGGAAAACAGAACTCCAGAAACGGCATTAACCAGCAATTGAGTCCATTCAGTCAAAACCACAGGCTAAATCAAAACAGAATTACACAAACTATATAAATAAATCAGAGCAGAGTTTGAAATTGTGCATGCAGACAAGCAGCACCGGTGTGAATCTAGTTCCCAAAAAACCCATAGAGAAAACCGGCAAGAAAATGTGCTGCGCATATGAAACTACGTAGAAAACTACAGATGACAAAATCAAAGTTAGAAGAAGTCTGTTAAAGTGGTTATCATGAACAAGAAAGATTTACTCTAGTGACAATTATTTAGAATATACATAGAATTAGCTTAGCCATTGTAGATTGCTCTACATAATTTTATTGATCATTACACATTCAATAGTCAGAAATGGATATTTATTACAGGGGATTGTTTAAGGCACATGTAACAAACCTTGCTGCCAAGATTTTCGTCAATTTCGTCATCAATGGAATCAGATTTGCTTAATAAGGGTTTTGAAATAGATGGTGGACCACTCCTTTCTGCAGTCTTGTACAAGAACCCCCATCCAAGAATAGCACCAACCAGTAAAATAAAGAGGATGGCCATCGACAAATCAACGCATTTAATCTGCACGAATGAATCGCTAAACCAATAAGCACCAGAAGTCTAACCCTCAACGTTGAATAAGAAAGTCTAATTGACAAACAGACAAAATGACCAAAGTGGACAATCTTTTCCATATTAATTTGAACCTCTATAGAGCCCAGTCTAATTGAGCAAGAATCTTTTGTCTTTGAATGTGGAGGTTCTGAACTGGAACAATCAGGCGATGAAGGACAGTCGCCACATGAGCAGCCCAGTGAAGTATCATTGCAGGAGTACGGGGACACGTTCATAATCTTCATACCAGAAGATGTAGAGGCACTTGTCCTGAAATTCATTGCATAAGGAGATCCGGGCAACTCTGACTCTACCTTCTGCCCGAGGAACGTAAACCATTCTGAAAAGTCAATGAAATGCTAAGCATTTTTACAAAAGCAAAGAAGCTGCAAGCATGGCACAATATATCAGCCATGACACTGAATCTACATCGAAACGACAAGATCATGTTGCAATGATGATTCAGATATCAAGCTATTCAAGTCTCAAACTGAGTTTTGCCAGCATGACTACAAGTAGAGAGCCTAAAGACTTCAAACGGCTTCTAACTAAGCTTCAAACAGCAGTGAAAAGGATAAACACACAGAACTTCTACGTAAAAGAGCCACAAATCTAAATTTCTAGTATGTCACACCAAAGAAACATAAGAGACAGCTTAAGTCCATGAAAAAAAAAAAGCATACAGACGAAGGATGATGTAGGCACCCTTAATGAGTACAAAGGAATGACAAATTGACAAGTCAGATAATGAGTTCCAGAGAATCCACACTTGAGAAAGGTTACTTTTGTGTCAACCTTTTCACCATTCACCAGGTCTAACTTCATACATGATAACATAAGAAATGTACCTAATTATCTATCTTTGACACACATAAGTGTAAGCTGGAAAGATGTAAGAGCTGCAGAAGGTATTTAGTATGAAGTATTACCTTTATAGTTCTTGGCACCAGCTCCTACAAAATCTATAGCTCTTGTATTCATACTACCAAACTTTACATCCTTGCAAGAGTTATATAATCCTTCACCAAACTCTTCCGATACATAATAATCAATGCCATCCACAGTCATGTTGCCATCAACCTGGGAAAAAATGAAAATAGTAGGATGAAGCCACAGACATTAGGTTGTCTTCAGGGGCTCAGAACCATCCCCCAACACCCACACCCACCCATACACCTCCTTCCACACAAAGAAGGTATGACACTTGTTACAAGTATTATGTAGGAACATGAGGACAATGTCATAGTACAAAATAAACCAAGCAGCACTTTACGTGGTGACTCCTAACCTCGGCAATGGAAGAAACATTGATGAACAGACTCTGATTCGGCGAACAAGAAAGCTCGCAGAAAAGATTAAGGAAGTTCCTCAAGCAAGCTGGGCAACTGACCAATAAAGGAATCGCCTGCAGTAAGTATCCAATATAAAATGTTTTAACAAGGAGAAAGAAACGTGCATTACAATACAAGGAGGAATATAAAAAGAAAAATCAACTCTCTACCAGGTGCAGAAAATCAGGTAACTAAAATAAATTACCACAAGCTTCTAATGTCCAGTAACATTTAAAAGGTTAGTGCTAGAATCAAAGCTCAGCAAGCATTCTTACTTGTTGAACTTGTGATCGCAACGTCTCAAACTGTTTTTCTGTACAACATACATTCCCACTTATGGCAGGACACAAACTCTGAATTTTTGATGATAAGAGATCATCAGGCTGCAAATGAAAGAAAAAATGGTGCTTAGGAAAAATAAGTTCTGGGAGTCACTTTTGGATTTTTTTGAAGAACTGGGAAGGTCAACATACTTTAACGGAAGGAGAACCGTAAGGGCAATTTAAAACTTTCCCTGCGCTACTTTCTCCACAAATATCATACATAGCACAATACTCTGCAGAATGTCTTGACCTAAGAAAACGAAGTGTAGTGGTGAGTCGGACATATTTTCAAACGATACAACAAAAATTGAGAATTGTCTGAAACAACAGATAAAACGATACAGCTAGTACAACGGCCAAGAGCACACCACTACCCTATAAAGTAAGAGGTGGTACTCACAACCCGGTATCGAGTCTCATTAGCATCTCCCTTTGCACCAATAATAATATGTGACGGTTAGGATACCAAAACAGGCACCAATTACAAGAAACGCCTTGCACCTTGCGTAGTAAACTCTTGAAGGACAAGATAAGCAATTTCAGAAACTGAAACTAGTTGAAGAACAGACAGCAAAGCTTTCTCTTCCCCCTTATCCCTTTTCCTCATTTTACGCTTTTGAGTGTTATAAAGCGTACATACATACACAACACCTGGCAGAATTCCTACTAGGTGGAGGACAACAAACACTGCTGATGTAAAGTGTATAATGAAGATAGGGATGCCACTAAAGAATTAAGTAGAATTCATGATATTATGATGATTTGGACTCAAGCCACCAACATCCAATTTGAAGCAAATATATGAGCATTAGGTTCAGTAATACTTCTCCTCCTATGAATCCAGCTTAATGAGAACTCAATACCCATTATCGTCACTCTCTTCTCCACTTAAAGTCTTAAACCAACAAGGGATGGCCTTGATCGGAGCCAGGAATTGACCTCAGCTGGGGCGAACGAACGGATAATGTGCAAGAGGAACTCAAAAAAAGTTCGAAGATTTTAACTAAAAATTTTGAAATTCCCGACCGTCAGTGGGGGTGAGCTCCCCTGCCCCCTCCAGATCCACCATTACCTTGAAGTCGTGTTGAATGGTAGTCGGATATTTCTAGAGGTCCGCATTATTCCATAGTAAAGCTAAATGACATTCTCCTTCAAAAGATATAGGAAAACTCATCATTTCTTCATAGGGATAGTTGTGCAGACGATTGTTTCCTTTTTGGTTTGAAAGAGACACAAGGCCTATTATATCTCCGTGTGGGTTCGGGGGGCAACCTATGACCAATCGTCCACATGCCTTCAATTTCTACTACTAAGCCAAAACATCGTTTATAACACGGTGGTACAAATGGAAGGAGTATCTACCTGTTACGGGAAAACCTAAGGGAAACATACTTCCACAAATACCACTAACATTGTCCACTATGCACTGAAATGAACTGAATGCACCATTAAAATAAGTTCAGCCTAGACAAGTTAGAGTCTTTAGTTTCGAAAACTTCTCCTTTTAGGGCTTTTATAAACCTAGCCTAGAAACCAACAGCTTATACCAACAGCTGTATCAAGTCCAAACTTTCCAACTTCAATTTCTTCATTTCCATTGCTTGGAATGTCCACAATATAGATCAAATTAAGGGTGTATTTGGATAGCAAAAAAGGAGGGAAAGAGAGGGCGGAGAAGGAAGGAAAAGAAAGGGAGGGAAGGGGAGGGAGAATGGAGAAGGTGATTTTCCTTCCAAATCTCGCCTTTGTTGGAGAAAAAAAAAATGGCTTGAAAGAAGGAAATGGCTTCCCTCCAAATCCTTCCAACTCCATTTTGCTAACCAAACAATGAATTTCCCGTCCCTTCAAATCACTCCCTCCCTTTTCTTCCAAATCATTCAATCCAAATATACCCTAAGTAAAACAAACACAGTACCACAAATTCAATTACTTCTTTACAGTCTAATACTACTCAACCTGGATGATCATGTTCTACAACATTTACAATAAAATATTTCCAAAACCAACAAAAACAATGATTAAACAAAAAAATTAATTACCCAAGTAAAGAAGACCTAGAATCAGCATTTCCTAAATTAATCAAACAACCCCAGATAACAACAACCTGCACATCACAGATCATTACCATCATCAGTCACATAAATTTACCAAAAAAAAAAACCCAAAATCATATTATTGTTCTATATCAACTAGTTCAAGCAGCAAGATACAATCTTTCTGCATCAATTCAAGTGGGATTTCATTAAAATTGAGTAAAACTTACCTGAAACAGAATCAGGGTAACATAAATTCTCAAAGAAGGTGTCATTTCTGCTATGTCATATAGTCAAGAAGGTTGCAAAATGGTGAAGAAAGAGTGGTTGATTACAGTTGAAAATGGGGAAAATATATATTTGGGTTATTATTAGAGAAATCAGTCAGATTAAGGAGGTCAAAAAGTCAAGGAATGAGTTGGGCAGTGAAGTGAAAGAAACGTATCGAATTAGATGATGTCTACGAAGTACGAGTATTTTATTAGCACGTCGGAAGACGGTAGAGTCGTTTATTTTACACAAATTCTTATTTGCAACGGCACTATCCGTTGTAAGCTTGTGACGGATATCGTTTTCTCTCATAAAATAACCAATTTTTCTCTCTCACCAACATTATTCCTGTGGTGCCCTTTCTCTATTAACTCATTTTATTCATTTTATCTCACAAAATATCCGTCACAAATAGTAACCCGTCACAAACAAGACTTACTAATTTTAAGATGAAAACGGGTAAATAATGCTTTTTTGAATATATAGAACATATTAGGGCTGATCAAGAGTGCGGGTCGGCATTGGCAACTCGGACCCGACCCGTCACTGAACCCGGATCTAACCCGCCCCCTCACCCAGGTCCAAACCCGTCCCGACCCGGGTGTGTGAAGTAACCGGGTCCGGGTCCAATTTCTGAAGCCCGACCCAGAAGCTGACCCGTAGACCCGCCCAAGACCCGCCTCCAGACCCGCCCCGGGCCGCGTCCGGGTCCCCATACCTTGAATCCGCACCGCCCCTCGACCCGTCCCGAACCCGGCCGACCTGCACCATTGACCACCCCTAGAATATATATCGTAAAATTGACTCGATCTGAGACTAGAATTCGACACCGCGCATGAATTTAAAACCCGAATTTAATCTGCACTGTAGTTAACCCAAGCTCGAATAACCCGACTCGAATATTTATTGTTGTAAACCCATTATTTTCCACAAGTAACTTAATAATAGTTGGTCTGTAAATGATCTGAACCTGAAATGTCCCGGTCTAACCCGTAGTCTGCAGATCCAAAAAGACCACAACACCACCGATAAAAGTCATCCCACATCACGAAACCAACATACAAAGGCAAATTTGATGTTGACGGGATGGAATCAGGTTATGACTTATAGTACCCCTTCTCAGGACTTTACGGATTAAACTAGTTGTCATATTACGCTAAGCGAACCTAATTAAGATTACCATATAACTGAAGCTGATGAAACTCGCATGACTGGCCAAGTACATTCGTCGAATAGTATAGAAAAACAAATCTTCTTCAGCTGAGACTGAGAGTAATGTACTTCTCTGGTTGATATGTTTTTGCTTCGGACCAGACCGGAGATCTGCCGGAAAATTGGTGTGGTTTGACAAGATGCATCGGACAAATTACTCTCGTCTGGACCAAAGAATACAAGTGTCTGTTGGGAGTGCATTACAGAAGAACAATCTCCAACACAGTTTTCATGGATTGGGACTTTAGAGTAAAGTATGGGACTATAAAATCTCATTCCAAAGAGAGAAATGCACAGAAATACAGAGTATACTGAAAGATACAACAATGAAGAAGCTTTGTCTGAGCTTTGTTTGACTTCATCTCGTGCCAACGGAGAATCGTCCTTTGTTCAGACAGCATATTCCGAAAAGACTCCGTCAAAGAAACATACTTGTCTATTCTACAACAATCTGGTATTCACAAATGAATAAACTTAACTTCTGCTTTCACCTGCCATTAAAAACAAATAATGAATAAGCAAACAAAGAAACAGGACCTCGAGAAGTCAAGAGGAGGAGCAAGCTCTTACCTATCTGCCATTTTTGTAGTTGGGACAAACTTCGCTTTCAATAATTATATGATTCGTTTAAAGGTAACTAGTTTTTTTCTAGTATCTGCTTCGGTCTCGCTGTGGAGGTGAAGGTTGAAAACGTCTGCGTTTTTTAGAACCACTGGATTCTGGATTGTAAGGTTGAGATGCCAAGTATTCAAGTGCCTCTAGTACATCACTAATAAGTGGCCGGAAAGTAGGTTGCTCCTGGATACACATGGCAGCTACGGCGATAGCATGGTAGAGACCCGACAATGGAAAGCGACCCTTCATAGCTGGATCTGCCAGTTGTGCAAATTTCCTCCGATCCTTCATGAATGGGCGAGACTGCAGTAAATCAAAGCAATACAATAATATGAAGGAGATGTTAAATTCTCTAGGTTTCAATGATTATAGGTGCAGATGTCAACAAGTTTAGAGCACCTTTTACACCCAAAACAAACGGTTACAAGTACAAGAACAAAACTAGGTATGAAATGTTCGTATTAGGCCATGTTCTTTTAGATCTGAAACTATCTAAACTGAACTGAACTGAATTTATTGGAGTTAAGCTGAACTGAAATAAGAGTTCATTTGTGAAGAGAAGAGAAGAGTTGAACTGAATAGAGCTGAAATGAACGGAAATGATCTGAAATTAAGTCCAAAAGAACACGGCCTCAGTCTCTTTCCCGTGTGAATCAACTCTAAAGTCTACACAAACCCAATCTTGTATTAGAGCAAACATACCCTTACCAGTTCTTTCAGCAATGAAAAGCATGTTAAATGGTAGTGGGGAAAGATGGGCAAGGAATAGTAGAAGTGTAGAACGATATGCCTCAAAAGGGTTATCGAATCCTTAAGTTAATGGTTGCTTTCACGTGTAAATGAACAAGTTTTTGCATTCATATAATATACTCCCTCCGAGTCGGAGTGTTGGTTCGTTTCCCTTTTGATGCGAGTTTACTGATGGTTCCTCTTTCTCTTTTTAGTAACTTTTTTGCGGTCCAAAAACAATTCAATGTGGGGTAGGGGGTTTTGTGTGGTCTAGAATCATTTCCTCATTTTTGTGCAAAAAGCAAAAGGAACCAACACTGTGACTCGGAGAGAGTAGATGCTTTAAATGATTTAGAGGAAGGCAACTTACCCAGTTAACCAAGCTCTGCTCTGCACCAGTCCTGTTAGAGTCGAATGCCTTGCGTCCAGAAATGAGTTCCAATAGAACAACACCCAAGCTATAGATATCGGATTTGACTGTCAGTTTCCCACTCATGGCATATTCAGGGGCACAATATCCATGAGTTCCCATTACTCGAGTTGAGACATGGGTCTTGTCACCAACAGGTCCCAACTTGGCAAGTCCAAAGTCAGCTAGCCTGGCATTGAACTCGTTGTCCAGTAGTATATTTGCAGGTTTTAAGTCACGAAAGATGACAGGTGGAGTGGCTGTACAATGAAGATACTCCAGTCCTCTTGCTATATCAACAGCGATTTTAAGGCGAGTGTGCCAGTCTAAGGGAACCTTGTCAGGGTCCAAATCTGAAATCAGCCATGCAAAGAATCCCAGTCCATAGCAAGGGATCAATCATGAGTAAGGAAAGAAAGAAACCGGGAAGAAAATATACATTTCCACTTTGGGTAAGAAACAACCCATAAAAAGTAAAAACACTCCCGTAGTCTCGTGTGATTGTAACCCCTATATCTTCTAATCTCACCTATGTTACTCAGACTCGGCTTAAAGAGTCGGACACGGGTGCGTATCCAAGTGTCGGACACGGCTAGTTTATGAAAAAGTGTCAAGTTTTCGGTCTAAAATGAGGTGTCCGAGTGTCATACCAATGTCCAAGGATCGAATGTCAGACATGGTACGTGAGCTCATATGAAGTGTCGAAGTAACATAGAATCTCACACATTTTTGCCTCCAGCAACTTTGATCCAATAGCAAATGGAATCATTTTAACCATTATGTTTATCAAATTATTCAGTCTAGGGTATCTACCACATGGGTAGGCTGCAAACACCCCAATCAATGCAAAGGGTACCTACAGATTCAACAGGACATTAGTTGCTTACCAAATAAATGGTCTTCCAAGCTACCCTTGGGCATGTACTCGTAAACTAAGAGCTTTTCATCACCGTCTGTGCAATAGCCTTTTAAGCTCACAAGGTTTGGGTGATGAAGAAGGCTAAGCATGAGGACTTCATTAATGAATTCCTGACTTCCTTGACGACCTTCATGATTCAATTGTTTGATTGCAACAACCTATCAAATAACAACATATGCAGATCATCACAGATAAAAATCTCATATGTATAAGCATATTTTTCGTCTGAAAAATTTTTGCAGGTAGTCAGGTACACCCATCTCTGAATGGATCAGAGAAAAAATTGTTTCACGGTGTGCTGTTGAAAATTTTCCAAGCCATTTTTGTATTACAATCTTCTATTTTTTCTTTTCAATACGGAAAGTATGCAAAATGCTTCAGAAAAATTGTTTCACAGTATTCTGAGATCCCACATACACATAAATCTGCCATTATCGACATCAAAAAATACAAGAATGACAAGAAATATTTTATGAAAATTTAATCAGAAACTGCTTACCTCCCCTGACTCCACCGTTCCCTTAAAAACCTTCCCAAACCCCCCCTCGCCAATCCAATTAGCATCATTAAACATTCCAGTTGCAATACAGAGTTCACGATACGTGAAACTTTTTGCGGGACTTTTTGCCCGAGCAGCCTTGTCAAAAGCTTTAGCATCATTGGAATTTACATCCTTGCTCACATATTCTACACAGAATACACATGATACCAACATTTAGGAAAAAATCCTGATATAAAAGTTACTGTAAGCCACTACTTTACATCAAAAATCAAAACTTTATCCAATACCACTTTCATACAGATAACCCTCTTTCTACCTATTTATTGGAAATCAACTAACTCGGTAAAATGAGTCTACCATCACCCAAGGGCCTTATCAGCTCCATTAAAGAGCAGGGTAAGGGAGGCTGGATCTTCACAGCCTTAGCCATGGGTTAACAGCACAAGAAAAGCTGTTTTAGATGAACCTAATGAAAATTACATCCGGAGTTGTGTCAAATGACTACTATCTCACAGCAAATATGGGAAAACAACGAATTCAATCGAATGACTATATCACAGGCACTTTAATAAGCTATTTGATTTATTCTATCGAAACTCAGAAGCAAAGAATTATGGATTTTGCATGCATTGAAAATGAAAAAAACAATAAATCAAGGTATCAGACATCATTTATCACCCAAGCATCAACATCATTACTCCGCGCCTCAATGGCCCGCGCAAATTGCGGGTAAGGGTGTTGGATCTTGGATGTATAATGCCTTAACTGTGTTTCCGAAATTAAATACTCCCTCCTCATCGCTGTTTTCTTCCCTTTTTTTGGACCACACAAAACACTCTACCCCACATGCAATTGAATTTGAACCACACGAGATTTCCAAATAAGGAAAGAGTAAACAAAACCCGACTAGCATGAAAAAGGAAATGGGGAACAAAACAGCAACTAAGAGGGAATAGTATGAAGCAAAAAATTAAAAGTTTCCAACAGTAATCAGTACCTGAAGGGAGATTATCAGATTGAGCTTGATCAGTGTCTTGAGCCTTGACAGTTTTTTTCCGAAAAACAAAACACGATAAACAACCCATATTCTTGTTCTTTTGTGAAACTGAAGTGATAGCAAGTAAAAATACCCAAAATCTAAACACCCACTAACATTAAATAGCATAAATTAACAGAAAAAGCCATTATTAAGACCATAATTAACAACATCCCAATAACTCAAATCCATACAAAAAGACAAATAGACAATACTAAATAATACTGCAACTATACAAGTATCACAGAGTAAAACAAAAGGCTAGTCCTATATAAAACTATAAAAAGGTGAAAACTTTTAAATTGGAAAATGTTGCTTACAATTTGCAAATAATGAATAATGGGGAAAAAATGGACTGAATTCTCAAATGAATCTTTAGGTTACGTGTATATGCTTTTTAAGGAATTTAATCTTTCAAGAAAAAATAGCAATGTAAAAAGGGAAGAAATGTGGAGTAATAAACTATTTTGAATCAAAATCATGTTATGCATTTAATTTCAGAGAAATTTCTTGACAATATCTAAAACAGTGTCATTCAATTCATTTGAAGGTGAAATTACTAAATGGGACAAATGAAAACTTTTTCATATGATTGTGTACAAGATTGCCTATATGAACTTCAAGCCCTGCCAAAATGGCAAGGGAAGGCTGCCCTCATTACACCCTTGTGGTGGGGCCCTTCCCCGGACCCTCGCCTAGTGGGGATGCCATCGTGCACCGGGATGCCTAAAAAAAATTAAAAAAAAAATAATAAAGCAATAAGCTTTGTAGTTTAACTAATTTTGTCGTACGGATGCCGTCACAAACAAGTTTTTGCGAAAATGAGGACGTTAACCTTAATGATTGAATTATCTAGCAACAACAATTAGGTTGCTATCAATTCTTATTTTAAATAGACATTTCAACTATCTTTTACAAGAGAGGTTGTACAAAATATTCGAACATATTATCTTGTACAAAAATTATTCTAGATATAAATGCAAAGATATTGAACAAGTATGGTGTACTTTACCTCCTTCAAGAGCCATATTGAGAACTGTGCCTGCAGTCTGTTTCTACAAAGCACTATCGTTCATCTCGTATATACTCCCTTTATCCCAGTCATTTGTTTACCTTTTTTATTCATTGTGAGGGGTATTTTAATCAAATGTTAACAAATAGTTGGGACGGAGGGAGTATTTACTAAATTTGGCATTAGTGATCAACAAGATCAACTCCGGCCAATATTTCAATGAGCACTATGGAACACTGTAGATACACTAACCAAAACACTTCTATCTCAATCAAGTGTATAATATAAAGGTACTCATCTTGCGCACCATATTAATCGACTTAAGGAGCTGCTCTAGTTGAATATATTTAAGAAAAGGCAATGAAGCAATTACAGAGAGCAGAGTCTACTGTAATGAAAACAAACGGAAGTGGCTTAACTTTGCAAGTTAAATAAACTTTAAAAAAAAAACATTAAGGAAATGTATCACCGTAGATATGTATACATACCAACCCTTGTATCTCTAGTGACTTTCAGTCACACTCTTATGTTTGAGATAAACTCTAACTAAATACCGAGTTGGACAAGGAGGGGCTTTCCTCGAACACTCTCCACAGGAGAGAGGGCAATGGCGTCACTCTTTCACTTCACGAACGGCACACCAGAAGGGACCCTTTGAGCATACAAGTCATACTCAACATCGAAGAACTGTTTCAAGAAGAACTCCTCATATGGTATCCGCCCAGCAAAGAACTTCCACACAACCACTGTAAATCCAAGGGTACAAATTGGATTAAGCAGCATTATCTGACTGCCAACTGACCATATGAAAAACCCAGTATACGCGGGATGCCTTACAAATCCATAAATGCCATGGGTTATTAGTCTATGATGCTCTTCATGATGAACTTTGATAAGATGTGTAAAGGAACGTCCAGCTGTAACCATCGCCAATTTGCGTATCACTTCCCCGATGACAACCATGGTTAAGCCTAGATTGCTTATCCACCAGTACTCTTTCAACCATGGAAAGAAGGTTATTCCAAGCCAATACTCCACCAATGCCCCGATCATGGCAACAACGTAACTTCTGCTGATTAAAAGAGACTTGAGAGTCACGTTTGATCTCCCATGAGTATAGACAGATAGAGCGTATTCCGATGCATGGAAGAAGAGTACAGCTGCAATAAACTGAGACAGCTGTCTGCAGGCTGTGTAGCTGAAGATTTCGGTTATATCCATAGCATATACTCCGTCGTAATCTATAATTAATCAAGGGGAGATCACCATTTGAACAACTCTTTCAGACCAACTACTTGTTTCTGATGTCGTTAAAATATGATCTGGTCAAAAAAAAGGTTGAGAGTGACTGAATATCATGCCAAAATTGCAGAAAACATAGTTTACCTGAAATACAAAAAATGATCTTCATTAAATTTAACCACTCAAGGTCATTGAGACAAAGATATCTAGAAGTCTTATAAACAAGTTACTCGCATCATAATACTCTTGGTAACTATGGAACCCTAATGAATCCCTATCTTGGTTTTAAAAGCGCAAGGAAATGAGGTATGACTTAGGAGGCTCAAGACACAAGGGAATGGCGCTCGGATCAAGTCTTATAAACAAGTTGCTCGCATCATAATACTCTTGGTAACTATGGAACCCTTATGAATCCCTATCCTGGTTTTGAAAGCGCAAGGAAATGAGGTATGACGTAGGAGGCTCATGACACAAGGTAATGGCGCTCGGATCAAGCACTCACCTACACAAGGCACACATTTTTTGTTTTGCAGAAAGAATTCTATTTTCAAAGTACATATTTTGTGGAAGAATACCCTTCTTATATTGCAAAGATAGCTAGCATTTCAAGAGGTGAAATCTTGGGCTGATGATGCAAAACAAAGGGCATGACACAAGAACAAAAATAAGACATGGAAATTTAACAATAGTCCGCCTTGCGAGCTGCACCATATGCACAACGCGTACTTACGCAGTAAGGATCCTCTGTCCCGCTTTTGTGTCCCATTCTGTGTCTCACTCCCTACACATTTTGACACATCACATTTTGCAAATAAAAAATACTCCCTCCGAGTCGGAATGTTGGTTCCCTTTGCTTTTTGCACAAAAAATAAGGAAATGATTTTAGACCAAACAAAACACCCTACCCCATATTGAATTGATTTTGGACCACAAAAAACCTACTAAAAAGGAAAAGAGGAACCATCACTAAACTCGCATCAAAAGGGAAACAGGAACCAACACTCCGACTCGGAGGGAGTATACAATAAATATGTTAATGTGTTGGCAAAATGTGATGTGTCAAAATCGGTATGGAATGGGACACAAAATGGGACACGAAAGCGAGACACTATTTTACACTAAGAGCTCTATTGCCATGATTAACTCTGGTCTTCCCATTATAATTAACTTTCACTAAAGTGTCATTTACTTCAAAGTGTCATTATAATTACCAAGGCGAATTCCATGTAATAATTCAGTAAATGCAACATCGACATGTACTCCATCCGTCTCGATCATTTCTTTACCTTTTCTATTCTTTGCCAGCATATTTAAATCAAAGCTAAACAAATGATCAGACCGAGCGAGTAAGAAACATTTATCTTCTAAATGCTAATAAAAAAGAAATGGGATTCGATCAGCTACATTAACTGAATCAATTTCAGTTCAAACACTTCCATCAAACCCAGAAAGATTGCAACTTTAATTTAAATCTGTGGCTAATTGAATCCATTTAAAACAATAAAGATTGCATATTTGTAATCAATGCTATACAATCACAATATCATGACCAAATCTCACAAAATAAATCAAAGAATCCCAGAGAATAAACAATTAAAATTCATGGGTACAGATTCTCTCTTGAATATACCTGGAAGAATGACAACTGACAAGGGAAGAGGTACGAAGGCGTTGGTCGATTGTCCAGATTAGAGTTACTCCGTTGTATAATCAACGTTTTTTAAATAACTTTTTTTATAATTTTTTATCCCATCAAATCAAAGATATCTTAAAAAAAGGTAAGATTGGTCGTAGTTCAAAGTTTGACCGACTGTAATTCTTGCCGAGTTTAGAAACTTGAATTTTTTATTGTCCACATCAAAGATCTCGTAAAGTTGGTTGTTTGAAAAAAAAATGGCCTCTTTCAGAACTAATCGGGAGTTTTGGGCCTTATGGCTGGTCCAAAACGTTTTTGTTAAAAGCGAGGTTATCATATAGGAAAAAAAACTTAAGGAAAGACAATGAAAAAAGCTAAACAATGAAACATATGAGTAACGATTGATCTAATGCAAGAGTCCACTTCAGAACAACCGACAATCTGAAAGATCATATTTAGACAATCCGTTGACATCTCCACATGCTGAGAACCCGTAGAAATCGCATCAAGAAGGGTTATTTATAAAATAATGCGTAGCTCTTTCTTTCATGTGTTTGGCTAGTTTAGACTCGATCCGAATGAAAAACGTGAATGATTACCCTTGTTGAGTTGTTGATGACATTTTTTACCACTTTGGAATTTCGATCACTTCCCAATCTAAACCCGACTTATGTATAATTAAACAACCCATTTAATTTTTGTAAGGCTCAAAAAAATTATTTAACCCATTTATTTTAAATCAATTTATATTTAACTCAATTAACTAATTGAACTTGCCTCATTAAGTCATTAACCTAACTAAACGTCTTTATCAAACCAAAAATGATGAATTCAAATTCTTGATTTGAAACAAACTAGTCCTAAACCCGTGCAAATTGCACGGGTTTGTTATTTCAAATTTTGTTATTATCAAGCGAACTACTAATTATGTTTTGTATAAAATTCAATATATTATTTAACATAATACGTTCTCTAACATAACCCTACTTGATGTTAAATCATGCTTCTAATCAAATTATTATTGACTATTTTGTTGCACGATGTTAAGTTTAAGACGGATATAACCATCTTAAATAAAAATCGCTATTATATACTTTAAGCCTTTTCTATAAAAGCAAAGTTTCAAACTCATTTAATGGATCCCGTTTCAAATAACATTATCGCAAAATAGATGTCATGTAGATCTTATTTAATACGCATATATATGTTTTAAGCTTAACAAATATATACCCGTCTTATTAAACAGGTACTCCGTATTAGTTTAAAGCTTCCATTTAAATGGAAAATTTAGACTCATTTAATTGATAACCTTTCAAATAACCTCCTAGATTTTGACAAAATCTTCATAAAATAGATAATTTTAATAAACATCTTTAAAACTTTCCTATAAATGCAAAGTTTCAAACTCAAATAATTGATGATCTTTCAAATCACAAATTCTCTTTTGTGACGGTCATATCCGCCGCAAGCTTGCGACGGGTCGAATAATACTCATATAAGGAGATAAGACAAAAGCTAAGTACCCAGTAACATTCTATTTTCCCTTATTTACCAATATGGATAATATTGACCCTTTGCAAACCTGTGACGGATATTCACAAGAGATACTTGTTGCTTTCAAATAAATAATATCCTATATGTTGAGTAGGTTTTATTTAAAATGCATATATCCGTTTTAAACTTAAGATATATATACCCATATTAAATTGAACCTGTATTAGTTTAAAGTTTAACTATAGATGCAAAGTTTAGGCTCATTTAATTGATGACATTTCACATGATATTCAAGATTTCGAATAGGTATTTCTTATGATGGATATATCTGTAAAAAGAAATAAAACGGGTTATATTTAACTTAATGTATACGGAGTATTATTTACGTCTTATATGTAATACTTAACTCGTCTTAAATGAAAGTGTGTGCTACATTTCTAGAAGTATTTACACATCGGTGGAAGAATACGGTCCATAACGCAACCCATTTAAAGCTCTATTTTTACATCTGGTAATATTCTTAATTTTCTGTCACTTAATTGTCGATGTATTTATTATTTAAAAATAATAGTTTAAAATATTACTTGTATTTATACGTTGTGTTCCTTTTTCGTCAAATATTTCGATTATATAATAAATATTTTATATAATAAAGTCTTTTTACATGTTGTATTTTATTGCTTGTATAAATTTTTTCCTGTCAATAATTTGTTTACTTCTTTTCATGCATTCTCATTAGATGTACGATTGATCCGGATGGAGGTTTCTATTTTGGTACTGTTTTTACAGTTTATAATTTATTAAAATAATATCGCGGTTGTTTTTTATCCGTATAGGTTATTAATTTGTAATTATAAGCAGTAGTTTGTAATTTGTTATTGTTATAATTTTTCATTTATATATTAGATATGTAATTATGGTAGCTTATTTTATCTCATCATGTAAATGTAAATGAACATTAACATTAAAATCTGTTTTTTTGGGTGTCAATCTTTTAATCAGAGTAATAAAATTGCAATTAATTACGGAATAGTTAGTGGGTGCTGAAATTATGCAAATCCAACCGTCATTTGAAAAGTCAACATTGAACCACAGAGCGCCACATAGGCTCTGTGGTTGTTGCTTTAATAAATAGGATTAGTCGGATTATCCGGTTAACCCAATAAACAAAAATCCACATGGCACGATACGAACACATGACACGACATCCTATGAAATTTAAAACACAAATTTTGTTATTTAAATTTAATATAATGTTTATTTTATAGTTATAGTTAGTTAACTTATAAATAATTAAAGTTAAAATTTGTCCTCGATAATAACTTATATACGGAGTATATTCTTATTTTCTACTAAAATCTGGTGTCTTCTAATCAATCTCTTTCAACCTCTCGTCCCTCGTTTATCGGATTTTCACCATATTTAGGCGTGTTTACGTATGTCTGATGAGTATCGTGTTAGTCACAGTGTCAGACCACAGGACAACTGATTAAAAAGAATATCCGTGCTACCTAAATACTCACCAACCTCTATAAATTTGTCCATTTTTATCATATCAGCCAACAAAAACAACATAACAATAAACACATATTTACATATCAACTATTTTAACAATTTATTGCGATTTGGGACGATGGCACTCTCTCACTCAAAATCCACCTTGAAGTCTGCCGCCATTGTGGCTTGTAGGTTTCCTCCGAGCCAGGTGACGTAATAATTATCATAAATATATTTTGTAATTATATAAATTTATTAGGAGTACTACTAAACTTGACGCGATTTAATTTGGAAAATAATCGTATCCTGTCAAGTATCTGTGTATTGAACACTAATATATATTACACGACACATAACTAAGTGAAGTGCTCGTGATATAATTAAGTGAAGTGCTCGTGATAATAACACTAACAGCAACAACAAGAACAACATTTACTTCTGTATATTTATTATAATTTGTTGGTGTACACTCAGGTTAACAATGACGAGGACAACGTTTCAACTCCGATCTAAAATGGGATTGTGCTTCTTTTTAATTGGCCGTTAGCTATAATGTTGTTTTTAAGTTTCGTTTGAAATTGTGTTTCTCGTTTAACACAATTTCTTTTGTTGTTGTATTTCAGACTTTGAGTTAAATTGTGTACGTACTAGGGTTGTGTAGTATATATACTCCACTCTTGTACTTGTATATTATACTCATTGTCATATCTATTACATATTTGTTGTGTAATAAAATTAACGGTCAAGGTGCTTTTAATCGAAATCTTTTTTCTTTTTTTTTTAAGTAATCTAAATTATGCAAAATATCAACTTGAGAATGTTTGAGATGGCAATAATATAAATTGTGTGATTTGCAAAGCCGTGTTTAGGGGTGATAATGAAATGAGACAGATTGCGATCAACTTGAAAGCGTCTCGGTTAGAGCTCGGCTCGTGCGATATTGGGCTAGTCGAGAGCTTAATGAGTACCCATCGTAGCGACTCAAACTTGTCTGGTTAGATAAAATCTTGCATACTTATATTTTATAAAAAAGATTTTTATCATTATTATATATTTGTATCACACGATCAAATGACTCACTGATTTCCCAAATATTTATACATGTAACCTTCGAGCCTTGTTATTGAAATTCCGGAATAAGAAAATTCAAAAAATTAACCATTATACATAGGCACGATTTGATCTCGAGTTTGGCTCGAACTTACGGTAAAGCTTGTAATAAGCTTGATGGTGAGCTCCTTTTTTACAAGTTCGGGTAATCAAACTCGAAATCGACTCGATTTTTGGTTTTTGAGCACAAGCCGAGTGGCCAAACTCAGGATGACGTGGCTCGAGTCGATAACACCCCTAGCCTGTGCCCTAAATAAGCTTTGTCGTTAATCACCTTTTTATTTTATTATGGAGATGAACAATTTTCTGTAAGATCTACTTGAACGGTTATAATTGAGCAACTTTTTTGAATATAAAGTAGTTTTCCTAGGGCACTATCTTTTACCCCCTCTGTCTCGGTCATTTGTTGTCATATTTTATTTTGGAAATGTCTTACTCAATTATTGTACCTTGTATATTAAGATTTCATTTGATGAGTAATTTGATCTTTCATATTTAATTTAGTTCATTTGTCATCCTATAGTTGACCGAAACGAAAGAGATACATATTTATGAATCAAGTGAAAATAACAACCTGTGTAAAAGCAATGAAACACAATACTCTGGTGATGCCAATATTCACTTTTCTTTCGATGATCGGGCTAGTCAATGTAAATCTCAAACTTCATCAAGTACACAAGTTTTCATTGAAGACGAACACTTTCCGTCACAAGCTAAAGACTGATAGTGCCTCTCTCACATCATGTATGTCGAACTACTGATAATAATTGACTTAAACGAAAGAAATACATATTTATGAATCAAGTGAAAACAACAACCTTATGTAAAAGCAATGAAACACAATACTCCGGTGATGCCAATATTCACTTTTTCTTCGAGGATCGGGCTAGTCAGTGTAAATCTCAACTTCATCAAGTATACTGTATACAACAAGTTCTTATTGAAGACAAGCACTATTGTCAAAACTAAAAACGGGTAGTGTCTCTCTCACATCACGTAAGTTTTTAAACTATTATGAGATATTCCATTTCCTCACCCTCGCCTGTCACTTGCCTTATTATGAGTTATGACAAGAGTATATCCGTCGAACAAGACTCTTTACATCAAGTAAGATAGTGCAGTCTGGGCAGAAAACGTTGGGCAATGAGAAATCGACAAATTTAAGTATTAAACTTCACAAATTCTCATTGTAGACGGAGGGCGTCACAAGGAGAAGACGGATATCATTTTATCTCACAAAATGCCCATTTAGAGGAGAGAGAAAAGCACATAGAGGTGCCCCACCTTGTCCCCCTATTCATTTTGTGAGTGTTATTATCCGTCTCTCCACCCGACCCGTCACAAGCAAGACTAACCGATTAAACTTTTCGTTCAAATAATTTCTCAACCGTTTAAAACTTTACATACTCCAGTGTACTCTTAACATGATATGGTCGGAGACAACAATGATGTTTGAACAACATGGGCGGTCTCTTGGAGAGTTATTGCTATCGTCCTATCATTGCTAGATTCCAAACGACCAATTTGTCGCGTCATTGTGATTGTACTTTAAAAGCGACCATTATTGTACTTATTTTTATCCGACTAATTAATTGGTCCTCTCGAGTCTCGAAGACATCAGCAATGTCATAAATTATTGAGCCAAAGAGTCTTGTTTGTAGCGGAAATTTTATTCTTTTAATAAAGTAAATGGACATATACAAGTGGAAGAAAATGGAACAATTTATGGATAATGCAACTTGCATTTTTGAGAAAAGCACTATCGATTTTCAACTTGTAATAAATAGCGCACGTTGGAATTTGTGTTGTTGAGCAACGAGAAAATATAGTTTGCCCATGTAAGGAAAACGAGAGCAAATGGTTGAATAGGCTAGGTCTTTGACATCACACGACTGTATTAAAGCTTACACAAACTTTTCTTGTTTAATTTGTAAGACTATCCCCAAGCAAGGTTGATAGGAATATCGATAGCTAGTCGAGTCAAGTTAATTGTAATTAAGAAATTGGTTAGAATTGACTCAAGTCAATTTGAGTCATAAATCGACCCAATTTGAAGTAAATTGATCCAACAATTCACCTAATACATGGCATGTTGTAATTGGTTCCAAGCATTTAAGAAAAAGAAAGAAAGAAAAAAACTAAAAAATTGGTTGGATTATTGATAAGTCATGACTTTCTACTTGAATGGTTTAAGTGAGTCAAAGTCAATAAGGGGAGATTAAGGCCTAATATAGTAATATGCAATTGACCCGATTAAATTGATTTGTTGCTTGGGAATGGTCTAAGGATGAAGTATATTCATTAAAAATTGGGGGCGGTTCTCAGTAAATCTATGTTCAAGTCGCTCTAAGAATTTGTAATTTGTATATCTTATACGCTTCGAGTAAGTCATTCTTAGGTCCGTGTCAATGACTTCGAGTATGTTATTGTAACACCCCCATCATCCTATTTATTAGTAAATAGGGTTTTCAAGTAAAATTCGGATAATGGGTGTGTCACAATCAAACCAAATGTGATAGTAGTACCTAACCATGAAATAAAATAGGTAGTTGTCTAATGCAATTTAAAATTCAAAGGATAAAATACGATTACAACCAAATTTAAAGTTTGCGGAAGCGAAAATAAGTTCAACGATCCAAAAGAAAGATAAAGTCTTTAAACATTTGTCTTTGAAAGAAACTATTAAGCGCGCTCTCATGTGCACCCCACGACTAATTCCCACGAGTACCTGTCACACGATCTGCTCACACAATTTGTGATCACCGCAGGTCCAAGCAAGGACAAAACAAATAAAAGGGTCAACAATAATGTTGAGTAAGGTAAACAATCCGAATAAAGAATAAACGGAATATGAAATCATAACTTAAAAGACATGTTAAAGTAATATGTAACAAAAGTGTTTCGAAAGATTGAAAACAGAGTTTCAGAATTGCCACTGTTAATTGAAGGGGAACAAATAGTTTAATATGATTAAGAACAACATAAGTGTTCCAAAAGATTCAAACCCATATCCAACTTTTCAAGATAATTCCAATCCAAAGAAAACATTTCTTTCCAACAATTTCCAACGTCGGTATATACTTTGATATAGGCCGTATGAAGAGGATCCCCTCGCCCTAAACCGGATAAGACGAGGTTCACCAAATCATGTACTAAACTGTCCTAGAATCCCGAGTGTGCACACCCCTCTAAGGGTCAACCCCAAAGAGGAAGATAAGAGGACGGGGTCTCGATCAACTAACCCCCATCAGAAGCTCTGTATAGGAAGTCCCTTATTATGGAACAACCTACCCCTCTACCAAAACCGTTTCAAACCAACAAGAGAATCCATTTCCAAAATAACCAAGATATTTCCTTCAAATTTGATAACTCATCATAAGCTTGTAGAAAAGCAAAACGGTTTTGGTTCCCAAAACTTTTAGAATCATAAAGCACTTCTTTTCCATATTAAATATAATCCCGTTTCAAGAGATCAAAACAAACCAATCTTTGTCCATAATCATTTTGTAAAATACGTACATCCAACCAATATAAATAATTCAATATAACCAAAAGTCTTAACATGCAAGATAGTAACAAATCGTAACGGTTTAATAAGAGTGTACGGATAAGCGTTTCCCTTACCTTACGGGCGATTAAAGGTTAGAGAGCCTCTTCTACGAATCCCGACTCTACAATATATATTTAAAATTATAGTTACTTATATGTTCGATCATTACATAGCTACTTGTCATTAATTATGCAATATCTTCTATTCTTCTCGGTTTTACAGATTCGGAGCAGAAACTTTAAATCGTCGTATCTCCTTCGTTACTTAACGTTTTAAGGTGAAATCAGTGGGGTTTGGTTTCTTAGTGAGTCCTCCATCATTAATGTCTCGGTGGTCAGAGTCTAAAAATGTGTTTAAGGGGTCCAAAGTTACAGTCTACCAAAGTTGGTCCAAAGGTGAGTCTTAAACAGTTACGGGGTGGTAAATACTCTTAACATGTCGAAACTCGTCGAAAAGAAAGCCTACTACACTTTACATTCATTAAACTTTAACATGTTAAGAGATGGGTCACTGATTATATTTATATGTATGACTAAATTACCCTTTTATGGAAATGTAAGCTTTTAACAAGTAAGACTAATTAGAACATTTTTCCGGAACACAACATAAACTTGTAAAAATCATATAAAATCCAAAACGTCATATTTTCGTGCATGGTTGGTTTTATTGGATTCCTTTATGTGTCTACAACATATTGTTAGTCATGCATGTTGTTTCAAAAATGGGTTTTTCAGATCTAAAAACGCGTTTTAAAAACGATGGTCAGAAACTGAGTCATGAAAAGTTTTACATCATAAATCCTTCTTAACAAATCAAAACGAGTTGATTCAAAAGCCTATTATCATCTAGACTCATAGTAGTTTAACATATTAAAAGATGAGACACTGATTCATTTTATAAATATGGTTTGATGACTCTTTAAGTGAGATCTAGTGATTCGGTTAAACAGAAAACATGCTGTAGTATATGATTTTTCATTTCTAAACGGTACATACAAACGTTCTAATTTTTGGTGAGTGTTTTTATAACAACTTAAGGAAGGCCCCAAATTTTTATTTTCTGAAAATACTCATTCTAACCTGTGATTTCAGATCTACTACATGCATGCTACGTTTTTGCAAAATAACGGTTTTTACCATATTCAATCCTTTGCATGCATGGTTGTAGATTCATATGTTCAAGTTTAGATGTTAAGTGATATGTGAATGCATGTTAAAAGGTTATAAAAATCAGATTTGAAGGCATAAGCTTACTTAGTGCTAGGCAAAATCTCCTCTTGTTCTTTCTTCTTCTCCCTCACGTTTTCCTCTCCTTCTCTCTATATTTTTTTTTTTTTTGTTGTTTGTGTGTGTTTGTGTGGGGAAAAATGAAGAATGAAATCTGGTGGGGGGTTGAAAAGTGGCGTGGGAAAGGGGGAAAACAAAGAGAAAAGTTGACTTTGCATGTCTAGACAAGTGTCCTAAGACCATCCCCAAGCAAAAGGTCGATTTAATCGAGTCAATAACGTATTACCCCTTACTCTCACCTTATTGACATTGACCCTCTTTTACCCTCCCAAGCAGAAAGTCGATTTAAACGAGTCAATAATATAGTTTTTCTTTTTTTTTTTTCCCTTTTTCTAATTTGTAACCAATGAGAGTGTGCCACATAAGGGGTCAATTGGGGAGTCAATTTACTCCACCTTGGGTCACAAATTGACCCTCAACACTATTGGGTCAATACTAATTTGCACTTAATTGTAATTAACTTGACCCAAGCAAGCAATTGACCTAGCAATTGACCTTGCTTGGGGATGGTCTAATGCATAAGCCAAATGTCTAGGCATGCATTGGTCCACATGTCTAGACATGCATTGGTCAACGGTTTTGTGACGGAAAACGATGCACGGAAAACGATGCATGCGACGGTTTTACATGTCTCTATTAAGCGACGATACTTGTTTAATCAATAATTTCTCATTTTATTTTATTGACGGATTTTACGGGTATTACAGTTATCCTCGAATACGTATGGACGAATAATAAACGGTGTTGCTAAATCCCGCACAACATTTTGCTTAATATATACTGCACAGTTTGTCATCTTATTCCGACTTTACCCCTCTCACTTTATTATAGAGGACAACTCAAAAGTAAAGATTTTTTAAAAAACACATGTATGCTTAGCTATTCCACTGCCACTCGCCCCACTACCAGCAGCTCACAAACAGAACGCACCCCCACTTGTCGCCATAAATCGACCCACCAGCACCAGCCGTCATACACTGATCTACCATCAACAATCTAAAACCCAAAATTTAAAATCCCAAATTTTAAAATCACTTTCTTTAAAATAAAAATCAGTCATCCCAAAAATTAAAAGATGGGCATTAATAAATTTATTAATAAAATAATACAATTACTTGTCTACGTGCAAATTAAAATTCACAATTTGTTAAATTATTTAACAAATAAGATCATAAAAACTTTGACAAAGGAGAGTTTAACAAATAAAACCTACACGAAATCTCCCACAAATCAAGCCTAACCTATCTCCCACAAATCAAGCCTACTTTTGAAAAAGTTGAAACTCAAATTTCTCCCAATTTTCCTTTCAATGGAGTCCAACACAACAGTAGAAACATGCCTTAACTACTGCAACTCCACCCTTCAAAACGACACCGTATCATCATCATCAACACCACCACCGATTAATTTCTGTCCTCCGGTATGTTTACGAATATGCCCTTCCACGTGTCACCACACCCTTTCATCCTCTCCTCCGTTACCCTTCTCTCCTCAAAGCACTCACCATCATCTCTCTCCTCTCTTTCTCTCCTTGATCATAATTCTACCCTCGGTTTTGCTATTAATTACTGTCTATGCCATCTGGTTTAAATTTCGGAAGGATTCGGGTCGGATCGGGCCGAGTGAGTCGCTGGAAACCTCCGCCGATGGATTAGATTTGACGGGGAAGATGGAGGAGAGAGGATGCGGTGTGTGTTTGGTAGACTTTAGTGGTGGTGATGACGTGGCAAGAGTTTTGATTGGGTGTGGTCACGTGTTTCATGCTGATTGTATTCGCACGTGGGTTAAGTCACATGTCACGTGTCCCCGTTGTCTTCGTTCAATTAATCTCATTGGGGATCGTGCCAGTTCGAAACAGGCGATCGATGTCAGCAACGTCAAATAGATAACCATTAATCAAAACGAGTGATGATTGTATGCAATCCCTAGTTTTTTTTTTTAGATTTCATTAATATGAATTTTTTTCATAATTATACATGTATAGAAATATACTTCGTAGAATACTTTGTTTTTTTATTATACTCGATAGTTGCGATTTCTTAGTTATGAGTTGTGACAAATTGACAATAGTATACATTTTGTATATGTAGTTACGGAGATATGGATTTAAGTTTTTTTGTTTCAAATTTGTTATGATCTTAGGCTAGTGAATGAGTAGGAAATTAGTCGGGATTGCTTGGTTTTAATATTAGGTAGTTATGAAATTAGAATTTCATATATTTTAAGGGGTTGGAATGAAGTTAGAATTTATAGGTATTTAATTTAGTTTCAAAGTATTTCAACCAAACTTTGAAATGAATGGACTTAATCTAGTCAACCCTAAATGCTTCAACCAAACACTCCTTATAATTAAAATACTACCCAACAATGAAGAAGACAAATACGGATTGAGAGACGTAAATGCTTTCTAGGAAATCGATTTAAAAATCTAAGAAAAAGGAAAAGAAAGCAAATAGTTGACGCAAACTTTAGGTTAAATTATAATTGACAATTATTTCTGCAAATTCTAATTTCATTAGTCTAAATAATTTAATTTATCTATAACATCGTTAATGAAGTAAGTAAATAAATACTTTTTTCCGATTTCTTGTGTTGTTCCCTTTTCATATTAACCCAAGAAAAAAGGAAATCAATTTGGACTACACAATACACATGACCCCACATGAAATTGATTTTGGACCACACAAAGTTGTCCGAAAGAAGAAAGAGGGAACATCAATGTTATTAGACCAAAACGAAAAGGGGAATATCATAGGAAATCGGAGGTAGTAATAGATTATTACTTGATCGACATGAGAACTAACGTTCATAGTTAGCGAATTTGATTTATTTTGTAAGGAAGAGAATTAGAGAGGGTTTGTTTTTTTGGTAAGGAAGACAACAAGTTTGCGAAAGAGTAAAATACGTCAATGAATAAGCAACTACGTGTTACTATACTCAGATACTCAATCCATTCTAAGATCGAACCATACACTTGTGGACAAGCTCCCGAATCTATTACTCTCGTAAAAGGATAATACATTACTTACACTCCTTCGTCGATAATGATTATAAGAGTAAAACATGTGATCAGTAAATTGTTAACTAAACAAAAAGTTTTGTTGAAGACAGATACTATCCGCCACTTGTATTTTGTGAGAGAAACACTATTCATTTGTCCGTCTTTAATGAGAATTTGTGCTAACTAAATATCTTTGTGATTTAACTTTTTCAGCAATTATGACCCGATTAAGATTTACCCGATTATTTCATGAAATCCAGACGTACGTTGTGGTAATCTAGGTAGTACAGACACTTCTCCTAATTAGGCGTCCCGTGTCCGTCCCCGTGTTCGATACTTGGACACCCGACACTCGTTGGACACATGGCTAACATATTATAGTTTGGACGAGGATTGGAATTTTAAAAAAGATGGATTAAAAGATGAATTTGGGTGGAAAAATGAGAATTAGTTATAGTAATTGTCTAATTGTACATTTACTTGTTTAGATTTAGCTTCAAATGCATGATAAAAATAAAAATAAAACTATACGTTATTTAAAATCATAAAATATAATTTTATTATATTTAAGTGCCGTGTCACGTGTCCTAAATTTCATGGGATGTCGTGTCCGTGTCCGTCTCCGTTTTGGCGTTAGTTAGGTGGTAACGGTAGGAGCCGGAGTGACAATTTGACAAAGCGAGTGGAGAAACACAGCAAACCCTGACCATGGCAGCTCGCACCCTCTTCCCCCATTTCCGACGGTATTTCGCAAGCAGTAGCCTCGCCACCACCCCCACCGTCGCAATAACCACTGTAACTCCGGCAACACACCTCAGTACGTCTCCGGATCCAGTCCGTCCAGAATCAGGAGATGACGACATTTCGCAAACCCTAGATGATGATTTGAGAAGTCGGATCTTCCGACTCCGGCTCCCTAAACGGAGCGCCATCAATAGTATTCAGAAATGGGTCAACGAGGGTAATTCCGTCACTTTACCTGAACTCCGTCTCATCTTCCGTGATCTTCGTAAATCGCATCGTTATAAGCATGCTCTTGAGGTCCGTCTTTTTAATCGCATCACCATTAATAACTGCTACTGTAATTGTGAAGTTTATGCAATTGATTAATGATTCTTCTGTTTCTGAAAATGTAAAAATCCCCCCTGGCAGATTAATTTCCGTTATTCGGGTAGATATGCGGTGAATTTGGTAGATTGAGGTACAATGCCGATTTGATTTGAATCTTAATTCCATATGTCAAAAGCTCTACTTTTCCGCTTGTATTTGAAAACACAAACAATTTGTTTTCGAGTGACCTATAAATGAAATTGAGCTAATACAGGAAGTGCTCGCGATTTAGTGATCAGCATTGTTTTATTTCATTGTATTCGTAAAGCCAAAGATTGTGATTTTGAGCAACTCCCGATAAAAGAATCTGCATTGACAACTTTTTTTTGTTGCTGATTGTGTTAGTATTTAGTGAGTTCCAGTTTTAACAGTTTGAGACGGAGAGAGGGAGAGGGAGAGGGAGGGAGAGAGGTGTGTCCCTTAGGATTGACTAAATGACGGGATAACAAGTGTCGTTCTTGGTTTAGATTTCTGAAGAAATGACGGGTTTAATTGATTTCATTGTATCCTACAACGGCGTACTTGTGAAGTTGATTAGCAATGTCAATGAAATAAGGTGTTGGTTTTCCGTTGGATATTTTGGTAACTTGAAACCAGAGGAGTAATGGGTTTTGTGTTTGAAGGTTGATGTGGTATTCCAATGAGATGGCTGTATTCTTGCATCCTTGCTTTACTTTGGCCGAATTTTTTATTGCTTTCAAGGGTAGTATGGTCTACCTCGCTAAATTTGGAGCATATGTAGCTTCCATGTTTTATGGTAGTAAGCCGGATTCTGAGGGTATATAATTGTATAAAGTTCATATTTTGGCTGTTGATAGAGATATTAGTGTTTTGTTGGTCTGGTTTAGAGCCCACATGTGTTGTATCTATGATTCCGTAGTTATAAATTTGTAATCTACATAAGTGTCTGGTGTAGGAAACAAGTGTTTTCAGGATGACAGTTGCAGGATTTAAGGTTTGAGGTTAAAACCGTGCTAGGGAGCAATAAGTTGAGAGACAATATGGTTATGTCACTTTAAAATTGTCTAGGACTGACTAGTTTTCTGTTTACGTAGAAAGTATGAAATAATATGAAGGCCCGAACAGTGTTTCGATAACTGTGAATTTTCGATTTCTGATGTGCGAGTGTGTAGTATGTCCAATATGTGCGCTGGTAAAGTTATGGAAACAAACGAAGATCATTTTGAGTACTATGAATATATGACAAGGGTAAAATAGTTAGGGCTATGGTTCTTAGTGTTACTATGCCGTGAGCTATTGAACTCTTGCTGAGCTTTTTTCCTGCTTTTCTGTACCAATCCACGACAAATTTCATTTTGTGTAGGATTAGTAAGTCTGTGGGAGTCCCGACTTCATTTGATTCCTCGTCATTTACCTTATTGCGTCAATAATCATGAATATGACTACTTTCACAATAAAAAGAAAGGGAGTCACTACAAGTCTATGATGAGCCGTTTTCCTTAATTCTACATAATCCAAAACCAAAGAATAGTGAATCTTTGTTCTTGTCATGTCAATGCACTAAAATTCTAAGTTTTTGACGACATACAGATTACAGACTGGATGGTTTCTCATGAAGAATACAAGTTATCTGACACTGATTATGCTGCTCGCATTGATGTTATGACAAAAGTTTTTGGGATTTGTGCTGCTGAAACCTACTTTGAAAGTCTTCCACAAGCTGTTAAGACTAATGAAACGTACACCGCTCTACTCCATTCATATGCAGGCGCAAAGTTAATTGATAAAGCGGAGGTACTCTTTTTGAGAATCAAAGATTCTGGTCTCACCTTTAATGCAATTACATACAATGAAATGATGACTCTATACATGTCTGTGGGGCAAATGGAGAAGGTTTCTTCAGTTATCGAGGAGCTAAAACAGCAGAAGGTTGTACCTGATCTCTTTACGTATAACCTTTGGATAAGTTCTTGTGCTGCAATTCTTGACATTGGTCAAGCACGAAGCGTCATAGCCGAGATGAGCCAGGACTCTAACTCTGATGAAAGTTGGCTAAGGTACCGAAACCTTGCTAATATATACATAACCACCGGCCAACTTACAGATTCTGGGGCAAGCTCTATAGTTGAAGCAGAAAAAAGCATTACTCAGAGAGATTGGATTGCGTATGATTTCCTCTTCATACTGCATGCTGGCATGGGAAACAAGGACATGGTTGACAAAATCTGGAAATCCTTGAGGATGACTAAGCAAAAAATGATTGGTCGGAATTATATCCCGGTTATATCTTCTTATTTGATGTTAGGGCATGTGGAAGAGGTGACGGAAGTCCTAGATCAATGGAAGAACTCCACAACATCGGTTCTTGACAGACCACTTTGTGATAGATTGGTGGATGCCTTTCTAGAAACTGGATTTGCAGAAAAAGCCGAAACACTCCGTGTGCTTTTGGATCGACTCCATTGATTAATCGTAGAAATCAATATGATCTGGTACGGCTGGTAAAGAGTTATCTACATATTTATTACGTTCTTAGCTATATCTGTAAATAGAGTATTGACTATTTATCGTGTGCTTCTTTTTCCCTCTCGCAAGTCGCAATCATTCTTTTCCCTTTCATTGACGATATCAAACGATGATTCAGGTTAAGCGGTGCCAAGTTGGTTTGGGATCAAGCTCTGCGTACACAAGTTGATAATGGCCAGAGAATTGCATAATCAACCGATGTTGCATGCATACATCCATTGTTGTTGCATTGAACAGCAACAGAAGCATTTCGTACAGTTTTGATGATGAGCATCTGATAGTGTTTAGTGTTTACCATTAATGTTCTACTCCTGATGCAAAATCCGCAAATGCTTCAAGCCTTCGACCACTTTGTTTTCTGTTTATGTTCCTGAGATACACTCTTATCCATCGTCTCTTGACATGTATTCGAGTGTTGCTTGTGCGACTTGTGTAATTTGACCTAGGGTGTAACCGAGCCGATTTGAGTTCGAGCACGGGTGGGCTTGGAATTGGCTCAGAAGTTTGAGCTTGTGCTCGGAATCGGCTCGGAATTATCCGAGCTTAAAAAATCAAAGCTCTGAATCAGCTCAGATTAGGCTCGAGCTCAACTCGAGCTCTATTCAAGCTCGGTTAAATAATTTTTTTCTTTACTTTCTTAAACTTTTAAGTCAAAATAAAAATAACTATATTTTAATACAAATGCAAATATAAAATACTTATCATATATAAGAAATATATAATGTTAAAATGACATTTTATTAGAAATAATAAAAATTACAAAATGACAAAATAACTAATAATAATAGATAAAACGAGCCTAACCGAACTTCCGATTTCGAGCTCTACTAAGCTCGGTATCGGCTCGGATTTGGTCTACCCGACTCAAAATCGGCTCAGAATTAGTTTTGACCAATTTCGAGCTGAGCTTTGACCGAGCTGATTCCCAGGGCTCTACGAGCTGGCTCAGATCATTTACAGCCCTAATTTTGACCCCAAATAATGACTTGGGATGTATTTGAGTTGATCCAGATAAATAGATAGTGACTCGGAACCTAATGTGAATTAATCCAACTGAACGAAAAGAAAAGTGGCTACATTATCTCGTTAAGCTAATGGCTCCTGCAACACACACGGTCGGATATATACAACCTTCTCTCAATTCCAGACAGAAAAATAGGGTATGTTACTCTCTACTTACTGAACATCTTACCCTTTCTCTGCAAATTACTACTGTAAAAACGTATCCTCGTAAATCATCATGAATTCAGACCAACATTTTTCTCCTTGCTTATCTGCAAATCTGAGGTTTCAAGTTCAGGGATTTTGTGTTCTTAATGGTTGCCACTTATGTTTTCTGGGATCAAGTCGCCTGCATTTTTCAATTTTCATTTTATCTGAAAGCGGTAGCTGTTTTAATCGATACCATGGTCATGTCATAGACGAAAAGTCACTGTGAACCAAATACATTATGGGTTCGGATGTCTGATCTATGCCTCAAATTCTTCCTCTGTTTCTGTAAACTGGAATAATAGACCATATGGTATAAAGGGGAAAAATGACAGATATCAATGGAAAACTTACAGCAGTATATATAATACTCGTAAACCCCAACGCAAGAAGTTCCTGTTCAGAATCCGTCAACTCACCAGTTTGTTTCTTTAATGTTACTGGTTCCTTCGGAAAACGGGGTAACAGGGAGTGACCTACTCACTGAGCTCTTCGTCATCACTTAGGTCGAGCACAGTGGATATTATGGCCTCGAACTTCATGTTTCCTCCATCAATCTGATCCCTCTTGATCTTGAAAACCGACTTCACCAGAGAGGCATCACACCAGTGTGCTTCAATGGCCATTAAATCTCCTATGTTTCCGAATTCTTCCGGAATTTTATGAAGCGACTTGCATCGGCGGACAACTAATCGCTCTAGAGTTGGAAAGTTATCATCTGATGCTTCCCATTTTTTAATATTAAGCCCCTCCATTCTCAAGTACTTTAGATTTTCGAAGGTCCCGGTTGTGCTCCATTTTTCCCCTTCAAAGGCTCTGAAAAGTAACTTGAGGATCTCGAGCCGAGGCAGCATAACAGCAATCTTTTCTATTTCCACCCAGGGTAACCGAAATTTAGAAAGTGTCAGTTTCTGAAGGTTCGAGGGGAAGCTAAGCATCCCACAAAATGGATCCAAGCTTTGATAGAGAACTCTCAAAGATTCAAGATGACAAAGGCAATCAAGAATAGATAAGTCGAATGACTTTTCCGATAGTATGCATCTTAGCTTTCGAAGATTTGGTAACCTTGTAATTATCTGATCAGCAGTGCGCCCTGAAAGAACCGGGGTAGAGAAGCTTTGAAGACTACTTAAAGAGTTGCCATTACTCGGATGCACACATATTTCTGCACGCTTATCCACCAGGAGATCTCTTAATTTGTTCAGACTGAAAATATTGTGGGGAACCTTAACTTCACCACGGGTTCCTCTCACAATGAGCGTTTCAAGGTTCAAGAGATGACCAATTGATGATGGGATACTTCTCACCGAACCCCTTACAGATAAGTACCTCAACAATGTCAGTTTTCCTACACTGGCACAAAAGTTTTTGTCCATTCCAAAATTTTCCAAATCCAGCAAAGTAAGTGATGTGAAATTCTCAAACACAAACGCGGAGGTTTCCAATGTGCCACTTAATGACGCAGAGCAAATCAAGGAACGCGGTTTTAGCTTTGTTAATCTATCAATATCGCATTTCCCTGACTGATAGCTAGCTAGGGAGAAGCATAGATGACCATGCTGGTTACGACTCGCAGGATCATCCCACCTGGAATGTAAAACACATAAGCAGTGGAAGACTATAAACAGTATAAAGTACATGTATGAGAGAGAGGGTAACAGTTGAGTATATTTCACTGCTGTGATTTGTGAGCATTTCGGCTTCTTTCCATTTTGTCATAGCCATGCCATGGACAAGCTAATTATAATTCATGTTGTGTTTTTTGTATCCAATCTACTCTGGTTCTAATGACATTCTGATTGTGGCTGGTAATGGTAAGTCGGAGAGACATGTAAATCAATGAAATTTCTCATACCCGTCCATTGTGAACAGAAAATTCTCTGCATTTGCTTTTTGTTTGCAGAAATCTAGCAGCAAATCGTGGATCCGGCAGGTCTGAATTCGATGATCAGAACCTCTTTTTGCAACCATTAGCAAACTTCTGTCTACTAGGCCGCACAAGTACTTCTCTGCAGCGCATTCCAAGCTTTCCTGCTCATGCGAAGTCTCTACGAATCTTTCTGCAAGCCATAGTCGTATAAGTTTCGACCGAGGGATTTCTGTACCTTTAGAGAATGCTGCGCAATATAGAAAGCATTGTTTCATTCGAAATGATAGATGTCTGTAACTTAGCTCTAGCGTACCAGAACCAGCATCTAAGAGGTGATCACGCAGGCTCCGTTCAATTCCCTTCCAACCATCTTCCGTCTCATTTTGATTTTTAAGAACTCCAGCTATCATAACAATTGAAAGTGGCAGCCCTCCACATTTCTCTGCAATTCCTTTCCCGACTTCACATAATCTTTTAGGAGAACTCGTCGTCCCAAATACTTTCTTCTGCAACAGATACCAACTTTTGTCTGCAGTTAGGAGTTTGAGTTTTACCACATTTATATCACCACAAACTTTCTCTCCGACGATGCTGTACCTACTTGTTATTAGTATTCTGCTTCCACTGTCACTGGTTGGAAAACATCTCCAAAGAGCATCCCAAGCGTCAACATCCCATACGTCATCTAAGATTATGAGATAGTTCTTTTTCTGAAGTAGACACTGCTTCAAGAGTGTAGCTAAATCTTCGTCCTTCATGCCATTGATTTCACTGCTAGGTCGCTCACTAATCTGACCAATGATGTAAAGGAGAAGCTCTTTCCTTCGAAACTCTTGTCCGACATAACACCAAGCATGAGCACTGAAAGACTTGGCACAATCTTTGTATAGACGCATGGCTAGGGTTGTCTTGCCTAAACCAGGCATACCAACTATTGATATTTTCTGCAAACTCCGTGACCCTGTGGTAAGTTGTGTCCTCAGTCTTTCTTCCTCCTCGAAACTGACTTCATCTTTGGAATCATCTGTCACGTGACTTTTTCCTATTTGGTTTTCAGCAAGCATAGCCGAGCCCCCGACTTCAGTCATGGATATGTCCCTGCTGGAAATTTTCGACAAATCTTCTTTGACAAGCTTAACCTCTTCTAAGATATAAAAAACTCGTAATTTATTATACCATGTAGGTAATTCCTTAAATGTGTCAATTATATTATCCAGTTTGCGACCCAGTTTCATAATCTGAGTCCATAGCTGATTGACTTCCTCTGGTTTCTCGTTCCTCGTTGTATAAGGTTGAAGAAAAGAAAAGCAGGTAGATAAATCATCATGGAGTACTCCAATTTGATCGGGATTATAAGTATCACTCTCCTTGAACTCTGTCAGATGCATTAGCATACCAAAGAACTCTAATTCAGACATGGACACCTCCCTGCTTTGAAACTTGATATATTCATCATAAGCGTGTCTGAGCGATGCGTTGAAGCCCTTGACTCTTTCCTGCAGACCAGACTGCGCATCATTTTTAAATTCCCTGAAAAATAAGATATAACTGTGTGCTGCTTCAATGACCTCAACCTCAACATCTTCAACCACATTACCTATTCCCTCCATCGTGAGTGTTTCCGCTAGATTTTTCTCAAGGGAGTAAACTAACTTTACAAATAGGGTGTCAGCTTGTGCTGTGACAAGAGATCCGCGAAGATCATGCAAAAGCTCATTACCGTTAGGCATCTGCACTAAATATTCGATCAAGTCCAGTAATAGATCACCCGGTTTCAGCATGTTTGCTGTAATTTTCTTGAAGATGTCAAGGGATAGAGTAAGAAATTCCTTTCTACTCATTGATCTTCTTAAGCAGAGTGACCAGAGTTGCATCCAAGCATTACAGAAGATTATTTGAATTTGGTTATACTTATCTCGGAACTCTATACTTACCTGCAACATATTTCCAGTGCCCTTGATAAATGTGTCGAGTTCGCTGAGCTCCCTTACATATCTGGCAGCTGGAGTTTTACGTAACACGACCTCCTCCGATATCAGCCTCGCACATCTGACAAAGCCGTCAATACAACTAGGAGTTTGATTGTATTTCAAGTATATCTTCCAGGCAACATCTCTAATCTGAGCAATCCTCTGTTGGGTATCAAGTACACTATCATGTGTCTTGAGATCCGAAACTATATGACTCGCTTTATCAGCCGAGGTATATATATCTCTTGCAACGGCATATGATATGCCACTGTCAACAAACATTTTAACCCACGTCCGACTAAGTGCATATCGAATACCATCTATCTGATCTGCAACGCGTCTAATGTCTGATACCATCCGGGAAGGAAGATCATCCAGTACTGTGATCAGAAGGTATTGCAGATCATCAGTAATGCAAACAAGAGCGTCATAGTCAGGTCCACACGGGCCGTCGAAGGTTATATTCAAGGGTCTGACGTTCCTATTGACCCGCCAGGAACTTACACAAGCTGTTATCTCCTCCGCCAACCTAGAAATGCAGGTTAGTTCCCGGTTCCATAAAAACAGACTACTGACGCGCATAGCTCTCCGGGCATAACTCTTTACAAGCCATAACAAATCATCTTTCACTGGCTTAAGTGCTTCCTCCATATGCTGAATTGATTTATGAAAACATAGCAAGAGACCAAGTTCTTGTTTTATGGTTCTAAACTTATTCTCCAGATGCTGAATAACTTCCTCCATATGCTGAATTGATTCCAGGACTCCCTCTGTGTATTTCACCCAATCAAATTTCCACGCTAAAATGTAGTTAGAGTCGTAAAATTTGTCAGCCGTGTGCCAAAGACAGTCGTCTCTGTCACACGAGGACCCGATCCTACAGACTACAATTTGATACCAGTAATCAATGAATTCATTCCCATCTGAAAAATCTTGTTTTTGCTTAAGAGAGTATGTCTGCCCAAGACGTGAATCCGAATATGGTATGATGTACATCAACCCATGCCTGACCGACAAGATTCTAACTTCGAGATCTTGCGTTGAAGATCCACAAAATCGCTCAACATCTGCTTCTATAATATATAAATCCTGCAATATTGTCCCGTATAAGCTCATTTTTCCTGATCCTATAATTTGACATCTGTTTTTTTCACCCTTATTCAGCTCACTTCAATTCATCTCAGCCCAGCTCAGCTTATTTCAGTTCAGTTCAACTCAGCCTATTTCAACTCAGTTCAGCCGAGCCTATTTCAATTCAGTTCAGTTCACCTGAGCTCAGCCTATTTCAGCTCCTATAGTTCGTAAAAAGAAATTCATAAAGGTAGTGTTTGAAAACACGAAATTGACTCCATTTTCACGATTTCCCTGTAAAAATTCAAGTACTTGTTCCAAAATTGTGTTAGGGAAACCCATGAATTGAAATTAAATTTGCGCGAGACGGATATGGGCCGAGGTCCTTGAATGTTTTATATTTGAAGAAATTAAATATTGTATCGGAAAATATTTACATCGAAAATATATCATAAATAACTAAAAATATTGTGATGAAATTTGGGTCAAGAAAACAAAACATAATAAACAATGAAATTGAAATGACTACATGACAGTTATTTAAAACCCACAAATTTTAACTAGCTTGTGATTGATAATGAATTGATTTAACTTCAATTCCAAATTCCGGGTTCCCAAACACTTGAAATGTTTCAATTACGAAATTCAATTCCAATTCAAGGTTCCCACATACCAAATTCATTAATGCGATAAAAATATTTTCATTAAAATCTGCATTTCATAACTTAATTCAATTTTATTGGTTAGTATTTGGTTCAATTTCTCTTTTTCTTAGGTAGAAAGCGATGACGTGAAATACGAATATGAATGAGATGTCAATTTAATTTTTCTAAATAATAAAGAAATAAAGAGTAGTTGGTATATATGAAGGTTGAAGGATATGAAACCTGGAGAAGATGAATTGAAGAGCATGGTATTGAATTTGAAGTTGCAAATTTGACATTGAGAGTACAAGTTCTACACATTAAGAAGAGAATACGATATGAGACGGTGATATCGAAACTCAAATTTTATAAAAGTGAAATACGTGATGATTAAGATGTACTCCCTTCGTTTATTTCCACTTTGGTACATTTGCTTTATGCACGGGTTTTTACGCATTGTTAAAATATTAATAAAAGTACAACAAATAGGTATAAAGTGTAGTATTGTGTTGAAAAAGTGGGGCTTAATAGTGTTTTTATAGTATTATACTTCCTCCATTTTTATCCAAATACAAGATTTGCTTTTTGTACACTATTCACCAATCAACTTTCAATCTCATTTTTCTCTCAATACGTAAGAAAAAATATATTCATGTGGGGTCTTGTTTAATTCGTCTTTACGAGTACATTGATAATAACTTTTATAATTTTTACAAATACGTAGTTAAAGATATGAAGCACGCAAAATTTGCGTTGGCAAACGTGAATAAAGCAAATCTTGTATTTGGATAAAAATGGAGGAAGTAGTATTAAAAGTACAACCAAATAAGGAAAGGTGCAAAGTGGATTCGAATGGACCGAAATGGAATAGGTGCAAAGTGGATATGAATGGAGGGAGTATCGTCTTTGTGAAAGAGTGATATCGAAACTCAAAAGTTATAAAGTGAAATACAATACTCGTACCTTAATAGGACTAATAAATAATCTTGAGGATCGAAGCGATGTAAGGTGCTTGTAATGGAGCAATTGAAGAGACCATTTATGGTGTATTATAGTCGTCAAACTTTATTATAATTAGATTTTTAATTGCAACTTTGATTTAACAATAACCACCACCCTTCTCGAGCGTTGACTTCAGATCCCAGGTTATACCATTACTTACTTTGTTGGGAGGCCGTAGACACTTCTTTTAATTAGTCGTCCCGTGTCTGACACAGTAATCGACATTCGTTTGACACATGACTAAAATATATTGTAGTTTAGACAAAGAATAAAATCTTAAAATAAATCGATTAGAAGATGAGTTTGGGTGGAAAAATGAGAATGAGTTATAGCAAGGTCGAATTGTACCTTTGCTTGTTTATATTTAGTTTCGATTTCTTATGTTCCCCTTTCCGTTTTGGTCTAATAACATTGATGTTCCCTCTTTCCTCTTTTGGACAACTTTGTATGATACAAAATCAATTTCATGTGGGGTCATGTGTATTGTGTGGTCAAATTAATTTCCTTATTTCTTGTGCATGAGTTATAGACTTATAGTAGATGTCAAATTGTACCCTTACTTGTTTAGATTTAGTTTCAAATACATTATAAAAGTAAAATTATACGTTATTTAGAACCATAAAATATATATTTTATTATATTTGAGTGACGTGTCCCGTGTCCTAAATTTAATGGGATGTTGTATTACATGTCCGTGTCCATGTCCGTTTTGGTGCTACCTAGGTTGGGTGTAGCCGTGGAGGTGGCACGTGATTCAGTCCAGTCTACATGTATCTTTTTATTACTCGCTCCTTTTTATAAATAAGTGGTTAAATTTCGATTCCTAATTCTTGCGTTGCCAACGTAAAAATCAAACTTAGGAGAAGTCTACGCATTAAGTTACCTGAAGATTACCCGAATGCCCCCAGTTGTCAATAAAAAATACTCCCGATTAACACCAATAAGAAAAAAATTATTCTTAGTAGTTCGTTTTAGGCCGGGTTATTTTGGATTTCTGGCTAATTTCGAGTGACCTATTTTGAATCGTACCTTTTTTTTGGTATGAGTTAATTGGTCTAGGCTTACTTTCGGGTTAATATTAGACACTTTATTTTGTACTATTTTAATTAATAAAGATTATTTTGCAAAATTAATTATTTACTCCGTAATAGGGATTGTTAGCAAATGGATCTTTATTTTGACGTATAACACTCCGTTGTAATATGATTTAGTACTTATCGTTTTGGATAATTCTGTGTCACTTAAACTCATTTCAAATCGATTCAATTATGGGATGGGTCATTTTGGTCGATTCAATTGGTATTGGGTAAATAAAGGTTGACCCCCAATCAAGTCAATTCTGATTTTGGATCATATATATTTGGGTCAGCAAGTTTAACTCACTTTCGAGTCTCGGGTCAAATCATATAAATCGGGTTAATTTTACAAAGTCAGTGAGACACAATTTCCGTCAATTATGTTATTGATATACTGTAAAGGAAATGACAACAATGAAAACAACACCGAATCGCTACGCTGTCCTTATAGAACAATTCGTCCTATATATCAATGTCCGGGATGTACCGAATTTTCTATAAAGATAAAACGGCGTTCCTCGGTTTTTGGCACAAAAAGCAGAGATGTAATTTCGAAGTTTTTATGTGTAATTTGTTTTCTATGTTCAAGAAGATTGATATCAATGATTTCACCTAAGAAAAACTTATTCATTTATCTTGCATATATATATACTCCCTCCTATTCCCAATAACTGTCACATTTCGGGTTTGGTACGGGAATTAAGGAATTCATTTGTTTATTGATTATTATTGTGAGTAGAGGTGATTAAAATAAGTAGTGTTGTGGGGTAAGGTGGGGTATTATTGTGGGTTAGAGTGAATAAAATAAGTATAAACAATGTCCCAAAATGGAATATGTGACAATTAGGTGAATAGACGAAAATGGCAAATGTGACATTTATTCGGAATAGGAGGGAGTATATAGATAAATTAGTAAGTCTTGCTTGCGACGGGTCGTTATTTGTGACGGATATTTTGTGAGATAAAATGGGTAGAAAATGAGTTAGTGGAGAAAGGGGACCACATGAATAGTGTTGGAGAGAGAGAAAAAGTGGGTATTTTATGAGAGAAAACGGTATCCGTCACAAGCTTGCGACGGATAGTGCCGTTGCAAATAAGAATTTGTGTAGATAAATGAAAGGGAAAAGCGAAGGGATTGAGTCAAAATTCTGAAGAGTTATAACCCTTCAAAATCAACAATACTGCGAACTTGTAAACAATACACTAGTGTACACTCCGTACTTCCCGAACTAGCTTTATTATTTAGGGTTATTTCATGGGAATAATCCAACCTATGTCCCATCTTCTCATATTAATCCATACTAACGATTAACTAAGAAAAATCCAACCTATAACCTCATTTATCTTTCATTGAACTTTGACTATTTTTAAACTCTTATTATCAGTAGGTTAACACGTCACCTTCACTTACTTTTTGTCCAGGAAGAAGGAAAAACAAAAAGTAAGTCAAGGTGACGTGCTTGCTTACCGAAAATAAGTGTTCAAAAATAGATAAAGTTCAATGAAAGATAATTGAGGTTATAGGTTGGATTTTTCTCAGTTAATCATTAGTATGGATTAATATGAGAAGATGAGGTATAGGTTGAATTATTCCTATGAAATAATCCTATTATTTATAAGTTTGCCCGTCTTTGAACCAACCCAAAATACGAAAAAAATAAACCGGTAATTACGCTTAAATTACCAACAAATTCATCTCATCCTTATTATGCAGACGTGTGCTGAACTGGGCTGTTTCTGAAGATATTAAGCATCTGGAGATTCTGTCTGACTGCCTTCAAAGCCTTATCCAGATTTTTGGACTTGCAAGACCCTTCCATTCAGTCAAAGGGTTAATAGAAGACATTGAAGCTATTTCTTTTAAGTTTCATTGTTTAAGCTTTAGTTTTATTCCTAGGCATTTGAACCAGGTGGCTTATAATCTGGCTAAAAATGTCGTGTCTGTGGCGTAAGTTATATTTTTGTTGTCAAAAAAAAAAAATCAAAAAAAAAGTGGGATATTATGATATTTGTTCGAATTTAGGGTATGAATTATGATGATTACGAGTAAGTTTAAGATGGATATAAAAGCGGATACATAATTAGTTCCGAAATAATTTGAAAATCTGAATGTGAATGGGAAGTACTGAAGTCTTACAATAAGGGGAAAAATGACAGATACCTATGTAAAACTTACAACAATATATAATGCTGCTCGTAAACCAGAATCCTTCAACTCATCAGTTTGATTGTAATGTTTGTTTCTTGAATGTTTCTGATCTTGAGAACGGTGTAGCAGGGAGTTATCTACTCACTGAGCTCTTCTTCATCATCGCGAAGGTCGAGCACAGTGGGATTTATTATGGCCTCGAACTTCATGTTCCCTCCATCAATCTGCTGCCTTTTGATCTTGAGAACTGACTTTACGACAGACGGTTTACACCAATATGCTTCGATCCCCATTAAATATCCTATGTCTCCGAACTCTTCTGGTATTTTATCAAGCGAGTTGCATCTGCGCACAACTAATCGCTCTAGCCTTGGAAAGTTATCATCTGATGCTTCCCATGCTTTAATATTAAGCCCCTCCATTCTCAAATATTTCAGGTTTGTGTAGGTCGCAGTTGTCCTCCATTCCTCCCCTTCAAAGGCTTTGAACAGTAACTTGAGGATCTCAAGCCGAGGCAGCGTAACAGCAATTATATCCATGTCCAACCAGGGTAACCGAAACCCAGATAGCGTCAGTTTGTACAGGTTTGACGGGAATTTAAGCTTGCCAAGAAATGGATCCAAGCTTTGATAGAACACTCTCAAAGATTCAAGGTGACAGAGGCGATGAAGAATAGACCAGTCGAATGGCTCTCCCAATAGTATGCATCTTAGCTTTCGAAGATTTGGTAGTCTTACAATTATCTGATCAGCATTCTGGCTCGAAAGAACCGGGGTAGAGAAATTTTGAAGACTACTTAAAGAGTTGTTGTCGTCACTCGGATGCACATCAATTGTTGCGCGTTTATCCACCAGGAGATCTCTTAATTTGCTCAGACTGAAAATTGTGTGAGGAAGCTTAATTTCACCGCGCGTTCCTCTCACAATGAGCGTTTCAAGGTTCACGAGACGACTAATTGATGATGGGATACTTCGCATCCAACCCCTTAGGGACAAGTACCTCAACGATGTCAGTTCTCCTATACTTGCAGATAAGTTCTCATATATTTCATGTTTTTCCAAATCCAGCAAAGTAAGTGATTTGAAATTCTCAAACACAAAGGAGAAGGTTTCCCAAGGATCATATTCGCGATGTAATCCCGAAGAGCAAATCAAGGAACGCGGTTTTAGCTGTGTTACTTCATCAAATTGGAATTTCACGAGCTCATCGTTATATGAGCGAAAGCATAGGCGCCCACGATGTTCACGACTCACAGGATCATCCGACCTTGAATGTAAAACACATAAGTATGCAAGACTCTGATATTAGGAATATTAATAATAGTTGGGCCTCAACCATCACCTTAAGGTTTTGGTTGAGACGGTTCATCTATCATGGTATCAGCGCCAGTGTGACCGAAGGTCACGGGTTCGAATCCTGGCAACCTCGAAACCCCTCGAAAGCTCACGAAGTGGAAACCCGCACACGGTATGGGGGCCTGTGCAAACTCACCACTCTTCAAGCCCAATGGGCATTCGAGTGAGGGAGCGTATTAGGAATATTAATAATAGTTGGGCCTCAACCATCATCTTAAGGTTTTGGTTGAGACGGTTCATCTATCATCTGAACAGTAAAGTAATGAAAAAACGGGGGAATAAGTAGCTCATACCTGTCCATTGTGAACAGAAATTTCTCCGCATTTGCTTTTTGTATGCAAAAATCTAGCAGCAAATCATGGATCCTGCAGGTCTGAATTCGATGGTCAGAACCCCTTTTTGCAACCATAAGCAAACTTCTGTCCACTAGGTCGCGCAAGTACTTCTCTGCAGCGCTTTCCAAGCTTTCCTGCTCATATGAAGTCTCTACAAATCTTTCTGCAAGCCATAGTCGTATCAGTTTCGACCTGGGGATTTCTGTACCTTTAGAGAATGCAGCGCAATATAGAAAGCACTGTTTCATGCGAACTGATAGATGTCTGTAACTTAGTTCTAGCGTACTAGAACCCCCATTTAAGAGGTGACAATCCAGGCTCCGTTCAATTTCCTTCCATTCATCTTCCGTCTCATTTTTATTTTTAAGAACTCCAGCTATCATAACAACTGAAAGTGGCAGCCCTCCACATTTCTCTGCAATTCGTTTCCCGACTTCACATAATCTCTTAGGAGAATTCCTCGTCCCAAATACTTTCTTCTGCAACAGATGCCAACTTTTGTCTGCAGTTAGAAGGTCGAGTTTTATAACATTTCTATCACCACAAATTTTCTCTCCGACGATGCTGTACCTACTTGTTATTAGTATTCTGCTTCTATTATCACTGGTTGGAAAACATCTCCAAAGAGCATCCCAAGCATCAACATCCCATACGTCATCTAAGACTATGAGATAGTTCTTTTTCTGAAGTAGACACTGCTTCAAGAGTGTAGCTAAATCTTCGTCCTTCATGGCGTTGATTTCACTGCTAGGTCGCTCACTAATCTGACCTATGATGTAAAGGAGAAGCTCTCTCCTTCGAAACTCTTGCCCAACATAACACCAAACATGAGCATTGAAAGACTTGGCACAGTCTTTATATAGACTCATGGCTAAGGTTGTCTTTCCTAAACCAGGCATACCAACTATCGATATTTTCTCCAAACTCCGTGACCCTGTGGTAAGTTGCTCCCTCAGTCTATCTTCCTCCTCAAAACTGACTTCATCTTCGGAATGCTCTACCGCATGTCCGTTTCCCATTTGGTTTTCAGTATGTATACCCGAGGCCTCGACTTGAGTCGTGGATAAGTCCCTGCTGAAAATTTTCGACAAATCTTCTTTGACAAGCTTAACCTCTTCTGAGACATAACAAGCTCGTAACTTGTTATACCATGTAGGAAACTCGTCAAATGAGTCTATCATAACGTCCACTTTGCGAGCGAGTTTCATAATCTGAGTCGATAGTTGTTTGACGTCGTCTGGTTTGTCGTGCCTCATCGTATAAGGTTGAAGAAAAGAAAAACAAGTAGATAAATAATGATGGAGTACTCGAATTGGATTTGAATTAGAAGAATCATTTTCCTTGGACTCTGTCAGATTCAGTAGCATATCAAAGAACTCTAACTCAGACATGGAGGACACCTCCATGCTTGGCAAATCGTCGACATCTCCATAATAAGCGTATCTGAGAGATGCGTTGAAGCCCTCGAATCCTTCCCTCAAACCAGAGCGAGCAATAGCATCATTAGATTCCCTGAAAAATAAGATATAATTGTGTGCTGCTTCATTGACCTCAGCCTCAACATCTTCAACCACATTACCTACTACTACTCCCTCCGTCGTGAGTGTTGGCACTAGATTTTTCTCAAGGGAGTAAACTAACTTTACAAATAGGTTGTTATTAGCTTCCGCTGTGACAAGAGATCCGCGAAGATCATGCAAAAGCTCATTAGCTTTAGGCATTTGGACTAAATATACGATCAAGTCCGGTAATAGATCACCCTGTTGAAGCATGTTTGCTGTAATATCGTTGAAGATGTCAAGAGATCGAGTAAGAAATTCCTTTCTACTCTTTGGTGCAGTTAAGCAAAGTGACCAGAGTTGATTCCAAGCGATATAGATGATACATCGAATTTCTCCATACTTATCCCAGGATTCTAAACGATTGTGCAGCAGATTTTCGGGGTCCATGATAAATCTGTGGAGTACGCTGAGCTCCGTTACATAACTGGCAGCAGTAGTATTGCTTAACACGACTTCCTGCAATATCAGCCTCGCACATTTGAAGAAATCGTCAATTAAACTGGTAGGTGTAGCGCATTCCATGTATATTTTATCGGCAACATCTTTAATGTGATCAATCTTCTGTTGTTCATCAAGTACACTATCATTTGTGTCGAAATACGAAACTACATGCCTCACCATTTTGGCCAAGCTATGTATATCTCTCGCAATGAATTTGGATATACCCGTCTCCACAAATATTTTCATCCATGTAGGACTAAGTGCACATCGAATAGCTTCCATTTGATCGACAATGCTTCTAATCTCCAATACCATCTCGGAAGGAAGATTATTCTCCAGTAGTGTGATCAGAAGGTCTTGCAGATGATCAGTGAAGCAAAAAAGAGTCTCGTACTCGGGTCCACATGGGTCTTCCAAGGTTAGGTTCAGGGGTCTGCTGTTCCTAATGTCCCGCCAGTAACTTACATACTCCGTGATCTCTTTCGCCAGTGTAGAAATGTCGGTCTTTCCATCTACATTGGTCAATGGCAGTAGCTTAAAGATGCGCATACCTCTCTGCGCATAATCATTCATACGCCTAGACATATCATCTGTTATTGGCGTCATTCCTTCGCACTTTTCTAAGTTCCAATTTGTCACCGACGTATGAAAACATAGCAAAAGTCGAAGCCCTTGTTTAATGGTTTTAAACTCATCTGACATTGAGAGAGTTGCTTCCTCAACATGCTGAACAGATTCCAGACTTTCCAGGACTCCCTCTACACATTTCACCCAATCATTTTCCAAATCTTTAAGGTTGCTAGATGCATAAAAGTAATCGGCCGTGTGCCAGAGGCACTCATTTCTGTCGCACGAGGACCCGGTGCTGCAGTCCACTTTTCGTAACCAGTAATCAATGAATTCATTCCCATCCATAAAATCTTCTTTTTGTTTAAGAGAGTATGTCTCCCCAAGACGTGAATCCCAATACGGTATGATGTACATCAACCCATGCCTGACCGACACAATTCTACTTTCGAGATCTTGTGTTGAAGATCCACAAAATCTCTCGACATCTGCTTCTATTATGTCTAAGTCCTGCAATATTCTCCTGTATAAGCTCATTTCTCCTTATCTCTTACGTCTTGCAGCATCATATACTACATCCCTGGCTATCACCTGCGTATGGATAAGCAAACATAGTTACCTTCAGCAGTACAGCAGCTACAAAGTATTATCTAATCGTAAGAAGGATTGATGCGATTTAGGCATTTAGCAGCGGAATAAGAGAAGATTTGTAACCGGGATATTTGCTATCGTTAGACCTGCGAAACCGTATCCGCGTCAACAGGGCCGACCCTGTTAGTAATATACTGTCAAAGAAATTAAGACAATGAAACAACACCGAATCACTATACTTTCCTTATAGAACAATTCGTCCCGTATATTAATGCCTGGGATGTTCCGAATTTTCCACAAAGATAAGACGGTGTTCCTCGGTTTTTGGCAAGAAAACAGAAATATAATTTCGAAGTATTGATATGCAATTTCTTTTTCTGTTCAAGATGTTTTATTATCACTAATTTTTCCGAGAGAAATTACTGATCCATTTTCGTCCCATATATATAGGAGAATGAAAGGGAAAGGGAAGGGTTTTGAGTCTTTGTTCCGAAAACGGCAGGACTACGGAAGATCCTCCTACAGGAATGTCATGATACCTTGTGGGCGGGTCATCCGGGATGGAACAGAACATTGTGTTTACTGAAGAGAAACTATTACTGGCCACAAATGAAGGAGGACGTGATGGAGTACACAAAATCCTGTCTTATTTCCTAACAAGATAAAGGAGAGAAACAGAAACCGGGAGGGTTGCTGAATCCGTTGCAGGTACCAACAAGACCTTGGGAGAGCATCTCAATGGACTTTATATCTGGGTTACCGAAAGTAGGGGAACTAAGTGTGATCCTTGTCATTGTGGATCGATTTTTGAAGTATGTCACTTTCATTTCCCTACCTAAAGCTTGCAGCGCCGAAGAGACGGCTACAATGTTCTTCAGACATGTTGTGAAATATTGGGGATCGCCTCAGAGTATAATCAGTGATCGCGATGCTCGCTTCACGGGATTATTTTGGGGAGAGTAGTTCAAGTTACTGGGGTCTAATCTTCAGATTTCCTCGAGTTATCATCCAGAAACAGATGGCCAGACAGAGCGCTTCAATAGCATGTTGGAAGAATACCTGCACCACTTTGTAGGTGCAACTCAAATGGAGTGGGTGAGACTCCTTGACGTTGCCAATTTTGTTTTAACGCTCAAACGAGCTCCTCTTCCAACAAGAGCCCGTTTGAGCTTGTTACAGGTCAGATGTTGCTCTTACCTCCCACTGTTGCTGATACTTATGCGGGCCGGACGAAGAAAGCACATGAGTTTGCCCGAGCTTACTTGGAGAAAGCATCCCGCCGTATGAAGAAGTGGACAGATGAGAATCGCAGAGCTCGAGAGTTTAATGTTGGTGACATGGTCATGATGAAGTTGAATAAAGAGCAGATGAGATTCCTGCGGGGACGAGATAAGCGGCTGGTGAGAAAGTATGAAGGCCCAATCCAAGTGATCAAGCGGATTGGAGAAGTAGCATACAAGCTCGACCGCCCTGCCTGGATGAAGTGTCACCCTCTGTTTCATGTGAGCTGCTTGAAGCCCTACCATCCAGATCCTGAAAACCCCTCCCGCAACAAAAGCAAGCGCGCCCACATCCGTTCTAACCAACTCCCAGCGACATCGGCCGACTGAACCAGCCTTGAAGATTGCAGCGTTGTCGAGGACGACAACAGATTAGGTGGGGGAAAGTGTAAGGACCCGCATATTTAGCCGCAATTCTAGCCTCATAGCCAAGAAATTAACCATAACTAGACCGGATCTTGTATATTCGGTACATATTTTATCACAATTTGTTCATGCCCCGAGGAAAGAGCACCTGGAAGCCGCATTGCGGGTCATACGTTATATTAAGGGCTGTCCGGGAAAGGGTGTCGTTATTAGCAAGAATTGTGTATTCTCATTACGTGGTTATTCGGATGCCGACTACGCTGCTTGTCCTTTGTCAAGACGGTCTATCACCGGATATTTTGTGGCTTTAGGCACTACACCTATCTCATGGAGAGCTAAGAAGCAAGCCACCATTGCAAAGTCTACGGCAAAAGCCGAATATCGTGTGTTGGGTAGCGTTACTAACGGCTAGTTTGGTTAAAGTCTTTTCTTGGCTCACTCGAAGCGACTCATCGACATCCAATGAAGACTTCCTATGATAATCAGGCTGCTTTACACATTGCTAGAAATCCAGTGTTTCATGATTGGACGAAACACATTGAGATAGATTGTCATTTCGTCCGTCATCATTTCATGAATGGAAATATAATTGCTTCACATACGAAGTAAAGAGCAGATTGCAGACCTATTTACTAAGGCCTTGGGAGGAGAAGCATTCTCATATCAGCCCAAGTTGGGACTTAAGTTACCGAGTGTCCCAACTTAAGGGGGAGTATTAAAATATAGTCTCCTAGTCATACCAAAAATATAGTCTCCTAGCTATACCTTAATTATATGACAAGTTAATTAGACCTTAGGATTATTTTTTGGGTATATATATACCATATAGGGCTGAGTAAAAAAACCGATTATCCGAATTATCCGATATCCGATCCGTATCTGATCCGAAATAATGGATATCTGATTCGAAAAGTGGTTCGGTTTGGATACCCGTATCCGACATATTTGGATATCGGATCAAATATGGATATCAGGTTTAAAAATTTGGATATCCGATATCCGAAAGTTATTGTATCAGATATCAAATATCGGATCGGATACCCGATATCCGTTAATATCCGATCCACGTATCCGAGATTTGATCCATAAATAGTGCTAGCTAATTTCACAAAATCGTAAATAAACCTATCCACAATTTTAAGTACTAGCTAATTTCAGTTATCCGATATCCGATATCCACAATATTACGCTAGTTTTCCTTGATAGGTAGCGGGTTTAAGTTTTGTAATATATACCGAATGAAATTAGTATTACGCTAGTTTTCTTTTTTTATTACAGTTTGACAATATATAAAATACACAGAGCGGATATCGGATATCGGATAACTGATCCGAAATTTTCGGATAATTGTCGGATACTAAATTTCGGATATCCGATCATTTCGGATTAGATCACGATACTAAAAATTTGGATTTTTGGATCGGATATCCGATCCGAAGTAGGGTTTCGGATCGGATATCCGATTCATACTCTGCCCTAATACCATATATAGTAAGTCTTGCTTGTGACGGGTCACTATTGATGACGGATATTTTGTGAGATGAAATGGATACAAAATGAGTTAGTGAAAAAGGGACCACATGAATAGTGTCGGAGAGAGAGAGAAAAAGTGGGTATTTTGTGAGAAAAAGTAGCTTGCGACGGATACCGCCGTCAGCAATGAGAATTTGTGTATACCATATATTGTATCTTGTATTATTCAGTCAATCAATATAGTTTCAAACTTTCAGTCTTTCACCCAATATCGATTTCTTCAAGCAATCAATTTGATTCCTAGCTATTATCTTCTTAGGCTGTATATATTCACAACCAATTGAGAAATACAAGACACAAAAACTACAAACATTTTTTCTCTCTGTCAATTTTCTATATAAAATATAAAATAATAAATATATTGTGTTAGGAAAATATTACGGTATATATTGTAATGTAATAATAGGATGTTGAGACTATTATCCGTTATCGATTATGTAAAATTAAAAAAAAAAAAAAAAAAAAAACAAGAAATTGCAGAGAGCAAAGGATGGATGCGGCTAACCTGATAAAGAAACGGAGGCTGGAGCGGATTAAAAGATTGGTATCGAATTTGAAGTAGCAAATTTGAGATGCAGAGTACAATAAGTCCTACACATTAAAAAGAGAACAAAATGTGAGCTTATGTATAATGTTTGTAACGTAAGTGTAAATATATCATTGGATCGAGCGAGGGATTATGAAAAACCAGAAGAGTAACCTTGAGGAATGAGGATTGAGGATTGAGGATCCACAAGATGTAAGCTGCTTGTAATAATAATAATGGAGGAATAGGAGTATGGAGTATAATAGATTAATCACAAATTCTTATTTGCAACGACACTATCCGTCGTAAGTTTGCGACGGATAGCGTTTTCTCTCACAAAATACCCACTTTTTCTCTCTCTGCAACACTATTCATGTGGTCCCCTTTCTCCACTAACTCATTTTATATCCATTTTACCTCACAAAATATCCGTCACAAATAACAACCCGTCGCAAGCAAGACTTACTATAGATTAATAGTCATCCAACTTTGCTGAGGATGAATTCTTAAAATAAATTAAGACTTTCAATTGCAAAAATATGATTTAATAAAAACAACGACTAGCCTTTTCGAGATTACAGATTCCATATGTGATGGCACTATTTTGTCATCACGTTTGGTAAATCGCGGATTAATATTGGCAGAAGTAAATTTTAAAAGTAGATTTGATTAGCAGAATTATTTAGCGAATTTGATTAGCAGATTTATTTAGCAGAATAATTTTAGAGGTGTTTGGTAATTGAGATTAATAGATTGTCTAGAATCTTTGTAAAATGACATATAAGGACATGAAGAAATTATTTATTAAATATATAAAAGGAATGTTAGTATTTTATTAAGAGGTTAAATAAAACAATTTTTTTCTTTCTAATATGTTAATCCAATATGCTGGTAGGAGCAGCATATTGTAAAATAGCATATTGGACCCCATATACCATTTCAAACTGTCATTAATCAAACACTCTAAATAGCATATTGGGAAGTCAAATATGCTAAATCTCTCAAATATGGTGAAATTTAGCCAATACGTTGTTTACTAAAGAGAACCTAACTGAAAACGACGTAAAAAGACAAGTGAGAAGTGATACAAACTTTTATGATTATTACATGGGTAGTACGAACACTTCTCTTAATTAGACATTTCGTGTTCGATATTGTGTTCGACACTCAGACACTCGACACTCGTTAGACATATGGCTAAACATATTATAGTTTAGACGAGTAATAAAATTTTAAAAAAGATCGATTAGAAGATGATTTTGGGTGAAAAAGTGACAATTAGTTATAGTAAAGGTCAAATTGTATCTTTACTTGTTTACATTTAGTTTCAAATAAATGATAAAAACAAAATTATACGATATTTATAATCATAAAATATATTATTCCCTCCATTCTTTTTATATACCCCATTTCATTATTCACGTTTGCCGATGTTCATTTTGTTTTGATTATATCTTTAGCTACATAGTACTAAAAATTATAAAAGTTTTCCTCTTATCAAGACAATCCAAAAAAGATCTCACATGAATATATTTTCGTGAACGGATTGAGAGAAAACCGACGTTGAATACTCGATTGTGAATAGTGTCAAAACAAAAGTTGGTGATATAAAAAGAATGGAGGGAGTATATTTTATTATATTTAAATATCGTGTTTCGTGTCCATTTTCATGTCCAATTTGGTGCTACCGAGATGGTCATTAGTGAGACGGCTTATTTCGAGATTCACATTATTAGGCGTTGACTTCAGATCCAACGTTATACAATAATCAGTTTGGTGGAGTTGTGGAGGAGAGGTGGCACATCGCACAATGCTTTATCTCCATTTATTTTTGAATGTAGTTTTTTTTACCGTATCAAAAATAATTTACGTTGGATTACCAAATTAACAACTTTATTATCAATCATTAAAGAGTAGTATTTGTAATAGATAGGTAGTCATTTAATTGATTAAATAAGGTTCATATAAGGAAACCTAAACAATTAAATAGAACATTCTATAATGGAATACGTAAAGAATTCAATAGTGTGAAAGGACTAAGGAGTATAATATCAATACAACTTAGTAATTGTCATTTCGGATCATTTCACTTTAAGTCATTTGTCATTTTGGACCGAGTCAATTAAAGATTGGACCGTTTCTGGTCAGCTCAACATTGGTATTTGGGTCATGTCAATAAAAATTTGGAACTAGTCAGGGTTAGGTCGATTGTGGTTTAAGGTCATATTTGGAAGTTAGCTCTGCTCATTTTCGAGCCATAGGGTCTTCTCTGCCAGGTTATGGAAGGCACGGTCTTAATTAATTTTGAGATTAAATATTTTTCTCTCTCAAATCATAAGACAACTCAATGAGCGGAAATATGAGAATTAATGAAATTTACTCTAACATCTACAAGTAATCCTGTAAAAAGAAAAAAAGTCTATATATATCGTGAATTTATTGAGCGGGATCTAAACTAATATACAAATACTATAAAATAATTTTGGTATCCGGCCCCACCCTGACTAAGTTTACCTTATAATTTTTGGATCTAGACTAACACATACAAAAACTATGAAATTATAAGTTTACCTTATAATATTTTTTATAAAATAGATTTGTTTTTGAAAAAAATAAAATAGTATTGATTTGTCTAATTTATTCATTCACCATTTATATTTTGTATGTGATTCTTAAAACGGAGATGTATGTAAGAAATTAGCAATATAACTTATGTCCTATGTAAAAATTAACCCCTATTTTATACTTTGAGCAAATTATCCCTATAAGTTTTTTAAAATGTGTAATTAAGCACAAATTAACTTTTTTACCATTTTTTTAATTAAAAGTTGTTATTTTCTACTTTAATAATCATTTAAAATATAAGTAATAAAAATTAAATATATTATTTACATATTCAACGAAAAATGTAAACCAAATTTAATAAAGAGAAAAATTTAATCACGTAATTTTTCATTGTAATTTTACTAAAAATTCTCATATTATGAATATTTGTTACCAAAATGACTAAAAGAATACGGAGTATTTGAACATACATTTTAATAATTACGAATTTTTAAATTAAAATTTGATCAATAATTTTGATTTTCCATAATAATAAAATATTTAATTTAATATATTCATTCTTAAAAATAAGATATTGATTAATAATTGCAAATTGAGAGAAATTTATGAAACCAAATTTCTACATTTATAAGTTAAGGGGCTTAAGTGCACATAATATCAAACTTATATAGTTTTTCACTTAAAATTATGATTAAGCTAAAATCTATCCATCGAATTATGAGACAAATTCAACATTGTAACTTGTTGGTAATTGAAGTGTAATTACCGGTTCATTTTTTTTGTATTTTGGGTTTAGTTCAAAGACGGGCGAACTTATAAATAATAAAGCTAGTTCGGGAAGTACGAAGTGTACACTAGTCTATTGTTTACAAGTTCGCAATATAGTTGCCTTACTCTTCAGAATTCTGACTCAATCCCTTCCCTTTTCCCTTTCATTTATCTATATATATACAAGATAAATGGATCCGTTTTCTTAAGAGAAAAATAACTGATATCAATCTTCTTGAACATAGAAAACAAATTACACATAAAAACTTCGAAATTACATCTCTGTTTTTCGTGCCAAAAACCGAGGAACACCGTCTTATCTCTGTAGAAAATTCGGTACATCCCGGGCACTGATATACGGGACGAATTGTTCTATAAGGACAACGTAGCGATTCGGTGTTGCTTTCATTGTTTTCATTTCATTTACAGTATTTCAATAACATAATCCATTGCCTAGGTAGCAGTCATCTTGTGTCTGACACCTTGTCAGGTCACACTAAAACTCGTCAGACACGCCTAAATGAGACAAATACCTATAGACGAGGAATGAGATATCGAAAAACTGAAAGAGATTGATTAGAAGACGGGTTTGAGCGAGAGAAATGAAAATAGTTCATAATCAAACTCAAAATTTACCGTCAACTGTTTAAATTTAACTATGAGATATATATTTTATTAAATTTGAATAATGTGTTCCATGTTCTAAATTTCATAGGATAATGTGTTACGTGTAACAGTCTGTGTCGTGTGTGACACCCCGCGATATTACATAAAAATAAACAAGTAACTTGCAGCGGAAATGTGATACTTTTTAAAAACTTTTGACATATTTAAATAAAACTTGATCGCGGAATATCAAAACAACATGCGGAAGATTAAAACTAAAGATAAGGTAAAACTTATACAAGGTAATTGAAAAATTACAAGGGATAAGGTATCCCTCGATAGCAACATAATTTAAATCTAAACTAATCGTAAACGGGTAACTGTCGAATAATCAACAATGTTCGCAAGCCACACGTATTCCCCAAACAGCACCAACCTACATACATGAAACATGTACGTCACAATCAGTGGGGAGTAACTCGAGGTTCTTTCAGCCACTTTTTGTCAGAAAACACGTAAACGGTAATACAACACAACATATACATATGAACCTGCATATACATTAATAAGTAATCAAACACGATATATTCAAATATGACAATCATGATCAAGGCATGAACCAACAGATGAAACATAATCAAAGTCATCATATGAACTATTATCAAAACGGATAAACAACCAAGTGAATGACTCAGCGGCCAACAAATAGGTGACATGTTCACTCACACAAACAATAACCAAATGATTGTCTCAGCGGCCAACAACGATGACCAATCAAAGAAATAACACACAAGAATAGAATGAACGACGTCAGGGAACATAACCGTTACCACTTACCAGTAGATCACATAACCACGACACTAGCTATCGGGACGCATAACCACGACACCGGCTCTATATATAGCGTAACCGCTGACTATATGCCTAAGACCTGGCCAGACCTCTCGATGTAATAACCTACACCGAACGACACACGGGGACCAGAGCGCGTAAGCACGACCTCCAACTACGGGAGCGGATGAGCACGACCTCCGACCAATCACGAACATAGATATATCCCATAACTTGGGTGACATTAGTTCATTACAATGATACACAAATCGTACCACCGCTATCTATTCACAAACAAGGTAACATAACCGTGCCAACACAACTTAGAATCACATAACCGTCACCCAAACATAAGCAAGACAACATAACTGTTACCCGCCTCAATCCAAGATAACATAAACGTTATCAAATTACAAGTAAGACAACATAACCGTTATCATTACCACTCAAGCTAACATAACCGTTAACTAACTCATTTAACACATATGAGTCTCAATTCAAGCAAGACAACGCTTAAGCTAGTTTCTAGAAGTTAATTTGAAGCGGGAGCCGGTTTTCCTTCCGGTTGCCCGACCGGGGGGTCTTCCTCCTCAACTTAGCTTCTAAAACGGCTTAAACATTCAACGACCATACAACAACAACGGAAACACCCAAGCATACGATCGCTATGAATACAATGAGCATGTGACGGATATCATTTTAGCCATTAACAATAACCCGATTCCTCATTCATTACTACTAATCAACAAAGAACCCATTTCATTCAATTGAATTATGAAGTAAACAACACAATACTTCATAATTTCAGAAATCAAACAACACAATACTTCACAATTTCAGAAATTAACAACAATAACCATACACAATCGATTTTTGACTTAAAGTCGAGTAATCTCTCAAAGTTACCTTTAAAGCTCTTCAAATCTCCAAGGAACTCTTCAATGAAGTCCAAGCATCCATTCTCACCAACAAACAACAAGAAAAACGAATAAAAAACGTAACCCTAGAAAGACGGGTTTTCATAAACTCAACAAGACAAGGATTTGTTTACATCAAAAGAAGGAGGAGAAGGAGAGGAGAGCTTACATGTAAAGAACTCAGAATTTGAGCGAGAAATGAAGGAGCTATGGTCGGATTTGTGCTCATGGAGAAACACCAACAATGGGGATTGGGGTTTTGCGTTTGATGAGGGAGATGAAGAAATGAATTGAGTTTTTGATGAGGAAACACAACATAAGGGTATATGGGAGTTTTGAGTCGGAAATGACTCGGGATTCATTTAATGAGTCGGGATTACTCGGATTTGATTAACTAAGACGGAAATAACATCTTAGAACTATTATGACTCAAGATGGAACAAATTATACAAATAAACTACAACTCATGAAATTATTCGTCATACTTGTCATTTTCGAAAATTAAAGTCGAAAATTAAAAATTATAAAACTCGAAATATGATTTGAAACTGAAATGCTTAAAAATGAAATATTCATATTATTAAAATATATTTACGAAATTTCATGAAATATAAATTATTCTCGAAATTAAATTAAATTTTTAAATTTTATAAAACGGAAAATATCGGGTGTTACATCTTGTCCCGTGTCCATTTTGATTCTACCTAGCTCATTGCTACTATTGTTACTTCCCAAATTCATCAATATGGATTACATTCAAGTCGTGGATGCTTGATGCCTGCCTTTGCTAATGTTTACGAGCGCCTCGATGTAAACTCGGGATTGGAGATCTATGGACGTCTTGTGTTGATAGTCTTCCTGATAGTGTGACGATTAGGCAGCGGGTCCCATTAGTGATAACAGCGGTCCAAGATGAACCTATAGTATCCCCTTCAAGATGAACATATAGTATCGTTGGAGGGGACTACAATGATGCGGTCCTTGTTTGAGGGGTATATTGTTGGGGTAGCAACCCAAGTCCCCCATTGGAAAAGAAAAGAGGTCGTGTTATGTTTATAAGAGACTCACCATTTCATTAGTATGAGTCCGTTTGGTATGACAAATCCGTGCAGACCAAAGCGAATAATATCATACGTCATCCATTCAACTCCACTTTACCACTTTACCTAGTACGAAAACATAATTAATTCCGAAAATAATTTGAAATCTGTTGACATGAAAAAGTCATGTGAAAGTGCAACACTGAAGTCATACAAATGGAAAACTTAGAACAATAAACAATGGAGTGAATCCTTCAACTCATCAGTTTGACAGTAAAGTTTGTTTCTGCAATGTTACTGATTCCTTCAGAGAAGGGGGTAACAGGAAGTTACCTACTCACTAAGCTCTTCGTCATCGCTAAGGAGGTCGAGCACATTGGGGTATGGGGTAACAGAAAACTCACGAAGTGAAAATCCAGCACACGGTATTGGGGCATGTGTAAACTAACCACTCTTCAAGTCCAATGGACATTCGGGTGAGGGAGCTATAAATATTAATAATAGTTACCTACTCACTGAGCTCTTCATCATCGCTAAGGTCGAGCACATTGGGGTATATTATGGCCTCAAACTTCATGTTCCCTCCATCAATCTGATCCCTCTTGATCTTCAGAACCGACTTCCCGAGAGAGGCATCACACCAGTGTGCTTCAATGCCCATTAAATTTCCCATCCTTCCAAATTCTTTGGGAATTTTATGAAGCGACTTGCATCGGCGTACAACTAATCGCTCTAGACTTGGAAAGTTATCATCTGATGCTTCCCATTCTTTAATATTAAGCCCCTCCATTCTCAAGTATTTCAGGTTGTCGAACGTAGCAGTTGTGTTCCATTGTTCCCCTTCAAAGGCTTTGAGCAGTAACTTTAGGATCTTGAGCCGAGGCAGCATATCAGCAATGTTTTCTATGCTCGACCAGGGTAACTTAAATCCAGAAAGCGTCAGTTTGCACAGTTTCGAGGGAAATCTAAGCTGTCCATAAAATGGATCACAGTTTTGATAAAACACTCTCAAAGATTCAAGGTGACGAAGGCGATCAAGAATCGACCAGTCGAATGACTTCTCCGATATTATGCATCTTAGCTTTCGAAGATTTGGTAACCTTACAATGATTTCAACAGCACTTCTCCCTGAAAGAACCGGGGTAGATAAGTTTTGAAGACTACTTAAAGAGTTGTCATTACTCGGAACAACACCAATTCTCGCACGTTTATCCACCAGGAGATCTCTTAATTTGTTCAGACTGAAAATTGTGTGTGGAACCTCAACTTCACCGCGGGTTCCTTTAACAATGAGTGTTTCAAGGTTCAGGAGACGACTAATTGATGATGGGATACTGTTCATCCAACCCCTTACGGACAAGTACCTTAACAATGTCAGTTCTCCTACGCTTGCAGAAAACTTTTGGTCCATTTCATGTTTCTCCAAATCCAGCAAAGTAAGTGATTTGAAATTCTCAAACTCAAACTTAGACGCATACATACCTACGTAATATTTCCGTGGTTTATGTAACGCTGATGAGAAAATCAAGGAACGTGGTTTTAGCAGTGTTAATCCATCAAAATTCAATTTCATGAACTCGTCTTTAGTTGAGCGAAAGCATAGGCGACCACGCTGTTGAAAACTCGCAGGATCATCCCACCTGCAATGTAAAACATATAAGCAATGCAAGACTATGTATGAGAGGGGAACAGTCTATAATTAGGGATGTCAATGGGTCGGGGTGGGTGTGGAGGAGGGGTAACCCGTGCCCGCGAACTATTATGCGTACTCACACCCGCCCAACGACCCGCGGCTGGTTGGACTTTTCAAACCCGTCCCCGCCCCGCGGGAACCCTTTGACCCGCCAAATTACCTATCTTCTCCAAAAACATTTTTTTAAAAAATAAATCTTGAATCTAAAACATACTAGTCACGTACTCGTGTACATCTTATAAGTTTTTGACAAATGGTCTAACATTCAAAACTAATACACTAAATTTTTTAAACCACAAAATAATTAGAGGATTAAGCTTTTTTAGGGGGTTTCGATTGTTGGGTATTTGGGTGGGTAAGAGCTAAGAAATAGATCGGATTTGTCAGGTTTATGAAAAAATGGTTTAGCCTTTTTATCTAAGGTAAAATTTTATTTTTATGGTTTAGCCTTTTTATCTAGGTAAAATTTTATTTTTATTTTTAGTTTTGTATAATAAAAATTTGTCTAGGTTATGAGTAAGGCGGGTGCGGGTATAACTGTATAAGCGGAGCAGACATGTGAGGTGAGGTGCGGCGCGCGGGGCGGATGTGGGATGGGGTGGGTCTCATGTGACACCCGCCCCAAGACCCGCGGCGAATGACACTTTTGAAACCTATCGGCTATCTCCACCCAATGACCCGTCAAATCAATACCCGGGCGAGACCTGCGAAAACCCACCCCATGACATCCCTAAATAATTATTATCAATCTCATATTTGAGTATAAACTTGTAAGTCTATAATTCATGTTGGTACATCTCAGATCATATCGGTTTTGTTATTGTAGGAGTGAAATTTCCCAAAATGACATTCTGACCGAGGCTGTTAAGGTGAGTTGGGAAGACATGTAGAGTAATGAAAACAGGGAATAATTAACTCATACCTGTCCACTGTGTACAGAAACTTCTCCGCATTTGCTTTTTGTATGCAAAAATCTAGCAGCAAATCATGAATCCTGTAGGTCTGAACTCGATTATCAGAACCTCTTTTCGCAACCATCAGCAAATGTCTGTCCACTAGGTCGCGCAAGTACTTCTCTGCAACACTTTCCAAGCTTTCCTGCTCATGCGAAGTCTCTACGAATCTTTCTGCAAGCCATAGTCGTACCAGCTTCGACCTAGGGATTTCTGTACCTTTAAGGAATGCTCCGCAATACAGAAAGCATTGTTTCATGCGAAGTGATAGATGTCTGTAACTTAGTTCTAGCGTACCAGAACCAGCATCTAAGAGGTGATCACCCAGGCTCCTTTCAATTTCCTTCCAACCATCTTCCGTCTCATTTTTATTTTTAAGAACTCCAGCTATTATAACAATTGAAAGTGGCAGCCCTCTACATTTCTCTGCAATTCCTTTCCCGACTTCACATAATATTTTAGGATAACTCCTCGTCCCAAATACTTTCTTCTGCAACAGATGCCAACTTTTGTCTGCAGTTAGGTGCTTGAGTTTTACAACATTTATCTCACCACAAAATTCCTCTCCGACGGTGCTGTATCTACTTGTTATTAGTATTCTGCTTCCATTGGAGCTAGGTGGAAAACATATCCGAAGAGCATTCCAAGCATCAATATCCCATACATCATCTAAGACTATGAGATAGTTCTTTTTCTGAAGCAGACACTGCTTCAAGAGCTTAGCTAAATCTTCCACCCCCATGAAATTGAGTTCACTGACGGGTCGCTCACTAATCTGACCAATGATGTAAAGGAGAAGCTCTCTCCTTCGAAACTCTTGGCCAACATAACACCAAGCATGAGCACTGAAAGACTTGGCACAATCTTTGTATAGACGCATGGCTAACGTTGTCTTGCCTAAACCCGGCATACCAACTATTGATATTTTCTCCAAACTCCGTGACCCTGAGGTAAGTTGTGTCCTCAGTCTTTCTTCCTCCTCGAAACTGACTTCATCTTTGGAATGCTCTGTCACGTATCCTTTTTCCATTTGGTTTTCAGCATGCATATCCGAGCCCCCGACTTCAGTCGTGGATATGTCCCTGCTGGAAATTTTCGACAAATCTTCTTTGACAAGCTTAACCTCTTCTAAGACATAAAAAAGTCGTAATTTATTATACCATGTAGGTAATTCCTCAAATGTGTCAATTATATTATCCAGTTTGCGACCCAGTTTCATAATCTGAGCCCATAGCTGATTGACTTCCTCTGGTTTTTCGTGCCTCATTGTATAAGGTTGAAGAAAAGAAAAGCAGGTAGATAAATCATCATGGAGTACTCCAATTTGATCGGGATTATAAGTATCACTCTCCTTGAACTCTGTCAGATGCACTAGCATATCAAAGAACTCTAATTCAGACATGGACACCTCCATGCTTTGAAACTTGATATATTCGTCATAAGCGTGCCTGAGTGATGCGTTGAAGCCCTCGACCCTTTCCTTCAGACCAGAGCGAGCATCATTTCTAAATTCCCTGCAAAATAAGATATAGTTGTGTGCTGCTTCAATGACCTCCACCTCAACCTCAACATCTTCAACCACGTTACCTACTCCCTCCGTCGTGAGAGTTTGCATTAGATTTTTCTCAAGGGAGTAAACTAACTTTACAAATAGGTTGTCAGCTTGTGCTGTGACAAGAGATCCGCGAAGATCATGCAAAAGCTCATTAGCTTTAGGCATCTGGACTAAATATTCGATCAAGTCCAGTAATAGATCACCCGGTTTCACCATGTTTGCTGTAATATCTTTGAAGATGTCAAGGGATAGAGTAAGAAATTCCTTTCTACTCTTCGGTTCTTTTAACCAGAGTGACCAGAGTTGCATCCAAGGGTTACAGAAGATTAGTTGAATTTGGTTATACTTATCTCGGAGCTTTATATTTAATTGCAACATATCTTGGGTGTCCTTTATAAACATGTGGAGTAAGCCGAGCTCCCTTTCATATCTGGTAGTTAACAAGACCTCCTTCAACATTAGCCTCGCACATCTGAAAAACTCGTCAATACAAGTGGGAGTTAGATTGAATTTCATGTATATTTTCGAGGCAATATCTCTAATGTGAGCAATCTTCTGTTGGGTAAGAACTACACCATCATCATGTGTTTTGAGCTCCGAAATTATACGACTTGCCTCATCAGCGGAGGTATATATATCTCTTGCAATGGCATAGGATATGCCACCCTCCACAAATATTTTAATCCATATAGGACTAAGTGCACATCGAATATTATCAATTTGATTTACAATACGTCTAATGTCCGATGCCATCTGGGAAGGAAGATCATCCAGTATTGTGATCAGAAGGCATTGCAGATCATCAGTGATGCAAACAAGAGTTTCATAGTCGAGTCCACATTGGTCTTCCAAGGTTAAATTCAAGGGTATGCTGTTCCTAATCTTCCGCCAGTAACCTACACAAGTTTCTATCTGCTCCGCCAATGTAGAAAGGTAGTCTTTTCTGTCTGGCCTCAACAATGACAATTGAATAAAGACAAGCATACCCGTCCTGGAATAATCTTGTATACGCTTAGAAATATCATGTGTCGATGGCGTAATTCCTTGCCACTTTTCTAAGTTACAATTCTTCATCGACTTATGAAAACATAGCAAGAGCCCAAGTCCTTGTTTAATGGTTCTAAACTTATCTGACAGAGAAAGAGTTACTCCCTCGACAAGCTTAACTGATTCCAGACTTTCCAGAGCTCCCTCTGCGCATTTCACCCAATCATTTTTCCAGTCTTTAAGGTCGGTAGATAAGTAAAAGGAATTGGCCTGGTCACACAGATAATCATTTTCACGCGAGGCCCCCCACGCACAGCCCAATTTCCAGAACCAATAATCAACGAATTCATTCCCATCCTTAAAATCATCTAGTTGTCTAAGAGAGTATGTCTCCCCAAGACGTGAATCCCAATATGGTATGATGTACATCAACCAACACCTGACGGTCGCAAGTCTACTTTTGAGATCTAGCGTTGAAGATCCACAAAATCTCTCGACATCTGTTTCTATTTTGTCAAAGTCCTGCAATATTCTCCTGTATGAGCTCATTTTTCCTTATCCCATATGTCAGGCAACATCAGATACTACATCCAGGCATATCACCTGCGTATGGATAAGAAAACATAGTTACCTCCAGCAAATATGGAGTGTATTATTTATTGCACGGATTAAAGGTTTAAAGTTTGTCACGTTTAATTTGTTGAAATTAAGGGATAAGTTTTTATTTTCGGAATTACCTTTTACTCTTTCATATACACTTTTTCATTAAATTTTCTTCTAACACCCATCTGACCTAAACGAGCATATTAACTCTTCTTTGAGCTTTTCTTCTAAAACCTAATCAAATTGCTCCGAGGACATCAATAATAGATCATCATTCGCTAATTTACGACATTTGGTTGGAACTCTTACACACAACTATCGGCCGCACAAGGTTGGCCGGAGGGTATGTTCGCCGGAGGGATAACCGTCGGTGGTAGAGGGAGGAAAAGGGAGAGGGTGGTTAAATAAATTGGGTGAGGAAGATAAAAAAATGATAAGGATAAAATCGTAAAAATATATGTAAAATAATAAAATGCGTATGTGAAAGAGCACATCCCTATATTTTTGGGAATGAGAAAAAGTATCAACAACAACAACATCGGAGCCGTAGTCCCAAAATGTTTTAGGGTCGGCTGACATGAATCATCTTTTGGAACCGTCCAGGGTGAACTCTCATCTCGAGAAGAGAAAAAAAATAAAGAAAAAAAAGAAACAGAAGTGAAGTGAAAATTTAATATAGGAGTTTTGGGGAAAAAATGTAACAGATCCAAAAAGAAATTTTTTTTAGAAAACTTAATAAAAACAACAAAAGCTAGAAGTCCACATGTATCATATCCCTCCATAGTGCCCTCTCCATCACCATCCCCTCCTGAAGCCCGAGAAATCTCATATCGTGCTCATCCTGATAACCAGTATGTATGTGTATGTACACAACGACCACACCTTATACATAAAAAATAAAAAATAAAAAAATACGTAAAATTATATTCACATCATTTTGAACAAATATTAGTTGTTTTGGGACATAACGTATAGTGAAATGATATACTTTGAGAGCTTAATGTTGATTGTTGCATAATTAACTATAGCTTATTAGTTTTAATTAAAATTGTATGTATAAACATTGAACTTAAACCTTAAAAAATTGACTTTTTTATTTATAAGTAAAAGAATTAAAAGTCATAGATGAATTAAATTATTTTTCTTCAATTATAATAATAAAATTTTAAAACAGGTTGCGCGAACACCAAAAGAAGTAAGACAAAGGCAAGTTGGAGATGTCCTTATCCACGATAATGATTCTCGACAAGTGACAACAATTAAAGAGAATTAGCCGACATCATAAGCCAAATCGCAAATATGCAAATGCAGCAAAGGTTAGGGTGTGTTTGTGGAGAATACCATGAAAGATTCAAGTAGTTACGATGAGGTCGCTCGTAGCAAAGATTGGATGAAGATTATGGATCAGATATAAGGTATAAACATTGTGTAGATCAGATATTTCAATAAAGAGCTTTGAGAGCTAAATCATTTTCAAGAGGTTGAAAGACCCAAATATGGGATATTTCTTTGTCAACACAAAGTGTAATACCCACCGTTTAGTGATCCGTGGACTGACTCGTGACTGTAGAGAGTCCTTAGTGAGAGGCGGAAAGGAGAACTTGAGTACCTTTTTGTAAAGAGTTACTCGACCGTACTCGGTCGAGTAGAGAGTACAGCTAAACCAACGAGTTATTAAGTTTAAAGAAAGTTCTAATCAAAATTATTTCTAAATCATTTCGTTAAACTTGATGAACTCTAAATTAACATTTTCCCTTTTGCTCCACCTCTCAACCCCCTCTTGGCCTCTTGCCCATAATGAGACCCCGTTGCGAAAGCTATAACGCGAGTAAGGAATCGATGAGTCGGATCTTTTGTCCATCAGCGTTTCAATGACTACCGCTAAACTAATAATTTTAGTCTTGTCCTTAGTTATACCGTCTGAGTTAGTAATGGGTAATGGGTAGTAGCTTTGTTGTAGGAGGAGGTAGAAGACGGTGTGATCTCATCCGTGGCTATGCTGCGATGGTTTTGGCGAAAGGTAGGTTTTCCTACTAAGTCGGTGTTGGTTTGTTTGTTGTGTATGTGACGGTATTTGTCGCAATTGGTATGCTAGCGATATTGTAATTTTAATATGTTTATGTTTGTGATTGCACCCCATGTTTCCCCCTCGTAGCTCCTATCACGAGGAGAATGTGCACATTAATGATTTGGGTATGCTCGTTGCGATGAGCGGGACTACTTAGGTGGCAAGGATCAGGCAGTGTGGATTACCTGTTGCGATAGTTAATCCCGCAGGACTACACATTGTGATGTGTAGTTGGTTACTAATTGATACGAGAGTTGGAGTTGAGAGTTCTTTGTTATTTGTATAATCTTATGTTGGTTTATCTTTTTATGAGCATGTACTAACTTGTTTGGTGCTTTGTGTTGTCTTTTTTTTTTTTTTTTGTCTGTGTCTGCGATGAACCATTTGATATTGTCGCCAACTGATGAGTCAGATATGTTTTAGGTGCTATGTAGCTATGTAGTTGTTGGCTTAGCTGCTAGGTGCTAGGTCGGAACGATGACGAGATGTTGAGAGTGACTATAGTAGTAGTCTGATACTTATGAGTAATAGTATCGAAGTTGTTTATGTTGTACAATGTTGTAAGATATACTTTAATGTTTATTTGATGGTCTATTTGATATACTTACCCCAGGGAATCCAGATGGTAACGCCCTTATTTATTGAGAAAGGCCTTGTATAAGGCTGCCTGGGGTGTTACCCAAAGCCCATGATATGTTGGTAAAGTACGGAATGCTTGATTCCACACTCGTATACTCGTATACTCGTATTAACTCAACCGAGTGGGAAAATATTTAGAGTACGTGACGATGTGTAGACAATGCGTGGGAAGTCTTATATATCTAACATTAACATGAACGGATGTCGCTTACGATGTGAGTGATGGGAGTATGGTTAGTTGGTTAAAAAAATCCAAAGTCTCATTTGAATCATATTATTGAGGTATATGAAAGAAACAATTGACTATAAAATATTGTATCTATAACAAACCCAACCCCACCTAAAGATGAGATGTTTACTTTTGGGTCCGTTTTGTCCTCACTTGAGCCAAAAAGCACAAGACCTTATTACTAAACGGTAGATGAAATCTTTTATAAACATATTACAAGCATCTTGTTTTCGCGATGTGGGACAGCTTAATCTCATAATTTCATGGGTGTTACAAACTCTCCACCTAAATAACACATTGTCCTCGTTGTGCCTTAAAGCTTACCGCAACGAAGCACATAATATCCAGGGTGTTTTTTAATGACTAATGACGGGTTTCTTATTTGGATTCAATTCAAATATGAGGAGTTCATAATGTGGTCCATGTGTCCCAGTTACGGAAGCAAGCATGTTAATGATCCATCTCACCTCCTTGAGGTGGAGCCCGTAGAGCTCGATGAAGCTCTATCTTATGTGGAAACCCTAAAAGTCATACTTGATAGTAATGTTCATAAGACTAGGACAGGAGAGACCAAACTTCTTAAGACATTGTGGTCAAACCAAGATGTTGAGGAGGCTACTCGGGAGTCTTCAAATCCTTATCTATACGAATTTAATAAAACAACTAATTCAATCCGTCACAAACGTATGACGTGAGATAATTAGGTAAATGGGGGAAGGAAGTGGGTGGGGTTCTGAGCGGTGAGAGGTCACAAGCAAGACAGACCGAAAAACAAGAATTTGCAGAGAGTAGAAACTTAGAGAAAGGATGCAATTGCGGCTAACCTGAGCGAGATATGGAAGCTTGAGCAGATGATGAAGAGCTTTGGTATCGAATTTGAAGTACCAAATTTGACATGCAGCAGAGTATAAGACGGACCTACAAATTAAAAAGAGAACAAAATATGAACAATTTCTCGCTCACTCATTTTGAGTACTCAAACTATGTGAAACTGAAATACAAAATTAAATAAATACCTGAGGATTAATCTTGAGATCCTAAAGATGTAAGCTAACTTGTAAATTGTTGTAATGGGGGTGTTGTAATTTAAGTGTAATTACCGGTTCATTTTTTCGTAATTTGGGTTTGGTTCAGAGACGGGCGAACTTATAAATAATAAAGCTAGTTCGGGAAGTACGGAGTGTACGCTAGCCTTTTATATTATAAGTTCGCGGTATAGTTGCCGCTACGAACGACTATGCGGGGGTCTCGCTATCTGACTCAAAACCCCTCCCTTTCCCCTTTCATTCTCCTATATATATGGGATGATATACATCAGTAAGAACCCTAAGAAACTTACTGAAATTGTTCGATCTCTAACAGAAAAACAAATTACATATTATTACTTCGAAATTATATCTCTGTTTTCTTGCCAAAAATAGAGGAACGCCGTCTTATCTCTAGAAAATTCGGAACATCCCAGGCATCAATATAAGGGACGAATTGTTCTATAAGGAAAGCGTCAGCGATTCGGTGTTGTTCATTGTCTCATATTCTTTGTTTTACAGTATATTTATAACAGGGGGGAATATAATAAGAGCCAACTTATCTATCTCTATAAAAGTGATAGAATTTAAGGGATTCTGATTGGTTCCTTGAAATAAGGAACGAAATCACCCACTACTTTTTTGTTTGATTTAATTTCCGTAACTTTTAAATTCAGAATTCTCATTCCTAATTACGTAATCGATTGCAGTATTACATTTCGTCATTGTCATAATAAAATACGATACGATCAAATTATTGTTCATCGAAAATATAAATAACAGTATACAACGTTTCAATAAAATACGATATAGAACGGTCCAAAAAATAAATCTGAAAAAAAAAAATTACAAACACGAAAAATAATTACATTCCAAAAATTAAATTACATTTTATTCTCCAATTTTTCAATCAAATCAAATACAAATTAAGATACCAAACAAAATAAAATACGGTATACAACGGTTCGATATATATCAAAATGATTACATTTCGCCAATGTCGTAATAAAAATTCCGTATATTAGAAAAAATAAAAATCATGTAGAATAGGGTCCACCATGTTCTTATACATAATTAATTACATTCTCTCAAACTTTCATCAATTAAATAAGTTGCCGTCTATAATCACATAATAAAATACGAACTCCTCCAAAGTCATCCCTACTTCAATTTCAGCGGCAAAAATCAAATCTTTGATGATGACCGATAATAAATAAATTAATTAAATGGATAAATTAAATATAATAATATGAATGTAAACGCCAAGACTTTATAGATGGATTATAGATTAAAAAAGTTTTCAATATGACATTAACATGCAGCAAAAAAATGATTAAATTAAGTGACGATGATAAACATAAACAAATAGTGCATATTATCAAATGTAATAATGGCATATAAATCGGCGAAAATTATAACATTTCCAATACTGAAAATCAACAAAATAGTTTAGAGTTGGAAATCGACGCAAATATTTATCACCGTCTAAACTATACATTAAAAAGATTTATAAAACAATTATATTTTCAGATATATATATATTTTTTTCGGCTACTATCCATATTATGTTTAAAACGGACCAATTCTACTTCTCCTGGTTATATAGGACAAATATTTTACTTTTATCTTATTATCCTACATATATATTTGACCCCTCTTAAACTTAAACGGATAGCGTCTCCCAAAAAAAAAAATTGTGTATATTTATAATGTCGAGCTAATGCGTTGTTTTTGCGTACGTCTAAGTTAAACATCTAAATGTTCTTCAGTTTTTAAATAGATATAACTGTAATACTTAAATCATATTTTTATTAAAGATATTGAACTCATTAATTTTTTCATTTTAATAAAATTTAACCCGTGCATTTTTTGCACGGGGTAAAACTAGTGGAGTATTATAGTCATTCAACTTTAATTTGCTGAGGATTAATTATTAAAAGACGACTTTCAATTGCAAATACTCTCCTCCTTATTCAGCTTAATTCGTGATAATACGTTTTCTTCCCTCTTTCCTTATTCGATAAGCTTTTTTTATGGTTTAAATTCAATTTCATGTAGGTAGGTTGATTTGTTTTTCTTAATTCTTGGATAAAAAGAAAGGGGAAGATTAGGCTGAATAGGGAATATGATTTAAAAGTGTGTCTTGTTTCAGACCGTAAGTTCCGTCTGAAACAATGAGACCTCTCACAAGTGGAAATCACCATGTGTTTTCACTCACTACCTAAATGGGTATTTTGGGAGAGAAAATAGTATCCGTTTTATTATTTTAGACGTATCTTGCCCTCTGAAATAAGAATTAGCGATGATTTAATAACACTGTAGATGTATAATGGTTTTTTCCGTGATTTTTTTATTTATGATCATAAATATTGATTTTTTTAAAAATAGTGAGAACTTTCAAAATAAATTATTTATTTTCCCTATTTACCAAAAAATAGTCACTATGTATCTCATCAACTGGGTATATTCTTTGTCATATGTGAGACAGTGGTATAGTTGAATTTGCATTAGACCATCCCCAAGCAAGGTCGATTGGGAGGTCGATTTGGGGTCGAGTCAAGTTAATTATAATTAAGAAATCGATTAGAATTGACTCAAGTCGATTTGAGTCACAAATCGACCCAATTTGAGGTAAATTGACTCACCAATCGACCTCATACGTGGCACATTTTAATTGGTTCCAACCATTTAAGAAAAAGGAAAAAAAAAAAAGCTAAAGAAGTGGTTGTTTGGGAGGGTTTATTGACTGGGGTCGTGACTTTCTGCTTGAGAGGGTTTTAGTGGTCAAGGTCAATAAGGAGAGATTAAGGTCTAATATGCAATTAATCCGATTAAATTGACTTGTTGCTTGGGAATGGTCTTAATAAACAACAAATCTATTGTGTGGCGGTTTATTTCGTGTTTTTAATAAAATATGACGATTTTTTCTTATTAGATAGTAACCTTTTAATAAATCAGCATGTTTCCCTTGTATATCCGTTATAAGTTTGGGACGGTTCAAATCTATCCATGATGGTAGACAAGATAAAACAGTTTGCTACTTGTCTACGGCTGTGTTTGGCAAGGCAAATCAGGTACCTGATTTGTTTGAAATGACTTTTTTGTCAAAATAATCAGGTACCTTATTTCTTTTTGGGTGTTTGGCAAGAACCTGATTTGAGGAAAAAAGGTACCTGAAATAAAAAGCTACTCTAGGTAGCATTTGAGAAATCAGGTACCTGTTTTCTTTTCATCTACCTATTCTACCCTTAATTGTATAGGATCGCTACTTTAATTTGGGGTGAAGCTTAATTAATATTTTTTTTTTATGATTTTAATAAAGAATTATTTTTGTATCGCTAAAATATATTTTCGAGGGTGTATTGTTTGAATTTTTTTTACCTAATCGTTATATGTTAATTATTTTCTCATTCGCCTTGACCTCAGCCTATTAAAAACGTAACGCCGTCAAAGACAATAACACAAGAATAATAGTAAAAACGTAAAAGATATCAATAATAAGCCATGTCCTTTTCCGTCATTTTCTTAAATATAAGCTACCTTTTCAGCTAGTATCCAAACAATTTTAACAAAAATCAGCTACCTTTTCAGGTCTTAATTTTCAGCTACCTTTTCAGGTAACTTTTCAGGTTTCAGGTACCTTTTCAGCTTTCAGCTACCTTTTCAGGTTTCAGCTACATTTTCAGCTAGTTTTGCCAAACAGAGCCTACTACTAGCTACTTTATTTTCTTCTCACCCACAGGGTATCATTTGATCCGTCGCAAGTTTGCGACAGATATGTACGTCATAAATAAGAATTTGTGTTAATTTAACAACGAATCTTCCTTATGACATGTATATTCATCACGAGCTTGCGACGGACAACTATTAATCATATGAGTCAATAGGACAAAACAATTACTTTCTAAATACTTGTTTTTTCTTTATCTATCCACGTAAATATTACTTAATCCGTCATAAATTTGATGATACGTGCATCACAAATTACAATTTGCATATAAATAATCACTACCTTTACTAAAACAATGTTCAAGTGTGGCAATTGGCTTCGAGATTCACGGCAGGCGTTGACTTGCGATCCATGGTTACTTCTTCGGTGGAGCTGGCAGGTCGCACATGATTTTACTTTGGTTTCTAGCTAATTTCGACGGACTGTCCTGTCATTGATATGAGTTATTTTGTCTCACTTAACTTCTGGGTTAATGTTGAACAAAAATTGTAATTTACTAAATAAAATATTATAGGGATGTTTGGTTTATTTAAAACACAGATTTTTCGTATGTGATATGTATAAGTGTATAACTGTCGTAAACTTGCAACGGGTTAGTTAGTATCTTATCTATATAATTAGAGAAACATTTCAGAAGCCCTGGTTGAGCCACGTCATCAACGCAGGTTTTGATTTTTTTTTTTAATTCTCTCAGGTGGGTCCCGCATTGTGTTTAATGAATTTTCTGAGTCATAACCGCCCGATATTCTAAATAAATGCCCGATATCGTAGTTTCAGAAATATTACGTAATATTTTTATATAAATTCGTAAACATGAATTCCTACGGTCAATTTGTATAATGTAAAATTAAATATTATATAATCGAATATATATTTCCCGTCTAAAACGATTAGACAACAATTTATTATTATTATTTTTTTAATTCTCTCTGGTGGGTCCCGCAATGTGTTTGATGAATTTCCGGAGTCATAACCGCCCGATATTCTAAATAAATGCCCGATATCGTAGTTTCAGAAATATTACGTAACATTTTTATATAAATTCGTAAACATGAATTCCTACGAAAAACGGTGAATTTTTATAACATAAAATTAAATATTATTTGTATGTTAATTAGTACTCCCTCCGTCCCAGTCATATGTTTACACTTCTTTTATTTCCCCTTACAAAATAAAAGAAGTGTAAACATCCCACCGGGACAGAGGTAGTATTATTTTCATTTTCAATTTTTACAAATCAAGTTAATCAAATAAATAACATCCTAAAATTAGTTACTTTAAAGTATTTTTGGAACAATAATATGACCAAAAATGTTAGTTAAACTATGTCAAGTAAATCAAGAAAAGTTATATTCATTTTTAATTTTGTATATAAATAACAAAATACATTTATTTTTCATGATAATCATATCAATATCAGCATGCCAAAAATATTAAACACAAGAACTAATCTAAAAAGTTTATTTAAAACTATAAAAGAAGACAATGATAAATACGAAAAAAATACCACAAAGTTCTAGCATAAAAGTTCATGGATGAAAATTTTAATTACGGTAAATATTAAATTAATAATGACACGATTAAAAAAATGGGATATTGAAATTGCAAAAGAAAAGTACCATAATAGATACTTAACATTTACAAAAACACGAGTAATGACGGGTTTTGGGGACAGTCATATCTTTTTTCGCTGATAAGGTAAAAAAACTATATTGATCCTCTAGAGTACGACCAACCTATTTAATTATTTTGAATGAGGTAAGTTGAAACTATCGGCTCTCAAACCATCCTTAAAGAATTCGACATGTTGACAACTCTGATTTATGAGTGAGTTGTGACGATGAAAAATGCATATATAATGAAGAAAATTTTGAGATTTTTGTATTAACAATTACTTATCATTGTATATTGTAATTCTGTTATGATATTTCAAATTTATATAGATTGATTGCGTTTTGATATACTTTGAATATAAATTGTATGTTAATATTACAATAGTTTTAGTATATCGGTCCTATAAAATTATATTACAAATCGAAAATCGAAAATATGACTAATCATTATTTATAAATAACAATACTTGAACTTGCAATCCCGTGCAATTTGCACGGGATTAAAACTAGTTTATGTGGTAAATAAAACAAAAGCAAAGTGCACTGACTGTAACAAATTACTTTGTCTTAACTACCTACATGCAGTGGCGAAACCAATTAGTAGCAAGGATAGCCGATGCAAACCCTAAGCCCAAAAAAATCAATGAAGAAAACGATTCTTTGCTACCCCAAATAAAACTGGACTTATGGAGATGAACAAGTAAAACTAACCGAAAAAGTCATCAGTAGAGTATCAATGCACCAGTGGTAAACCTATAGTCTAACTCCAACTTTGCACAAGTTTGCCTCCTCCTAAATGGTGTTATGTGTACCTTTTTATTTTTATTTAATAGAGAACTAGCTTGTTTGCATTTTATTATCGTTTTTAAATATTTTTTTTTATCCTCTTATTTTTACTCCTTAAATTTACATTAGCAAAAAACACGTACTACTCCCCCTAGTCCCCTATGCCAATAAATAATTACATTTGTTTTATTTGTGGGGAAAAATAATACAAATGAAAATTATTGACTAGCTGGAACGGAGGGAATACAAAATACCTATTTTTTCGTACATTTTTCTTAAAAAAATAATATATCTTGCAAGTTTTTATTATAAATTATTACATCTCGTAATATGTTTGTTAGGTACGGTTTATAAGCAAACTAGATTTCCACATAAATTAGATACTCGTTAGAAGTGTTAATCTCCTAAGAAATGATTGGAGACACAATTGTTTAAATAGTAAGTCTTGCTTGCGACGGGTCACCATTTGTGACGGATATATTTGTGAGATAAAATGGATACAAAATGAGTTAGTGGAGAAAGGGGATCACATGAATAGTGTTGGAGAGAGAGAAAAAATGGGTATTTTGTGAGAGGAAACGGTATCCGTCACAAGCTTGCGACGGATAGTGCCGTTGCAAATAAGAATTTGTGTTGTTTAAAATGTATAATACTGATTGTGAAATAATTTTATCTTATGTAATTATTACGAAAATCCGCTGCTACATATATGATAATCTCATCTTTGCGCTTATTCATCGGTGCAAAAATTATAAAATTTTCGCTACCCCATAATTTAAAACCTGGGTTCGCCCCTGCCTACATGGGTAGTATTTGACCCGTCGTAAACTTGTGACAGATAACCCGTTGCAAGTGAGGCTTGTTGTACTTAAAAAAATTAGGGGTATAGATTTAGAATGAGTTAAACCCATACCATTTATGAGTCTCTTATACTCAATGAGAGATGTGTATGAGATTGATACCATGAGAATGAAATTAAGATAAAAAAAAAATGTGAAACACAAATTATGTTATCATGTAAATCAAATCTTTTATATACTTATTTGATTAAATTTTTATTTTCATGATTTTAAAATACTAAAATTTTCAATTAAAAATCAATATTTATCTTTATTAATAAATGAAACTTTTTTCGAACGATTAAAAAGAGTCCAATTTTTCAGAACTTGCTAAAGTAATTCTTAATTTAGAGATAATGATCAAAATGTAAATTAATAACTAATAATTGAAGAAGAACAAATTTTATCACATCATACGAGATAATATTTTAATGGTTAACTAAGACATCTCCTATTGTACACAAAACACAATGAGTAGATTATACAACCAGATGTATAAACTAATGGTACATATATTGAACTTTTTAATAAAAATCTCGAGTTTAAGCGGAAAGAATATGGGTTAGATTATAAATTTTATGATCTCCTTTATAAATTTATTAAACTCATAAATTATTATACAACTAAAAACAATACATATAAGTTCAACTATATTTTAATTCAATGACAAAAAATTTAAATATAACTCAAAATAGTTTAAAAGTTCAAAAAATATATACACATAAGCTCAATTAAATACATTATGGTTGTACGATACTTTTAGACCATCCCAAGTAAGGTCATTAGGTAGGTTATGAGACTTATGACCTTGCTGGGTCACCTTAATCCTTAATTAAGGAGAAAATCTATTTATAGAGTATTTATGTAAAAAATAAACACATATTATTATATCTCACAAATTATCTAAAAAAAATAAAGGAGGAGATTAATATGTGACGTTAATATCTTCTAATTACACTTTTGACCTTCCTTCTCTCAATAATAATATTTAGTATTTATCCAATATCTTATCATCGATATTAAAGTTTTTATGAATGCTAAAAATAACTAATTTGATCATTAATCATAACTAGAAAAATATATTGTATAAATAGAATACATATATAATATAATTAAAAGGCTAAATTATTTAATCATCATGTGTTAAGATAAACTATTTACAATGTATTTATCTAGAAAATAAAAACTAAAAAATTATTATTATTATTATTATTATTATTATTTTTATTATTATGAACTTATATTAAAAATAAAGGAGAAATTACATGAAATTTGTGGGCACCCGCGAAACTAGCTGGGCGCCCACTCCCTTAGCAATAGCAAAACTAAGGCGAGAAAAGATGAAAGCAGCGCTCCGCGATCCGGCATCCTGGGACACAGAAAACTTCTGAATCCGCTTGAGCAAGGAAACAACATCTTCCCCTAATTCCCCCAAAGAAGAGAAGGAGAAAGGCAAGAAGCCATAACCATGCCCCGCGCACAAATCCCTGTATTATTATTATTATTATTATTTCAAGTCATCAAAAAAATATTAAAGATAAATATTAAAGAGGAAAGTTAATAGGAAAAATTAATAGTTTCTAACATACTTTGATATTTCTTCTCGCAATAGTAAATTTTAAAATTTATCTACATAAATTGTAACTACGTACTTTTAATATTCAAACATTTATGTTCGATATTAAAGTTGTTAAGGAATACCAAAAGTAACTAATTTATTCCTTAATAATAAGTGGGAAAATATACAAAGTATTGTATAAATAGCATCAAATGGTAACAATAATATTCACATGTACAAAAGTGGTCACTAATTTTAATTGCTAATACTCCTATTTATTTTATTTTGGTGCATATTTTCTTATTGATACAGAGTAGTTTATTATTGTAGATTTTTTATTGATATTTCAGAAAAATGTGTTTAGAGAGATTATTGACTTAAATATATATTATTGGCAGGTGAAGTACTAATGAAAAGCTATACAAATTTAGAACGAGAAGGGTTCTTACTCTTGAGTAAGATGGAGTATAATATTGATATATATTTGTTTTTATTGAACCTTTTTCCTCGTGTGAATTTGATTTTTTGGAATCGTACATAATTTTCTTAAAAATGGATCTCTATTAACTTTGTTTATGCTAATTCATTTTCAGTTGATATTTGAAAAGCAAAATCATGTTCAATGATCGACTAATCGTAGTATAAAAACAAGCAGATTTACATATAAGACTTAACTTTTAACATTAATAATATAATTGATTAATCGTGCAGATAAATCATTTTTTATGCTGCCTTTATTTTTTTGCTCTAAATTAGTGTAATGTTTATAGGAATTATGTTTACCTACAATGTTTTTTGTTTGTATAGTGATTTGTCAAGATAGTTAGCAGTACATTTTATTTAGTTTATTCTTAACGACAAATATATGCACATTCAATATAAATAAAACTTCCGACAATCGATACTAAATAAAATGTTATTTTCACTTTTAAAACGTGTAAATCACGTACAAATTATGAGCATAAACTAAGTTTGACGGTTGGATTAATCAACTAAGGTATTACCTCTATATAATAAATAAATAAATTTGGTAATATGAGTAATAGCTCTATGCTTAATAATATTATATAATTATATAATTTATTCATATATTTCTTCCTCGAACTTGAAAATAAATTAGCGTGAGTGATTGTCAATAAATATATTTATTTAATTCTTAATAAGGAAATGACTAAATAAATAAAGTCACTCATTTTTTTACGCTAAACCACTTACAAAATCTGTCTATTTCTATAAAGTATACCTCATGGTAATAATTAATACATCTATTTTAAAAGAATTTAATCTTGGAAATTATTATTCTTATTTGAATGAATATGTTTATTCACTAACATATCAGACTTATATAGAGAAACACGGTCTAATTAATAAATGATAGGATTAAATTACATTTCCAATATGATATATAAACTCAAGTATATAATTTCTAAAATGTTGAAAAGAAAAAAGTTTTAAGTTCTACAAAGTAGAAATATATACTAATTTTGAATATAATATCAACAAAACCATCATAGTCAGATTAACACGCATTTTCATGTACTATAAAAAAATATCGATATTAGTTATAATGAAAAATGATTGATAAATATACACGCGAGTAATCCAATTCAAGCCCGACCATTGTACGGGTATAAAGACTAGCTAGTTAAAAGTGTATAAAAACCTTCATACAGTAGATGTAACTCGAGCCTTTTTGACATGTTGTTAGGATCGAGATCCTACTTTGGATCGATGTGCTTCTTAGAATCGGATCGGTAGGATCGGATCGGATCGTAAAATTGTAAGATCCTACACGTTAACTATAATACATAATTGTGCTATTAAAATAGGTTAAAATCTTGCGCATGAATCTCAAAACACTTTTATCTTAGCATGTGTCTACTAATGATTTCTCGTTTATAGTAGATACGATCGAGTTATATGATCAAGGATCGGGTTAAGATTCTACTCTGAAAATATTTGACACAGGTTGAGTCTTAAGATCCCACCTAGGATCGAAATCGGTCACTACTTTTTAAATCGTAGAATCGTAAGATCCTACGATCTGGATCGAGAGTTTAACAACCATGCTTTTCGGTAGAGCTGTACAATGGGCCGGCCCGGGCTAGGAAAAGGCAGCTCTAACCCGCCCTAAAACAATGTTGGGTTGGGCTGGATCACGAAAAATCGGTCCCTGGCCCAGCACTGTGGGGTTGTTAGTTGTGTTAGTGAGCTAAATTTATGTTAGTTGTGTTAGTAGGTGGGCCGGCTTGACAAAATCTGACCCTAACCCTAATCGCTATCGGACTGGGCTAGTCCAACCCTAATCCTGCGTTGGCTAGAAAAATTCCCATATAACAGGGCTGGACCGAACCGGGCCAGACTGACCCGCTATGTCCAACTCTACTTTTCGTATATACTCTCTAGATACTAGCCCTTGAATAAAGAGACACCGCCCAAACTTGCCCCATTGGAAAGGCAAAAAGGGTAAAAACCAAGACAACCAACCAGTCCTTGACACCCGCGCATATTGTTCCCTTCTTCATTCATTCTTTTACTCTTTCACGAGTTTTCTCCTCTTTGCATTGTTTTTCACTCTTCACTCGCAATAATCACCCCACTTCTTCACCCCACATCACTTCACACTTCACACTTCACACTATTCTTCTTCCCTACGCAATTTACACTCCTTATTTAACCTCATCATATCACCCAACACCACCTAACCCCATCTCCCTTTTCACCCTCTCCCTACATCCTCCCTCCCCTTTTGGTAACTACTCTCTCTTCCTTCTCTTTCACTCTTCATCTTTTATCGTATCCGTCTTCAATTAAAACGGTTTCATTTTCAATTAGTATTTTAATAATAATGTTTTGTGTGTGCAGTGTTAAGTATTGAGCTGAATATGGGTCCTACTAATGAACAACACTTCACTTTTCAAGGTACAAAGATTAAAACCCTCTTTTGTTTTGTGGGTTTTGATTGATTGTTGATTTATTGAAGAATAAAGAATGTAGCTTTGATTTGGTATTGTTTGTGTTTTAATTGGGTTTTTTTCAGAATTTGATGAGGAATCAAGGGTTTTGATGCTTTGGGCTTGGTTTGATGAACTTAGATGTGGTCCTTGATGTGAAAGTTTCAATCTTTTTAATCTAATGTATGTTAAATCAATAGTATTAGTTTGATTTGATAGATTATGATGATTATTTTGATGATAATTTTATTGGGTAATTGCTAATTTGTGATTTCATAGGTAGGATAGTTGTAGATGGGGGTGTATTGATTCTTGGTTGTTAGTGATAGGATTTAGATGAAGTGTATGAGTAAGAAAAGGAAGGGAGGTGAGGTTTCGCAGTCGTTGTCGAATTATAGGTCTCATGTATCTTTAGAAGGGTATTCAAGACTGAGGAAAAAGGGTAAGGAAGATATAACTGAAGGAGATGCCGGGTTAGTTGAGAGTAGGGTGAGCGGGGCGGTCACTGCCCCGCCCTGTGGTAGTTTGTTAGGCTCGCCTGGGAGGGGTCTAAAGAGGAAAATAGGATGTATCGATGCTGCGACTAGAACGGGGAGGAAGAAGAAATTTGAGCAGGATTACTATCTTGGAGCGACTATTGGGAAAGGGAAATTCGGGTCTGTAAGAATGTGCTGGAGCAAAGTTAATGGTGAGGTATTTGCTTGTAAGATGTTGTCCAAGGGGGAGGATCCTGTGCATCGGGAGGTCGAGATTATGCAACATTTGTCTGGACATGTTGGGATTGTTACACTCAAGGCTGTCTATGAGGATGCTCAGTCTTTTTACCTTGTTATGGAGTTTTGCTCTGGAGGAAGGTTGCTTGACCAAATGGCTAGAGAAAGGAAGTATTCCGAGCACCGGGCTGCTAACATACTCAAGGAGCTTGTTTTGGTTATCAAGTATTGTCATGAAATGGGTGTCGTGCATCGTGACATAAAGCCTGAGAATGTCCTTCTTACATCTTCAGGAAGCTTGAAACTTGCAGATTTTGGGCTGGCAGTGAGGATTTCGATTGGTAAGTGACACCTATACTAATCTATTTAGTATGTTGCAGTGCTAATTAGTCATTATGAGCGAGGCTTTCTGAATGTTGCAAAGTCCGCTGCAAATGTCTTATTTGCAATGGATCTTTGATGTCGTCGAGAAATTTCCTTAGCTAAACTGCTTTCTTTTTGAAATGAAATATAGCTTAGAAATACAAAATTATTTACCTGATATTTTCTATCACTGTCCGACAGTTGAATTGGTATTAATGGTATACAAATATAGATAAAAATACAAAATTATTTACTCCCTACATAGTACAATCTAGCACACTCCACAGTCAAAGTGGTATAAAAATATACCTACAAAATAAATAATTATCTTCATACATGATGAAGTGGTATTCAGTAAATGCAATTCTCGAGTTTTGTAATGACCCTTTCAAAAATAACAACAATGTCTTGTTATGCTAACATTATTCGGAATGTTGTGAAAAGTATTGTCTCAAGATTTGTGTAAGTATGGTCGTAGAACTCGCAATAAAGCCCCAAAGTTCAAAATACAAGAATCACCTTAAGACTCTAATTAAGTTTCGACACATACTTTTTGGCATGTCATCCAATATGTGCTCCTCGTGTGTAAAATTTTCTTCATCTATAAATGCTCGAAAATAAATAAAGTGAATAAGTAAAGTCTAACGTGAGGCTAAGGGATAGAGAACAAAGCCCGCGATGATCTAAATTGAGCTTGAGCGATAAAAAAATAGTTAAAGTTAGTAAAAAGCTGATGGAGAGTGTTAAGGCCGGGAAAAGCCATGTTAATAAAAGTTGCTCTTAAAACTGCAATGTAGAGAGCCTTATAATTCCATTTGCGAAAACCCTTGCCCTGATATACTAGTGTAGGTTGCTGGACCACAATCATATAAACTCATTTTTTTGGGTTTGTGACAAGCATAAGCGCAAATAGAAGAAATGTAGCTTAATCAACAATAACAGGAGCTACACCCAGATCGTTCATATATGATCACGTTGATATATTTAGTACCATAGCAATAACACAAATATAAAATTGTAAAAACAGGATAGAAATGAGATAGTGTATAAATCATGTAGAGCCATAGACGATAGTGGCTACTGGCTAGGTGAGAGAGCTCTCGGATTGATCCTCCTCGGTCATAAAGGCAGTGACCGGAAAAGATTTGGCAATACCAAGAGCAGTGGTGAAGTGTATTTGACCAGAACAAGGTTGGTCGACGCTCATCTCAGTAATTGTTATCCACATGAGAAATTGCTTGCTTTTCACCCCCTTCATTTTCTTCATCCGCCCCTTTTCAACGTAGCACGTGACCTCGGTTGCGTAGCTGACAAGGCTTTTGCTTCCTTCGAAATAGTGCTGAGAGGGTTTTTCTTGTTTCATCCACACAAAACCCGTGTCACGTACTCTCCCACACTCGATCAGGTCCTTCAGGGGCATTACTCCCTTTGGGAACCCTAGCTCCTCTAGCATCTCCATCGACGACTTCTTGCACGCCTCTGCCCCGCAGACGATCTCTGCTCCTGCTCGCTCATCCTGCCTGCTTCCGCTTGCCATCGATTCTATTTCTGTTTTTTTTTAAAATTAAAATGAAATTTGTGAATTATTATGAGTCTATTTAAGAGCACATGTATGAGGACGGGGATATATAACTGATTTACATGGGAGGTTACTTAATGGAGTTGGATGGGAGGGAGTTGAGCTAATTAAGACAAAAAAGCTTCTATGATTGATTGGTTGCTCACCTAACATTCGTTTTAGGTGAACAAGAGAACTACCCCTTTATTCTTTTTATTTATGTCTTATCGTATATGTTCATATATTTTACACACTTCTCTCATCAACATCTCTTAAAATATACAACTGCATATAATGAAACGCTATGTTACTCAGACTCGATTAGAAGTACCTGACACGGGTACGTGTCCAAGTGTCGGACTCAGCTATTTTATTGAAAAATATGCACATTTTGGTCTAAAATGAGGTGCCCATGTGTCATACCCATGTCTGAGTGTCGAGTGTCGGACACGGGTACGTGAGAAAATTAGAAGAGTCGGAGTAACATAGTCTGCGGGGAACGTGTACTGGTATGCAATCATCTTTTACCACTAATCTAGTGATATAAGTCTCATAATTTTTCCAACTACTTTTTCGAATCCCCCATGAATTTCCAAACGTCATATATAGAGAAATGGAGCGAGTTTATTGATATACCTCTATTATACTCCCTCAGGTCAGAGCTTGTCTGGCGTGGTTGGAACTCCGGCTTATGTTGCCCCAGAAGTTTTATTGGGGGAATATTCAGAGAAGGTGGATATCTGGAGTGCTGGCGTACTTCTTCACGCTCTTCTGCTTGGTGTATTGCCATTTCAAGGAAGTTCTTTAGAAGCTTGTTTTGAATCCATCAAGAATGTGGATCTCGACTTTAATGGTGGCTTATGGATGTCAGTTTCCCAGCCTGCTAGAGATTTAATTGCTCGTATGCTAACAAGAGATGTTTCAGCAAGACCATCCGCTGATGATGTATTAAGTAAGTTTCGCTCTTTCTTTCTCATTTGATGATCTGCTGCCTTCACTATATTGCTTCTAGGAAGACTTGCTACTTTTGACTGTGCACAAACTACTTTTGACTGTGTACAAACATATTTCTCGTCTGAAGAACATCATTTACCCCAAATGATGACGAAATACCATGCACACGCGATGGACACGGTTCAAATACCATGGACACGCGTCGACACGCATTGGACACGTGCCCAAAGAAATGTAGAAAGTTAGACACGGTTTTATAGGTGTCCGACACGTTTCGGCGTGTGTCCGTGGAGTGTCGGTGTCAAACACATTACGAGAAGTGTCCGTGCTACCTAGTTCAATATTTATATATAGTCTATATATCTATATATATATATCTCAAGTCTATATATATATATATATATATATATATATATATATATAGACTTGAGATCCGGTGAGAACCACCTTACAATGAGAACTTTGTGAGAACTCCACCTTACGGACTTTTTAAAAAAAAATTAATAACATAATTGGATTCGGCATGACATTTTTTAGCTAGAGAACATATTTCTTGGTCTAGAAAATAAATACTAGTGACGGAAGTCAAGGTGAGATACGTTTTATTTATTTGCATGCACCTACTATCTATGTTTTCGTATCTATCATTTTTCCGCCACTAGTATTTATTTGGCCATAAAATTCCATGCCGAATCCAATTATGTCATTAATTTTTTTAAAAAAACTATGTAAAGAAGAGTTCTCACCGGTTTTCATTGTAAGGTGGTTCTCACCGGATCCCAACCCTATATATATATATATATATATATATAATCGGGAAAATAGGGAATGTGTTTTGGAAAATACTTGATGGCTTCACGGCTTCACGGCTTCACCATTGAGTAATTGACCATCTTTGATGCTCTCCTCTTTCCCGGGTGAAACATCTGGTGAATGCCATAATGGTTTGGTTATATCGACTCATATCTCTTAATATATCTAAACCAAAATTTTATATTTGATTTTCTTCAGAACATCCATGGATATCGTTTTATGCTGATCCACCTCCGAAGACATTGACCATTAAATCGCCGAGCAAAAATAGGAGATTGGCCTCACACAACATAGCTAGAAAACTAGTATCAGAAGTCGACAGTAACCTGGTTCAGTCAACGGGTTATTGTTATGGGTGTGATGATGATTCTGATGTTAACTTGTTAACAAGTAGTTGTTGTAAGGTGGAAGAGGACAGTGGATTAGTGGATTCACTTGCAGTTGCAATTTCCTGCATGAAAATTTCCGAGACAAAGCGAGTGAGGATATGCAACTCGCCCAATCCCGTTTCACACGAGCATTCCTCTAACTTGAAGGTTAACCTATGTGCAGCCTTCTGATATCTTTACCTCAGAACTTAACAGGAATGTAAATATTGCTTATTGATATCGCGGTATCACCTAAGTAACTTTGTATGATATGCTCATGACTCGTTATTTTATAATTTTCGTGTGGAATAAATAAGCCGAAGTATTATCTAATCAACAAGATCTGATATTAGTAAGTGTTCCGAGTTTTATTTTTACTCGGATGCTGTAGAATTCTTATGTATTCTTTTAGATTCATCAGAAGTTGTTTTTGGGAATTGGTTTGTTATCGTCTCTTCGACAAATTACCGCGTAAAATTCCGAAAAATACCCAAGGAAACTAGAAAAAATAATTGAAGCCAGACTCATCATCAATGAAAGGCCTACTGAAGTTTGTCTTCATTATGACATGATTGATTGGATTACTATGAATGAGAAAGAGGTTTCATGGACTCTTCTGTATTGGGAACTCAAACTTATGGAATAGATTTGGCTAATACTTATAGTATAATGGGTCAAATGCTCAGCCAGGTGACATAAGTATGGGTTATAAACTTATAACTTATCATAAGGGTCATACAGCGCCACACCCGTCCTGTCTTGGATAGGTGTGGAGCGGTATTTAGTTATACGGTTTTACCTGCCTCACTGACATTTCTACTTCTCCGGAACTATAGATTACTAGAGTAGTGAATAGTGATACATGTAGGCACAAAATATCCATCGGCATCGCTAGAGCTGGCAAAAGCTGACCCGACCCGATGAACCCAACCCGGCCCGCCCGAAACCCGACCCGATTCAACATGACAATTGGGTGAACCGAAACCGAATTGACCCGACCCGAACCAACTCGCTAACCGATAATAGTATTACTTTGTCCAACCCGAACCCGACCTGAATTGAACCGACCCGACCCGACCCGTCAACCTGATAGATGCCATTATAATGAACTGCCTTAATAATGGTTTAAAGGACACCAAATTGACATTCTTCTTAATTATTTTAACTTAAACTTCAATTAATACATCTATCCATTAATTAAACATAAAATTATCATCTAAAACTAAATATATAAGATAAAATATATGTCAATAACCTGACCCGCTAATGACCCGACCCGAATTGTCACCCGTTGATTAGCCGACCCGAAGATGTCCTGTCATGAACCAAACCGACCCGAACCCGTCACTAACCCGATCTGCTTTGACCCGACCCGTAACCGACCCGAGTAACCCGTAGTCGAATCATAAAGGCCGCCCTCAAAACAGTAACAATCTGCACAAAATCATCAGACAAACCCAATGCTGTAGCTGTGCCCACTCTCATAACTACTCTTGTTCCTGACAGCGAAAACAAACCAACTCTCTCCACAAAATCATAAGTGATAATGTTACTCTACTAAACAACAATATTATCATCAAATCCCGATTTAGGTTTAAAACCCGTCAGCATAAGTATCGCACTTGTGTCTCCTAGTTTATTTAACTAACTAATATGGCGGTGAGTGGTAAATGGCTGGGACAGGGACAAGGACAAGAACAAGGACGAGGACGGCCCATTGGGACGTACCTGTTAGACCGCAAAAGAAGCAACTACAAACAATGAATTTCTGTCCCAGATAACCATTTAGTTCCTTGTCTGCCTGAAAACTGGATGGTGTTTGGATTAAGTTCGCATTTGATCATTATTTACCGCTGTCAGAAATTCATACGGAGTAATTTAATTGCACCAACAATTCGAAGCTAGGAATTAATGTATTATGGGTCCGTCGTAAACAAAGATCTTAACCCCATCATTCAACAGCCTGTATAATGCAAGACTCATCCACAATTTGAGTCAAAAACACTGAGAAAGACAGACAGCTTTTCTTTTTCAACATAATATACCAAACATTACCCATGTATTACAGCTTAAAGCTCTCAACTTTTCATTCCAGTTCTCATCTTGCTTATTTCTCAACTTCATTCTCCAAACTTTCCATCACTTCCTAAGCGTCGAGCACACGGGTTTGAACATGTGGGAGTCGGAAAGTGAGTGTTTTGGAGGTAATGAGTATGGTGATGAAACCCTTTCTGCAACCAGACATGGTCTTAGTAATGACGGATTTGAGCAAAGAGGACAGTCCTGGTATTTTTCCTCTAATAACTCTATACTTGGTAGTTGGTACTGATAGATGAACCATCTCAACCAAAACTTTAAGGTGATGGTTGAGGCCCAACTATTATTAATATTACTATTACGCTGCCTCACTCAAATGCCCGTTGGGCTTGAAGAGTGGTTAGTTTGCACATGCTCCCCCATACTGTGTGCTGGATTTCCACTTTGTGTTTTGAGGGGTTTTGAGGTTGCCAGGATTCGAACCCGTGACTTCCGTCACAAGGTTTTGGTTGAGATGGTTTATCTATCAGGTACCCCGTCTGATTCTTTGGAATTGTCGCATTACTCAAAATTTGCAAGGGGATTTGAAACAAATGAGGCAATTCCAAAGAATCGGAAATCAGTTTCTTGGTTTACGGCATATGTTTTTTGAAACAGATTCTGAGTGTTTTTTACTGTTTTCATTTCAAGGTTTGTTGCAACTGATATTCCAAGTGATTTCTTGGTCAAAATTGGTGAAGTTAACTTCCACTTGCACAAGGTAAGAGCTAGATAGCATGTAATTCTCGATAATTGCAGCATAAATAAAGCCCATACTGCTTCTGAATGCAGCAACTTTATCTCAGTACAGTGTCACAGGCACGACATGGGTGTTTGATGTTTAATGCTTTATTTCAGCCTGAAAATGTTGGATACTCGTAGCTAACCCTATATTTTTTCTGCACGAAACACAGTATCCTTTGATTTCGAGGTCAGGGAAATTGAGTAGAATCATCTATGACACACATGATGGGAATTTAAACAAGATTTCCATGGATGACATACCTGGTGGGGCCGAGTCATTCGAGCTAGCAGCAAAATTCTGCTATGGGATCGCTGTTGATCTAACAGCAGCCAACATATCAGGTCTAAGATGCGCAGCAGAGTATTTAGAGATGACGGAAGACCTAGAAGAAGGCAACCTAATCTTCAAAACCGAAGCTTTCTTAAGCTATGTTGTTTTGTCCTCCTGGAGGGACTCCATTATTGTGCTCAAGAACTGCGAGGATCTCTCTCCATGGGCGGAAAACCTCCAGATTGTTCGGAGGTGTAGTGAGTCGATTGCTTGGAAAGCTTGTGCAAATCCAAAGGGGATTAAATGGAATTATACAGGGAGACCTTCAATGGTTGCTAGCCCAAAGTGGAATGAGATGAAAGACATGAGTCCGAGTAGCGCGAGTCAAGTCCCTCAAGATTGGTGGTTCGAGGATGTGTCTATCCTAAGGATTGACCATTTTGTCCGGGTTATAACTGCCATTAGAGTCAAGGGAATGAGGTTTGAGCTCATCGGTACTTCAATCATGCATTATGCATCAAAGTGGTTGCCGGGGATAGGAAACCTTACAGAAGAAGTCGGGGGTAGCAGCAGCAGCAGCAGTAATAGCGGGAGTTGGAAAGGGGGACTCCACTTGACAACCACGGGAATCACAGAAGACCCGGAAACCATCAAGGCCAAGGATCAAAGAATGATCGTTGAGAGTCTGATAAGTATAATTCCACCTCAAAGAGACTGTGTTTCTTGCAGCTTCCTCCTGAAGCTTCTCAGGATGGCTAACATGCTTAAAGTGGCTCCCGCCTTGGTGAACGAGCTTGAAAAGCGGGTAGGAATGCAGTTTGAGCAGGCAACATTGTCGAGCCTTCTTATACCATCATACAGTAAGAGCGAGACTTTGTATGACGTGGATTTGGTTCAGAGAATCCTAGAGCAGTTTTTAATGCAGGAAACGACTGAATGTGCAAGTCCTAGCAGGCGAGCATACATGGACAAGAGTAGCTACGATGAGAGCCAACAAGGGGATGCTTCTAATGCTAAGATGCGTGTGGCTAGACTGATCGATAGTTACCTTACAGAGATTGCTCGGGATAGGAATCTTTCTCTCACCAAGTTTCATGTTCTCGCCGAGGCTCTTCCTGAATCTGCTAGAACTTCTGATGATGGCCTTTACCGAGCAATTGATTCGTATCTCAAGGTATTCCACTTTTCCAGTAATTGATAGATGAACCATCTCAACCAAAACCTTAAGGTGATGGTTGAAGCCCAACTATTTCTAATACGCTCCCTCATTCAAATGTCCATTGGGCTTAAAGAGTAGTTAGTTTGCACAGGCAGCCCCATACCGTGTGCTGTGTTTCCACTTCGTGGTTTTTGAGGTTGCCAGGATTCGAACCCGTGACCTTCGGTCACACTGGCTCTGATACCATCATAGATGAACCATCTCAACCAAAACCTTAAGGTGATGGTTGAAGTCCAACTATTTCTAATAAGAATCTTTGCACGATTAGCGATACTCAAGCATCATATTTGTCTATCTAAAACCTGCAGGCACACCCTACACTATCAGAACACGAGAGGAAGAGGCTGTGTCGTGTAATGGACTGTCAGAAGCTCTCCATCGATGCCTGTATGCACGCTGCTCAGAACGAACGCCTTCCCCTTAGGGTAGTTGTACAAGTCCTCTTCTCTGAGCAGGTCAAGATAAGCAATGCAATAGCCAATAACTCATTGAAAGACGCGTCATTAGAAACTCAGTACCAGCCGATGATCTCAAACCGAAAATCCCTGCTTGAAGGGACCCCACAATCATTCCAAGAAGGGTGGACAACAGCAAAGAAAGACATAAATACCCTCAAATTTGAGATAGATAGTGTCAAGACTAAGTACATTGAGCTGCAGAGTAAGATGGTGAGTATGCAACAACAATTTGACAAGTTGATTACCAAACCGAAACCACATTCATCATCGGGTTGGGCTAATGGGTGGAAGAAGCTTAGCCGGCTTGGAAAGACGAGCAATTTAGACCATGATGATGGGTCTGATCAGCCACCACCAGAGCAAACCAGGAAAACACCTAGAAGGTGGAGGAACTCCATATCCTGAGCATAGAATGGAAAATGTATTACTCCGACTCCTCATTTTTTTAGGCCAATGCCCATGTTCAATACGACACTCAAGGATATGGGTACGGGATTTCTACGGACTCTTGACTTGCTTGACAACGGTGGAGGAAAAGACCGAGTATATGAAGCATAGAGCATGAATTCCGGATTTACAGAGTACATTACTTTAAATCTCGTGCCTCGAACACGTTTCAATTCCATTTCATTTGAAGTATCTACATATTTCATGATTATTATTAAAATTTGTGTAGAACCCGTGTCACTATACCCATATCATCATTTTGAATCATATAGGAAGCGAAAAGTTGTTATTGATATACCGTCAAAGAAAAGAAAACAATGAAAACAACACCGAATCGCTACGTTTTCCTTATAGAACAATTCGTCCCGTATATCTATGCCTGGGATGTTCCGAATTTTCTATAGAGATAAGACGGTGTTCCTTGGTTTTTGGCAAGAAAACAGAGATGTAATTTCGAAACTTTTATGTGCAATTTGTTTTTCTGTTCAAGAAGATTAATTATCAGAAGTTTTACTTAGGGAAAATCTGATCCATTTGTCTGTCATATATATAGACAAATGAAGGGTAAAAGGGAAGGATTGAGTCTGATTTCTGAAGAGTTGCAACTCTTCGAAATCAACCGCCAAAATTTGTTTTATACGAATAAATTATTTGGCGCCAAAGTCATTCGTAAGGCAACTATACACCGCGAACTTGTAAACAATAGACTAGTGTACACTCCGTACTTCCCGAACTAGCTTTATTATTTATAAGTTCGCCCGTCTTTGAACCAAACCCAAAATACGGAAAATGAACCGGTAATTAAACTTAAATTACCAACAAAAGTGTGACATTTTCTCTGATATTAATGGTTGTGTATCAGTCTCATTTCGTCATATTGTCACAGTGTGTGTGACCTTCTAGTTCTGTCGCTAGCTAGAAACGGATTCCGCAACCAGAACCATGGTTGTGTATCAGTCTCATTTCGTCATCTTGTCTCATTTACTGCCTCGGCAATTTATAACTTATTTTCCTGAAATAATTGCACCGAAATCTGTATATTTTCATTGAATTCCAGCTTTCTCTGGCAGCGCCTTAATACACTACATGTGCTTCAAGTACTTGGGTTCTTTGGCCTGTATTCTTTCTTGCAGATTTGTTAGGTGTAGCAATGGAGGACATTAAGGCTATGGGCTCCTTCCTACATGCTGAGCTACCGGGATGGGTCCATATCACATTGCGCTGTCGCCCGTCATATTGTGTTACAGTACCCAAGATCTAGGTTCAAAACTCGCAAGTATCAAAAATCTCGGATGCAAAAGAGAATAAGTCGATCGACAGGTGTAACTAGTCGATCGACCAAACAGAACGAACCTAAGACTTGAAAAGTCGATCGACCAAGAATATCAGTCGATCGACTAAAGAGACCAGTCGATCGACCAAACATACCAGTTGATCAACTTTTCTTCAGCGCGTAATCCCTGCAATGCGCGCTGAACTTCAAACGGCCGCCATTTCTTCGTTACTTAGGCAAATAGAGCGCTTTTCGTGGCGTTGGAAAACTAACATGATAAACTTTCACCTCCAACTTGAATCACTTGAAAATTTGTACAACTCAAGTTATGACTCTTCAAAGTAGGCACAAGCAATGTGAAGCTCTTGTTTTGTCCGCTAAGCTCCCTTACTTCTACGCACATCTCAAAATGGTAGTTTCCAAGCTCCGACTCAACTCATCTCCTAAATGCATGCATAGGGGCATGTTTTAAGCTTGATTTTGCTTTTTTCCGGTTCATACATGCAAATAATACAAGAAAGCCAAAGTAGCCGATTCATGGGAGAATAGTAGCTCGTCGCTACTTAATAAGCATAGAAATGCATGCAAAATGAATAGAACAAAGTGTATAAAATAGACACGCATCAACCGTTCCATCTTTAAGTCTAAAAAATTGGTTAAATAACATCGCATACGACTAGATAAGACTATTGTTTTGTTAGTCCAAAAAGCTCTCTTTTTGTCTTATCCCTTCTATTTAACCAGTTTTAAATTTAAGACGGATATATCCATCCTAATAAAAACTTTAAGTCTATTAATGAAGTTCCAATTAGTTGGTCGCTTATTCTCAAGTAAAAACGCTTTACTACTTAGTATAAAATACTTCCTCTTATTCCATATTTTGTTCCCCTTTGTGTTTGACACAAATATTAAGGTGAAAATAAAATAAAATAAGTGTAAAAAATTGGGTAAAGATATACAGATAAAAGAATTTGTGATACTTAACTAATTATAAACAAATGGAGTATTGAGAATAAAAGTTAACTCAAGTGGTAGGAATTCTTAACCTTGAAGTTAGGGTTCGATTTTCACCTACGATATAGTGCGCTTATATAAGCAAAGGGAGTATTGCTTAGTTTCTTGAAACTCATTTGGTTAAACATCTCCTCTAAATCATTATTAAATATGTTAAGAGGGCAAATCTATTTATTTATGTGTTACTAGTTTTAGGTGAATTACTTTGAATAAGCAAACCTCCACCCCTATAATACAAAACACAATTTGGTGAATTTTCGACTGTTTTGATAAAAGAATTTAAAGTTAAATATCGACCCAAAATATATAATCTTTCTTCATTTTTGATAAGATGAAATAATTTAGAAGTAATCTATAACTAATTATACACAATTTTAATTCATGTAGGATTGTCACAACAGACTTTTTTCTCATAAAATTATTATCTTTTCACTAATAAATCTTTTAATTAAAGTATGATTTTTTCAATAAACTCTTAATTATACTCCCTAATCTTTTAATTTAAATAACACAAAATTGATATAAAGATATAAACCGTAAATTGTTAAAATTTATTAGAATAATAATTATTCGATGTAGTACCAATTATATAAAATGATTTGACATACTTTTTTAAAAAAAACAAAATTACAAAATGACGATAATTAGAGGATTATACAATCATATTTATACGTCTAGTAGTATAGATTTCGAGCTTTAGGACAAAGAACTTGAACTTATATTATATTTTACGAGATTTATTGAAAAGAATCTGAGCGACCCTATAAAAAAAATTATAAAATCAAACATTATATTGAAACTCAAAAATAATGCATTTAAAATCTAAATATTTTAATACTAAAAAATTATAGTGCAAGAAATTTTTACATATAAGCTCAGTTAGATTTGTATTAGAGGTACGATACTCCTAAGTAGCACGGACACTTCTCTTAATTAGTCGTCCCGTGTCTGATACTCGACACATGGCTAAACATATTATAGTGTATATGAGGAATAAAATTTTAAAAAAGATCGATTAGAAGATGACTTTGGATGGAAAAATGAGAATTAGTTAGAGTAAAGGTCGAATTACACCTTTAGTTGTTTAGATTTAGCTTCATATATACAATAAAAATAAAATTATACGTTATTTATAACCATAAATTATAAATTTTATTATATTTAATTGCCGTGTCCCGTGTCCTAAATTTCATGGGATGCCGTGTCCCGTATCCGTGTCGTGTCCGTGTCCATGTCCGTTTTGGTGCTACCTAACGATACTCATGTACATCGGGATGTATAGTCCTATTAAAATAATTAATTAAAATAATAAGACAATTTTAAAAGATCAAATTTATTAAAATATATATAAATAATATAATAATTAATTATAAATAAAGTAATCAAGACTTGGAGAAGAGATCCTCCTTGGAGGGCAAGTTATAGACTTTTCAATAATTGGTTGATGTTGTAAAAAAAATAAATAGATATGTTGCCATTTTGACGTCATCTTTGTGCCTACTATATAAACCCTTTGCAACCTTCTTCATCTAAACCACACACTCTGCTCGCCTTTTCTCCGTTCCTTCATTTTTCAGGTACAATTCTTCCCTTTTGTATACGTTTTGAATTACTTCCTCCGTCCCGATCATTTATTAAACCGTCTCGTCTCATGATTGAGACTGACGGCAGACGGTATTGATTTATGAGACGTTTGTACTTTGTCGTCATACTAGTATTTCAATTATTCTGCATTTAATACTGTTACGTATCGACCGGTGTTGCAACACGTTCTTATTTGAGTTTTTGTGCGGTTTAGGTTAATTGATATTTGTTTTTGATCATGCTTTTGCTCAATTTTGATTTTAGGAGTGTTTGATTTATGTGATGATTTCAGGTCTTCTAGTATTATAGAAACAAAATTTCTTGGGTAAACGGTTTTATACAAATTTATCGTACGACTGGAATTTTTAATAGGGCCTTATACACGACTAACTCTTATAGAAATCTGTCCACAAAAATAGTTATGATTCAATTACAAGTTAGTAGTGGTGGAGCGAGGGGCTAGCAGGGCGGTTCCCCTTTAGCTTGTGAAAGTTTCGAAATTTTTAGTTAAAATTTTTGATTTTTTAGAGACCCCTTATAATATTATCCTTTTGCCCCCGCTGAAAATTTCCTCCTCCTTATATTGAAAAATGCAGGATTTTAATTTTAACACTAAAAAATTATAGTATGAGAAATAGTTGTTAAAAACTCAAAAAACATTACATATAATCTCAATTAGATTTGTACGATGCTCATATACATCCGGATATATAGTGTTCCATAGTCATGTTTTGGAATTTGTATCCATTGTTTTGATAGTAAGTCTTGCTTGCGACGGGTCACCATTTGTGACGGATATTTTGTGAGATAAAATGGATACAAAATGAGTAGTGGAGAAAGGGGACCACAAGAATAGTGTTTGGGAGAGAGGAAAAGTGGGTATTTTGTGAGAGAAAATGGTATCCGCCACAAGCTTGCGACGGATAGTGCCGTTGTAAATAAGAATTTGTGTTGTTTTGATTGCATAAGATGGAGGATGTAATTTTCGTCGCTGTTTCGATTGTGGTACTTGCTACAAAACCACTTTCACAGCCGAGGTTTCATTCTCTTGTTCATTTGTGACGGAACTGTAGCCAATCGTGTAAGGCGAAGAGTCTCCACGACTCTCTTTTTGTTGGTTCAAATCCAACCAGTTCCGATCTTATTGAGGTTTCTGCACCTTTGTGTTTACACATTTTGACTCTTTAGTTCGGTTGGTTGAGAATTGGCATATCAATTAGGGTTTCCAGCAAGCGATTTTCTAACCTTCTGTCGAATTTTTCCTTTATACTGGATGTCAAGAAACCAACTCAAACAAAAGCTTAAGCCGATGGCTGGAGTTCCTTGCTTCGTTTTATATTCTAACACTCCCCCTCACACGAAGGCCCTTTTTTCTTTTTGTGCTTGAAGTGTGGGTGCAGGGGGATTCCCTGGCCTGTTCTGATTATCCACTTTAGAATGGAGGGGGTGGGATCGAACCCGTGACCTTTGGTCACATGGCTCTGATACCATGTCAAGAAAACAACTTAACCAAAAGCTTAAGCCGATGGTTCTTTGATTCGTTTTATATTCTAACACTGGATGATGGCTGATATCGTCATGAGAAATGATAGTAGTAGTTGGTGAACAAATCCGTATCATCTTTGCACATGCACCTTTAATGCATAACCTAGATGAGAAGGTCACAATTCTGTTTTCAATGTGTTACGGTCTGTTATGACATTTCAAGTACGCGAAAATTGGTGTGTTTCTTAGGACATGGAATCGTACTTCTTCTGTTGATGATCTTTATCGTTTTATTGTGGATGTGCATTGATTAAAAAGGCTTTGGTTTGTTTTTTACTTTTCAGTTTTTGTTTTGATAAGAATTCATCATCATGGGAAAGGAAAAGATTCACATCAGTCTTGTTGTTATCGGGCATGTCGACTCTGGCAAGTCCACAACTACTGGTCATTTGATCTACAAGCTTGGTGGCATTGACAAGCGTGTTATTGAGAGATTTGAGAAGGAAGCTGCTGAGATGAACAAGAGGTCTTTTAAGTATGCTTGGGTGCTCGACAAGCTTAAGGCTGAGCGTGAGCGTGGTATCACCATTGATATTGCCTTGTGGAAGTTTGAGACCACCAAGTACTACTGCACTGTCATTGATGCCCCTGGTCACCGCGACTTTATCAAGAACATGATTACTGGTACCTCTCAAGCTGATTGTGCCGTTCTCATCATTGACTCCACCACTGGAGGTTTTGAGGCTGGTATCTCGAAGGACGGTCAGACCCGTGAGCATGCTCTTCTTGCTTTTACCCTTGGTGTGAGGCAAATGATCTGTTGCCTGAACAAGGTATATTTTGCCTTGATTCTTGATACCTGGTGTCAAATACTCACTCCGATTTCTCGTGTTGTTCCCTTTTTATTTTGATACAAGAAATAAATGAATCAATTTGGACCACACAATACATATGACCCCACATGAAATTGATTTTGGACCACACAATCTTGTCCAGGAAAAGCGGAAACATTATTGTTATTAGACCAAAATGGAAAGAGGAACAACACAGAAAACCGGAGGGAGTATATATTACTGCCCCTTTTTTTTTGTAATTTTGTCTTTCTTTGTTTCCGACCCTTGGTTTATTTTATGATACAGATGGATGCGACCACCCCCAAGTACTCAAAAACTCGGTATGAGGAAATTGTGAAAGAAGTCGGTTCATACCTCAAGAAGGTCGGGTACAACCCTGAGAAGGTCCCCTTTGTTCCCATCTCTGGTTTTGAGGGTGACAATATGATTGAAAGGTCCTCCAACCTTGACTGGTACAAGGGGCCAACCCTTCTTGAGGCCCTTGACCAAGTTCAGGAGCCTAAGAGGCCCTCCGACAAGCCCCTTCGTCTTCCACTCCAGGATGTCTACAAGATTGGAGGTATTGGAACAGTTCCCGTAGGTCGTGTCGAGACTGGTGTCATCAAACCTGGCATGCTTGTGACCTTTGGTCCCACTGGTTTGACGACTGAAGTTAAGTCAGTTGAGATGCACCATGAGTCTATGCCCGAGGCCCTCCCAGGTGACAATGTTGGGTTCAACGTGAAGAACGTTGCTGTCAAGGATCTGAAGCGTGGTTATGTGGCCTCAGACTCAAAGAACGACCCAGCCAAGGAGGCAGCCAACTTCATTGCACAGGTCATCATCATGAACCACCCTGGTCAGATTGGAAACGGCTATGCCCCTGTGCTCGACTGCCACACCTCTCACATCGCTGTTAAGTTTGCTGAGCTCGTCACCAAAATCGACAGACGATCAGGAAAGGAGCTAGAGAAGGAGCCCAAGTTCTTAAAGAATGGCGATGCTGGTATGGTTAAGATGATTCCTACCAAACCCATGGTTGTCGAGACCTTCTCAGAGTACCCACCACTAGGTCGGTTTGCCGTGAGGGACATGAGGCAGACAGTTGCTGTGGGTGTCATTAAGAATGTCGAGAAGAAGGATCCCACCGGAGCCAAGGTTACCAAGGCTGCCCTGAAGAAGAAATGAACCGTGCTGTCATCTATCACAGGAAATAACCATTTCAATGGCTATGGCTATAAAGACTTGATTTACAGTGTGTTTGTGTTATGTTTAAGCTCTAGTTTCATGGTTTGCAGTCAAGGGTTGTCTCGAACATCTGGCACCTATTCTCAGAATTGGGTGCTTGATCGTCGATGGCAAGATTTTGATTCGCAGCCTCTGTTATCTTCGTCGTAACCTACTTTTTAAGATTGTCGTACTTATGTCGCGTCGTGTGAGTTGTGAGTCAGTTTAAACCTATATTTAGTGTCTTTAATATAATGAGTTTTATTACAGTGATTTCCTTTTCTTTGTTTTCGTCTTGTTTTTTTTTCCGTGCATATCATGGAAGTTGCTAATCTGCTTCAATAAGGTAAACATGAGGTAGTGGTAATGGTGTATAAAAGGAGATACAGAGACCGTACTGGTTTATCCCGTAATCACTGGTTAAGGTGTTGCTTTGTGACCAGTACGGTTACAGAACGGGATAAACCATTACACCCTGGTGATGAGGCCCTTCCCCGGACCCTTGCTTAGCGGGGGGACTCCATCGTGCACCAGACTGCCCTTTGAGCTTTCTTACCTCTAATCCTCTTATCTTGGGACCTGTGCTATTCGCTCTAGTTCACGCATCAACGATGATTTAGGTCGCTACGTTCATTTAGTGCCTACTTTCATCAGAAGTTCGTTACAATCACGAATCACGTAGTGAGTGACCTGCAACAATTTTTCAATGTACTCCGGACTTGTGTACGATCGTTTTATGAAATTACCTCTGCAAAAAAAATATTGACTTCAACCAAGGATGAACTTTGTACGAGAAAACAACTTTATTCACGTTTGTGGTGGCTGTAATTTCGAAATAATAGCAAAATGCTTAAGAATGTTATTCACTAATGAAGATTTCTATCTCTAAAATAAAAATATGGGAAACGAAAAGCGTGGACGGCAGGATTCGAACCTGCGCGGGCAAAGCCCACATGATTTCTAGTCATGCCCGATAACCACTCCGGCACGTCCACTTTGATGCTCTTTACTCGTGCCAGAGGAATTTAACTAGTTCTGTTTAAAGTCATTTGACATCTACGTGAGTTTTTTTGCTTTTATTTTAATTTGAACACACTTGTAATTTTATGGATTTCCTTTCTTAGGGTAACCTTATCCGTAAGATTTACTAAATTCTTAAGACTACACATCAGTCTTTATTTGACTTATTATTTTTACGTCAGCTTTTAATTGACTTTTATTATTTTTTTAGTGTGAAGATTCAACTCAGACTATATAAATTATCCTTCAGACTTATCCCAAACTATTCACGTGGAATCTGTGGCCCTTTTACTAGCTTGCGAAGATGCCATACGACAAGGTTTTTATCATTTAGATGCGACTTCTGACTGTCTACGCATCGTCTTACAAGCAAATGGATGTGGAAATACTGACAAGGATATCGTATCTACAATTGCCTATCTTTTAAATGTAATTTCTAGATGTAATTGTTTTTCGTTGAGTCATTGTCCTAGATATCTAAACATATCTGCTCATAACATTATTAAGGCAATTATCTGAACAGATCATAAACACCTCTAAAAAAAAGTGACACCACCGGTACAAGAGCCTTATTTAAAGCTAGCATCATTTAAAAAAAGTTAAATCCCAAACATTGCAAGAGATAAGTCAAAGGGCGACTGGCACAAAAATCAGCTTCCCTTCAAAATTTAATGACCAAATCCGGTCGCCCTTTGACCAAAATTTAATAACATAAACGCCAGAATTGGTGACTGAAATAAGTTTATATAAAGAATTTTTTTAGAAAAGTGGTATGTTGAACAGTTGAAGGGTGTACTTATTATCAAGTTTTAACCAAATGTGTTTGATGTGTGGTTGCTCACCTCATCCCTCAACCATGAGGTCCGGGGTCGATCCCTGTCCATAGGAATGGAGCAACATTTTTGTCAGCCTTTTACCTCTTCGTGAGAGCACCCACGACGAGGGGACACTGTTGTCGTGAACACCTCGATTTAAACCAAACAAAATTATCAAGTTTTGTAAACGGTACAAGAAAATGAAACATGCATGGACTTAAAGTTTGAAGATGTCAATAAGTTACCAATACCACGACCTGATCCATGCATGCTATATGACCACTTCAAATCAACTAATAGTTTAACTATCGCAACTATAAATAGATCATTTTACCACCCCAATTTTCATCACAATTTACATACAAACTTCTTCCTTCTAAAGCTAAGTTTAGCAATAATGGCACACCATCATAACACCTTTCTTGTTCTGGCTCTTATGGCCTTCACTTCCTTTCTGGTTTTACATGAAACCGCTAAGAAACCTAGCGGCTTCACTTAGTTTTTTTTAATATATATATAAGGCAAAACAGCTAAGAATCTTAGCGGCTTACCATATTAATACTGTCATATTGTAGTGTACCATGTAAATTTGTTAGAAAATTTTGGAAATTGTTGGAGAAGTCGCTGAGAATTTCAACGGCTTTCTTCTCTTTTTTTTATGAATTTTTTTTTAAAACAAATACAAATATTTGGACGATAACATTTTGATAAAGCCACTAGGTTTCTAAGCGGTTTCATGTAAAAAACGGATAAAAATAAAAAGTGATGACGTGGATAGCATGGACCCAAATAGTTTCAAATGAACGCTAATTACCTAATTATTTTGCTATTTAACGCTAATTAACCCAAAAAAAAAGTTACTTTTCTTGTTGTTTTTTACTATTGGAAAACGAGATGGGAAAGATTATCTTGTTATTATTGTGTGTAACTATGAATACAAAAGGATATATATATACATGATATATCTTATGCTAGTTTTAGGAAAACAGTATACAAAATATACATAAGGTTGATTGTTGCCATGTATGGAGAGAGTATAATATCTTTGTGATATATTCCATACAACAGCTATATTGGAAGCCAACAGCTATATTGGAGTTTCTGATCTTGGGCTTTTCGTGGCTTGTGATAGACGTGGGCCGGGAGTGTTTGTTACCCCCCGCAAGTTGGTGCATGGATGAACGATGTACCTAACTTGGATAGCAACTCGTTGAACGAAGTACGGCCCAAAGCCTTGGTGAAAATATCGGCCAGCTGACTTTTTGTATGAACGTAGCTTGGGCATATAGTACCTTTAATGACTTCATCCCGAATAAAATGACAGTCAACTTCGATGTGTTTCGTTCTCTCATGGAAGACGGGGTTGCGAATGATGTGGAGCGCGGATTGGCTATCACACATAAGAGAGATAGGTAAAGAATGAGTGATGCCAAGCGAGCCTAAGAGGCCTTTGAGCCATTTGAGTTCGCAAGTGGTATAAGCAATGGCACGGTATTCGGCCTCAGCGGAGGATCGAGACACGGTTTGTTGTTTCTTCGTTTTCCATGAGATGGGAGAGTCCCCAAGGAAGACGATATAAGCACTTAAGGACCTTCGACTTGTGGGACAACTTGCATAATCAGCGTCACAGTAAGCCCGTAGTTGTAACGAACCCGTGGAGCTAAAGAAAAGACCTTGGCCGGGCTGATTCTTGAGATAGCGAACAGCCTGTTGGGCCGCGTGCCAGTGGTCGTGGTTTGGGGCGTGCATGAATTGTGCTAAAATATGAACACAATAGGTGAGTTCGGGCCGGGTGATGGTGAGGTAGACGAGGCGCCCCACGAGACGGCGATACGGTTGTGGGTCGGGTAAAGGAGCGGCGGTGGATATGGCGAGCTGGTGGTTGGGTTCGATCGGGATTGTTTGCGGTTTTGAGCCGAGAAGGCCTGCCTCCGTTAATATATCCAAGGCGTATTTTCTTTGTGATATAAAAATACCGGATGAGTTTCGCGCGATTTCGAGCCCAAGAAATATTTGAGTGGACCGAGGTCCTTCATGTGGAAGCATTGGATGAGATATGATTTGAATTGTTGAATTTTCGCGGGGTCGTTGCCACAAATGGTCGTCGACGTAGATTAGAACATGGATCTCGGTGTTGAGTTTGGTAAAGGTAAATAAGGAGTGGTCGTATGGATTTTGATGGAAGCCATAGTTAGTGAGGGACATGGCTAGTTTTGAGTACCAACAACGTGGAGCTTGTCGGAGACCATAGAGGGATTTGCGTAGACGACAGACCTGGCCTTCCTTATTTTTATCAAAGCCCGGAGGTATTTTCATATAGACCTCTTCGGTTAAGTCGCCATGTAAAAAGGCGTTATGGACATCCATTTGATGGAGATCCCAATTCTTGATGGCAGCTATGGCGAGTAGGGTGCGGACCGTAACAAGTTTAACAGTGGGGGCGAATGTTTCATTGTAATCAATGCCCTCTACTTGGCGATTACCCATTATGACCAAGCGGGCTTTGTATCGTTCGATGGATCCGTCGGCGTGGTATTTAATCTTGTATACCCATTTGCACCCGATGGCCTTTTTGCCTTTGGGCAAAGTTTGAAGTGTCCAAGTGTTATTGGATTCGAGGGCGTCAAGTTCCTTTTCCATGGCGGTGCGCCATTCCGGTACCTGCATAGCAGAAAAGAAAGTAGTGGGCTCGTGATGTTGAGTCACGGCCGAAAGGAAGTTGCGGTGTTTCGAGGAGAACTTATCACAATTAATATGTTTAGAGATAGGAAAAGGTGTACCTGACGTGGCGGTTGGTGTGGCGAGAGCTTGGTGTGACGGCCGAGTTGTTTGTTGTACGTAACCACGAAGTCGGGAGTTGGGAATTTTTGGTCTATGCCCCCGCCCCATTTCGGTATTTGGGGCTGCAGTGGTGGTCTCGGTAGGACGTGGGCCAGGAGAGGACGCGGCCTCTGGTATTGGCCCAAGTTCGGGTATTGGGCCTTCTTCAGGTGAGGGGTTAGTGGGAGTCTCTTGATTGGACTGGCAGTTTGGGCTGGAAAGACCCTCACAACTTGGGCCAGACTGAAGAGACTGACGTGAAGATTGAGTTGAAGAATGGTCAGCGAGGGTAGGTTCAGAAACAGGGGTCTGATGGTCATGAGTATCCGAGTCGGTGTCACGGGAAGCATGGAACATGGAAGGCGGTTGGAGAAGGTGGTCGATGGTGTTGTCCTCGATGAAGTGATCGGGAGGGCTGGTGTCGTGGAGGTTAAGAGAGTGATAGGGAAAAACATTTTCGACGAACACGACATCGCGGGAGTCAAAGTATAGGCCAGAGTCGAGGTCATATAGGTGCCAGCCCTTCTTACCAAAAGGATAGCCGAGGAAAACACATTTTCGGCTTTTGGAGGCAAATTTGTCACGTGTGCGATTAATTGTTTTAGCATAGCATAAGCATCCAAAAGTTCGTAAATAGTCGACGTTGGGCTTGGTGTTGTAAAGCATCTCATATGGAGTTAGCCCATTTAACAATTTTGATGGTGTACGATTAATAACATGGACTGCGGTGAGTATGGACTCTCCCCAAAAATGAATAGGTAATTTTCCTTGAAAAAGTAAGGCCCGAGCCACATTTAGTATGTGGCGGTGTTTGCGTTCGACCCGGCCATTTTGTTGAGGGGTGTCAACATTCGAGGTTGGGTGAAGCATGCCATTGGTGTTAAAATACGGAATAAGACAAGTAAATTCGGTTCCATTATCACTTCGGAGAATTTTAACCTTTTTATCATATTGACGCTCAACCATAGCAAAGAAATTTAAAAGTTTTTGACTAGTGTCACTTTTACGACGTAGTAAATAAACCCAAGTAGAGCGGGAAAAATCGTCGACGATGGTTAAAAAATAGCGTGACCCACAAGAACTAGTTTCGGTGTAAGGTCCCCATAGGTCACAGTGAATTAAATCAAACGGGTGTGCGACTTTATTCATACTTAAAGAAAAACGATCACGAGTTTGTTTAGCACGTAAGCAAATGTCACAAGTCCGACTATGAAAAGAACTAGAAGTACGAGATGAATTTAAAAACGGTAAATAAATATTAATGTCGGTGGAAGGATGCCCCAACCTTCGATGCCATAATTCGTTTTGGTCATGAAGACCCACCGTGTAGGCTCGAGCTTCATTTTTCCGCACACCAGATAAAAAATAGAGGCCGTCACTTTGCTCACCCGCACCAATCACCATCCTCGAGGTACGGTCCTGAATAAGACAAAGTGTGTGAGTGAATTGAATCGTTAAGGTATCGTCGCGCAATAAACAAGAAACGGAAATTAAATTACAATTTAAATTGGAGGCAAATAAAACATCTTTTAAAACTAGATGGGAACCTAAATGAATGTCCCCAGACTTTGTAGCAATAGTCAGATCCCCGTTGGGGAGGCCTACCGAGCAAGGTTCAATATGTCGAATATTGGTGAAATGAGAAATAGTCCCCGACATATGTCGAGACGCACCAGTATCGATTATCCAATTTAAAGAGGAGATATTACCAGAAAGACGGTCATCGGTGGAATTGCGAGTGTGCCATAACTGTGAGAGTTCCTGGGCCTCTGTCGGAGTCAGCTTTGAAAAATCCAGGGACTGAGAGGCAGCAACAGTAGCGGCAGCAGGTCCAGAAACCGAGGATCCCCCCCCCCCCCCCGTCACAGCGTGAGCCCGAGCTTGCGTACCTGTACCGGTGGAATTGGACCCTCCACCGCGAGTGCGACTATCCGGAACAACAACCGGTGTAGATGAATTGTCACGAGGAAGGTAAATACGGTCCCTAGGTCGATCACCCCACCATTCTGGAAAATCCCTAGTGACTCGAAAGCAAGAAGTGACAGTGTGACCGTTACGGTTACACGCGGAACAATGGGGTCGAGTCTGGTCAGATTTTTTAGTGGACCGAGACTCACTGCGAGAGTCACGACCTCCTGGAGGATTTTTGTGGTAAACCCGAGCCGCATAAGCCATAGGTTCAGGAATAGGAACGGGTTTGGCTTGAGTAAGAGTACGAACTCCTTCCTCTTGTTTGAGTCGGTTATAAATTTGATTAAGAGAGGGAAGGGGTTCGGTACCAATAATATGGGTTCGAGCAACTGAGAAACGGGAGTCGAGGCCCATAAGAAATTGACGAGTACGTTTTCGATTTCTACGAGTAATTAAAGTGCCAGAGAGATTACACTTACAGCCCAAACAGTCACAAGATGGAGGAGAATCAGATTCAGCAAGATCATCCCATAGCTTCTTGAATCGACCATAGTAAGCCATGATGGTTTCTGATGGGCCCTGTTTACAGGCGGATATGGCAGAGTCCAATTCATAGAGCCGAGCCTCGTTGACTTGAGCAAAACGAGCGCGGAGATCGTCCCATAGCGGTTTGACTTCGTCACGATAGGAGATGGTGGAACGAAGGTCCTTCTCAATGGAGTTAAGGATCCAAGAGACAACCATGGCATTCACGGAGTACCAATGACCAATGTCATCGGAATCGGGGTCGGGTTTGGGAACTGTCCCAAGAATAAACTCGAGTTTGTTTTTAGCCCGAAGCGCAAGGCGAAGGGCTTTCGACCATTCTTCGAAATTGTCTTCATTGAGGAGGATATCGGTAATATGAAGGCGAGGATTGTCGTTGGTGAAAATTGACAGTGGAGTGATTTTTTTTCGAATTCGCGTCTAAAGTTTAATTTGGTTCTTTGTAGTGTTTCTCAATGGCCTGTTTTGCAAGAATCCAATGGAAGCAACACGTGAAGACTTCTTCTTCAAAGGACTAGACGTACCGAGAAAGCCTAACAAATTAGGAGTGAATGTGACAATGGTTACAGTAATGCAAGTACCTGGGCCCAACACCCTTGGTATATCCTTGGCTAGGATCGACTTTACACCATACGGACTCAATCCCCCACACACCCACCCTCGCGCAACTGAGGTCTTGACGGTCATGGAAGGAACCCTCTATGTCGGGTTTGTGACATCCAACCTTGCAAACGGAGGAAACAAATTGTTCACTAAGGTTTTAAACAAAGGAGATGTTTTCGTGTTTCCACAGGGCCTCGTTCACTTTCAATTTAATGTTGGTAATACTCCGGCTGTGGCTTTTGCTGGGTTGAGCAGCCAAAACCCCGGAGTTGTGACGATTGCCAACGCGGTGTTTGGATCACAACCACCTATCTCAGTCGATGTTCTAGCCAAGGCCTTCCAGTTGGATGCTAACGTGGTCAAGTTTCTTCAGTCTCAATTTGGGGCGAGCTCATAATTTAAGTATCGACTACAAGACACTATTATTATAGTTATACTATCTAACTTTGGATTAATGTATTGTAATAAATAAGAATATTGAAATATGTAGTAATTCAATGTGTAATAAATACAAAGTGCGGAGTAAGAATTATTGAGATATATAATACGGAGTAAAATAGTACGTGTTTGAATTTACGATTTTATGTACACACATATGTTTTCTAAATGATTTTTTTTCTCGATAATTATAGGTATGGACAAAGTCACAAAATAACCAATATATAGCCTTAAAAACTATAACAGTGATCAAGAAATGAAAACATACATAAAGTCTAACAGATAAATAAGCTAAAAAAATCATTAAATCATGATCATGGATTGAATGAATACCACGACTCCATGAAATGAGCAAGTCAACAAATGCGTATAAGGAATATATTATTATGCGGTTATCCTGGGTACGAATCTGCTAGGGGATGAGACTTTGTCACATGTCTTCCAGTGAAGGTAACCCTTTGGATTGAACTTATTTGGTACGTGGTGATTAGCATGGTATTGTTGCGTGTCCGGAAGGATCAAACCTGCTAGTCATGGAAAAAAATATATTATGGGTATCATAATATTATCATTTAGGATATTTAGGAGTAGTCTTGGAGTATCTTCTAGAAACGGTTTACTACATAATATAACGGATTCATGCCTTTGTACTAGATAAACAAGAGATTCTAAAGTTTTCTTGCCTAAATGTTTTTCTCTATATTCGACTTGAGGCTTCATTATATCATATTTTTAACTGGTCATACCGATTAATTTCATACAATAAATAATTCTATATGTTTAAAAGAGATGATATATTTTCAATTTGCATAGACATATTATATGTATGGTGATATCGAAATATTCTACTAGCTAGTTAAGAGTATTCATAAATTGTTTACTTCTAAAACGAAAATAAACTTTACATATAATATATTTTTTCTTAAACTTTAACTTGATATCTACCTCTATTGTACTACGTTTATACATATAGTACATACTACGTAAATATTTAAATTTTGATTTATTTTTCAATTTAACATATAAGTATATATAATTACAAGAAGATTTCTAACGCATATTTTATCTGATTAAATTATTAAGATCGTCACTCATTACTTAATGTTTATTTTACGTTTTTAGAGGATAGAATGATATTTTTGAAAGCAAAGTTAACAAAATAGTCTCAACAATAACGACGACAATAATCATATAGAGTAAAAGTGTTGAACCTTCTCTTTTCTACCTCTTAATACAAAATGTTATTAATAGTAAATTTCATAATTAAATGTCCACTGAAATTAAATAATACTTCGTATTAGTATAGTAATTATATTCTCGAATATGCATATCTACAAAACTGCGCGTTAAATCTAGACTAGTTAATAATAAGCAGTACATTATATTGTCTTACAGTTGGGATTTTGCAAATAATACCAAAATGCCTCGGGAAAAAAGAGGAAAAAAGATCATTTAAACAAAATAAGTGCAAAATCGTGGACGGCAGGATTCGAACCTGCGCGGGCAAAGCCCACATGATTTCTAGTCATGCCCGATAACCACTCCGGCACGTCCACTTTGTTGGTTCTAATTTGGTATTGTTTGTATTTAAACCTGAGAACATAAGTAATTTGTCTGTATTGCAATCTTTTATTTTGAGTTTGAACATATATGTTAGATCTTTTTATCCATTCCATGTAACACTCATATTTATATAAGATGGTTTTATATAAGTATTGATTTAAAACCACAAGTTATTTGATTTAAAATTTTAAATATATCCCTATAACTACTCACGGTAAATTACTCTGGATTTATATGATACTCTCTCTCAACCTTATTCATGACTCAAAATAAAGACAAAGTTTTATAATTTTCGAAACGAGTTTGTTATGTATCACTACAAGAAAATTTGATTCGGGTGACAGAAAAAGGCGATTGAATAGAGTAGTCGCCAAATTGGCGACGGAAAAAAACTCAGCGAGTGAAATCAGTCGTCAATATGGCGACTACCAATTTTTCCCAATTTTCCACCCACCGACAATATTGGGCGACTAGAAAGCCTATTTGGCGACTAATTTCAGTCGCCAATTTGCACTTTCAATCGCCAATTCGTATACAAACAAAGCAGCTCCTTCCTCTTCACTAAACACAAACTCTGAAAATCAAAAACACCCGACCGACGACACACATCCAATTTCCGTCACCACCCCTAACTTGCACCACACCACCACCACCACCACCGGATTCCGTCCGTCACCAAGGTTACGTTCATTGCTCTTGCTCTTTCCTTCATTCAATTAAATCAAGGTTTGAATGTTCTTTTAATTCAATTCCAATTTTTAGTTTGATTGTTAATGTTTTGTTTTGTAGATTTAGTGATTGTAGTACGTTATTAAGATTGTCTTAGCGTATTAGGTTGTACTTAATTAGGTTGTAATAGCCAATTAGGATGTAAATTAGATAAATTAGGGGTTATGATTTATATGAAATTATTATAAGACGATGTTGTTAGCATATTGATGTTAGATAATTAGATTAAAGTAGCTTATTAGCATTTTAATTAGATTGTAGTAGTTTATTAGCGTGTTAGTTAGTGTGTAAAAGGATGTTGTTATGTTTTTAATTGTACAGTTTGTTGTATTTTGTCGATTAAGACGATGTTGTTAGTCTTATTGATATTATTATGCTTTAATTGTTATTTAATTAGGGCTAAATTGGGGATGGTCGGGGTACAGGAACGGATGGTCTATGGGACCGGACATGCTCATGGTGTCTTTTTCAAAGCACCGGTTAGAAGGTCTTCGTATGAGCCGCGATAAACCTATAAGGCGGTTGTTGTAAGTCAACTACAATTGCAACTTGATCAAGTAAGAAGGGCAAATGCAGAACATATTAAGTCTATACCCGTTTCTGTATCCGTTCTAGTGCTAACTACTTCACTAACCAAGTTGTACATATATATGTTGCCAAAAAATGAGACAGAGTCGTGAACTAAATTGTCAAAATTACTTTCCCAAAGTCCAGAGTCTTTACTAACTACAATTAAGGACTTATTCTCAGATAAAAATTCAAAAAGTTCAATAAACCAAATCATCAAAAAATGGTGCTCAACTGCTAATTCTTTACCAACTGCTCAAAGTAATGTCTTTCGGTTAAAGTTTACTTATCGATCGCGTTACTGGTTTGTGAACCGTTATTACTCTATCTGCCCTTATATTGTCAAATTGTATATAACTTGTAAATATCCAAGGGAATACACAAATGAGATTATACATTCAGATCTATATGAGGATCGTACATCTAATACAAGTTTAATTAAGTTTATATGTAATTTTTTTCGAGGTTTTAACAATTTTTTCTTGCACTATAATTTTCTAGCATTAAAATTAAAATCTTTGGGTTTTATACATATTTTTTTTTTGAGTTTCTATATAATGTTTTGATTTACAATTTTGTTTATAAGGATGCTCAAATTCTTTTCAATATAAAGCACCTCTATTCAAATCTAATCTACCACTTTACTTTTTCACATTTGCCAACGCGTGTTTTACGCGGTAAATATCGTTAACTACCTATTTGCGAAAATTATAAAAGTTAGATATTTTTAATGTTCTCGTAAAGACGAATCAAACAAAATCCCACATGAATATATTTTAACTTGTACATTAATCGGAAATTGAAATTGAATGTTAACTTGTGAATAGTGTGTAAAATTGAAAGTGGTAGAGTTGTATCGGATTATATTTTCACTCTACCGATACGAGATATCGCCCGAGAAATCACCGAGATTCATCGTGATTCGCCCGCAATGGCTAGTTAAGGTCCGGTTATACCGTTACCGCGACTGCGATCGATACCGAGATTTAAAACCACCAAGAATACAATATCATTTTATTTAAAACAACACCAAATAAAGTTAGGTTACAAAATTTGAACATGTCAATATGTTACAAACTTGCAAGAGTTGCAACATACGACCTGGCCAATGCTATATGTGCCTGCATGACCACTTCAAATTAACAATAGTTTAACAATTACCAGCTATAAATACATGATTTTACCCTTGCAACGTATTATCCAAACTACAACTCATCAATAACTTCTTCCTTCTAAAGCTAAGTGTAGCAACAACTAAAACTCTTGTAACCTACAATGGCATACACTAACACCCTTGTTCTTCTCATACTTATGGCCTTCACTTCCTTTCTGGCTTATGCTACTGATCCAACCCAGCTTCAAGATTTCTGCGTCGGGGTTAACAACCCTAACCAAGCACGTACGTCTTCTCTTTATATACTTCATGTTACTTTTGTTGATTTTTGTCATACTGATATCTACGGAACAGGAATTGACAATTGTTAAACCATATCGAATCGTCTTCGCTTTTTTAATAGAATATTTTGACCTTGATCAGTGTCTGGGTTACTCCGGAATTTCTAAAAAGATAAGGCAGTGTCCCAAGATGCAAAATCAGAAATATTTTATGAAGATTGTTAATGATTTTAGATGCAGAATATGACGAAATTTTTCTGTAAAAAATTTTCATCAGACTTTGAGGCATATATATTATATAGGCAGGGTTAGATTAGGGGAACGAATTTTGCTAAACAATGCAACTCTTGAAATTTCGTTTAATTGCATTCTTTGAATATTCAGTGATAAATTCTTATCAGTACGTGAATTTAATTTCCGCTACAGTTATTCGTCCAATAACTATTCCGTAATTCCGTAAATAATTAAGCGTACACTTCGTACTTCCCGAACTTATTTTATTTAGAAAATCACTCATCTAAAACAATATTAATTACGCAAAAATAAACCAGTAATTATACTTAAATCACCAACAATTTTTTGTACTCGAATTTGGGGCTAATGTTATGTTTCATTGCAGTGTTTGTGAATGGCATGTTCTGCAAGAATCCAATGGAAGCAAAGCCCGAAGATTTTTTCTACAAAGGACTAGACGTACCGGGGAAGCTTAACAAATTAGGAGTGAATGTGACAACGGTTACAGCAATGCAAGTACCCGGGCTCAACACCCTTGGTATATCTTTGGCTAGGATCGACTTTGCACCATACGGACTCAATCCACCTCACACCCACCCTCGCGCAACTGAGGTCTTGACTGTCATGGAAGGAACCCTCTATGTCGGGTTTGTGACATCCAACCTTGCCAACGGAGGAAACAAATTGTTCACTAAGGTTTTAAACAAAGGAGATGTTTTCGTGTTTCCACAGGGTCTCATTCACTTTCAGTTTAATGTTGGTAATTGTCCGGCTGTGGCTTTTGCTGGGTTGAGCAGCCAAAACCCTGGAGTTGTGACGATTGCCAACGCGGTGTTTGGATCACAGCCACCTATCTCGGTTGATGTTCTGGCCAAGGCCTTCCAGTTGGATGCTAACGTGGTCAAATTCCTTCAATCCCAGTTTGGGATGAGCTCATAATTTAAGTATCGACTATAGGGCACTATTATGATAGTCGATCATAAACTCATATTATACTAATACTCCACTATTTAAGTTTTGATCAATGTAATAAATAAGAATAATACTAATGTAGTAATTCAGCTCATAATTTAAGTATCGACTTGATCGAGTGTTTTTATTTATGTATGTACTACATATGTATCTGTTTTAATTTATAGCCAACATAAAATAGCCTTATAAATTATAAGTCATCAACAAATAAAACATATATACAAAAGGTCCAACAGATAAACAAGCTACAAAATCATGATCATAGACGATCTCTAGATATCAGAATGCAATTGAAACACCGCAAGTTCGCGACTAACGAGATCCGCACGTCAACAAACAGGTGATAAAAAAAAACTCTAGAGGCTTTGTGTAAAAATAATTATGTAGTGTGCGGTATTCACGCTTCCGCACAACACGGGAAAATTGAATGAGATGAGTACATCAACCTATGTTATTATGTGTGTAATCCTGATGGTTTTGGAAAAACAATAAAATTGAAACGTGGACGGCAGGATTCGAACCTGCGCGGGCAAAGCCCACATGATTTCTAGTCATGCCCGATAACCACTCCGGCACGTCCACTTTGTTGTTGCTTGCTTTGTATTTTGCTTTTGTAAACGTTACAAGGTGCAATTTATTGATGTTGAAATCTTTTATTTTTGGTTTGAACTTTGAACATCTGGCAGAGCTTTTTAGTCTAAGAAGAGAAGGTTTTATACAAATATTATTTCAATTTTCACATGCAATTCACTTGAAATGGTATAAAAACGTGTTTAGTTGGCTTGGAAGAGTTTGTAATTTGCATGGATATGCTATTTTAATCTTGTTTATTTTATATAAATATAAATTTATTTTGCTATTATAAATAAATATAAATTCTAAAGTTAATTTTTCTATTTATTAAATATCAAGTTATTTATCTTTATAAATAAAGTTTAAAAAAAGCAACAAAATCTCTCTACTTCTTATGAAACAATTTCAAATTATAAATGTAATTGTCGAGTTTTAAACTCATAATTAAGTTTTTGAACTTGGATTTAAATTATTATGTGCAATTAGCACAAGTGATGTAAAGAAGTCAATTGGCCGAGTAGCTGTTATAGTACATTTTTTTGTTAGATAAATATGAGTTTCTAATTTCTAACTTATAACTTATTACTCTGACTAATTATGGAAAAAAATTATACTTCGTATATAATACAAACTATTACGATAAAAAAATAGCACTAAAATAGCAAAATTGCACGGGCTATTCAATCGTTAAAAATTACTTTCATTAATCGCCGTTTTTTTCTGGACTTTGTTTTTTTTAAGTTTATTTTTGGTATGTCTTATTTTTGGAAAGTTTTCCGGAAAGTTGGTTTTTAGAAAAAATAATTCGAAAATCCCCTATGTTGGGCGAAATTTTTTTCGGCTTTTTATTATTAATTTAATTTAATATCGTAAATTGTCAATGGTAGTTTATTTTATTGTTTGATACCTTATTATTTTAAATTGTTTAAAATAATACTCCCTCCATTTTTTTTATATCACCCCATTTCTTTATACACGTTTGCCAATACTCATTTTGTTTCGATTATATATTTAGCTACATACTACTAAAAATTATAAAATTTTGATATTCTTAATCCTCTTATCAAGACAAATTTAAAAAGATCTCACATGAATATATTTCCGTGAACGGATTGAGAAAAAACCGACGTTGAATACTCGACTGTGAATAGTGCCAAAAAGGGGAATAGGGTGATATAAAAAAATGGAGGGAGTAGTAGATTAATTCACTATATACGATATTTTGAATTATTCTTGTATTATTATATATATGTATGACATATATAATTGGTTTTGTGGTACGGAAATTTTCATCTATTATAAATTTTTAAAAGGTGGTTTGGATAAATATTTTGCATCGTGAATGTTTTATATTTATATTGTTGATGATTGCATATTTTTCGATGAATGTATTTTTAAGCGTTGAGAATGTATTGTAATCTAGTGTGACCTTAATTTTGATTGTTTTTTCGTTATAAAGTCCAAGTATGGCCTAAGTCGTAGAAAACATAAATCAAATCGGGTTAAAGGAAATTGAGTCCATAAGCTTGCTCCGAGTGAGTGACTCAGTAAGGAACAAAGATACTATTTAAAAACGTTGCTAGAAAATGAGACCGAGTCATCAATTAAATTGTGAAAACTACGCATCCAAAGTCCAAGAGTCTTTACCAAATACCAACTATTATTAAGGACTTATTCCAAAAGTTTATTCAATCAAATCACTAGAAGTTGGTCCTCAAGTGTTAATTCATTGGATGAGTTCAATTATTATTATTTTTTTAAGAATAGAATTATTCATAAATCTAACTAGTTCCAAAGATCGTTGACAAATTACTTGTGCCCTTTAAAAGAACAACGTTACGAACCATCAACGAACTAGTCTTAGCGATATTATTGATGAAACTAAACCACGAATAAATGACAAAACCCCGAAATAAGGGACGGGAAAACGATTCTCACCAAAAAGGAGACTTTTATTGAATAGATTATAGATAACCATACTATTAATTGAAATTTGATATAATTTTGGGGCTTATCATCGATAATGAATGAAATTAATGAATATAATTTGATATCATTTACGCTCAATGTTGTCCACTTATCAATTAGTAATCGGTCCGGTCCTCTTTCCTTAATTTTTATTACAAAATCAAAGGATAAAAATTGTCCGAGGCGAAAAAAGTATTAAACAAAACTATATTTTTACGTTTGGTTAAGTTTTTAGAATAATTAATTAGCTTATTTAATAATGTTTGTCACTAATAAGTGTATCAAGTATCAACCCTTCGAATAAATATACACATAACTTTATTTTTATCAAACAATTAAAGTTTCTTGTTGAGCATTTTTGTTTGTGTCCCGAGTATTTCCGAATAATTTCATGTAGGCTTGTATTTACTAGTGATTTGGAGTGAAGTTGATGGCTCGTTGAGCGAGTTATACTGCCCTGTTCTTTTCGGTTGAAACGAGCTAAACCGAATTAAGTGGAGTAGAGTATAATTGAATTAAATGGAGTTGAACTGAGTTGAAGTGAATTCAGTTGAATCAAAAGTTGATTTTGTGAAAAGATTAACTGAACATAATTGATTGAACGTAAATAAAATTAACGGAATACAACCAAACAAAATTGAAAGGAGCTAAAATTAAGCCAGAAAAAACAGAGCCTTGTATAATTATACTTACACAGGCATAAACACAAAATATATGATTTTGGAATATTAAAAAAGTTTACAATTTTAGAGACAGTACTTATTATAATAGGGATCAAACAGATGTCATCATTAACCTTTCAAGTCACTTAGACGGACATGACAAACAAATTTAATGTCTTTCGGTTAAAAATTACGATGGTACTATGAATCTTTTTTTTTTTCTATCCACCCTTTAATCATCAATCATTACGAGTACTTCATGTCAAAAAAAAAAAAAAAAAAAAAATCATTACGAGTACTTATTTATCACCTAGGTAGCACCAAAACGAACATGGACACGGACACGAACACGGGACACAGAATCCATGAAATTTAGGACACGGGACACGGCATTGAAATATAGTAAAATATATATTTTATAGTTATAAATAACGTATAATTTTATTTTTATAATGTATTTAAAGCTAAATCTAAATAAGTTAAGGTACAATTCGACCTTCATTATAACTAAAATTTCATTTTTTAATCGATCTTGTTTAAAATTTTATTCCTCGTCTACACTATAATATATTTAGTCATATGTCCAACGAGTATTAGGTGTCCGATTATTGGACACGGGACGGCTAATTAAGAAAAGTGTCCGTACTACTTAGTTTATCACATCCTTGACAATAAAATCCCGTATATACGTGTACGACCGAGTACAACATCAAACAAATTAAAAGAAACCAAATAAACTAAAGTTGGATTAAAAAGTTTGAACTTGTCAATAAGTAAATACGACCTCGCCAATGCAATATGTGCATGACCACTTCAAATTAACAATAGTTTAACAATTACCAGCTATAAATACATCATTTTAGCCTTGCTAATTATCATCCAAACTACAACTCAATAACTTCTTCCTTCTAAAACCAAGTACAGAAATAACTTTAAAACTTATAGTAACACCAAGAATGGCGCACCATCATAACACCTTTGTTGTTCTGGCTCTTATGGCCTTCACTTCCTTTGTGGCTTATGCTACTGATCCAACCCAACTTCAAGATTTCTGCGTCGGAGTTAACGACCCTAACCAAGCACGTACGTCTTCTCTTTAAATATGTTTTTTTTTTGTTTCTGATGACGAGGGGTTGAATCCTCCGAGCCCATGTATTCCCGCACCACCACATAGACCATGTAAGTCACCCCTTTGGGGATGCAGTGGCCAAGTGGTCATCGGTCCAGCTGGTAGTCGAACCTGAAATCTCTCAACTCCTACATTTCTACAAGCTTTAAGGTTTAACCAGTTACCACTGAACTAACACCACTTGATTCTCTTTATATATGTTATTCGTCTTACTTTTATTGATTTTTTGTACTCGAATTTGGGGCTAATGTTATGTTTCTTTGCAGTGTTTGTGAATGGCATGTTTTGCAAGAATCCAATGGAAGCAACACCCGATGATTTTTTCTACAAAGGACTAGACGTACCGGGTAAGCTTAACAAATTAGGAGTGAACGTGACAACGGTTACAGCAATGCAAGTACCTGGGCTCAATACCCTTGGTATATCCTTGGCTAGGATCGACTTTGCACCATACGGACTCAATCCACCACACACCCACCCTCGCGCAACTGAGGTCTTGACTGTCATGGAAGGAACCCTCTATGTCGGGTTTGTGACATCCAACCTTGCAAACGGAGGAAACAAATTGTTCACTAAGGTCTTAAACAAAGGAGATGTTTTCGTTTTTCCACAGGGTCTCATTCACTTTCAGTTTAATGTTGGTAATACCCCGGTTGTGGCTTTTGCTGGGTTGAGCAGCCAAAACCCCGGAGTTGTGACTATTGCCAACGCGGTATTTGGATCACAGCCACCTATCTCGGTTGATGTTCTAGCCAAGGCCTTCCAGTTAGATGCTAACGTGGTCAAGTTTCTTCAGTCTCAGTTCGGGATGAGCTCATAATTAAGCAACGATTGCAATATACAAGACACCATATTATAATCATACTATCTAAATTTGGCTAATGTAATGAATAAGTACTACTGAGATTTATAAAAGTAATTGAGTTATTTATATTTGAGGTATTCTACGATGTATCCCCGTGTTTTTCGGTTTCTATGTTATACCCTTACATTTTATAATTTCTATGATATACCCTTAAATTTCTTACTTATTCTCCATAATGATCTCCTTCAATTCTTCAATTACTTTATCACTATAAAAAGTCGTAATTTGACCTTTATTTTGACTCGTAAAAGTAGCATCACCATTCTATATAGAGAGTATCACAAATAACTTTAAATAAGTACGAACTTCTATTAAAAACATATGTTACGAAACATGAAATAATAACAACAATTTGATGAAATTGAGTTAGATTTGTATACTATTTGGTTGGTTAATGGTAATTCGGCGAAATAATAAGTAAATGAGTAGGTTATCGAATAATTGAAATGTTAAATAGACGAGTAATTGATAAATTAATAAATTAAGCTAGCAAAGCCAATAAATAAGGTCAGTGTATGGACTAATGTATAGAGATTAAGGACATACCATATAATTTAAAAAATGTAGGGGTACAACATAGAAAATTGAAAAACTCGAGGGTACACCGTAGAATATCCCTTTATATTTCGAGTAACCGGGTATCATCTACACAGTATCTGCTCTGTTCTCCGAATTGTTGTTTTATAGCCATCAAACAACCATTGAGAAATCGGAATGAAATCAAAGAGCTGCATCAAAATACTGCTATATATACAAATTTAAAACGTTCATTAACCATGAGTTCTACATCAAAAGGCATCATACATTGGAAGTTTATACTCTTAGTAAACATGTATTCTACCTAACCATAGTCTAGTGGTAACTGAGTTAAACATTAAAGCTTGCAGAAATGCAGGAGTTGAGAGGTCTCAGGTTCGATTACAAGTTGGGGCGATGATCACTTGGCCACTGCAGCCCCAAAGGGGTGGCTTACATGGTCCATGTGGTGGTGCGGGAATGTGGGCCCGGGAATTAAACCCCTCGTCATCAAAAAAACATGTATTCGACCTCATAATCGTAAACTATTTCTGAGAGCTGCATCGGAAAACTACTCTAGTATACTAACTCGTAACCTGACTTGAACCCGATAAAAGATCTCAAAACAAGGGACTAATAACCTTCAAGTCCTATGTCAATCAACTCAAAGTCGGTTTCCCGTGCACAAACATATCCAAGTATCGAACTTGTCATGGCTCAATTTAGTGACTCCTTGCGCAAACAGTGCTCATAGTGTGAGCATTAGAAGGTCTCCAAGCCGAAGCGGTGAGTAAACAAAGGTCCTTCCACCCAAGCTTAAGCGTACCCTTATCCTCAACCAAAGTATACCCATCACAGGGGAACATCCCTAGCAGCAATGTCGCTTGAGCAGCGGCATTGCCAGCCAATGAAGTCCCTCGGAAACCAGACTGTTGTAGCTTTTCCCTCCAGCTACCGAATTTTGACTCTCCTGTCCTAGACGACCCACCTGCTGCGAGAACATTTCGGATCTCCCTAGACAGAAGTTGTTGTTCCACTACGTGTCTCTCTTCGCTTTCCTCGTCGTAGCTAGCGCCTAGGGAGTCAAAGAGGGCCGAATAGTAGTGAACCGCCTCCACGAATCTTCCTAGGAAAGTGCCTGTTTGGCTTAGGTCTTGCTCGACTATTGTTACCACCTTTGGTGCTAATCTGCAAACATGTTCATTCATCATTTACAATGCCACAAATGTTATACGCAATCCAAGTTTTACAGTAGCATCGACAAGACTGTTTTGCCTTGTGTGCGACATGACACGGTTTAAGCCAACACTTGAACACACACTCATGTCGTCTGTTGACACCTCCAACCAATTCCCGGCAACAATTTTAACATCACGCATGCCCAGCCTAACTAATGGGGCATACTACTTTTATTTTGTAAATCATTTACGTATATAATGCCCAATTTCAGCGCCACCCTCTCAGAATAATCGGGGACCCTAATAATAAGGGTGCATGTGAGAGGGTGGCGCCGAGATTAGACGGACGCTATATCTAATAGGAATATTAATAATAGTTGGGCCTCAATCATAAGTTTTTGTAAAGATGGTTCATCTATCATGGTACCAGAGCTAGTATGACCGAAGGTCACGAGTTCGAATCCTGGCAACCTCAAAACCACTCGAAAATTCACGAAGTGAAAACCCGCACACGGTAGGGGGCCTGTGCAAAAAGATGGTCCATTTATCAATATCATTATCCTTTTTTCTGTTTTGGGTTAATTGTCTAACTTTTTTATTATGATAGATTTTAATGTGTATATTCGCCCAACAATGACTCTCTCATTTCGTAATTTTGTGTGAAAATTTTACGTAAATAATTGACCGGAACAAAAATAGTACAAAGTATCATAATTGCAAACCGCACACACAACTACACAGAACCCGAGAACAACGCTAACAGATCCTCTTCATTACTTTTTTTGATCCATTAACTCTAAAGGACTACGATCCATTACACCCTTTTATTTTCTAGTTAAATTACGATTATTGGGTCGATCCAGAATTAGATCTAGAGACCGTTAAACGAGTAATGGATCTGGATCTTTACCCCATTACCTGTGATGCAAAAGTAGAGCATACAATGACAAAATGGTCAACTCGTTGTTCCCATAGAAAATGTAGAAAGCGTAAAAGTTCATACAATAACACATGGGAATTGCATGGACTATATATGCCATCATCGATATTCCAAACCTATCCCTGCCATGTAGTTAGCACCAAAATGGACATGGACATAACGCAGATACGGGATAGCGGACACAGTATGTTATGGAATTTAGGACACGAGCACGACATTTAAATAACGTATAATTTTATTTTTATCATGTATTTAAAACTAAATCTAAACAAGTAAAGGTATAATTTGACATTTACTATAACTAATTCTCATTTTTTCACCCAAAATCTTCTTCTATTCAATCTTTTTTAAAATTTTATTACTCGTTTAAACTATAATATGTTTAGCCATGTGTCCAACGAGTGTTGGGTGTCCGAGTGTCGGATACGGTATCGTACACGGAACGTCTAATTAAGAGAAGTGTTCATGCCACCTAGTTTCTAATGCACATCAATCTTTTTCGGAAATGCCTCCTTTCTAATTTTTTATTTCCTCTTATTCCAATTATATTATGTTTATGCTGTAAGTCCTGTAAGTGAAAATTTTAAATTTTCAAATAACCAAATTAGTCGTTCTTAATTCACCCTTAGGCCTTAGACACGTAAATGAACCTTTATGTTTCTTTGGAGAAAGTGAAGACGGTCTTTTTCCCTTTTTTTTACCTTAAGTTACCCAATCGGAAAATTTCTAAAGCTCCGTCTCCTAATAAACATCCTAATTAGTGTAAGTTTTTCTTGTTATACGACTCTATGCATGCAATAATGCAAGTGTACATGTCACACAACAACAATATCAACATCAAATTCCCTAAGAACATAAGTTTGATATGCCATATGAAAAGGATAATAATGTGTAGAACGACACATTTTTTTATCTAAATTCGTATAACAATAAGTTTCCTACACGATTAGGACAACTACCCTACACACCAATGACACCGTCCCATACTATGATAGCAACACTCCCCTACACCAACTAACTATAGATGAGATCAAACTTGTGATCGACCAAGTGGCTTCTTCCATTATTTCCTCATCATTAAGTATCATTATTATGATGTTATGGATGGTCCAATACAAATTATGGAACACGTAGTGTTAATCCAGTGGTAGTTGGGTTAAACATTAAAATTTGCAGAAGTGCACTTGGCCACCGTAATCCTCTAAGGGGTGACTTATATGGTCCATGTGGTGGTGCGGGAATGCATGGGCCAGGAGATTCAACCTCTCATCATCAAAAAAAAATTAAGAAAGACGATCTTAAGCCCTGTTTTTTTACGGTTGAAACGAGCTAATTAAATTGAATTAATTGGAATAGAGCTTAATTGAACTAAATTGAGTGAAGTTGAAGTGAAGTGAATTTAGTTGAATTAAAAGTTAATTTTGTGAAAAGATTAACTGAACATAATTGATTGAACGTAAATAAAACTTAATGGAATACAGCTATGCAAAACTGAAAGGAGCTGAAATTAAGCCAGAAAGAACCGAGCCTTATACGGGACATAATCACTAAGTCATATTATTATTTCTTGCTAAAAACATGCGTTTTATTTTCATGATCACATTCATTCTAACTAAGGCCTTGTTCTTTCTAACTGAATTTCATTTCCTTTTAGTTTTGCTGCATAGCTGGATTTCGTTAAGTTTTATTTACGTTCAATCAATTATGTTCAGTTAATCTCTTCACAAAATTAACTTTTAATTCAACAAAATTTACTTCACCTCAGTTCCACTCAATTTAGTACAATTAATCCCCACTCTAGTTAAGCCAATTCAGCTCGTTTCAGCCGAAAATATGCATTTACTACAAAAACCTATCATATATAACGGTTTTATTTGAGAATTTACCTTTGTAAAAGAGCAAGAGTGTTAGCATCAGAAGCAGTAACATCATACAAAGAATGCTGCAACCAATGAACAGCAACAGCCTCCCTTTTACTAACACCCAACTTCTCCAAATCCAACTTCCCAATCTTCTCCGCAATCCCTCTATACTCAAACGGCAATCCCAACTTCTCCGCGAAATCCGACAATCTTTTTCCTGTCGCCTCCAGTGCCTCACCGGACGTCCCCAGCCCAGTCAGCCTCACAAAAGGCGGTCCACCCGCTCTCGACGCAAGTATATGAAACAATCCTGGCCATTGTAGTCCTTGCATTATATCTACGTCAATAATGTGGACTCTTTCTTCTCTTTGAAACGCTTCTTGTATCGCTTGGTTCGCTGTAAAATGCGAGAATTTTATAAACGGGCTAATCCCGTTGTATACTTGAAATGCCGAGGCCAGGTTCGGATAATATGGGATTATTGTTGGAAATGTCGGGTGGATACCGAGTCGTGTTGTTAGTATCCGAGCCGACATAGCTTCGGAAAAGTAGGCTGCTATTCGTTGCGCTGAGGTTCCGAATGGGCTCGCCCATTCCGATATTTGTACGATCTTTTCTAGTGCGTCGTCAGGTTTGTCATTCGAGATTGCTTCTGCGGATTGCAGAAGCAACGTTAATAGGCGGAGCCCATTTTCGTCCTTCTCCCTCGCCTTCACCGCTGCTGTGTAAAGCGGCGGTGAAGACGGGGGATTTGGTTTTTCGTCATTGGTCGTGGACTTAGGACCCGTGTCGATGATTTTGGATGAAACGGGTACGGGTATTGGTTCAGCTAAGGAACGGAGCCGGTATTCGATCACGGTTCCCAAGGTAGGGTTACAAGGGTAAATTATGTCTCTAACGTTTTGGATTAAATGAGGTATGGAAATGGTGTTTGAGGTTTGGATGAGGTCTTTTATGATGTCGTCTACCCATCTCGAATCGTCCATCGATTTATTAATCGATGGGTCGGGTCGAGATGAAACAATTGACAAATTATTATTATTATTATTACTATTATTGTTTCGAGTAATTACGGGTGGGAACAAGGGTAACCCGGAAAACCCACAAACAAGGGGCATGTCATCATGGTTATGAGCCACTTTGTTTGGTACAAAGTGAGGAAGGGATTGGCTCATTTCGGAAGCGGGTCGCTTTCGGATCATTTTGTTGGTGCTGTCGGGGTTTGAACTCAGGTTAGACATTGGAGGAGTGGTAGGGTTACTAGGGTAAGTGGAGAAATTATAGAGGGAAGGAAATGGAGAGGACTCGGTGTCGTTAAAGGCGGTATTTAGAGGAAGGGAAGAAGGGAGGGAATAAAAAGGAAGGAGAAAATTAGGGTCAGGAAAAGAGGGAGAAGAAGAAGCCATTGAGAAGAGAGTTGAAGAAGGAGAGGTTAAGAAGAGTTGGTAATGATGTTTTGATTATGGTTTTGGTTTTGGTTGTGTTGTTATTGTCATTATTTTTTTTGACTTCATTGTGTTTGGCATCCCAACATGGGTTTGTACTAAAATAAGGGATGTTTTTTACTATGTTGTGCTTATCTCTACTAGGGATGGACTACTATGTGAATGTGTGGAGTTGTGTGTGGAGTTTTTGATTGGTACCAAGCTATCAACCATACTAGTTTTATGCCCGTACAAAAAATGTACGGGTCTATTTCTAAAATTTTCGTAAATATATTAAAAAAGTAGTATAAATATAATTTAATACGAACTTAAATGAGAAATATATAAATTATGAATCCGGGGATGATTTTGACTCCAAATAATTGATTTACTGGTATAATTAATTTTTTTTAATGATTATATAAATTGAAATAAATAATCATGACATTATGAAATAAATTTGAACCATATAAAATAGATAAAGAAATTGTATTGTATTTCTATATATTACCCTTTAAATAACTTACTCTCTAAATGAAAGTAAAATGATAGAAATATTTTTAATAGTAGTCTCTTAAAATTTGTGGATGATTTTATAAAGAAAATAATAATGTATTGTTATTAAGACCATCTTTTTACTCGATGTTAACGTAGTTTTAATTGACTAATTCTCGAAGGTTGTTATATTTTCTTAAAAATCGTAAATTTATATTTTTTTTTTGTTAATTTAATGGGTTGGGTTTATTTGATCTTATTCAAAAAAAATTGATCTACGTTTCTTTCATTTTTTAATCTACGTTTTTTTGTTAATTTTTATCTCCTCGTGTATTTTTTTCATTTTTCTAATTTTATGGGTTGGGTTTATTTGATCTTATTCAAAAATCTTTGATCTATGTTTCTTTCATTTTTTAATTTACGTTTTTTTGTTAATTTTTATCTCCTCGTGTATTTTTTTTCATTTTTTTAGATGTACGTATGTTTGTTAATTTTTAACCCTTTGTATAATTTTTTTCCTTTTTTTTCGTTTTTCATACCTCTAAATATTTGTTAGTTACTTCTAATTGACCATCTTTTTTTAATATTGTTGAATTTTATGTTCCTGGGTAGAATTTTAGTGATTTTTTTATTTTCGAATTTGGAGTAAAGTTGTTTTTTTTTATTATGGAGATAAAAATTATTTGTAACTTTAGAATGTTAAATGGAGAAAAGTAAAATGAAGAAAAATTAAAGCTCCTTGTGTGAGTGGTGGGACATGCGAGAATAAAGGTTTTTAATTTCCTAAAATTAAGCAACCAATGAAAAAGCAGGAAAAGTTGTTCCTTTTATTGATAAGGGATTTAATCTAAAACCGTATATAATAAAACGGCATTATATATTTTTGTTGACCCCAACTATTTCTGAGCTTGTGAAAATATATATTTTGGGCTAATAGACAACCATAAAAACATGGATCGATATAGATGCATGAGTCGACAATATCACCTAATAATAATTATTACTCGTATTATTTTATGTAGCCTTAATTTACCATTTCGCAAAATTCTACTTTACGACGGTCGCACATGCGACCAGTAGGAAGGTGATCACATTTTGATACGTAGTGACCACTTTTGATTAAATAGTGACCTTTTTTTTCATATTTTTGGAAATATAGATATTTTTAGGATTTATTTTTCATCAAAATCTTAAAATTTGGGCCTCGTGTTAAATTTAATGTATATGTTTATATAGTATATATATAAATTTGTTTTTATACATTTTAATTGTCACAAATTATAGAGTAATACGGTCTCATATAAAAATTGTTCCTTCAGTGCTAATAAACGATTTTTCTTTTTATATATGTTGATCGTCTTATGGTATGAGAGTATGAGACCGTTCATACAAAAATTCTAATTTAATTTTAATTGTCAAGGTATCCAATAGGTTAATTTTCCGGAATTGTAATTTTTTTTAATTAAAATTTGTTGTCCCCTATATAGATTTCCGATTTTTTAAACATTTTCTTTTATTGTAAGGTTGAATGTGATTATTTTTTTTTATCATAAGTTTTTTAACATATGAATATGTATATGAAAAATAATAAGAAATGAGGAGAGGGGGTAATTAATTGGAGAGAGAGTAAGTGGAGAGGGTGGGGGTGGGTTAATGTGTGAAAAAAAAAATTAAAAAGTAAAAATTTCAGCCAATCACAAACCTAGAAAAAACCTTCCTTTTATAGATAGGGGATGTATCCAGGGGAAACGAACTTAATTAAATTAATTAGAATAGAGTTTAATTGAACTAAATTGAGTAGAACTGAGGTGAAGTTAATTTAGTTGAACTAAAAGCTAATTTTGTGAAGAGATTATTTGAACATAATTGATTGAATGTAAATAAAACTTAACGGAATACAACCAAGCAAAATTGAGAGTAGTTAAAATTAAGCCAGAAAGAACAGGGCCAAAGTCTTCTTAGTATGGATAAAGTCTGTTTGATTGCTCCTTGTGGATAAGGACTGTTTGGTTGCGTTTTAAGATATACTGGAATTTGAATTTATATAAATTGTAAAGTACTTCGTAGTGGGTTTGGATGTTTAGTGGTGCGGGTTAGCCCGATCAAGTCCATACCTGTGAGCCAAACTTGTTTTAGCTCAACATAGTTAGCACCTTCTCTTGGGTTGAGCTAATCCCACATTTTCCTAATATGTATGGCCTAGAGCACTGGCAAAAAAAAGGTGGTCATAGGCCGCCCACTCGCCTAGCTAGCTACTAAGCGGGTTGGGCTCGGGCTGGAAGAAGTTAGCAGAGCGTTGGTCTAACCCAGCTCGATCTCATGCTCGAGTCATGACTAAACTCTCAGTCCACTGAAACAATTTCAGCAGTTGGTAGTTTAGTTGTAGATATACATAAATTAGTACTTCATCACATGTATTACCATAAAATCGTCTTATATAAAAACTAATATTGCCGATCATATAACTTTGTGAAACTAGTACTTATATAATTCTATCGATCAACCATGTCGAGTTAATCTTGTGTGGGTTTCTAACACCCCATATAACCACATGGCTTTTCTCGGGAGAAACTTAACGATATTCAAAATCTTCCACAATAAAGAAAGTTGTTTACCTAACCCTCCTTTGTTAAGTGAGAATTGATTTCTTATCTGCAGCCAAGCAATTTTTTTTCAAAGTCACAATAAATATAAATCTGGTGAAATAAAAGTCCTGAATAGTGAATTTTTTACATGTAACCTATGATATTTTATGCTACTCTGCAAATTGTCAATATCCAATGTCCCATCTTTATGTTTTTTTGTTACAACGTCCCGTCTTAATGCACAAATTCTCATTTATAAAGGTCATACTTAATCACAAACTTATGACCTCGTACAAGAAACAAGTGAGAGGAGAGCCATGAGAGGGGTCTTACGATATAATCTTGTGATTGTCACAAACAAGACTGTCCGATCTTAATGTTGAAATGGAACAAACATAGAAAGTACTTGAAAAAATGTCAATTTAAGAACATAAAAGATGTCTTTGGATAAAAAAAAAGTTGAACTTTACAAGTACATAAAAACACAAGGAAAAAGAAGTGACACGAAGGGCACATGAAAAAGGTCCTACATGATAGATAAAAACACAATTTAATTTACAAAATTACAGGTCTCGACGTAAGAAAATAGCAGTAAAAGGTAAGGACATAGAGAAAGGTGAAAGAAGAAGCCAAAAAGGTAGAGATGCTAATATTCATAGCAAAATGTCAAAATGGTAACGTCGCATTTTAGGGAAGAAATACTGCATTTTCTCATTTGATAGGTCATACTCTACCATCCCCACTTCCTTTTTCATCGTCTCCTACTCCCTTTAATTTCTCGCAAAATTACGGTCATTTTCTGTCTGAAGTTTTAAATAAGTTTTAAATAGGTATATATGTGATCATTTTATAGTTAAATGTAGCTAAAGTAATATAGCTAGTGTTACGGCTTATGCTAACTTAGTTTTCAATACTGATTATATTCGGATGTAAAGTAGTTACAAATCTCGTCTATTATGAAGCAAGAGCAATGTTCTTTTCGTCTTCCAATCATTTTCTCTCCACCTTTATAACAACACAATAATTGCAATTTTGTATGAGTATAATTTATACTTTAGTAATTAATGAATTTAATTGGGTTTTTTGTTGGAGCATTTGAAATGGATTCAGTCTATTCCAATATTTGCTTGAAGCATTTTGAAATGGGATTAGATACCTGATGGATTCTAACTCTATTTCAACCTCTGGTAATCTCATACCCACCTTTTTCCCTAAGTTTCTAACTTCATTTGACCCAACATATTATTATTATTCTCTTTCCCGGATTGAACCAACAATTTTAATATGTATGGGTTTCTAATTCTATATCACTTTGGAATTAGAATCCATTCCATTTTATACCTAATGTTTGAACCAAACAACCCCGTAATTTTTTTAGTAAACATACTACACAAATGAGAATTGATATTTCCTCCGTCTCGGTTAATATACCGTACAATTTTTGTAACGGGAAATGAGAGAAAATGAAGAAATACAACTACTTGTCATTTCTGAATCAAAAAACTTATCAAAACTGGAAATAGATAAACTTGATAGTTAATTGAAGTATTCCGTAGTAAACTCGACAGTGAATTTATTAAACAAAACATAATTTTAGCTAAACGGTCATTGTATCGCCTATTCAGCAAACAAACTACCATTATCCTATTTAAAATTGGGGAAGTGGTGAATGACCCCCATAACTTTGTGCAATTGTGAAATTAGCCCCCACAACTTTCAATTAGAGTAATTTGGCCTCATAAGTTACATGATAAGTGAAAGTAAACCCTTTTATCAAAATCTCATGGGAAATCTCATTTATCATATCACAAAATATGGTTTGTTTTATGAAAAATATAAAAAAATAAATTAGCATAAATTAGATAAAAAAATTTTAAAAATAAAAAATTTTACGAAAAAAATATGAAGCACAAATTTTTTAAAACTTTTTTTACAATTTTGGAAAAAAATTTCAATTGCAAAATATTTGTTAGGTAGTTGTGTTTAAATTTAAAGTTAGAATAAAATATTTTCATGATTAAAAAATATTAAAAATATAATAAAAGGATTCAAAAAAATTTCAATTTTTCAATTTTTCAACACATCAAAAATTTACAAATAGGATTTTTAATTGTTTTTTTTAAATCATACCGAATTACATAAGTATATAAAAAAATGGTTTTAGTATGCATGCGTATTATTTTTTATCTAATTCATGCAAAAAAATTAAAATTAATTTTCAAAAGTTTTATTTTTTATTTTTCATAAAAGCATAACCATTTTTTTACTTTTTAGCTATAATAAATTGAATTTCTCATGAGATTTTGATAAAAGGGTTTATTTCACTTATTACGTAAGTTATAGGGCCAAATTACTCCAATTATAAGTTGTGGGGGTTAATTTCACAATTGCATAAAGTTATGGGGGTCAATCACCACTTCCCCGTATTTAAAATTATAAAAATTTCCCGTCATCTGAAACAGCTCCGATTACCGGCATAATACAAGAGCCGGACCATGCAAAAAAAAGACAAATTTATAAAAAAAAAAAAAAAGATGCCCTCAGAAAACTATACAATATTTCGAATTAAGTTTAGTGTTTGACATTATGCTATTAACTTTTACTTAGCCATCAAAAGGGACAACATAATTAAAATACTCCGTAATAGGGTACAAATAATAATTTGTATTTTATAAGACGGGTCATTTTCATTTGAAATAATAAAACGAAATTTTGAAACCATTTTACAGCTAATGTGATCGATACGAGAATTTTCCGTCTAAAACCAAAATGTAGGATTTAGTTTAGATCCGTCCATCTATCTCAGTAGTGTATCAATCGGGAAATTCAACCACTGTGGCTTTTACAAGTTTACTCCTCTTAGGCGTGATAGGCAATGTCTAACGGGTAAAAGTGAAGCCACTTTTTACGGACAACTTTTCACTGCTTTCTGCGCCGTAGTGTACACCACCTGAAGCCTGAACACGTGAGAAATATGTGCTGCCAGCGATCATATTCGATCCGATTCAAATACACAATTAATACTACAAAGAGTCCTGCTTATAACGGATAATATCCGTCACAAGTTGAAGACGGATACACGTTTCTTACAATAAAGCAAGTTGAAAGGCAGGTGAAAGGGACACTATCTGTCTCCAGCTTGTGACAGGTAGTACCTGTCTTTAATAAGAATTAGTGTTAATGCTAATCAGGATGTGGGAGAGTCGGGTAGTAACAGGCAGGCTGACCCGTTAAAAATTTAACCGACCCAAAAATAACCCGCATTTTCAACATCTCCTAAACGGACACCCAAATCCAAAATGCCTCGTAAACTGTGAAGACTCATATTTTCTACCAAAAACACGCGACTAATCCGATGAAAAATGATAAATACTTTCATGAACGAGTTAAAACGGAAAATTTTACACATTAAGTGGTAACCCACTCGAATCATAAGGCGGAACATAACCATACTACCCGACTTAACCAAAGTCGCGTCCCAAGCTCAATTCGATTAACGCACTTATGGGGTCCAAAATATCTTTATCAAACCAACTAATACCAGTCCACCCGAGATTAGACGCGGTCCACATCCTCCAAGGATGGTTAGGTGGTCGCGGTCCACATCCATGGCACAAGGGTTCAAAGATAAAGAAGAATAGATCCCACTAAAACTATAGGAGTAGCAGGTAGCGTTTCTCTCTCAACTCCATACAACTATAATTCCATTCAACATCTTTTCGATGAAGTAATAATTAAACATTGCTTCCGTGAAGCCAACAATGTTGCTGACTTCATGGCTTCCGTTCTTTCGAGGTGGTTCGAAAGCCGGTGGCTTCAACTTACCTTACTCATTCGAAAGGATGAGATAGGTTGGTCCTATCCAAGAGGATCAAACTAGTTTCCTTACCTTATTGAAAAAAAAAATTATAGCCAATAAGGGAGTATTATCGTCAATAGGGCAAACCGGTAATATAAAACAGATAAATTTATATCAACAAGTACCAATGTTGGGCAACATTGATGTTATAGTAGAAGAATGAGGATTCAGATTAACTTGGATTGAGAAAACATTGTACCTCTTCACATGATCAAGCTATCGGAGAGACATACATGAAGGTAAATACATGAGCCAATATCCATCACCGCGAAATGAGCAGGTCGCATGAATGCTGCAAGATCGAGTAAGACATTAACTCAAACTGTCTTCTACAATTCATCAACAAATAAATGTGTAATCAAACATGAAACGTAAGGCAACATTCCAAAGGACGAGTATCCAAGTCAGCTGACCGCAGCTTAGTTCCTCGGTGGTTCTTTACCAACTCAAATTACATCAATTGGCGGTAAAATGTTTATGCCAAAGGGACTGGCTTGTCGTGTAAACTTGTAAACATCTAAATACGGAGTATTAAGTTTCACCCCCTACCATACCTACCACCATAAAGAAAATCGGATCAAGAGCATACAGATATTCCCTAGATATTTGTACAGTTGAGTTCTATGTTACTCAGACTCGTTTAGAAGTACCCGACACGGGTACGTGTCCAAGTGTCGGACTCGGCTAGTTTATTGAAAAATATGCACATTTTGGTCTAAAATGAAGTGTCCATGGGTCATACCCATGTCCGAGTGTCGAGTGTTGGTCACGGGTACGCGAGGAAATTAGAAGAGTCGGAGTAACATAGGTTGAGTTTAAAACTTTTCAGCTTCCTGCAGCTGAAGTTCGAATTCCAATATTTTCTCATCTATATCGAAATATCTAGGGGATAATTGTTGACCTATTCATTTATCTTAAACTTGTTTATCCTAAGATAAAAAAAAAAATTCTGACTATTTAAGATAAAAAAAAATAATTCAACTTTTCAAGTTTAGATGTAGTGAGGAGCAATTACAGCTTTTACCTGTGCTGTTATCTCCAGATGCTTGTTCCATGTACGCTATTTTACCCACCCTTTTGAAGTCGCGACTAATATTTTCTCGTCTACAAATATCCTGTGACACACCAATGAGGAAGTTAGAGCAGCGTTGCACACTACGGACAATTTTACACCTACAATAACAAAAATCTTCGACAAGCTCTGACTCCCAAACTTTTGGTCAATCATTTTTATATGTACACTAATGAAGAATTGAAAAAATATAAATTTCCACTCTGAAGCTATGTTACTCCGACACTTCGCTTAACTGCCGTGTTGCGTGTCAGACACGTGTCGGTGTCTGACACGACACGACACTTCGGCACCTCAATTTAGACCACAAAATAGGAAAATTCACCCAAAATAGCCGTGTCAGAGTCTGAAGTTACACTTGCTATGGCAACTTCAAGTGGACAGCTTGCTCTTGATTGCTCTCCCCAAGAGGCAAAAGCCATTGCTTTAAATACACACAACCCCTTTCGACATAAGACAATAATCCCTCAAAAAGCACAGAATGCGCGTGGTTAAGATTCAGTCGTGCTATCTACTTGGGCACATTGAATCTGCAAGAGCAACACTACTACTCCAATGCTTCAAAGACTCTCAAATATGGTGAAGGGATTGAACAACATAAAGATGGTGCTCCATTACTCAGTGTGAAATTTCTGTTGAAATTTACGCCAGCGACAACTACTTCAGATTTAAAGGGTCGTGTATAGTTTAGGGAGCCATTTTGCATCATTTCATCATTACTCCAAAGCCAGTATAGATCGAATTGCATATCAGGAATGAGACCTTCTATATATACAGATTTAAGAAGTGGTAAATTCAAAGAAACAAAAAAGAGTGTTGGAAAGTCAGTTGTGTGCCAATTATTCATTCAGAACGACAGCTGCTGAGCCACTGTATCAGTAAAGTCAAGATATTATAAAATTATTGTAGTGAGCACTGGAAGGGTATAGGCTACTGAGGAACTATCCGGTAAAACTTAAAGACTGAAATTTTCCCAGCTCCAGAGACCACAGTCGGATTCCGTCACAAAATCCATCAGCAAAGACTGCGTCTCCTTTAAGAAGCCAAGTCTCAAGTGCTGACAATTTTATAACTTAAAAAGTCTGAATTGTCAACATTAGAGGACAAGGTATATCCAAAACAAAATCACCAAGTTTGCAAGACAAGCAATCATCACAATTTAGTATAAATGAGTAAAATGACAGTTCAGAGTACCTATGTTACTCCGACTCTTCTAATTTCCTCGCGTACCCGTGTCCGACACTCGACACTTGGACATGGGTATGACACATGGATACCTCATGTTAGACCAAAATGTGCATATTTTTCAATAAAATAGCCGAGTCCGACACTTGGACACGTACCCGTGTCGGGTACTTCTAAACGAGTCTGAGTAACATGGGTTCAGACAATCACCTGGACGTCCATATATTATTAGTGCAATTCCAAAGTAAGAGCTAAAGGAACCTTCTCGTACTGAAAAAGTGATAATTTTTTTGCAGGGTCCGTCTAGTACAACAACAACATTACCTCAGTGCCTCAATGGCTCCAGCAAATTGCGGGGTAAGGGTCCATCTAGTACTGTAAAAAAAATACGAGTAACGGTTCTGTATGAGTAGAGCACCAAGAAATCAAATGAACAACCAAAGACATGTTTTTTCTTCATCTTTATATCTAGAAGTACCCTCTGCTTACCTGTTAAGAGCAGTCCATTCATGACTTCATCACTTCAAGACCGAACCTTCATCTGTTCACATCCATCATTCAACTGCAATGTTCAATGAAGTCAAGACCTCAAATTTAAAGTGTCAAAAGACAAAATCCACAATATTTGTTTTCTTAAATGGTAACTACAGATTTGGAGCATTAGAGTCCACATTTTTAACGAACCTTGTGAAATGACAAGATCCACAGAAATGCTGCATGCTTTTATTTGTTCCACGAAGAGAATAAAGATATTGAAAGAAACATGACTTGTGTTAGAAACTTAGAGTGTTTGGTGACTATCATCTTGACTCGAAGTCCTGAAGTGACTCAGAAATTACTAACTGGCATCAGAATGATTCCCGTGATAACAAAACTAATCTATCCAATTCATGGAGCGGAATGAACACATGATGATTCATAATTCAAAATGTGGGTTAGGACTTCATAGTTTTAGACAACCTTTAAACTACAAAACATAAGACTAAACACAGAACTATGAACTCTTGTGGAATTATGACTCGTCATGTGTTCATTCGAAAATCTTTTAGTACAGTGGGAACCCATCAAACTAAGAAACACAAGACAACCTCCAATTGGGATGGCGTTTTCCTAAAAAATCCGCTATCCGATATGGCGTGTCTGCAGCTTCGTCGTAAATTACAATCCTACATGGACCCTATTTTGGGAGTACTACTTTAGAAAAAAAAACTTCAATAAATTGAGGGTATTCTATCCTATATTTCCTAATACTATTCTTAGGAATTACCCCATTTTTTCAAAATTTACCTCACAGTAAAAAAAAATGAGACAATTACCGATTCCCTTCACATAATGGGACAATTCCTAAGAATAGAGGGAGTAGAAACAGGGGGGGAGGGGGGGGGGGGGAATGATCAATGCAACATACTGTAACAGAGCTCAGCAAAAGGCATAGTGAGAAAAGAAAGCTCAACACATCAAGCAAGAAAATTTGTGCAATATATAGAATATAAATTATGAATTATGTTGAGTTGCGTTGAAACAAGTAGAATGCATGAAGCAATCAAATGCAAGAAAATATTTGCCTATTTCCAACAATTGTTAGAAGCTAACCTTCAGTTTCGTAGGAAACAACTCAAGCGTGTCTTGAGGAAAGAAGCTAATATATGAACCCCCGCGTATTGCCCACCTTTGATTACTTTGCCCTTCGGACCATCAATTTAAGTGAGCAGCCGCAGCCTGCACTGTTTCAGATGGAGGCAATGCAATAACAAGTACTCCCTCGGTCTTAGTCAATAGTTTACACTTGGTTTATTTCCCCGTCACAAAATAAAGCAATGTAAACTATTCACTAGCACAGAGGGAGTAGAACTTAACAACAACAACAACAACAACAACAACAACAACAACATCAGAGCCTTAGTCCCAAAATGTTTTGGGGTCGGCTGACATGAATCATTCTTTGGAACCGTCATGAGTGAACAGCCGCCCCAACGATGTCCAAATTCTGATTCATGTCCACAAAATGTGACTGATTTTTACGTTGGCTGCCACAGACCTACCGCAACCCTCCTCCTTTCTCCGGGCTTGGGACCGGCAGTGAATGTCCAAAAACACACACAGCGGAGTAGAACTTAACAATTTGTAAAAAAAAGTCAAAAGCTTTATCCTTTTTAATCTCATAACAAGCACCAACCCTTTTGATTTCATAAAATGTACCTTAAACCAAATTGAACATCATGAGATTACTCAGCACAGAAAATGACTAATCTAGAGAGAGAATTTCTAATGGCAAAAAGACTTGATGATCAAATCCCTGCAAATTACAAACTACATACTTGCTGCCAGGAAACAGTTTAAAGACAATCCCGGTTGCCCTACATACATCAAGACTAACTACCTGCATACAGAAACTGCAGAATAAGACACAATGAGAACATTTGGAAACAAAAGAAGGCTTCTTACAGCTAAGATGGCTTAGCCTTCTCATCCCCATCAACATTTAATATGGGCAGAGTACTAAAAAACTCATCAAGACCTTCAAAAAACTCAATGTTTTCAACCCCAACTTCTCCCCCATTTACAGCGCTCGCTGTGGGAGCTTGCTCATCACCCTCATTATTGAACTCCACATTCAAGTCTAACCTCCCCATGTTTTTCGTCCTTCTTCTAGCTTGATTCCTCGTAAGAGTAGCACTCGCTACCCTTCTTCTTGTATCCTCCTTAGTAGCTCCAGCAGCCAAACTAAAAACAACAACATTTGGTGTATTAGACCCACCTTCACCACGAGCATAAACACCACGTTCAGTGGCTGATCTGTGATTTCCCTGCTTTTGGACATTTACAACTCCATGCCTATGATTTGGTGGCCTGCCGGTCCTAACCTTTCTTCTCCTTTTCTTCTTTTTCTTCTTTTCAGGAGCATTTTGTCTCTGTCTCCGCCAATCATCATCAGACGAGTCAGAATCACTAGGATCCGAATTAAAATCATCTAAACCATCATCAAAATAAACCCTAGGCTGTGAAGGCTGCGGCCTGACCGTCTTCTTAGGCCCAACAGCTGCCCCACCATTACTTTCAAACCATTGAAATTTCTCACTCCCATTTTCCACAGGGCAAGCAAACATGGGTGAGAAAGGCACCCAATTTGTCCCCACATTCGGCTTCGCCATTTTGTTTTGCTTCTTCCAGGCTACAGACGAAAACCCTAATGGGAAAAACCCCCAACAACAAAATGAACTCTCCTTAGAGTCCTTACCCTTCTCACCATCACCGCCACCATCACTAATAGGAGGGGGATTCGGAATCTGTGCAGCATGAAACCCCCTCCCACAATTCTGACACCTAAGAGTGCACTCCTTGTACACTATCTGATACTCGAATATGTAAAGACAGTAAGGGCAAGACGTCCAGAAACTCTCAACCTCCTTTCCCCCTCCCTTATTACCCTCATTAGCAGCAACATCACCATTGTCAACATTAGCATTCACATTAAAAGCATCATTATTCTCATGCATAACCCTAGCATTATTATTATTATTATTACCAAGACTACTATTAACAACATTGCCAATACCAACATTTCCATCAACCAATGTAGTTCTCACCTCAACCGGGTGCGTTTGATGCTGTACTGGCACCACAACAGACGGCTGCTGAGCCTGTACTAAACCCGGTATAGGCATCATTTGCGTCTGCATAATTGGTGTCGTAATTACAGGTACAGCAGTATTAGCTGATGTCCCCTGTAACGCTGACATCCCTAATCCACTACCAGCAATCGCATTAACCACCCCCTTATTCCTTTCCCCGCCTTTCGACGGTGTTGGGTCCCGCATCTGCCACTGTGGCGGCAACTGCATTGACTGCTGTTGCGGCCGCAGTGGCAGCTGCTGTTGCATTTGCATGAACTCTATCTGCTGCAACTGATTACTACCACTACCACTACCACCGCCACTACTAAAGTTATTGTTCTGTGAGAAATGATCTTCTTGTTGTTGCCACATTGACCCCGCCGCCTGCGGCAGTTGCTGCTGTTGCTGCAACTGCTGCTGCTGAGGCGGCGGTTGAAAAAACTGAAAAGTATTAATCTGCTGCTGCTGCTGTACAGCAGCCACAGTCTGCGGCTGCGACTGCGGATGTGGCTGCTGCTGCTGCTGCGGCTGCGACTGCGGATGCTGTTGTTGCTGCTGCTGTTGCGGAATCTGTTGATGCTGTTCCTCAACTATTCGCTGCAAATAAACAGCTAGCTCGTTATCAAACAACCATTTCTTATTCGGATCGGATAAAATAGACCAAGCATCCATAACCAACTGCAAAGCATAATCCGCAAACGGAACCCGATTCCTATCCGGGTTAAGCAAAGTAACCAACTTCCGATAATGATTAGCAATCAATTCCGAGTCGCGGACTAACCGAGGAAGTTGAAGAACCGTATACCAATCCGGATGTTGCGAGGAGTTGACCCGTTTCTCACCGGCCAACACGGTTTCAATAACAGCAAGTATCTGGTCGGGAACTTGGTTACTCGGGTCGGATTCACGTGCTCGGATCGCGAAGGTCTTGGACCCGAGAAAATCACGTGCCGTTAACAGCTTGACGGCTATCCCTAACCACCGTTCGGCCTCCGCTCTAGGGGTATTTGGGTCCATTTTGGGTAATTTATTCTCTCTCTAAGGTTTGGTTTTATTAGTATTTTATTTGAGAGTTGACACTAGTGTGGAGTGTTGTGTTGTGTTGTGAGGGTAGAGAATTTTACGGGAGATTTTTGAGAATCTAAAGGGATTTTAGTTGGTGGATGAGGGCAATATTGTCATTTTACTACTAGTGAGTTATTAAGAGGGAGGGGATATAGTTGAGTGGTTTGAACTATCATCAAGTTTGAATCACCACCATTGTTGAATGTTGATAAATATATATATAATATATTTATATATTTATATAAACTTATAAAGGTTTTAATTGAGTGATTAGAGAAATTAATTTGAGATATAGAAGGTAGAAAAGCTTGGGAGGGAATATATCTTTACATTTTTGTATTAAAGGGATGTATTAGGGTATTTATTGCGATAAATGTTTAATAGTGTATAGTAAGAAATCAGATCAAGATATCATATAATGATCAGAAAATGATAATGTTAATGGAATTGAAAATAGCGTATATGTTACCTTTTTTTTTCTAAACATAAACCATATTTCCTACACATATGCAATCAACTAATAAACGCCACGTAGACAAAGCCACGTAGGATCCAAAAATGCCACGTAAACTCATTGCCACGTAATTGTCTTATTTTATAGATTCAGTTCAATTTTCTATAAAATTATTTAATTTATGTAACTCTACTCTAAAAATTTACATGAACATTTCATAATTTATAATTAATATTGAAATTTTAATTGAATTTTTGTAATAAAACATGTAATTAAATCTCTACAAATTTACATGAACATTTCATAATTTATAATTAATATTGACATTTTAATTGAACTTTTGTAATAAAACATGTAAATAGATCTCTACAAATTTACATGAACATTTCATAATTTATAATTAATATTGACATTTTAATTGAACTTTTGTAATAAAACATGTAACTAAATGTCATAATTTATAATTAAAATTGACATAATTGAAATTTTGGCACGAAAACTTGTTACTAATTTAAAATTCTTCATATTACTTAACACCCACCGTTTTTATTAACACTCTCACCTATTCAATTCATTGTTTTAATTAAACATCATAATAAATTGATTAAAATTCTTCATAATACTTTACCCACCAAATTAATTAAAATTTATTCTTATGTAATTAAATTTTGTAATATAATATGTTAATAATTTGATTAGATTTTTTACACTACTTAATACCCATAATTTTCATCAATATTTTTCACTGTTCAATTCACCTCTTAAATTGCTCAGCAATCAATTATCTAATTTACCACAAAATAAATTAAAAATAAAATTAAAATATGAGAGTCTATGATTGTAGAATGGCTATAAAATCCCTACCAATCTGGATGTTGCGAGGGGTTGACCCGTTTTTCACCGGCTAACACGGTTTCAATAACAACAAGTATCTGGTCGGGAACTTGGTTACTCGGGTCGGATTCACGTGCTCGGATCGCGAAGGTCTTGGACCCGAGAAAATCACGTGCTGTTAATAGCTTGACGGCTATCCCTAACCACCGTTCGGCCTCCGCTCTAGGGGTATTTGGGTTCATTTTGGGTAATATATAGTACGTAACTACTTTTTCATATAAGACTTTACTCTTTCACTTAAGTTTTTTTTCATAAAATTTTTATATGCTATCTTTTTTTTCCTAAACATAAACCATATTTCCTACGCATATACAAACAACTCTTATATATTAATTTAAACATTTAAACAATGGATTACAATTATCCAGTTTTTTTTTTATTATTATTATTATGTAAGTATATATTATCAAGAGAGATAGTAGTCCATAAGAAGAGAAGATTACAAAAAGAATTACATAACTCAAACCAAAAGAGAAGGAGCCTGAAAGCCCAACCCCCTGGAACACGCTAAAACCCAAAGAAGTTGTTAGTCGTCTTCTTCACTACGCAAAGACAACAAAACCGGCGAACTAGGAAATAGACAACGAAATCAGATCTAAACTTACTCCAGTCTGAAACATCATCAAACGCCAACCCCGTTTGTATCAAAGATCTACTTCTCTGATGCCCCACCGACTCGCCTTTGTATCTTCCTTTAAACCATCATATCCAGAGAGTAACTTGTTGGGAATAGCAGTTTGCTATCCAGCCCAATACATGCGCATTGTTCATATCTATAAAATATAATTAAAAGGTTACCCTAAAATGACTAATAAACGCCACGTAGACAAAGCCACGTAGGATCCAAAAATGCCACGTAAACTCATTGCCACGTAATTGTCTTATTTTATAGATTTAATTCAATTTTCTATATAATAATTTAATTTATGTAACTCAAATCTAAAAATTTACAGGAACATTTCATAATTTATAATTAATATTGACATTTTAATTGAACTTTTGTAATAAAACATGTAAATAGATCTCTACAAATTTACATGAACATTTCATAATTTATAATTAATATTGACATTTTAATTGAACTTGTGTAATAAAACATGTAAATAGATCTCTACAAATTTACATGAACATTTCATAATTTATAATTAATATTGACATTTTAATTGAACTTTTGTAATAAAACATGTAACTAAATGTCATAATTTATAATTAAAGACATAATTGAAATTTTGGTACGAAAACATGTTAATAAATTAAAATTCTTCATATTACTTAACAGTTAACACCCACCATTTTTATTAACACTCTCACATATTCAATTCATTGTTTTAATTAAATATCATAATAAATTGATTAAAATTCTTCATAATACTTCACCCACCAAATTAAAAGTTATCCTCATGTAATTAAATTTTGTAATATAATCTATCTCTATAAAAGGAGTAGTATTTAACTCATTCTGATTGCTTCATTGAAATCAGAAAAAAAAATTAACCACTAACTTTTAGTTTGATTTAATCTCCCTCTCCCCTAAATTCAGAATTCTCATTCCTAATTACGTAATCCATTGCAGTATTACATTTCGTCATTGTCATAATAAAATACGATACGATCAAATTATTTTTCATCGAAAATATAAATAACAGTATACAACGTTTCAATAAAATACGATATAAAACGGTCCAAATATAAAAATCAAAAAATTACAAACACGAAAAATAATTATAGTCCAAAAATTAAATTACATTATCTTCTCCAATTTTTCAATCAAATCAAATATAAATTAAGATACCAAACAAAATAAAATACGGTAAAATACGATATACAACGGTCCAATATATATCAAAATTATTACGTTTTCGCCAATGTCGTAATAAAAATCCTGTATATTAGGAAAGCAAACTGAAAATCAGCACAAAAAATAAACAAAACGGGAATTTCAACCTAAATAACTCAAAGTCAACTAAAAATTATTCAGGTGCGGATATTACGTTTATTAATCAGGTTGCATAGTAATGATTAATGATAATACTAATTATAATACTAATACTAATAAAATACTGGAAATAAACTGAAAATCTGAAAATTATAATTTTATTATGCAAAAAAAACTGCAAATTAATCTTATTCATGTAGATCTACTCTTAAGAGATTGAGACGATATTGATAATAATTAAATAATTGACAGTTATAAAGAACACACAAGTAGATAATAAAAAAACACGGGATATGATCAATATTTCTAATAAAAAATTCGTTAATTCTGAAACCATAACAAATAAAATTTGCCTTTTACATTATTAATGATATAGGTCGGATTTTATTGAAAAAAAATTTTAGTAATTCATGATTTATAATAATTTACATATTATCTACTTAATTTTTATTTTGAATTATATTTGTATTAATTAGTCACATATTTATCAGTAACCAATATTTAAAAACAGAACCGTACATTTGTTGTACGGGTATAAAACTAGCATGTTAATAATTTGATTAGATTTTTTATACTACTTAATACCCATAATTTTCATCAATATTTTTCTCTGTTTAATTCACCTCTTTAATTGCTCAGCAATCAATTATCTAATTTAATAATACCACAAAATAAATTAAAAATAAAATTAAAATATGAGAGTCTATGATTGTAGAATGGCTATAAAATCCCTAGAGTTTTTATTCAAAATATTTATTTAGAATTTATTGCTCATTTGCCTATGAGTTTCTAAGATGTGTATTATATTTTATGGTTTTATTTATTTATTTGATTATATCGAGTAAATTGAGTGTTATTGTTGAGTATTTTTGTTGTTATGTACAATAAAAAATATTTTAATTTGTTATGTTATTGTTTTTATAAATTCTTTGATTTATATTTGAACTAATATTTTTCATTTGGTTTAATTTTAATGATTTACACGTGACAATGTTTTGATTTGTATGTTAAGTTTTTGCCATATTGATGCTTTACCTTTTGGTCAATATATTTTTTATATGAACTTTAAAGTATCATAAAATGTATGTGAATGCAAATAAGACAAAACATCACTTGGATAATCTAAAGAGGGAAAAAATATAAAGGGTACGTAACTAAGGTAAAATCTATACAATATAATTAAAAGGCTAATTAAAACAATTAATTTTAATTCACATGTCATTTTTATTATAGTGGTTAATACTAATTCATTTATGCATGCATTAAAAAGTTATTTATCTCCAAAACTGTCATATGCTTATAAGTACCGAAAAAAAAATTGTAGTTGCAATCACAAAAAAACTAACATAAACTCTTTATTTTCCTCTCATAAATTTGGTTATTTTCCTCTCATAAAGTTGGTTATTAATCTGTTTATTTATTGTAGGAGTAGTAATCTTATTTATTAAAGCAACAACCACAGAGCTGAGGTGTCGCTCTGTGGTTGAAAGTGTATTTTTTAATAAATTTTTAAGTGAGGTCCCACCATTATCCCATATTTTCTAATCAACTTTTTTATAAACAATTAACTTATACAATTATACCCTTTGTGATGCGCTAATTCGGTCAACAAATTTAATATATGAGTACTTGAAGAAAAACTAAAACAAAAATAATATAAGCTCATTTAATAATTATTATTTTAGATTTGACATATAATTATATTTAGTAAATTTCTTATATAGAATTTACACTAAAATTTCATTTGAAACAAAAAATAATTTATTTATAAATTTATAAATACAGATATATCAATTGATTTTCAATATGGTTGAATTATATTTTTGATTACCAATTAATTATTAATAAACTGTTGAATCAATCAAGTTAATATAGTGAACGATAACATTCATTGACGATTAGTTATTTTTAGCTCTTTTTTAAAAGAAAAAATTGACGATTTAAAAAATAAAACATATACGATCTTGACAAATGTATTATTCTAAAAACTAAAAGCAAATGTATTATTATTATTTTTTATCTATGCCTGAATAATACATTGAATCCAAATTAAAAGCCAAAAAATTAAAAAATATTCTAAAAACAAAACATGTCAACGCTTCAAACAAATACGATCTTGACAAGTGTATTGTTATTATTTTTTTTCTATGCCTGAATTTGCTAGACAACCCAACCCGAAAAAGGGGGATTAAAAGAGAAAAGATTAATCACAAAATATTAAATCTACTCACACCATATTAAACGTAGAGAATGTTACTATAATAAGTGTGATACGGACAAAGGAAGAGTGATATAACATTACTGATAAATAAAATACAATTAGGAAGACTGAAAATATGAGACGCTGGGGAAGTGAATTGATAGATGTGTTTGGTTTTTGGGTTACCTATTAAGTGGATTAATTAGGGTTATAATGGGTATAAGACTTGTTAAATTTCGTCCAAACTTCGATGTCCATAGTTACGTATTTAACTTAATTAGCCAATGTGATAGTTTAGTCTAATAGAATGGATGTGTTGCCTATAACTATATCTTTCCAAGGGGTTGAATGGGCAGGATACAGTTTTGGACATTTCAGTTTCAGGTAAAATACGGGTCGGTTTGGTCAGAAAAGTGCCTCATTGACGCTTTTTACAAGTATTTATTTCCTTTAATTTTATAATCACAAACATGTTATACTATTCTTAATTTCTATAATTATTTAATTTTATATGTGATATTAGTAAAATTAAACATTTCTTGCTTAATATATTCAATATTACAACAATATACAAAATATTAAATCGATCAATTGTTACACATACAAGATCAACATTCACTATACTTATATTGTAATCATTTGAGTAATTAATCATGTGATAAAAATGTGCTTTAAAATACATATAAGCATATTTTATTTCAAAAAGTTTTAAATTCAAATTTAGCATTTTGTATTACTTTAATTGTTTTAAATACAAAATTTTAATAAATATGCCTATTTCAGGTTGGGTCACGAATTTGGTGGATCTCAATGACCCTAAATATGCGGGTTATGATCGGGTTTGATCATCTTTGGGGCCGGGTTGAAAATAGCGGATTATTTTCGGACGGATTTCGAATAGGTTTTGGGGTCGAGTCATTTTTTGACAACTTACCTATAAGCATATATAACTACACTTTAGATTGATGTATCATTTATACAACACAGTCATAATACAAACAAAGATCATATTAGTTACAGGTCGGGTCGATATAAGATTATAAGTAAAACAACTGAAATAAGTTTCTCGCGTCATTTTCTTACAAAAAGTAATTTTAAAATTTTATAATAAATTTTATATCAACAGTTTAATCATATTCATCGATTACATTTCTTAGACACAATTCTGAAAATTTAAGTTTTTTTTTTAAAAATTATTATTTTCATACTAAATGAGAAGGAAGTATAAAATTTATCTAAACAATTTTAATTGTATTTATAGTTTACAATATTATGATTAAAATGTACTTATCATTTCAGCTACACTATATACATATTTATTTTGTAAATAATATCAGTGACATCTACGTTTAAGATGAATTTATCTTTAAGTTAACGGGTTAAGTGTAATTTCGACCTAAAATAACGGCTAAGTTCGGTCGAAGACAAAATTCACTTGACACGGCCTTGAAAAGGAAGGTCGAGTTGTGTCAAATTTTAGAATATGTCTTACCAATTATAATTTTTTAAAATTAACTTAATCATTACTTACTTTTCGCACTCATACCTTGCAAATGATTAAATTTTATAATAATAATCATGAAAAAAAATCAATTTATTATACACATATATTTTTTATTATTATTATCTCGAATAACATGTCAAGTAGAAACTAAAATTTAGTTATCAAGACATATCATACATTAATAAGGACCCGCAAACAATTAAATTTAGTGTGTCTTATATCGTACGTTGACTTTTTAAAATCTCCTAATTGCAAATGTGGTTTATAATTCAAATATGAATTCTTAAATATGACACTTATAAAAACTAAATCATTCTTTATTTTTATATACCTTTTTTTAATAATCATATTTAAATTACAAACCCGTGCAATTTGCACGGGTTTAAAACTAGTAACAATAACAAAGCAAGCCTTCCGCATTTCATTTCTCATTACACCATATTTATGTCTATATTAGACTTCGTAATACTAAAAAAAATTTATAACTCTATAATCTAAATAAAAAATCTATAATCTATCCATAAATCTAATTAAAAAGCAAGTCAAACTATCAAGCATAATCTATATGTCATATTTAATTACATAAACTTGATGTTTATATTTTTCCTTCCTCCGTATTTATGTTTATATTAATTTCATAATAATGAAAAAAATGATGCTTAAAAGTCAAATCTCAACCTTGATTCATATTTATACTTATATAAATTTGATAATTAATAATAAAAAATGATGCTCAAAAGTGATAAACGCATCCTCAATTGTTTATATATTTTTTGTTGGAAGACAAAATTTATAAATCAAAATTTTTCCCACTCCTATTGTTAGTAGAACTAAATGTGTCACTAATTTCCTATTATTTTATTCAAATCAACGTAAATGTATTAAGGTTTTAGATTATTAACTAATTTATTTCTTTTTTAGTGTAAGTTCTATTGGTGTGGGGTGTTCATCACATTTTTCAACTCCATCGTATGTATTTGTTTTGTTCTCATTTAGAATCTATCAAGATTTGTGGTGTTGACCTCTTCAAAAGTTATTATAGTTACATCATCTATACGATTCCATTCATATCCCTTTTTCTTTCTAAATTTTCTCTATTTAAGAGGAAGTTTAAGTTAATACGGATAATATTGTATAAAAAAAATTTCATTGTTATGTTGGTTTATAGGGACAATTGATTGGAGAAAGAAGACTATATGAAGAAGTTAAATATTTGGATTGCTTAAAAAACTACATATTGAAGACTAATTGTAAGATTGACGATATCAACATGGATGAGTAATAATTTTTTTTTCCAACTGTATTTTTTTTATTTTGGTATTTGTTTATTTTTTTCATCATTTTACCTTTGAAAAAGTAGCACTCTGCACCTACTTGCGCCTATTTAGTTTATCGACTTTGATATTTATGTTAACCTGTCAATGCCCGTATTTTTAGTATACGATCTATATGAATTATTCATGAGCGCTAATTTTACTATGTGATTTGATATTTTAAAAAGTCCAAATTACTAAAAATATCATACTAAAAACAAAATATTCCTGAAATTCACGGGTTATAAAACTAGTTTTCAACCTAAAATCGCTAAATCCTGCAAAACATTCGTCGACCGTCAAGCGGAAACTTATTTCAAAATCGACCGCAAAGCGGGAATCAACAGCAATTAGCCAATTAACGAACAACAAAAGAAACCAAAGAAGAATCGGGGAAAGAAAATGAATTACATAGAAGAGTTTTCATAATTCATAAATCACAATAAAATTTGAAAATTAAAAACATACATCACAAGAAATGTGCGTTTACCCAAATGTTAACCTATAGGAGGATCAACAAAATTAGTACTTCCATAGCCATGACCGTCGTTTGGAAAATCGTCGCGACAGTGAGGAGGGGCATACTTGAGCACGACTGAGTGGAAAAAAAGCTTTGCATATCAGCTAAACTTCTTCGCATTTCCGTCATTTGCTCTAGAGTACTTCGAATTTCTCTTTCAAGAGCTACTCTGGCGGTACGCTTCTGAACCACTTGTTCTTGAGTGCTTTGAATTTGTTGTTTGAGATGTGAATTCTCGGTTTGAAACTGAGTATACATGCTTGGGTTCATAAGAGGAGAAGGATCGACGTCTTCCTTTGTTGGTAGGATGCTCATATCATACGTCTTCACCCAATCGTCCGATCCCAAAAAATTCCCCGTTTTTGTCAAATCCTCCCACGACATTGTGGTACGACTGGATCTCGTCACGAGGCTCTCCGGTTGGCCCTGGTTGGCCCAAGAGTTCATTGTAAGCAGCCTGAAAAAACAACAAATTATTAAATAAAAAAATAAAATATATTGAAAAATTACCGTTCTTTATATGAAAAATATACAATAAATCGCTCGATTAGAAATACTTACGTCTATCTGAGTTGCTCTAGGGTTAACCCACTCCACTCCCCCTTCTTGTTTTTCTTTGTCTTTTCAAACACCTTGTAAGGTGTGACCGACTCACCCTTTAAGAAGCAAATAAAACATATGTTGATTATATCCGACAATAAAAATATTAATTAACCAATTTTCATATAAAAAAATGAAATACTTACCATATCTTTGAAAACATTAGAGCAACTCTTACGGCCTAGAGTGTGGGTGCTCAACGCTTTCTCATCTTTACCACCCGACCTTCTATTTGCCTTGTTTACATCTGATTTTTTTTGGCAAATTTAGGATCGTTTTCGTACCTCGCGTCCAACTTCTCCTTCCAACTATCGGGCACCCACTCCGGCTTCTCCTTTCCGTATTGGACACCGTTCACCATTTGAGTAATCAATTTCGTGACCCTCCTCCGCCACTCAGGCTTAGGATCATACTCAGGATCGAATGAAATTTCTAATGGAAACAAAAACATACACCTCTATTTCATTGGTTAAAAGATAATTGCATATTATGCCTCTTAACCATTTTCAAATTAAAATTAGGTGAAATGGAGGTTTCTTGTGTGCTTGCGGCTCTAATAAAGAGAAAATTAAGAAAAGTTTTAAGTTATGTTACTAGAATGTTTTTACACAAGGAGTTATAAAATCTTATTTGTGGAGTATCTTTACGGCCGTAAACAAAAACGTAATTACTCATTCATGTACGAGTTTTACTCATTTATGGCCATTTTTTTTATTTTCCATTTTATAGCCTTTGCATAAAAAAAAAAGCTTTGTAATTCTCTCCCTCACACAATTAATCAAAATTTTCAAATCCGTCGAAATCAAACAAGTGTGGATACTAGTTCTCGTATCGATCAAACCTCTTTTATTTAGAGTGACTAGATATCCTTGGTAAGCAACCAATCCAGGTAAAAAGGTTTCTACCTTTGTGATAGTTGTGGAAACAATTCGAACGTAAGAAGAGTGGAAGCAATTCAAACGTAATTTAAGTATCTTCCGTTGTGGCTTATGATCCCATTCAATAATTAGGCAGCAAATTAATCAATCTTCAAACTTAAAAGCGCTCCAATAGAAATGGTCGAAAATCATCTACCTTCTTGCATTGGCTAATTTGGAGGGTAGATAGGGTAGGCAAGTGTCACCCCCAACATAAAATAAGAATAAGTTTTAAACATAAATTTTACAAAAATGTGTAGGGTTTAGGGGTTAATAGTGGATGTATGTTTGAAGTTTACTGAGATTGGATTTCAAATCTCAAAAGAGGGATATTTTACAAAAACATGTTTTATTCCACCAAACTTCTCTTTTTTTTATTACGAATTACGAGAAGAAAAAAATCGTGCCCTCCCAAAGCAAAATCCTACATCCGCCCCTACTTTCTTGGACAAGTGCGGAAAATATCGCAGATTTGGGCGCCAAATTGAGGGGAGGATGTGGCATGGGCGGCAAATCTGGGCGACGCTGTTTCTCGATGGCCGTGAGTGTAGGAGGGGAGGTTGGTCTGGCCCGAAATACAGGTTGGCGACGCTCAGGGGAGGGGGCGGTGGGGAAGGGTGTTGCACGACTGCTACCAGTGGTTCATACTTAGAGTAAAGGTTGTGAAAAAATAGGAATATACTTAGGGTAACATTATTCGTAAGACTCTGCCACATCAGATTTCTACTAATTTTTATTATTTTTTTATTTGTTCAGACTCACCTCAGACTCACCCAAAACTTTATACTTTATCCGTCAGACTCACCTCAGACTCTACTTTTCCATTTTACTTTTTCTTTTTACCTACTTATTAAACTACTTTTAGTGGGGTCAAGACCCACCAAAGTCTTAAGGAGAGTCTTGGATTTTCAAGACTACTTAAGACTTTCCTCAAGACTCGGGTAGATTATTGGTAAAATTGAGGGAGTCTGTCTTAAGACTTAAGAAAGTCTTGTCTTAAGACTACGGGTGTTAACGAGCCGAGCCGAGCCGAGCTTGGCCTTGCTCGACTTGTGCTCGACTACCAAAACTCGAGCTCGAGCTCGAGTCGATCTTACCCGAGCTTGAAAAAAGTGCGCTCGTTACAAAGCTTGCGAGTTTTAACACGAGCTCGAGCCAAACTCGAGCCAAATCGAGCCTATATAAAGTTGTTTATTTTTTTATTTTTTTCTTCCGATATTACAATAACAAGGTTCGGAGATTTTATGTAAAAATATTTAGCAAATTAACAAGATATTCGATAATAATGATAAAATATTTTTATAAAATATGAGCATATTTTTATAAAATATGATTAATATCTTATGTAATCTCAAATGTTCGAGCTGCTCGCGAGCTTTTCGAGTCGAGCCAGCCTTTGCTCGGCTTGACTCGTTAAGCTCTCGAGCCGAGCCCGATCTCGAGTCGAGCTCACACGAGCCGAGCTTTGACCGAGCTTCGACCGAGCCGATCTCGAGTTGCTCGCGAGCTGTCTCGTCTCATTAACAACCCTACTTAAGACCCCCAATAATGTTACCCTTAGAGTAAATGTTGTGAAAAAATAGAAATATAATGATCAATCAATCATATCTATACAATACTATTAAAAGGGTAACACAAAATGCCACGTAGACAATGCCACCTAGCATTAGCAAAAAGCCACGTCATTTATTATACATGACATGTAGCCACGTCATCATTTCTTATTTAAAATGAAAAAAAAAGAAAAAAAAATTAGAACATTAAATGTAAATAGCATAACAAACATTAACCTTTTGACTTTTTAAATTTCTAGATAAATTAAATAACAATTAAAAATCAAAATTTCGAAAAAATTTAAAATATCGATATTTATTGTTAGAATATTTCAAGCGAAAAATATATATATCATATAATTCTAATTTTTAAGCCGTTTATAAAAAAAAATAAAAATTTGTAAATATTAAGGGCAAATAATAACATACTTAACATTAAATATTAGCCTTTTAATTTTTAAAATTATAATAGTTTAAATTTCAAATAAAAATTTACATTCTCTAATTATATAACTTTATAATAATGAAAAAATAATGCTCAAAAGTAATAAAATTATACTACATTTTTATGTATATTAAAGTAAATATTTAACATTTTCTCTTTGATCCATGTTTATGTATAAATTAAATTTATAAAATCTAATTAAAAGGCCAACTAAAATAATGTGAGATGAAACATTTTAATGGGACATGGCGAATTAATGTGACATAGAATAACAATTTATTAATATATGAAATTCATTTAATTCATATATCTATAAATCTATAAAATAAGATAATAAAAAAAACAAGTCAAAAATATTTTATTTCACCATTAGAAGCCTACAAGTCACAATGTTATTTCTTATTTAAATGGGAAAAAGCAAGAAAAAAAATTCTAAAACATTAATTACAATATCATAGCAAAGATTAAACTTGTACCTTTTAATTTTTAGATAAATTAAACAACAAATAAATATCAAAATTCATATTAGATTTTAAATTTCGACATTTATTGTTAGGAAATTTTAATTAATAAATAAATATCACATAATTCTAATTTTTCATCGTTTATAAAGTAAAAAAAATTTTATAAATATAAAGAGACGATAATAACATACTTAACATGAAAATATTGGTCTTTTAATTTCTTAAAATTAGAATAGGTTTATCGATAGATAAAAATTTAAATCTCTCTAATTTTAAATTGTTTATATGTGAAATTTTCTCTTACGTTTTATTGCTATATATTTGCTCAATTTCTTTAAATTAGATATAATTTCATTAAATCGAATATATATAAATCTATAAATATAATATAAAATAAAAGGTAAGACAAAAAATGATTAAACAACTCTTATGCAAGGTAAATTATGTAAAAAAAAAAAATATCAAAAAGGGGAAAAATAATTAAAGCAAACCGTTTACATTTCATTTCTCCCTACTATATATTTATGTCTATATTTAATATGCTAATAATGAAAAAGGATGATTAAAAGTCATAAAACATTACTACATATTTATGTATATAATAAATTTGATAATAATAATTCATAAAATGCATCATCAACTAGCTAAAACTATTTGATAGAAGACAACATATGTGAGCCAAAATTCAAGCCAAAATTTTGGTTACTCCATCATCGAGAGAATTGTTTGTGTAAATAATCATTTTTATCATTCTAAATGTATTATTAAGGTGTTAAATTAATATTTTATTTATGTTTATATGTGCAATTTTCTCTTACGTTTTTTTTACTATGTTTGCTCAATTTCTTTAAATTAGATATAAGTAAATTGAATATATATAAATCTATAAATATTATATATAAATAAGAGTCAAGGAAAAGAATGATTAAACAACTCTCATACAAGGTAAATTATGTAAAAAAATATATATAAAAAAAGGGAAAAAATATTTAAAGCAAACCTTTTACATTTCATTCCTCCCTACTATATATTTATGTCTATATTGAATTTTCTAATAATGAAAAAGGATGATTAAAAGTCATAAAACATTGCTACATATTTATGTAAATAATAAATTTGATAATAATAATAATAATAAGTTGCCCAAAAGTCATAAAATGCGTCATCAACTAGCTATAAATATTTGATAGAAGACAACATTTGTGAGCCAAAATTTTTGTTACTCTATCACCGAGATAATTGTATGTGTAAATAATCATTCTTATCATTGTAAATGAATTATTAAGGTGTTAAATTAATAGTTTATTTATTTTTAAGTTTTATTGGTTATGAAGTATTATCGCATTTTTTTAACTTCACATATATGTTGTTTTGTTGTTGTTTAGGGGCTATCAAGATTTGTGAAGTTGTACGATTTAAAGGTAAATATACTTACATTTTATTATTCAATGTCCAATTTTTTTATTACTTAAGGGAAAATTTAAACTAATATAATCATAAGGTTAATATTAAATAAATGAAATTCCACCATTTTGTTTGTTATTAATCGCACAGTGTATTTTTTTGTAGGGATAATTCATTGTAAAAAGAGAATTATGTGAAGAAGGGATGAATATTATAATTGCTTAAACAAATACTCCCTCTATTTTCCTCAATGTTATATTTATAAACTAACTACAAGTTTGATAATATAAATGTTAATGATTAACAATTTTTAGTTTCATGAAAAAAATTAGTATTTCATAAACTTTAAATAAAATGTATTTATTTTTGCTTGTGTTATTTTTTATTCATCACCTTCCTTTGAAAAATAGCTCTCATATTATTAAATTGGAATTGCAAGGATCTAAATTATATTAAAGGTTGAACAAAATAAATCTTATTGACATGATTAATTAATAGCTAAATTTACATTATTATTAATATTTATGCATACAATATAGTTAAAAGGCTACTTAAAGTATTTAATTTTAGTCCAAGTGTCATTTTTATATAGGTTATTAATACATAATTCATCTATATTGATTACTTGGCTATCTATTATTTATACAATATTGTAAAATATTATAAAAAGACAAGACTAATTATTAATACCATAAATCTTGATAGCCCTTAAATTTAAACAAAACAAACGATATGATAAAGTTTGAAAATGTGATGAATATTTCACAACCCAACAATGAAACTTACATAAAAATAAATAAATTATTTAATTAATTTAAAACCTTAATACACTTAACTTGATTTGAATAGATAGACAAGGCATATAAGTGACACATACAATTCTATTGACGATATGGATAGGAAAAATTATTCTTACAAATTTTGTCTCTATAAAAAAATATAAACAAGTAATGATACGTTTTATGATTTTTGAGCGTTTTCTTCTATTATTATCAAATTTAAGATAGACATAAATATCAATCAAGGTTCATGACTTTTGAACATCGATGTTAAAAAGACAATACTAAGTATTTTAGTATATCATGTGTTATTAAAAAGTCATATTTAAAATCATGTTCACATGCTTAAAAATACGAAATAAAAATAAAAAATGTTAGTTGCAAATTAAACACAAAAAAAAATTAATACAAACTATTTACTTTCCTTTCCTAAATTTTGTTATTAACCTACATATTTATTTAACTTTTATTTCTTTTATTTAATAATATAACTTTTTGGTTTCCCTCACCATTTCTTGTAGGTTACCATTTAACTTAACTTATCATGTTTTGCAAAATTTAGGATTTTTGGGCAAATTGATACAAGCAATATATTAAGACTATCATTTATTAAACTTCATAAATATGCTATTATCAAAAAATATGATTTACGAGAAATAAAATATTGAGATAAAAAGCCACTAATTTAATTACAAAATATGTTTTAAACTCTTTATAGTGGAAAATTTATCATTCAAAAAAACGAATAATAATAATCAAACATTAAGCATTAATTTGTCCTTTTGTCTTCCCTCACTAACTTCATATGCCTAGATAATAAAGGGGCGTTCAAGTTTTATATAGAAAATTTAGTACATCATTTATCTATACAATCTAATCTAATTAAAAGACAACTTTAGGCATTTAATTTTTTTTCCACATAACAACTACACTAAATTATTAAAAAAATTACATTAAAATATTTATTAATAATTAATTTTGTTGATGTTCATAGACCCCATGCTGCTGGTGGTTTTGAAGGTGAAAAATTTATAATTATAGGATCAATAATGTAAAATTTAATTTCGATTTGAATTATTATTTATGTTTCATTGAATGTTGATACTTTCTCATTCACGCCCAATTAAAAGGACTCTTATCTCACATGCGTTTCAATGTAGATAGCTTTAAAACAATTCAACATACTTTTTAGAATGAGTTTATGCATCAGTGTCATGAATTAATGGACTCACTGAAGATAGTTTTTTTAAAAATTACATGCGTACTATTAGTATTAATCAAAATAAAGTACAATATATAGTTTGAAAAATATAAGATGTCAAAAAAATAAGACATTAACTAACTAACTTTTATGTATTTAAAGACTATCTTTTTAAATGGATAAACTAATTGCTCGAACAAATCTTAACAATACACTAAATTAATAAAACTAAAAATATAAACCCGTGAATTTCACGGGTCACAAACCTAGTTTATAATTTATAATTGAGTAAAACTCGTCCGAATAAGCAACGCCAGACAAAAAAAAAAAAGGTTAAGTGAACCTAAACGTGAGAATATACTCCGTAAGAATGTAAGATTGAAAAAAAGGGAAGAAGCATCCAGTCTCAGAAATCAGAATGGTTGTTCAAAAAAACTGGTAAAAGTCAAACCCAGTCGAAAATTAAAATACTTTTCTAGTATATCAATAGTTGATCACCCAATTGTGGCAGTATAATCAAAACCAGAGAGAAATGGGAGAAGAAGGGGTCAAAGCAGAAGGAATGCAAATACTTTCTGATTTCCAACTTCTTCCTAAATTGGTTGTTTTTGATCTTGATTACACTCTATGGCCTTTCTATTGGTACTCTTTTTTCCCCTTTTACTCTTGCAATTTTTTCATTTTTCTTGAGATTTTACCATATTTCTCACTCACCCATATGATTGTTTCTGGTTAATTCAATTTTTTTTTGATGTTGTAATGATTGATCACGGGGGTTGAATAATGTGATAGTTTTATGGTTCAATTTTTTCCTTGTCAAATGCGCGACTAAGGGTATTACAGGATAAGGGGGAGGGGATTCGAACCTAGGTTATCAAGGATACGTCTGTCGTAACTACGTACGTAGCACCAAAACGGACACGGACATGCGTCATGTCATGAAATTTAGGATACGGGACACGTTATTTAAATTTAATAAAATATACATTTTATAGTAGTGGATATTAATTTTAAACAATTGAAGGTAAAACTTGCCCTTGATATAACTCATTTTCATTTCTCGTTCGAACCAATATTCTAATTAATCTCTTTGTGCATTTCTCGTTTGAAGAACATCATTCACCGCAAATGATAACCAAATACCGTGTCCATGACACGGCTCAAATACCATGGACACGTGTTGGACACGTGCCCAAATAAATGTAGAAAGTTAGACACGGCTATTTAGGTGTCCGACACGTTTCGACGTGTGTCCGTGGAGTGTCGGTGTCGGACCGTGTACGGCTCATTACGAGAAGTGTCCGTGCTACCGAGGTAACTACTAGGCTGAGACATCTTCGGTATTACGTGTAGCAAATAAAGATAATACCTGCATTTCTTTGTCGTAATGTATTTTGTTTAAGGAAAGACAGGAAATCGAAAATGGGAATGTATGTGTCGAAGAATCTTTGAAATGAAGTATAATGGTGAATTGATATGTAAGCTGTAAGCATCAGTGATAGAGGACTGAGGAATGCACACTGTTTTAATATGCCCTGAAATTACGAGACGAGGCGTTCATTTGAGAGATTAGTTGCATAGGAAGAGGATCTGTTTGGAGTTACTCACTTCACTGTGGCACCATAAATTGACCAAGTAATGTTTGATGGTTTCTCCGATTGTGTTTTAACGCGATAGTAGCTGTATTATACATAGTACAATGACTATATGATCAAGTGTCAAACTGAGACATATTACCAACAACAACAACAACAACATCAGAGCCTTAGTCCCAAAATGCTTTGGGGTCGGCTGACATGAATCATCCTTTGGAACCGCTCTGGATGAACTCCATCTCAACAAGACAAAAAAAGAAAGAAAAGGAAAAACGGAAGTGAAGTGAAACAAAAAATGAAAGGCAAAGGGGTTCTAGAGACTTTAAATCGAACTTATCTCATGTATAAAAACTCAAAAATTAAATCAAGAATAAAGTTTGTGATTTTGAAAATTGAAGTAAAACTGAGACATATTACCATACTAACTATTTTCTATGATGTTACTTGTTAGAGACTTACTTGGTGGATGCAGCGTTGTCTTCTTAATTGTGCCTGTCCTGTATGAATATAACACACATATTTGTGCCTCATTACATGGTTTAGTAGGGTAATATAATTTTGACTTCTCTAGCGGACTTGATAGTTACTAGCGGTGTTTGATGGATGTGATGAGGTTACTTAATTGATAGCTTTAGGATCAATTTTTTTTTTTTTTTTTTTTTTTTTTTTTTTTTTTTTTTTTTTTTTTGTTTTTTGTTTTTTGTTTCTGGTAAAGAAAAGTTTAGGTTTAGGGTAGACCTTACCCATTCCAAGGCCAGGGCAGACCACCGGCCTCTTTGAGGGCTTAAAGTGGTGTTTACAGATTGCCTACCAATAGGGCTATATTTTAACTCAATGGGAATCGAACCCGTGACATAGGGTCAGAAGGTGGATTCTTTACTATTGGGGCCAACCCATGTTGGTATCCTATATTTTGTACTTGCACAATCGTTCATTGAATGAGGGAAAGCATGGTTTGTTCACGTGTAACCTCGGTGATTAATCTTCTTGTCTAATTTTAGTCCAGCTGCAGCATAAAATGATTACTTTTGTTGAAATTTTGTTATCGGATTTTATCTCAGCCGCAAATTGCTGAACAAGAAGCGTCTTTGTTGGTTTTGATTTACTTCTTAAGTGGCTTTTATTTAGTGAATGTCGTTCCAAAAGAGAGATGCCGTCATTATATCCTCATGCAATCGGAATATTAGAGGCTTTGAAGGATAAGGGTATTGATGTTGCTATTGCTTCTAGATCACCAACTTCTGACATAGCCAAGACGTTTCTCGACAAATTAGGCATCCAGTCAATGTTTGTTGCTCAGGTGAGACTAATTACAAGTTAAAACCTCTTCTTAATGCTCTGTTGTGTCATTACCGAATTAACGAACAGATGCCATTACATAAGCTGCAAAGTGCTGTAAGCCTGTAAGCCTGTAAGGAAAATTGTTACAGTTGTTTTGGAACATCAGTCGGATAACCAACATGTTATTCTGTATGGTTAACCATTCACTTCAAGACATGATAATGAAGCTTAAAAGGCCGCGTCATTGATGTTTCTTTTGGGTGTATTTAGTGAGTCAGAGTTACAAAGTCGGTTACTTCAACCCCTCTATTGCGAGATCCTTCCCCTTGTCCGATCAACACAGACGGATAAAGGGATGGAATTCATACCCAAGAGCAAAATCTTGTGGAGCATTCCTGGTCCGAGTTCATGCCTAAATAGACTTCGAGTCTGTCACCCTCGGGTGGCTTACCTGGTGTATGTGCTTTGCAGGCTATCAGGGTTTACCCAGTGCGCAACAAAGGTAGCAGTTGCGGGTTCCCTCGTCACCCAAAAAAAAAAAAAACATATACCAATTTGAGACTTTTCCAAGTTTGGGAGGAAAGAAATGCTTGCATGACAAAAGTAAACGCTCGTGCACAGATTTACGTTCAATAATCCCAGGGGCTTTCACTTCGATCTGTCGACTCAAGAGTATTGTATATGAAACAAATGTTAAATAACCTTACTGTGATCAAATTTATGTTTTAGAGATTTGTCCCCATACGTGTGTACAATGAGTCGATGAGTCCGACATTTGGATAGCATGTCAGTTTGATAAATAAAGACTCTACCAGAGTATCAGCTGCACATTTCCATGTTGCTGCCAGTGACTCGTTACTCGTGTGTTTCTTTTTAACTTTCTTAGGAGATATATTCCAGTTGGACACACAAGACGGAACACTTCGAGAGAATTCATAGGAAGACAGGGATACCTTATACAGAAATGCTTTTCTTTGATGACGAGGATAGGAACATTGAAGCGGTAATCTTCTCATCTTGACTCTTGTCTATCATATTATTGCTGAAGTTAGAATTTGTTCTCGCGGCATTAAATCAGTGGTGCTGTGCATAATACTTTTTCCAATTCTTTTGCTGATTGAAGGTAGAAAAAATGGGGGTAACAAGCATCCTTGTGGAGGACGGGGTTAATCAGCAAGCATTTCGACAAGGTCTAACCGAGTTTTCTCAAAAGTCAAGCACATCTAGCAAAGCAGGGTCATCTGGAAAGAGCAAGTAGCGCGAAAATGTGAAGCTATTTATCGAGTACAGGACTAATTTTACCCTCTGATCATGCATCAACTTTCGGGATTGGCCAAGTTTAATCTGTACCTGCTTTTGCCTTATTCTCGTGGCTAATTGGCTGTACCGAATGAATGTAATCACTATTGAATTTTGTGGGATGAAAATGTTTATATACTATTGAGTATTGATATACTGAGCGTGATTTTAAGGATTTAAAGGACGGAAGGACCAGTTCCCTTACGCAGTAGTTACATGAAACTCGTCATAGGCGGATACTGGATACAAGTCCTTAGCTTTCGTTTATAGATGGATGTAAAAAATGTCAAGAAATCATAATGTATATCAATGTACAAAAGCTTCATATTTTATTTCAGGTAATCTTTGTTTTAGAGATGAATATATTAGAAATCGTGTCTATGACTGACAGTGATACCACGATATTGATATGCAGTAACAATTTTGACCCGTAATTGATCTTTCAAATACACTTTTTTACTTCCGCAAATCTCTTTGAAAAGATTGTACGCCAGTTATAACAGCTTAGGCCCTGTTTGGCAAACGGCATAAGCAGATTCATAATAGCAGATAACGTTAGCATAATACGGTTATTAGATTTTAATAGCAGGTTTGACTATTAGATTAAATTAGCAGATTAAAGGAGTGTTTGGTAAATAGCAGATTACAGGATAATTAGAACGGTTTCATGTATAAATTGAATATGCTAATACAATATGCTGCTATTAGCAGCATATTCAAAAATCAATCAGAATATGCTGTTTACCAAACAAATGAAAATAGCAGATTGATCGGTCAACCTACTAATTATGCCGAAATCTACTAATTTCTTTCAATATGATGTTTACCAAACAGCGCCTAAGTCGATAGAAACGCGCGTAGGCCCCCTTCTTCAATCTTACAATGATGCTTACAACAGACATCTTACAATGGCTAAACCTGTCGTCATCAAAATACCCTAGTAACTTCCTTTACGCCTAATACAAAAAGACACATCCACTTCGACAGGTAGTAACACGACTGGAAAACTGATCTACGACAAGTAACTTGCCATCCATGACTGAAAACGTGACCATGCCAGGTGAACATTATCGTCATTTACATCATTCATGGAAAGATATGCGCTTCCTGTGTAAATGTGTACCTCAGATGCAACAGTAGACGCCTTCAGTTTTTCTTCCAGATCTTTCTGCAAATGTCACCCATCAAATTCGGGTTAATTTGAGTTACTAGTCATTCGCTGCTTGAGTCGGGTTATTTGGATAGGACATGACTAAAAAACATAAGTCGCGACAGATGCCCCAGCTCTTCTAAAGACGCTGGTGTTACTAGCAAAACTGCAATTCTAAATGCAATATTATCTCTTCTAAAGACGCTGGTGTTACTAGCAAAACTGCAATTCTAAATGCAATATTATCTCTTCTAAAGACGCAGCCTGGTGCTACTAACAAAGCTGCAATTCTAAATGCAGTAACATCAAATTCTAAAGCTAAAAGCATCATATAAGATTCCTGTTTTTTCCTAATGATGTGCACAGCTAAAATAAATTACTCAACCGAGTGATACTTAGGCCCTGTTCTTTTCGGCTGAAACGAGCTGAAGTGAATTAATTGGAGTAGAGCTTAATTGAACTAAATTGAGTGGAAGTGAGGTGAAGTGAATTTAGTTGAATTAAAAGTTAATTTTGTGAAGAGATTAATTGTATAATTTATTGAACCTAAATAAAACCTAACGGAATATAGCCAAGAAAAATTGAAAGAAGCTGAAATTAAGCCAGAAAGAACAGAGTCTAAACAGATGGGAGCTTAGGTGTTTTACTGCTAAAAAGCCTAAAAAACACACATCATGAGTTACCCTCCATTGAACTCGGTTATTATCTGGTTATCACAAAGACTCGGCATTATTTGGTTATGGACTACGATGAATACAGAAAATTACACACTAAAGTGGGTGCATTTCTTTTTATTGTGAAGTAGCGGTCATTTGATGCAACTTTCATTATGGATCTTTTAGGACACGGTCTCTAAGTATTGTTAGTTTGTTACGCACATCTGGGTCCTCCTAAACCGTTATTTGCAAAATTCCTAGAGACATTAGAGCTATGTTATTTCGACTCTTCTAATTTCCTCACGTATCCGTGTTGGACACTCGACACTCAGACATGGATATGATACATGGACACCTCATTGTAGACCAACATATGCATATTTTTCAAAAAATTAGCCGAGTCCGACACTTAGACATGTACCCATGTCAGATACTTCTAAACGAGTCTGAGTAACATAGCGATTATAGTAATGTTATTGTATTTTCCCTTCTTTTGCAATAGAAAAGTAAGCATGGGAGGTTAAGACTGAAATTATACCTTCATAAATGAAAAGCCAGCAGAGCCACCACCTTCACCAAAATGAACTTGAACCGGAGCTTTAGGCCGGGCAAAATCAGTAAACTGATGTGGGGGTATTCCGTAGAAGCTAACAACAGCATCAACTCCAGGAACAAAGACAGCACTAGCAATAGCAAGTGCTCCTCCCAAACCGTAGCCAGTTACTCCAACCTAATTATGAACAAAGAGATACATCAATTAACCAGACTTTTGGAGCTTTTGAGGCAATAGGTATTAATAATAGTTAGGCCTCAACCATCACCTTAAGGTTTTGATTGAGATGGTTCATCTATCGTATCAGAGTCAGAGTGACCGAAGGTCACGGGTTCGAATCCTGCCACCCTCAAAACCACGAAGTGGAAACCCAGCACACGGTATGGGGCGCCTGTGCAAACTAACCAAGGTTTTGGTTGATAATGGTCTACAAAAACAATACCTTATGCGAACCATTTGCCTTGAGCCAATTGACCGAAGCCTCAATATCCTTAAGAGCACCTTGCCAGTTTAGACCCATTCCTAACTGACGAGCTTCCGCCATATCTAAAGCCGCCTTTCCACTGTTCAAGCTACATGACAAATGCACAAGTATCAGAAATACAAGTCCAATCTGCAATCACCATCACATACTCAACAATTCTAAGGAGTAATAAGGGATTCAGATAAGTAAAATTCGCACTCTGGAATAAGTGCTTTGAACCCAGGCTCGAGCTGAGAGATCTTTAAAGCATAGTTCTTCAGTTGATTATCTACAGACCACCGTTCTTGAAGCACAACAATCCCAGGTGCATTATCTTTTCCAATAACATATGCATCAAATGTCTAATTGTCCATACAATTAAACACCCATGATTCAATTATTCAGTCAGAAAGACAGAAACTCAGGTTCATACTTGAAACTAAACAGCAGCCCAAAATCAAACGGATGTTACTAACAAATCAAACACAAATTCTGCCATTATTAAGTAGAGTATAAGAAAACTAGCACACAAAATATAACAACTCTGCCAATACTAAAACAAATGTTTCAAGAGCACTCGAGTCTTCAACATTCGACAAGTTGCTAAACAATGATCGAGAGCTATGACGCTGGAGCGCAAATTTCCCAGTCAATAGGGCAGTAGATCATTGACGATAAAGAGTTAAGACTATCTTTACAAATCCTTTTCATACAATGCCAGAGAAAGAGTCCACAATATTAACCCCGGACCTACTGTTCTTAGGTTAATGGGTCTACCAACTTGCCAGCGAACCACTAATGCTATTAAAACACATTACATACTATATATACACAGAATGAAGAATTTCCAGATATTAGGCCCTCGAAATCGGGCCCTGTTCGGCTGCACGGGTTATTCACCCTTCCAGCCGGCCCTGACCCTTTGCGCCTTATAAAGTGATAATTCTTCTCCTCTTTTGTCCAATGGGGATAATGCTCACATGTGAGACTTTCGGAGATCTAAGGAATAAACTTAATAAAGGGTTGTCCTGCTCATTGAACCAGAAAATTAGCGGGTCAGGAAAAATTACAAAAGTTCAGTCTGCTAATCCGCTTGTCTCATTCATTTGTTTACATTTGATTAAAATAATGTAAAAGGTAAACTAATGGCCGAGACAAAGGGAGTGCAATATGTATAATCCCGCATTTGATCACCTCTACAAGAACCGCATAGAATAAAACACCGGCAATGTATTTAACCCATAAAAGTTCATCAGCAAGCTCGGATAGTCGGAATTCCAGCACATTACCACATTACATATATCATAAACCAGACTCAGATTCAGGAACCATACAATATGTTGAAAAGGTGGAAACATACAATATCATGACGGTGAATTTGAATTTTCTCGAAATAAGAATCAATCAATGGTTGAACTTGAAGCCGATCAATAGAAGACGACATATAAGGTTGCGACATTTGAGTTTTTCGTGGACGCCATCGATATTTACTCCGGAACAAATTCGAAGAGTAGACACGGTTTGGATAATCATTATAAAATCGACAACGACTCGCTTTTCGATTCTTTTCATGATATCTCCTATATTTATAGCGAATAACTGGATATATGCATTTCTTGTAGAATTCACGCATTATTGATAATATAAGAGTTCTACGAGTTTCGCGGCGAGCTGCAAACCGAGCATCGCTTGAGCCTGAAGAGGATGACCATATTGACCAAGAGGAAGAAGATGAAGATGAAGGGAATTGCATTTTTTTTTTAAGTGAGACAGTAAAATCTGTAAAAGATGGTGTAAATATTTCTTATCCATAGAAATTTCACTTTAAATTTTTCTTCGCGCCAATTTTTCCTATATTAGCGCTTATTTCTTCCCGCGCAAAACGTAAATATCTTTCTCAATGGTTTAGGACTTTTTGAAAAGGCCTGCTTGACAAACTCTAAACCAGATTTATAATAGCGGAGAACGTTTATAAAATATGAGTGGCCGTAATTAATTTAGCGTAATCAATAGAGTAGAGGGAGTCTTCTAAAAGACGATATGGTCACATCCGCTTTCCACTACCTTTTATTATTTCTTTATTGTTCAGACTTAGCTCACTCACCTCATAGTCGGCTCATGGCTCATACTAAGTTTATCATTATATTATTATATTACTAAAAGAATCTTGTAATGCAGCTGACGTGGCGCAACAAGAATTCAGAAAAGTGTTCTACATGGCTTCTCCTTTAACCTCACCATTTCATTTTTTTCTCGGCCAATCAAATGAAACAATCATTGCCATGTCAACTGCCATGTAACCTATATTTAATTTTCCATAAAATGGCACATAAAAACCGTGCAATTTTCTCAATTCTCCATAAAATATCTCAATTCTCAATAAAGAAAAACCGTTTACCATTTTCGCAATTCTCCATAAAATTTCAGAAAAGTACAATAAACATAAAAACCGTGTAACAATTCACAATAAGAGCAATAGCAATAGTAGAACTTCATATAAAGTTCTTGCTATTTCCAACCTATTTTCACAAATTACTAAATTTAAGAACTTTACATCACAATAGAAGAACTTACTTAATTCTTAATTAGAACCCACTATTAATTATCTTATCTTCCTACACTTTTTTTTCCCTTCTTGAAACCAACAAAGAACTTGGTTCTTAAATAAGAACCAAGTTCTTATTTTAACAAACCCAACGTGACTCACAATAGAAGAACTTTATTTTTGAAGTTCTTATTTAGAAACCCAAGACTAAAAACTTATATTGCTATTGCTCTAAATAAACTACTCATTCCAATTCACGTAAAAACTGTAAATACAATAATTGTCTTCAAATTCCAATTTTCCATAAAACCCAACCCAATTCACAATAAATAAACTACACATTCCAATTCACATTAAATTAAATAAACTACTAATTACAATTCACATAAAAACGTTTAAAAATCGTATAATACCAAGTGTAAAAACCGTAAATACAATAATTGTCTTCAAATTCCAATTTTCCATAAAACTCAATCCAATTCATAATAAATAAACTACTTATTCCAATTCACATGAAATTAAATAAACTACTAATTACAATTCACATAAAACGTTTAATACCAACAGTCACAATTCACGTGTAAAAACCGTGTATCAACGACTATTAGACTTCTCTTTTTTTTATTCGCCATAAAAGTCATTCTAATTCACAATAAATAAATTACTCCTTCCAATTCACATTAAATTAAATAAACTACTAATTAAAAAACGTGTATAAATCGTATAATACCAACAGTCACACTTCACGTAAAAACCGTAAATACAATTATTGCCTACAAATTCCAATTTTTCATAAAATATCCGATTAATTACAATACACATAAAAACCGTACACCAACAGTCCGAACTTAACAATCTACCAAACCATTACTATTCAATTATTGTCTAAAAATTCCAATTTTCCATTAAAGTCATTTCAACTCACAATAAATAAACTACTCATTCCAATTCACATTAAATTAAATAAACTACTAATTACAATTCACATAAAAAAGTGTAAAAAGCGTATAATACCAACAGTTACAATTCGGATAAAAACCGTAAATACAATTATTGCCTACAAATTCCAATTTTCCATAAAACTCATTCCAATTCACAATAAATAAAATACTCATTCCAATTCACATTAAATTAAATAAACTACTAATTACGATTAGTAACAATCTACCAAACAGTCACAATTTACAATATACAATTCACGTAAAAACCATGAAACAATTATTGCCTACAAATGCCTACAAATTCCAAGTTACCAATTTTCCATAAAATAAAAGGTTTATTAAACTTCTATTTTTTTATTCTCCAAAAAATAAAATAGACTACTGTTAAACTTTTCTTTTTTTTTAGGCTCCAACAATCCCAACAGTGGCCACTACTTTTGTCAAAATTATCATTATAAGAAACACAAATTTTATCTACCTTCAAACTACTAGAAGTTCTCCAAAAGAAACATCAAATCTAAAACATCTGTATCCATGGCAGGATCTAAATTTCAACAACAAACAACAAATAACAGTAAAAGAAAAAGCAGTGAAGGGCTGAAGGCAATAAAGGTTAGTTCAGCCCCCTTCGTGTCCCTTAATTATTCAAATACTCCACAAACAAACCGTGTATCAACGACTATTAGACTTCTCTTTTTTTTATTCGCCATAAAAGTCATTCTAATTCACAATAAATAAATTACTCCTTCCAATTCACATTAAATTAAATAAACTACTAATTAAAAAACGTGTATAAATCGTATAATACCAACAGTCACACTTCACGTAAAAACCGTAAATACAATTATTGCCTACAAATTCCAATTTTTCATAAAATATCTGATTAATTACAATACACATAAAAACCGTACACCAACAGTCCGAACTTAACAATCTACCAAACCATTACTATTCAATTATTGTCTAAAAATTCCAATTTTCCATTAAAGTCATTCCAACTCACAATAAATAAACTACTCATTCCAATTCACATTAAATTAAATAAACTACTAATTACAATTCACATAAAAAAGTGTAAAAAGCGTATAATACCAACAGTTACAATTCGGATAAAAACCGTAAATACAATTATTGCCTACAAATTCCAATTTTCCATAAAACTCATTCCAATTCACAATAAATAAAATACTCATTCCAATTCACATTAAATTAAATAAACTACTAATTACAATTAGTAACAATCTACCAAACAGTCACAATTTACAATATACAATTCACGTAAAAACCATGAAACAATTATTGCCTACAAATGCCTACAAATTCCAAGTTACCAATTTTCCATAAAATAAAAGGTTTATTAAACTTCTATTTTTTTATTCTCCAAAAAATAAAATAGACTACTATTAAACTTTTCTTTTTTTTTGGGCTCAACAACCCCAACAGTGGCCACTACTTTTGTCAAAATTATCATTATAAGAAACACAAATTTTATCTACCTTCAAACTACTAGAAGTTCTCCAAAAGAAACATCAAATCTAAAACATCTGTATCCATGGCAGGATCTAAATTTCAACAACAAACAACAAATAACAGTAAAAGAAAAAGCAGTGAAGGGCTGAAGGCAATAAAGGTTAGTTCAGCCCCCTTCGTGTCCCTTAATTATTCAAATACTCCACAAACATTGCTCCTGTGAAGGGTTGTCCTTGGGTTCATTTTGCAACTTTCTTGATTTTTTTTATATTTTCTAGATGGTTCATTTTTAGAGTTGCGTGAAATTACAAACACTCATGGGCGAAGATATACAACTCCACAATCAATAAAAGGTAAAACAACAGTTTATCGACCTACTTTATTTATTTTTTAAAATTATTTAATTTACTTCATGCAAATTCAGTTTACATGCCCTTTATGAATTATTTACGTTTTAGCTACATATAGTGAGGTTATCTTTTTTTACTATTATTGTAGATGATGTTCAGAATATTAGATCCACACAAAAAAGAACTTCAACATCCAGCAATAGTGAATCACAGTCTCAGTTATCCAGTCGTTTATCAATTGAACAATTGAATATAAACATGTTCACTACTCCAGTAAACCAAGGTATGTTATTGAAATATAGATGTCATATTATCTTATATAATAAAGTGTATTACTATTTTCTTTAGTAGTTTTTACTTAATTTGTAAATAATTTAAGGTACCTCTTCGTTGCCACTACGTGACATATTAACAAACCAACAAGGAAAAAAACAACATCAATTCAACCGAATCATGGTAAAGCCCCATTATTTCAATCTGAAAATGGTACGTATACATTTGCCAAAAAAATAAATTTCCTTAATTATGTCAGATTGTTACTTATATACTTTCTCACCACAAATGATGTTATAGTGTTTGATTTTACGCAACTTATTCAAACACCTCCACATATCCAAAGACAAACATCAATTCAACGATGTGAGGGTAAAGCACCATTGTATACATCTTAAAATGGTACGTCTCTCAATTTAAGTATTTTTTAAAAATTAATTATATATCAACCCCAGAGTGCTGATTTTTATTATAGTCACTAAATCGGGAGGCTGCTCGAAAAAGCCGCTTGCGGAAAAGGGTACATAGTAAAACTGTTTTCATATGTTTAATTGTGATCTGATGAGATTAATACTGTTGTTAACATATTTGGTTATTTATTGTAGCCAAATGCATCAATCCCCCAAAACAAAGATTTAAACTTTACAAACTATCCCCGAAAGCTAACCAACATAAATTACATTAACATTTTGCAGGGAGTGCATAATAAACAAACAGACCCATAAAACATTCAACTTAACCAATCATCGATAAAACAGATACACTGCAATCGTAATGCCACTCGGAAATGCATATTTCGCCACTCAAAATATCAAACAGTAAGCTATTAAAATAACACTCTCACATATCAAAACAGCGAAATAAACCCAGATCAGAAACTTGGCTTTAGTCCCAGCGAAATAAACCCAGCGAAATATACCAACGAATCTTTAGAACATCCCAAACAAAACCACTGATGCAAAACTACAGCAGCATTAGACCCTCAATTCCGTAATGATTTTGGGTCGACTGACATGAATCATAGTCAAATAATTAGTGAACTAAAAGTTTTGACAACAATTGTAAATAAACTAATCTTAAAATAAAAAGATCCATGATTTTACCATCTCTACAATCGTCAAACAGCTTCCTTGATTGAGTTCATCAAATAATACTTCGTTTTCAACAACATGCAATATAAAATAAAGATGGAATGCGGTATTTAGGATTTAATTTAAATTATTTAAAAGAAAAAATGAATATTAGAAGTCCCTTTTTTACATCTTTATCTGGAAAAACTGTAGGTCGGCAACTACAACATATATGGGTCAACAAAATCATTACTATTTTAATCAAGTAATTTAAAAAAACAAAAAACATCGAGAAAGTTGTACATAGAAAAAAAACGGACCTGGATCTATGACGGGGATGATGATCTGCGATGGTTTGTAGCTTAATTGAAAAACAATGATCAGAGAAGTCAATTTCGCGAGGTTTTGTTGATTTTTGTATGATGAAGTTCTGGGATGAAGTTGATGAGGGAGGGTTTTTGATTAGGGTAGGGGATGAAATCACATATACAGTTCTTTTATGTCCTGTGTTTTGTTTGTTTTTTATTTTATTTTTTTTCTTTAATATTTATTCTTATTTATCAAAGGGGTTGGTACAATCGGTATTTTACGCAGTTTATTTCTATTTTATGCATTTCATAGAAAATAATTCTCTTAATTTTGAGTTTTTATAAATTCACATATCATAATGTTCTCAAATTAGAATGTTTTATCGCGTCTTATAATTATTACGATTATTAACATTGTCATATGTTACCTAAGTCCCTATTACAAAAAAAATCAAATGTAATTACATATTTTTTAAAAATTATAATATTTGTGGTCTTATAATAACTATAATTTATCGTCTTTTATAATTTAAAAATTAATTACACAATTCCGTGAATTTTCACGGGTGTTACACTAGTACTTATTTAATGAAAGTAGGGTCAAGACTCACCAAAGTCTTCCAGACCCACCAAAAGTCTTCCAGACTCACCAAAAAGTCTTACTTCCTCCATTTCAATCAATTTTATATGTTTGTTTTATTCACGTTAATACCCGTTTTCTTTTGTTAATATCTTTAGTTACATATCGGTAAAAATTATAAAACTTTGATATTCACAATGCACTCAGTTAGATAATTTAAACAAGATCTCACTCTCACATAACTATTGTTATGTAATATATTAGAAGTTGTGTCGAAGATTAACCCGACTTATAAATAGTGCTAAAAAAGTGAAAGTTATAGAATTGATTGGAATGGAGGAACTACAATTTAAAAGTTTCTTAACATTTTGCTAGATTATTAGTAGTTTTGTATAAGTCTTATTTTAAGACTTTCTAAAATCCCCACTAACAATAATCTTACCCTTAGCCACAATTTTAGGTATGAAATTAATTAGGAAATTCGAAAAGAAAATTAGAAACATACAGTATCGTCACGGTGAATCTGGATTTTCTGGAAATAAGAATCAATCAATGGTTGAACTTGAAGACGATTACTGAAAGACGACGAATAAGGTTGAGACATTTGAAATGCATTTTGGCGCCATCGAAATCTACGTCGGAACAAATGGGAAGAGTAAACGCGATTAGGATATTCATCATAAAATCGATTGCGACTCGCTTTTCGATTATTTTTCTGTTATTCCCGATAATTTTGGCATTGTCGTCGTCGAATAAATTGGCTTATACGGTTTTCTATCATACGCCTAACCGCACGTCCTTCAGCATCGTCACTTGACCTTGAAGAGGAAGACGAAGAAGAAGAGGTGATGAAATCAATAGCATTGTTGAAGGAGTAGGGAGGTAGCAGTTAGGGACTGTGAAATCGGTAAAAGGTAATAATGTAAAATTTTGTTATCCACAAGTGCACGGGCGGATTTGGGGCAGAAAATAAGAATGTCTTTTGAAGATAAATTTTTCAAAAATGTGTTGGGCTTAGTGGTTAAAAGTGTCTATATGTTAGACCTTTGATAAGGTTGGAAGTTCAAATTCCGGGAAGAAAAAAATTGTGCCATCCCAATCTAAAAATCCTAGATCCGCCCCTGAGAGTACAATTTGAAAATCGGTTTGAAATGCGTATGATTCCTAAAAACTGAATACTACTGCTAGTTTTAATACCCAAGTAAGTATCGTTAACTTGCGGAGTGATGTAGTTAGCTGATGGATAAATGTAGACAGCATAATTAGGACGATTTTCGTTTAGTACAGAGTTACAGACGTATAGGACTTCGGTCGATATTCTTAATTGAGAATAACCAACATAATATCATTAGTTTTGAGCAGTCCAGTCCCTGCTCAGGGAACGTGTTATGCGCTAATCAAGCGCATTAGACACGTACTGAGCGTCTGAGCTAGTATAAGTAGCAGACGTAACAAAGCTTTAACGAGCTGATGATGAATAAATTTAGACAACATAATTAGGATTACGATTAGGATTTGGATTACGATTTTATTACAGACGTATCGAATTTCAGTTCATATTCTTAATAACAGTTGCATCAGAACTCTACAACAAAGTTACAGTTTCTCATTAGGACACAAAGTGTATATTACTTATTATCTTTATACTCACCTTATTATGTTACAACTCTAGTTTCTTGAGATTTTGGATTATTATTTTATTAAGAGTTTGATGTATACCAAAAAATCTAATTTATAAGTATAAATACCTCATAGTCTTCCTTCAATAGCTCACAACACAAATCATCAAATCGAAAACGAGTAATTGAGAGTTAGCCAACATAATGAAGGGAGTTATCATCTTACTGCCTCTGCTCTTCGCCATCGCTTTTGCTCAGAATCAGTATTCCGCGTCTGAAGATGAAAATCAAATCAATACGGATATCAACGACCAAAAATTCATGTGGCCGCACTTCCATGGAATCCCGTTCCATGGATACCATCATCACTTTTTTCCACACCCACACTTCGGCCATCGTTTTCCACACCCACACCCGTTTCTGTTCCCAAGTCAGCCTCCGTCTTCCCCTTCCACTCCTTCCGATAACCAAGAAATAAACGACGAGACCTATCAGACTAATACCGATATGAATGACCGGAAATTCTGGTTCCCGTTCCATGGATACCATCATCATCACCTGTTCCCACCCCACTTTCCCGTACATCCACACTTCGGCCATCGTTTTCCACACCCATTTCTGTTCCCAAGCCAGCCTCCGTCTTCTCCTGCTACCCCTTCCGACAATCAAGAAAACAACGATGATGACGAGCAAATCAACACCGATATAACTGACCAGAAATTCTGGTTCCCATTCCATGAACACCATCATCCCCTGTTCCCACCTCACTTTCCCGTACACCCACACTTTCCCCATCGATTCCCGTTCCCGTTCCCTAGCCAGGCTCCATCCTCACCGTCTACCCCTTCTGACAACGGAAATCAGTGATGGATTCTTTCCCTTCCTCAACATCACACGGCTCCATCCCCTTTTAGTCTAGTTAACATTAACATTATGTCAAAGTATGTAGTTCATACTATAAATAAGTTTGATGATTTTTTTTTTTTTTTTTTTGGTATGGATAAATAAGTTTGATGATAGTATTCACGTACAATTAGCCGTCGGTAGTCACATTATTAACAACCTGGAATAAGTTAGTTTTCGAGATTTAGTACAATTTACAGTCGTATTATTTACGATTTATATCATTAAATTTTAATATATTGTTACTAATTTATGAATTACTCCGTTTATATCCCAGTTTCACGTACAACTTATTATGTTAATGAATGAAGCCGCAGAAGATCAATTTGTTCAGCCAGAAAAACTTAGGGCAAGTGCAATGGTGAGCAACAAGGTTGTAGTTAGAAATTGCCACTTCATATTTTTAAGCTACTCCCCTTTTAAGCTACCATCACACCCAATGGTGAAACAATAGGTAATCCATATATTAATTGTGGATCTTCTTAAGCAACTAGCTCCATGGAGCTACTAGCTTAGTCCAAGCTAATCTAAATATAGTGGAACAATGGTTTGGCTACTAGCTTACAAGTTTTCATATTTGCAAGCAAGTCCCTTAGCTAAACCATTGCACTTGCTCTTAGAGCTGTCCAAAGTCCAAATGCGGGTTTGGACCGGATATGGGATGGGCTGAAAGGGAAAAGTATGCCCTATAAGACAAGACTATAACGGGCAGGTTGGGCCAAAATAGCGGGCCACTTCTCCTTGCCCTTACCCGCCCAACTGCTAAATTCGGGCACGAGCTGTTGGGCTCATATTTTTCTATTAACTTTTGAGAATTAATTGATTAAGTAACTAATAACGCGATAAACTAGCAAAGCCGTTATTGCGTTAAGTTTTTAGTTCTTAACACGACTAACTTGTCATCTGAATATAAGTTCCAAAATACAAACAAGAGTAAAAAATAATTATATACTAATTGTTCATATTACTTTAGCGGGCCGGATAGGCCAACCCGTTTTAAATTTCTCTTGTCCGTGCCCAGCCCATTTACTAAAATGGGTTGGGCCGGGTTAGCCCCTGACCCATTTTTTCAGAAAAATGATGTCCAAGCCCGGTAAAAATTTGGGCCGAATGGGCCCGATTTTCGGACGGTACCGCCATGAACAACTCTAGAAAAACTCCAGAACCCCTATACAAAATTGTACGAAAACCAATCGACAACAACCCAAAACTCTGCTTTTAGTTGATGAGATGAAAAAAAATCAGTCTGATAATCTCTAAAAATATTAAATCATTAATGAATATATCAACTCAACGTTTTAGGCAGAACATAATATAGCAAGGAAGACGAGATGACACAAATAAATATACATCCAGATTTATGTAAATCGTACATGTAATATTGAGCTTATATGCTATTTTTTTAAATTTTTAACAATATTTTCTTGCATTATAAATTTTTAGTGTTAGAATTAAAAATTTGGGTTTTATATGTATTATTTTTGAGTTTCAATATAATGTTTTGATTTACAATTTTGTTATAGAGACGCTCAAATTCTTTTCAATAAAACTCGTAAAATATATGCATACTACCGATACATCTGGTTATATAAACCTCTAATTGACGAGATGATCCTGTTTCGATACGTTCAACACGGAGAAATAGGAACATACCTCGGATGTATGGTAATACATCGGATGTATGATCCTATGATTAAGCAATACTCATAGTTTTTAAAAAGTTGGTGATAGTACATCGGATGTATGACACTTACCGTCAACACGGGATGTGATATTGTAGAAACACATACAGTATACGAAAGGTTTTGTGTATTTACTTGTGTTGCTTACAACAAACGTACAGGAGAATATATATACATACTTGGAGTATAGAAAAACAAAACCTACCCGAAAACTATAACGAATACAGGCCCAAAACCAATTAACATAATACGACAAATAAATATAACGCAACTTAACATCCCCCCTCAAGTTGGAGCGTGGGGATCGACAACGCCTAACTTGGATAACAAATAATCAAACTGTCGTGCCCCTAAAGCCTTCGTCAGTAAATCAGCGAGTTGATCGGTGGTGTGCACATAACTCGGATGAATAAGACCATCTCGTATAGCATCCCGTACAAAATGACAATCGACTTCAATGTGCTTAGTACGTTCATGAAAAACCGGGTTACGAGCAATATAGAGAGCCGATTGATTATCACAATAAAGGGAAGCAGGGACATGTATATCGACCGAGAGGAAACTCAAAATACCCCGCAACCACTTGACTTCACAAGTCGCAACGGCCATGGCACGATATTCAGACTCAGCGGAAGAACGAGATACCGTGGGCTGTTTCTTGGTTTTCCAAGAGACGAGACTATCCCCAAGAAAAATGCAATAGGCCGACAAAGAGCGACGAGTCAAAGGGCAACTCGCATAATCTGCGTCACAAAAGACGGACATATGAAGAAAAGAATCGGACTTAAACAACAAACCTTGTCCTGGGCGATTTTTGATGTACCAGACTACGCGTTTCGCGGCCTCCCAGTGAGAAAGGCGGGGCTGGTGCATGAAGGAAGATAAAACATGAACACTGTATGACAAATCGGGACGAGTATTGGTCAGATATATCAAACGACCCACTAATCGTCTATATTGCTCGGGCCGCGAGTAGAGAGCATCAGAAGCCTCACCCAACTTGTGATTTTGTTCCATGGGAAACGTATCGGGTTTGCTACCAATTAAACCCGTCTCGGTCAATATGTCAAGAGCATATTTACGTTGACAAATAAAAATACCAGAGGCACTCCGGGCTACCTCGATGCCAAGAAAAAATTTGAGCACTCCAAGATCTTTCATATGAAAACAAGAGCTAAGATAATCCTTAACCCGACGAATGGCCTCCGTATTATTACCGCCAATGACTAAGTCATCCACATACACCAAAATGTAAACATCAACGCCGGCAGAGTGAAAACGAAACAATGAATAATCAAATAAACACTGGGTGAAACCGTATGCGAGTAAGGAGTCAGAGAGCTTTTCAAACCAGCAACGGGAAGCTTGACGTAGCCCATATAAAGATTTTTTGAGACGACATACCTTTCCCGGAGCATCAACTGAATACCCTTGTGGCAACCGCATAAAAACTTCCTCTTCCAAGTCACCATGAAGGAACGCATTGTGGACATCCATCTGATGCAGTTCCCAATTCCGTGAAGCAGCAATGGCAAAGAAAGTACGGAGAGTGACTATCTTTGCAGTTGGGGCAAAAGTCTCAAAAAAATCGATTCCCTCTTCTTGTCTATTTCCAAGGACAACTAATCGGGCTTTAAATCGTTCGACGGAACCGTCAGCCCGCAACTTCACCTTGTAGACCCACTTATTACCGATGGCGGTTTTACCAAGAGGTAGATCAACCACCTCCCATGTCCCGTTCCTAATAAGAGCATCGATTTCAAGGTTCATGGCGTCACACCATCGTTTGTCCTTGAGTGCTTCACGGAAAGATCGTGGCTCCACACAATGATCAACTGCGGCTACAAATGAACGATAATTGACAGAAAACTTATCACTAGAAACAAAATGTGATAAACAGTAAGGAGTACCTGATGATGACGAAGAAACGAGTTCACTTGAAGAAGCTGTATTTGCTTTGCGACTCGAGACCACACGAGCAGCCCCTGTCACGTATTCGTCCTCACTATATTTAGACCAAGGAACATGCTCCCTCTTACCGCGGCCCAACTCCACGGCATCACTGGAAGGGGCTGGTGTACCCGTTTCAGTGTCGGGTTGCTGAGCGACTTCGTGGTCAATAGGCTGCTGGATGTTGTCACTTGCGGCTGGGGTATCTACGACCGTGTCTGAATGAGTATTGATAGCTTTAAAATAGCCTCGCAAGTGCACGATAAATCGTAGCAAATAATCGAGGGTCGATCCTCAGGGAGTAGTTGTTGAGTACCTATTGTTCTACCTTTGTGCTTAGCTAAGTCGGATAAATATTGAGTTGATTGAGATTAAAAAAACTAAAACTAAAGACTAATAGTAAACGAAAGTAAGGAAAAACAAACTAGATTAAGATTAAAACGAATTACTCAAATTAAGAAGGAACTAGGAGGTGATTCGACCATTTCACATGTGACTTCCTTTAATAGATGATTGTTCGGTTGTTTTAGGTAACGGGGTTGAGAGGTGACTCCTCTAATTCGTACCAAGACTCCCTCTCGGGCTCACTAGGTATCACTAGAATTGCCTCCCCATACCCCTCTCGGGTTCATGAGTCGGACTACTCCGGGTTCTAGGATTAAGATGACTAAGGTTGGCCAAACCCCAACCCCCTCTTTCCTAGGCCAAAGGATCAAAACAAGTCAAATCCCGGTCTTCCCACTTCCTCTCTCAAGGACCGCTTTCCAACCGAATATCAAGGGTACCCAACCCAAATTCCCCCTCTCGGGTTCAATCTAGGTCGATAACTAGCCTAACTAGGGTGGTCAACTTCTAACCTAATCAATTCTCATTGATGGTCAAGGGTTAAAGGTCTCCCGATTCAAAGCCCAAGTCAAACATTAAACAAGTCAAGCCCCTTGATAAACCTCAACTCCTTCGCCCTTTACACCCCAACACAACACCCATCTTAAGAAGTCAACATGTTTTAAAGTCAAATCACCCCCTAGAAGGGGGTCTACTCACTAATCATGTTTAGGGATTCGAGACTAATAAATAAAAGCGATCTAATGATGACAAACATGTTTTTGATGATTATAGAAGCTAATAACATATGATCAAGCAATTAAAACTAAATTATAAGAACAACTAGCATGTGGAAGATGAGATATGAAAAGGGCAAAAGAAAGGAATTAAAAACAACTAAAATAAATTGAAAGAAAGATTAAGGTAAAGATTATAATACCAAAAGATTAAGAACAAGGATGATTGGAAAAAGGATGAACAAACTCCTTAAGAAACCCAAACCCTAGAAACTTGCTTCTACTCAAAAAATACTAAGGTAAAGATGAAGATCTATTCTAAGCTTGTAATGTGGAGTGTATCTCCTCTAAAAAATCTGAAAACTAGAGTATATATACAAAGGCTTAAGTGGGGGTGAAAGCCCACTTAAGAAGAGCAAAATAACGCAGGAAATAGGCCCATCCGGTGTAGCGAACACCGGCCGTGGCCTAGCTACACCGGATGGGGGTTAGTTACACCCGGCTTGTTTGCTTAGTCTTGTTCTTCGTTCTTCTTGGGTGCAGCTTGGACAAGTCAGGTGTAGGAACACCTGACTGCCTGAGTTACACCTGACTTCGCTATTTTGGTGGGTGTAGGAACACCTGACTGCCCGAGTTACACCCGACTTTGAACTAGGAACACCCGGAGTGGTTCAAAAGCTCATTTTCTCGACTCGTGAGCTACCCGGCGCTTCCGTTAAGTCCCCAAATTACCTAGAATAACGTGACAATGCTACAAAAACATCGAAAGGCCGTGAAAATAGCATGCAACGATATATGAGGCTAAAAAGAGGATAAAGACGGAAAAACCGACAAAAAAGCTTGACAAAGAGAAGGGAAATAGTGATGAAAATAGGGCCGATAACGTAGTTATCAAATCTCCCCACACTAAACCCTTACTCTTCCTCGAGTAAGCACAAGTCTAGGTCAAGAAAAAGGGCACAAGAAAGGAAAAACTAGAACGAAGCGAACAAAAAGGAACTACTAAAAAGGACCTAATTCTACTAAAATAACTAGCCGCATGAGTATTAGCGCACTCAACGCCCCTTCAACTCACGTAATCATGCTCATGAGGTAAAGCACGACTCGCAAGGCAAGTAGGGTCTTGCACAAAATTGTGATGCATCCAAATCTTAAGCACAAGATAGAAAAAGATAGATGCATCAATCACAAAGAAATGCCACCTTCCTCATCAAGGTGGCGGTCACTACCTAGTGGAAAATCAAGCAAAGACACGTACTCCTTACAAATTTTAATTCGGTAAGTGACTAGGTTTAAAAGATAGCTATAAATCACCCCTAAAATAGTGCAAGTCTAGGCTACCTTCAAGTGCATCTTCCAACTACTTTGTCAAAGGCGATCGGATGAAAATGGAAGGGAATCCCCAATGTGTTTAGAAGTGAAAAATTAGACGGTCTAGACTCTTGTCAAGCAAGAGTCGTGGTTCGTTCCAAGTTCATCTAGAGGGGATGGCAAAAGTAAAAAGAATCTTGAAGTAAAATGCTCAACTCATTTTATAAAGGTTAGGAAAAACTCGGAATTTTACCTCTTATTATATATATATTTTTTTTTTCTCTCTTTTTTCTCTTTTTTTTTTCTTTTTGCTCTCAAATGGTTCGGATAGGGCTTGTCCAACGCGTGCTAACACCCTTTGTTTTCGCCAATCGCTTATTAGGCAACCGGTTAAACTCTACATGTTAGCTTGTCGGAGGACATCCACTCTGTCTTCGGGGAGGTCGAATTCACGACCAAGCGGGAAACCAAAGTATTGGCATTCCCCCCAAAGCACATCGAAGTGTTAGCCTATATCCAAACCAAGAGACTTTATCAAACACACTTACTTTTTTTTTTGAGGTTTCTTTTTTTTTTTTTTTTTTTTTCAAGATCAAGAGTTCCAAAACCAAGATAAGTGAAAAGAGCATAAAAAAAAATCAAAAAATTTTTAGGATTTGCCATCCGACCTAGACTACCAAGGTCACCAAGATCACCTAATCGACACTCCTTAACAAAATGGGGTTGAACAAGGTGACTCACATGCAAACCTTTGACTTAGTAGCGGAAAATGTCATGAAAGATACTAGAGGGGCACTAAATAGGGTGATTTAAAACCATTCTAAATAAACAAAGTTACAAGCCGAAAGAAAATTTGTAAAGGTCTAGGTATTTTTGCCATAATTCCCCCTTAGGGGTTTTCAAAAAAAAAACAAAAATTAACTAAAGGAACTACATGCCATGAAATGCAACTACATACTCACATGTTATAATGCATATGCAACTATAAAACTAAATGTCAAAGCAAAACTAATGCAATCATCCTACCAACACATAAGCACACAACACCAAGCTCCAAAACGGTTCCTCAAGGGAACACCCATCATCAAGTAATCCCATCCTCCTCCATATATGAATATGAAAAATGAAAAGGAAAGATAAAGGAGAAAGAGGAAGAGTAATTTTACCAACTTCTTCTCCGATGCAATCTTGTGTGCGACCTACGAAAATGGTTAGGACAAACAAAACACAAAATATGTACAATGCAAAATTTTTGGATTTTTTTCAAGTTTTTTTTCAATTTTTTTGTATTTTCTGAAATTTTCTCAAAAAGAAATATATACAAAGAATATATTTCCCCTCCCCACACTAAAATCTCATCGTCCTCGATGAGACAAGTGCATGGAAGGAAAATACAAAAAGAAGCAAAATATTTTTGGGTTTTCAATTTTTTGAAAAAGAAAAGCATGTTTTTGGTTTTTTTTTTGGGCCTCCCCTTTATACTAACTATATGGACAAGTTATAAAGAGGAGGCTAGGAAAAGAAAAACAACAAAAACTAAATAAGAAAAACTAAGAAAAACTTAATTTAAGCTAAGGTTAAGAAAAACAAGTAAAACAAAATAAATTTGGATTTAAGGAGGAAATGGGGCAATTTGGATTTTTCAAAATGGGAACAATCATGGCCATCTCCAAAAGGGGCGTAATCACGTCACCCGGAGAGTGGCATCACCAACCTACAACTCAAGGAAAACAAAACTTATCAAACAATTTCAAGGTTTCCAAGGCAAAGCATCGAAGGATCGAATTGTCAAGACAAAAACAACAACTTAACAACGACAAATCAAAGGCAAAGACACCAAACAAAAGACCAACAAGCTCACACGATAGGCAAGAAAAGATATTAGGAAAAGGGATGCAAATAACGACTATCACCGAAGCAACCTCCCCACACTAAGTCTCCACTATCTACAACACCTAGTACCCTCCCCAAACTAAGGTCTACCTCAAGAAGGAGGTGGGTAAGGGGGGTAACGAGAAGGGTCATAAGGATAGGGGTAGAACGGCCCCTCCGGATAAGGTGGGTAATGTACCGGATGGTACGGGTCAAAATCCGGGGGTGGCATGTAGGTGGGTTGATGTGGGTTATAACCCGTAGGAGCATACCCCATGGAATTGGTGAACATGGGGTTTAGATAGTCGATTTGCATACGCCGCATTTGGTCCTCTAAATCATCTTGCCTACGAACCCCCGCCCGAATGAGCTCTTGGTTAGCCAACCCAATGTTTTTGGCATGCAAGGCCGCTCCATGGGCGAGGTGAGCGGTGTCAAAAGCTTGTTGGGCCAAAGTCTCAATGTTTTGGGTCCTTTGATACATGTCATCCCACTGGGTTCGGAAGGTAGGGTCGTCCATGAAGCATTGGTGCCCTTGGGAAGAACTCCCGACACCTTGGTCTTGGGTAGGGGGCGTTTGCTTTGGGGCACGGGCTCCATCCTCAGAGTCGGGGTCGGTGTGATATTGTATCACACCCTCCCCTATGGCATAGTAAGCAATGTCCCAATACCCTTGATTATCGTCGCCATCCCTAAACCGTTTCCTATACTCCCCCGAACGAAGTGGCATTCCCCAATTGGTTTGGTCAGAAATGGAAGTCCAAGCGGTGTTAGGCACCACCATGGCCCTAAGGTCCGTTATGTGACAAAGGTTAAGGTTATTATCTTTAAACAACATCCTAAGATAAACCCCACTCAATAAGTTACGGTCACAATAACGGGGAAGGCCCGAAAGGTCATGGTTTAGTGCACGGGCTATCATAGTCACCACTCCCCCACAAGCAATATGCCCCGGAGGGGTATCCGCAATCTTCCCAAAATGGTGGGCTAAAGCCGAAGGCAAGTCAATCCTAGCATGAGTGCGGTAAAGAGCTTGGTGGAGAAGCTTAAGGGTTAGGGCACCTACATTATAATGGGTTTCCTTTGAGGGAAAAAGGGAGTTGGAGAGGATCCTAGCAAAATACCGGATTGCCGGGTTCCTCAAACTCCGGTTGTACGCATGCCCCGCCACAAAAGGTGTGTGAAGACAAGTTAACTTCTTCCACAAATTTTCCCGTATATCTCTGTAGCCACCCCCCTTTGAAGGCTTATGACTCCCTTCTATCACCGTTGGTAAACCAAGTAACGCACCGAATTGGGGAATGGTTAAGTTATGTCTAGTTCCCCTAAGTTGGAATGAGCAATAAGGGGGAGAGGTAGTCAAGTCGGATTTCCACGTAGCGAGGAACTCGCTAGTGAGACCGACATAGGTATATTCATTAGAGTCATAAAATGCTCGGATTCCTATGGTATCACAAAGGGTCCGAACATCCTCTTCTATGCCTATATCCCTCATAGCTATCGGGTCCGCCCACCTAGTGGTTTCCCACTTCTTTTCCACCAACTTATCAAATTTGTCTAGTTCGGATTTTTTTGGGAAACCTACTTGCCTTATTTCATTATAAAATCTAAAAGTCGAATAGGGCACAGTAGGAATAAAAGGTGATGAAGAAGATGATGATGGACATACCACAGCTAGAGGCGTAGGGTCACTCCGTTGACGCTTCGACATATCGATGTTGGCCTTGAAAAACGTGAATGCTCCAAAAATCTGCAAAAAGAACAATTAAATTCGGAAATAGGTAAAGTAAAGCAAATAAATGAAGTTACTTGCTCAAAAATGGTGAAACACCAACTTACCAAACCCTCCTTTAATGGTGAAATGCAAAAAAATGAAGCAAATGAAGAAAGTATTACCTAGAGAATGTAGATCGGAACTAGAGGAGAACGGTTGCGAAGTCGGAATTGAAAAAGATTGAGAAATGAGGGAGCAATGGAGATTAAGAGTGTCGAAAATTTTGAAGGTTAAGGGTGCTTAAGAGGAAAAAGAGGCGTTGGAAAAGAAGAAGAAGAAAGAAGACTTGGAAAAATCTGAAAAAAAGAAAGAGTTGCGCGTGAAAATGGGTCTGTCCGGTGTAGCGAACACCGGCCGTGCCCGAGCTACACCGGATGGGCCCAAGTTACACCGGATATGTTTAAAAATCAATTTTTTTTCGAAAAATCCTCTTTGTCCGGTGTTGCAACCCCAAGTCGGGTGTAGGAACACCCGACTGCCCCTTTTACACCTAACTTCAAAATTTTCCATGGGTGTAACTCCTCCAGTCAGGTGTTCCAACACCCGACTTGGCTAAGTTACACCCGGAGGCACCCAAATACCTTTAAAAACACAATAAAACCATAAAAAATAATCCCAAGCCCAAAATTTCTCATCTTTTTCATCCCGAGTCGACTCAACCACTCCGAAAAATACCTCCGAAAATACCAAAAATCCAAAATAAGCTCCGATTCCTACAAAAACACAAAAGACATGGGTTGCCTCCCAAGAAGCGCCTTTGTTTAACGTTGTTGGCTCGACCAAAGTCAATTAAAATGCCAAAGGGCCGAATGTTAAACAATATTCACAAAATCATCAAACCAACAAGATAAAAACAACACAAAAGTTCAAGAAAGCCATATGGGCCGAATGTTACACAACCGAAAGAGTTTGAAATTAGATGAGATTTGTTTGGAAAGAGGCTACCTCCCTTGTAAATGGTGTTCCGGCTATGTAGTGCTTTAGGCGGTTACCATTTACCTTGAAAGTTTCCTCTTCACTTTCGATTTCCACCGCGCCATAAGGGAAGACACGGGTCACAATGAACGGTCCCGACCATTTTGACCTCAATTTGCCCGCAAACAGTTTGAATCTTGAATTAAATAGGAGAACAAGGTCCCCTTCCTTAAACTCCCTCCGGATGATGGCTTTATCGTGAAATCGCTTTGTCTTCTCCTTGTAGAGCCTAGAGCTTTCATATGCCTCTAACCGGAACTCTTCAAGCTCATTAATATCAAGGAGCCTCTTCTCCCCCGCACTCTTCAAGTCAAAGTTCAATTGCCGAATAGCCCAATGGGCTCTATGTTCCATTTCAACCGGAAGATGGCACGACTTTCCGTACACTAATCGGTAAGGTGATGCCCCGATCGGTGTTTTAAAAGCCGTGCGGTAGGCCCACAATGCATCGTGAAGCTTGATGGCCCAATCTTTCCTAGATCGGCTCACCGTTTTCTCTAAGATTACTTTGAGCTCGCGATTAGAAATTTCGGCTTGACCATTGGCTTGGGGGTGATAGGCAAGGCTTCGCCTATGTTGCACCCCATGCTTTTTGAGAAGAGCATCCAAGGTCCTCTCCTTGAAGTGACTTCCTCTATCACTTATCAAAATTCTCGGCACTCCAAACCTTGGGAAGATGATGGTTTGTAAAAGCTTAGTGACGGATTTTGAATCACAAGTCTTGGTTGGGATTGCCTCCACCCACTTGCTTACATAATCCACCGCCACAAGGATATACTCATTCCCATAGGAGGATGGAAAAGGGCCTTGGTAGTCGATGCCCCACACATCAAAGACTTCCACTTCAAGAATGAAATTCATCGGCATCTCGTGCCTCCTTGTTATATTACCGCTTCGTTGACACTTGTCACAACCCTTCACATGTAAAGCAACATCATGGAACAATGTTGGCCAATAAAAACCGCATTGAAGGATTCTTGAAGCGGTTTTTCTAGCACTTCCATGCCCTCCACTCGGCATACCATGACAATGGTTGATAATTGATTCGACTTATTCATACGGTATACACCTCCGGATCATCCCATCGGCACATGACTTGTAGAGACATGGTTCTTCCCAAAAGAATTGCTTGACATCATGGAAAAACTTCTTTTTCTTGTGCGAGTCATAGTCATGTGGGATGATTCCCGAAACAAGGTAATTCACAAAGTCCGCATACCAAGGGGCTTCCATAAGTGCAATTGCAAATAATTGGTCATCGGGTAGGGAATCATCTATAGGGAGCCCATCCTCTACATTTTCGTTCAATAGCCGAGAGAGATGGTCCGCCACAACGTTCTCCACACCTCTCTTATCCCTAATCTCGATATCGAACTCTTGAAGTAACAAGATCCACCTAATCAATTTTGGCTTGGTCTCTTTCTTGAGAAGCAAATGCTTCAAAGCCGCATGATCGGTGTGGACTATAACCTTCGCTCCTACCAAATATGTCCGGAATTTTTCCATAGCGAAAACTACCGCTAGGAGCTCTTTCTCGGTGGTGGAGTAGTTCACTTGAGTGTCATTGAGAGTCTTGCTTGCATAGTAAATGGCATGAAGCTTGCCATCCGTCTTTTGGCCAAGGACCGCGCCTATAGCCACATCACTCGCATCACACATCAACTCGAACGGCTCACCCCAAATTGGTGGTTGCATAATTGGAGCGGAGACCAAAGCTTCCTTGAGCCTATTAAAAGCAAGCAAACACTCATTAGAGAAAACAAATGGCACATCCTTCCCAAGCAAAAGTGTCAAAGGTCGGGCAATCAAGGAGAAATCCTTGATAAACCTCCGGTAAAACCCGGCATGACCCAAAAAACTACGAATACCCTTGACACTAGTGGGAGGGGGCAAAGTCTTAATGACCTCAATCTTGGCTTGATCAACTTCCACGCCTTTACTTGACACAACATGACCTAAAACTACCCCGGATGTCACCATGAAGTGACATTTCTCCCAATTCAACACTAGACCGGTTTCTTGACACCTTTTCAAGACCTTTGACAAATTTGTTAGACACCCATCAAAAGATGTACCTACAACCGAGAAATCGTCCATAAACACTTCCATGATATCCTCCACATACTCCGAGAAAATAGCTAACATGCATCTTTGAAATGTGGCCGGCGCATTACATAACCCAAAGGGCATGCGCCTATATGCAAATGTACCAAATGGACAAGTGAATGTGGTTTTCTCTTGGTCGTTGGGGTGGATTGGGATTTGGAAAAATCCCGAGAATCCATCAAGATAGCAAAAATGAGAGTGTTGGGCAAGTCTCTCCAACATTTGATCAATAAAAGGAAGGGGGAAGTGGTCTTTCCTAGTTGCCTTATTGAGGCGTCTATAGTCGATACACATTCTCCACCCCGTTGTGACTCTTGTTGGGATCAACTCATTGTTCTCATTTGTCACTACCGTGACACCACCCTTCTTGGGTACAACATGAACCGGGCTAACCCATGCACTATCGGAAATTGGGTAAATTATGCTAGCATCATAAAGCTTCAACACCTCCTTTCTAACCACCTCCTTCATGGTGGGGTTAAGGCGGCGTTGAGGCTCTATGGATGATGAATCCTCATGCTCTAGATGGATGCGGTGAGTGCAAAAAGAGGGACTAATACCCTTGATATCATTAATGGTGTACCCAATGACATCCTTGTATTTTCTCACAACCACAAGCAATTTTTCAAGTTCAATGTCATTGAGTGCACTATTAACAATAATGGGGTAAGTGTCATTGGGACCAAGGAAAACATGTTTAAGAGTGGAAGGAAGAGGTTTCAACTCCACTTGAGGAGGCGTGGATCTCTCCTCTTCTTTACCATCCTTCTTCAAGCTTTCGAATCTCTTGTTCGGCTCCTCCAAGGGAGTTGCCTCCATAGCCATGGCATATTCCCTATGTTCTTTGCAATCTCTCACTTTTCCTTCTAGGAACCCTTGCAAGCTAGCATCCCCTTCATTGAATTTCTTGTCCACACAATCTTGAAGGACATCTACCATGTAGCATGCTTTTCCCTCCGAGGGCTCACTCATAGCTTTATCTAGAGAAAACTCCACCTTATCATCCCCAACTTGTAAAGATAACTTCCCGTTTTTGACATCGATGAGGGCACCTCCCGTGGCAAGGCATGGGCGTCCCAAAATGATGGGAACATTTGTGTCTTCGGGCATATCCATGACATAAAAGTCACATGGGATGATTATCTTTCCGACCTTGAGTGGCACATCCTCCACAAGCCCCATTGGGTATCTTACCGATCTATCCGCTAATTGTAGAGAAACTCTTGTAGGAGAAAGCTCAAAGTCCTTCAATTTCTTGAAAATTTTTAAAGGCATGAGGCTAATACTTGCCCCCAAATCGCATAGAGCTCTCTCAACTCGGACATCACCAACTAGGCATGGGATAGAAAAACTCCCGGGGTCTTCAAGCTTGGTAGGAGCTCCATTCATTAGTATGGCACTACACTCCTTTGACACATTCACCGTTTGAAAAGCATTTAGGGAGTTCTTGTTAGACACCAAATCCTTCAAGAATTTGCCATAAGTCGGGATCTCCTTAATGGCATCAAGAAATGGGATGGTAATGTTCACGTCTTTCATCAAGTCCAAGAACTTCCCATACTTTTGTTCAAGCTTTGCTCTCGCTAACCTTTGTGGGAATGGAATTTGAGGCACAAAAGGTTTCACAACACTCGGCTTTGGGTCTTCAACCCCCTTCTTTGGCTCATCAATTACCATTGGTGTTTCCACCACTATCTCCACAAGGTCTTCTTCCGGCTCCTTGCTAGTCTCAACAACCATCTTCTCTTGTTTGTCAACACTACTCTTTCTCTTTTTTACCGGTACCCGATCATCCAATTCTCTCCCGCTTCTCAAGTGAATAGAGTTCACGGTTTTTGGGTTTTCTTCGGTCTTTCCCGGAAATCTTCCGTTGGGACCTTGCATGTTACTCACTTGAGTGGCCAATTGGTTGATTTGGTTATCGGTTATTCTTTGAGAAGCTTGCATTTGGCTTCTCAATTGGTTAATGGAAGTGGTAGTGTCATCTTGCCTTTGGTTGGAGGTGGTTATGAATTGATTTTGGTTGGTCATGAGTTGCTCCATCATCGATTCAAGATTGGTTTTTGGTTGTGTTTGTTGTTGTGGAAAGGGTTGTTGGAAGGATTGTTGTTGTGGTTGAGGGAATTGTTGGTTTTGTTGGAAAGGTTGGTTGTTTGATTGGAAAGGTGGTCTAGGAGTAAAGGTTTTTCCTTGGAAACCCGGTGGTGCATTATTGAAAGTTGGATTTGTTTTTTGTGCTTGAAAATTTGGATTTTGTGGTGGTTTTGATTGGAAATTTGAATTTTGAGCATTATTGGAATTGTATGAAAAGTTTGGGTGGTTTCTCAAGCCCGGATGGTATTGATTATTATTGAAGGCTCTTTGGGCCGGAGTTGACTCCCACAACCCGTTAACTTGCTCCATACCACTTCCATCTCCTCCGACCAAGTGACACTCATTGGGTGAGTGCCCTTGGTCTCCACAAAAGTCACAATAATAAACTTGTTGACGGCTTGAGCATGAATTGTTTGAAGCGTGAGCTTGGTTCTTGTTAACACTCAACAAGGCGACTTGTTGCTTCAATTCGTCTATCAACCCTTTGACCTCAAGGTTACTCGCCGTCTCTACACTCGACTTCCCTTTTCTCTTATGCCTATCATGACTCCAATGAAAGGTTCTAGAAGCCATCTCTTCAATCAATCCCTTGGCGGTCTTGTGATCTATCTTATCTAATGCTCCCTTTCCGGAACCCGAATCAAGATTCATCTTCATTTCATTGTTGAGTCCTTCATAGAAGTTGTTTATGAGCTCATCCTCTCCGATTCCGTGGTGTGGGCACAACCTTTGCAAAGCTTTATACCTCTCCCACGCCTCGTAAAGCGTCTCATCATCTAATTGTGTGAAGCCTTGAAGTTCACTCTTGATCCTTGCGGTTCGTTGCGGTGGAAAGTACTTATTGAGAAAGGCTTTTGAGACATCATCCCAAGTCTTCAATGACTCCGGTTCACAACTCTTAAGCCATTCCTTGGCACTTCCCCTCAAGGAATGCGGAAAGAGCCTTAAACGAAGAGCATCATCACTCACACCATTGGCCTTATACATCTCACAACTATCGAGAAAGTCGTTAATGTGCTCGTTAGGATTTTCGGTGGCTCCTCCACCAAATTGATTCCCTTGTACAAGTTGTAACAAAGTTGCCTTTAACTCAAAGTTGTTGGCTTGGATTGGAGGTTTAACTATGCTCGGGTTTACAACCGTTTTTGGGGCTAAACGGTCTCTCATGGCGACGGGTTCGGGGTCTACCATTGTATCTTCCTCGGGAATGTGGAAAGGATTCTCAAAAGGTGAAGGTTGAGAACTCTCTCCGAATGATGTTACCTCCTCAATTGGGACTTCAATCAATCCCCTTCTTTTCAAGGCGTTGAGGCGTCTTGCGGTAGCTTCTATCTCAAGGTCTATAGGATATTGTGGTTGGACCTTGCGAGTTCTTCTACTCATGCAACACCTACACACTCGATTCAAGGATTAGTAACAAAAAGTGACCTAGGCTAAACTAAGATTAAACAAAAAGATATCAATCCGTTACTCCCCGGCAACGGCGCCAAAAACTTGATAGCTTTAAAATAGCCTCGCAAGTGCACGATAAATCGTAGCAAATAATCGAGGGTCGATCCTCAGGGAGTAGTTGTTGAGTACCTATTGTTCTACCTTTGTGCTTAGCTAAGTCGGATAAATATTGAGTTGATTGAGATTAAAAAAACTAAAACTAAAGACTAATAGTAAACGAAAGTAAGGAAAAACAAACTAGATTAAGATTAAAACGAATTACTCAAATTAAGAAGGAACTAGGAGGTGATTCGACCATTTCACATGTGACTTCCTTTAATAGATGATTGTTCGGTTGTTTTAGGTAACGGGGTTGAGAGGTGACTCCTCTAATTCGTACCAAGACTCCCTCTCGGGCTCACTAGGTATCACTAGAATTGCCTCCCCATACCCCTCTCGGGTTCATGAGTCGGACTACTCCGGGTTCTAGGATTAAGATGACTAAGGTTGGCCAAACCCCAACCCCCTCTTTCCTAGGCCAAAGGATCAAAACAAGTCAAATCCCGGTCTTCCCACTTCCTCTCTCAAGGACCGCTTTCCAACCGAATATCAAGGGTACCCAACCCAAATTCCCCCTCTCGGGTTCAATCTAGGTCGATAACTAGCCTAACTAGGGTGGTCAACTTCTAACCTAATCAATTCTCATTGATGGTCAAGGGTTAAAGGTCTCCCGATTCAAAGCCCAAGTCAAACATTAAACAAGTCAAGCCCCTTGATAAACCTCAACTCCTTCGCCCTTTACACCCCAACACAACACCCATCTTAAGAAGTCAACATGTTTTAAAGTCAAATCACCCCCTAGAAGGGGGTCTACTCACTAATCATGTTTAGGGATTCGAGACTAATAAATAAAAGCGATCTAATGATGACAAACATGTTTTTGATGATTATAGAAGCTAATAACATATGATCAAGCAATTAAAACTAAATTATAAGAACAACTAGCATGTGGAAGATGAGATATGAAAAGGGCAAAAGAAAGGAATTAAAAACAACTAAAATAAATTGAAAGAAAGATTAAGGTAAAGATTATAATACCAAAAGATTAAGAACAAGGATGATTGGAAAAAGGATGAACAAACTCCTTAAGAAACCCAAACCCTAGAAACTTGCTTCTACTCAAAAAATACTAAGGTAAAGATGAAGATCTATTCTAAGCTTGTAATGTGGAGTGTATCTCCTCTAAAAAATCTGAAAACTAGAGTATATATACAAAGGCTTAAGTGGGGGTGAAAGCCCACTTAAGAAGAGCAAAATAACGCAGGAAATAGGCCCATCCGGTGTAGCGAACACCGGCCGTGGCCTAGCTACACCGGATGGGGGTTAGTTACACCCGGCTTGTTTGCTTAGTCTTGTTCTTCGTTCTTCTTGGGTGCAGCTTGGACAAGTCAGGTGTAGGAACACCTGACTGCCTGAGTTACACCTGACTTCGCTATTTTGGTGGGTGTAGGAACACCTGACTGCCCGAGTTACACCCGACTTTGAACTAGGAACACCCGGAGTGGTTCAAAAGCTCATTTTCTCGACTCGTGAGCTACCCGGCGCTTCCGTTAAGTCCCCAAATTACCTAGAATAACGTGACAATGCTACAAAAACATCGAAAGGCCGTGAAAATAGCATGCAACGATATATGAGGCTAAAAAGAGGATAAAGACGGAAAAACCGACAAAAAAGCTTGACAAAGAGAAGGGAAATAGTGATGAAAATAGGGCCGATAACGTAGTTATCAAGTATTGCTGACTTATTCACTCATAATGTTGTCATTCCCAACATTAGACAAAATAAACACACCATCATCATCCCCCAAACTCACGGAATCAAGCTGCTCGACATCTCCTTCACCACTTGAAATGTGACCAGTAACCGAGAAAGGAAATTTCGACTCATCAAAGACCACATCTCTCGACACAAAGAATTCCTTTGTGTCCAAATCGTAAACCTCCCAACCTTTCTTACCAAAGGGAAAACCAACTAAAATACAACGCCTACTACGAGATTCAAACTTATCACCATCCTTCCGAGGATGTCTAACATAGCACAAACAACCAAAGACACGTATATTATGGTAATTAGGTGCTTTACCAAATAACAACTCATATGGAGTACGACCTTTAAGGAGCATGGAAGGGGTACGATTTATTAAATAGGCTGCACTTAAAATACACTCCTCCCAAAAATCGATAGGAAGACTAGCTTGAAAACGCAAAGCCCTTGCCACATTTAAAATGTGACGATGTTTTCTCTCAACACGCCCATTCTGTTGGGAAGTACCGACACAAGTAGTCTGATAAATTACCCCTCGACTAGCAAAGTATTCTTTTAGACAAATAAATTCAGTTCCATTATCCGAACGTACTACTTGAATGTGCACCTTAAACTGTCTTTCGACCATAGAAAAAAAATTCTTCATTAATTGAGAAACATCACTCTTGGCCTTAACCAAATAGACCCAAACAGCACGCGAGTAATCATCTACGATAGTAAGAAAATAGCGACTTCCACAAGTAGACGGAGTACGATAATCACCCCACAAATCCACATGAATAAGTTCAAAAATAGAGGTTGCTTTATTCTCACTAATATGAAATTGTTCTCTCGTTTGCTTAGCACGTAAACAAACATCACAAACATCACTGATATGTTTATCATTATCAACAAAAGGTAAGAAATGAACTACTCGCTTCGAAGGATGACCCAATCTCGAATGCCAAAGACCCGAATCTCCTGCTACTGACCTGGCTGCCAAGACGCGCGGGGTACTCGAGCCTCGAAGCAAATACAACCTCCCTTGTTGATCACACGTTCCAATCGTCGTCATCGAGACGCGGTCCTGTATAACACACTCATTGTTAGTGAAAAGTACTGTACAACTAAGTTCAGAATTGAGTTGATAGACGGAAATGAGATTGCATTGAAAATCAGGGACAAATAACACATTTAGCAATGTTAAATTATCATTCAAACGAGCACTGCCTTGCTTAGTGGCTTTAGCATGCTCTCCATTAGGGAGAGTAATCAGACACGGTTCAATAGCTTGTATATCAGTAAAGCGTTATAGCAACCGGTCATATGATGCGTGGCACCGGAATCGAGTAACCAAGCAAATTCATTGTTCGTCTTACCATTCATACGAGAAGCGGCATTCGTCCCTTTGGTGTGATTCACATAAGCATCCCATTTTTCTTTAGGAACACTAACAAACTCCTCCTGTCCTTCAACACTGTCATGAATGCGTGCACTATTCCCGGCACCTCTGCTGCTACCGGACTGATTGCCACGGCCACCGCGCCCTCGACCGCGAGTCCTGTCCCTCCAGCCAGCAGGATACCCGACAATGTCGAAACAGCGGGCACGTGTATGACCAAACTTGTTGCACTTGTCACAATGGGGGCGAGCAGAATCCCCTGGTTGTTCTTTTGTGTCCTCTGGGCGTGAACTAATGGGAGAAAAACGAGCAGAAAAACCCATCGGGTCAGCTCTATTACCATCTCGCGTCCCAGGAACGCGACTCTTCAACTTGCCTTTGACGCCTTCCTCTTGTATCAAAGTGGAATAGGCGCGATTGAGAGAAGGCAACGGGTCCTGCAACAATAAATTAGAAGTGACAGTAGAGTAATCAGAAGCAAGGCCTAACAGAAAATCGTGAAGTTTGCTTTGGTCGCGCTTAGTATCAAGCTGTCGATTAATGCCACACGTACAACCGCCACAAGTACAAGTCGGAATCTTATCGAGTTTGTCAAGCTCATCCCAGAATCGTTTAAGCCTGCCAAAATATTCAACGATTGACTCGTTGTCTTCCTGCTTGCAACTTGCGACGGAGGCCTTTAAGCGATGTAATTTCGGGCCGTTCCCAATACTGAAACGTTGTTCAATGTCATCCCAAAGTGTTTTAGCCTCTTCAACATAAGTAATAGAGGAACCGAGACCCGGCTCGATGACATTGAAAATCCAATTCACGATCATGGCATTGACCATGTACCAATCTTCAAGGTCGTCGGAGTCATCGGCCGGTCGTTTAATAGTACCGTCAATGAAACCCGTCTTTTTCTTCGATCGGAGTGCTCCCCGCATTTTGACGGACCACTCGTCATAATTGTCACCTTTTAATTCGACCACAATCAACTTATCACCGGACTTATCGGAAGTTGAAAGGAAATAGGGACTAAGTTTAGTATCCTTGGTCATCGCGTCTGACTCGGAATCGGAGTGAGCGTGGATACTGATGTCGTCGCCGTCGTTATTCATAAACTGCCAGAAACCATATCTGATACCATGTAGAAACATACAGTATACGAAAGGTTTTGTGTATTTACTTGTGTTGCTTACAACAAACGTACAGGAGAATATATATACATACTTGGAGTATAGAAAAACAAAACCTACCCGAAAACTATAACGAATACAGGCCCAAAACCAATTAACATAATACGACAAATAAATATAACGCAACTTAACAGATATTCATATGATACTCTCGTATTCACACTTTTAATTTAGTGAATATGGTAATTTGGTTTGATGAATATATGTTATCGGTGTAATATTCATCGTATATATGTAGGTAGAGTATGTAACTATTATTCACTTTCAATTCTAAGCCATTGAACTACTTGTATTAATTGTCAAATTTTGTACAAAAATGTATTATATTCTACAACTTTATATACTTAAAATATATATACTTCGTAGTATTTTAGAGACAACGTTATTTTTGAAAAAAGTATCTATAAATCTAATTTTTTCCCTTTTTTTTACTGAAATATTAATTAATATAGGAGAAAAATTCAAAATATAAAAGTATTTTCTTAGAGACACTTAGATAACGCGTCAAAAAAATTATGTGCCCCCTTGCACAAAAATCATGAGTCCGTCACTGCACTGGGTAGAAAAATAATTGGAATTTCAGTCATTTTGCACAACTACTGCGATAAATGGTGAAAAATATAATGTAAGTAAAAATATTGAATTAGTCCATACAATATATATATCATAATATTTCTTACATTGTATTTATTTCATAGGCTCAATTCTAGATAGTATATATGATTGTAATAATAGTGTCTTACGGTCGATTCTCAAATTATGAGCTCATTCCAAAGTGAGACTGAAGAGACTTGACCACATTAGCATCCAACTGGAAGGCCTTGGCTAGAATATCGACCGAGATAGGTGGCTCTGCTCCAAACACCGTGTTGGCAATCGTCACAACTCCAGGGTTTTGGCTGCTCAACCCAACAATAGCCACAGCAGGACAATTAACAACATTAAACTGAAAGTGAACGAGACTATGTGGAAATACGAAAACATCTCCTTTGTTTAAAACCTTAGTAAACAATTTGTTTCCTCCGTTTGCAAGGTTGGATGTCACAAACCCGACATAGAGGGTTCCTTCCATGACTGTCAAGACCTCACTTGCGCGAGGGTGGGTGTGTGGTGGATTGAGTCCGTATGGTGCAAAGTCGATCCTAGCCAAAGATATACCAAGGGTGTTGAGCCCAGGTACTTGCATTGCTGTAACCGTTGTCACATTGAACCCTAATTTGTTGGGCTTCCCTGGTACGTCTAGTCCTTTGAAGAAAAAATCGCCAGGCGTTGCTTCCATTGGATTCTTGCAAAACATGCCATTCACAGACACTACAATGAAAAAAACATTATCCCCAAATTCGAGTATAAAAATCAACAAAAGTAACATGTATGAATAACATGTAAAGAGAAGACGTACGAGCTTGCTTAGGGTCATTAACTCCGACACAAAAATCTTGAAGTTGGGTCGGATCAGTAGCATAAACCACAAAGGAAGTGAAGGCCATAAGAGCCAGAACAAGAAAGGTGTTATGATGGTGTGCCATTATTGTTGGTGTTAGTATAAGGTTGTAAGTAAATTGTGATGATAATAGGGATGGTAAAATGATCTATTTATAGTTGTGATTGTTATACTGTTGTTAGTTTGAACTTTAAAGTGATCACGTAGCATGGCCATGGTCGTACTATTGTTATTTGGTAACTACATTTTCAAACTTCATCAACATGTTTGGTATCCTTTTAAGAACTACTTGATTGCGTGATTAAATACTCCATAACTTATTGTATTTTGTTTGGTATTCTTGTTAAAGTCACTTCTGCAATTATGGATGGAGAAATAGGGTATTGGGGTCGAACAAATCTTAGATATAACGGCCCTGTTCTTTCTGGTTTAATTTCAACTTCTTTCAATTCTGCTTAGTTGTATTACGTAAAATTTTATTTACGTTCAGTTAATTTGTTCACAAATTTACTTTTAATTTAACTAAATTCACTTCAGCTCAGTTTACTTAATTTAGTTCAATTAAGCATCTCTCAAATTAATTCAATTCAGCTCATTTAAGCCGAAAAAACAGGGCTTAAATTTAATTGCAAAAACTGTTGAATTTGTGATAGGGTGTGTTAGAGTATAAGATCATTGATTGAGACTCAATTATACTATTAAAGTTTTTGTTAAGATGATTTACTCACATGTTATTTAAGTAGTCAATATTAACAAGCACAATGACATTCGTATGAGGGGCATTTCAGAGTATAAACCGATCACGGGAGTTACCCATCAGTTTAAATTTTAGTTATGTTCTTCAGTTAAAAATTAAAAATTACATCTTGGCGAATATACCACCACCATCTAGGAGACTCAAAGCATATACTATATGTATCCATCATTTGAATAAATCGGTAGTAAATTTAAATAAATGACAGTTTGAGAGAGTAATTTTTTTAACGAGATTTTGAAAATGTGGAATATAAAAGGGGTAGTTGACAATCTTTCCTAAATATTATACAGCAGAATTTGTTAATATTAACAAACTCGAAAAGCTATACCTTTTAGGGCTTAGGCCATGTTTTTCCGGATTTAATTTCAGCTTGTTTCATTTCAGCTTAGCGCTATTCAGTATTCAATACAGTTCAATTTAGTTTCATTCAGTTCAACTCAAATAATCTCAAAGTAATGACTTCACAAATTAACTCTTACCCTAACTCTACTCAATTTAGCTGAGTTCTGTTAAATTAAGTTCATTTCAGCTAAACTCCATTAAGTTCAATTCAGCTCATTTCAACCGAAAAAACAGGACTTACTATGGACAAACAATAGTTCTCCTATACGACCGTTTCATACCGTATTTTTTTTGCAAAATATGACCATTTTGTTGTAAAAAGTGATCATTTTTTTATAAATAGCGATCACTTTTTAAAAATAAGTCATTTTTTAAACAAAAATGTGGTCACTGTTTAATCAAAATGATCACTAGCTCTCAAAAGTTGATCATTTTCCTACTATTCGGTGATCGCATGTGCGACCGTCTTAAATGCTACTATCTTAAAGTAGATTTTGTGTACTAGAAATGATTTGAATTAACCCAAAGAAATTGCAGCAACTTGTGAATTGTGATGATTTGTTTGATACAATGAACTTTTTATGTGAGAGGAAGTCTTTATTGATACTCCGTACTTCCGTAGTTGGTAAAAACTCAGACTTTAGGGGAGTAAATTAGACTAATTAATTGATGACTATGTCGCATTTTCTAGTAACAACTAAATAAATCTGAGAATATGGCGGATATAAAATAATTACGATCACTTAAGACCGAAGTTTAATGGTTAAAATTTAAAAGAAATTTTCAAAGGAATCAAGTTAAGAATTTTGTTGAGTATTTATTGTCCGATTTATTCTTTATAATCTTTAAGTTGAGTAACTCTTGGATGACTTACATGCATACGTGGTTTGCAGACTTACGTTTCAGACGGTGATATATAGCCAATTTATAGCCAAATATGACCACTTTTTACCAAAAAGTTAGCTCAGTAACAAACACTAGTTATAACATTTTGTCCTTACACATTTTACCATAAATATGGCCACATAACGCCATCTGAAACTTTCAACCGAATGGACTATAAGGCTTATAAATGATGCTAGCCAAGGCTCAAATGAAACAATTCCCATTATCACTTGAACTTCAAGTCCTTACCATGAGGTGCTGGACTCCGACGAGTGTGGTGGGGTGGTTTGGGTGACGGATGGTGGTTTGTGATTGAAGGATGGTCAATTACGATCAAATAACATCCTACTTGAATGTATCCGTTTTATAATTAACACCGCTCAAATAACACCTTACTTGAATAGATCTGACGCACTTTCTGCTAATCATTAGGCATTCTCTTTTATCCATCTATTCACGTGACCGATAATCCGTCATAGACAAAAATTTCGAAAAACCATACATTCTGATTTTGAGACAGGTAACTTTACCAGGGCTGTCTCCGAGATTTCGTGGGCCTGTGTGGGATTTTAAAAGCCAGCCCTATTACTATATACTCCCTCCATTTTTTTTATATCACCCAACTTTTGTTTTGACACTATTCACAATCGAGTATTCAACGTCGGTTTTCTCTCAATCCGTTCACGGAAATATATTCATGTGAGATCTTTTTTGGATTGTCTTGATAAGAGGATTAAGAATATCAAACTTTTATAATTTTTAGTAGTTTGTAGCTAAAGATATAATCAAAACAAAATGAACATCGGCAAACGTGAATAATGAAATGGGGTGATATAAAAAGAATGGAGGGAGTATTACTTTGTATACTTATAAAAAATAAAATTTGAAATTATTGCTACTTTTTCTTATAAATTACTCCCTCCTATTCTATCTATTCTTCCCTATTTCCTAAAACGGATTATTCAGGTTTTCTTCCTCTTTCTTATTTTGGAAACTTTTACTCTTATTTTATTCATTTCTCTCTCCTATTATCAAACCCCACCCAACTCACAATTTCTTATTTAATTCCTAATTATTCATTTTTCTCTCCTATCATTCAACCCCACCCAATTTTTTACACTTATTTTACTCCCTACCTTAATTCTTGTGCCCCATTCAAAGGGGAACAATACATAGAATAGGAGGGAGTACTTAGGACTTCATTAGTTAAACTAAAATAACTTTTTAATGTAAAGTATGTTCGATTTATATTCCAATAAAACTAACAAAATTAAGAAACTTTTTAATAACGAATTTTCTAAAATATTGGTGAAATTTCATGATAAAATCTCATAAAATGGAATTATGGGGATTCGAACATAAGAACTTATAGCCAAACCATTAAAACAAATTGATTTCAATACTAAATTATTGCACCAAATACTATAAATTATTGCAACAAATTGATTTCAATGCCCTGATCTTTACGCTATTTTGCACTATTGCAGAAGGGGCCAAAATGGTTGCACTGCTAACTACTAAGCATTGACTTGTATGACAAACGTCCTTATCCTCTTGAAACCATTAGCGACAATTTACTTGCTAATTACAATCATTTACTCATCTGTAAGGCAATTTGATAATTGAAAGAAAAACCATGGTGTCATCTCCAATGATTGATCTCATCCATAACCAGCTTCCTCTTGAACAAGAATGTTTACAGCTTACTGAAGACGGTCACAACGGTCTAGTTCTAGTCGATATCATCAATGGTTTCTGTACTGTTGGTGCTGGACCTTTGGTATTATTACTCTTCTTTTATTTCAGTTTATTTCAGGTCGGCTTTTGGTCGGGTCATTTAAGTTAGATATAGTTTCCCTTTAACCTGCTATGTGGAAAAGCCGGCCTTTGACGCACTGGGTAATGTTGTGGTCGATTATTTTACTTAGAGCTCGTTTGGTTGCCATACGGGAATTAATTTCTCGTAATTTTGCAAAACACGTGAATTGGGCAATTCATGTGAATTGCCTAAAATTCGTTTGGTTGACATCTGGAGTTGAATTGACACAGTAGTTTCCAATTACCTAGGGCCTAGCTAATCAAAATTTCTCCATAACGGAGGAGTTGGAAATTCTTACGAAAAAGAAAATCCCATAATTTGGAGTAACCAAATCTTCATTTTTTCCAAATCATGGAATTTCGCAATTTACCCATTTTTATAGGGGCAACCAAACGAGTCCTTAGAATTTACCCGTTTTCATTTCGAGTAATATTTTGGTCAGGCTCCTGCAGAAGCAAACAGTCAGATATCAGGGATGATAGTTGAAGCAGAGAGGGTAGGTAGCATGTTTTGTAAAAAAAGGTGGCCAGTTATGGCCTTTATTGATTCTCACCATCCTGATGTACCTGAGTATCCTTATCCTCCCCACTGCTTGGCTGGCTCAGACGAGTCGAATCTGGTTCCTGGTTAGTTTTCCTGCAACTCTTGTAGTCTTGTTTAGAGCTGTTAATGAGACGAGTCAGCTCGCGAGCAACTCGAGATCGGCTCGGTCAAAGCTCGGCTCGTGTGAGTTCGACTCGAGAGGTTAACAAGTCAAGCCGAGCAAAGTCTGGCGCGACTCGAAAAGCTCGCGAACGGCTCGGAATATGTGAAATTACATAAGATATTAATCATATTTTATAAAAACATGCCCATATTTTATAAAAATCTTTGTAGCATATATATCAAATATCTTGTTGATTTGCTAAAGTTTTTGTCATAACACCTAACATTTACACTGTCTATAGAAATAGTACCTAAAGTTATTTTTTTTTGCCCAAAAACACCTAATATTTTCTGTTTTTTGTCTAATAACACAAAAATCAGTTTTCCGTCAAAAAAAGTCAAGATTCCGTCTTGACTAACGGTAAATTTGATTTGACACTTATTTCTTTTCATTACCCTCTTCATCGTCCTTTTCTAAACCTAATTTTCCCTTTTGTTAATTTCCCTTCAATTAAACTTAATTTCCTCCAACTAAATACTTATGTAACCTCCCCATAGTTATTTAATTCCTCAATTTTCAAATTAAAACCCCAAATTGGGCTTACGTTGTCCGGTTTTCTCCTTTTCCCTCACCATCCTTTCAACCCAATATCTTATTCAAGCTCATCCAGGGACGGGTTTGCGTGGGTGTTGCTTTTTCAAGTGGATCGATGAAGACATGAGTTATTGCCAAAAAAAAGTGTTATAAATGACTTGTTGAATGAAAATAAGTCACTTAAGAATAAGATTTATTGTCAATTACTTTTACAATGCACCAGTCATTGAAAAAGAAAGAATGAAGAAATAAGGTGAAATCAATTTCACCGTTAATAAAGACGGAATCTCGACTTTTTTTGACGGAAAACTGATTTTGGTGTTATTAGACAAAATACAAAAAATGTTAGGTGTTGTTGGGCAAAAAAAATAACTTTAGGTACTATTTCTACAAATAGTGTAAAAGTTAGGTGTTATATAACAAAAAAACTCATATTTTTATATAAAATCTTCAAACCTTGTTATTAAAAATATCGGAAGAAAAAAAAAACAATTTTACATAGGCTCGATTTGGCTTGAGTTTGGCTCGAGCTCGTGTTAAAGCTCGCAAGCTTTATAGCGAACACATTTTTTTCAAACTCGGGTAAGATCAGATCGGCTCGAGCTCGAGCTCGAGTTTTGGTAATCGAGCACAAGCCGAGCAAGGCCAAGCTCGGGCTCAACTCGTTAACACCCCTAGTCTTGTTAATTCACTGATCCCATATGAATTTGGCAGTAGTCGTTACTCGTTTGTAAACCGTGTCTTTGTGTTGCTAACATATGGTAAGCGTATGACTGTATATACTATATACCCTGCCATTCACGGAAGACCTTTGTTATGACGGAAATCATGATCTGTGTTTACAGCTCGTTGTGATGAAATTTTGTTAATCTCTAACTGCTTGCAGCTCTGAGATGGTTGGAGCAAGAACCTAATGTGACGATCAGGCGAAAAGATTGTTATGACGGGTTCATAGGATCCATCCAGGATGACGGCTCTAATGTGTTTGTCGACTGGATCAAAACCAACAAGATCAAATCTGTAAGTTATTTTCAGATCACTCCAACTTCTATCATTTCACTGATTTCTGAGTATTATCACACAAGTGACAACAGCAGCTTGTTCTTTATTTTGAAGCTTCTGGTAGTTGGAGTTTGCACAGATATTTGCGTCCTGGATTTCGTGTGTTCCACATTATCAGCTAAAACTCGCGGTTTTCTATCACCTTTAGAGGATGTAGCAGTTTACTCGAATGGGTGTGCCACCTTCGACTTCCCTCTTGAAGTTGCTCAAACCCATAAACATGGTTTAGCTCATCCACAGGTATTAAGCTCATTACTCCATATTATATTAGAAGGTAACCATACTATGTAATAGGAATATTAATAATAGTTGGGCCTCAACCATCACCTTAAGGTTTTGGTTGAAATGGTTCATCTATCGTGGTATCAGAGCCAGTGTGACCGAAGGTCACGGGTAGTGGAAACCCAGTACACGGTATGGCGGTATGGGGAGTCTGTGCAAACTAACCGCTCTTCAAGCCCAACGGGCATTTGAGTGAGGGGCATAGGAATATTAATAATAGTTGGGCCTCAACCATCTCAACCAAAACGTGATGGTTGAGGCCCAACTATTATTAATATTCCTATTACTATGAACATCAGTTGATCCAAAATGGCCCGTTTTGGTTTAATCAGCAATTTTTGTAAGAAGACTTAGCCAAAAGCGGACTCATCTGTCGTTTCCTGTAGCACTGAATGTCCGAATGTCGTGTTGCAGGAGTTGATGCAGCATATGGGGCTTTACATGGCTAAACAAAGAGGGGCAAAGATAGTGAACCGTGTATCAGGTGCAGAAGCATAATAAAGCCTCGGCCTCGACTAAGGACCTCTTATATGAAGAGCATGTTTAAGTTATACTGTAGAATAAATGAAAGAAAGCATGTGGCAGGAACAGTATGTGAAAAGATGAGGCATTCAGGCCAGTAGCCTAAACTAAACCAACTGAAACTTATCCTACTGTTAATTAGTACTGTACTGTTAATCTTGTTTATATCTGGGAATCTACTGGTATGAGCTTTATGTCATCTCCTTTATCAATTCAAACTCCGTAATAGAAATATTAAGAATAGTTGAATCACAACCATCACATTAATAATTAACAAGTTTTACTCTCGTGCAAAAAAAGCTTAATTTTATTAAATTGAAAATATCAATAATAAGAAGATGAATATATTTAAAATAAAAGTATAATTATAGTATTATAATTATACCAATCTAAAATGTATAAATAATTTATACGCTTAATTTAAATGTAGGTAAAAATAAAGCGTTAGTTCGACAATATAAAAATAAACAAATTCTTATTTAAGACTACTCAAATATATATATGTAGGATGAATACAACCATATAATATAAATTCCGTCACTCTAACTACCAAAAAATAACTCTGACAATATAGGACTATATGAGTTTGATTTTTTCTACCTGCAAAATGATTATTCATGATTTTTATTTCCGATAATTAATTTTATTTGATTTTTTTTGTTCTTTTCATCTCGATATTATAATTTGGATATCCATGTTAAATTTGGTATATAATTATATGAATTTACTTTAATTTATTAGTTTGAAAATTATTAATTTCCAATCGTTGGAACATATGAGTTTTTGTACTTTTTAAATTTTTCATTTTTTATTTTTTGTATCTTTTTGTTTTGCATAAAAATTTTATATCCTAAATTTAACATATGAAAATGAATATTTTGAAATCGAAAGTGGGTAAAATAAAAAGCAAATAAAATTGAAGGAGAGAGACTAATTATCCTAAATCATCTAGCCAATGAGAATTCTCTAAAAGCTATCCATTTTATCGTAAACGCATAAGTTCAAGTAGGAGAACAAGTAATTATTCAATTAAGTAAAATGAAATACGTTTGACTAAAAATATTCCTTCATTTCGATATATTGTTTTAGTGTAGCTCTATTTATATCTATGTAATCTGGCTCCGACCTCCCTTTTTCCTCCCAGTTAAAAAAACATTCCTCTATTTTGATATATTGTTCTATTGTACTCCCTCCTATTCCATATTTTCTTCCCTATTTCCTAAAACGGATTATTCAGGTTTTCTTCCCATTTCCTATTTTGGAAACTTTTATTCTTATTTTATTCATTTCTCTCTCCTATTATCAAACTCCACTCAACCTTTTTACTCATATTTTATTTCTTTTTAATGCTTTTGGCCCCACAATTTGTTATTTAATTCCTAATTATTCATCCCTCTCTCCTATCACCAAACCCTACCCAATTTTTTACACTTATTTTATTCTTCATCTTAATATTTGTGTCAAATACAAAAGGGAAGAAAATATGGAATAGGAGGGAGTAATATTTTACACTCTGTGTTTTTTTAGTGCAAGTGACGAAAAAATAACCTCAAAATGCAAGTTGTTTTAAAATTAAGAACGGGTAACATTTAATTTTGACGGACCATCTTACTTTTTTTTGAAAATTATCATAATTAATAAATTTACGTAGTTGCTAAATGCCGCACACCAATTTGCTTAATCCAACACTTTTTTACCCAAAATTTCCATAATTGTCCTTAATAAAAAATATTTAAAAGACTTCTCTCTATAAACTTAACCAACAATCTCTTATTCATTCGACAATTATGAATCGTAATTCGCACATCTCAAAATAATTTCGTCATTTCATCGAAATTTTTTATTAATTAACTTCCGTCTTTTATTCGATTTAGTTAATTTTATTTTTTTAAAAGAGGGTTTTTTTTAGCAATTAGGGTTTGGATAATGAAAACATAAGTTATGTATACCTAAATTTAAAATCTGGTAGTTCCATTGTTGTTCAATTGAATCAATCTATTTAAGAGAGAAAATCAATTGTGAAGCACTTCGTAAATGCTAAAAAAGGTACATGAACAACTTAAAAAATCTTATACAGAAAACTAGAAGAGCATTAATTAAAGCCACTTTTTGCAGAAATTTTCAATTAAACACAAAACAATATTGACTCAATTTTTTGAACTGCTTTCTGATCTTACTTAATTGTCTTCCTCAATCTAGCAAAACATGTAGCAATAAGACTGGATCGGTATCACTGCGGAATCACGACTCTCTTTTTCTCTTGGTTCTGGGGGTGCGAGATAGGCGTGTTGAGGGTCGCCGGATCTGGGAGGGTGGCTGTCGGCGCTGGGAGGGTGGTGGGGACTGGGGAGGATCCAGTGAAGGGAGTTAATTTTGGGGATTTTACAGCATAAATGGGATGAAGATTGTTTCTCTCTCATGTTGTTTTGATGGGGATGGAAAAAATGAGGAGGGTATATTCGGAATAAGCGTGAAAAATTTGTGGGATTGAGTAAAATGATGTGCGGGATTTAGCACGTCCCTAAATTTAACCTCAACTCATTAGTCTTGAATTTACGAATGTGATCAAAATTTAAAAAGTAGACCCGAAAAAAATAAAGATTTAGTTATTAAGGATCTAATATAATAATCCAGTTATTATTTTTCCAAAATTACAAAATAAAGCGGAAAATTTACACAAATTTTCGTTTATGCCGGACAGATTCATCGTAAGTTTGTGACGGGTCAGGTAATATTCACGTGGGAAAGATAAGACCATATCTGACCTGTTGTAAGCGTGTGACGATATACCCGTCGCGATGGGACTTGAGGGAAAACTTAACCTCGATGGCCGACTGATGAAGTGGGTCCATTTAAAACCTGAAAGAACAAAAGTGGAAACTCTCGAAATTGTGATTCCTTCCTTCATTCCTTGTTTCGCTCCCTTCCACTTGATAACTTCACGTTAACAACTTCCTAAACATGAACACTCCCTCGTAAAAACAATACACAAAAATGGCCAAAGGAGAAACTTCCCGCTCATTACGCGATTCAATCACCGCTGCCGACGGCGGATCACCACGACTACCACCTAGTACTATCGCCGACAACGACGCGCCTTTGCGTCGTAGAAATGATCCTTTTTTGATTGTTTGTAGATGTTTCAGCTTAATCACTGCTCTTTCCGCTATTCTTTGTATTGCCGTTAATGTTCTCTCCGCTGTTCGTTCCTTTAAGAACGGTTCTGATGTGAGCGAGTTTTTATACTACTCCGTATTGATTTCGGTTTTGATTTTATTATTAAGATTGATTTGATTTGATTGATTGATTGATTGAAGTTTGTTGATTAGGTTTTCGACGGGATTTTTCGATGTTATGCGGTGGCGATAGCCGTTTTCACGGTTATTGCCGAGACGGAGTGGAACGTCATTTTCAAGTTATGGAAGGTTTGCTTCTTTTTTAACTCCGATGTTTTATTATACGGAGTAACTCGTCTGCAAGCGTGTGTCAAAGTGTTCGATACGGTTATTTTCCGCGAAGTTTTCAAGTTTTGTTGTCTTAAATGAAGTGCCTAAGAGCCATGTTGTGTGGGAAACTCCTAGTGCCGGACATGGGACCAAAATGAAGTGTGAACAGTAACATACATTTATTTACCAAGTTACTTAGACTCGTTTGCAAGTGCAGGACACGGCAAAGTGCCTATTTTCTGCAAACTTTCCATGTTTTTGAACTAAAATGAAGTGTTTTTGAGTGTCGTATTGTAGCGGAAACTCCTAGTGTTGGACACACGATTGACATTACCAATCTGAAGTGTCAAAGTACCATACTTTGGGAAAGGGAGGGGGGAAGGAGGGAAGAAAAAGGAAGGGGGATGGGAGGCAAATGAAATATGGGTGTATGGATACAATTTCTTTCCAAATCTTGCCTATTATGGAGAGATTTTGATTTGCCGGAGGAGAGAAAATGGATCCCTCCAAATCTCTCCCCCTCTATTTCTCTTTCACCCTTATTTGCTATCCAAGCAAAAGATTCTAAATCCCTTACTCTCCCTCCCTTTCTTTTCCCTCCAAAACCCTCAATCCAAACACACCCTTAAAGTGTCTCCGTCACTGTTTATATAGAATAGTAAATCAATTATTCACTTGCACTTTAGTTTCTTCATCATTTAATGCCAATAGCTATGATAAATCCCCTTTTGCCTTGAGCGGGACAGAGGTAGAATATGTTATCCTGGTTTATATGATTTTGTTGAGCTGACAGTCCTTGATAAACTTGATTACTTGATAAATAGCTAGAGTGTGGAGAGCACTGTTGTTGCATAATTACATCAATTTTTTACGGAATGTATTTAATCGAGACCTGACGATGGTTTGTTGTATTGTTTTGTTTACCATGAACTGGATCTGGAATGATTCTAGTTTGCAGACACAAACACTGCGTTATTTTACTTGTATCCTCACATTTTGATTTTGTAGCAGTCGATTCTCATCTCCTGTAATTTAATCTTTGTTTGCTCATCCATATATTCATCTGAAAATTAGGTGTCACACTTCATAGTATTAAGTTTTGAGGTTATTGTGACTATAATTAGGCCAGGCTTATGCAATGACTGTGATCAGTTCTAGCAGACTGTTTCTTAGATTAATTCTTAGACTGAAATGTGATACCATACCCAGTAGCAGTTTGAACGAGATTATTTTGACCTACTGTGCAAAGACCAGAGAGTCTAAAGAGGAGTGTATTTGATTCACTGAATTTCGCCTCCTTGTGTTCTGTTTGATTAATTGTGAGTTAGATTTAGTCTTTAATAAATGTTCTCAGCCTTGGATCACACTTTAAGTGGGTTAAATTAAAATTATAAGACCATGACCTAAAGGAGAGTGGACAGAGGTAGGGTGGAATTCCATGATCTCCGTCCTAGGTGAATAGGGATGGGGATTTAAGGTGGGATCAAGCTTAAACAATAAAAAAATTGCAACAATTATAATTCTTTGTAAATCTTGAAAGAAATAATACTCTTTACAACTTCAATATTTTTTGGCGCTCATTTAATTTTATAAGTGGGCAGCATATACACTATAGAATTGACATTAAATCATAAGATCAATAAACCATCGGAAACATAAACTGGATCGTGATAGTCCATAAGGGATCACCAGTAAACATAGTCTCTGTTTAAGTTGCTGGTTACCTGTTGTACAATATAATGAGATCTAATTTGGTGTTGATCAATACACTGCAGGTATTGGAGTATTGGCCAGGTAGAGGCATGCTGCAGATCTTGTATGTATGCTAACACATGTAGTATTATAACTTAGATTTATCCCGCAGTTTGCATACGCACTCTTCTATTTACTTTCTGTGCCTTAAAAGTTTACAACTATCACCTATGCTATCCCCATTACTTAGTCTAGCATGGGACTATGCAGAGAACATGCCCCTCACACCTAGTGATTTGGGACCTTGTCATAGAATTATAGAAGCATGCAATTTGGCAAGCTTGAATCTCTTCGAGATTTTTGTAATCTTCAACTGATAACTTAGCAATATATCCCTTCATAATGGAAGTTACTCTGTCTTCATTAACAATCTGTAGGGAAGATTTTATAATTAGGAAGAATGATTTTGGAGAAATGAATACCAAATCAAATATGATGCCTAGTTGAAAGTTGAGACAAATCATTGAGCAAAATATGTATACTTCTTTACGTTTACTGATAGTAGGAGAAAGATTAAATTATGCAAACTATTCCATGGATGCAACATTGGCAACTATAAAGTGGAGAAGAGTGATAATTCTGATAAAAAGATGAAACATTATCTAGTTGACAAAATCTTCGTAATTTGCTTCATAAACAGATTGAAAATGATGTATAAAGATGCACATACAACAACATTACCTTAGTGCCTCAATGGCTCCCCCAAATTGCGGGGACTGGGGGAGGGACTGGGGGTTGAATCTACACAGCCTTACCATTGTGTTAAAAACACAAAAAGGCCGCTTCCAATTGACACGAGGAAAATTGTGTCAGAACTGTATCGAAGGGTTGGTACTTCACAATAGAATGATGCATATGATATGGTTAATTTTAAGTCAGGTTGTTGTGAAATTCATAGAGAACCACTGTGAGTGAAACATTGACAACAGAGATATAAACTCATATTTTCAGCAAGGATGGGTGATGTTTCGAGACACAGCTCAGTATTAACTTGTTTGTTGAGTAGTTCAGTTACGATTAAAGATGTTGAAATTCTTACTGAATTGATGTACGTGGTCATTGAACGTTAACTATGTGAACTGTGTGATATCGAATATGCACATATAAGTAACACCGTATATCAACTGACATCCATGAGTTGCTTTGTCTAGCGTTGCTGTCATGACTAGGGCGTTTCCCGACTATTCTGGACAACGGCAGGACCTGGTGCTTCTTCAAAACATAGCAAGTTATTTGCTTCTCTCATGTGGCGTTGTGTATGTCATATCGGTAAGAATATTATCTTACTTATATTCTTATTTCAGCATTTTTTTTACTTTACGGCTGTATATTAACTCAGTATATCTAAGTTAGTGGGGTAGTGCTTTACTGCTTACTATTTTTTCGTTGTACTTGTTCCGTTATGCACAACTGAATTCTTTTGTTGTACATGCATTTTTTCTAACTGGAAATGAAGCTTTCGAGCAACTAATTTCAATTGGCTATTTGTGCTATAAATGGTTTTCAATTTCCAAACCAGGTGAAGAATCAATATTCTGTGACTTCGGAATATGATTAAATAAAGTAAAATATTGCGAAACAGGAGTTGGCAAATGCAATTGTCATTAGGTTTTGTGCAAACCTCTCTGTGTTTACCAACATGTGTAATGTTGTGATTTATGAATCATACATGCCCCTTACCTGCCATTGAAAGCCCGGAGGCACTGGGGTAATTGTTCTGATGTGTGCTAAATGCCTGACCATTATGATAATCATTAATTCCGGAGAGTGATAAACTATTAGAAAATCCCAATATGTTAGTCTTGATTGTGACCCTTGTGTATCTTGGAAACCCTTATGGCTTTTGATCTCCATTTCTTCAGGGGATCCTATGCATTGGCTTTCTCAAGCGCAAACTCGAACATAAAGAAATTACAAGGGTTCAAGCAGCTAAGGATCTTGAGGTAAATTTGTCTTGTCTCTCTTAATGTATGAAGTCAGGTTTTTGGTCTCCGATAGTCTCCTCCTTCCTTTGGCTCTTTATGCAAATCGGCCTTGCAGTAGATTTTAGCTTCCTCCCCTGCACACCCCTTCAGCAATTGCTAGAGCCCTATGACTATTTGGATCTATGGGACGTTTATGTTAATTGTTGTTGTCCTGCCTCTTCTAAATACTTTATTATACTGGCATGCTTGTCCTTGACTTCTTTGTTTAGACTTTTGTACAACATCTACCCTGTCAGTTTTTATGCAACAGAACCGTGTAACGAGAATACTGCTATCAGGGAGTAATGGTTACAAAGGGTGATGGAAGTGAAAATAGAGCAAAGTAGGAGACGGTTGTGATGGTGGATATTGGATAGAGCAAATACACAAATTCTCATTTGTGACGGATATATCCGTCGCAAGCTTGCGACGGGTCAAATATTACCCAATTGGGTAGGAAAAGACAAGACATTTGAAATTGTTTATGTTTTGTCTTATATACACAAGTGGGAGAATTTGACCCGTTTCAAACTTGCGACGGATATATCCATCGCAGAGGAGACTTACTGGAGCAAATATATGAATGAGCGTAATTATTATCCCATAAGGGCGGTAGACATATGAATGAAATAGTTCTTTACCACCCTTTCATCCTCTCAAACCCTACTTATCAAGTCATAAGTCATAACCCCTCGGTCTTCCCTTCATCACCATCGTTTATGCCCCTTTTTCTTGTGTAATAGTTACCCTCAGCCTCAATCCAAGCGAACTTCTAGCAATGCAATCTTTAAATAGGCCCATACTTCGCTATAAAAAAAACAAATGTTTTTTTTGTCTCTCCCCTTCTCGCAAATACTTCTCCAACACTTGTTTCAACCATGGGCCTTCATCGTCCATTGTTTTTAAGCCTTAAAATTTTGAGCTTCTAGCTCAACTTAATCCTTGTTCATTGACATGGTTCATCGATATTGACGCAGTTTTCTCGTATAATGCAGGAACTAGAGCGGAGGAGGCATGAACTTGAAGCTTTGTTAATCGACAATAATGTTTGAAACTAAGTCTAAATGTAGACACAGCATAATCACTTTCATGGCTTATGTCTGAAATCTGAGTCATTCGAGGAAAATAAACCTTGAAGGCCGATCTTTGCTGTAGCTTGTGAATCTGGTGACGCAGTGGTTCTCTTCTCGTGATTGTTTACTCGTTTTCTTTGTATTTGTATAGTTAGGAAATGGGATTTCATGATCTTCATTTTTTCGTGCATTTTTTTTCACTCGAGTATGTAGTAACAATTTTATTACGAAGCAATAAGCCACCGAGTGAGTGTATTAGGTAAATTATTAGAGGTTTTACTGTTTGCTGTGATAGTTTGACATGTTTCTGGTACGGTATTCATATAATAGAGTTTGCTCTGTTTATCTAAGGCCTCATATATCACAAATTCTCATTTGTGGCGGAACTAGCTGTCGTAAGTTTGCGACGGGCCAAATATATACGATTTCTTACAAAAGAAAACGTACATTTTCGTTTGTTAATGAAATGACTGGGGTTAATTTTCTTCAAAAACTTCAAATGTAAATTTAAAAAATAATGCAAAAAATGCCTTTGGAATTAGGACAAATAGTCCCCTTGCCTTGGGTACTTTGTGGGTCAATTTAACGTATTTGAGAATGGATCTGGTCAGATTAATCTAGCTCATTTCATGTATCTAATTGTGCGGATATTTGAGGTCAAGAATTCGATCAAGATCACTAAAATATGGGTTGACTGGTTTAAATTCAGGTTCTAAGTCATTCTCAGGCGGTATGGTCAACAATGGTTAGAGGTGCCATCAGGTTAATTGGGTTGGGTTTGGGTCTGGCCGAGTCATTTAGGTCAAATTCCTATATACTAAAAAAATTTACATATTTCCAAATTTTTCTGCCTAAGTGATATACTAAACAATTTTTTAATTAATTAATGTTGATTTCTATATTTACTATTATGTCACAATATTTATCTCCTAATTAATTTACAACATTAATTATCGTTTAACTTCTGCATAAATAAGACTAATAATATATCTCATTGAATTATATATACAAATTTTCTACCCTTTTATTTCAAAATGAAGGTATCTACATGTTTGATTATTTGTCAAATCCTCTAATATGTATCTAAAATACTATCTACTAGTAATGTATTGGGTCGGTTCATTATCACGTCCGGTTATTTTATCAAATTATTTTAATTTTTGACCATTCAATTTAGTTTTTAACCATTATTTGGTTTAGTTACTTCATTATTAAGTCAATTGTTTCAAAATAAACACAAAATTACATTTAATTAAGTTTGATAATTGTTGTATCATCAATTTAATCAGGTCAATATCGGATTGAGTCTAGGTCGAGTTCGGGTCACTGATTATCAGGTTGTGCCGGGTTTCAGATAATCATCGGTCGGATCAATTTCAGTTGGCAACGTTCTCGGATTCTATCAGATCAGACATGCTAATTGCTAAGTCAATGTTCATGCCTTCTTAACTTTATTGAGATACCATATACAAAGCGTCTTGCCCTCACAAACTGAAGACGGATATTGTCTTCTCACAACAAAGCAGAGAAATAAAACATCCCATAAATAGTACTACTTGTATTTTGTGAGAGATGCGCTATTCATCTTCAATTTGTGACGGCAAAAACACCAGGCAGCAATGACATGATGTGCCTTTAAAGAGCATATATTGTGTAGCAAAGGTGTTAACAAACAAATGAAATACATGTCATTTTTGCACTAATTTTTAATAATTTGTCAAAGTGATGATGCTAATCTTATCATTCAATCCCCGCAAGAAATGCAAAAGCATACCATCATATTCATAAGTCATAACCATGATTCATGCTTCAATCCTATGATTTTTGCATCTACTCTAAAAGCCTTTTTTCATGTTAAGTAGCCATACACTTAATTTCACTTTAACCGTAAGTCTTCCTTACGACGGATAATTCATAATTCCGTATAAAATTTCACAAACATGTTCAATGATGCGTAATTATTTCACTAAAAAGATATTAACAACCGTGACACAACTCACAAATAACCAAAAACCGTCCTTGACACATAAATTGGTGGATTATTTGAGGAAAGACGGTTATATATATGTTAAGCGTAAATCTAAGTACTCGTAGACTCGTAAGTTGTTAAAATTAAACTCGATAATATATAAAGTTTCATTTATTATTTGAAAATACTAATACGGTGGATCACTCCGTAGATGATTTTAATTAGCTGATATCATAATACATGCTGATTAAGTACTTGCCTGTAATAATTCTAAATCTAAAAGTAACCATATTGACGTACATTTAATATACATGATATTGTTTTTTTAAGTACGTGTACATGCTATCTTTGTTCATATAAGGCCATGCAATTTGCTAAAAGCAACAACACTCAACGTACCCCGTACCCGTACATTAATTTATCAGTAAGTCTCGTAAGAGAACACCTTTCACTAACTTAGTGAATATAATAGCGAAACCAAAATTTCCGTGAGTCCCTCATCTTGTTACGTGAGAAACCTCTCAATAACGTTATCAAAAGACCGTTTTTCGAAAGTTTTTGTCTTAATTTATTCAATATTTCAATTAGCTCTAACTCTCTATTAATTTGCATCCGATTTAAGATTTAAAACGGTATAAATAGGACAAGTTTTTACTAATATTCAGACACTCGATTTTTATTTTTATTTATCCATAATATTTAACGTATTTAAGTTTAAGACGAATAATTCAATCTTAATTAAATAAATATAGCCTGTCAGAGGCAAAACTTGCTGATTATTATTACTTCGTCAACTTTTTGTACATCCACTCGTCTACTAGTTGGGAGAAGGAACAAGTAAGGTTAGGCAAATACCCAACTTTAACTAATCTATGATTAAAGCCGTTAATATTAATTACAAATTATAATTAGAGTAATTAATTATTAGCATGGCGTAATCACTAATCAACACCCTTTACGTACACGTCAACTGCTTTATGGCCACAAGGCCCACAACATCAACCTACGCGCATACTAACTATAATTAAAATATTACTGCACATCTAGGTAGTACGGACACTTCTCTTAATTAGCTGTCGTTAGTTGGACACACGGCTAAATATATTATAGCTTAGACGAGAAATAAAATTTTAAAAAAGATCGATTAGAAAATAAATTTGCGTAGAAAAATGAGGATTAGTTATAGTAAATGTCGAATTAAACTTATACTTGTTTAGATTTAGTTACAAATACATGAAAAATAAAATTATACTTTATTTTTTATTATATTTAAATGATGTGTCCCGTATTCTAGCTATATTTCAGGGGATGTCGTGTCCCATGTTCGTGTCGTATCCATGTCCGTGTTTGTGTCCGTTTTGGTGCTACCTAGCTACACATTGACATTGCGATTTTTTAAAAAACAAAGTCGACTCCTTTCATCGGCTAATCCTTTTTCTCCTTTATCAAATAATTGAGCCGAAGGAGATTACGCTTACTAAATTGATCAACTATCATTTTTGCTAGCTATGTCATGTACGACATTGTCCCTTTTTATTTTTGTAATAGGTTTTACTAATAACCGCCTCTTAGACCATCCCCAAGCAAGGTCGTCAAGGAGGTCGCGACCTTGTTGGGTCACCGTAATTACGTAATTAAGACACTAATTTTGGTGACCTTGTATTAAATTTGGTGACCTTGAAATTTTCAGGGTCAATTTGTGACCCCGAAATGTGTTGGTGACCTTCTTGGTGACCTTTGACGTGTCACAATGTTATTGGCTTATTATATTATTTGGTGGGATTGAGAATGTAATTAATGATTGGAAATGTTGGAAAATGGAAAATGAGTGGAAAATAATTGGGTTGATGCCCCTAGGTCGTGACCTTCTGCTTGGGAGGGTGTAAGTAGGTTAAAAGTGGGTCACGATAATTAAGGTGAGATTAAGTGTAAAAATGTTGGTGACCCGATTAACGTGACCTTCTGCTTGGGGATGGTCTTAAATTCTTATCCGAAAATGAAAATAAAATCAAACCATAATAATTACAGTTCCGATCACCATCCACAATTTGGATCAACTTAATAAGACCTAAAAAAAAGTCGATAATTTAATTAATTAACATCGTCATCACTTGGTTATAAGTCTTATAACTAATCAAGCATCAATACTTGTCGAATAGTAAGCTCGGACTCTCAGAGTCGTCTTTCACTATCCGACACGCTACATGATATGTACATTACGAATTCTCAGGCTTGTCCAATAAATAATTATTCAAGTTCGTCACCACATTAATACAATAATAATAATCCTTATTATATCAATTTGGATCATAGGCTTCCCTTGAGAAAGCCGACACATAATTTCCTCCATGCCTCCTTGTCCGGTTCACGTGACTCCATTGATTTAGCTCTTAATTCATTTGCATAATTACCCTATTAATCATAAACAATTTAATAATTAAATTTCGCGATTACTAAATTTAGATAGTAAAATAAATAAACAAAAAAAATTACGGAGTATATAATATACCTCAATTAAATCCTTTTGAAGAAGTCGATCGATTAGGTGAACCAATATGTCTTTGTTGTACTCGGGGTGGCCTTGGATCCCCATCATATGATCGCCGTATTTAAACATCTCGATCGTTGTCTTATTGGACCGCGCGATCACTTCTACTTTTGAAGGGAGTTCCAGTATCTTTTTTAACCACATTATATTTCACGTTAAAATAATATATTTGTCAAAATAATAGGTAAAATTGTAATACTCCGTACTTTTTAGGTACTAACCTCGTCGCGATGACATTCAATAATGTCAAGCATAGAGGGAATTTTGAGATTGGACAAGCCTTTGGTAGAGGATGGTGAGATTTGAATTGTCCGGAGACCAATGTCCCAACCCGAACTGGCTCGACCCGTCTTCCCACCAAGGGATCGGCCTAGTATCTAATTAAATTATAAACAAAAATAATTATTAAAAAATTAAACTGAAAATATGACTAGATATCATTAAAATTGATTTAAAATATTAGCAAATTGAACTACCATTCTGACATTTTTTTGAGTTCAAGTTGAGTTGTGTTTTTATTTGTCTTTATATGAGAAAATTTCCATGGCCTAAAACACTCCAAAACATTTTTAAGTAAAATATCTCTCAACAATAAGTCTCTCTTAAAACGAATATAACCGTTTTAAGATTAAAACGGGTTAAATATACCCCACTTGCATAGATAAGACAAGTCTTTTTTGTTAATATCTAAACATTTTTTTGACAAGTCTTTTTGTTAATATCTAGACATTTTTTTTTGGTTGGAGTTCCTTGATTCGTTTTATATTCTAACATATATATTTTCGACTTAACTATTTAACCCGTCTTATTGCTTTAAACGGATAGGCTTGATTTGAAACAAAAATTTGTGATCCCTGAAAGGGCAGAGCATCTTCAGTGAATCGTTAATACCGAAAATCACGTGCGAATAACATTACAATATGGTTTACAATATTACCATGAACCTGTATTCAACGCTCGACACTCAAACACATTTAAGTTGAAAACCTGTAACATGTTGAGCCGAATAACCAAGTTCGACTCTAATTCAACCCGATTACGCGAGTAATGATTAATGAAAACATAACATAACAAGATTGTTAACTTGTTATCAAGGTGTAGAGGTCTCAACCACTCAAATTTGACACATGATAAAAAGAAGAAAGATAATAAAGTAAGTAGGTCCTAATTGTTATGGTTTGCATGATTTACATGGTAATAGGTCCATTTTTCGTATTTATATGGAAGCAAGACCACAGTCCCACGTACTTCCTCCATTCATATCCAAACCACACTTATTCCATTTTAATTCATTCATATCCAGAAAAATTACATATAAACTCCAGAAAAATTACATATAAACTCAATTAGATTTGTATTACATGTACGATGTTCATATACATCTTAATATATAATTCTATTTGTGACCTGCTTACTCATCCTACAAAAATTCTCATTTGTGGCAGTGACACGAGAATAAACACATAACAAGCTCGTGAAGATAAACTTGTAAGTGGGATAACGTGTTCACACCCATCAAAAGCAAGACGGACTGCTCATCGTAACCCTTTCATCCCGGTTATTTACCAGCACGTACTGGACACGGGTCGGGTCCAGCCCGACTCTAAACTGGTCCCGACAACAGGTGAAGTGATGAACTCAAGACAGCAGGTTGACAGTGTACCTAGCACGAGTCAGTCGTACGTGGGTACATGACAGATCAGCACACGTGATTGACATGTGCGCTGGCCGGCCGTATACATTTGTGTATCAACCCTACTTACCAAACAGCAGATTAAACTAACTCCAACATCCAATGTACCTAAATATACTACTCCTACTTCCTTTACATCTATTAAAAAGTAAACGTAAACTATTCACGAATTAACGATAATCGAATGATCTCATTAACAAAGTTCTCCGGTGTCTAGACACAAGTTTTAAAACGCTAGCGTTATCGATAATAACCCAAACAAACCAATAATAAAACATAAAAGTTTCAGACAAACGGTCTCTCAATAACGTTATTAAAAAAAGTTGTTTTCATATTATATCTCTACCACTAGATGAATGAGAGACGGTCCCTTACGAAACTTATTGATAATATAATTATTGGATGACTCATTGATAAGTTGTAAGATGAAACTTTAATCTACCAGAACCCCACTAATTGCGTTTTTATGCATTTTTTTGCATTAAAAAGGGAGACACGTCACGTTAAACCATGGCGCCTTATACGCAACACGGTCTTCATACCACATATTCACTTGTTTTATTTTAATATAGTTCGGATTGGTACACCAAACGGAACCGAGGATCTAAACTCGTTTTAATGTGGGAAGAAACGAAGAATACTTATAAGTTGAAGACTGATAATGACCCTCTTATAATATATAAGTGGCAATATAAATGGGTGTTCCATTTTTTAACGGATAGTATCTGTCACAAGTAAAACATTTTGATAATGAGAAGCTTATTTGAAAATATCATCCTTATTAAAAAGATTTAACAGCGTTCCGAGCAGGGACACTGCTCGCTAGCATTATTAAAACTCGCAGTAAAACCGTCTCATACAAGATTATATTATAAGTATGTAAAACCGTCTCATAAAAGAAAGTAAGAAAATAGAGTATTATATGTAAAACCGTCTCATACGAGAAAATAAGAAAAAAGAGTTTAAGAAGAGGACCTGATGACCAAAGCAAATGCCAAGAACTTTTTTCTTCAAAGAATCCAAATTCTTAAGAAGAGCCAATAATTTACAAATCCAAATTTCATTAGAATGAGCATCATTACAACTCCCAGTAATCACAAATCCATCTATACTTTCAATTTCTTTTTCATCAGGAAATTCATTTCCAGCTACTCTAAATACACTCCAATTTTCACCTTCTTCCCTCAACATTCTTACAAAAACCCCAAAATACCCTCCATACTTTTTTTGAACATATTCTGAATCTTCTGCACATAGTAATACTGCAAACTTTTTTCCTTTCCCATTATACCCTCCTTTCCCTTTTACATCCTCTAGTAATTGTTCACCCATTTCCTCCTCTGGGCCATTTGGAATCATGTTCACCATCTTGGGATTAGAAGGGTATAATTGGAAAGAAAAAAATGAGGGGTATAGTGGGGAAACTGAGGAAGGTTTCCCTGTTTTTAATTTTGTGTTCCTCTTGATCAAGTGTGGAATAATGAAGAAAATAAGAGGGTTTATATAGTGGTTGTTTGTATGCAATATGATATTTTAGTATTTGATTCTATTTTTACCATAATTATATTTTTGATTGATTAAGAATACTTGTATATACTTTATTTATGTCACTATTATTGAATATGACCTATAATACATTGACAATTGGCAATCGGTCACCCAAAGTCGATTTTAGGACTCATTGGAAAATGTGCAAAAAATTAACGAAATTACGAAAATTGCAGAATTATGTTTATATAATAAAAACATGGTTCTAACAAAATAGTTTATTGTGTGATTGGAAAAAATATAAATAAAACAAATGATAAAACCTACATCTAACCACTAAACCAACATAGTTAATATGTCTATTAATTACACAAAATTATACTTATATTTTAATAAAGGGGGTTGCGGGTGCATCCCCTACACCCCTCCATATACGCCATTGCGGTCGCCTTAGTCAGTTCATTATGCAAAAAATAAATTAGACTAGGGACGGAGTTAGTATTTCAAATCATGTTTCAGCAAGACCCGAATATCAGGTGGATATTGGTGCATAAATAGTTTAAACCTACTATAAATGCTATATTTTATTCGAATAATTGATTAACGGATTTTAATTAGCGTAATTAGTAAAGTATTTGGTAATTAGAAGATTAATAAATTGTTATCTTATTTGTAAAATGAAGTAAATCTTCTAATTTGGAGATATGTTAAACCAATATATTTAAATAAACATGTTATAAAACAGTATATCGACCCAAAACATGTTTTTATATACTAAAATTTGAATATTGATACAAATTGTACCTTAAGCTACTAATTAAGAGTCACACACTCTAACCTAAATAACCAAAGTGCAAACATTGGTAGACCACTTTCATTTTAAAATTGGCAATGAGTTGTTAAACATGCTAAAAACTTTAAATATGAGATTTAACATTTGATTTACCAGACGCCCCTAATATATTGAGGGGTTGATTCATTCAGAGACGAATTTGTAATGACTAGTAACTTATAGTTACAAAGATATTAAATGTGAGTTTTATCAAAAAGTTGTTAAGTTGTATGTACAAATGTGAGTTTTACCATGTAGATTATTCTGAGATCTTTCAGACCTATTTTTAAACCTACCATTATTCCCCTTGTCTATCTTCTCCCTTCTCATGACACATAATTAGCTCATTCATCAACTCGATATCAACAATGTGTTTCTTCAGAGTATGCTCACTAAGACACTAATAATGTTTTTATGATGCAAGTACTCCCACGTTTTCATAATTTTGAACATCTGTCTCATGTATGTAAATTGAACAAAACTATTTACGGACTTAAGCAAGACCCTCGTGTAACACCTCTATATACCAACGCCCTTACCAAGTACACTACCCTAGCATATAAAAGTGTTGTCATCTCGGTTGTCCGAATTAGTAAGCATCACAGCTACCATAATTAGCCTCGGTCGAGTTGGGTCACAACTCAGCAACAAGACAGACCTTGGGTCAACTCGACCGAGTTTAACCAACTCAACCGAGGTACCCATACGACAAATACAGGGGTGTTAATTACAATCTTCCCTCCTTAGAATGAACTTCGTCCTCGAAGTTCACAACCAACCTGAAAAGTGAAAATACACGACTTACAACACCACAAAACTACGATATACCAACACCGACTCATACAACCGATTCACAAGACTTAGAACCTGACATGCGATCATCTCGAAATGCAACATAACTCTAATGACATGTTACACAAAATCCATCACCACATCCAAGGATGTGTAAAACGCACCCAGCCTCCTACAGGTTCGAACGAAACACCGCATCTCAAAGATGCTTTAGGCACAACAAAGCTGATAAAACATATACGAAACTTATATAAAACTGACAGAAAAGACTTAAAACTCAACTCGATCATCTCCTATCCCCCTAAAATAAACATGTTATGTCTATATATGTAACCTTAAAACATAAACGCATAACATTCAGCTAGCCAACATCACCTAACTCTCACCCTTCATCTTCGACACTAATTCACCAAGCAACGCCAACACAAATCATAATATAGCTCACTTAACGCTATCCTACCATCGACTGCGAACCATAGTATGGTTGTCAACTATGTATTGCTTTTATATCACTTACTCAAATCCAACACCAACATAAATACATAATCCACCAACCGATACCCGTTAATTATATGAAGAGGAGGAGATAATAATATATAATCCACACCCACTACTATTTATTTTTCCATTTCTTCTGACTTAATTGGTTATTTGGTTAGATACCTAGATGTGCTCTAAATTGCATGCACTACCATTAACTTACGTGTAACTTTAAGCTTACCTTTTCTAAAAGAATAAAAAGTTTGCCAAATCGTCCATTATTTTTCGGTTATACAAAGTGCATGACAATTGCGACGTGGATGTTACATCCACGCATTGATTGTAGTTTCGATCTTAAAAAAAATAGTGAACTGCCAACTTATTTCTTCATTTTCTTGATAACATTGCGTACTCTATCTGTTCTTTTAATTATTAGGCTAACATTTTTCGATAGTGTGTTCTCCTTGTCGTGAGTGCTTTTCAAATAAGTAAATATATAACTTGTAAAAAAGTTTACCCTTCATTTCCACTAACTTGTAAGTAAGTAAGTGGGTTTGATTTAGCTATAGTGGTTGTTTTTTTCATTTTCGCCAATATAATTAAAACCCTGACACCTATTGTTGAGTAATGAAAAAAGCAATCACTACCGTTAAACCAAACCCACTTGACTACGTTTTTTTGGGGGCAAAATTCACTTGATTAGTTTACTTTATTAGTTAAATAAGTTTGAAATGACAATGCAAAGAGTTGAAGGGACCAATTAATTTGATTTGTTGTGGTAAAGTTAAAAATGATGTTGTGACTTATGAAGAATGTAGGTAAGCAAATGTGTTTTGTGTGGTGGTTAGCTCACCTTAACCCTTAATCATGAGATCAGGGATCGATGCCTGCCTATGAAATAGAGCAAACTTTTTAACCAGTCGTTTATCTCTTCGTGGGAATACGCGCGGCGCGGAAATTAAGCACTACGGTTCACACACAAAAAAAACTTATGAGGAATGTATGTGGACATAAAACAATGCAAGGTACAAACAATGTATGCAGTGAGATTTTACGTCTATTTTTACTCAAAGTTGTTTCTATTTGAGCTAAGAAAATAAATGTGTGCGTAGACAACTCATAAGTCATTCAAGTCCTAACTTCGACTTCTTTTATTGGCAAGTGTCGTGATTAGTGCACCTATCCATTTGACTTCCTTGAAATACAAATTTGTGTGAAGCCTCGCACCTTGCATTAATTGTCATAAGAAAATTGACTTTACAAAAAATTGCATTATACTAGTCGGAGTAATCATGGGCGAACCTAGTAGGTAGTAAGGGGTAGTGGTCGTTATTTCAAAGTAAAAAAATCAGTTAAACGATGGTATTTTGCTGTCCCAGATGAGACAGTTAATAATAAGTACAACTGAAGGCATACTATAGCAACAAAAGTGATATAGCTCAGTGGTAAAACACTAAAACTTTAGTACCCAATTAATAGATCCTGTGTTCGAGACTCCAATATATAGATTTTTCTAAGGGAGTTTTAGGGTGTGGTTAAGGTGTTTTTTTTTGTGACTGTGAGGTTATGGGTTCAAGTTTTGGATCGTCCTTTTTCCAAAACGGTAAGGAAAAGTATGACTTTTTTCCAGACTCTTAAGTCTTACCTAACGGAGACGCAATTGTACATCGGATTATCCTTTAGTAATTAGCTATTTTTATCCATGAAAATTACGTGTGTATTTGATACTTTGACATAATTTCACATGTGTGGAACAAATGATAGCTCATAAGTCATAACACATAGCTATGTTACCACTTTGGAACTTAAATGGAGCACCCTACTTGTCTTCCCACTTGTAATATTGTGAGAGTATTATCCGTTTTTAACTTGTGACGGATAATACTCATCTTCAATAAGACTAGTTGCATATGCAAAAGGATGTACGCATTGTTGTTTCTACCCTGCGGGTAGTGAGGTCTTAAGATCCAACCGTTTTTTCGATAATAGACGTTTTTTATTATAAAATATGTTTGACTTAGAATGGTTGAAATGGTGTGCATTGTTTGCAGCTTTTATTGTATATCCAAAGTTCACCCGGTATAAATCAAAGGTAGCAACTACAAGTTCTCTCTACGTTAAAAAAAAATAAAATATTCTACATTATTTGGACCTCATACTAACAAAAATATAGTAATTACGCTAAAATTGACCCCAAACTCTATCAAATCTGGATACCCTACCGAATCTCACCCTCTATCGATTCAAGGTACACTACATAACGGTTTGAAGCAAATGCTTTTAACGTGAACCCTACTTAAGGTAATGATTTAGGCGTTATGCATGAGGGCGTGAATCAGTTTCGAGTTATAATAATAAAATAATAATGCATGCAATTATGCAAAGTCCATTGAAAAGATATTCATTCACTCACGACGAAGAACTGTAGATGAGTAAAGAGTAGGAACATGTCAATCTAAAATGTAAGAGGAGGATGTATAATTATTGCATCAATGAGTCTTGCTGAAGACGGATACTATACGTCACAAGCTGAAAATGGATAATATCCTCTCATAACAAAGCAAGTGGGCGAATATGTGGCGATAAATGAAACATTTTATAAGTCGTCTCACATGCATTTTATGGGAGGAACAATACACGTCTTCAACTTGTGACCGATAATATCTGTTTTCACTGAGAATTTGTGTTATTGGATATTATGAATCATTCTAAGAGATACGTGTGGCATTGCCTTTATTATATTAATTAGTGGATTCTCCTTGCTAAATACCACTTTATATTATCAACGTGATTGTGGATAAACCTTTCAAACTCATATCATTCAACAATAATGTTCATTAAAAGTGTTCATTGGTCCAAAATCGAATCAGACTGGAATAAAGTCGATAGAATGAAGATTAAATAAGGTAAAAATGGTGAACCGTGGATTAGATTATATTTATATTAGTCTGATTTGATCTGGACCAAATAAATATGTGGGTCGGATAGAACTGAACTGAATCGAATCATATGAACAATATATTATATTACTTGTTGCTAAGATAGTAATAAGACCCTAGGGAACGATCCAATTCAAGCTAGATACATAGCGGGTACAACCAAAAAAGCAAAAAATTGAATTTCGCTAACTATCCTAGCAATATCAATCGATCTATTAAAGATTAGCTAGTTTATATTACATATTTATTATTTAGTTTGTTAATTATGATATTAGAATATGTCAAAATAGTACGTACATAATAATAATAGTAGTAATAATAATAATAATAATAATAATAATAATAATAATAATAATCTAAGATTAGGAGAACTACTTATTAATTATACAATTTTAAAGATTTTTGTTGTATTATAAGTTTGGTCCAATGTTTGCGGTCCATTAAGTTTGGTAAAGGTAGGAACTAAAGAGCAAATAACGTAAATCAATGGACCGTATAATGGGTCAAATAAAGTATGGTTCGATTTGACCCGGATCAAATTATACGGGTCCGATCTTTTGTCTGAACCACCGAATATACACACTTAATGTTCATTACACTCAAACAAAGTCCATAAATGTTGATTTTTGAATTATTTACTATACAGTTCGGTCCGACTCAATTATTGATTTAATTATTTACATAAATTCTCTAAGTTTAAAAATATGTATAATAATTTGTCCAAAGAGAAAAAACTTTGTCTCTCTCGGCTATTTGTTAACTTGTTTCAGTTTTAAATATGTCTCAATTTTTAATCATTTTTCTGCTTTTTATTTTGAAAGTATTTGATGTATAAATTGATCAACTACTTGAATTTTTCTTATTCAATGATAATAGTTACAATTATTATTGTCCTCCTCAACCTTTGCATCTTTATGACAAATATAACGTTAAAACAAATAATAACACGGATGTTGATGTCGCGTCCAAATTATTGAACGGCATGAAATTAGACCGAACTGAATTGAGCTAACTTGAGTTGAACTGGACTGAAATGAGCTGAACTAAATTGAAGTTTACTTAAATAAATTGAACTAGCTTAAACTGAACCGAAAATACTCAAATGAGCTAAATGGGAGAGCTGAAATTAAGTCAAAAAACACCGGACTATGTTAAAAGTATTTCTCATAGATTTAGCTAGTTGAAGTAGAGTAAAATTTCGCCGATACCCTTACAAACTTACTCCGTATTTCTTTTAGCTCTTGCATGATAAATTAAAAGTAAATCATCATATTTACGTAATTGCACAATAAATATCTTTATGTTATTGAGAACAAAAAATCTATAAGAATTTGGCTCATTTCGAGATTTCATAAACACGAAAAATAGTGGAAGGACTTCCTTTTAAAAGTTATATTAATTGGATGATAAATTGACAATTACTACATAAAAATATCATAAAAAATGGCCATTATTTTAAAAAGACAAAGTTGCATAAATTATTGAACGATCGTGCACGCAATTTTCAGTATCCAGTTTTTGAACATGAGCATTACCCAAATTATAATTCATTGCCTAAGTTCTCTTCACTAGTCCATTGATTTACATTTTCATCATATAGCTCAAGTTTTATGATTAACTATAATTGATTGCCTAAGTTCTCGTTAGATGTATGATTGACACGGATAGAGGTTTATGTTTTGGTACATTTTTTACAGATGATATTTTATTAGTATAATATCACAGGTTTTTTTCATCCGTATAGGTTAATAATAATTTGTAATTATAAACAATATATTGTAAATATTTGTAATTTGTTATAATTTGTAATTTATATAGTAGATTTGTAATTATAATAGCTTATTTTATCTCATCTTATGTAAATGAACATGAACATTAAAAACTGTTTTTATGCGAGTTAATTTTTTAACCAGAACAATAAAATTACAACTAATTCCGGAATAGTTAGTTGGTGCTGAAATTACGCAAATCCAACCACTGTTTGAAAAATCAACATTGAACCATAGAGCGCCACATAGGCTATGTGGTTATTGGTTAATGGCCTAAGGAGTATTGATCGGTTAAACGAACCAAAAATGGTGTCCTCACCATTTCAGAAGATTCAATAAGTCTTTCTTGTAACGGGTGCGAAGGGTCAGGTACACTCACTCGTTTAGATGAGACAAAAATAAAAGTGCATAAAGAGTCACAAATAATTTGTCTTTATCTCCCAAAACTAGTTCTATTTGACTCGTTATAAATTTGCGACGGATATTGCCGTCACAAGTGAGAATTTGTGTTTGATTTAATGGCTTAATTAGTTAGTACTAACTTAGTACCAGTCGGCAGTCACTGCCTCACTCAGAGCTGGCAAAAGTTGACCCGACCCGACATTCTCGAAACCCGACCCGATACAACCCGAGAATTGGGCGACCCGAAACCGAACAGACCCAACCCGAACCGACCCGCTAACCGATAGCAGCATTATTTTGTCCAACCCAAACCCGAACCGAACCGAACCGACCCGGCCCGTAACCCGATATTTCTCAACCCGATAGATGACGTTATAATGAACTGGCTTAATAATGGTTTAAATGACACCAAATTGATAATTCTTCTTAATTATTTTAACTTAAACTTCAATTAATACATCTATCCATTAATTAAACATAAAATTATCATCTAAAACTAAATATATAAGATAAAATATATGTCAATAACTTGATCCGCTAATGACCCGACCCGAATTGTCACCCGTCGATGACCCGACCTGAAGATGACCCGACATGAACCGAACCGACTCGAACCCGTACTAACCCGACATAACCCGAACCCGATATAACCCGACCTGCTTCGACCCGACCCGTAACCGACCCGAGTGACCCGATTGCCACCTCCGCCTCACTGGCCAGAGTGGCCACTTGATCAACAGTTTAATGAATAATGCACGGATTGCACGTTGTAATTAAGGTAGTTTACGACTTTATGTACAATAGATTCTAAATTTCTTTTTTTTTTTTGAAAGGATAGATACTAAATTTCTAGATTCTATACCATTTACTCGAGCAAATAAGCACATGTCTATTTTATAGCCGAAATAGTGAGCTTAAATGGGCCATGTTAAACAAAATCGGTATTTTCTACGTGATAACGTTTTTTTAAAAAAACTTTTAATTGGTTATAACTTACGATCAATAGTTATACACGGGTTAATGGGTCATTCTAGGGAGTAAATTAGTCGATTACACATTTACACACTAAGCAATTGGTTAAAATGATTTCAATTTTTTATACATAAATGATTTAGTTTCAAGAGTAAGTCTTACTTAAGACGGTATTATCTGTATTAAATTTAAAACAGGTCAAATATTATTATATGAAGGTAATAAAGACAAAAAAAATTACATTTTCTAGGATACAGGTCGGATGATTTGGTATAATTTTGACTCGTTTTAAGTTTAAGACGGATATTATCCGTTTTAAATAAGAATTTTATGGAGATTGCAAAACACTCCACCGAAATGATTAGTTTTAACTTAATGACCAACAATAACCACCGAATTGATTATCTTGTTAAGATTGACGACTTTTAAAACAAAAATTTCAGCCACAATTTTCAATACTAGTACCCTTTTTATTGAAGTCATGTCAGTGTCCACCTAAAAAAATGATGAATAAATTTACTTATTTTTTATTAAAATAATTTTGAAATAATACAAAAATACAATTTAAACAATTAAGTCTTACCGAAGACGGACATATCCGTCATAAATTGAAAACGGGTCAAATAATACGCAAATTAGTAGAGATGACAAAAGGCAAATTGTCTAGGGAGTAGCATTATGTTTTTGTCTTATCTAACCACTTGGGTTTTACTTAGACCCGTCTTCAGTTTGTGACGGATATGTCCGTCTTCAATAAGAATTTAAATTCCGGTTTGTATGGTCACTTACTCACATGCATATTGGTCCATGACAGTAATGCAAAGTTTATTGATAAGACGGGTTTTGTACATTATAAGGCGGTCGATTAAGTCATTTTTGAAGAGCTAAACTCCGTATTTTACGAGGTAGAATACATCTATTTGTATCGTGCTTGAGTATTGCTATATCGAGTTATTTCCACCGAGTTCACCCGAGTATGTAAAACGGAGCGGAACCAAATAAAGCTTGGCGAATGGCTAACTAAGGAAGGAGATAGCAAAGGAATAAGAAGTTAGGAGAACCACGGGCAAGAGCGCGGAGACCATACCTCACGAGAAGGAGGCAGGAGAGCAACGGGATCCATAGGCGAGTCGCGGGCGAGTGTCAGGCGACCGGTGGGCGACCAATATACATAAGAGCATAGTACATTAAGGGGTCGTTTGGTTCGAGTAGGTGGAATGAAATGGATTGAAATGTCATACTATAGAATGGAATGAGAAACTTTGGGGGAGGGTAACGTATGAGATTCAAGGGGTTGAAATGGGGTTAGAATCCATAACTCCATAAGTATCTAACACCATTCCAAAAACAAGTCAACCAAACATTTGATTCTCCCAAATCCATTTCATTCCAATCCAAACTCCCCAACCAAACACCCTGATATATTGACGGTGTGCAGCTCATATCGATAAATCTAAGCTTAGTATCGTGTTGACCAAGTACAAAAAAAAAGCATAAAGTATTAAAGATTTTTTTTGGTTGTGAGAATTAAAGATTAATTAATAAAGAAGAAGTATAAATAATTAACAAATTCTAATCCGTAAGGGTGGAGTCTATTGGTTAAATTTTGGTGTAATTTTCAAGAAATCTGGGTTCAAGCCTCTCCAAGAGCAAAAATTTCGAGCCCGTCACGAAGCTATGGAAGGGATTTGACTATTGAACGTTGTAAGAATTGTAGGTAGTTTCATATCACAAATTCTTATTTGCAACGGCACTATCCGTCGCAAGCTTGTGACGGATACCATTTACTCTCACAAAATACCCACTTTTTCTCATTCTCCAACACTATTCATGTGGTCCCCTTTCTCCACTAACTCATTTTCTATCCATTTTATCTCACAAAATATCCGTCACAAATGGTGACCCGTCGCAAGCAAGACTTACTAGTTTCATATATGGTGTTTTTAACGTGTGCCCTAATAAATCGAGAATGGTGGAAAATGAAAAATTCATGAGATATTCTAACTAATTTTGGTAAGACTAAGTTTATGCTTCCTTCGTTCAAATCCAATGTGTATATATGTTTTTTGCACAAATATTAAGAAAGATGTTAAAAAATTATTAAAAGTACAATTGGAAGTGGTTAAGATGTTTTTTATTAATTTAATTGTGTGAGAGTTGATTAAAGTTGAGCCATCTAATGACATTTTGTGTAAATAATTGGTGTTCACAAGGATAATTTAGTAATTTTCTTGGCTTTATTAGAAAAGTGGTAGTTTAGATATGAATGGATTAAAATGGAATATACGTAGGTTGTATTTGAATTGAGAACGTACTTGAATTTATCATGAGAATATCTTGTGAATCTTGTACCCTTAAGACACACATTAGAAAAACTCGTTCTTATATACAAAACTAAGCACTAATTTGAACTCATTCAACACACCCTACTATGTTTATTACTCCCTCCAATTCCATATTTTCTTCCCTATTTCCTAAAACGGATTATTCAGGTTTTTCCTCTCTCCTAATTTGAAAACTTTTATTCTTATTTTATTCATTTATCTCTCCTATTATCAAACCCGACCAAACTCTTTTACTCCTATTTTATTATTTTTTTAAATATTTGTAACCCATAATTTCTTATTTAATTCTTAATTATCTACAAGTATTATTCACTCCTATCACCAAAACCTTATTTTATTCTCTACCATAATAGTTGTGCCCAACTCAAAGAAACCATCAATATATATACTTAAAAGATGAACTTTTCGAGCGATGTGATTGGTTCAAGTTTTGTGAATTATTTAAGTTAAAATTATGAGAATTAGAAAACTATTTATTTAATTAACTATTATCTTAGATGATTAAAATTTGAGAATTGACCAACCATAAATTAATTAAGTAATTAAGTACTTAGATATACTTTACAACTAATAATAATAAAATAAGTAGCTAATAGATAGAATTTACAACTGGTTAGAATTATAAAATAAAAGAAGACAAGTGCGACTCAAACACGTCACCTATTATATTAGGAAGTATATATATTTGCATCAGTATTTATTCGTCTTTCCAATGTTTTTGCTTTGATTTTAATTTCTTTATATTGTTTCCATCTTATATATTTGTTTTCTTTACCATTTTTACACATATGTATACTAACTACTGTATGTTTTTGCTACGGCAATTTTTTTCAGGACAACGGTCGCCAATTCGGCACGCTTGAAATGACTATAAGAAGCCTAGCTACTAGAGATATAAGAGGTTATTAACTTATTATAGTCTTGAAAATTACCGTGCCTTTGAATCTTTGATATGATCTAATCAATAGAAAATAATCACATTGGTATTTAAGAAATTCTTATGCACGTGGGATTAATTCAAGAGCCAAACATAAAAGTTAATTTCGAGCAATATTACTGCAAGAATTTGATCAACAATAATATAATAGGTTATATAATTTTGAATGTATTAGAATTCTAGCTGCGCAATTACACAATATCTATTTGAGTGTGATACAAAGTCTAATTATATATGTAAAGACTCTTTTGTATTATGACCTCGACCTTACCACAATATTGGGCCAAACAACCAATTTGGTAAAAAAGGTTGGAGTTTCACGCCAAATTGGTAAAAAAACTCTTCAATGCGACAAATAGGTAAAAAAACTTGGGATCTCTCACATATACACCCTACCCACTCTCCAATAAACAACAACCCATGCGCGTGTACATTACACAATCATCACAACTATTATACCTATTTGCTCAAAACATTCCACTGCTCCCATTCTTTTTTCAACAACCCTGCATTTTATAATAAAATGCCATCCAACAAAAATTTACATCATCAGTGAGTATGTGTTTGATGAGTACAAAATATAATTCTGATCAATGCACCAAAATTAGCTTTGATCAATACATCAATTTTTCACCACCAACAAAACAATATTGATCAACACCTAAAACAAAAGCTATTAATATCATAAGTAAAGTTAGCATCTCATTTGTCGAGAACGTTGGGGTCACTAATGACGATGCCTGGAGCCCTCATACTACCTTTGTATATCACCTCCCCTTGACCACCGTAATATATACCTAATCCATGTGGTGAATGTGACCTATATGAAGTGTTGATTCCCCTCCCTCTTCCCTTTGCTCTCTTTGCGGCAGTAGCCTCTAACCATGAGGTACAAGTATTACCTTCATTAGTCTCGCCCCTTCTAACTTCCTTGTTGCCTCTAATCATCTTAACATATTGAGAAGGAGAAAGCACATCATTGGACATCCTTCCTAGTCGATTTTTGCCTCCTTTCTTCCTTCCTCTATTCCAAGTTCTTGTAGGACCAATTCTCGTAGAACTTGACGGTAAAGATTCACAATTTTGTACCTACGATAAAAAAGACGTCAATAGTTACATATAAAATAAACAAAATCATATGGTAGTGAAAAAAAAGTGAATTTTACCTCTGTTGAGTTAGTGGGCATTGTGCATTTTCTCTTATCATGGCCTTGCTCGCCGCACTTGCTACACCTTATAGGTAACCCCTTTCTACTTTACTTCGTCTTATTTTTGGGTGTTTCGTCAACGTCTCTTCTTCTAGCCTTCTTTCTTCTTCCCCCTGATCTGGATTTTACAATATCTGGAGGTAACACCATTCCTTCCCCTTCATGCTCCCAAAAAGTAATACCAGGAACAGGTTTCAAGCAGTTGGAGTAGGTTTGGTTATATGTTTCTAAGGTATACCATTTAGGCAAGAATTTCTCAGGTTTATGTCGCATATACAACAAAGCACTCATACCATGACAACATGGTATTCCTGTTAGTTCCCATGACCTACAAGAGCATGTTCTTTTTATTATGTCTACGGCATGACTAACACCATTATGGATCAGCTCAAAACCAGATTGAGTATCATCCCCATTCCACTTACACTCGCACCTGTTTTGCTTATCGTAAGACTCTTCTAGTTTCAAACTAATACGCGGAGCAACACCAGCAACAAATTGGCTACTAAGTAATCTTTTTTTCATCATTCTATCCATTATAGTCATTCTTATATCTTCTAACATGCTCACAATTGGCTTATATCTTGATAAAAAATAAAACTATTAAAAGTTTCAGCCATGTTATTATCAACTACATCACAATATGAGTGTGTCTTAAAGAAAGACTTACAAAAATGCTCGGGATTTCTTCCGTTGAAGTCATCGTATGCTTTCTTTGATATTTCCTTTAATTGAGACAACTCAAGTTCATACTCTCCCTTGCTCGTGGCCTTGACACATTTCCAAAATTGTTTCTTTAGAACCATTCCCTTATGATTCTTGCTCCAATTTGAGTATATGTGTCTTGCGCAATTTCTATGCTCCGCATTTGGCGACAAAGATTCAATTGCAGAAATTAAACCCTTTTGTTGATCAGATATCACTGTCCAACCACTGCCATCTTCCATCTTGAGGTCCTCACTCAAAAGCTTACAAAACCATTCCCATGATCTTTGATTTTCCCTTTCAACAACTGCCCATGCAATGGGAAACATATGATTGTTTCCGTCTCTACCAACAGCACATAATAATTGTCCACCACAAGCATGCTTTAAAAAGCATCCATCCAATCCGAAGATAGGTCTACATGTCTCAAGAAAGCCCTTTTTCAAAGCATTAAAACATACATAAAACCTTTGAAATACTTTAGGTTGTCCGGATACTCCCTCAAGTGTCTTAAGAACACATGTAGTGCCAGGATTAGACTTAACCAACTCTACCAAATATGGTTTTAAGATACCATATTGTCTTTGCATCAATGTTGTCACAGCATTCAAAGCTCTTTCCTTTGCCCTTTCACACTTTCTGCTACCTACAACAATTTCATATCTAGCTTTCATGTCAGACTTGATTTCAGCAGGTTTCATTAAGGGATTCCTCAGAATTCTATCAAGATACTCTTGCGACAACCAACTCTCAGTAATAAGTCTATTATTCATGGTCCTTAAGCAATCATGGATAGGTTGCATAGATTTAATTTGCCAAGCATATTTATCATTAAGATCTGGCCCAGCAGTCAACTCCCATTTACACATGGAACAACCTATATGGATATGTTTCTTATCATTTTTCATGTAGACTAGATCCTTGTGCTTCTGTATAGAATAAGCTAAAATAGCTTCCTTAAAGACTTCTCTTGATGTAAATCTCAATCCAATAGATAGTTCTACATTTCTCATGTCAGCTTTCTCATTGAACATTTTGTACACTGACATTTTTCTTCTTTTTTGTATGGGCAAGTCCACATCAGATTCATCATCTGATAGCTGTGAACTCTCATCTTCTGATGCTCTCTGGTCAGATTCATAACCCCCTTCATAAGTAGTCATAAATCTTGGCCACTTACTCGATGACCCTTCTTGTGTATTCTTATTTAGGTGTGACGGTTCATTTAACTGAGTCCTCCTTAAACTTGTGTTTATTGCCTTCAACTCACACATCTCCTCAACGTCATATTGTAGTTCATCGGCCAAACAACCAATTTGGTAAAAAAAGTTGGTGTTTCACGACAAATTGGTAAAAAAACACATCAATACGACAAATAGGTAAAAAAACTTTAAATTCCCGACATATACACCAAAAAACATAGCGCGTGATTCCAAACATCCAATATATCCCATTCCACCTACTCCTCCCCTAAAAAGTCACAGTAACCTCAAACTCATCTTCCCCCTCTTCACCATAACTAAAATCTTCAATCCATATACAATATATGACAATGAATCCAGAACCTTCAAAATCTTTTACATAGACAAACTAACATAGATGAATTAGCAAAAATCAGAGCTTACTAAGGTACTTTTCTTTCTCTACTATTTTGTACAAATTGAAACTTTGATTTTTTTTTATACATGTATATATAGATATACTGATAAGTTGGTTTTGGTAATTAGATTAATAATGCTGTTATTAAAATATGTTGGTTTTGGTAATTTAATTAGATTAAACATACTTGATTGTATGATTAATTGGTAAATAATTAAGGGTTTATTGTTTATGGGTCAACTACAATTAGGAGTTTTGATTAAGGATTTTTGATTAAGGAGCTTATTGTTTATGGGTCAACTAATTTGCAGCACCTAGCTTATTTCAAAACAGCCATTACTACACTCATGCACTGCCATAAACATTCTGACCTTATTTCAGAACTAACAAATAGACCCCATTCATCTGAATTGCATTCCTGCGTCTGCCAGACTTGCTGACCCATTGCTCTGCCAAAAGCAGCCATAGCCATCTACTCTACTGCTCTGCCTTACCCCCTTCACTCTACTTTCCTTGTGATGAACGACTTCAAAGTCCCGCACATTTCAGATCCCTGCCTTTCCTAGACTATGCAGCACCAACTGACACTGCCCATCCAGAACAGACCCCTTATGTGCAGACCTGCAACACCCTCTACTACATAACTCCTCATCTGATCACTACTAAAAAACTATCCAGCAGATAATTAGACCTGCGTAGTCCAGGAAAGGCAGGGATCCGGAATGTGCGGGACTTTAAAGTCGTTTATCACAAGGAGAGTAGAGTGAAGGGGGGTAAGGCAGAGCAGTAGAGTAGATGGCTATGGCTGCTTTTGGCAGAGCAATGGGTCAGCAAGTATAAAAAAATTCTTCCAGATGATGTTCAGTTGAAATTTATAGAAGTTATTATAAAAATATATGTGCTTAAAATATTATTTTGATAGTGATGCGTAATTCATGTTTCCGTTTCTATTGGAGTTTGATGCACTCTCAACTAGGGATGGCAACGGGTCGGGTACCCAACCCAGACCCTTAGGGTCGGACCCTAATGGGTCGGGTATGGGTTTGAATATTTGGGACCCGCTCGGGTATGGGTCGGGTATGAGTCCAATATAAAAAATGTAGGGTCGGGTCTGGGTCTAACTATTGAGACCCGCCCCGCCCCGCCCCGTGGACCCGTGTACTTTTTTTAAAAAAAATAAATAAAAAAAAAATTAAAATCATAATTCAACTAGTCAACTTACGTTCCCAGGGTCATTTTTTAAAATACTCTCTTCTCTTACGATGTTTGGGAATAACAGTGAATGTCATTAGAACTACATGTGAGCTAAAATAATAGGTGTGATGTCGCGTCTATCATGAAATTGTTCCTTAATCAACATGGAGAGCACCTCTTTACAATTGTAAGATTAAAAATATATGCTTAGTTGCTTACAATTGGTGGTTTGCTGGTACATTGGTACCTCATGTTTCTCATAATACTTTAATAGGGACATGTGAGATTAAAAATATAAGCTTACAGTTGGTTTGATTATGTTTGTTAATTGTCAAACAATTTCTTTGTGTTTGGTATTTGTAATTTGTAAGAGATTTAAGAATTTTTCCAAGACTTTGTAATACTTTAATTAAGACTTTGTAATTTACTTTGAACCTTGGTACATTTTATCGAAGGAGTCGTTAAAAAACATTGGACCCTAGGGTAGACCCTACCCAGACCCAGACCCGTTAGGGTCGGGTATGGGTCCATTGATTTCAGACCCTGCCGGGTATGGGTCGGGTATGGGTCTAAGGATTTTTAGGCCGGGTCGGGTCGGGTCTTGCCGGACCCTACCCATTGCCATCCCTACTCTCAACGTTCCGATGATGATACATCTGATATTTTATTAGCCATAAAAAATAATCATACTCAAATTATTCTCTATATATGCCTATTATACTAAGTATTTTTCGAAGATTAACGGTTACGATAATTACTTTTGAATCCATGTCAAAATATTACCCGGGCGTTGCCCGGACACGAAATCTAGTACGAGTATATGAAATAAGAGGAAGTATCTATTTTAACATTAATTTAATATTGCTGGTGTTAAAACTAGTTACTCTAAAACCCTGAAGCTAAACCTTCAATATCAAACCCCAAATCCAATTGAATCTCCCATACGCCATACGAAACCCCAAATCCAATCGAATTTACTGTGCTGGTTAACTTGGAGATGAGAAAGCCGTTAAAGTCCCGCGACGGTGCTAGTGGCCACCGTAACCGCCGCTTTACGGTTCGCCAACTTATACCTTAATTTGTCAGTTCCTGTAATTTTCATGTTTTTATTGATTTCAATTACCTGAGTATTATGTTGGTAGTATTAGTTTTTGAGTTTTTACTTTTCAATTTGATTGTGAATGTATGCAGTTCAAGTCAAACGCGGAAAAAATTGATGAGCTGAATATTGATGTTATTCGAAGTCTGGATACATTGAAGCCTGAGCCGTCGTCTTCATCGTTTTTTCTAGACTGTTTGATCGAATGGAGAGTATGTTCATCTCATCTTTTTCTTGTCACTGTTGTTGTTTTTAGTAATCGTATATAGTTACATTGAAGTAACCCGAATGTTTATGGAGCATGGCTAGAAGTTGATAACGAGGGTGGGTTTTTGGTATACTATTCATTAGGTACTAAAACCCTAATGAAAGCGTTAATGTACCCTAATGAAAGCGTTAATGTGTATAGGTGTGTTTTTAGTGCTGCAAGGTATCAGACTATCAGATCATACGAAGGGCTCAAAACAGATTACTGATGTGATGGGCAATTATTTTTCATAATTTTGTAGAATTATGAGTATAGTGTGAGATTTTAGAGCATAATTATCCGTCTCTCGTTTTGTATATGTGCATCATCCCATGGGTGTCTTTTTGTAATTAGATGCCACATCTTTGATAGCTTGCTAGTTACCGCCTCGTCGCTTAATTAATTGTATACCTCACTTGTAAAAAAAACCTATTGCAACTGGAAATTTTAGCTTGACGTTATTTTTCGAAATTTTGGTAAAGAGGAAATCAGTTCAAAGGTACAAAGGGAGTGATAACCTATGTTATAGTGATAGTGTCAATATGTCTAGCTTACGTTTTGATATTAATACTTCAATCTTACGGTACAAATTAGGCGCATTTCAGTATCACTATTTCCTGAGTTGTTTCACTAATGTTAGATATATATTGTTTAAACACAGGAATTAAATACAGCTGGGGACTTTATATCATTCTATGAGGAAATGATGCCTCTTGTCCAAACCTTACCATTGGTGTTTTTACACAAAGACAAGCTAATTTATGAACTACTTTCTAGGTTGCGATTAGATGCACAACTTTCCTTGGAGCCGATTCTCAGGTTGGTTTTTCTTCCAGATACTTTTGCCATCATGTTGAAACAATTAGTGTAATGATTTTCAAGGCCTTCTTCCTTTTATTGCTGGATCAAAAAGCTTTTCTCGTGGTTTGTTATATGCCTATTGTATCATCTTCGGCGTGGCTTGATTTTGAAGTCATTTAGAACATGAGTGGAGTATGTATTCAGTTTTTTTATAAATTTTTTGTTTCGTTTTTTTTTGATACACTTACTTTTGGGGATAACTACTTTATTTACATGTGCAGGTTAATTGCAGAGTTATCAAGAGATCTACAAGAGGACTTTATACCGTAGGCCCTAAACCTTTGTCTGTTTATCGTCTTTGTTATTTATCGCGTGTTAAGGGTCAGCCTCGCTAATTATTATGAATAGGCCAACATATGGTTGGAGTCACTATGTGAATTCAAGTCTTTTTAGGGTCGAATGCTATATACATGACCCGACCCATTCAACCTTTTGGGTTAAAGATAAATCAAGGTTAACGCGGTTTAAACTTTGGGCAGCTTTCTTTCAAAGATCGCGGCTTCATTTTTATCGCTGCTTGAAGATGGTGCTGACGGAGAACCAGAAATTATCGAGCAGGTTTAATTTTCTTTGAGAAATTACGTCTTTTAGTTTCTTGGTTTTATAATAATAATTATCATTATTATGAACTGTTCTGACTTAGTTGACTATTGCTTTGCAGATCTTTATCTCATGGTCATATATAATTATGTACCTTCAAAAATGTCTTGCTCGAGATGTTGTCTACATTCTCAGGTAAGTGGCTTACTCTTTTAATGTATTTGGTAGTCATTAACTTTATTGAACGGTGACAATTTGTAGAACGTTTGTACATTGGGAGGGCTATAAAGAAATTGTATAAAGCGGTGCCGGTAATATTTGGCTGTCGTAGACAATAACATGTGGACATGGGGGAGAAGATTTAACACTTATATAGCTTCAGCGGACTTGCTCGGCTGTTGCTATTACTATTAGTATTGAGTTCTCATTGCATTTTGTTTCTGGGTCTTGGCGGGAGCAAAATGAAAAGCTTCGTTGGAGGTTTACTGAAATTGTTGCCTTTATGGTGCATTGGGCTAAACTGCAATTCCAACATCTTTGTGGGTTGTCTGTTTGACATTTTGAATTCTCTCAAGGGCACTGACCAAGTAAATTTTTGTCAGATTACATTTAACATAATTAGGCGCAAATGAAATTTGCTTGGAGTACCTCTTGTCCCTTATTGTGGGTTTCTACATTTTCCTTTTTGAGAGTATCTTAAATGCTCCACATTGCATTTGATTCATTGCTTGGTTACCTTCTGGAGCCATCACATGCGACTTTCTGTTACATGTGTTTATAATTTGATGCGGCACATTATTAAATGCTTAACATCTCCAGAAGGTCAGTACTGTCATAATCTGACATGTTTGTACTCTTTTATCTGAAGGGTTACAGTCAAATTAAGGTACTATCCGAAAGATTGTATTCGGCAGTTTATGGCCAAACCTCTGTCTTTTCTGGTGAGGAATGCATCCAAGAAAGAACTCGAAAAAGGTATAGTTATGATTTATAGACGAGTATCTGTGTTTTATTCTTTACAGATTGATGGATGTTTGAAGTGTGTTAAGGCTTTGGGTGTGCCGCTGGTGTGTTGTGGGCTGTGGTATTGCACTTCAATTTTGGTCACATTCAAATTTTTGCCATTTTTGTTAATTAATTGTGTCATTTATGTTTCTGCTTTCTTCTTAACTGCATGAGTTTTTCATGGAGTCGATTGTTGTTTAAACCTTGTTCATATTATCATTTAATCAACACCCTGTTCTCAAAGACTCAAAGCAGATGCCTTGCAGTTATTAAACTATTCAGTCACCCAGTTAAAGTCACTCATAGATTGAGTATTGTCACCTTAATTAATCGGTTTTGCAGAATAAGTAGTTGGCATTCCGTTGGTAGTATTTTTTTCGTACTCAAAGTCTGAGAAAAGATGAATGATAATATGAACTATTCATGCTAAGGCTAAAACTAAAACGAGATATAATATGTGTGCCGACCTCTTTCAGCTTTTACTAGTCAATATGCTCACTGGTGTAGAGGGACAAATCACCGGACAGTAATTAATAATTATTAGGTCATTTTAGATGGCCTTTGAACTCAGTTTCTTGCCAAAGAAAAGACCGTCTGCACAGTTGTACGGGTACTGATTCTTGCATTAGACTTGTCTTACACCACATTGGGCTGAATGGTCAGTGGATCAGAAATGTGTAGTCGGTTATATGCTGATATTCATACTGGACAGGAATTATGAATTTTCAAATTTTGTATCTATCTTTCTCTAATTGATGGGCATTAACAGGCGTAGCTAAAATTTTATGTGAGGCTGCAAGAAAACCTTCTGAAGCCAGAATATCCGGAGTTAGTTCTCTGCTGTGGCATGTTATGAGAGGAACATCTTCCAATTTTCACTCAAAGGCAGGCCGATTAATGCGATTACTACTTAATGACTCAATTTTAAGTATTGGCGACAGGTTCACCCAAGGTGAGTTATGATTTTGATCTTTATGGTCACTTCTCTATTAAGTGTAAATTTGTGTTTCACTCTTCTTGTTACTCCACCTGTTACAGGATCTGACACTGTTACTGAAATTTTGAGTACTGTCTTTCAAAGATCATGCATGGAGTTGGATCCCAGTGAACTAAAGCTCTTGTGGGAAGGCATATTTGAAAAAATTAATGCTTCTGTACCGTGTAAATCACCTTTACATTTATGTCATCTGCTATCAGTCCTTATATCAACTGTATCTGTTGATCGTGGTAAAAAAGTCTGGGGTAAGTCTAGTATCATCTGTAGTTCTTCTCAGCTTTATTGATAGATGACTATTGTTAACCCTTGTTTTCCGTGAATATTAACAGATTACGAGCCTTTGCTGGATCTGGTTGCGTTGTTAGTGCAGACATTTATGGTGACAACCACTGTTGATAAGGCTGAGGGGAAAGAATCTGAAGTTGCTGATAAAATTCTCAAGCTCATGCTGTGCATTCTAGATGGTCTTTACAATAGTCACATCTTGGATACTCTCCCCCGGGTAGCCTTACAGTGGGCCCCGGCATTTCAACTGAGTACCTTAATGTATCTTTCCATGACATAAATTGGTTCTGTCTACTTCATTCACTATATTGCATATGAAAGCAAATTTTATCTAATGAATGGTTGAATATGTATTTCAGGTTTCCAGAATTTCTGAAAGAGTTGGTTACAAAGGACTATGCTTTGCTTGCATTTCAAAGTAATATTCTAAGGTATTGCTATCTGTATGATATGTTTACCTATCTTAAAATTTTTTGATAATATATTGTTTATCCTGCCGGCTTTTCAATTTGACAGTGGTTTGTTGAACCTGCTGGAGATAACGAGGGAAGGAGGGGTCTATGTGATACTGAAATTCTGTGAGAGTCTTCAAGTTAAAACTGGAGGCTTCAATGTCTTTGAAGGAACATCAGATAGAGTAGTGTCAGAGCTCTGCCGTTTCTTTAGGAAGGAAATTGGTCAATGGGAGGAATTTTTAAATAATATGTCACGTGGGGATGCATCAAGTTGTTTAGTAAACAAGGACAATCTGGCTATGTTATGGGGAATTGTTCGCTGCATTCCATATTTCCTATCTGCTGAAGGCAATCTTTTGTTGGTGAATTTGGTTGATAGACTTGATAAACTTTTGACAACTGAAGCAGGTATTACAACAAACATAAACCTGTTTTGTTGCATAGTCTGACAATCCTGACATGCTACCAGTATATTGATGAAATATTGACCTTAGCAGTTTTTGGTTCCTTTCAGTTTTGCTTTGCAGTAAACCTTAACTTTGTCTAGTCTTCCCAAATAATTGTGGCTTCGCACTTCTCTTGGCTCAATTTTATTCAGTTTAGCCAAAGGAGCAAACCTGTCTTTCACCTTTGAATTGGGCAATATATTCGCGGTCTTTTTTTTTTTTGTTTTAACCTTTGCGGAAGATTACTGAATCAGTTACATTACTATGTCATTTGTTCATTTATTTACTTTTGAGTAAATTACTATCACGGCATATTGATATAGTGGACAATCTCCTTAAGTGCCTCCTATTAAACAAGGAGTTTAAGTAATTGCCATATTGATTGCTCATGTATCAGTTTAATACTACTCCCTCCATCTTTTCCATTTCGCTCCACCTGCTCATTTTTGTGTGGGGAAAGTTAAAAGTGGTGCTAAATGAAAAAATGGAGGACGTATCGGTTCCTGAGTTACTCCGACTCTCCGCCATGGTGTCGTGTCTGACATGTGTTGGAGTGTTGGACATGGTTGTTTTGGGTGATTTTTCCTATGTCATGGTCTAAATTGAAGTGTCAAAGTGTCGTGTCGTGTCGGACACTGACACGTGTCTGACACGAGACAGGCAGTTAAGTGAAGTGTCGGAGTAACATAATTCGGTTCTACTCCAATTGCCGTCAGGGTCGCTTCAGTTCAGATATGCTTTAATTCTGGCAAGGGAGTGTTGGGTCGGTTATTTTGAGGATGTTATCCAATTCAGTGGCAGTAAAGTATAGGTTGAGTTGGATTGTAATGGTTCGATTTTCAGGTCATATTCATGTTATTCAGTTTGTTACGGGTTTGATTAGGTGTGGTCTTTCAGATAGGTTAAGTTTTGATAGGTCTATATGAGATGGCACATATTCTTGTGATTGGTGGTAATGTGTTCAGCACCGAGAGATGGTGAATTATGGAATTTTACGTACTGTTCAGTCATTCTTCGTTTAGATTATTCATTGACTAACGTGTTAGATCATATATAATATTCGGTTTGTGATGCCTTGAACATTTAAATTTTATAACACAACTTTCTTGTGGTTGGGGTTGCCTCGTGAGTAACAAGAAACGATGGCTTATTAAGTGGTGACTTTGCGGCCGGAAGTAGGAAGTGATGACTATCACTTTTATCTGCAGCTTTGTGTTCTGCATACTGATGTTGAAATCTGCTCTCGTAATCCATTTGCAACTTGCAATGTGTAATGGAGTATTATTTGGGTGTTAATTTGCTAATAAACAATTACATTATAATTAGGTTGTTTTAGTCCTAACCAAGGGAGTTAACCCTATTATTTATTTTTATATTATGGTTTATTTTCAGCCACTGATTGTATTAATGTCTGGGCAGATTCTTTTGGAGGTGTTTCAAAAGAAATTTGGCAGAGCTTTATTGGTGCAACTTTAGATAGCTATCAGGCTGCAGGAATAATTGAAAGTGACGAAGTCGAACATACAAGCAGGGTTTTGCATCTGGCAAAGAAATACAAATCATCTCGCCAAGTTCTGTCAGCTGTTGCTGAGTATCTTGAGTTAATTTATGGGTTTGTGCTTCTCTCACATTTCGCTATGTGAAACATTTCAGTGCCTTCTGCAGTTTACAATATGCAGTTAACATGGTTTTGTCTCTGATGTTGCACTTTTAGGTCTGTGCTCTACACAAAGACCGATGTTGTAAGGACACATCCAGAGCTTGCTGGGCCGATGGTAACAGATGCGTTGTATGTATTTTCCGAGAACCTTTATAATCCCGATAAAGGAATTCGTGTTTCCACCCTTAAAATACTGTGCCACTATGAGCTGCTTAATTATGAGCGAAGGATAGCAAAGCATGATGATGTGGATCAGATGGCTTTGAAGGACAACCATACTGTCACTCAGAGTTGCAATGTATACTTCAAATCCTTCCAGTTTCCTGTTAATCGTTGCCCTTGATTACATTTTATTCTATGTGTTAACTTTAGTGGCTATTATAATCGTGTATTCGTGTACATCCAGGTATTTAAGCTGCTCCTCACAATTGAGGAAACACCCATCTCCATTGCCACCAGCAGGAAAATAACTCTTGTAGTGTCCAGAATACAGACATTTTTGTCTGATTCCCGAGCATCTGAAGTTTATATCCTGCCTATGTTTTATGGCATCACAGGGCTCCTGCATAACCAATTCAGGGATCTGTCAAATTCGGCGTTAGATTACTTGTCTGTTGCAATGAGCAAAAATCCTGTGCTTCTTTGGGATAGGTTTATTAGGGTTTTTGAGCTATGCTTGACTGTCTTTCTTAAGACTAATGTGTTAGAGGGTACAGATGAATGCTTAGAGATTATGGGCGTGGAATCTTTCAAAGGGGCAAATGGTATATGCTTTCTCATCTTTCCTAACATTTACGTATAGTTTCTTTTATCAAGACCACATTGTGCTTTAGCATATGTAATATTTTCTGTGTTTTATATTGTCCCATACTCACCAGCACTTAACTTTCTCCTTGTAGCTAAGATTACTAACTATAGTCTGATAACTTAATCTTCTCGCTCTCATATGTATGAGCATTATTCTCTTAGTGTCTTTTCATACATACATGGTAGTCACGTGGCCACCCCTTGGTGTTTATCCATGCACATCCTCTATTACTCATCCCTCATCACAAAAAGTCTCCCTTATAAAATTGTTAATAAGAACATAAATAAATTATTGTGAAGTAAGGTTTGGTCTTGTGTATTATGATATTGCCATTGTCGAGTCTCAGTTTATTCTTTTTTTGTTGTCATTTACATGTCTCTCTTATCGTTTGTTGTATCCTCGTCAGATCTGGTGGAACTTTTTGGTTCATTCTGCGATACAGGTTCTTTTGAACGGTCCTACTCATCAATATTTATTCCGCTTCTTCAAGCTCTACAGAAGATTCCAAATGTCGTTGAATCTCATTCTCGTCAAGTGGTGCCACTGTTTTTGAGATTTATGGGTTACAGAGATGAAAATCCTTGGTACTTGACTTTTTGTTTGTGGCAAAGATGATTAAATTCTGTGATTGTACTATATTATATGTCTATATTGCACAAAGATCTTTTGCTGATATGCTGTCTCTCAATTCTTTTGTAGTAATGTGGGAGTATTTGATTCACACGTTTGTAGTGGAATAGATTGGAAGCTTGCCCTTGTGGAATGGCTAAACCTGCTGAAATTTATGAAAAATTCGAGATCTTTTTACCGTAGCCAAATGTTAAAGGAAGTTTTGGTAAATAGGTCTGTGAAATTCTCTGTTTTGAGAAATTCTGGACTGTGTATCTATTTTTGCGTTTCTTGATATTTCATTCCTTGATATTCTCGAATTCTGATGTGGCTGAGTTTGCTAGGCTTCTTGATGATAATGATCCCGACGTGCAAACAAAGGTTTTGGATTGCCTGTTAAATTGGAAGGATGCGTCTTTACTTGCTTACGAGAAGCATCTTAAAAATCTTTCCAATTCAAAGTTTCTAAGAGAGGAACTTGCTACCTGGAGTTTATCTAAAGAGTCTAAATTAATAGAAGAAGAGCACAGAGCAGAGCTTATTCCTCTGGTTACGCGATTGCTTATGCCGAAAGTTAGGAACCTGAGAACACTTGCGTCCAGAAAGGTTATCAAACGTGACCTTTTTTTTCAGTTCTTTTTGATCAATTCCGAGATATATTGATTCCTGCATTGTCTCTGTTTCTTGTCCTTTCTTTCTTACAGCATGCTAGTGTCCATAACCGAAAGGCAGTTTTGGGATTCATTGCCCAACTTACTGTGCACGAGCTTCCCCTTTTCTTTTCATTGTTGATGGAGTCCTTACAGATAACGAAACCTGAAAGTGAGGATCGGGCAAATTATTTTGGGGGTTCGGGAGAGAGAAGTATGGATGATTTCCAGGCATATTTCTTGGATCTTTTTACCATGGATAACATATTGGCCATTCCTTGGAAGAAGAGATATGGATTTCTACATGTGGTCGAAGAAATTCTTTTGATTTTTGACGCAACACAGGTTCAGCCATACCTTAGCCTGCTAATGGGCTGTGTTGTCCGGTTGCTGGAAAGTTGTGCTTCAAGTCTTTACAGCAAAAGTAGTGGCACTCAAGCTGAGGATCATTCTTTAGCTGATCTGCCTAAATCTGAAGGGAACCTCAAATCGGTAAACCTATTGTTATCTGTATCTCTTTTGCGTGCACAAATGCTATTAAACTGTTGAAGTGTTGCTATTTATTATGAAATACATGTATACAGGTTAATTTCGAGTTGAAGCAGTTTAAGGATATGAGATCCCTGTGCTTGAAGATAATCTATTGTGGTTTGAGCAAGTATGAGAATTATGATTTTGGTTCTATATTCTGGGATCTATTCTTCAAGTCGGTAAAGCCTTTAGTGCATGCTTTCAAGCACGAGGGATCAAGTAGCGAGAAGCCAAGCTCCTTGTTCTTTTGCTTTCTTGCAATGAGCCAGAGTCAGAATCTTGTATCTCTTTTATGTAGAGAGAAGAACCTGATTCCAGACATATTTTCAATTCTGTCTGTTCCAACGGCTTCTGAAGCTATAGTGTCTGCGGTACTCAAGTTTACAGAAAATCTTTTGACTCTCGAAGTTGAGCATGGTATGGAGGTAGATGCCATGAGGGACATTTTAATTTCAAACCTTGAGGGTCTTATTGACAGCTTGCACAATCTTTTCTACAATAACTCTGAGCAAAAGAGGTAGGAGAATATATCATGTCCTATGTCATGTGTATTTCTATTTTATGCTTGAAGAAGTATACTTGATGTTTTTACCAGATTGAAATTGTTTTGTTTGTCACTTGTCTGTTTGCATCATTTTTTTTTTTCCAATAGTCTATTTACTTGCATGTGATTTCTGGTAAACCTAGCATTGTGTTCTTTGGAGGGGATTGGATGTACTTGGCTATCAAAATTATTTTTGAAATTGCATGTATTGAGCTGTTAGGTATATCTATTGAGCGAATACTGAGGCTTATGTACCCAAAAGCCACAAAAATATATTCCACGTGTCTCGATTAGATGGCAAAACTATTGGAGCTGCCTTTCTGATTCCAGATAACCATAAAATATGTCTTTCCAGTCGGATGAAGGAATAATAACTGTTAACTGCAGAAAGGTCATGGTAAAACGATAGTTTCTTTGGATTTAACTGTGTGAGGTTTGTACTTTTAAATGATGCATAAACTCATACCCTTTTTCACAACTTCTGTAAATCATTGTTTGTAAGGCATCTTCAGTGTGGGTCATGAGTTTCAGTTATCTACTTCTGAATGTAGCCACGATGAAGCTCTATTTTTTTTGGTTTCGTGTACATGAGGTATGCCGTACCCCCCCGCCCTTCTTCCCCCCTCTAATGTTTGTCAGCTACATTTCTTGCAGGAAGCTTCTCAAACATCCTGGTGAAATTGTATTGAGAATTTTTAAGTTGCTATCCAGGTTTATAAAGGATGAATCAGCAGCAAAGAAATTTGTTGACATCCTTCTTCCACTTGCTTGTGGTGGAATTAAAAACTCTGGTTAGTTCTCATATCTTGTCATTCTATTTGCAGTTTCCTACTTTGCTTAATCAATCCAACAAAAATTCGTAATCTTGATCTTTTGAAAGAACTATCTCTCAACATCCATCTTTTCTTTGGTAGGTGTATGTATGGAGGCCTTGCAGATTCTTCGAGATCTAATACCATTGCTAAGCTATGAAAGTACTAGCAAAATCTTAAATGGTGTTTCTCCTATTCTGATTTCTGCTAGACTGGACTTGCGCTTGTCCATTTGTGATCTAATTGATGCCCTTGCTGAGTGTGACACATCCATATGTTCTATGGTAATTTGAATTCTTTGATATTTGAGAGTTTGCTGACATCATAAATTTCTGACTGGGTTGTATGCAATTGATTTTATTAAATTGTACCTCCTGGTTGTTGCAGGCAAGACTTCTTCGTGATTTGAATGCAACTGTGATGGGAGACCTTGATTTTGACACTATCATTAGTGCTTATGAGAAGATTACTGCAAACTACTTCTATGGTTTTCCAGAGGATCAGGCATTAGTGATTCTTTCACACTGCATTTATGACATGACGTCTGAAGAAATAATTCTACGGCAAAGCGCATATAGGTCACTTCTCTCTTTTATTGATTTTTCGGCTCGGTTATTTGGGAAAGAAATGGATGAGGGTACTATGGAGTGTGAAGGCAATGTGTGGACCGATGTTTGCATTCAGCGTGTTGTAAATAAATTTCTTTTGAAGCATATGGGAATCGCAATGGTAAAAGAAACGACACTAAGAAAGGTACATGTTTAACTATGGCTTTTCACTTAAGCATTGCGTGCATTTCCTTCTACGATCTGTGCATCATCTTATCTGGATGTTACCTTTGATCATAAAGTCAATACTGATCTGTTGGTATAATTATAGGAATGGATTGATTTGCTGCATGAGATGGTTCTGAAGCTTTCAGGGATTTCAACTCTTAAGAGTTTGAATGTGCTTTGTAGTCAAGATGCTGAAGTGGACTTCTTCAACAATATTGTGCATCTCCAGGTATGAAAGACCTGGAAGTTTTTCTGCTGACCTGTGGTGTTAACTTGATCACGTGTATTTTTACGGTCATGCATTTTTGCCTCTGTCAAGACTGCCTGTGTTTTCACCCTTGTGCTGCTATATTTGTAAATTGTGACCTAATAGATACTGCATTGCATACAATAATGGCGATATGATAAATTTTGTCTGTACTTCACGAGGAATCATTATGGCAGAATTTCATTTGCTAATTCTGCTGAACCATCTGTAAAGTGGTAACCTTGGCAATCAATTAGCACAATTGTTTCTCACCTTTTTTTTTTTTTTTTTTTAATGTTGTTTGCATCATGGTTACCGAATTCGCTTGGTACCCTACGAATTGGGAATTGTTAAAAGAGAATTCTATCACGTTGCTTACTGAAAATACATATAACACACATTCTATAAGAGCGAATCACGAATTGGTAAGGACGTATTCATAGCGAATATGGTAACCATGGTTTGCATTGCGTCTCCTTTGACAATGCCTCACAAATGCTGGGATAATCAAACGTGCATCGAACATGGCTGCTGATAACTTATAATGCTAGAAAACCATTTCACTTTCATTGCTAGTTGTCTTCCCGATTTTTCAATGAATGAATGTGGATGTTAATAGTCATGTACTTCTTCTTTTTCAGCAAAAAACAGTTACTGACCTAGTTTTATTTTCCGCAGAAACATAGGAGATCAAGAGCCTTGTCACGCTTCAATAGTATTTTTGCCACTGAGAAGCTTCCAGAGGTAGCCTCTACTAGTTATCATTTAATATTGTTAATGAATGTCAGACCATTTATATACTTATACATGTGCCTTTGGGTTCCTCTTTTCAGTTTATCCTGAAGAGCATATTTCTTCCACTTTTCTTCAACATGTTATTTGATCTACCAACGGGGAAGGGAGAAAATATAAGAAGTGCGTGCCTGGATGCTATTGCATCTGTTTCTCGTCAATTTGGATGGAAATCGTACTATGATTTATTGATGAGGTGTTTCAGGGAAATAACGAGGAAACCTGACCGGGAAAAGGTCCTGGTCCGACTTGTTTGTTCCATTCTTGACCAGTTTCATTTCCAAGAGACTTGTTCTACACAAGACATGCAAGTTAATTTAAGTGATGGGGTAGTGAATGATGATGTACTGGCTACTACTACTTCTGTAATACAATCCTGCCTTACTGGGGCTGTTTTGCCGAAGCTGCAAAAACTGCTCAAGTCAGACCCAGAGAAAGTCAATGTCAATGTCAGTATCGCAATATTGAAAGTTCTTAAGCTTCTTCCTGGCAACACCATGGATTCTCATCTTTCAAGTATTATCCATCGTATTTCTAATTTCCTGAAAAATCGGTTGGAAAGCATTCGTGATGAGGCTAGATCTGCTTTGGTTGTGTGCTTGAAGGAGCTTGGTGTTGAGTATCTAAAACTTGTAGTCAAAGTTTTGATGGCAACGCTAAAACGTGGGTTTGAGCTTCATGTCCTGGGATATACAGTAAATTATATATTGTCAAAGAGTCTTCTGAATTCAGTCGGCAGCGGGGAACTAGATTATTGTCTAGATGAACTCCTTATTGTTGTAAGTAGCGACATTTTTGGAGAGGTAGCTGAGCAAAAGGAGGTGGATAAAATTGCTTTTAAAATGAAAGAAACTAGAAAACAATTGTCTTTTGAGACACTGAAGATTATTGCACAAAATGTAACATTCCAGTCTCATCATATGAAGCTTCTTTCACCAGTAACTGCCCATCTGCAGAAGCATTTGACACCAAAAGTGAAGTCAAAGTTAGAGACCATGTTAACTCATATTGCCCTTGGTGTTGAAAGAAACACGTCTGTCAATCAGACTGATCTCTTTGTCTTCATTTATAGCCTGATTGAGGATTGGCTGAGCGAAGAGACTCGTAAAAGGGAGATTCCAGATGCCGATCGGTCAGATAAGGAAAAGCAACAAAATGAAAGCAGTAAAACGGCCGTGAAACGTTATATTGGAACAGATTCATATCTTATTACAGTGTTTGCTCTTGGGCTCTTTCACAATCGCATGAGAAACATCAAGTTAAATAGAGACAAGGATCAAGTTCTCTCGATGTTGGATCCATTCATCAAGCTGATGACTTCTTGCTTGAGCTGCAAGTATCAAGAGATAATAGCGGCTACCCTTAAGTGCATCCTTCCACTAGTAAGACTTCCTCTACCATCGTTGGAGTCGCAGGCTGACAAGATAAAAGTGACACTATTGGACATCGCTCAAAGTTCCTATGATGTAAATAGTCTGGTCACACAATCCTGTCTTAAATTGTTAGCAACACTCCTGCGTAGCACCAAAATAACTCTGTCCAACGAACAACTGCATGTATTGGTCCAGTTTCCTCTTTTTATCGATCTCGAAAAAAATCCCTCCTTTGTTGCTCTTTCACTTTTGAAGGCTATTGTTCGACGAAAGTTGGTTGTAGCTGAAATATATGATATACTAACTCGAGTCTCGGAACTTATGGTGACTAGTCAAGAAGAAGCCATTCGCAGAAAATGTAGTCAAATATTTCTGCAATTCTTGCTTAACTATCAACTGTCTCAGAAACGCAGGGATCAACATCTTGATTTTCTTGTTTCTGGTCTAAGGCAAGTATCTTCCCATAATTATTTCTGTATATCTGTTATGTCAGTTTTCTTTTGTACTTTATCTCTGAAGTAAATTTTTCTTTACAGATATGAACATGCTTCTGGAAGAGAGGCTGTACTAGATATGCTAAAGACAATTATAAAGAGGTTTCCAGATAGCATTATAAATGAGCAGTCTCAGTCATTGTTTATCCATTTGGTGCTTGCTTTGGCGAATGATAGTGACAAACAAGTTCGCTCCTTGATTGGAATTGTCATAAAACTTCTTGTCAGCAGAATCAGCCCACAGGCGCTTGATAGCATTCTAAATCACTGTCTTGCTTTGTATCTGGGGGAGAAACAAAAAATGTGGAGCACAGCTGCCCAGGTAATGTTATTTTTTGCCATCCTGAGTAGTTAAATACTTCTGTGAGTTTGACTTCTAATGCTTTAGGATGCTTGTCAGTATCCTAAAGCAATGAAGAAGTTTTTATAAAAGTACAAGTTCTCAGAAAGTGGTATGGAAAAGATAAATATTTGTGAATCAACTCTAATGGTTTTCTTGGCCTCCATTTGTGGCGCTGTAGCGGTGGATTCAATTCTGTGTGCAACAGTTTACCTTTTCTTTGCTTTGATAGGAAATGGAGAAAAGTGGTTACCATCTTGTCATTTAAGTTACGACCAGACTCTAAAAGACAGTAGGGTTCTTGGCCTGAATCAAATGACAATACTTGGCAGTCTCAACGGCAAATTGTTGAGCATGTTGTGTGACCTTCATGACCATGTTTCATGTTCATTATGGTGGCACTGACAGTGCTATGATTTATCATACCTTCTGGTATTTTGTTTGGGTTTCTGGGACTGAATATTTTCTTACTCATGCTTTTGTGTCTGTGCAGGTCCTTGGGTTCGCTGCCGAAGTGATGAAAAAGGGATTTCAGAAACACATAAACTTTATACTGCCTGTTATGAAAAGGATTATGATGTCTTCGAGAGCTGCCTTTGATGACGGGCAGTTAAGTACTTCTGACCAAGAAGCAGATCCTTTCTGGAAGGAGACGTATTTCTCACTAGTTTTGTTCGAAAAGATTCTTACAGTGATGCCAGACATGTTCTTTGTGGTAGATTTTGAGGTATGATTACATACTAATATACTATATTACCTGAGTGAAAGTAACAAACATCGTTTGAGCGATTTTTGAGTAGTTTTGCGTTTATGGTCCTTCCAAATTACCCATAGTTTTGGTAGACGCTGTAAGTTATGTTCAGCATATACTCATTTACTCATTTCTATGTTTTACCTGATGCTCTGAAATCGATACTATTGGTATACAACCTCTGATATTCCAGGGCTTATAAAAAAGACTAAATATTTTCTCTCAAAATAATGAAATAAATCAAAAGCTCATATTCTCTTGTGGTCTTAGGCTTCCAATCTCACTCTTTGCAAGAGAAAATATGGAAATTGATCGGAGTTCCTTTTTATCTAACCTTTTATTGCCATCCATGTTTTCAGGATATATGGACATTAATCTCTGAGTTCCTAATTCATCCTCACCCTTGGATCTGTGATATCTCGAGCCGTCTAGTGGCATTATACTTTGAGCAGATTGGGAAACAGGGAAAGAAGCTAGGTTCGACTGATCTTACAAGCACAAGTAGGCTCTTCTGGATAGGTGCTTCTCTTTGCTGGCGGTTGACGGTTCAACTTCCTGATAAAGGTGCTAGGAAACTTGTGAAGTGCAACCTTGCACTTGTGATTTGTGGAATACAATCTATACTGCGGCAATCAGAATTCCAGGATCCCCATAAATTTTGGTCAGTCCTTGCTCCTCGTGAGCAACAATGTTGTCTTAAAGCTTGTCATCTGCTTGGTACAAGTATCCAAAAGAGTATTATGGAGTCCTTTACTTGTGAGTTACATGAAGTTCCTGAGCTAAAAGACAATAAGGACCTTAGCTATTTGCTCGTCTCTAGCCTGCTCAACACAATGGGGAAAACTGCCGTGGTAACAGAAGATATACAGGTCAGTGACCTTAGCTATTTGCTTGGTTCCCTTCTCAGTTTCCACATATAATCTCACTGAGCGTGAGAATCTAAATGTTTTGTTGCAGTGCAAGATGATTCTTGGCAGTTTCAGATTAATTGCTTCAAAGTTGAGTTCCGAAGATTGCCAGCAGTATGCTGTTTCTTTGCTGCTGCCTATCTATAAACTTTCTGAGGGATACGCTGGAAAAGTAGTTTCAGGTAACTTTTGTCCTTCGTTAAATTTCTGATATGTTAAAAAAAGCGCTTGGCATTTTTGGGATTTCCATGTGATGTCCTTGATTCGACATTTTACTTGGATTACTGGGCTGGGCAAGACTGTAATATCGTCCTTGGTTTGCCACGGGCAGGAGTTCTTACTCTATTATTGGAGTTTTGTTTTAGCTCATGATCCATCTTTTTGAAATCTTCACAGATGATGTGAAAACCCGCGCTGAGAAAGTCCGTCAAAGAATACAAGAAACACTTGGGACGCAGAACTTTGTACAAGTTTACACCCAAATTAGGCAAAGTCTAGGAGAGAAAAGACAAAAGAGGAAGCGTGATGAGAAGCTCATGGCTGTGATTAATCCAGATCAAAATGCCAAGAGAAAGATGCGGATGTCTGCTAAACATCAAGCCCACAAAAAGCGGAAAATGATAGCCACCAAAATGGCGCGGTGGAGGCGGTAAAACCGGGACCGGGACTAGGACTAGGACTAGGAGAGTTTTTATACATCCTGCTGTATATAGCTAGAGAGAACTTTATTTGACAGGCCTCATAGAGTATCATCCATTAGGTTTATACTTGTAGTGGCGCGCATTTTTTGTTCACATAATCATGTAACCACACGGCGATGTAGATCACATCCTATTGCTATAGTAGATTCTGGTTGTAACTGTATTCTAGGTCTTCATGATCATGTCTTCCGGCACCAAACAGTTGCCTCTTGTTACCGCCCTTTTCTCCTCCGATCTTCTTTGTACTGTTATTGGCTTCGTCCCAGACCCGTGTCATGTTGTAGGATTGCCCGACTTCAACCTATCCCTCTCCCTGGTCACCTTCTCTCAAACGCCCTTGATCTACCTGTTGAAACAGAGTTTATTACATGGTTCCTTGACGACAGTGCACCCGAACTTTTACCTAGAATACTTGGGTCGATCTCTTCTGTATTTTTCTTACCTGCTGCTGGAGAATGTTTTTTGCAATTTTATGAGTAGCTCTATTGGGGAACTAGTTTTATACCATGTAAAAAGATACACGGGTCGTAAGTTCGTAAACACAGATGTTAAGTGTTTAATTTCGTAACAGTATAAATTGACCGCATTAGCGGTTGAATTTAATTTCGTAACAGTTTAAATTGACCGCATTAGCGGTTGAATTTAATTGATGTTAAGTGTTTAATCACATAAATTGACCGCATTAGCGGTTCTAACCACATATAATGAATTGACCTTATTTTAATGTTAAATTCATGTGATTTTATTGAAATTGTAAATATTTCGGGTCATGCCGTAGAATATATGATTTGGACATCTAACTTTAAATACAGTTTACTCATAAATTAACCCTTATTTATAGCAATTCATTTTTCAAGCTTTTCCCAGCATTCTTTCTTAACTTCAATTGGCCTCACTTTCATGCCTCTCACCTCTCTGCTTGCCTCCTTTTCTATACCAACAACGCTAATTACAACCACAAACTTGCTCTTGAATACGTCTTTTGCTCCTTTTTATTTTCGCTCGTCGTCATTTTATTTCCGCCGTCTGTCGCAGAGATTTTAGTGCGCTGCTTTTTTTCCTCAAGAATTTTCATATGCATACTAATGACATTAGCTAAACTAATGACATTACTCAGTGGATTATAATTAGCTTTAACATAAGCAAATTGGTAAAGCAGATTACGAATGACATTTTTTATTGGCATGTTTGACTATTAATTCTTTCATTTTCCTATTTTCTTCCCATTTGTTTTTTGGAGGGCAAAGTTTTCGAGCTTTAATCGTAAATAAGTTAGAGAATAATAAATTTCGAGTTATAAAATTAGATCATTTACCCTTATTATCAAGAAATCTTTTAGGATTTTTTTTTTTCAATAGAAACAGATAAAGTATAGGTTTCGAGAAACCGTCAAATATGCATCTTAAAAACCGCAATAAAGCAAATGGAAAAAAACAAATAAATAGAGGGAGTATATTACAATTAGGGACTTAGAAGTGTTGGAGCCTTTTGGCCCGATGAATGGAGTGGTTTGTTCTATGCAATTGTATTCGCATACGAAACCAGGCTTAATAGGAGGACTCTTCATTAACTATTTCACAAATTCTTGTTGAAGACGGAGGATAACCGTTACAAGGAGAAGATGGACCTGATTACAGAGACTAATTGTCAATCACAAATTCTCATTGAGAACGGCACTATCCGTCGCAACATGAAGACAGATAGTACTCTCTCATATTATGCAAATGACAATATTCAAGAGGTGCTCTATTTTCCCCCCAGTCCTCCCGCTTACTTTATTGACAGGTATATGGCCGTTATATGACCGATACTGGGCTTATTATACAACCGCTACTAGACTGAGAACGGCTTCTACAACCGATAACAAACAAACGCGTCACTAGTCCAGCTAAAAGGTAAAAACGCTTGAAAAAAACTGATTTTATGAGCTGCTAAAGTAAAATGGTTTCCACTGGAACAAAAGATGCTGCTACTGAAGGAGACTCACTGTCACCATCTCATTACTGCGTCCGACATCTCTCGCCAAAGAAGTAGAACCCACAAGGAGTAACTTCGGCTGGTCAACAAGAAAGGCACCAAAATTATTGTCTATCCACGATAAGTCATTAGCTCACATTTTAAAGACCAGATCGTGCAAGATGAAGTCGGCTTTGCACAATCTAAACCCTAAACCCTAAAACTAAAACAAGCATGAAAACTACTAATCTCATGCTACATACAATTCCGGTACAGGGTTTGATGGATGTGGCTTTTTTCACAGCATAAACCTTCACCCCACGGTTACTCATGGACCACCGTACTTTTAGATTTAGTCTGTAACAAAGCAGTCTCTAATGCTAGCCATAAGCAGTCTGTATTCTAACATCCGCACTGGCTTATGACTCCCAATTCTAATGCTGTCATAAGTATTTAAAAACGCAACATTGAATGCTTACGTGCAGACAATCATAATGCTGAATTCATATGGCTAGTAATCACAACGGAAATACATACTCCCTCCGTCCTAATCATTTGTTTACCTTTGATTAAGATACCCCTCACAAAGAACAAATGATGGGACAAAAGGAGTACTCCGTATCAACTATCAAATTTCCAAAATCTCGAGAAAGCTACATTTTTTCAAAGGCAGTTACCTGATATAGCTACGATGCTACAAGAATCCCCTTCCAGCATTTTAAAACAAGGGTAATGCAGGACCAAGACTGCGCAGCAAACAAACAAAACAATTACTCAGAGAAAGTAATTTTATTTCTGTCGATTTTACGTGAAAGAAAGCGAACATTACTATCTGTATAGCAGTATAGGAAACTAAATTCATACTTACAGAGTTACAGACTATACAGTTAAAGAAATATGTGATATCGAATCTTAAAGGAAATTTCCATTTACATTTAAAGGCAGAATATCGAAATATTAGGTAACGATATTCGTTTCAGAAACTCACATAACAGAGGCATCGAAGTTTAAAGAATAAAAAATCTAACCAAATAATTGAAACGAATGAAGTAATTATTTAAGCTCGGCTTTGTTTTATAAATTTTATATGGTCACGACTCACGTGCAATATGCATATTGGTCCACGACAGTAGATCGATTAAAGGGTTGCAATCTGTCCTCTGAGGGCATCTAACCCTAGATAGATCGATTCAAATCACGCAAAACATGCATACAAGGGAATGTTCATGAATATGTGTGCAATATTTCCTCGGCAGATGGCAGCTAAACTAAAGTGGTGAAGAGTTGTACTCAATACTCATGACCTGGATTCGAATCCCGTCTCCAACATATTACCCTTGTGGCTCCTTTTAAAGTTTACAACAACAAAAAAGATAATAGTATCTCGATTTCTTTATAACATCACTTACAAAACCATTTCTCTATAACATCGCTAATGGACCCATTAATTTTGGAGATAAGGCACTGACACCGAATATGTACATAAAGATGCATTATACTCCAATAGGGAATGGTATTAAATCTAGGCACATGCATAGAATCGCAACTAGTATCAATGTTTTTAAGCTTACCTGTTAATATGACCTATTTCTGAGGCAGTAACGGTTGCATTTACGAAGTAAAACCGTCAAAAATCCGCATACCGGTTCAAGCCAAGTCTCAAACGGAGATTTCTTTACAGCTGCTCCCGATGTGCTAAATTCTGTTGACCTGATACTATACGTGAGCCATTAAAAAGCTGCATCTTTGACAAACAAGATCATATTGAGTATCTTATCCTTCATTCTCTCTCATTCTATTCATTTGGCTTCATCTTCCGTGCACAAGAAACATGTAATGACATTTTGTTTGTTAGTAATCATCACTAGAACACACTTAACGTCCCAAATTACAAAATTTTGTGCAAACAAGCAAATTTGAATCTAAAATATCAGTTAAGATTACAAGTACTCAACCAAGTGGTGTTAGTCCTGTGTAAACTGAGTTAAACCTTAAAGCTTGCAGAAATGCAGGAGTTGAGAGGTCTCAGGTTCGATTACCAGTTGGGGCGATGGTCACTGCAGCTCCCGAATGGGTGGCTTACATGGTCCATGTGGTGGTGCGGGAATACATGAGCCCGGGGGATTAAACCTCTCGTCACCAAAAAAAGATTACAAGTACTCGCATTATCTTCTGTGCAGGGGGATAATTCTTTGTTTATTTCACGAAGTAGGTTGGAGGGATTTGGAGGAAACACTTGCATGGAAAATGGCATTAAAAATAAAAAAAATCCCCCTATTATTCCGATAGTAAATATAGTCCACAGCATGGTGTTAAATATTGGTGCAAATGTATTTACCATTACTACATACAGGATCTTCTGTTATGCTACGGGCTCCTAAAAATAGCTAATATATGAGTAATATGACTAATGTGTTGTAAATTTAACGGAAAAGATGGGTATTTGGTCATTACATGACCGATACTGGGCTTATACGACCACTGCTAGACTGAAACTCTTCTACAGCCAATACAAAACAAACACGCCACCTCGTCATAGTACACTATCTAAGACCAACTTCTGCAAGAAGCACTCGGGTGGAAAAAGGATTCTTAAAGCTTCTAAATATGGAAGTGGGGCATAATACTACATGAATAGATAATAGGTAATAGAAAAGAAAATATATATATATATATATATAGCTTAGAAACTAGTATTAATTGATAAGAATACTCTGAACTATGGGTGTCCTGCTCAAAATACTCCAAACTCTATTTTAACTACCAATATAATCAACTAATGCTCTCATTCGCTTTTATTATAATATAGGACCTACTAACTGCTAAATAAGTGAAGAAATTTATAACCCTTCTTTAACCCATCTTTCTCTTTCTACTTCTTTGTTAATCTATTCACCTAATCACATCATTAAAACACGCTACAATAAGTTAACAAAACAACAAATTCTATTCAAAGCAAATGAGGGCATTAATTGGTTATATTGGTAGTTAAAATAAAGTTTAGAGTATTTTGAGCAGTCCACTCATAGTTCGGAGTATTTCTATCAATTAATCCTAGAAACTATAGTGTTACCTAATATATCAATGCGAAAGATAGCTGAGGAATAAAAGGAGAGTGGACTTACACCATGTCACCACCAAGGCACCGCGACGGCTCAAATTTCTAAGATCTGATGGAGATACTGCATCATTACCTCTCCCTGAGATTGTCCCTGCACATTAACCACTGGAACACAACAGCCAATCTCACAGTGATATTACCAGTAGCGAACACCAGTGCTGCCAGATAAAACTAGACGGTCTTTTCACATGGCTAAATTTAAACCCACCAACGTAAAAAAAAAACAAATACCCCTTTGTGTCTCTGTACATTAAGAAAAAATTGTAAAAGGAACGAGGGAAGTCGGAGTTTCACTATATATATTAACTTATCCGAGTCCAATATGAGCCAATCTGTCTTGACAACCATGATTTACTCCGATATTCCAGTATAGTGAATCACTTGAGCTTCCACATTCTTGAAGCAAACACTAACACATATTCTTTGGAAAAAAAACACTTGAAAAAAACTGATTTATGACCTGAGATCTTGATACGAAGAACTTACTCATGCTGCTAAAGTAAAATAGTTTCCAGTTGAACCAAAGATGATGCTACTAAAGGAGACTCACTATCACCGACCCGTTACACAGTATATTCCATCATCATCACAATGAGAAGAAAGCAACATAGCAGCAAAATGAAAAGTTATAATGTATTGCTTCCGGCATCTCACGCAGAAGAAGTAGAACCTATAAGGCATAATTGCAACACAAAGGGATCTCGTCCATCAACTTTCCTTTTTAAAATCAATGCTTGTTTTAATTTCAAGATGGATGCATATGTTCATCATTAATGAAATACCTTCAAAAGGACATAAAACTAAAACAAGCATGAAATGTAATAATCTCACGCTACATAGACAAAATTTTGATAACGGGTTTGATGGATGTGGCTCCTTTCACACCACAAAGCTTCACCCATGGTTACCCACCATACTTTTATATTTACTCTGCTACAACTACAAGCAGCCTGGCACTTGCTTATGACTCCCAAATCTAATGTTGTCATAAGCAAGTGCCTTCAAGTATTCAACATCATCGTAACAAGGGACTAATGAGGCTGTGACCTATACGACTATGCCAGTATCAACTTTGACTGCTTCCGCGCAGACAATCAGTAAGCATAACGAAAATACATACTCCCTCCGTTCTAATCATTTGTTTACCTTTGATTAAGATACCCCTCATAAAGAACAAAAAAGGTAACCAAATGATCGGGACAAATGGGAGTACTTGTATCAACAATCAAGTTTCAAAAATCTTAAGAAAGCTACATTTTTTTCACCTGCTGTAGCTACAAAACCGTCTACCAAACAAACAAAAACAGAAATTCAGATGATACTGCTGAGATCAATAACACTAACCAGGTAATTTTATTTCTGTCGATTTTACATGAAAGGAACGGAACATAACTATCTGTATAGCAGTATAGGAAACTAAACTCGTACTTACAGTTAAAGAAACATGTGCTATTCGAATCTTATGGGAAGTTTCCAGTTACAAGTAAAGGCAGAATATCGAAACATTAGCTAACGATATCTAATGATACTCGTTTCAGAAACTCACATAACAGAGGAATCAAAGTCAAGAGCTTTGATCATCTCATCATCATCCAAGCTCTCAAGTGAAGAATTAAAAGCACTTGGAGTAGGACAAGCACAATCAAACTGATCCCATTCTTCGCCCTTGATAAAACCCTTAAGTTTCTCCCTACACAACCTCAATTGATCCTCCAACAAACCCCTTTCGGACTCGTGTCTCATTATAATCCATTGAAGTGAATGAATCACATCCTGGTCATGAGACTGCTTCTCCTCAGCAACTCTCTCCAATTGATTAGTTTTGATCTGAAGCGCGCTCTTCTCGTTCTGAAGGCGCAAAATCATCGCCATTGCTTCATCAACAGAGGAAGAAGCAGCCATTCTCTCCTTCTCAAGCTCACTTTGAGCAGCATTCGCTTTTCGCCTTTCAGCCTTCACCATTCTCCTAAGAGTCATCACATCAAACACCCCATCTTCACTTCCTCCCATTTCCTCAACTTCTGCCCCTTCATCGTGTCGAAAACGCTTAGAATTTATCCTCAAAAACTCATTGTTTTCCTCAAACCTTTGGTCCCCACAACTTTTACACAAAACCCTATTTACCCTAGTAGCCCCACACTCGAAAGATGAGTTCTTTCCACCATGATCATCATTAACACACACCATTTTTGATGATTTCAACAACCCTTTTTTTGTCCTAACTTGAATTGATTTCCCTTTAAATTGCAAAAACTTAAACCCTAATATGAACATAAACAACAATGCTAAAACATTAAAAAACCTCGAAAAACACCCAAAAATAAAAAACCCACATCCAAAATCATTGTATTTACTCATCAAAAGCTTCAAACTTGATGCACAATCCATCACAAAAAACCCCACAAATGCAAGATAAATCCTCTTGTAAAACTCAATTGCTGAGCAAATAGCAAGCAAGAAGCAAAGACGACCCATCAATTTACATCGAATAATGCGAGTAATTTTGTATAGAATAGAGAGAATTACCGCGACTTTTGAGGTTAAAAAGACGAGATAGAAAGCCGCCATTGATGAAGTGAAGTTGAAGTACTAAAAAGTTGTTGGAAGAATCAATCACCCAAATAAGAGTTTTAGCGACACCAAGCTACTTAAGAGTGTAACCACATGGAATGTTGTGGGCGTATGAGAGGATATTTGTTGTTGATAAATCCAGGATTATATCATAAAAGTATGTAAATTATTCATCAATGTGACATGGATTCGACCGTTTGATAAAGGATTGGGTTGGATTAAGCACATTAGAAGATCTTCACATAACTATATAAGTATTGGAAATTTAATAGTGTCTTAATATATATTTCTCGGGTTTATGGGCGGTATAAATTTTAAAAAATCGTTTTAAAGGTTGTTTGTTTATTAATTGAATTTGAGTTAATTTGATATTTTACATTTTATAAAAAGTTTGGCGAAAAAATAGAGGACTTTTAATTATTTAGATATCGGAGTGGTAGCTTAATTTTGAGGGGATTTGAGAACTGTGGGAAGATTTAATTCATAAATTATACTTCAAATTTTGTACATCTGATTGTGTATTTTTTGAGTTTTGTTCAAAATATTATAAGTTTGGTATAAAGTTTTAAGCACGTTCCCTTAAACATTAAACTAAAAAAAAAAGATAAATTTGCTCAAAAGTTATTAATATAAATTCAAGTATGATCAGAAAAAAAATATAATATTGCTCAAAAACTAATAAATTTAAGTATGCTCTAAAAATTTAAAGGATGACTGCAAAGTCACATGTCTTTCACTAAAGGGAAGATCAAATCTTCTCGTCATTAACAAAACACCTTCTTCCATCTACTCCAATATAACCATTATAAAATAGTAAATATTCAAAAGGAAAATAATCATATATATCTACTCTTCATGATTTTCGTCCATCCACCATTATCTAATTTTATTCACATTTAATATACTAGCATCTAGATAAAGACTAATATACTATTAGTACAAGTAGAGCTGTACAATGGACTGGGCCGGGCCGGGCCAGAGGCGGGCTGGGCTGAAGAAAGTCAGTCCTGGCACGGCCCTAAAACAATATAGGGCTGGGTTGGGCTGACCCGGGCCAGGAAAAGTCAGCCCTGGCCCAGCCTTGGAGGGCTGCTAGTTGTGTTTGTGGCCTGTATTTGTGTTAGTTGTGTTAGTTTTACTAGTGGGCCGGGCCAGGCCGGGCTGGGCTGCATTTCACACAGGGCTGCGAACAGGGCTGGGCTGACAAAATCCGGCCCTGGCCCTGGCCCTATTCACTACCGGGCTGGGCTAGCCCAGCCCTAGCCCTATGTGAGCTAGAAAAATTGGCCCACGTAACAGGGCTGGGCCGGGCCGGGTTGGGCTAGCCCGCTACGTTGTCCAGCTCTAAGTACAAGATATAGGGAGGTCTATAGTGCAAGTATATTCCAACTTTCCAAGGCCAAAAAATATTCATGTGAAGGGGCGTAGCTCGTAAGGGTGTGCTAGAATATATTGTGTATGATAATTAATTTAGCCTAAATCATTATCTTAAGACTTTAATTTTTTAGGTAGCTCATAAGACTTTAGTTGAAATGGTTTTTTCACATCGTTTTCGAGCAGTGTGACCAAAAGATCACAGTTTCACATCTCATTACCTCTTCTTTCGAAAGTGAAATGTTAGCATCCAGAATGGGAAGGCGGGAGGCCTATCGTGCATGCATGTTAGAGAATGTGATCATTGATTAGACTTCTTTAATATTTTTCTTTCTTAAATCAACCTACTAAATATGGACGACAAATTAGTGAAATTACTAAATATCATCGACAATTTATTAATAAACTTCCTCACACTCCCCTTATATTCACAATTAAATATATTGTCAACGATAATTTGTAAAAATATCGACGATATTTAGCACGCCCCTTTTTAAATGGTAACCCATAAAAAAAGATAAAGAATCCATTAAAAAAGTTAGGTCGTGATACCAAACTACCTATTGGTAAATAAGAGATATAACTAAGGGATTGTGGGTTGACATAGGAGAATTAAAATTTTCAGGAACTTCAAGGTCACATAAATTTCCAATTTAGGTGAATTCCCCAAAAAAATGTTTGGTTAGCATATGGGAAATTCGAATGAACAATGGGTGTTTGGTAACTGACTTCCCACATAATGGAGGAAGTAATTCATGTAGAAAGTTCTATTTCCCATAATCTTGACAACCAAACAATACCATAATTTTACACCTCTTTGTCTTATCGATATTAAACCTTAACTAGTTTTGTGACCCGTGCAATACACGGATGATTCTATGTTCTCTTTGAATTTTGACGTATATTTATATTCATAAAATTGAATGTCAATGTTTGAAGATAAATGATAATATTTTTTCTTACAAATTAAAATCTATAGTACAAAACAATTACAATTTATAATACAAGACAATTACGTATTTTTTTAAAAATTATAAATAGTTTGAATTACGAAAACAATTATTGTTAATTACAAAACAAATATATATGAGCAGAATAATTATGTAAAATTTGCACCTCGAATTTTCCAACTCATCAACTTCAAATATGCGCTCTTTTATTCGAGTATATCTTTTAATACATTCATAACTTATAATTTTTTTTACCTTACTTTTTAAAATTTTAATTTTACCTCAATTTCGTGCTTTTTTTATTTCTTCCCTCTTCATATTACCCACGTGATGTTTAACCTTATCTGCATTCACATACATTTTATGATACTTTAAAGCTTCTATAAAAAATATTTTGCCCAAAAGGTAAAACATAAACATGACAAAAACTTGACAAATGAATCAAAACATTGTCACATGCATGTAAATCATTTATATTACACCAAATGGAAAACATGATTCAAATATACAAAAAACGGTTATAAAAACCAACAACATAAGAAACTAAAATATATTTTATTGCACATATCAATGCAGCAACAACAACACTCCACAACAATTCTCAATATACTCACTATCATCAAATAATTAAATTAAACCATAAAATATAATACACTGTATAGAAACTCTTGGGAAACAAATATTAAATTAATAAAATGAATATAAACTATTATAGGTACTTTGGTTTTTATAGACATTATATAACCATAAATTCTCATATTTATTTTAAATTTTAATTTGTGGTATTATTAAATTAGCTAATTGATTGCCAAGAAACTCAAGAGGTGAATTAAATAGCAAAAATGTTAATGAAAATTATGAGTGTTAATTAATATAAAGAGTTTTAATTAATTTATTAACATATTATATTACAAAAATTAATTAAATAAGAAGAACTTTTTAGTTAATTTGGTGGATTTTAAGTATTATGAAGAGTTCTAATTAATTTATTACCATGTTTAATTAAGAAAATGAATTAAATAGGGAAAATGTTGATAAAAATGGCAAGTGAAAGAAATATGAAGAGCTTTAATTAATTATTAACATGTTTTATTACAAAAATTCAATTAAAACCTTAATTTTAATTATAAAATATGAAATTTTTATTACAAAAATTTCAATTAAAATGTCAATATTAATTATAAATTTTAAAATTTGAAAGGGTTACATAAATTTGGGAAAACAATATATTTTTAATATAGAAAATTATTTTAAGAATAATGATAATATCCTTTAATATTATAGATAAGTGAATTAAATTAATTTATAGATAAAATGTCATGTAATGATAAATTGATATTCTATGTCACATTAACTTATCACGTCACGTTAAAAATATGTCGCGTCACATTTAAATATGTCACGTCACATTAAAATTTGCTATGTCACATTACTTTAACGACCCTTTTAATACGATTTTATAGATAGATGCTTGTCATTGACTTATATTTTTCCTCACTGTTGAAAAATCAAACAAATGAAAATGGAGTAATATCATAAAAAATGAGAAACTCAACAATATTTTTTTGCTAAAAATGTCTAATCAACTTATCTCATTTTATACCTAAAGTTAGTTAAAATATCATAATTGTAGAATATAAAAAGTTTTGTATTATTTAAGAAATATAAACATTATGATTATGAGGTGGAATAATAATGATGGGGAGATGAATGTTTACATAAGAATAGTTGGATTTTCATAATTTGAAAATATTAAAAGTTTTGTACTAAATAAATATAAATATTGTGATTATGGAATGAAATAATGTTAAGGAAATAAATGTGTAAATAAGATGGGTGATTAACTCATTACTATTTTTTCTTTACGTGTTTAATTCTGCAATTTTTTTAATACACCATGTAATTGTATTAATTTTTACTCCATCATGTAATTGTATTATGCTGCCACATGTCATTCTAATTGGTAATAGCTACTCAATCTAGCCTTTTTATATTATTATATAGATATTGAGTAAACCATAAATAAAGAGTCAAATCTCAACATTAAAAGTGTCTAATCATTAGGATTTGTTGAAGACAATGCATATATGTGAAATAATCAATTGTTTTTTTTTCATTTATTGTTGTAAACGTTATGATGATTTATCAATTTTTTTCCCTTTTAAGAATTGACACTCACTAAAAATGTCACATGACTTGCAGTGAGTCGGATGCTCTTGGTATCGTAAGGACTGTGAAGCAGAGGCGTGTTCCCCGTACTTGTCTTGGTCTCTGTCTTGATGATATTTGTAATCTTTCTTCTTGTTTTTCGTCGTTCGGTGTCTCCCATATTAGACGGGGGGTAATACTGTTGCCCATCTGATAGCACGGCTGTGTCCGGCTATCGGAGAGGATATTGTTCTGTCTTCTGACTTCCCGGAGTCCGTCATTTCATTGGCGAACCTCGATCTAATTTAACTGTTGCTGGTTTCCTTTCAAAAAAAAAAAAATAAAGTATAAATGAGATAACCACTCAAGTAAGAAAAAAAAATGTACTTCGTATATTGCAATAGAATGATGAATTGATGATACTCCCTCCCTTCAACTCTAAATATAACATTTCTTTTTTTTTTACATTATTCATAATTCATAAATAAAGAAAAAAATTACAATTTATTGTGAAATACTTCGTATAAGAAAACATAGTCATGTGGGAGACTGGGATCTACGATAAAAACGTAAAACTTTATTTTATGTTTTTTCAAAATGCATAATTAAAGATATTTACGTTACAAATTGTGTATTAACATTTAACAAGCTGTAAAAAGAAAATGATGTGTTTGGAGTTGAATGAGGCGTATATCTTTGTTTAGTAATTTTTGCTTGCGACGGGTCACCATTTGTGACGGATATTTTGTGAGATAAAATAGATATAAAATGAGTTAGTAGAGAAAGGGACCACAGGAATAGTATTGGAGAGAGAGAAAAAGTGGGTATTTTGTGAGAGAAAACGGTATTCATCATAAGCTTGCGACAAATAGTGCCGTTGCAAATATGAATTTGTGATCTTTGTTTGCTAGCTCACAAAAAATGACACTCTTATTGACAGGTGACTAGTAAACTACTAAACTTCTTTGAATTGAGAGGAGAAAGGTAGAAGTCTATGTACCATCAAAAGGGTCGTGGGGTAATTTGCGGGGTCCTGAGAGGAATGCAACGGTAATGTCAATTTGAATGGGGTTGTAAGTTGGATTATATGCATCGTTAGAAATAGTAAGTCTTGCTTGCGACGGGTCACCATTTGTGACGGATATTTTGTGAGATAAAATGGATACAAAATGAGTTAGTGGAGAAAGGGGACCACATGAATAGTGTTGATGAAAGGGAAAAAATGGGTATTTTGTGAGAGAAAACGGTATCCGTCACAAGCTTGCGACGGATAGTGCTGTTGCAAATAAGAATTTGTGTGTTAGAAAATCCTATTTATTAAAGCAACAACCACAGAGCCTATGTGGCGCTCTGTGGTTCAATGTTGACTTTTCAAACGGCGGTTAAATTTGCATAATTTCAGTATCCACTAACTATTCCGTAATTAATTGCAATTTTGTTATTCTGATTAAAAAATTGACACGTAAAAAAACAGCTTTTAATGTTCACGTTCATTTATATTTAATTACATAAGATGAGATAAAATAAGCTACCATAATTACAAATCTAATATATAAATTAAAAATTATAACAAATAATACAAATTACAAACTATTGCTTATAATTACAAATTATTAACCTATACGGATAGAAAAACCGCGATATTATTTTAATAAAATATCATCCGCAAAAATTGTACCAAAATAGAAACCTTCATCCATGTCAATCGTACGTCTAATGAGAATGCATGAAAAAAAGTAAACAAATTATTGACAGGAAATTTTTTATACAAGCAATAAAATACAACCTGTAAAAAGGCTTTTATTATTATATAAAGTATTTATTATATAATCGAAATATTTGACGAAAAAGGAACACAGCGTATAAACACAAGTAATATTTTAAACAATTGTTTTTAAATAATAAATACATCGACAATTACGTGACGGAAAATTAGGAACATTACAAAATTTAAAAATAGATCTTTAAATAGGTTGCGTTATGAGACGTATTCTTCCACCGATGTGTAAATACTTCTAGAAATGTACCAAACATTTTCATTTAAGACGGGTTATATAAAAACAAGTCAAGTATTACATATAAGACGTAAATAATATACATTAAGTTACTAAGATTAGCAAAATGTGTTTGTCCCATCTAAGTAAGTGGGTGCTTATTAACCCGTTTTTTTTTTTACAGATATATCCATCATAAGAAATACCTATTCGAAAATTTGAATATCGTTTGAAATGTTATCAATTAAATAAGCCTAAACTTTGCATCTATATGTAAACTTTAAATAATACAGCTTCAATTTAAGACGGGTATATATGTCTTAAATTTAAAACGGATATATGTATTTTAAATAAAACCTACACAACATATAGAATATTATTTGAAAGTAACAAGTCTCTCTTGTGACGGATATATCTATCACAGGCTTGCAACGGGTCAATATTATCCATATTGGTAAATAAGAGAAAATAGAATGATGCTCCCTAGGTACTTAGCTTTTGTCGATTGCGAAGAATATGCCCATAACAAATGAGAATTTGCGATTTGAAAGATCATCAATTATTTGAGTTTGAAACTTTGCATTTATTGGAAAGCTTTAAGATTTTTATTAAAAGTATCTATTTTATGAAAAATTTTGTCAAAATCTAGGATGTTATTTGAAAGGTCACCAATTAAATGAGTCTAAACCTTTCATTTAAATGGAAGCTTTAAACCGATACGGACCTTTTTAATTTAAGACGGGTATATATTTGTTAAGCTTAAAACAGATATATGCGTTTTAAATAAGACCTATATGATATCTATTTTGCGACAATGCTATTTGAAACGGCATCCATTAAATGAGTTTGAAACTTTCCATTCCATTTAAAGTAATAACGATTTTTATTTAAGATGGTTATATCCGTCTTAAGCTTAACATCGTGCAACAAAATTACTCAATAATAATTTGATTAGAAACACGATTTAACATCAAGTAGGCTTATGTTAGAGAACGTATGATTTTAAATAATATATTGGATTTTATACAAAACATAATGTTTTTTTTTCTCTCACGCATTTTGCTACTTTTGTTATGCTTTGAAATTTTCGAGGAGTTAATTGATCTATTTTACTTATTGCCATATTTTAGAAACTCTCGCATACTACATTCATATTATTGATACATTTTAAATATACTTGATAGATACTTCTATTAATGAGCAACAACTATTAATACAATTTGTTTATAATTTGTTAAACAACAAACCCGTGCAATTTGCACGGGTATAAAACTAGTATTGGTTCAATGTTTAACCCTGTTTTTTTTTTTGAAACGAGCTAATTTGAGTTAAATGAAATTATGGTGAATTGAATTAAACTAAAATAAGAGTTAATTTATAAAAAGTTGAGCTTAACAGAAATGATTGAAATTGAACTGAATATAAATGAGCAAAATTAAATAGCTGAAATGAAGCCAAAAAGAAAATGATCGTAACTCGATGTACGTGGAGATGGGGCTAAATTTTAGGAGTTAACTCTTTAAAATGTCTTTATTTTTTTATGAAAAAGAGATATAAAGAGTGAAATGAAGAGAGCTTTAAAACTATTTGAAATGTCGTTATTTTAAAAGAAGATATTAATTTTAAAAAATATTTGTATAAGGTATTCCATTCTAAAGGGAAACACGAGGCTAAAGGGAAACGTTAGACAAAATAAAAGAGACTAATTTTCGACTAAGGCAAATTCTTATTTCAGACCGTCATTTTTGTTCTGAAGTTTCAGACGGGTCATATGTGCCAATTTTATAGTTAATTGTAACCACAATAGTGTGACCAATGTTACATCTTATGATAACTTGTTTGTCAATAATTGTCACATTTGTCTGTAAAGTGGTTACAAAATTCCTCTTATTGTTTCAGACCAAAATTGTCGTCTGAACCAAGACCAAACCGTTCAACTAAAAATGACTCTCCTTAAAAATGCACATATTTTCCCACCAATTACATGGGCTGAATAGACATAGAAATCCACTAGAAGTGAGAGCCAATGATGAATAGATCAGCATAAGCAAGCCCATGACAAACGGATCGGCTGTTAACCAATTCATCAACAATATAAATGGAGATTCTACGGGAAACTATCCGACTCCAACTTATGACGGAGAGCATTCATCACAAGCAAGATGTTTTGAAGTCTCTAATGCACAACTATTCATCGTTGTCTGACATGGCCAAGCTCATAGTCATAAGCCATTGAGCATTACTTTTATTTCGTTCTTTATTTACAGTCATACAAGGTGAAAATGTTAACAAACTTTACCCTAACATGGAGGTACTATTACACTAGCTTTCATTACCTGAGTAATAATTACCCGAGTATTATTACACTGGCTTTCATTTTAACTTTCTTCAATTTTAGTTTAATTAAGCTTTATTACTCAAGTAATAATTACATCAGTTCCAAAAGTTATGAAAGATAAGGAAAATCTTCATGTTATTGTATGTAGAATAGAAAATTATATTGAAGGAAGAATTCACAATCCAAAATTTTATTTTTAGTCGGTCCAAATCATTCCTTGTCTAATGGTCTTGCATTATTAACAATTTAACCTAATAAAAAAACACAAATTATCATTGGTGACGACCGATATCCGTCACAAGCTTATAATGGGTCAAAAAAAACCCTATTGAATTTGTATCTGAACAATGATCAGAGAAGTAAACTATTGATCAAAATGTTGAACAATAGAAAGTAAATAGAATTGTGTATGATTGTATATTTGTATTGATCAAGCTTAATTTACAGTTATGTACCGTTAGCTATAGAATGAAAATATCTGTAACTAACTCAATAAATGTTTGTAACTAACTTTGTAACAAACTATTGAAAGGCAGGCTGCTGTCATTGCTGTTGTGGAGGAACGGTTTAGGAAGATGGTATGAATGCACCAGCTGTATCAAACTATCAACAAATTCACATGGAAAAATAGAGACAAATCATTCCTGATTTTCCATACATTCTACTTTTTATCTTATTTATTTTTATTGGTAATACTTCGCCGGTCACAAATTTATGACAAATAATCATCGCAAGTGAGACGTATTGAATAAAAAATTTACAAGTTGAGTGTGTGTGACAACAACCTCGGCACCAAATAAAGTAGTTCGAATCATAGATCGACAGACGCAGGAAAGATTCTATCAATTACATTTATTTATATATGGTTGATTATTGGTTTAGTTTACTTTAGAGTTTGTACAATTGTACTGGATTTTTCTTGTTTTAGGAACAAAGTTTAAATTATTAAATATGCCAACCATACTTATGACTGTATTTGTGGTAGTCCGAGGTTTTACATAGCCACACAAACATGATGGAGACAATTTAAACGTTCACACAAGGCAGGCTCCTTATTTTAGAAATCCTATGTACCAACTTGATTTAATACTATCTTAGTTTTCCGGTATGACGGTCTCGTCCCGATTTTTTTTTGTAAAATGTATCATTTTTTAGGTAAAAAGTGACCGCTTTTGAAAAATAAGTCGTTTTTTAAATAAAAAATGGTCACTATTTAATCAAAAGTGGTCATTACTTATCAAAATGTGATCATTTTTCTATTGATCGCATGTGCGACCGTCGTAAAATAGAATTTGTGTAATACTATAATGTCTATAAACATGGTGATCTTACTTAAAACGATACTATCAGATTTTGTTGTTTGAATTCGAGGTGGATATAAAAATGAAACGATAATTTAACACTCCTAGTTTGTATTCTAGGACGTTCACATGGATTTCAAGGTCTAGGATTTAGACATGACAAACTGATCAACAACGACGTTACATCAGCTGTAGGCTGATCGAGCTGGTTCGGGTTGTAGTAAATGGATTGCCTTTTTTATAGAAAATTACCATTTTATTATGTAATGTGTAAAACTGTCTAAATTTATAATTTGTAGAAGTATGGACTAGGGAGCGTATCATTATTCATTAACTTCTATTACATAAAAGTATAAAAAAAAAGCGGTTTTTCTAACGTATGCCCTAATGACACACATAAATAACCTAAATGTGTTAATATTTGCACGATATTCTCATTAATTATGGTAAAAAGGTGAGTTTAAACTTAAATCTCTCGTGAAAATGTCTCACAAATATTACCACATATATACCCTTAATATATGCCCTTAGTGTATGCTCTTAGAACACGCGTTAAAAAAATCGATAAAATATCAATATATATGGAATCAATATGGATACGTGCCCAGATGCGCAGCCAACATATTGGGAAGGCCCTTAGACGCAAATAGTACATATAATCACACTTTTCTTAGTGGAAATTACTTTGGATTACTCTTAAATCTTTCACATGGAACAAACTGATTTGGATTTCCAAAAATGAATTAGTGTTTATAGCTGGAATGATTGATCTACTCACGTATAATATTAATTAGAAAATTATTTAACTTTCATTTGTCAACAACTATTTATGAGTATAAAATGAAGAGCCCGATTTTATCAATGTAGCCGTATAGGGTGTATTATTGGTGGTTGATGAAGTTTCGTCCCTGTTATATACTTCTTTAAAAATAAATGTAAGGTTGTTTGATCATCTTTCTCACGCCAACATATACTAATATTATTTTTATTGCATTGTTATTCTTATCATTATTACAGTGTCACTGGGTGGCATAAGTGATACTGACATCCTAGCATTTCCTTTAATTTTATTTTTAAAAATCAGAACTCGTAATAAGATTGAAAAAAATAATAATGTAAAACTCATTAATTTATGTAGAAAAAGATTAATTCATTATTAAAAGTTTAGGCATTTTATATTTATTTATAATGGCTAAATTAATAAAACATAATTATTCCATAAAAAATAGACGAAACTAATCATTCTTAGAATAAAAATCATTAATTAATTGAATATATACCCATACATGTCGGTGTTTGTTTTTAAAGAAGTATTTGAGACAAAACTAAATTATTGCAGCTTTTATAGTAAAAGGATTCGGGTTATTGTCATACAAAGTTATAAAATTAAACTTTGTCTATAATACATGAAAATAAGTGAATTATGTTGCTTAATATATGTTAAGTTATTTTCTTTCTATAATACGTGAAAATAGTAATTTGAAAAGGAAAGAAAGAAATGCAAATCAAGTTGAAATATAAGAAAGAGTGTAATTAAATGCGTACAATAAACATAAAAATTATACCTTAACTTTTTTTTTCAATCCATAAAATCATGGACCAATAAAAATATTTTAATTTTTTCGTTTTTATAGTAAATGATTTTCGCCCCTCCTAAAAGGCTAGCTCCGCCATGACGGAGATATATGTTTAGTTGTTTACCAAGACAAAGACCTATAATTTAACAAATTGGCGAATGACGATTCAATTAGCGTGATCATCTGCTTGGAGATGGTCTATGTAGTAACATACTAACATATAGCCATGTTAAAATGAAGTGCTGAGCTACAATTTTCTCTGAACTTTACTTGTCAATCATTCATAGGACGACACACACATAGAATTTCCACAATAAGTATTTAATTTGTTAATTTAAAGTTACCCAAATTTTTAGGACCTTTCTGACAATCCTAGGTACCATTTGATTTCGTAAATGGACCTTTATTAATGTGTTGTTTTTTCCCCTTGAAAACAAGAAACTCTCTCAATTGCTATTGGTTTATACTCATTCGTACTAAAAAACTGCAATAACAAAGGTAAGATGCTGATGAGTGATGAGACTGATGACATTATTTGAAGCCTCGTTGGTGATAAATAACCCATTAACGGAGTTAAAATTTAAACTTAACAAGATGAAAATTTTCAACGAATATATAAATAACAACTTAAAATGAATTGAAAAAGATTCAAAAATTATAACTGTTCTACTAACCTCATCTCTATAGTTTTACTAACCTCATCTCTCCACCACTATTCTCACGATTCTAAATGATTAAAGCCCTAGTTTAAAAGAAAGTAGTCACTATAATATAGCACGGAGTACTACAGATTATTCCCAGTTAAACGCTATAATAGATTAACATGAGAAAAGAGGCCGGCATAAGATGTATTATCCTCATAAAATAACTCTAACAAATATTCTATATTTTTTCACCAAATCTAATTATGTTTTACTCTGCAGATTGATATTTGTATCTATCTGTATAGTATCACATATTCGATTTCTCACGATATTTTGGTTATGGAATTAAGTTTCACTTTATTACAAATTTAAATTAAAGATCGAGCTGTGTTACTCCTACTTCAGTTGAAAGTTAAGGATTTAATCTCGCATACTTTTTCTATCACTTTTATGAAATCCCGCAGAATACGCTTGTCTAATTATATGTTTAAGAATTTCAATTGTTTCCACTAATAAAAAACCAACTAATAATCTAAAATTTTAAAAAATAATTGCTTTTAACTTGTTCAAGTCCCATATTTCATACATCCCTACCTAGGTATCCATTAAAAAAGGTTTAAGTATTCTAAAAAGAGTGTATCCTTCCTGATTGGTGGATTCAAGTTGTTGTACTATTCAATAAAATAATAATTATACATGAAGAGATAATTTATTTTAATTAAGGGGATGGAAACCCTAAGACAAATCGTGTAAATGATAATACTTCATTAGTACACAATAAATATATTTAATGTTGGTGAAGACCACGACCCTCGAGTGCGTGGGACATATTCCAAAATGGTAAGCAGTTTTGGGTTTTGTTAGCTCATAGTTTTGAGTATTTACAAAACCTTAAAATTTAATTAATACAAATTAGTACTATAAGCTAATTATTTGATTTGGTGATTTGTACCTTTACACCTAGTCATTGGTTGACCATATCATTTTACTCTTAAATGTATTCTAAATTTGAGTTTTTTTTTTGGGATAATTGTCTAAATTGAGTTTGGTAGACTAATGTTCTATTAGACTTAATTTCAACTCATTTTAATTAAGTTCAATTTTATTCAGCTCAATTCATTTCAGTTTTATTCAATTTAATTCAGTTCAACCGTTCATCTTTATTTTCATATATTAGCTCTTATGTTAGTTCAGTTTAGTTCAACTCTTTCAGCTAAAAAGGGCATAACCGGCCTAAAAGATACTAAAAGTCTCATATTACTTATCAGACCGTCTTGCTTGTGACAGTCACAAGCTTGTCAGTTGTCACGTCTCACAATCTTCCATTTACTTGTCAATTCACTTGTTCTCCCACTTGCTCTATGTGAGAGGTCACAAGCTTGTTGTTGATGTCTCTTCCCATATGTGTGTGAGAGGCATTGTCCCACATCGGTAGAATAATATTGAAGAGACTAACTTATAAGTAAGTGGATTACTCCTCCTATTACCAATTGGTTTTAGTATGAAATCTCACTTGCTTAAGGGTCGGTCTCATGCACCTAATTCTATAAGCCCGCTGCGGGAATCTCGACCATTGTGCACGAAATAATGCCGTCACAAGTAAGAATTTTTTATTAAATTAAATAAAAGAACATTTGTATTAAGTATGATCAATATTTAATGCTAGGATTAAATTAGAGTTCCTCCAATGTCGCTCGTTAAGTAAAATGCTATGCATAATAGGTTAAAAGTTAAAACCTAGTTTAGATTCTTTTTTAAACTAGCACATAAAAACTAAAGGTAGCTGGAAATAGTTACATGGAATGTGAAACATATAAAAGTCGCCGAAAATTAAAAGCTTATTATTAATAAATGAATAATTTCAAAATGGCTGGTAAAATGACAATTTTTTTAAGTTTGTAAAAAAAGAAGTGAAAATGGAAAAGTAGAGTCTAAGGCGAGTCTAATTGATAATGTATCGAGTTTAAGAAGGGTTTGACCTAAGTTTGAACAATAAGATCATTCCCAAGCAAGGTCGTCTTAATTAGGTCACGATCCATTTTTTACTATTAATCTCACCTTATTTATCTTGACCTACTCTCACTCTCTCAAGCATAAGGTTACATACTACCTAGGTCAACAATTCAATCATTTTCCATTTTCAATCATTTTCCACGTTCTTTAACCCACCAAAATTCACTTATCTTACTTTTACAATTATTATTTATTGAATAAAAAATGTGTCCAACATATAAGAATTCGCCATATGTCGGGTCACAAAAAATGAGTTGAAGGTCACTCCATGACCTTATTTGAGTGAAGGTCATGCTAATTTTTTTCATTAAAGGATCATTAAGGTGACTCACCCCTCATGACCTACTTGGCGACCTTCCTTGAGGATGGTCTAAAAAAATAATAAAAGTTAGTAAAAAATTGATATGACAGAAAATTAAGACTTTGGCGAGTCTTATCAATAATCATATCCTTAACTATTAACTTAACACATTTTCGATTTCTAATTAAACATGTTAAGTAATCCCTAAATACCATAATGAACTAACGGTGTGTTTGGATTGAGGGAATTTGAGGGAAGGAAAGGGGAGAGAAAGAGAGGGTTTATTTTCCATAGTTTGATTACAATATATGAAAGGAGGGAAATTGAAGTGAATGGAAATAGGAGAATTCAATTTCCCTCTTTAGGCCAAACTAATTTTTTTCATTAACGGCAAGATTTGGAAGATAAACTTTCCTTTGACTCTTATTTAACAATGTTATGACCAAATACTCCTACAATATGGCTTCTCACTCTCCATCCTCCAATACACTGAAATCGGCTTTTCCCCATCTTCCTCACTTTCCATCTACTTTATTTTCGCTATCCAAACAATTTTTCTTCATTCTCCCTTCCTTTTTTTTCCTTCCTTTCGCCTAGCTTTCCTCCCACTTTAGTATTCAAACCCACCCTAAAAGTGTGTTTGGAGTGAGGGTTTTGGAGGGAAAAGAAAGGGAGGGAGGGTAAGGGATTTAGAATCCTTTGTTTGGACAGCAAATAAAGGGTGGAAGAGAAATGGAGGGAGAGAGATTTGAAGGATCCATTTTTCTCTATTCCAAGACAAATCAAAATCTCTCCCTAATAGGGCAGATTTAGAAGGAAATTATATTCAAACACACCTATTTCATTTGCCCTCCCCTCCCTTTCTCTTCCGTCCTTCCCCCTCCCCTCCCTTTTCCTCCATTTATATTATCCAAATACACCCTAAAAAAACTCCTTAAAACTCAAATTATAAACTAAAACCACTAGTAATATTAAAGGCTTCTATTTAGAGCAACTAACATAAGAAGAAATAAACACAACAGAAACATCATTGAATTAAAAGTCATATTCTCCAAGTTTATTTGTCCTTCTTCCTGAACACAAAAGCTGCTAATCAACTCATTTAGTAAGTCAATATCTCTCTCTTTTTCAAACTTTTGTTGGTAACTCAAATTATAGTCTTAAGGACCAAAAATAGTACAAGGTCCATCTCCCAAAAATGTTTATCATTTCAATTTTATTATATTTTCTGTTTTTTTTTTCATCATACATTATCATGTCTTCCATATAAACTAACTAAAGTTTATTTCATCATTTATATAACAATAATAAAGTTGATTTTCTCTTCCTTAATTTCATTTTTATTTAGTATTAAACTTTGCAAATTATTTCTTTTTTATTTTGTAATAAATTGTTTTTTTTTTTTTCTATTTAGGGATCTTAATTGAACTACTAATTTTATGTTAATTTTTTTACTTTTATTATAAATTTCATATTAGTTTTTTTAGTTATCATACATTATCATGTCTTCCATATAAACTAACTAAAGTTTATTTCATCATTTATATAACAATAATAACCATGATTTTTCCCTTCCTTAATTTCATTTTAATTTAGTATTAAACTTTGCAAATTATTTCTTTTTATTTTGTAATAAATTGATTTTTTTTCTATTTAGGGATCTTAGTTGAACTACTAATTTTATGTTAATTTTTTTTATTTTAATATAAATTTCATATTATTTTTTTGAGTTATTATAATTATGTCTAGTTAAAAACATAATATCATTCATTTGCTAGGGTTAGTGTTGATAATAAACATCCTTTCTTTTATTGTCAATTTTTTGCCTTTTTTTTAATTTAATTTGTTTTCTATGATATGATAATTTTTGTGATATATTAATATAATTATTGTATTTATAATATAAGTTTCATATATGCAATATATATATTGAATATTGATATTTTTTAGGTTGAAAAATGGGGAGAGGAAAGATTGAAATAAAAAGGATAGACAATACAACAAGCAGGCAAGTGACTTTCTCAAAGAGAAGAAGTGGATTACTCAAGAAAGCTAGAGAATTATCAATTCTTTGTGATGCAGAAATTGGATTGATTGTATTCTCTAGCACTGGAAAACTCTATGAATTTGCAAGCACCAAGTAAGCTTACTTTTTTGCTTATTATACAATTTAATTTAATTCTTTTGTTCATCACAAAAAGTATTAAATGTAATTTATTGACGGGTATGGTCGTCACAACCAGAAGAATTTAAAAAGATAAATGCATCGATGTGTGAAATCGATCGCATCTCAGGTTATTATTATTGTAAAATTTATGATATAAATCAAATGTATCTGTTAAGGTGAAAATATAAATTGGTCTAGCGGTTATTTCTAATTTGAAAAACAAATTTATTTATTTATTTTAGTTTTTTTATCGAAAAATATTAAATATAATTTATTGACGGATATGGTCGTCACAACTATAAAAATTTAAAGAGATAGATGCATAGATGTGTGAAATCGATCGCATCTCCTAGTTTATTATTGTAAACTTTATGATATAAATAAATTGGTCTACTGGTTATTTCTAATTTAAAAAACAAATTTAATTATTTTAGTTTTTTTTATCGAAAAATATTAAATGTAATCTATTGACGGATATAGTCGTCACAACTATAAGAATTTAAAGAGATAGATGCATCGATGTGTGAAATCGATCGCATCTCTTAGTTTATTATTGTAAAATTTATGATATAAGTGTATCTGTTGAGGTGAAAATATAAATTGGTCTAGTGGTTATTTCTAATTTAAAAAACAAATTTATTTATTTTAGTTTTTTTTTCTTCGAAAAATATTAAATGTAATTTATAGACGGATATGGTCGTCTCAACTATAAGAATTTAAAAAGGTAGATGCATCCTATATATAAAAGCAACAACCACAGTGCTTAGGTGTCGCACTGTGGTTGAAAGTTCAATTTTTTATTTTATTTTAAAATGTGGCCCACCATGTTCTCGGCTCTCTTTTATTTCCTACGCAAGCACTATTATTTTCATCTACAATTGACAAATTACTCATATATGTGGATTGCATAATAAATAACTAGATTAAAAAATCATGAATACCTTTTATAGTTAAATTAATTATGGTATAAATAGGAAAATTATTCAACATTCTTTTTAAAACACATTTTATTATAGGAAAAAAATATAGAAAAATAAGTCAAATAAAGAGAAACATAAATTGTTATAAAAAAAAGATTAGATAGGGTGTACATTAACATGAAAAATATGTACATTAAAATTAAATAAGTCACTATATCTATGGTGTTCAATTGCTCATGGGTATATTCACATAAATTATTCACATAAGATGAACTCCGTATGAAATATCTAAATAACTAAGATCGATGAATAAATTTAATTAAATAAAAAAAAATCAGAAATATTTTGATAAAAAGTAAAAAAAAAAAATAATAATATTGAAACCCGGAAATATGGACAAAAAAATATTCATATGCATAATTTTTTTTTATTGAAATCTAAAATTACGGCAAATAAATTACGCCGTATGAAGAAATTCAACGAGAGAGAGAGGAATTGGGATATTTATGATCTTGAAATGGCGAGTGTAACAGATTAGGTGAGACGGAAATCAAATGAGAAGGCGGCAAGATGGTAGGTACAAAATATATACGGAGTAGTATGTTATGGAAATGTAGTTAAATTTAGGGTGAGAGATGAGAGAGCACAAAGTTGTATGTGTGGCTATGGTGGATTGGTATATGGGTCGTTTATTGCATGTCTTTGGACTTGATATGTTTTTGGTAAACTCGCTCAAAGTAAGTCTAAGTTTCGACCCTTTGTTTCACAAAAATTACCATAATTTCAAATGGTTTTACGGGTTATGATTTTATATATTTTCTTATCACATTCATTTATACTTCAATTAAATATGTTAAGGAAAAAATTTAAAGATATGCGACAAATAAGTCAATATTTATTAAAAAATAAAAGTACGTTCTTCCAAATTCGCGGGTCTGTGTAAATTGGAACAATCATAAAAAAAATTTGTACGAGATTGTCTTCCATTGAAACAACCAAAAAACCATACGCGGTAATTTAAGCATTTTGCTGCAATTTGCAAGGTTTTGTTTTACACATGCTTACGTATTATAGTTCTAATACACGGTCCTGTATTTCAAATTCACTCATACACGTATAGTATGTGTAAATTCCATATTTCAAATTTCACAATGTGGGTCTTTACACGGGTTTAGATTACAAACTCTTGATCAATCATGCGCTTTACGCAATAAGTTTAATACATAGGTCCTAAATAACAGCCAACATGTGAAAACAATCATGTGCAATTTATAGGACACTATTAATACACGAGCGCTAATTAACATTCAAGACATGTAAAACAATTACACGGGTTTATATTGTTTTATGTTGGCCTTTTTGTAATTCATGTAGAATACTTTCTTACATTTGAATTTTCTTAATATCTTCCTAATTCAGTGTTTACACACGGTCAACTTTATGCGGTCATTGACCTTATTTAAAAAGATAACTTATATTAACGACATTTTTTTACAATATTTTAAAGTGTAAGCCCGTGCAATTTGCACGGGCATAAGACTAGTCGATGTGTGAAATCGATCGCATCTCCTAGTTTATTATTGTAAAATTTATGATATAATAAATCAAATGCATTTGTTGGGTGAAAATATAAATTGCTCTAGTGGTTATTGTCTAATTTAAAAAAACAAATTTATTTATTTAAGTTTTTTTTTTCTTCGAAAAATATTAAATGTAATTTAGTGACGGATATAGTGGTCACGTTGACAGGAATTTAAAGAGGGAGATGCATCGCTGTGTGACACCGATCGCATCTCTTAGGCTTTTTTTTTAACTTGAAGCATATGATATAAATCAAAATCATTTGTTCATAGGTGAAATTGTAAATTGGCCTAGTGGTTATCGTCTAATTTAAAAAACAAATGCATATATAATGGTTTTACATGCGCCTCTAAAACCTCTTATAAAAAAATACTTAATTGCTTATTGATTTTGCGATCTACTTATATTTTATCTGTGAAATAGCTCAATGTGTTTTGCACGCGCCTCTTACATCTCACCGTTTCTTAACATGAGAGTCTATAAGAAAAACTTGTTCGCTTATTCATTCATTTTATTTTGTTATACATTCGTATATGACTAGCTAGGCATATATATTGCTTTTAAAGTTTTAAACTATAACTATTCACAATATATAAATATATATACATTTATTATTGGGATAAATACAAGTTCAAATCTTCTTAATTTTAATTAACTTAATAAAAATAGAACAATAACATGATACTTTCCTTTGTTTTGGAGTATTATTTATCAAGATTTTTTGTATTGGGAAAATTGTCATTAATTTGTACATTTGGTACGTATGATCATGCATGAAGACAGCAACTAGTGTATAAAATTACACAAATTCTCATCGTAGACGGAAGGTATCCGTCACAAGGAGAAGACGGATACCATTTTGTCTCACAAAATGCCCATTTAGAGGAGAGAGAGAGGAAAGCACATGAGGTGCCCCACCTTGTCCCCTATTCGTTTTGTGAGTGTCATTATCCGTCTCTCCACCCGGCCCGTCACAAGCAAGACTAACTAATAAAATTATATACAGAGCGTTAGTCTGCAAGCCTAGTATTATTATGAATTGCAGAGATTTAACAAAAAGTATCAACGTTTTCACATAGTATACAGTAAATTGAAATTTACATGAATCGCTTTATAAATTTGGAAATGATGTACGGAGTAGTATAATCTTCTCTTAACTATGAAAAAAATCTAATTCTGTACGAGTAAATCATTTTTCTTCTGGAAAATTTATTTAAATCGAAGTTCATAAATGAGAATTGTAATAAGTAAATTAGCTATCTGAGCAATTGTAGATTAATCGCGCTTCACTTGTTTTGTATTTTTGTTAGGCTAAAGCTCAATTGGATGGGGTAAAAATTAAGAAAAATGAGTCATTACTAATATAAAAATGGTCTTAAAAAACCGGTTGAAATTGGTCTAAAAAACCAACTCGTAACTCACAGTGCCGTAGGGTAAAAAACCGGTCTATTTGACTTTTTTTGTCAAATTTCAGAGATCAGTTATCATAAATGACTGATGTCTTTGATCTCCGTGGAGCAAAATCACAAGAGACTAAAAGCAAGTCTAAATGTCTAATAATTTGGCAAAATCTACTTACTTGTCAAATCAGATTTTGAGCTAAAGTAATGATTTTGAGCTAAAATAATTTATTTTTGTGATTCTCATTTTCTTAATATAAGATTATAACTATTAGAAATGAGATATAACTGTTATCTTATTGGTTACTTCCTTCTTATAAATCAATTTAAATTACGAGCTTAAACTAAACAAGTCTACATAAACAATTTCAATAGTTGAACTATTAACTTTCAATGAAAGCAGAACTTTTGGCCTTGCTCGCTGGTTTAAAACGAGCAAAAGCGCTCAGAGGGCCGAAACTTCTAGTCCATATGGACAATAAGGTTTGCATCGAGATCGTGGAAAATACTCAACTAATTAGTGATAATCTTAAGCTGGTCGTTAAGCGTTGCCAAGAGCTGATACGAGGAGAGGAATGGATTGTCAAGTTAGAGCATACATATCGTGAAGCTAACCGAGCGGTCGATCTTTTAGCTAATAGGGGAGTGTCATCAAACACAGATCCAACACACCTTGATGTACCGTTAAGTGAGATGCGACATATACTTCGGGAGAATATTTTCGGGGTTGCAATAACCGCGTTATAGCTAGTAGTTAATTTCGGGGCTTCATCCCATGTACCAAAAAAAAAAACTTCCATTTACCTTTTTAAAATGGTCAAATCATAGGCTTGCTCTAAAAGATAACTTATTACCCTAAAGCAATCTCAACCTTTTCTTCAAAAAATTTGGGGCTTATCTCTTATAAGCGGTACCTTATGTAGTTATTTAACTACGTTTTCAAAAATTGCTACCTTAGTAGCTTGTTTAAAAGCTACTACCAATCTACCATTATAGTATCGGTTTTTCTAACGTGTATCCTTAGGATATATATTAATAATTTAAATACGGAAAAATTTATAACATATTTTCATTTGATTTTTAGGTGGAAAGTCATTTTTACCATAATTAACGAAAATATAGTATAATCTTTCAGCATTTAAATTATTAACATATACCCTAAGGGCACACGTTTAAAAAACCGTTATAGTATTATACCTCTTTGGTTTTGTTGGGATTAAAACATTGCCAAATGCAAATTCGAGAGAACCAAGAACCAAACTCATTCACAACAATTGATCTTGAATTGTATTTTCTATTCAATTTTACACATACCCCTCCCATTGCAGAACTTCATATTATCCTCCATTAAAATTCATGTCTCATATTATATATCAACCTAACAAAAGTGAGCATCACTTGAGAAAATCAGTTTGAGCAAAATATCAAAATAAGTAAATTATTTCAATAACTCAATCCCCCGTACTACTGAGAGAATTCCGTTTCTCTTAATTTTCTCGTCCAAGTGATATTTCTTATAATTAGGCTTTTTTTTATTATAATTAAACTACGTATAAATTGTCATTAATCGATAAAAACTGGGTCTTACATATGATTTATACGATCTTATTATTATATCATGTATTGTGTTATAACATGATTACAGTACAACAAATTACTACTCCGTAATTAATAGCATTTCGTACAGGTCATTTGTAATAATAATATATTTAATCTAATTAAATTTTCAATATGAAATTCATATATTCTCCATTACATGTTTCATGTAATTTTAATTAACATTGTTTGTAAAAGATATTATAAACTTACTAATAAATATAAATTCTTACACTTTAAATTAATATTTCTTATCTATTGTGTGTAAATGTTTAAATTCGCTTTAAATTTTACTCTCTTTATTTGTTAAGCTCTCTAACATTATTCTGATCTAAAAAATCTCGCATTTATGGGCGAGATAAACATTACCCAAATAATATTGTCTTACAAGAATGATCAAAGCAAAGTACACATTCAATCTTGGTACTAGGTCGTTTGATTAAGTGTGCGAAATTCACGGATTGTATTGTTGGGGATGTTCGAACAATTACACAATTTATTGTGAGAAACTGTCAGTTAAATTTAGGTGATTGTAATGTCTTGCTAGCCTAATTTATAAGGTATTATTGATTCATACTTTTGCAATATTGCGATCTTTATTTTCTAATAAAAAATAAAATAATTTGTTTTTCCGCCTTGTTAGATCTATTTTTACTTCATGTATATGTTAGATAATATGGGCAAATTAGATTATTGTTAAGATGTAGATAAATATAATAACTAGGGTTTCAAGTAAATTGTTTTGAGTAATTCCTTTTGATTCCAATTTGATTATGGACTTTACGACGAGAAAGACAATAAAGAGACCGACTGGTCATTTCAAATGACTTTTTGCTCGGATTGATTTTTGGGTGTTGTTTGGTTCATATATGAATTAAATCCATGTGTACATTAAGATTCACATGAAATGCAAGCAAAAACGCGTTTGGTTCACGCTGGAGTTTGTTTCATAAAAAGTTTCAATGACCAGGAGGGTTAGGTAGTTAAATTCGTCTATTATGTAGGAGTTGGAAATTTCTAAAGTTTGAAACTCTGCATTTTACAAAATGGGTAACCAAACAACCATCAAAAATCACAATTTATGAGATTCTAAATTTTCCATGAATTTGGAGGCCAACCAAACGAGGCCATGGTAGTATTTTCCAATAGGAGGACCATACATTCGATGTACTACCACCAATTTTATACTTTTTGAGCATTTATATTAATGTTTTTGAGTTTTGTTTTAAAAATTATTAGTATTAGTATAAAGTTTTTGAGTTAAGTTATTAAAACATTAAACTCAAAAACATACAATAAAACTCAAAAACATTACATTGAAACTTAGTTATATTTTAGTTTTACCGAAAAAATTTAAAATCTCTTATAAATTTTTATAAGCTCAAAAAAAAAAGAAAAAAAAAAAATATATATATATATATATATGCTCAAAAACAAATAAAGTTTGACGTAATAATTAGCTCAAAAAAAACTCATATGCTCAAAAACAAATAAAGTTTAAGTTAATAAGCTCAAAAAAATATTCAAAGCTCAAAAAATATTCATAAGCTCAAAAAAATATACATATGCTCAAAAAAATATACATATGCTCAAACTAAGAAAAGTGTGAGATAGTAACTCCGATCTTCCTATTTCTCAGTATTTTCTAATCCAAACAATATATTGGTGAAAAAAATTTAAATAATTCGTTTTTTAATATGAGCCTTAAGCGCATATGATACAGAATCATTATATATATAAAAGAATCTTGTAAAATCGCTTATGTGGCGCGATGTGGTTTTAGAATTAGGCTAACGAAGCTCTCTCATTCAACCTCAGAATTTCAGTTTTTTTCGGCCAATAACGTGAATAATAACAGCCATGTCAGCTTCCATTAAATATCAACTTATTAATTAATGTTCCAACCATATAATTACTTAAATTTCTCTTTTTTACCTTATTTATCTTTTATTCTTTCTCTTTCCTAAATCTTATTTTTATCTCACTTAATATTTTTCACCCCTTATATATGATTTCAGCAACCTTTGAGTTTGACTTTTTCTTTTTTATTTACAATCACACATTTCCATTGCCTTGCACAATTTGACGTACTAATAAAATTTTAACCACTTTGAACAATTTCAAAATAAATGCTAAAGTTAAATTACTAAGATACAAAAAATTTAAAATTCGTCGAATATGATTTTATTTCTAAATTTTCTATACTCCTTTAGACAAAAAGTACAAATTCACAATTTTTGGACAATCTTATGTTTTTAAAACGAGAGAATTAACAATGAAGTGTATACTAAACTACTTAAACAAATAGCCAAATAATATGAAAAAACAACTTGACATGACCAACAAAAAAGATTGAACGCAGCAATTTATTATTTCACTTAGTTGATAATTTATCTATGGTTATTAGATAATAACATTATCCTAATTTACATTCGACAATTTATTATGGCTCCAAACAATTGTTTTTTGTATTCAAAACAAAACACAACAATTTTGATCAAAATTGGAGCCGTTGACAAAATATTAACAAGTGTGTAAAGATGGCCACATGTTTTATAGAAACAGAAAAATAATTTCGGATAAATGAGAAATTGATTTATAAATACGTAGATTTATTTATGATAAAGTTCTGTAGAAAAAACGGTAATATTGGGAAAAGAGAAATATTAACGAGATAAAATAATATCTCAGAGAGAAGAATAAAAGATAGTTAAAATAAATAATAGAATCTTAAATATGGATAAGTCTTAATTTATGTCAACGGTTCACACCGTAAGAAAGTTCGCACGGGATCTTGATTCTATATATATTAATTATTTTTCATTTTTATTTTAATGATGATCTTCATTAAATAATTTTTTTGGTTATATAATAAATATAATTTGTCGTTTTCTACACAACCCCGTGATTTTTTCATGGGTGTTACACTAGAAATAAAATGGTGAAGACATACCTTCACTATGAATGAGAGACCTTCATTTGCCAGCACTGTGTTGGTGTAAGAATGTATTTTAATGCCCGACATTTTACAGAATTTGAAATATCAACTGTGACATTAACTCACCATTATTTTTTCAATAAGTTTAACAACTTTAAGACACTCACAAAATATTAAACGATCCTGATACAACGAAAACTTCAAGGCGTAATTATGGACAATTTTAGTTATATAATAACTATACTTTGTCGTCTGCTTTTTAAAAAAAAAGTACACAACCCGTGATTTTTCACGGGTGTTACACTAGTTCCTTCACTAAAATGATATGAACAATATATATAGTTTTCTATTTCTCATGAGTGAATCTTAAATATATTATTGTAAATTGTTTTAATATATTATTGTAAATTGTTTCTTAAAAATTCATAAGGTAAGAACGAGTATATTTTTTTTATTTCACGTTAGGAAAACAAAAATTCATAAGGTAATAATTCTTAAAAACATGGCTATAGTTATAAATAAAGGGTTATAAAACACTAAATTTTAATTAAAAAACATATTGTATATTGCTCTAAAATAAACATTTAGTTAAACATTCATAATAGTAAACCCTAAACATGATGCAGTAAGGATCATCTAATTTTTTTTTCCATTTTCACTCACAAATATTATTATATTCTATAACTATTGTTTGTTTTAATAACTGAACTCGAAAACTTGATAACAATCCTCATAATTTTTAAAACAAAACTCAAAAATATTATTATAAATGCTCAAAAACTATAAAATTGGTGCTAATACATTGGATGTATAATCCTCTATTAAGGGATTGGGTGGACGGTGGACCATGGACGACCTTGGTTTGATAACATTACTCAACATTACTCACAATAATGAGTAATGAAAGTATTGTGCGTTTTTATCAAACAATTTCAGTGTTCAAATTTCATAGATATACGAAGTCCATGCATTTGTGATAGGCCATACTGCCATAGTACTGCAGGAGAAATGACATTATTAATGACTTTTTTCAGCATGAATGCTGTGATCGAAAGATACAAGAAAATGCACGAGGAAGACGACCATCAGATGTCATCTGCTGCTGCTGAACTTAAGGTACGCAATCAGGCTAGTCATCGGATTTCTGTTTTGTTGAGCAACGGCTTCATTCTTTCTGGCATTATTCGTGCATTCTGGTACACACATCTTTATCCCGCAACTTGGGGGAGCCCTTTTAGGACACGGGATTAATGTTGTTTTTGGTGTTGTAGATCTGTCTTCGATATGCATTGCTTAGCGCCATATCCATCACGGAATTTGGCTTCGTTCTCCTCATTAACCTACAAAACCAAAATACTTCATACATCTAGTTAGTAGACAGGGATACTGATATGAACTGTGTACAATAAAAGACCGTCCATTTTGTGTATAGTCAGTCGTAAAGAGGTATATGTTACCTTAGACACGCTAGAAAAACAGTGTCGTGCCAAAAGCAGAATAATACTGTTGGGAGTACATTGACGGTATTGGAGTGTACTAACGGAACAAGGCATATACAAAACACGACAACTGACACTTGGATGATTGATAATGTGAAGGAAGGTGTTAGTGCCCTTTGTGAATCAATGTGTCCCATTATAATATACTCCCTCCTATTCAGCCTATTCTTCCCCTTTCTTTTTACTACAAAATTAAGGAAATGAATTTGGACCAGACAAATCACCCTACCCCACATGAAATTGAATTTGTGCCACAAAAAGCTTACCAAATAAGGAAAGAGGGAAGAAAACATTATTATCGTCAATAAGGAAAGAGGGAAGAATAGGCTAAATAAGAGGGCGTATAATCAATGTAACTTGAGGGAAGGGGGTATAGAGAGGGAGAAAACATAACAATGTGACAAGTATCGGAAATGAAACTTGAGAGATAGTAAGCTAATACACACCACTGTCCGACTGTCTGATGGTCGTGAGGAGTTAGATGTCAGTATGTCACCTTAGACGCGCTAGATAAACACTGTCATGCCAAAAACAGAATAAAATCCTTCCTTTATACTTGAGGGAAGGGGACAGAGAGAGGGGAAAAAAACATAAGACAAGTATCGGATATGCAACTTTGAGAGATAGTAGCTAATAACACACCACTGTCGTAGACTCGTGGCAGCTGCATTCCTGCCATTTAAGGGTCCCAATGAACTCCGTTACAGAGGAAACAGGTTTGAATTTTGAAACAGCTGCATTCCTGCCATTTTAAAATTGGCAAGAAAAGGAGAACCAATATGAAATGAAGAGTGCAGACAAACTCGCATCTATTCTGGAGAAGTCATCCGAACATGCATCCCTGTTTCTCTGTACTCTTCAAAAGCATGTACAGCAACCATCGAAACTCAACAATTAAAGAGATTTATTGGGTCTCCTTTACACATCCCGGTTTTGAACACATAGATGCTGTTCCAAATGACCCACAATGATTGATTGCATTGCCCAGTTGCTGCTCCATAATACAAGAAGCTCAACAAGTTTAATGTCGCCACTTAGCTTTATTCCATCATCTTCCAAAAGCCAATATAATGAGGCTATGGCTCCAATGGAAACGGAGAAACATCTCTTCACAAGTCACAATCAATGCAAAAACTAAAGAAACTAACTTGTTTTTTGCACATCATGACTCAACCAACGGTTTCATTGAACCTGCCAAGTCAAGAAGAGACGACAGGTGTTGCAGGGAGCAAAACGCTTGTCATTTCCAGTCTACCACCCGTCCCCTGGAGAAGAAGAGCAGCACCCGATGGTAGCTTTAAGCCGAAACCAGTCCACCATCCCCCCTCCGTAGAAAAACAAGAAGACAGGAGGTTTAATGTCCAGATAGCCTCAGGGGAAAGTCAAGATGATGACCGTTTTTCAGAAACTCTAAGAACTCTTACCAGAAGAAACCTTTTTTCTGCCCTTTTTCCCGGAAAACATGTCCATCAGGTTTCCTAAGTTATTAGCATAATAACATATCTACTGATCACATTCCCCTACACGGCCTGCAGCAACAAAGTGTCCAACGATGGTGAGTTTATGGTCCTTTGAAATTCTGTCTCAAGGAGTATATTTGGTCCTAACCACAAGCAAAGGTGATACTTGAGCCCAACCATGACAGCATCCATTATCCCAGAAATCTGCTTAATAATATCGACCTTAAGAGAAGTAGCTAAGCATCAACAGACGTGCAAGACCAAACACTAATTTCGTATGTTTCATTTGCATCAGGGCAACTGAAACTGAGAAGCAGCTCTTTAAAGACCAGACGACTTGCTGAAAATTCCATTAAAAATTAGTTCGTTTTGTTGATTCTAGGTGCTAGGTTGGTTGACTACAGGCTCAAAACTATAGATCGGAAAAATGACAGGAATACAATGTTGTTGCAACTTGCAAAAGGCAAGACTGTTCTTCAACAAGAAGAAAGTTCAAAATTAGACCTTCACAGCAAAGGTAAAGTAGATAAACAGCAAACTGATAAAACAATTTTCTCTTTTAAGGCATCTGCAAGGCAATGTCCCACTCAAGAGTATCTAAATCAAACTCTCTATACCACTGGGATTCAAGAAAATTATACTTTCAATGCATGCTCTAGAACATAACTACATGCCACTGTCCTCGTTCGGTGCCCAGAAGGGCCAGAACTCCCAGTCCATGACACCCAATCCATTTCTAGTATCTTATTTTCGTTTTAAGTATATCCCTGTCTTAAGGCTGTGGATATTTGTTTTCCCTGATGCCGTGCAGGCCTAAAATCTGGCACAAGAGATAGAGTTCTCGAATTCTTCCCGATGGAAAAAGAAGAACAAGCATCAGGATGCAAATAAACACCCAGGTACCCTAGAATTGAAAAAAAAAAAAGCATTTTTCATAAAACTGACTAGTGATAGCTGATAACTAGTCGCGAATGCTGACAAAAGGAACTTTGGAGTTGGGAACGGGATTGGTCACGCATATTAAAAACATTATGATGAGTGACTTAATTCAGAGTTAAGAGGATCTCAAACTTACCTCAGGTATCAGTGGTCTGATAATAAACTATCCCCATCAACTTGCCATCTTAAACTGCGGCACCTAAAAACTACAGCACTTCACTTTGGTTGCATATCGACATGACACTTTTTCTGCCATAACACGACTATTCTACAATTCATTTCAAGTAAACATGAGTTTTTAAAATACCCGTGTTTAACACGAACCTGTGTCTGACATTTGCAGACAAGCCTGAGAAACATGTATTGTGCATATTTCACCTGCATTTCTCAGGTTATGATACAGGGGCACAAGGCTCTTAAGTAATATTCACAGTTAAATTCACAAAAACATAAGATGCGCGTGAAAACCAGATCGATACATGACTAGGTTTTAAGTTACACTGTTAAGGAGACAGAAATACAGAAAGAGCTGAAAACAGTTGATCTAATGCCATACCTGTGTAACATTCCAAATAAGCAAAATGTAAATATAGCATAAAGATGATCAAGGTAGCAACTTCAGAAAGAACTCAACGACCGTCCTCTCAAGTCTGACCCGCTCCTTGCAGAAACCTGCCATGGCTATACAACTATGACGGTCTCACTTCTCTCCAAAACAATTATTTCATTTACCCACAGTTTGAGCCCAATTGACAATAATCAATTGACGAGTGTTCTACATGCCGTCATTCAACTTGATATGAACAACCATGAACTTAACTATTGCCGGTCCTCCTAAGATTCCCCTCAAATATGCTCTCTAATAGCATCCTATACATCACAAATCTCCCACAGGAAAAACACAAATAAAATGTGTATGGAATGCTTGAAACCATACATAGGACAAGGACCAACTAGAAAAACCAAAGTTTCTCTTTAGTGATTGTCCCAGACAGAAAAAATCTTTATGAGGAGCCTCGCACAATAATTCATCAGCAAGTCAAGAGAGATAAATTTTTAGAGAAGTCGGGCTAAATTCTTAATATAGGACCGTTTGTTATCAAGCACATAAGTTTCATCACCATCTTCCTGAACAACTACTTCAAAAGCAAGTCTAAAAGCCTTCAAATCAAGGGTTCCTTCGACCATTTGGGATAGCAGAAAACGAGAATGAGAACTGTCATCTCATATAGCAACTTCCTAATTTCCTAAATAGTAAGGACAAAAAACTAGGTTTTAAAGATAGATCAAGATACCATAAGTCATTCAGATTTCAGTGTAAGACTGTTGATTCATTCTTCGCAATGAAACCAATGTCTCAGACTCCCATAGACGAATGTTACACGCGCAACCATCCCTTGGTCAATACTTCATATTTAGACCTGTCCATGACTACAGAAGACTCATATTATCATTTAAGATTTCAACGAGCTGCATTATGAGTACTATTAACCTATTTGCTCCAAAGCTACTTAACCTTGAGAACTTCACTCGCACTCTAATGCCACCATTGTGAATTAACATAATCTACAGTATCTACACATAGTTTTCTTTCACCTCACCAACAAATCAATACAACTTGCAAAAATCTCTTTTCAAAAACCACTAATGTAAGTATGTCCCATACAACATCCTACGAATGACATCACTATCGCCATGAATCTTTACTGAAGAGGAATTATCCACATGGTTGAAAACAATGATTCTCGCACTCTGGTGATCATGGACACCTAGCTAGCAGATACTCGTACAAAGTATCTTTTTCCCTAAACATCTGTAGAAGACTACCTGAGCCCTTAATCAAATCACATAGGGGTGTTTCATACAGAAACTTTTTATGAATCAATTGGTCACTTAATTTTTTCAAGGTGATTTCCAAAGTTCAGGAGGCTACAGACATTTTAGCCAAGATATCATTAGGTTGGAGTGGGAGTGAGGTTATTTACTAATAGGGATATAAGAATTGTTTCATCTGACATGAGGTTTAAGGGACCTCATTAGGTTAGACCCAACCGGAACAAGTATTTTAAGGTCATATTCAAAAATGGAGAAGAGAGGGGAATTGATGAGTATGACAGCTTGGGGAGAAGTAGTTTCTTACCAAGACAAAGAATATGAGCATATCCCATGCTCCAATTGAGGGCCAAAATCGTTCACGTAGTATTGATTTTGAAGATTCACTATGCTTACCTAATCTTGCTTCTTGCAAATTCAATCCGATTTCACCACACCGTTCTCTGAAGTACATTCTCTCATCATGTAGCTAAGCCATTAAATAGACTTCAAGCTCCTAGTCATTGGACCTAATTATTCAGATGACTATAACGTATTTAGGGACATTCTGGTACACAGTCCCTTCCCAAGGAAGAAGAAAAACAATAGCAGAGGGGAGACACAAAAATTCATGATAGGCACCTAAGATAAAAGATAGATATAGCAATATACATAACATATTGTATTTGAACAGACCATCCTTCGAGATAATTAAGTCAATCCCAACAAAAACAAAGATCGATCATGAGACCCACGACAACTCAATTGGCTAAAATGTCATATTTACACGCTTTGCATCATATACCAGGAGACTTGTATCATAAACATTAGTACCTACTGAATAGATAAATAATACAAATCTTCAATGTAAAATAAGTATGCAAATAAATAAGGGGCACTTCAATATACACTATATTTGAATACAACGATTGCTATCATGTTACTATTCAACTTGGTATGCTACCAGCAATATACCTCAGCTTTTGCGAGTAATACATTTCTGGTAGTGAAAGATGAGATAGAGAATTCTTCCATAGATCACAGATAGGAGAGAAAAGCTAATTATCATAAGCGGAAAATGTACCTTACTTTGATAGATTTATTCTGCATAGATTGGAATGTTATGTCATGTTCTCCACCTAAGAGTATAGCCAGGTTTTTTTTCCCTGCATACAGTTAATAAATGTATAAGCCATAAGTTGACTGTAATTTTCCTGCCTTAATCATAAGGTTTTCCAAAGCATTCGATAAAAAGAGTGTAAGAAATGCAAGTGTGAATGCTTTGGAAAACTTGAATGTAACCCCGGGAATCAACCATTAAGAAGGCACTAAATTCAACTTTTCAAAGGTACCTTTGGCCGAGGATGATTGAATATTTTTCGTAACAGAAACAGAATCGGGGGTAAACCTTAGTGGCCTTATTGCTACGAGATTGACGATTTGACATTAACCAATTTCTCATTCTGAGTTTTTTACTGTGTGGTTTCAGTTCTGGCAAAGGGAAGCAGCAAACTTGAGGCAAAAATTGCAGTATTTACAAGAAAGTCACAGGTAAAGTGTACTACTCGAAAGTTTTAACTAACCAAAAGACATGGCAATGGGGATATCGTAAAAGCTCTTAATTAGGTACCGTTTTCAAGTGAAGGGCAAAAAAATACTTGGGCACTGATATAGTGATATTACACTTGAATATTTCAATGCTCTCAGCAACAGCAGAAAAACATCCCTGCTATGCCTGAAACTTGAAGTTTTGATGGTTGCAGGAGACTTATGGGAGAAGAACTTTCAGATTTGACCATCAAAGAGTTGCAGAGTCTGGGTGATCAATTGGAGATAAGCTTGAAAAATGCAAGAAAGAGAAAGGTTGAAGGCAGTTTTAACTTTCACTATGATCTTTACCCCTAACTCAACATCCAGCATACTGATTGACTACTTCGCTGTTGTTTGCAGGAGCAACTCCTATCAGATGAGATAATCGAGCTTAATCGACAGGTATCCTCAATGACAGGTAACTATTCATTCATCTTGAGGAAGTTCGGACAGGAATTTAACAAGTATTGACCATGAATGTAGGCATCCCTCATTCACCAGGACAACGTTGAACTCTACAAAAAGGTTAACATCATGCAACAGGAAAATTCAGAGCTACATAAGAAGGTAAGGAACCACAGCCATGGAATGGTCATGAATCACAGGTGAATCCTCTTTAGTAATGTGTATGAGAATGATGACGATATACGTCATGAATCACAGGTGAATGGTCGACAACATGTAAACCAGATAGAGTATCATCCATACGTTTCACACAATGCCAAAAATGGTCATCTGCTACATGGACCGATTGATCTACAGCTAAGCCCGCCAGAACAGCAAGGCAGGGAAAAACCCACAAAACCTGCAAAGCTAAGGTATTCAATACTGCTACGTCTGCTAGCATACTTTAATCCGATTAACTGAACTAGGTAAATAATAGAGTACATTTACCAAATCTATATCTTGTTTGTAGCTTGCAACTGCATTAGCACAATCGGAACTGACAAGCTCTACACCAGCTTCTTAGTCTGGAAATATCAGAAGACATATCTACTTAAATGGAGCAATATAGTATCCAGAAAGAGACAGAAGATTCAGTAAGACATAAATATGTCGTATGATATGATATGATACGATACATATAGGTAGCTAATATATCGTTCCTGCAGCAGCCACCAAAATTTATGTTATAACTCCAAAGGTACTTGTTGTAAATAAGAGTGTGTATTTGTTTTGTTAATGCTGTCATAACTGACTTAATACGCTTTGTAATTGTAGACTATGTTACTCAGACTCGTTTAGAAGTACCCGACACGGGTACGTGTCCAAGTGTCGGGCTCGGCTATTTTATTGAAAAATATGCATATTTTGGTCTAAAATGATACCCATGTCAAAGTGTCGAGTGTCGGACATGGGTACGCGAGGAAATTGGAAGAGTCGGAGTAACATAGATCGTAGAGTCATTGCTTTTACGTGACCGAACTTGCAGTTTGGAGCAGGGGTAGCTTTGAAATTCTAACATATGTCATCAACCTATCAAGTTAATGTTGTACTACAACAAAGACTTCACCCACTACTTAAATGTAATGCTTTGCCATTGGCAGGGTTAGGGTTAGGGTTAGGGTTAATCTTTCACTTGTGATGAAGTTAACACCACTACATAAAAGTTAACACCGGGATAGTTAAGATAATTGAAGGCTATACCAAATATCATCTTGTAATATGACCAAAGACTACTCGGAAATCATGCCAAAGACTACTCGGAAATTGATATAATCCTAACGGATCAGGATCAGGATCAGGATCAGGATCAGGATCAGGACGGCCAAACACGCAATCCGATATCGATTCTCTCTAACACGTAAATAATACTCCTTTCATTTCAATTTGATTTGATTACCCCTACTCAAAGTCTCTAAATCAAAGATAGTGGGGACATTGGAAATGAGAGTACAAAACCAGAGAGAAATCGTCAACTTACAGTGATGATTACATCCCTATTTGCACTCTGCTCCGTTGATAAAAACGAACACGTCCGTCATAAAATTAGAACGGACCAAAATGTATTTTATTTGACCAAAATGTATAAAATTCTCTAAGTAAGTTTATTTTTGTGGTATTGATTTTGTACGTGAAAAAGCATGACCCATGTATTATATCTACTGTACTATAACCGTTAGTGTAGTTGTCGAGTTTATTTTCAGAAATTAATTAACTAGTTATATTTGAGAGAATCAATTAAGGCAATAAGCGGATTATACCACCAGAGGTATACAATTTTCTGTACATAGTTTGAGTTTTTTAATAGAATATTCGAGCTTTATTAGAAAGAATATGAGTTATATGGTAAAATTTATGAACTCCTTGAGAAAATATTGAGAATCAAAAATTATTATACAAATAAAACACAATACATATAAGTTGAACTATATTTTAATTATAATATAAAAAAACTAAAATATAACTCAAAATAGTTTAAAAGCTCAACAAATATACACATAAGCTCAATAAAATATATCATGGTTGCACGATGCTAATATACATCTGGTTGTATAATCCTTTTTGTGCAATTAAGGTGAATAAGAGTGAGCTTGTGTTTTACTACTAGTTTAACTTTAACAACAAGTCTCCTTTGTGATGGGTATATCCGCCACAAGTTTGCGACGGAACAAGTACTAGTACTATTCATGTAAGAGAATAAGACGAAACAATTTGTTTCCCCTAGGCATTCTGATTTTGTCTTATACATTCTACGTGGGTATTACTTGACCCGTCACACGCTTGCGACAGATATGCCCGTCACAAATGAAAATTTGCGCTACTTTAATGTATCTGAATTTAGTTTAATTTAATTTTGTTTTGTTTAATTAGGTTTCATCTAATTTTCCATTATAATTTAAGTCAAAAAGTGATCAAATGGCTCAAGTTAATTGACCAACCCAGCCAAGCTAGGTTCTTCGCAAGACTTGGCCATTTAAATAGGCCCAAAATAGTTGATGGTCTAGTTCAAAAGTGCCCAAAAGAATTTTGATTTGGGTTCAAGCCACGCTTTGGGCCCAAATTTCAGCCCGTTCCAACCAGCATAAATTAAAGGCGTTTTGAAATTTGTATATTAAAAAAAAAAATCTTTAAAACTTATGTATATCCATTAAACACAAATTGTTGAGTAAGACGGTCTTTTACTAACCGAATAAATTACACACTTTAAAAAAACTACTTACTACAACTCACCACCTAGATAATCAACGAGGCAACAGGAGCACTTGTTCTGTAACAACTCAAAATACCAAACCAAATACAATAATTTTGCTACGACAAATAAGTTTGCTACCAACAAAATAAAAACACAAGTTTCTGCCACCAGCAGTTTCTGCCTCAAGGGGTTCCGCTTCAATAGGTTTCTCTGCAATGGTTTACGCCTCGTTGTTACCACCATTTTCAACGTCGTTATCACTATTCTTAACGACAACTTCTTCAACCTCCTCCATTAACAAAAACTCAAAATACAACTGCTTAGGAAAATTATGGAAATAAAATCAATTAAATTGGACATGCAACTCAAAAAACTGGATTTCTGCTATTGAATTAAAATTTGGAATCTAATTAAAAAAGTTTTAACAATACCCACTTTATGATACAAATTTAATATAAACTAGTTTTGTGACCCGTGACATTCACGGGTTTATATGTTTTAGTATTGTTATTTTATTGTATTGTTCAGATTTGTTTGAGCAATTAGTTTATCCATTTAAAAATATATAATTTTGACTTTTGAAATATTTAAAAGTTATTTAATTAATGCATAATGTTTGATTATTATTCTTTTTTTTAGAATGAAAAATTTTGCAGTGAAAAGAACCTAAAGCATACTTTTTAATTAAATTAGAGGGTTTTATCTCAATATTTTATTTCATATAAATCATATTTTTTAATAGTAGCATGGTCATGAAGTCTAATAAATGCTAGTCTTAATATATCATCTATATCAATTTATCAAAAATACTAAATTTTAATTTTGCAAAAATGATAAATTAAGTTAAATAGTAACCTACTAGTCTACTACAAATGGTGAGGAAAATCAAAAAGTCATCCTATTAAATAAAACAAATAAAAGTTAAATAAATACGTAGTTAATAACCAAATTTAGGAAAGAAAAATAAATAGTTTTTATCAATTCATTTTTGTGTTCGCAACTAACATTTTTTTTATTATTATTTTTTATTTATAAGCATGTGACACATGATTTTAGATATGACTTTTTAATAACATATGACATAGTAAAATACTTAGTATTATTTTTTTTAACATCGATACTCAAAAGTGATGAACCTTGATTGATATTTATCTCTATCTTAAATTTGATAATAATGATAAAAAAAATGCTCAAAAATCATAAAACGTATCCTCAATTGTTTATATTTTTTTGATAGAGGCAAAATTTGTAAGCAATAATTTTTTCAAATCCATATCATCAATAGAATTGTATGTGTCACTAATATGTCTTATCTATTGCTTCAAATCAAGTTCCATTGTTGGGTTATGAAATATTTATCACATTTTCAAATTTCATCGTACGCGTTTGTTTTGTTCAAATTGAAGGGGCAATCAAGATTTGTGATATTAATAACGTATTTAGTCTTTTCTTTTTATAATATTGTATAAATCAATCGATAACTCAGTTGATATTTTATGATATTGAATAAATAAATGAATAATCTAGTAATCACTAAATTATGTATTAACCAATATAAAAATGACATGTGGATTAAACTTAAATGCTTTAAGTAGCCTTTTAGCTATATTGTAAGCATAAATATTAATAATAATGTACATTTAGCCATTATTCATATCAATAAGAATTATTTTGTCCAACTTGTTAATATAATTGAGATCTTTGCAACTCCATTTCATTCTATAAGAGCTATTTTTCAAAGGGGAATGATGAATAAAAAACTAACGCATACAACAATAAAACATACATTTTAAAGTTTATGAAATACTATTTTTTTTCATTAAACTAAAAATAATTAATCATTAACATTCATGTTTTTAATCTTGTAGTTAGTTTATAATATAAAATTGAAGGAAATAGGGGAGTATTTGTTTAAGCAATTATAGTATTTCCTTCTTCATACAGTTCTCTTTCTCAAATGAATCATCGCTACATAAAAATTCACTAAGCAATTAATAACAAACAAAATTGTAGAATTTGATTTATTTAATATTACATTATGATTATATTAATATATTTTTCCTTAAATAATGAAAGAAATAGAATATTGATGAATAATAAAAATGTAAGTATATTTACCTTTTAAGAGCACAACTCCACAAATATTGATAGCCCTTAAATAACAACAAAACAACATATGTGAAATTCAAAAATGTCACAGTACTTCATAACCAATAGAACTTAAAAATAAATAAATAAACTATTAATTTAACACCTTAATACACGCACTTATTTTACCGTAATACACTTACAATGATAAGAATGAGTATTATGGTGTAAACAAAATACTGGCTTGAATTTTGGCTCACAAATATTGTCTTCCATCAAATATTTATAGTCAATCAATGATGCAACATTTGATGACTCTTGGACGACTAATATTTTTTTTATTGTATATTAGTATCAAATTTAATATATACATAAATATGTAGCAATGTTTTGTGGCCTTTAATTATCCCTTTTCATTATTAGCAAATTTAATGGACATAAATATAGAGTAGGAAGAAATAAAATGCAAAAGAGTTGCTTTAATTATTATATTACAAAAATTAATTAAATAGGAAAAACTTTTAATCAATTTGGTGGGGATTAAATATTATGAAGAGTTTTAATCAATTTATTATCATATTTAAATAAAAAAATGAAATAAATAGGAAAAAACGTTAATAAAAATGGTGGGTGTTAAAGTAATATGAAGAGTTTTTATTAATTATTAACATGTTTTATTTTAAAATTTTTTTTTTTAACTATAATTATAAAATTTATTAACATATTTTACTATAAAATTTCAATTAAAATGTCAATATTAATTATAAATTACAAAAATTTTATTTAAATTTTGAAGGGTTACATTAATTTTGGAAAACAATATATTCAATGTACAAAATTAATTTAAGAATATTGATAATATCCTTTAATACTATAGATAATTGAATTAAATTAATTTATAGATAAATGAATTAAATTAATGGCATGTAATAATAAATTGATAATCCATCACATAAAATTGCCATGTCACATTAAAAATATGCTACGTCACATTTAAATATGCCAAGTCATATTAAAATTATGCCATGTCACATTAAAATTTGCCATGTCATATTTTTTTTGTTACCCTTTTAATAAGATTTTATAGATATACCTTCGGTTGTTGTTCTTTTTCTTGCTACTGTCTTCCTCCTCATCTCTTCTTCAATAAATGTTGAGATAATTGTGGAAGAATGAAAGAGAAACAAAAAAACTGGACGAAAAATGAGAAAAGTCGTGTATAAAGTTAGCGGTAGGTGAATACAAAAGAACGATTTCTTAATAATTTATTAAAAGGCCGACTCTCTTAAGTTTTAGTGTAAAGTTAGTTTAGTTTATGAGTTTCTTTGAAAAAGTGAATTAGTATGGAAAGTATTAGTGCATAGAAAAGGAGGAAACATATATAGAAGACAAAACGGAATTTTCGAAAATTGCCTATAAATTTTCGAAAACTGCCAATTATTGTACTTTGTACACAACTTCTATTTGCAACATTTAATCCTAGGACACATTTAACATCTTCAATTTGTAAAATGGGTTGAAAGCACCCGTCTCACAATATCCATATGTAAAACGATTGTACAAGATAATTACTATATTAATTTCAGTTATTTTAACATGTGTCCTAAGGACATACATTAATAATTCGAATATGGAAAGATTCGTAAAATATTTTCATGATAAATTCAAGTATAAACTTAGGAGTCGTTTGGTTGCATGCAAGAATTCATATTGTCTACGAAGTCGTAAAACACCTAATTTTAGAATTCATGTGAATTAGAAAATATTTTTTTGTTGTTATGCCTAAGTGCAATTCAGGTAGACATTACCATTTACTTAGGAATTTAGGTAAGACACTTCCTCTATTATGGGGAATTCCAATTCATGGAAACTTCAAATGCATGTAAATCGGGGGTAACCAAACAAAATATCGATTTTTCAATTCACGTGAATTTAAATTTCTACTTTTTAATGGGTAACCATAATTAGTAAGAATATATTATGAATTTTTCCATATTCGATTTATTAATATGTATTTTAAGACATACGTTATAAAAAACCGTATTAATTTAGTTTTGTTTGATTTTATTCAACTTCATTTGATTCAATTTCAATTCAACTCTATTTAAATTTATGATTTTGAGCTTTGGACATGCATGCCAATATCAACTCCATGAATTCTTATTTGTGACGGCGGTATCCGTCACAAACTTTCGACGTATATCGTTTTCTCTCACAAAATAATCATAAAATGTGAGTGGAAAACACATGAAGGATGCCTCACCTGGTCTCCTCTCTCTTTTTGTGAGAGGTCGCAAACTTAAACGAAATTAATCCGTCACAAGCAAAACTTGCTCTATCGACTCCGGATTCTGGTTTTTAATTTTTAATTTGTAAATGAAAACTCAACATTTGAGTCTTGGAAAACAAGAAAGGACAAAAAAGTCTCTAGAAAGTTCGGAAGTCATAAGGTGGAGGTGTCTACAAGTTACACAAACCTAAACCGCTCTTTCTTTCCCTCTTTTATAAACCCTAAACCCTAATTTCCACTTATCATTTCATATATATAATCTCCACCATTTTACTCTTAACATTTCTCCACCATTTTTCTCTCTCTAAAACTGATTTTCAATGGCCGCTTCAACTATCCTTCGCAATCTTCGCCGCTGCGAACTTCGATCTATCGCGCCTTTCAAATCTGTATACTTCCTTCTCTCCTTCGTCTTTAATTAATTTTTCATTTCTGATCTGCGACTTTTGATTTTTGTGTATTTTTTTGATTGTTATTGTTATGATACGCAGTCAGTCTCAATCATTTGTTTGTCTTCTTTATTTTTTGAAGTATCTGATATTGTTTCTTAAATTCGATCTGAAATCGATCTGTGTTTTGTGATTTGACTGATTAATTATGACTGACTGTTGATTTTACTGTTTGCTGATTACGATTTTGTTAGGATTAGTGATTTGCTTATATGTCTGTGATTGTCGGATAATAAGAGTTGCAGTCTTTAAAATTACTGTTTGGTTGTTTGTTGTCCGTTTTAGCTTGAAATTGTATTTCGCAATTTACTTTTTACGACTGTATATTGGTTTCAACAAAAAACGGGTCAAATAGGATAGATTACGAAAAAAACAGCCTGTTTATTTAACAACAACAACAAAGCCTTAGTCCCAAAATGTTTTGGGATCGGCTGTGTCAGCCTTTGGAACCGTGAAGAGTCGTGAAGAGTGAACTCTCATCTCGACAAGAGAAAAAATAAAGAGAAGAAAAAAAGAAACGGAAGTAAAGTGAACCCGAAAAAGAGAGGCCAACTGAGGATATTAAGATTTGGCTAGTAGGTTATGTGTTGTGAGAGCATATAATCAATGCTATGTAATTTGAATAGGATGATGTTCACTGACTGTATAGTGGTGTTTTGAAAAAATGGAAGCTTTCGGTATTGGCCAATAACCATGATGGATCTGATTTTTTGGTTTGGTTTTGTAGTAGTAAGGATGTAATAGTAGTGATTCAGAAGTGGGAGCATTTTGTTGGTCATTTCAATTTTTTTGATTGAAATTCTACCGTGTTAATCACTCGTATTCATGCTTTTGCGAACTGCTCTCACAAAGAGAAAAGGCTAAAGTAAAGAACTGATTTAGGAAGATGATGTGCTTTCCTTCTTTGTGGTTTGCCTGGCATCTTTGTTGTATTGGTCTAGAGAGTTGAGACTAATCATATGGTATTGTTTTTATTTTTCGATTGCTTTCAGATTATTGGGAATGGAGGTGCATCTACTGTCAGCCCATTTATGGGGCAGAGGTTAGCGAATCTGGTGAGACCGTTCAGGTACTAATATAAGTCTACTTCACTTCAAATTGTAATCTTCTTAATTGAACTTTGCATTATGAATGTTGAATTTGATCTTTGCTACATATTTGTTGGTGTCTTAACAGTTCAAGACCTGCTGGGAATGATGTCATTGGTATTGACTTGGGTACCACTAACTCTTGTGTTTCCATCATGGAGGGAAAGGTAAGAGACGACTTTGTTTCCCATATTTCCACTACTAGTACTTGTTATGAACTGTGTTTTACTGTTTTTTGGTAAAAACCCTTTACGCAGACCCCCAAAGTTATTGAAAATGCGGAAGGTGCCCGTACTACACCGTCAGTTGTGGCTTTTAGTCCAAAAGGCGAGCTTCTTGTGGGTACCCCTGCTAAGCGTCAGTCTGTAACCAACCCTACAAATACTGTATCTGGGGCCAAGCGTCTAATTGGAAGGAAATTTGATGATGCGCAAACACAAAAGGAAATGAAAATGGTTCCATACAAAATCGTGAGGGCTCCTAATGGTGATGCTTGGGTTGAGGCCAATGGCCAACAGTACTCTCCTAGTCAGATTGGTGCCTTTGTTCTTACAAAGATGAAGGAAACTGCAGAGGCTTATCTTGGCAAAACCGTTTCCAAGGCTGTTGTCACTGTCCCAGCTTATTTCAATGATGCCCAAAGGCAAGCAACAAAGGATGCTGGGCGTATTGCCGGACTTGATGTTCAGAGGATTATCAATGAGCCTACTGCTGCTGCTCTGTCCTATGGCATGAGCAACAAGGAAGGCCTTATTGCAGTGTTCGATCTTGGTGGCGGGACTTTTGATGTTTCAATCCTTGAAATCTCCAGTGGAGTATTTGAGGTATTTTTCTTTTTCTATGTTGATTGTTCCTACCTTAGTTCCTACTTTCTACAAATTGTTTAATGTAGGCAACTGCAAATGCCGGCCTATTGCATTCTTTGCCACATTCTTTGCCACGCAAAATATGCCTAAAGTTAACATAAGCTGTTGGGTGCATGGTTACCGAATTCGCTACGAAATGTCCTTACCAATTCACAATTCGCTCATATGGCATGTGTGATGTATGTATTTTCAGTAAGCAACCTGATAGAACTCGCTTTTAACAATTCACAATTCATAGGGCACCTAGCGAATTCGGTAACCATGGTTGGGTGTCTTGGACTAAAATGGAACGTAGATAATGTGCCGAGATAGAAAGAGTATTATGGTGTTGTGGTGTCCGATGTTTACCAAATTGAAGCTACTTGTTGTATTCAGGTCAAAGCGACAAATGGGGACACATTCCTTGGAGGAGAGGACTTTGACAACACTTTGTTGGAATTTCTGGTTTCTGAGTTCAAAAGAACTGACGCCATTGACTTGAGGAACGACCGTCTAGCCTTGCAAAGGCTCCGTGAAGCAGCCGAGAAAGCCAAGATAGAATTATCTTCCACCTCTCAAACTGACATAAGCCTCCCATTTATCAGTGCTGACTCTTCCGGAGCAAAGCATCTAAACATAACTCTCACAAGGTCGAAATTTGAGTCCTTGGTTGGTGGTTTGATCGAGAGGACACGTGCTCCTTGCAAGAACTGTTTGAAGGATGCAGGTGTCTCTATTAAGGAGGTTGACGAGGTCCTCTTGGTCGGTGGTATGACCCGGGTTCCTAAAGTGCAAGAGATCGTACAGGAGCTATTCGGCAAGACTCCAAGCAAAGGAGTAAACCCTGATGAGGCAGTTGCTATGGGTGCTGCTATCCAGGGTGGTATTTTACGTGGAGATGTGAAGGAGCTATTGCTTTTGGATGTTACTCCTCTTTCGTTGGGTATTGAGACTTTGGGCGGTGTGTTCACCAGACTCATCAACCGAAACACCACCATCCCTACAAAGAAGAGCCAGGTACTCCCATTGCTTCCTTCTCTTGTACACATTATTGTATATGCGTTTTTTGTTTGAAGAGCTGTTTTATACATTCCCCTTGCATTTGAATTTGTCCATTGGTTGTGGTGCCGGTCTTTCAACCTATATGATTATAATTCTCGAGGTTGTGTTGCCTTGTTTGGCCAAGTAATGGAAAGACTGGATGATGGGTTGTTTATATATCTATTTTTTAAGAGCAGCTAATAGCAATTGCAATGGGAGGTTTTTTGTGTTGGGTTTGTAAATAAGAACCCTAAAAAAAAGTGTCTCATTGTATTAAAAAGTTCGTCCTTGAAATAGTAACAAACTTGGTTTCATATAAAGTTATTAACAACCAAGTTCTTTCAAAACCCAAGAAACTTTTTGATTAATTAACCAATTAATTACATTAAATAATTAAAATACTTTTCTTATGGGAAAATTTTACTATATGTTTTTCCATTGTGACAAAATTTGTAATTCTTGAAATTGGGACATCGCAAAGGAAGAACTTTATAAAAGGTTCTTCCATTGCATTGCGCTTGCCCTAATCAGTTTCAAAATGCTAAATATCTTGTTGAGAAGGTTGTAAAGTTACTGAGACCGTTTTTGTTTGCGAGATCATTTTGCTTACCTTTAAATAGCCAATGATGTCTCTGATCCATATTTATTTTTATCTCAGTGATGTTGGAGTGTCCTATATGCCTTCGATAATGCCAAGTCTTGCAGTTGCAGCTAATTAATTTACTCTTTTGGGGTCAATAATCATTGAATCTTCATCGTTATTTTCTTTTTCTATAGGTGTTCTCAACAGCAGCTGACAACCAAACTCAAGTTGGCATCAAGGTATTACAGGGAGAACGTGAAATGGCATCAGACAACAAGATGCTCGGGGAATTCGAACTCCAAGGCCTCCCACCGGCCCCACGAGGTCTTCCACAAATTGAGGTGACATTCGACATTGACGCCAATGGCATTGTCACCGTCTCTGCCAAGGACAAATCCACAGGGAAAGAGCAGCAAATCACCATCAAGTCCTCTGGTGGGCTATCCGAGCAAGAAATTGAGAAGATGGTTAGAGAGGCTGAGCTCCATGCCCAAAAAGATCAAGAGAGGAAGTCTCTAATTGATGCTAGGAACACAGCCGATACAACCATCTACAGCGTGGAGAAGAGCTTGGGAGAATACAAGGAGAAGATTCCTAGTGAAGTTGCCAAGGAAATCGAAGACGCTGTGTCTGCGTTAAGAGATGCCATGCAGAAGGATGATGTTGAGGACATCAAGGCAAAGACTGATGCTGCAAACAAGGCTGTTTCGAAGATCGGAGAGCACATGTCCGGTGGTGCAGGCGGCGCTTCATCAGCAGGCGGCGACCAGACCCCTGAAGCTGAATACGAGGAGGCAAACAAGAAGTAGATTTTGAGTTGTGACTGATCGTCATGTTCACCATTAATGTGCGACATTGTTTTACTGTACCCATTAGCTTTAGGTGGTTGAAGAGTATAAAGGTTCCTAAAATTTTGTTTGGTTTATCGGAGTTGAAGAGAAGAGTTGGTCTCTAATTCTTAGATTTGGACCATCTGGTGTATCAATACTGTCGATCGAAGTACTCCGTGTTTAGGAAATTGGCCAGTGTGTTTTTGGGACAGAAATAATTTTGTATCGCCACTGATTTCAAAATTATGTGAAGGATTTCACGTTTATCAAATTTGTTGATAACTTCTCTCGTGTTGTCTTAATACTCCTCTTGAGGAGGATGTACCCGGTTTTGCTTTCTTAGAATTATATACGGTGATCCAAATGCCGGAACTCATATCTCGGTGATGTTGGAGCCGTCAGATTTTTATACTTCCTCCATTTATAAGCGTTCTTCTATTTTGCACTTGGATTAAAGCAAACTAATAAAGAAATGATAAAGTAATGAAAGGAAGATAATAAGTGGGGTTAGTAATGAAAAGAGGGTATTTTTTGTAATAAAAAAATGATAAAGTTGTAATTTGATTGTCCAAAATAGGAAAGAAAAGAAATGGGAAGAAAATAAGTAATTTGCAAAATAAGGGAAATGGGAAGAAAATAGAAAAATGGAGGAAGTATTTGATAAGATGCCCTTAACTAGGATATGTAACGTACCTCTCTTCTCTTTTAAATTGAGCACACATTTAGTGAAGATCTGGAGACTGGTGTTTAGGGAAATGGTTGTCCAAATGAAATTAAAGTTTGACAAATATTGGGGTGATGTGGAGAAAATAAACATGCTTATTTATTTGGTAGTAATTTTAGACCAAGTTTCAAATTTCTTGGGGGTGAATATTGTTTTAAGTGGCATGTATGGAAAACAAAAGGGTGAGTTGTTGGCTAAAAAAGTAAAACAGTTTGCATATGACATGTTTGATGAGAATAGGCGCATATATGCGCCTGTGACCGGTGAGAATGATGAAATCAACAAACCTACGTCTAATATGTCATCGAGTGGTTCACGAACAACATTAAGATATATGAATAATATTGAGGAACAAGTTAAGAGACAAATGAGTGGGTCAAATCGCCTTGTTGAGTTTGATCGCTACTTGAGTGAGATAAAAAGTGAGGATGAAGAGGAGGATATATATTAGCTTGGTGGAGTAAAATGCCTTTAGATTTTCAATTTTAGCTTATATGGCTAGAGATGTTCTAGCTATGCTTATTTCTACCGTGGCATCAGAATCTGCATTTAGTTCCGGAGGGCACAGCCTTGATCCATTTAGAAGCTCTTTGACACCAAAGGTAAACTTTCATTTTTAATTAACAAGGCTGCTTACAATTCAATCATGTTTACTTACTAATGAATTACTATGGTTTTTTCTTGATTTGAATTACTTCGTATGTTGGATGGTTCAAGCTCAGATATGTACGCAAGATTGGATTCGAGCATCGCCCCGTGAAACAAAACTTAATATGGAAGAGAATTTGGAAGAACTTGAAAAATTGGACAGACGTAATATATGCTCTATTTTTTTCCACTATTTTGCATTCTAAGTTGATATGGAAGAGAAATGTAGGTAAAATTTGAGTATGGGCATGAACAAATTCAGAATTGAACTGCCCAATCACTTGCAGACTGCCCAAACATGAACAAATTAAGAACCGAACTGCCTGCCAAATCACTTGTAGGTAGTTGTTTGCTTGGTGGGTTTAAAAATGCAGCATCCTCTAGACCAAAAAAAAGATGAGAGATGTAAATAATTGAGGGAGAAGTGGGTAAGTCCTAACATGCGAGGCTTGGATAGAAATCATAGAATGTTGGCAAGAAAACAAATTGCATGGAATAACTCAAATTTTAACATGCCCAGACAGTTGTATACTTGTATGAGCATCTATTTGGGTACAACAGAAATCATTTTTTCTAGGGTATTGTTGTTTTGTTTTATTTAATTTCTTATCACCCATCATTATACACTTATATCCACTTTTTTATGACAGGGTTTGAAAAGTTGAAGGTAGATGATGAAATGATTTTCATGACTTGAAATCTTGGAATGGATATCTTGGAATGGAAGTAGAAGTTTTTGCATCAACATACCAGAGCTCTTAAGTCTTGATAATATCGTTTTGATGATGTAAAAGTTATTGAACAATGGACTTTTTGGTTGTGTAATATTAATTAAACAATGGACTTTAGCATTTAAAAATCAGAACAATGGACTTGGAATGAAATCTGGGTTGCTAGCATTTAGAAAGTACAGATTTCTGGAATTTTCAGATTACAGGGACAAATTCCCAATTTGGATTATCCGTTCTTACCCACTCCTAACTGGTCCTACAGGGGCCAGGACCGGAATTTTCAGGTCCGTCCCGATCTTCACGTATTGAATTTCGGGCCGGTCTTCGGTCCACTCTATATAATCATTCCGGTTCCGATCCGGTCCAGTCCGGTTTTGGACCGGTGCACGACCCTACTCGATCGAGTACAGTGTACTAGGCCGAGTATCTGTCTACGAGAGAGATACTTACACCAACTCTTTACACTTCTCAACAAAGTTCTTCTATGGTTTATCTATGGTCAAAGGTCGGCAACCGTCTCTTAAACACGGTTATTACACATTTTCTCATGTCATTTTCTCATACCAATTTCTTATCTTCTCTCTAAAATAAGTGTATGTTGCATACCACACCAAAGCATAAACACATACATACGTTACGGATCTATACATCAAGCATAACAAAAAATTACACCAATTATATTAAAAATAGACTAATTCATCATCGATCATTAGTCAAATATACTTAATTTGTACCTACTAGAATAGTAACGCAAGGGAGATTGAGGATAAAAATTGTGATTATTCGAAAAGCCAAAGAGAAACAGAAGTGGAAAGCGAATTTAACTACACTCAGGGATGAAGATGGAGAAATGACGTTATTTTCTTAATTCTTTAACTTTTCGTTCCCAATTATCTGACGACATCGTTAAGTGTTCGTCGTCACCGAAGTCGGATTTAAAGTTTTTCAAATAGAATATTGACTTCAATTTTTTATCAAATCAAATTCGTCTATTTTTCATTCCAGAATTTTAAAGGCTTGAATTTGACATTAGCGTGAATTCAGATTAATTTGAATGTGAATTCTTAAATATATTCAATTTACAAAAACAACAGAGATTTTGTCCTGAATTATTGATTAACAAGTCAAAGAAAAACTCTTTTACGGATTCAACTAATTAAGATCCATAATTAAATAAATTTGATTGTATTCATAGTTTGTATTGTGTATTTGTGTCTTTAGGTAGGAGTAAACAAATAGAAAATGATGTGAAAAAAGATTGACTAAAAATGTAGTGCCAAAATAAATTAGTTCCTAAATTAGAGTTTTTGGTCAAAAAAAATAAAATAAAACATAAATTAGGGTTGTAATATTGTATCCTTCTAAAACCCTCAGCGCCCTCCCTCCCTCACTCCAAAACCCTAATTATTTCAAGTTCATTAATTCAACTCCCAAATTCGTAAGTCTCCCTTTTATTTCCTTTAAATTGAATCTTATAATTGTTTATTAGCATTTCTTTACTTTAATTTCATAATTTCCTTTAAATTGAATCTTTTTTAATTAAAAATTATGATTATTCGAAATGCCAAAGAGAAACAGAAACCAAAACCGAATCAAATTCACTCAGTGATGAAGATGAAGAAATGACGTCCTTTTTCATAATTTTTTAATTTTTCGTTCCCAATTATCCGAGGACATCGTCAAATGTTTGCCGTTACCGAAGCTAGATTTAGAGTTTTTCAAATAGAATATTGACTTCAATTTTTTATCAAATTAAATTTGTCTATTTTTCAATCCAGAATTTTAAAGGCATAAATTCGACATTAACGTGAATTCCGATTGATTTGAATGTGAATTATTATATATATATATATATATATATATATATATATATATATATATATATATATATATATATATATATATATATATATTCAATCTACAAAAATAACATAAATTTTGTCCTAAATCTATAAATATAATAAAAAGACAAACTAAATCATCACATTTCACCATTCAACTATTTAAGAGTAAATTAGCAAGTCACATCATCCTTTCTTATTTTGAAAAGAAAAAAGGAAAAGAAAAATCATATTTTAAACATTAAATGCAAATTAAAGCACAATGTTAAGAAAATTAAACTTAAAAATTAAGCTAATATATCTAATAGTATTGAACACAAATTATAATTCTCATTATAATTTTTCAAAACAATGTCAATCATTCAATCTATTTTGAATAATAATTCACAAATAAAAGTTTAGAATTTTTTATTTTGACAAATTTCTTTTCGGTTAAATTAATTACATAACAAAAAAATAAAAAATAAAACAATAAAAAAATAATAATTATGACAATATACTAATAAACATATCAATAATCGTGGCAAAATACTAATAATCCGTGGCAAAAACTTAGTAAATTGTGGAAAATATATTTTGACTCTATATTACTCGTATTACAATTTAGATATTTGATTAATAAATTAGTTTTTTCTTATGAGTCATTTTGTCATCAAGGCTTATTGAGGCTTTAAATCTGAGCTTGTATAATACCACCATCGTGACAATATATATAATACCGTGAATTTCACGGGTATTACAACTAGTCTATCTATATATAATATAAAAAGGCTAGACAAAGCACCACATTTCACCATTTCACTTTTGAGGAATTCTAGCAAGCCACATCATCATCATTATTTAAAAAAAAAAAAAAAAACTAATGAATTTACAAGCATTTAAATGCACATCATGTTTTTAAATAACATAACATCATTATTTAAAAAATAAAAAATAAAAAAGCTAATGAATTCTATATATAATATAAAAAGGCTAGACAAAGCACCACATTTCACCATTTCACTTTTGAGGAATTCTAGCAAGCCACATCATCATCATTATTTAAAAACGAAAAAAAAACTAAAGAATTTACAAGCATTAAATGCACATCACGTTTTTAAATACCATAACATCATTATTTAAAAAAAATAAAATAAAAAAGCTAATGAATTTACAAGCATTTAAGCATACAAAGTTTTAAATAGCATAATAACGAATAAAGTTTAGACTCTTAACTTTTAATAAATTTAACAGCAATTAATAAATCAAAATGCATGCTAAATTTAAAATTTATGTGTTTATTGTTAGAATTAGTTAATCCCCAGATAAAAAAACACATCACTTTAAATTTACATCATGCAACTATTTTGTTTTGCTATAATAATTAAATTATATACATCTATCTATACAATATAATTTAAAGGTTAATTATTACAGTAATTTTTTTAGCGCTACGTACTTGCGTGTAAAGATAAGCTAAGCTATTTACAAAGTATTTATCTAAAAACTAAAACATTTTAATTATTATTATATTTCACACTCTAAAAAAATATTAAAAGGTAAAAATATTAAGTGAAGTTAATAGCTTCTAATACACTTTTAACCTTTCTTTTGGCTATAATAATTTATAAAATTTATTAAACGTCTTATCTAAAATATTACAGTTATTTTAAAATATAAAAGTTGACAAATTTACTTCGTTTTAAACAAATGATTGAGAGAGAGTGAATACTCTGTATAAGTTATTTACAAATTAAACACTTAAACACAGTAAATTATTAATAATCCCGTGATTTTCACGGGTTCTAAAACTAGTTATTAATTAATAAGTTAAAGAACTCTTTTAGGGATTCAACTGACTATGATCCATAATTGAATAAATTTGATTGTATTCATAGTTTGTATTGTGTACGTGTGTTTTGGGTAAGAGTAGACAAATACTTCCTCTATTCCAATCAATTTTATACATTGCTTTTTGGACACTATTCATAAGTCGGCTGAATTTTCGACACAACTTCTAATATATAATATAAGAGATAGTCATGTGACATATTGTTTAAATTGTCTTACTAAATACATTTTGAATATCAAAGTTTTATAATTTTTTTCGACATGTAGCTAAAGATATTAACAAAAGAAAACGGGTATTGACAAACGTGAATAAAATAAATGTATAGAATGGATTGAAATGGAGGAGTTAGAAAATAATGTGAAAAAAGTTCTATTGACTAAAAAATGTAGCGACAAAATAAATTAGTTCCTAAACTAGTGTAACACCCGTGAAAATCACGGGGTTATTAATTTCAACTTTGTAAAGTATATGATCAATTACCGTCGTTAGATAATCTAATAACAAATTTTCAAAGTAGATAAAAAAGTATATAAATAATCATATATTAAACTATATTTAGAAAATTTATTGACTATTAAATATAGCAAAAAGTTATAAAAATGGTACATACAATATTATGCGTTATTAAAAGAGTAGATTTTGTAAAAATATTGTCAATTAAGTGTGAAGTAGTCATAGAACTTTGAGTTCTTTTAACGGAAGTAAAAAGTCGGTAATACGACAAAGTAATACATGATTTATTTTTAGAAAATCATTAAACATTAGACGTTTGGCATATCACTTGAGAAAGCGTAATCTATACATCAGAAATGGAAAATTATTGGTTTTTAGCAAAATACGTTTTAAAAAAATGGTTTCAAATAACTTTAATATCAAATTTAATTAAATTATTTAACTTAAATAAACGGAATACGGTATTCCGAAATTAAGTATAATTACTAAACCCGACCATAAACAAACTCAAATACTATAATTTTAAATAAGAAAAGAAAAAATGAAACCGTGATTAAAGACACGGTATACACTATAGTAAGTCCAATACGGTATTGCAATAATACTCGTTTATGGATTTAGTGTGACTATCTTGGTCATCATGCACCTTGAGTTAATACAAATACTTCTTTTTTATTTAGAACATACTCGTGCTATATCCACAATGATTCATTATTTGTCATATTGAATTGTATTCTCAAATTCGAAATTAATGAATTAATAAGGAGTTGTCGATAGTTAATTAATAGGAAAATAGTATTACTCTTTTTCAAAGTGAATCAATAGTTAAGAACATGTCAATAACGACAACTAAAATTTAGCACGGTTCTAATACTCCCCACATGTAGGTCTATAAGGACTAGCTATAACTCGATTTGACCTGCCAATTAACCTGATTCATGAAAAACATACACCAGACACGAGCTAATTAAACATTGACGTGCACACGACTATAAATATTTTATCTAAAACATTAAAAACTGCGTCTTTACAGAGTAATTAGCATAATGTTATGTTACCCATTGAATTATAATGTATGATTATAGAGTTGTCACCTATACAAAATTTAATGTTGACTATCTAAAAGAAAAATAAAGCATGATTATCCATCAAAAGTTTGTGACAGACAATTAAACAACACTCGGCAATGCATCCATGAACAGAAGAATATTTTCATATTATTCAAAATTGTCTTTCTCCATTTGATGGCGACGACATTCTACTGAGCAAAAGTCAAAGTCCCTACAATTTATTTCGAAAGCAAATATGATCAACATATATATTAAAGCTCAATCACACAATTATATCCATAATTGTGCACAATCAAGTGATCTCAAGAATCAAGCTAAATATGACACATAATTGCTAATCGTTCATAGTGTATATTCTGAGTTTCTGACATTATTTTCTACCTTCATTTGTCCTTGATTTATGGAGTTTCACACTCCTAATTGATCGTATCTTCTTTAGTTCGCACCTATGTAATTTTCATGTAATTTCTATTGATCAGTAGTGAAAACATTATACATATCTCTCATAAACTTTGCATGATAGACGTAAAATTTACTTTGTTAATAATCAACCCCAACAACAATAAATAAAAAATATATTCCGAGTAACAAAAAGGCGGTGCCGATCGAGTTTCATAGAGCCTGAATAAAAAAAGGTACTAAATACAGAATAATTTTGCAAATTGAGGTTAGTAATTAATTTGTAATACAGAACACTCGAGACGTTTTTTTGTAAATAATCAACCCCAACAACAATAAATAAAAAAGATATTCCGAGTAACAAAAAGGCGGTACCGACCGAGTTTCATAGAGCCTGAACAAAAAGAGGTACTAAATACAGAATAATTTTGCAAATTGAGGTTAGTAACTAATTTGTAATACAGAACACTCGAGACGTTTTTGTAATTATAAGATTAGGGTGGGTGGTTCTGAATGTTGTTTGAGATTTTCTAGAACATTGAGAAAGTAAACACTTTTTTATTAGGTTTTGAAAATGGGTACCCATATTAATTAACACGATTATATTAATTACACACGGTTAATTAGGGGTTCTCAATTAATTTCGATTTTTTATTTGTTTTAGTTTGCTGATGTGGAAAGATGGTCAGCTTGGTTAAACATGATTGGTTTAAAAAAAAAAAAATTGTGAGATTGAATGAGAGACTTACTTTACCCTAATTCTGCATCCACATTGTGCCACATAGGTAGTTTTCCATTCTTCTTTTATATATATAACGATGATTATACATATCTCTCATAAACTTTACATGATAGACGTAAAATTTACTTTGTTAATAATCAACCTCAACAACAATAAATAAAAAGGATATTCTGAGTAACAAAAGGCGGTGCCGATCGAATTTCATAGAGCCTGAACAAAAAGAGATATTAAATACAGAATAATTTTGCAGATTGAGGTTAGTAACTAATTTGTAATACAAAATAATTATGGTCACTTGATACGTTTTTGTAATTATAAGATCAGGGAGTGGTTCTCAATGATGCTTGAGCTTTTCTAGAACATTAAGAAAGTAAACACGTTTTTATTACCCATATTCATTAACACAATTATATTAATTACACACGGTTAATTAGGTGGTTATCAATTAATTTCGATTTTTTATTTGTTTTTGTTTGCTGATGTGGAAAGATGGTCAGCTTGGTTAAACATGATTGGTTTAAAAAAAACTAAAATTGTGAGACTTGTTTTACCATCATTTGCATCCACATTGTGCCACATAGGCAGTTTTCAATTATTCTTTTATATATATAGGGATGATAACCATGATATAATGATGATTAGGGTTTTTGCTAAAAAAAAGAAAATATAAATTAGGGTTGTAATATTCTGTACCCTTCTAAAACCCTCAGCTCTCTCCTCACTCCAAAAACCCTAATTATTTCAGGTTCATTATTCAACTCCCAAATTCGTAAGTCTCCCCTTTATTTCCTTTAAATTGATTCTTATAATTGTTTATTAGCATTTTCTTTACTTTAATTTCAGCATATCCTGATTTAATTCATTGGTATTTGTATGGTTTATTTGCACAGGTTGTAGTATTCTTAATAGTAGTGTGTATTAATTAGGGCTTATAATGGGGAGTAAGAAAAGGGGAACAAGTTCTCTAGATGATAATGTGGTTGCTGTAAAAAGGGATGAATTTGTCGAAAAAATTGATTCGAAGAAGAAAAAATTGAGCAATGAGGAGAAAATTGATGATGGTGAAAAGGGGGAAATACCCATGGAGACAAAAAAGAAAAGGAAAATGTTAGATAAGGAGCGGCGGCGGCTTGAATCCCAAGCCAATGAATTAAAACCTGTTAAAAGTGTTGTAAATTCGGTAGCAAATGTGGACGAGGATGCTGAGGAGATGGAAATGGATATGGGTGTTAGGGATGATCAGCCTGTGTTTCATATTGATGTGTTTGGTGATTTGGCATCGGGCAATGATGGGAAACGAGAAGCTGCTGCTGAGAGATTGGCTGTGGAGTTGAAGGAGGTGCAAAAGGCGTTTGAGAAAGTCGGGAATACGGGTTTGAATAATGGTGGGTCGAAGTTGGAAGCTGAGAAGGATGATGGTTTGGATAATTGTGCAGAGTCGGTTAGGTATGCTGTTAGGAGGCTTGTTCGAGGTGTTTCTTCCTCAAGAGAGGTATAACATGTCTCTCGTGTTGTGAAATTTGTTACTCCCTCCGCTCCTATCAATTGTTTACCTTTAATTAAAACACCCCTTGCCATCCATGTTACTCAAACTCGTTTAGAAGTACCTGACACGGGTACGTGTCCAAGTGTCGGACTCGGCTATTTTATTGAAAAATATTTACATTTTGGTCTAAAATGAGCTGTCCATGTCTCATACCCATGTCCGAGTGTCGAGTGTCGGACACGGGTACGCGAGGAAATTAGAAGAGTCGGAGTAACATAGCTTGCCATACGGAGTATAATAAGTTGAAAGTATTGCTTTTGTTCTGATTGAATGTTTGAATTTTAACTATTTTAGTTGTTTGTTTGGCAAGTGCTTTGATGTTGAAGTTTTTATTCTCCAAACCCAGTGATAAATACACAAACCCGCCATGAAAGCAACCCTAGCAGAAAGAAAGAAATTATATCTTTACCACCATTGCTTTCTGTAACGGAAGATAAAAAAGTTGAATTTTTTTCCAACTAGTATCCAGGCATTGTAGATTAAAGCTGTCGATGGTAGCAAATAAAGTGTGGCACCAAAAAATACAGGGAGATTGATCAATGGGATCCATGATTAAATCAAGGGTCCTAGACTCCTAGTGCACTCCCAGGAAGAACCAATTAAGGGCTTTATAAGTTCCAAGATTGTGATGGGGCATCAAAGAAAATATGATAAATGGAGCAAGTCCAAGGTGGAAGCGGAGTTGTATCGCAGATATTGTGAATCGATCCGAGCATCCACCATGCTACTGCTAGGTTGACTGTACCAGCTAGAATGCTTCTTATGAACTGAAAATCATGTAAAAAGAGTCGTAAGAGTATGTCATGATTTTCAAGGCAAAATAAAACGTATTTTTTTAGTTCAATAGAGCCAAAGACTCCTTATTTTTTGGTTATAGATTATGATGAAATGTAGAAAAATGTCTCACTAATCTGTCTTCCACTTATTGTAGTCATTGATTGAGGCACTAGGATAATGTTGTTGTTGTTATTGTAAGGCAGGACGAAATGAAAAATGGGGCTAAGGGTGTTAGACACACACACACACTCACACTTCCCTTTGGTGGTGGTGATCACAAGACTTCTGTGACACTAGTTGCCCAGTTAGAGTAACACCGGCTGTGGTGGTAGATTGACCCATAAGTTCTGCATTAGATGGATCGTGTGGTAGTCTGTTACATACGTCAGCTATGGTCAATTTTCTGGGTGAAATTTAGAGCCATACCTGAACCAAAAACATTGATCGTGGCGGGATCTTTATATAGTGTCCCAGTTGAAATCACTAAGGAAAGAGCCGGCTTGTCACATGCTATTATAGCCATACACTTTGAAGCAGATATTGGCTATTGGTCGTCTTGGTAGTATAATGCGCACGATGTATTCTGTGATGACGTTCATCCCTGATGTCTGCATTTGAAGCATAAAATATTTTTCAAACCCAGTATCGGAATAATATAAGTGCTTTGATGTTCAGCGAACTAGTTATAGAGCTTCTTAATGAAAGATATTATGCATATAATGGAAGATCAAATGATGTAGCTTACATGTAAAATCCAGTATCGGAATTGAAGTGTCTTTTTGGGCTCTCTTTTGTCGAGTGTTGTATAATGTTGAGGTTATTGGTTAATGGAAAATGGTTATGCTCAAATTTGAACTGCACTGTTTAGTTTTGTGGCTGTCTTTGTCTTCATGTTGGCTGATCATCAACGTGAAGTTTTTTCCCCTCCTGTTGGTGAGCCTGCATTCATTGATTTTCATATTTCCTTGACCTACGAATAATTTGATTTTGTTGCTTCAGTGTGCAAGGCAAGGATTTGCTTTAGGCTTGGCTATTTTGCTCGGCACAAACCTGAAGGTTAGACTTGATTCAGTGATAAAGCTGGTAGATGATTTATTGGAAGTCACTTCTTCAATGAAAGGCCAGGTAGGAAATCTGCTCTTAAAGTTTAAGTTCATATTCTGACTATATTTCTTTGTTGTGTTATTGTAAAGCTTTTTTTTTTTTTTTTTTTTTTTTTTCCGCTTTGCTTTGTTGCAGGAGGCAAGGGATGTTCTATTGGGTCGTCTTTTTGCGTATGGCGCTGTTGTAAGATCTAGAAGACTAAAGGAAGAGTGGGATTGTAATAGAAATACTCCATTAATTAAAGAAGTTACAAGTCTTCTTATTTCTCTGGCATCAAAAAAACGATACCTGCAAGAACCAGCTGTTGCAGTTCTGTGGGACTTGATTGAGATGGTGAGATATTCCATTCCCGTATTTTAGTTTGGGGATCGCCAACATCTTTAAATATGTAGCTATTATCTATCTGTGTTAGTCAGCATACAGCATATGAACGACAGAATCACAGGAAACAGTTTTTTGTTTTCCTGTTGGAAATTTCTTGGTTAATCTTCATGTTGGTGATCAGTATTTGGCACTTAACCCTTAGAATTTAGCCATGACCATCCAAATTGTGGATTTAACATATTTAGGCCATTATCTTCTTTTTCAGCTCCCCAAAGAAGCTGTACTGAATCATATTTTTGATACCCCGGGGGTTCAAGAATGGTTTAATGGAGCAACGGATTCTGGAAATCCTGATGCTTTGCTTCTAGCACTGAGAATGCGTGAAAAGATTGCTACTGACAGGGACATTTTCGGTCGTCTTTTGCCTCGCCCTTTCAGCTCCAGCAAATTTTTCACTGTTGAACATTTAACGTCCATTGCTAATTGCTTTAAGGTGATTCCTATTTTTTTTCTTTCCCCCTTTGTCGGGATCTCTTCTGAATTTTTTTTTTTCCTTTTCTTTTCATGCAGATGTTTGTTATTTTTTTTTACCCTATCTGATTATTCTTTTCCATTTCCCCCCAAAACAACTGCAGGAGTCGACATTTTGTCAGCCACGAGTTCATGGTATCTGGCCTCTCTTAGTCAACATGCTCTTACCGGACACAGTATTGCAAGACGCTAATTGTTCCTCAAGCTTAACCTCTAGCAAAAAGCATAAGAAGAGTCGCAGGGCAAGCTCCTCTGATGAAGATAGCGAAGGGAACCTTAAAGTTTTTACTGAGGTGGTTCTGGAAGATTCTCTTTTGACAGGGTCGCATGACCGCAAGCGCTTGGTTTTTAATGTTTTGCTTCTTATGCTTCCTAGACTCCCAGCTTCTCATATCCCAATTATTCTTTCCCACAAGTTTGTTCAGTGCCTCATGGATGTGTTGTCCGCAAAAGATTCTTGGCTGCACAAAGTTGCTAATGAATTTCTTACGAAGGTATCAGACTGGGTAGAATCTGATGACATTCGAAGAACTTTTGTCATTATGGCTCTGCAAAAGCATAGCGGTGGGAGGTTTGATTCTATTACTCGGAAAAACATCGTTAAAGACTTGATGGCAGCTTTCACCACCGAGTCTGGCTGCATGCTCTTCATGCAGAAACTGACTAGCATATTTATTGACGAAGATCCTATAGTAGATGAACCTTCTGATAAAAATCAGCCAATGGATGAAGAATCTGAGATGGTTACTGTTCAGGCTCATGGGTCTGCTGAGAGCTCCAGCAGATCTGATATTTTGAAAAGTTGGGTTTTGGAGTCGCTCCCGGGTCTGCTGAAGTATTTGACGCTAGCTCCTAAAGCAAAAGTCAAGGTGCAGAAGGAAGTGATGAAGTTCCTTGCTGTACAAGGTCTATTTTCTGCTACTCTTGGCACAGAAGTCACATCTTTCGAACTGGAAGAGACATTTAGGTGGCCCAAAATACCAATATCTAGTGCTCTTTCCAGGAAGTGTGTTGACCAGCTACAAGTACTGCTTTCTAATGCTCAAAAGGACGAGGCTTATCATGCTTCGAAAAATGATCTTGAGAAAAATGACCTTGCGTGTTATTTCATGCGATTTCTTGGCACGTTCTGCACTATTCCTTCTGTTTCTCTTGTTCGGCCATTGAGCAATGATGATGAGAAAGCATTTAAGTCGGTGCTAGACATGGAATCAAGGCTCTATAGAGAGGTATACCTCCTTTCCATTTCTGTTTGTTTTGATTTAGGGGTAGTCATTTGCCCATTCTTCTGTCATTGGGGGTGATTGAAATGCGAGACGTAGTTTTAACTTTTATTGGTTTGAATTGGGTCTGCATTGCATAGTAGACTAAAGGGATAATGTTTCCAGATCTTTCATTGCGTAGTAGACTAAAGGAGTATGATACCTCTTCTCAGTATCATGGGCTTTGTTGGGATGGATTATTGGATATTTTCATGTTTCTGTTTCTAATGTAGGATATTGAGATAAGATTTTCAAAGTGATTTAGAAAAGTCATCTTAAAGAATCTTCAAATTTTGCTTATTGTAATAATGTATGGCCTAAAATTATAGTGCAGTTCTTAAGCAAAATTTATGCATCCAAAATATTTCTGGATAATGCAAGTCCTAAGCAGTAAGCAGCATGATACTCCGAATGTTTTATTCTGTTCTTTTGAAAGTCCTTCACAAGTTTGCAGCTTACTTTTGCTACTATAATCATCGTAGCAGAAGCATTGTTGTCATATAACATCTGGGTACAGTTTCATTGCTTTAATGTTCAACAACACCAACATCACCCCAGTGCGCGTCAATGGCTCCAGCAAATTGCGACTGGATCTCTTTAACAGTAAAGAAAAATCACTTGTAACTTAACAGTAGTTTCTCTTTCTTCGTTTTTACGACTTCATATTGTTTATTTATCTTTTTGAGATACCCTGAAATTGTTGTTTCCAGGAGAGAAACTGTGGACTTAGTTCTGAAGCAAATAAGGTGCATGCATTGCGCTATCTGCTTATTCAGCTACTGCTTCAGCTACTTCTTCGACCTGGTGAATTCGCTGAAGCTGTTGCTGAACTTTTAATATGTTGTCGGAAAGCATTTCCTGTTAATGATGATGCCGAGTCTTCCGGAGAGGAAGAGTCGGAAGATGGTGAATCGCCAGCACTGATGGATGTTTTAGTGGACACTATGCTCTCGCTGTTGCCACAATCATCTGCCCCTTTGCGGTCTGCTGTTGAGCAGGTAACTGTTTTGCTAAAGAAACTTGTAATTCTTGTAGAATTAGGGGTGTCTTCGGCGTGCTTAAGCTCTAGGCTCATTTAGGCATTAGCCAAAACACCTCAGGATGCTGTAGGTGCGCCTTGCGTAACGTACAAGTCATGTGCATTGCTATGCAATTTGCATGTTTTTTGTGCTAGTTCTCTACCTTTGGTTTTCCTGTCCCTTCGCCTCATTCTATATTACATATTTGCCGTCTTTAAAATCCATTTTAGGGTATTGTTGTACAATATTATTATTGAAATACAAAAGTGACTGCGAAAAAGGGCCTGTGTGCATGAGTTTGCACCTTTGCCTCTCCCCTTGCACCTTTTTGCCACGGGACTGCAACAGATAAGATCTAGATTGAAATGGACAAGTTGTATTTGTTTTTATATAGAAGACCTAAAACTGCATTTACCTGCTCTAGTCATCTAATGATGCTGTTGGCCATAAAATTAAATCTGGGTGCGCTGCCCGGTTGTTACTGACTCCCATATCAAGTGTTGAACCAAGATTTAAAACCATGCCACGAGCTTATTAGTTGGATAATGAATGTTGAACATATATGCTGTGATGATTTGGTTGCATTGTTTTCTCTTGTGTTTTGATTACAAAAAATCGGTAAAACCGTAGAAGGATTAAATGTTCTGAAGGATTTTTGAGATAAACAGAAATTTGCTTTTTTTTGTATCCATATTGCTTGCTTAAATCTAAAGACTCACGGTGTTTTTTTTGCTGTGCTCTATTTTCCCATCTTGGTAGGTTTTTAGATACTTTTGTAAGAATATTACAGATGATGGGCTCATGCGGATGCTCCGAGTAGTAAAGAAGGATTTGAAGCCACCTAGACGTATAGAACCTGATGTTTCAGAAGATGAAGAAGATGATCTCTTGGATTTGGTAGAAGCCGAGGAGTCTAATGAAGCTGGAGATAACTCTGGGGCTGCGGTTCTTGCCAATGCATCTGATGAAGTTTCTGATGCTGATGAGGATGATGATAGTGACGATGATGATGACGGCGAAGACATGGATGATGAGGCTATGTTTCGGTTTGATGCCTTACTCGCAAAGATGTTCCAGGAAAGAAAGAACAAAGCTGGGGATGACTCGGCTAATGCCCAGCTTGTGCTTTTTAAACTACGGGTTCTTTCTCTGGTGGAAATATTTCTTCATCAAAATCCAGGTAAATCTTAAGAGATAAATTCTTAAGAGAGACGGTCTCGCAGGAGTACTGAATTAATGCTAAAAATTGAATTCTGACTATGCCTGTCTTCCTCTCATATGAGTTTTTGTCGCCCGCAAGGGTGGAGTGTGGAGTCTAGTGGTTAAAACTTGGGTGAAATTCCCAAGAGACCCGGGTTCAAGCCTCCCCAAGAGCAAAATCTTGTGCAGCATTCTTGACCCGAGTCCATGCCTAAATAGACTTCGAGCCTGTCACCCACGGGTGGTTTACCTGGTGTATGTGGTTTGCAGGCTATCACATATACCCGCGGGTTTACCCAGTGCGCACCAACGGTAGCGGCTGCGGGTTCCCTCGTTAACAAAAAAAAAAAAAAAAAAAACAAATATTAATTCCTTTTTATTTTCTGATGCTGTTACTGCAAAGTCCATTACTCTGTACTAAATACTCTGTATATTGTACGAAGTATTAATTTGTTTTTTCGGTTCCCTTTGTAAATCAGGCTCAACTAGGGTTTTCACAGCATACTCGAACTTGGTCCAAGCATATGTAAATCCCTGCGCAACTGAAGGTAGCGAGCAACTAGCTCAACGTATATCAGGAATTTTGCAAAAGCAAATCTTCAAGGCGAAGGATTATCCCAAGGGTGATGATGTCCAACTTGCTACCTTGGAAATACTTCTAAAAAAAAGCCTCCGGTTGGCTTCCCGACCATTCAGGAAGAAGATATCCATGACTAAAGCTACTCAAAAGAAGCAAATTTTCTCTCGGAATCGATACAAAACGATTACTTCAATCGCCCAACTATCTACGCATTGGATCCTCAAAATCATCGAAGGGAGAAAATTTCCTGAAGCTGAACTTGGTAGGGTTTTTCATATTTTCAAGGTTTTCATTCGGAAATATTTCGACAAGAAGACATCCCAGCTAAAGGCAGAGTTTTTGAAAGGACTAATCAAGAGAAGGCCTTGGGTCGGGCGACATCTTTTCGGTTATCTTCTCAAGAAATGTGCTAATGCTAAGTCTGATTTCCGACGTGTGGAAGCTCTCGATTTCGTTCAGGAACTCTTCAAGCCCGTCCCCGTCCCCGTCCCCGTGCAAAGTACTCCAGATGGGTCAGCAAAGATCTTAAATCCCGTCCTCGTGCAGCAAAGTACTCCGGATGAGTCAACAACGATCTTAAATCCCGTCCTTGTGCAAAGTACTCCAGCCGAGTCAACAACGATCTTAAACCCAAACCCCGTCCTCGTGCAAAGTACTCCAGATGAGTTACCAAAGCTTTTAAAGCATCATCTATCAAAGCTCAGTCACTTAGTACATCAATTGGCGACCCATATGCCGGAAAAACAGTCCCGGCGAGCTGAAGTAAGAAGGTTTTGTGGTAAAGTCTTCCAAATTGTGTCCACCAACAACTTGGCGAAAGCATTTCTTAAAACCCTAGACCCAGATGCTCAAGCTGTTTGTGAATCTCAATTCGGAAAGACATTTCTTGCTCTCAAGTAAATCGAGAAATAAGGTACCAATCCGAGGATCCCATTTGACTATCGCGATTGCTGGTACTGAAACCGCATAGAATGTCGTGAAGAATTTTGACAGCGGTGTTTTACTCTTGGGTGTCGGGTCCCTTATAAACGCCAGTTGCGAATTGGTAACCCGGAGTTTTCTGGTCTACTACCTTCTGAGTTCTGTAGGCTACAAATGCTTTAAATTTGTATACCTTTTTTTGGTTATATCGCGACTTTCATCATTTTTTTGGTTAAATTTATGTTTTAAATACGCTCGAGAATTATTTTATTTTGTTTGCATTAACATTTCCGTTTTGAAGTCGAAGATGATAAACTTGTTGCAATTCTTAGTGTGTATGACGATGGTTTCTGTTTATATTCCTTTTGGACAATTTTGAATCTCCAATCAATTAATTGATTAATTAATTTGTTTAATTAATCATGTATTAAAGGTAGAAGATTCCATCTAATAAATCCACGTTGCCATTGTATCGTGGCTTACACGTCCTTGCCATTTCCATTCTGCTCAAAGACCATCCCAAGCAAGGTCGTCAAGGAAGTCGCAACCTTGTTGGATCATCTTATTACGTAATTAAGACATTAATTTTGGCTGATGGAGTTGATTTCCCTAGGTCGTGACCTTCTGGGATTGAAAATGTTTGAAAATGGAAAATAAGTGAAAAATGATGGAGTTGATTTCCCTAGTGAGATTAAGAACTAAAACGTTAGCGACCCATTTATCGTGACCTTCTGCTTGGTGTTGATCTCAGCGTCTCCTCTTTCATCAGTTCATTTCCGCTTAACAGGCTATACAGTAAAGAAATGGAGAGAATCCTAATTGTATGATTTGATAGGTTCTTTTTTAACAAACAATTTACGGAGTATTTGTTAACTTTTGTCAATTTAAAACAAGTTTATCTATTAACATTAATGAGATATATTCAAGGACAATATTTAGAAACCCTAAAGTTGTTATTTGTGACGATATTTTTACATTATGAATGTTTTTGAGTTATATTTTCTTTTCCTTTTGTTCACTAGACAATTTAATAGAGTAGTTCATGAGCTAACTACTTAGGCACTAGGTAATCGATCTTGGTAAGAGGAGTTCCCTTCAAACATCTCCCATATTGCGATTTCCGAATTGATTGAAATAATTAAATTCTTTGAGAATTAAAAAACTTAAGAGCATGTTTGACAACATGGAATTGAAATTGGATTCCGTAATTGAAACATTTCAAGTGTTTGGGAACCTTTAAAATTTGGAATTGGAATTGGACTCAATTCTTCACCAATTCCAACCTAATTAAAATTTGAGCATCCCAAATCCCTACCCTATAGTTGTTATTTCAATTACATCACTATTTACATTTTTTTTATATCCAAGTTTAATCGTAATATTTTAATTTTTGACATTTTTTCCGATTGCGAATATTTTTCGTGAAATTTTTTCTTTTTCACAAATAAATTTTTTTCGATCACTTCGACCAATATCCGTCTCGTCCAATTCCAATTCCATGAGTTTCCCAATCAAACTTTTGGAATTGAATTTCGAATTGAATTTCGAATTGAATTTCGAATTGAATTCAAACATTTTGATTTCTACAATTGAAATCATCAAAATGAAATCAATTTCGTGTTTCCAAACGCGGCCTAAAGTTAAACTCACTTTCAAGTATGGAATAATATTGTTGACCATAATATATTTATAACATTTATAATAGGAGATATGTCTTGTAGATAGACTACAAGTTCAAAAACTTGATATACATTTACTCATTTAGAATTGCTTTAACTAAAAGTCTTTTTTATAAACGCCATAAAAATATATATAATATTTAATGAACACACCGAATTCACTTAAAATAACGACAATGTGTCAACAATACAAAATAATCACTACCAAATACTATATTTTTTGAGCTCACTTAAAAAATAACTTGATAACCGTTAAGTGAGTTATCATTGAGGCACTATTAATTACAAACTAATCTATTACTTTGTTTTTTTTTTTGAGGAAAAAAGATTATTACGAGACTCGAAAAAACACACAAATCACGGAATATTATGTAATGAAAAATATTATTAACTTTGATTTTTGTTATTACGAGACTCGAAAAAACACACAAAACACACAAATCACGGAATAACTTGATAACAGTTAAGTAGTTAGGGGTTATATTTCTTTCATTTTTGTTATTTCATTCTTTTTTGTGTTAAAATCATACTTCCTCCATTCAGCTTCACTATACTATTATTGACTTCGTACGCTATTTACAAGTGAGCCATTAATTTCGATTTTCTCTCAAATCATAAGTACAAATATATTTATGTGAGATTTTGTTTGATTCGTCTTTATAAATACATTAAAAGTATATAATTTTTAAAATTTTTGTAAATACATAAATAGTGATCAGTAGGTCTCCTGAGAGATCGCCTCTCAATAAGCTTATTGAGAGAGTATTGTACAAATTTAAAAAAAGTGGTATTAAAGGTAATATAATTGGTACAAATGATTAAAGATAAAATGAGTACATTTATTATGTAAATAAGTAGAGGTGTTCATTCGCGGTTCGGTTCACCGAACCGCATATTTAAATCGGTTCGCACACGGTTCGGTTTGACAAAACACCAAACCTAAACCGCACCGTTCCTAACGGTTATTTGCGGTTCGTTTAACCACTATAAACGGTTATTTGCGGTTCGATTACCGGTTAACCTATAAACATGCTAAATATACTTTTTCTTTAGTTTTCGAGAATTTTATCTAATAGTTTAATTAAATTTTTAATATTTAATTATACTCAACAATAAAGTTTATTAGTAAAACTTTAATTAATCATATTAACCATTTTTTAATATGGAAACACTATTTAATTCAACATTGTTTTTTGTGAACGGTTCAGTTCGCGGCTAACCTCTTTTTTATAAATTGCGAACCTCAACCGAACCGTGTCCATGATAAATTTAACGGTTCGGTTCACCGAACCGCTTTGTCAAAACGGTTCGGTTAATCGAACCTTAAAAATGTACGGTGTTTCGATTTTCCGGTTCGGTTATTACGGTTCAGTTTATTATGAACACCCTTATAAATAAGTACGAAATTATTATGGTACGATCAATGACAAAATGGTCACGAAATACAAATAAAAATTACAAAAAAATAATCTCTCAATAATTTACTGAAAAACCGCCTCTCTTAAATTTTTGTGAATAATAATATTTACCACGTAAAACACGTGTCGGTAAACTTTAAAACACAAAGCGGTAGTGTAAAAGAGTGAAGGACACGCGATATTAAGTTCTCTACGAGCGAGTGAGAGATAACCCTTGTTGCCAAAGTCATCCAGTTGTCTTCCCTCCATGTAATCACCTGCCCCACTTTTTTTCCCCTTCCTCCTCTCAAATATTTTTTAATTATTTTTTCATAAAATTCTAAATTTAAATTAATATAAAATTCCACCCCTCTCTCTCTCCAAACCCTAAATCAAATCCAAATTCACTTCAAATCCATCTCAAATTCATCAACCTCCCTTAATCTCCCTCCACGTGTCCCCTCCTATCCAATCTACACCGTCCATGACAACTATGTCCGATCATCAACACGGGCAGGAGAGAGAATCAATCTCCACCGCATGATCATCAATCTACCCAAAACAACGATCATGATCCTGCCCGATTTTCCTCTCGGTCAGCTCTTCTTTGCCTTTAAGTACTCCCCATCTCCCCCTTCTCTTATTCATCTTCTCAAAGGGTAAACCCTAATAACCACCTGAAATTACAAAATTACCCTCATCATTTTCTTAACTAGTTTATTACCAGGTGAGAGATCGGAGGTAGTCGAGGGGTAAAATTGGAATGATAATTTGCCGCGTATGCTGGTTAGTTTAGAGCGTTGCGACGCCGTTTTGATGGCGTAAACGGCGTCGGTGTAATTAAACTAATTGTTCAATCAAATATGGCGAAATCCCCCCTTTTTACGAACCCTAACCCTAACCCTAGCCAAAATAATAATCATCATAATTCCTCTTCGAGAAAGCAATTCACTCATCAAATCAATAATAATGGTGATCATGAATTGAATCCGAATGATACGATGTCGTTTAATCGAAGAGGTTCAGCTTCGTTTTCGCATTACGTAAACATCGACATTTCAGCTTACTCGAAAGATGAATTAAACAAATTGAAGCTGCAATTAATCTCGGAGCTTCACAAGATCCGAACTCTATCCAATCGAATCGAAAAATCGGGCGAATCGAAGAAACGTCCTTCTCCATTTCCCCAAATTAACCCTAACGGGAAGCAACAACACCTAACGCCACCGCCAGCTCCGCCGCAACAACCACCTTATGCGGCAAGCCAACCTGTGATGAAGATGTGTTCGACGGTGTTGAAGAAGTTGTCGAATCAGAAAGCGGGTTCGTGGTTTAATACACCGGTTGATGTTATCGGTATGGGACTACATGATTACCACACGGTTATAGATCGTCCCATGGATCTCGGGACGATCCGAAAGAAGATGGATAAAGGAGCTTATATCACGCCGGAGGAATTCGCTGTCGATGTCAGGCTGACGTTTAACAATGCACTTAGGTATAACCCTAAGGGACATGAGGTTAATACGCTTGCTGGACAGTATCTGGCATTGTTTGAGCAGTGGTCTAAGCCGATTTTCGCCAAGTTTAATGCTGAAAAACAGCTGCATTTCCAGCAATTGGATGGAAACAAGAGGGTTCTGCCACCGCCACAGCAACCGCAAGCGGTACCAGTGCCGTTGACGAAACCAGTGAGGGAGAATATGAATTTGGTTGAGGATGAAGTTCAAGAGAGCTCTTGGAGTAAACTCCAGTCTCCCGAGCCACCACCTCCTCCTCCTCCGAAGGTTTTAAACGCTGTGAAGAAGCCACCAGAGTTGAAACCAAAGCCGGAAGCTCGAATTCCACAGCCAGAAGTGGCCCCAGTGGTTGTGCCGGCAGTGGTGGAGAGAAGTGGAGGTAGGGGAAGGCCGCCTGAAGGGAAGTTACCGAAGCCGAAAGCAAAGGATCCGAATAAGAGGGCTATGAGTATGGAAGAGAAGCAGAAGTTGGGTAATGGGTTACAGAGTTTACCAGAGGAGAAAATGTCGCAAGTTGTTCATATCATTAGGAAGAGAAATGGACCTTTGGATCAAGATGGGGATGAAATTGAGCTCGATATTGAGGCGGTTGATACCGAGACTTTATGGGAATTGGATCGATTTGTGACGAATTATAAGAAGATGGTTAGTAAGATTAAGAGGCAGGCTTTGATGGGTGGTCCATTGGGGAACAATGTAGGTCATAGTGATGACACTAATCAGGTATGGAGCTCTGTAATCTTAGTTTAATAGGTTTTTGTTTTGGTACATTGTTGAATTTTGTGATTGAATGTGTGTTGATTATATTTGCAGGGTGGTATGAGTGATAAGATGGTTGAAATGTCTTCGAAGGCGAAGAAGGGAGGTGGAGATGTTGGGGAGGAGGATGTGGATATAGGGGATGAAATGCCAGTGAACAATTTTCCGCCATTGGAGATTGATAAGGATGATGATAGACAGAATGCTGGTGGCGGCGGCGGTGGTGGTGGTGATGGTGGTGGAGGTGCTAGCTCTAGTTCCAGTGGTTCTAGCAGTGATGATTCCTCGTCTAGTGGTATATACTCGTGTTAAAACTCGAACATCTTTCGCTGTTGTCAACTCGTTTAGCTCGTAAATTCATTATCAGCTTGTGCTCCTTTGTTGATTGATTGTTGGTCTGATTTTACAGGTTCTGATTCAGGTTCATCTTCGGGCAGTGATTCGGATGTTGATGATGCCCAATCGCGAGACAAAGAGTCGAAAAACTTTCAGAGCTGAATCCGATTGCAGTAAAGGTTTATTTTTCGAGATAGTTTGGGATAGAATTGGCATCATTTTGGGGTTGTTTTTGTAGCTCCCTTGTTACTTGGTGAAAAACAGTGTGGCTTGTTGTTTGTTGGAAACCTTCACCACTGAAATGTGCCTATTTTGCTTAGTAGAGGTGTAACTTGTGTACAGATGAGAGAAAGTGAAGATGATGATTCTCTCAAGAGTTTGCTTTTTTTGTTGGTTTCTCGTGTGGGCGCAAGCGATATATTTAGAACGAAGAAATCAAATGTTTTTGAGGAAGGAAGGAAGCTTGAAGAACTGTAATGTAAAGATGGCGGTGATGGTGATGGTGACGGTGACGGGTTACGAACAGAAACAAAGGAGTTTGTAGGGTAGAAACTAGAAAGTAAGAAGTAAGGTTGTAGATCAGTGAAGAAGAGGGTGACTGGGTGAGAGGGGGAGGTGTTACTGTTAGGTGTAGTTAAAATGAAGTAGGATTTTTTTTTCTTTGATTTGTGGAAGATGAACTTATTAGAAATGGTTAGAAATGGGGGAAAGTTGGGATACTTTGTACACATGACAACACCTTTCTCCTAAATACAAGAGGAAGATTTTAATTCCGAATGTGATGTTGGCCGTCGGCCGTCGTTCTTTTTCGTTTGCCCCAAAAGGCTCTCTTTTTACGGTTTCTCATCTTTGCTTTATTCGTTTTACACTAATATGCACCGCTATTTTTTCCCTTGGTACTTGGGTTGAGCCGGAAAGGGAGCCTTGGCGCACCGGTTAAGGTGTTGCTTTGTGACCGTGAGGTCACGGGTTCAAGCGCTGGGAGCGGCCTCTTGCCAAAATGGCAAGGGAAGGCTTGCCCCATTACACCGTTGTGGTGGGGCCCTTCCCCGGACCCTCGCCTAGCGGGGATGCCATCGTGCACCGGGCTGCCCTTACTTGGGTTGAGCCGAGTCTGAACCTCATTATGAGGCGAAGGCGGAGGCGGGAGGGAGGCAGTATCTTGGTTGGTTTGCATAGCTCTGCCTGATTTGCTGGTCCAGCGAGGTGTGTGCTTTTGTTTTAGTTATACTATTATATACTCTGACATGATCTACCATTTAAATTATGAATATCCGTTTGACATCCAGAAATGCTCTGTAGTCTGTAGTCTGTACTGCCCAATCTGTGAATCCCTCCCCTTGGCATGATCAATATGATGATTGATCATGCATGAATGGTTTGATCCGATTGGAGATGAAACAAGGATGATGATGATAAAGAAGAGTAATATACTCGTATGACAGTTAACTGCATATCTGAATGTTAAGGTTGGTTGTATTTGTATATCAGCCAGCAATTAGCAACTCATCTTCATCGACATTTGGTGCGTGTGACTCGTACTGGTTCAATACTGTCCCGTTTGACAGCTTTGGCGAAATGTTGAACACTTGAACCCCCTTTTAGGGCATTTTGTCCAAACTGGAGACTTGACGACAGGTCGGGCAGGGGCGTAATTATCGAACAAAACTGTTGGTTTACGTTATTCTAAGATGGAATGAGATGCTTGAAAATGAGTTGTGGTCTTGTGGAATGTGGATGTATCATAAATCTCCCATATTTAAACATACGTCTGAGCCTTAATTTGGATGTAGATTTCCTATGTTCAAGCATGGAAAAACGTATTTGAGTTTTGACCCCAGGTTTGAGAGCGGATGTCCGTCTGTCTGGGTCCGAATTGGGACATGGGAGATCCAGGTTCAAACATTGTTTTAAACGTGAGAGATCTACATCTAAGTCTACGAGTTTTTGTTGTTTTTCTTAGACTATCTCTGAGCAAGGTCATGACTTTGTTGGGTCACCTTAATCTTTTGCAAGGGTTGGCAAACGATTGTTAGACTATATACATCTGGAGTACTTAAACTTTGACCATTCGTTGATCAATGTAATTGTTTTTTTACCTTTTTTTTAACTAAAACTTCATTTAAGCTACTTAATTTGCATAAACAATTCCAATAGTTGAGCGACTAATGTCCTGTTCTTTTCGGCTGAATTGAACTGGAGTAGAGCTTAATTAAATTAAATTGAGTGAAACGGATGTGAAGTGAATTTAGTTGAATTAAAAGTTAATTTTGTGAATAGATTAAATGAACATAATTGATTGAACGTAAATAAAATTTAATCGAATATAACCCAGCAAAATTGAAAGAAGTTAAAATTAAACCAGAAAGAACATGCCCTAATTTGTATCACGCCATTGGACTGGCTTTTAGGTTTTGCACAATTGAGCTGCATGCCAAATTGTTAACCACAACACTTCTAATTTTTGAGCCCAAATTTGGCCCATATCAAGATTCAGGAGATCTAACATTACCATCGTTCCTACTTCCTAATCTCCCACCCCATTTTAATTTGTGAAGTTGCACTCAAAATTGCCTAGGCTTAAAATGTATATTGGGTGGTTTGGTTTCAAGTAATGGAATGAATTATGATATTATATAGATATGGAGTTAGAATCCTATACTTATTCTTAATGATTTCGTTCGATCACGATCACGGAATGGATTGAGTATAATAATGAGATGGAATGGATTTAGAAACTGATGTGTATACGTAATACATGTATGAGATTTTAAGGGTTTGGAATAGATTTTAAGGGGGTGTTTGGTTGGGTGGATTGAAATGGAATGGAATGAATTCTAGACATTCTAGTGTTTGGTTGAGACATTTTGGAATGGATTTAGAATCTATCGGGATTCTCATTCCACCCAACCCCCTGGAATCCCATACTCACCCCTTCCCCCTGGATTCAAACTCCATTCTTTTACGTTTATTTTTCTAATGAACAAAACATGTTTTCAAAGGTATGGAGTTAGAACCCCATCCCACTATGGTTTCTCATTCCAATCCATTCCATTCCTAAAGAGTGACCAAACGACCCCCAAGTTTATTGAGTATAATCTAACCTCATTCCAAAACTCTCCAACCAAACACTAAAATAGATAGAATTCATTTCGATCTATTTCAAAAGCTCTAACCAAGCAGTCCAAAATTCTTGCTACAGATAATTGTATTAATTTTAAATATAAAATTGGTCAGATGTCAGATAGTGTTAAATAGGACAAAAAATAGAATTTATTGGGAATAGCGATAAAAATTAAAAAGCCTTGTATCCTTCATTCCATTACATTCAATTCTATATATTCACTTTATTTTTTCATTTATATCTTTAGTTACATATTAATAAAAATTATAAAAAGTTGATATTCACAATTGTTAAAGAAGATCTCACATAAGTATTTTTTATGATATATATTAAAAATTGTTTCGAAAATTTTCCCTACCTAGGAATGATGCTCAGAAAACAAATGTATAGAATTAAACGAAATGAAAAAAGTATGAGTTAGTATTTGACCCATTTTATAGTTAAGAGTTAAAATAAATACGACCGTGAATTAATATTTGACCAATTTTTACTTGAGATGGATATAACGGACTTATGGAAAAAATCAATTAAAATATCCTCGTCATTTCTTTCCCTCAACCTCTTCTCCTTTCTCTTACAAAGTACGTATTATACTCTTTTTATTACAGCAGTAAAAAAAACCATGGTCAAACCATACTAGCCTTAGCAAGATTGTGGGCAATCTTGTTCAGGTTTTTAGAAATAAAACTAATGCAAAGACAATAAAAATTAGGTAAAAGCGACTGAATATCAGCATTCATAGAGTACATGTTTTGGACTTCAATCATGCGTTTTTATCAAATAAAAAACTATAATTAGTTAGTATGTAGCTACCAGATTCCATTCTACCCACTCTATAGATTCAAAATAGAATCTCGATCCTAACAACATTGGATCACCGTATATAACATTAGCATTACATGATTATTCACGAAATTTGTTATTATTTAATACTTCCTCCATTTTTATCCAAATACCATATTTGCTTTTTATACACTATTCACCAATCAACTTTCAATCTCAATTTTCTCTCAATACGTAAGAAAAAATATATTCATGTGGGGTCTTGTTTAATTCGTCTTTACGAGTACATTGAAAATATATAACTTTTATAATTTTTACAAATACGTAGTTAAAGATATGAAGCACGCAAAACTTGCGTTGGCAAACGTGAATAAAGCAAATAGGGTATTTGGATAAAAATGGAGGAAGTATAAATTTTGGTTATGTGGTTAAATTTTGTCTAAAATATTTTAGATATACTAATATTAATAAGTCTCACTTAAGACAGGTTAAGTAGTTACAACTTGTATGAATGAGACAAAAATGAAAAAGTCTAGGAAACATAAAAAATTTTGTCATATCTGTGCAAATGAATTATTATTTGACCCGTTTTAAACTTAAAACGAATATTTCCGTTGTAAATGAAAATTTGTGTACTAATATAGGGATGAATACACAAACGTGAAACCTACTCACAAATCACCATGGTCCTTTCTATGGCAAGACGACATTGTGTGCTTTTCATTATGTGTTTCCACTTTCCCGTCATTTTCATGCGTAAACTATGAGCTTTTTTCCTTTGGTCATCTCATGCATTTTATCTGTCTCCTTGTTGGTTTATTTTAGTGCAATATATATACACCACAAATTTAGGCTTTGTTGGGTAAATAACATATTGATCAAATTTTAGCATATTTTAGAGATTTATCGTGTTTGACTTACCAATATAATATTTAGAGTGTTTTGTTAATAACATATTGAAATAGTATATTGGGGTCTAATATGCTATTTTATAATATGCTTCTCCTACCAGCATATTGGATTAATATATTAAAAAGAAAAAAAATGTTTTATTCACCTCTGAATAAAATACTAACATTCCTTTTATATATTTAATAAATAATTTTTCATGTCCTTATATGTCATTTTATAAAAAATTTTGACCATCTGTTAATTTAAACTGTCAATTACCAAACACCTTTAAAATAATTCTGCTAAATAAATCTGTTAGTCAAATCCGCTAAATCATTCTGCTAGTCAAATCTGCTTTTGAAATCTGATTCTACCAATTAATCAAGGGTCTTACTCTATTCAACCTCGTCACTTTTATTTTGTGAGTATTCCTTTAAAAATACGACTGATAAAAAATAAAAACAATAATAAAATAAAGGTTTTTTAACGTAAGGGCACACATTAATAAATTGGATATGCAAAGATTTATTAGATATTTTCACTAATTATGGTAAAACTAAATTTATACTTGAATTTATCCTGAAAATATCTTACGAATCTTTCCATATTCATAGTTAGAAAAATCGATAAAATAAAGCTTCAAATTCCATTATAGTACAAAATGACCACATGTCCACATATGTGAGTTCTAGAGGTGTTAACAAGTCTAGCCGACCTCGAATTTGGCCTTGCTTGGTTTGTGTAGAAGAACTAAAACTCGATCTAGATTTAAAGTCGATTTTGAGCTTATCCAAGCTAATAAAATATGTGTTTGATATCAGGCATTCAAGCCTGTGACTTTTAATGCGAACTCGAGCACAAATCAAGCATATATATAATGATTATTTTTTTGATTTTTTGTCTTTCGATATTTTCAACAATAATACTCGAAAATTAAATGTAAATATTTGACAGATCGCTGAGACATTTAATATATGTGATACAAAGATAAAATCATGATAAAACATTTTTATAAAATATGAACAATATCTTATATAATTAAACACACTAGTTCGAAGTACGTGCTCCCATTTATTAACCATTTTCTTTCCTATTTCCTTTCAGTTTTTTTCTTTTTTTTCCGATTGATTTATGTGGTCTAAATTCAAGTCGAGTAGTATGTTTTGTGTAACCCAAGTTCAGTTTTTTATTTTTTGTACGAAAAGAAAATGGGAAAAAGTGATAAATATGAGAGAATAGTATTTAGTAATTAAAGGTAATCAAATAAAGGTGTGCTCGAGTTAATTCGAACATGTTCTAATATTTGAGCTTGAATAAAGACTAGTTGCCGAAAATTGAAAATTAGTTAAGCGGACTTGACTCATCTAGACCCAAAACCGTAGAATAATCTTATATATAAAAGCAACAACCACAATGCTTAGGTGTCGCACCGTGGTTGAAAGTTGATTTCTTATTTTATTTTTAAAAGATGGTCCACAATGTTCTACCCTCTCTTTTATTTCCATCTCCAACAATAAATCTGACAAATAAAATTACTCATATATGTTTATTGCATATTAAATAACTAGATTAAAAAATCATTAATAACTTCTATAGTTAAATTAATTATGGTATAAATAGGAAAATTATTCAACAATCTTTTTAAAACATACAGAAAAATAAGTCAAATAAAGAGAAAACGTATATTGTTATAAAAAAAAAATTAGATAGGATAACCATTAACATGAAAAATATTCACATATGACATTAAAATTAAATAAGTCACTATATCTATGGTGTTCAATTGCTCATGGATATGATTCACATAAGATGAACTCTGTATGAAATATATAAATAACTAAAATCGATGGATAAATTTAATTAAATTGAAAAAAATCAGACATACTTTGATAAAAAGTAAAAAACATAATAATATTGAAACACGAAAATATGGACAAAAAAATATTCATATGCATAAATTTTTTTTATTGAAATCTGAAAAAATACGACAAAAAACTTACTCCGTATGAAGGATTGCAACGTCTTGAAATGACGAGTGTAACAAATTAGGTGAGACGAAAATCAAATGAGAAGACCGCAAGATGGACGGAACAAAATACAGAGTAGTACGTTAGGGAAAGGTAGTTAGATTTAGGGTGAGAGATGAGACAACACAAAATTGTATGCGTGGCTATGGTGGGTTGGTATATGGGCGATTAATAGCATGTCCTTGAACTTTGTCTGTTTTGGGTAAACTCTCTCAAAGTAAGTCTAAGTTTCGACCCTTTGTCTCACAAAAATTACCATAATTTCAAATGGTTTTACGAGTTATGATTTTATATATTTTCTTATATTATCATTTATTTACTTCAATTAAATATGTTAAGAAAAAAATTTAAATATATGCGACAAATAAGTCTATATTTATTAAAAATTTAAAGTACGTTTTTCCAAATTCGCGGATCTGTGTAAATTGGAACAATCATAAAAAAAATTTGCACGGGATTGTCTCCCATTGAAATAACTGAAAAAACCACACGCGATAATTTAAGCATTCTGGTGCAATTTGCAAGGTTTTGTTTTACGCATGTTTACGTATTATAGTTCTAATACACGAGCACATAGCCCCGTATTTCAATTTCACTCATACACGTATAGTATGTGTAAATTTCATATTTCAAATTCACAATGTGATTGTTTACACGGGTTCAGATTACAAATTCTTGATCAATCATGTGTTTTACGCAATAAGTTTAATACATAAGTCCTAATTAACGCCAACATGTGAAAACAATCATGTGCATTTTATAGGGCACTATTAATACACGAGCGCTAATTAACATTCAATACCTTTAAAACAACTACACGGGTTTATATTGTCTTATGTTGGCATTTTTGTAATTCACATAGAATAATGTCTTCCATTTAAATTTTCTTAATATCTTACTATGTCAGTTTTTATATACGGTCAGCTCTATGTAGCCATTTCGAGAGTCACAAGCAAAAAGGGACTAAAGATTCTTATTTGCAATGATGAAAAACGCACATCCAATTACGAGAAATTATAGTACAATTGTAATTATGATTATACAGTACATTATTATTGCTCATTGTGTTGTTTTTCTTCTTTTTAAATTTTTTTACTTTTATGTTATGCTATAATATATGACTAAAAGCAACCGTTTTTTTGTTACCCTATTTTAAAATCATCTCCATATATTGTATCACACTAACTTGGTAAACTATGACCTTATTTAAAAAAGTAACTTATTTTAACGATATTTTTTTTACAATATTTTAAAATACAAGCCCGTACAATTTGCACGGGCATAACTCATAAGACTAGTAGAGGCAATAGAAAGTATTACTTCATCCATTTCAATCAATTCCATACATTTCAGTTTTTGGTAGGGGTGTTCATAATAAACCGAACCGCAATAACTGAACCGAAAAACCGAAAAACCGTACATTTTTAAGGTTCGATTAACCGAATCGTTTTGACAAAGCGGTTCGGTGAACCGAACCGTTAAATTTATCATTGACAAGGTTCGGTTGAGGTTCGCAATTTTAGAAAAGAGGTTAACCGTGAACCGAACCGTTCACAAAAAAGAAAGCAAAAAATTAAAACATTATATAAAAAATTGTTTTTTTGTTTAATTAAAAAGTGTTTCCACATTTAAAAATAGTTAAAATGATTAATTTTAAAGTTTCACTAATGAACTTAATTGTTAAGTATAATTAAATATTAAAAATTTAATTAAATTACTAGATAAAATTCTCGAAAAATTAAAGAAAAAATATATTTAGGGTTAACCGATAACCGAACCGCAAATAACCGTTTAAAGTGGTTAACCGAACCGCAAATAACCGTTAGGAAAGGTGCGGTTTAGGTTCGGTGTTTTGCCAAACCGAACCGTGCGCAAACCGAATTAAATATGCGGTTCGGTGCACCGAACCGCGAATGAACACCCCTAGTTTTTGGGCGTTATTTATAAGTGGAGTAAATTTTCGACATAACTTCTACTAATATATAACATAAAAGATAGTCACGTGAGATCTCGTTTAAATTGTTTACCGAGTACCTTATAAATATCAAAGTTTTATATTTTTTATCAATATGTAATTAAAGATATTAACAAAAGAAAATAGATATTGACAAATATAAATAAAACAAATGTATATAATAGATGGGAATGAAGCGAGTAATAAGAGAGCCATTATAGAAGGTAGACTCGTAATTTGGTATGAATGGAGTGGTGTAGGAGAGAGGACGGAGTTGGGGCAAGACAGTCACGAGTATTGGCACCACGCCTTCCCATAATCCATGCATAACAAGACAACCTAGATTACTCGGACTCTTTTAATTTTCTCGCGTATCTGTATTCGATACTCGACACTTGAATAAGGGTATGACACGTGAACACATCAATTTAGACTAAAATGTGCATATTTTTCAATAAAATAATTAAGTTTGATACTTGGACACGTACCTGTATCGGGTACTTTTAAACGAGTCTGATTAAGATATACTCCTAATACAACATGTCCCACTTCATTACTTCGTACCATTTAGGCATTTACATCCACCTTTGACTCTTCATACACTTGTTATTCCCTTCCTGCGTACCACTTTGATTTTTGTTGAATTCTTAACACTCTTATTTGACCAATACAAATGTCAAGTGCACCACGGAATCTACTCATCTTCTATGGGCATAATTGACCATAGTCCATAAATATCTTTTAGACTTGACCCGTTTAATTTATCAATAAATCGAGTTATCCGCATTTTTCAAAATTTATTATAAGGGTTTAATTTGCTGATGGCTACAGAGATGTCGTTAATCATTATCCATATTAAAGATACGGAAAACCCCATTGGTGATCTCATAACGTTTATGTACCAAAAAAATTGAGCTTTTGAAGAGAGCACTCGACGAAATTTGTACTAATACCGCATCCCTAAGCTACTCATTGAGATTTATGTCTTTATTCGTTAGCTACCACTTCCACACGACGGTCAAGTTGTACTAAGTATTGATGGAACTTCAAAGAGCAATCAAAGGCCAATCCAAGACCTGCCGATAATTGAGAATTTTTTCTTGACGAAACATGTAATTTTGTTTCTGCTTATGACTTCTCTTGCTTGTGCAATTCTTACTTCGATGACAGTTGAATTACTTGCGCTAGCCTCCGATTTAGAGCAAGCTAGGTTGCTCGGTCTCGTCAAGCTTCTTATCCATGGATAAATATATCATATATTAGTTTGGTTTAGGATGAACAACTTGTTAGTATTAATCTCCGTCGCTGTTAAACATTGCAAAGATCGTATTAAAGCAGTGGTTGGGTGTTCAAGATTAAACATGCTTATATGTAAGATATCGTACATCTAATACAAATTTAATTGAGCTTATATGCACTTTTTTTCGAGCTTTTAACAATTTTTTCTTGCACTATAATTTTTTAGTGTTAAAATTATAATCGTTGGATTTTATATATATGTATTACTTTTGAGTTTCAATATAATGTTTTGATTTACAACTTTTTATAAAAACGTTCAGATTTTTTTCAATAAAGTTCGTAAAATGTAAGCATAAGCTCAAATTATTTGTTATAAGGCTCAAAATCAATACTACCAGATGTATACATCTGGTCGTATATTCCTCTTGAATCGGGGTGTTGGCTCCTCTACTACAATTATCAACTTTGATTATCCACTTTCAAATCTTTGTACAATTCGTAAAGAAGATGTATTTGAGGTGGTTATTATATTTCACGTGTAATAGTTAATTGTTCTGTTATTATTTTGGTTTTGTTTAACCCTTTAGATAAAGTACCAAAAACAAGAGTATTTTAAATTTTCAATCTTTATTTCTTAATATTCTTTATCATCAACTAAACAAAATATTTGCAAAACGATTGTGTGCTTACTTACTTCTCTAACTTAAAGATTACAAGATAAGATGATTAGTCAATTAATGACATGGGACAAATGAGAAACGATTAGATAAATGGAAATTATTGAAACTTAAAAGCAGGATGCAACAATTAACAAATGAGAAAACTACAAATGTGGGATTGTGGGTCATGAAATAATAGACCTAAATCATTATTTCACTAACAAAAGATAATATTTTGCTATAAATTAGTAACGGGGACAAAATTTAAAGGATGAAAATGTCAAAAAAATAAACTCAAATTTTCAAAATTCACAATTTTTAACGGACTCCTGTTAAGTGCTTAACACCCTCGCACCACAATACCCTAAACAATTACTTCATCGAAATGTTGAATAACAATCACCAAATTGGGCACTTATAAAAGCACTAATGTCTCTTTCTCGGCACAAATTTTCATCGAACACGGATAAATTTCGTCTTTTTAAAAAGACGGGTCAAAATATCACCATTTTAAAAACAAATTTGATCATATAAACAAATAACCTATTAACCTAAAAATTTATACTGATTACACGTTAAAATGGTAACATTTGACTCGGTACTTCCTCAGTATTTGAAATTGCAAAGAGTTTGGAAAACAAGTCATATCCATGATGATAAATCAAATTCTTGTTTCAGACCGTCACTTTTGGTCTGAAATAATAAGACGGGATTTTGTAACCATTTTATAGCCAAATGTAACCACGATAGTATGGTCAATGTTACAACTTAGGATAACTTGTTTGTAAATAATGGTTACATTTGGCTATAAAATGGTTACAAAATCCCGTCTTATTATTTCAAACCAAAATGGTGATCTGAATCCAAACCCACTGTGATGATAATTACATGTAACCTAACCTACTCCATCACCCCCAAGCCGACGTCAACACATCAAAACTTATTTTGATTATTAGAGCTTAAATACATGTTATTGATTGTGGATAAAATATTAAGTGTCCATGTCCCAAATGACAAAACATAGATATATAGTTTATAATTGGAGTTATTTTTCAAAATAGGCGATTTTTAACAATTAATTAACGAAATGGGTCACTTTTCAAATTTATTACCGAAAATGGGTCCACGTAGGATTGGATTTCCCGAAGCTGTGGTCAGAGTCAAGTCGCCTACCCCCATAGCGTCTTGACCTTTAACAACACCAACCCAAATTGAACGAAAATAAAAAAGAAAAACAAATAAGAGGAAAGTCGCCCAGCTGGATAGCGGTTTGACCTTTAACAACACAAGCCAAAATTAAAAAAAAAAGAAAAAAACAAAAAAAAGGAAAGTCGCTGTGCAGGACAGCGTTTTGCCATGAATTAACTAATTTGACCTTCAACAACCAAGTTTCCAAAATTTTGACTTGACCATGGACTGATTTTAGGTCGAGTCGCTCCCCACAAAGCGACTTTATCCTGCACTGAATTTCAGCTTCGGATTTTCACAACTATACACTCCGCATTTGGTCGTCGTCCGGGTAAGCGACTTGAATACAATCCTAGCTTCGGTGATGACGTGAACCCATTTTCGGTAATAAATTTGAAAAGTAACCTATTTCGTTAATTAATTGTTGAAAATCGCCTATTTCGAAAAATAACTCTTATAATTGTGATATTTTCTTGATTTTTAGATGAAATGTCCTAAACAACTTCTTATTAAATTAAAGCCATCAAGGTATATATGGTGTTAATCTTTGTAAAAATACACTCTTTGGTAAAATATTATTCATACCCTTACTCAAGTTACTCCGTACTTAATACTCTATTTGTCCCAATCAATTTTTACTTACAAATTTTATGATACTTTTATACGTCTGATTGTATAATTTTTTTTTGGATTGATTATATATTCTCGAAAAAAGTTAAAAGTATGTCTATCCATCTATCCATCAGTAAAAAGAAATCAGTTCGTCTTCGGTCTGAAACAATAAGACTTCTTACAAGGCTAAAGTACATGGTTAGTGGGCCACCCCAATGTGCTTTCCCACCCACTCCCTAAATGGGTTTTTTGTGAGATAAAACGATACCCGTTTCATTATTTTAGACGGATTTGACGGTCTGAAATAAGAATCGTTGAAAAGAAATATCTAAAACGACGGAGTATTCATTTTATTACTCAACAAGACGTAAACAATTGATTTTCATGCATATGAACATTATTCCACCATTGTTATGCTTAACAAAACAAAAAAATAATTAAAAATAACAATAATACATCTCATAAATGTCATAATAAATCACTTACCTCAAACTTTTTACCATAAGACGGTTTTTAAATAAAACTAAAAAATAATATAATTACTTATAAACTTTTTTTTTTTTAAAGTAATTACTAAAAAAAAAAAAAAAAAAAACTTAAATATTTAAAATACATTTAAAATATAATATAATTACTTTTAATTAACCCAAATTACTCCCTCCCAAATCCCAATCATAGCCCGCCAGATGGAGGAGATACATTCTGAACAACCTTCCCATCTCCTGAACTCCTCCCATCACCAACCACTCCCACCGCCGTCGCCCCCGCCGTCATTCCCGAAAAAGGCGGTGGTGCTGCGGCGTAATAGAACTGCCTTCCAGTCACATTATCATACCCCACTTGCGCATAACTAACTGCACTCTCTCCCGGCCTCACCTGCGCCGCCGCATTAGCTACCGGCATCGCCGGCGGCATACTGTATACCGCCTGCATCCCTTGTACATGGTAATATCCTTGGTTCGCCTGCACTTGACCGCCGATCGTCGGTGGCTGCATCATCGCCGGTGGTTGGTACACATTTGCCTGCGGCGGCGCGTGCATCATGTACACCTGTTGTTGTAGAAACTGTTGTTGCTGTTGCTGTTGCTGCTGTTGTTGTTGCTGCTGCCAGTACGCCGCCGGAATATTCGGCGGCTGATTTTCGTCAACTGTCGGTGAGTATACGGATGACGGTTGTTGCTGATGATGTAGGTGGTGAAATTCTTGAGCCGATATCTGAACCCGGTTCATCTCGTTAACCAACTCCGGTTCAGCATGAACCGGAATCGGACTGGGAACTTGAACAGGTACCGGAATAGGCACTTTGTTATCCAAACCGAATAAGAAATCAACGTTGTTATGAACCGGCACCGGCGGAGGAGGAGACGCAGTCATCGGAGGTTCCAAAACGACATCGTTTTGAGCCAAATAATTGACTTGTTGTTGTTGTTGCGGTTCCTGATAATGATGCTGATTAATAGGAGTAGCAGCAAATGCATCAACAAATTTAGGAGTCCGATCCGGTTCATTATCCGGTCCAAGTTTCCCCGGTTCAGAAGAAATAGAACTAAAGCCACTACCAAAACCCCGGTCAGAAAACAAGAATAACCGCAACCTAGCCGGCTTAGAAGAAGCCTTACACAAGCGATCATACTCATGCATCATATGATCAAGATCATCATCATTGGTAACAGAAATAAGCGCATCAAGGTCTTCACCAGGTAGCTGATACTTAAACGTGACAACAGCAGTAACACCGCCACCAGATTGTTGCTGCCCATCCGACAAGGAGGTAATAAGAGAGGCGAGTTTAGACAAGAGAGCCGAGAATTTAACATTCCGGTCAACAGCGAGGATTTTAGTATCGCCGCCGACGTAAGAGAGGAGATTATCGAAGGAGCGAGGCTGGATTTTGCCATTGTAGCTAACCATGAATTTAACTCTGTTTTGGTGGGGTTGGGGTTGGGGTTGAGGTTGTTGGTCGTCCCAGGAAGGAGGAGGGTTTTCGAAGTCGGGTTCGCGAGAGTGGGGGGATGAGTCGCCGGAGTCTGGGTATGAGAATGAAGGGTAATTCTCCATTTTTGTGAAGGGGGAGTAAGTGTGTGGAGTATTTATTGGTTGAGGGAGAGGGAGATGGAGAAGGAAAGGGGAATAGTTGTTAGGGGAGTAGAGGAGACATGGTTAGAGAGAATGATGTGTGTGTGTGGAGGTGGATGGATGGATGGATGGATGGATGGATGGATGGATGTATACTGAAGAAGGGAGAAGTGAGGTTATATATCTGTGATGTGTGATTGGGGGTAGTGGCGAGTGGGTTGTGTTTCTCTCATTAGAGTAACATTACTCGTAAGACTCCCCAAAGTCTTAAGACTCTGCCACGTTAGATTTCCACTAACTTTTATTATTTTTTTATTGTTCAGACTCATTTCAGACTCACCCAAAACTTTATACATTATCCGTCAGACTCACCTCAAACTCTACTTTTCCATTTTACTTTTTCATTTCACATACTTATTAAATTACTTCTAGTGGGGTCAAGACCCACCAAAGTCTTAAGGAGAGTCTTGGATTTTTAAGACTCGACTTAAGACTTTCTCAAAACCCGGGTAGATTATTGGTAAAATTGAGGGAGTCTTGTCTTAAGACTTATGAAAGTCTTGTCTCAAGACCCTCAATAATGTTACCCTTATTGTTTTTCGGAGGATTATGCTAATACACAAATTCTCATTTGCGACGGGTATATCCGTCGCAAACTTGCGACGGGTATTATTTTATCTCACAAAATATCCACGTTTTCTCTCTCCCATGTGGTCCCCTTTCTCCACTAACTCATTTTCTATCCATTTTATCTCACAAAATATCCGTCATAAATGGTGACCCGTCACAAACAAGACTTACTAATGCTAATATGGTTCATCCTTGATATTTGTGGAGTTAGTTGGGGTGAGGACACGGATACGATACGGACACGGATACGGACACGGACACGGACACGGGACACGGCTTTCCATAAAATTTAGGACACGGGACACGATATTTAAATATAATAAAATATATATTTTATGATTATAAATAACGTATAATTTTATTTTTATCATGTATTTGAAGCTAAATCTAAACAAGTAAAGGTACAATTCGACCTTTACCCTAACCAATTCTCATTTTCCACCCAAACTCATCTTCTAATCAATCTTTTTTAAAATTTTATTGCTCGCCTAAACTATAATATGTTTAGTCATGTGTCCAACGAGTATCGGGTGTCCGAGAGTCGGATGTTTAGCCCAAAAATTCGCTATTACCACGATTGGGCCCAAAGACGAGTAAAAGCAGATATAGCCCATTGCAAAGCAGATCATATATGGGAAAGGAGCCGTTGAAAGGAGAAGAAAGGGTCAAAACCCTAGAAGCATATTCTCCACAAACCATTCCTATATTCCCGGAGCAGCCCAAGACCAGAGCAGAATCAGTTAGCCAGAATCCCAAAAGCTATAAAAGGAAGCTAGGGCATTTTATTATCTCAGTTCATACGTGGTAAAACCTAATACTCACGCAAGCACTTGTAATCCATCTCAACAGTAAAATAGCCTCGAGCATAGTGAAATATTGGTGGGATTTCGTTCCCCCCGCGGTTGTTTCCCTCATTGGGTTTTTCCGCGTCACCAAAAATCTCTTGTGTCATTGTTTCGTTTCGTTAATTTTCGTATACGTTTTCTGCATTAATCTTTATATTGGTTGGCACTTTGACCTAAATCACAGTAATTCGACTCGGTAGAAATTTTACCAAAACAATTTGGCGCCCACTGTGGGGCCTACTGCGCATTCCAATATTTAAAATCGTTATCTCGTCACAACAAGCATGTCTGGGACCAAAGCCAACCCTTCCAGTTCTCAGAGCATGCCAGTCCAGTCCAGTGGGACCAGCCCTACTGTGTTCGTTGGTCTCGCAGGACCATCCCTGGTCGTAAGTCAGACCACAGCCTCCAAGGTTGTGGTTCCATCTAGCAAACCTCCTCAGGTTCCCAGATCACCCCCTGTGTCTGCTTCCCCAAGGCAGAGCAGAGAGAGTAGTCCCAGCAGGAGCGGAGAAGCCCAGATGCTCGGAGCAGGCCAGCAGCCGCAGGTTCCCCGTACCGATCCGATGCAGATGGTGGTCTAGGGAATGAGTGCTCTGTAGGAAGCCATAGAGGGCCTGAAGAAGGACAATCTGGACCTGAGAGAGCAGATCGCCGCAGTCACACGTCCAGAGCAGCCGTTCAGAATGTTGCAGCCAGGGCCTGGGCAGACCTTCAACCCCTTCCGGAGAGCAGGGTTGAACCGGTCAATTCCCCAGGAGATCGTCATCGGGCTGGATCTAGGTGTCACCACCCCGAGCAGTGGCCCAGAGATACTGGATCTGGACTCGTCCGTGTTTGGAGCACCGCAGTCCAGACCAGTTCAGCCTGCAGGTAATCCTACACCTTGTTTTCCTCCTGGGACTGATCCTTTGATTTTTTCAGGTACCCCTCCACAGCCCACCATCGGACGAATGCCAAAGATCTCATTAGGAGCAGCGCCCGTGAACCAGTCCAGCACCGGAGGATGGCAGGCGGAGCACCAGCACAGTCAGCAGTTGGTTGGCATCCAGGGCCAGGCTTCAGTTCATCCGTGGCAGCCAATCAACCAGCCTCAGGTCCTTGGGGAGGAGCCCCTCCAGGCTTCTTCCCTCCACCAATCAATCCAACCTCGGGTCCCTGGGGAGGAGCCCCTCCAGGCTTCTTCCCTCCGCCAGTCAATCCATTCCCTGGAGTAGGCAGTCTCTCAGACCAGCGCTACCAGGAGTTGAAAGACATGATCACCAAGATACCTGGTATGCCAAGGCCAATGGAGAAAGCTTCCCAGGACAGCTATGCAGATTCACCATTCATCGACAACATTGCCTTGATCAATGTGCCCAAGGGATTTGTGCCACCAACCATGACACTATATGATGGTACGGCCAACCCCCTGGACCACATAAATCAGTATAAGCAGAAAATGATGGTGGTAACCGCAACCGGAGCACTTAAGGAGGCTTGCATGTGCAAAGGATTTGGGTCAACCCTATCCGGAACAGCCCTGCACTGGTTTGTGGGATTGCCCAATCGCAGCATCTCCTCCTTTGCAGATCTGGTTAATGCCTTTAATCAGCAGTTTGCTAGCAGCATGAAACCAGAGAAGCAGACCAGCGATCTATACAGAATTGTTCAAGGATTCGAGGAAACCACTCGAGATTACCTCACCAGGTTCAACAAGGAAAAGGTTGCCATCCCGCATTGTGATGTACCCACTGCCATTGAAGTCTTCCGCAGGGGGTTACATCACGATTCAGACCTGTACAAGCAATTGACAATGCACCCATGCACTGCCTTTGCTGACGTACAGGCCCAGGCAGTTGCAGTCATGAGGCTGGAAGAAGACGCTGCCTCCAGAAGAAGTACATATGACACAGAACCTGTGTCTAGGAAAGCACCAGTAGAAAAGAGGGGCAAGAGACCAAAGCCCTATAGCAAGCCAGTAAGCAAAGTGTCCGAGAGCACTGGTGGTAAAAGCGATGCAGATCCACCGCCGAAAGTCAGTGAGTATGGCTTTACCACCGGGATGGCTGGCCTGCTGAAAGCCCTAAAGGATCTCAAGGGAGTCAGGTGGCCAAAGAAGAAAGAGGAACGACCCAATGACCGCCGTGATGCTAGCAAAAGATGTGAATTTCATGATGACATAGGTCATACCACCGATGAATGCTACACCCTCAGGAAGGAAGTTCGATTCCAGTATGACCGAGGCAACCTAGACCATCTGCTCCCAGAGAAATCCACCAGAGTCAATGCAGCCAGCCAGGTGCAGCCTTCACCAGCTCCTCCTTGCAACAGAATTGTGAATGTCATCACTGGAGGATCAGAGCTGTGTGGGCTCACCTACTCAGCGGCCAAGAGGCGTGTAACTGCAGCTAAGGGAGACAAGCCAGAATCATCGTGCAGAATAGCAAGGCAGGATCTCCCAGCAGTGACCTTTGACGAGACAGACGCACATGCAGTACCAGAGCAGCACCATGATGCCCTGATTATCACACTGAACATTGGTAATTGTGAAGTCAGGAAAGTCATGGTAGACACAGGCAGCTTCGTCAACCTGCTGATGCTGGATGCACTAAAGAGCATGGGGTTTGACGAGAAGGACCTGACCAAGAAAGCTATACCCCTGGTCGGGTTCAGCGGGGAAACAGCGCACACCCTGGGGGAAATCACCATCCCCATCTACGCCGGAGGGCTGAACAAACAGGTAACATACTTAGTTATATATTGATGGTCCATCTACTTACAATGTTATTCTTGGCAGGCCCTGGATCCACGAAATGCGAGCAATCCCGTCAACGTATCAACAGTGCCTGAAATTTCCTACACCGTGGGGAGTCCAGGAGATACGGGGAGATCAGGAGGAGGCCAAGGATTGTTACAAAGTAGATCTCAAAAGGACCACCAGACCATCAGCTGCCAGAGCATAGCAACTACAGCAACTGCACATCCAGGGGGAGTACATCGAGCCCCAGCAGGCAGAAATCGATGAGGTCCACCTGGATGAGCAGCACCCAGAAAGGACCGTGTTCGTAGGCTCAGAGTGCTCTGGAGATCTACGACAGGAGCTCCTACAGTTGCTCAGAAAGAATGTGGACTGCTTCGCCTGGTCCCACAAAGATATGATTGGCATAGACCCAGATATCATAACACATAAGCTCAGCATAGATCCAGGATTCCGACCAGTGCAGCAGAGGCGCAAGAAATTTGCAGCAGAAAGACATCAGATCATAAACCAGGAGGTGGATAACCTTTTGGAGGCAGGAAAGATCAGGGAAGTCAGGTACCCAGAGTGGCTATCTAATGTAGTGGTGGTACCAAAAAAGAATGGCAAGTGGAGGGTCTGCGTGGATTTCACAGACCTGAATAAGGCCTGCCCCAAGGACCCATTCCCTTTGCCACACATAGATGTTATGGTAGACGCCACTGCAGGCCACGAAATGTTGACTTCCCTAGATGCCTGGAGCGGGTACAACCAGATCAAAATGGACCCGGCAGACCAGGAGAAGACAGCATTCAGGTCCGAAAGAGGCGTTTACTGCTACAACGTAATGCCCTTCGGCCTTAAGAATGCTGGCTCTACATATCAGCGGCTTGTCAATATGATGTTCAAAGACCAGATAGGACGCAACATGTAAGTATATATAGACGATATGGTGGTCAAGTCCAAACAATCGGTGGACCACACCCAGCACCTGGAAGAAACATTCAAAACCCCCCGGAAGTACAAGATGAAGCTGAATCCAGCTAAGTGTACCTTTGGAGTTTCCAGTGGGAAATTCCTGGGATATATGGTAACACAGAGGGGGATAGAAGCCAGCACAGAACAGATCAAAGCAGTTCTGCAGCTGGAATCACCCCAGAAGCCAAAGGATGTGCAGCGCCTGACGGGAAGAGTAGCAGCCCTGAGCAGGTTTATCTCCAGATCCTCAGACCGGTGTAGATTATTCTATGATATTCTTAGAAAAAGCCAGAAGTTTGATTGGACACCAGAGCACGAAAAAGCATTCCAGGAACTAAAGCAGTACCTAAGCAGCCCACCCCTGCTATCCAAGCCAGAGCAGGGGGAGGTCCTGCTCCTGTACCTATCAGTAACCGAAGCAGCGGTAAGTGCAGTTCTGGTCCGACAGCACGAAGGGGCCCAGCACCCGGTGTACTACGTCAGCAAATCATTACTGCCAGCAGAAGCAAGGTATACCTCACTTGAGAAACTAGTATTGGCATTGGTCACAGCATCCTATAAGCTGCGTCCGTACTTTGAGTCTCATACCATCTCAGTGGTTACCAATCACCCACTCAAGACGGTTATGAGAAAGCCAGAATTATCAGGACGAATGGCTAAGTGGTCTGTGCACATCAGTGGCTATGATCTCCAGTTTGAACCACGCACAGCCATAAAGTCACAAGCCCTTGCAGACTTTGTCTCCGACTTCAGCCCAACACTCCAGATCCAAGCAGAGCAGGAAATCCTGCACCTACACCAGGGTGCCAAGCCAGGCACCTGGGAGTTGCGGGTAGATGGAGCCTCAAACGCCAGAGGATCTGGAGTTGGGTTGATACTCCGATCACCAGAAGGAGATTTAATCACCCAAGCAGTCCGATGTGAGTTCAAGGCCACAAATAATGTGGCAGAGTATGAAGCTCTGATCCTGGGACTGCACCTAGCCCTGGACATGGGAATTGACCATGTCAATGTATACAGTGATTCACAACTAATTGTGAACCATGTCAATGGAACATATGAAGCAAGAGACCCCACAATGGTGGCCTACTTGTGTGTAGCAAAGGAGTTAATCAGCAGATTCGTGGAATTCTGCATCCAGCAAGTACCTAGAGAACAGAACGCAGAAGCAGATGCACTGGCAACCCTAGGCTCAACCTTCAAACCAGCCGACGTAGCCAGTATTCCAATCACCCATGTCCTCAAACCAGCCATTCCTGGACCAGATTCGGACCAGGAGGAGCTACCCATCTGTAGCAACAACCCAGATCAGGAGTCGGAGCAGGACTGGCGAAAACCATACCTAGACTGGTTGAAATATGATATCCAGCCCAGTAGTAAGAAGGAGGCACGCAGTTTCAGGATGAAGGCTTCCAGGTTCTTACTAATCGATGGTATTCTATTCCGGAAATCATTAGCAGGACCATACCTGCGCTGCCTGGACTAGACCGAAGCACAGACAGTCTTGCACGACCTCCACAGCGGAGACTGTGGAAATCATGCAGGGGGAAGAAGCCTATCCAATAGGGCCCTCAGAATGGGGTACTTCTGGCCCACAATGCGCAAGGATGCGAAGGAGTATGCAAGGAAATGTGATGCCTGTCAAAGGCACGCATCCGTCAGCCATTAACCAGCAGAACCCCTGCACCCGGTTATATCCCCATGGCCTTTTATGAAGTGGGGGATGGACATTGTGGGACCTCTCCCAGAGCACCAGGAAACAAAATGTACATGCTGGCCATGACAGATTACTTCTCTAAATGGATCGAAACAGAATCATTCACCCAGACCACCGAAGCTCAGGTCATCTCTTTCATTAAGCGTAATATATTCACCAGATTTGGCATACCCTCAGAAATAATATGTGATAACGGTTCCCAATTCATTGGGAAGAAAACCGAGGCTTTCTGCGCTGGGTGGAACGTATCACTCCAGAAGTCTACCCCCAGAAATCCCCAGTCCAACGGACAAGCTGAGTCCAGTAATAAGATCATTATTGAGAATATGAAAAAGAAATTACAAGAAATGGGAGGGAAATGGGCAGAGGAGCTCCCTCTGGTCCTGTGGGATGACAGAACTACTCCGAAAGTAGCAACAGGTCAGACCCCCTTCAGCCTTATCTTCGGAGCAGAAGCAGTAATTCCTTCTGAAGTCAAAATCCCAACCCACATATACGGGAGTATAACTGAGGACCAAAACCAAGTAGAAATGACGAGAAGCCTAGACACTGTTGCTGAACTCAGGACTAGTGCATACGTCAGAATGGCCTCATACAAACAGATGGTGGCTCGAAGCTACAACAAAAATGTCAGGATCAGAACCCTGCAAGTAGGAGATCTGGTCCTGAGAAAGGTGTTCCAGAACACCAAAAACCGACAAGCTGGAAAGTTTGCCTACAACTGGGAGGGCCAATACCAAGTTGAGAGCATAGTTGGTAATGGGGCCTACAGGCTAATGACAATGGAAGGGGAAATGATACCCAGATCATGGAATATACTTCACCTGAAAAAGTATATCATCTAAAGGTGCCTCCACCAGATCAGAGCAGCTCCCTTAGACTCAGGTTCTACTCTGTATAAAGTTTACTCTGGTTCAGCTTAAAATCTTGTCTTTATATTTTTGTCTATAAATTTAAGTTTAGAATGATATCTTGCCTTTATATTTTTTACCTAAGTTAAGTAATCTAGGCCTTATAATTTCAAACCTTAAATGTATTTTCAATTTTCGAGTCTTAAAAAAAAAAAAAAAAAAAAAAAAAAAAAAAAAAAAAATTCATCATTTTTCTGGACCAGAATTTACTTATCCTAGTGGACTGACCTAAAGACGAAATCTGCATTGATCGCAGGAGAACCTAAGTCAAGCCTGACACCCCAGTATAGGGATGGGTATACAAAACACTAGGCCAGCACACCAAAACAACGATGGCCAAAATACAAACGAAACATGCATGTCAAAAGAAAAACGCCAGAAAGACGGCAGAAAATCAACAGATAAAAAGCAAAACCCCATACAACGGGGAGTCATACGATTAAACGGCTGCCCAAGGCAGCCTCAAAATAGAATTGTTTTTACTGGTCCACCCGGACCAGCAGCAAAAACTACAACAGTTAAGCCCACGCAGGGGCATCCAAAAGTTCAAAACAAAATATTAACGCCCATATCAGGGCTCAGCAGATAAATTTTTAACAAAACCTACTCATCTGGAGTAGGCACAGCAGCAACAACGTCAGCATTGGTGGGGTCAGAGGTCACCTCCCCTTCAACATCCTGGGACCCCACCTCGCCTTCTTCCTCTTCATCGTCAGAGATCAGGTCCATGTTTAACCCCTCGGGAAAATCAGAAGCGAAGGCCTTCTCCAAGGCAGCTAAGTCCCAGGTGGTATGGTTACCCTCCTGGAACTCCCGGACACACTTTACCCGGGTCTCAGCAGCAGTATAAGCAACAGCTTCAATTAACGTCCTCTGCAGACCAGCCTTCTTTTGCTCCAGGGCCTCCACCTTCAGCACCAGGTCCGCCTCTGAAGTCAAGGCCCTCTCCAGCTTAGAGTGAGCCGTGGTTAGCTGGTTCTGAGAAGCCTCCTCCTGAGCTTTGAGCATCTCCTGACCCTTAGCCACATCCTGGCGAGAACGCTCAACAGCCTGCCGCAAACTTTCCCTCAAGGTCTCCTCCAAGCTCAAATTTTCCGATAACTCCCGCTCCTTCTTTGTCAGGGCCTCCTGCATCCTCTCCACCTCCTGTCTCCTCCTCAGAACCTCAGATTGAGCCGTCTTCGAACAATGAAGTTCAGCCAGCAAGGCCTCATTCTGTCGTTTAGCACAAAGCGACAGCTCCAGAACCTGGAAATCCAGATCAGATCAGGAAAGATAAAAAGAGAAGAAAAGGGAAAAAGGAAAGAAGAAGGGTTACCTCAAAGGAAACCTCCGCAGTACGCCTGATCAAGTCCTTGAAAGGACGAGTTTCCATAATACAGGGAGAGGCGGGGAAAAGTAGTGAATCCAAGGCAGGCCAGAGATGAGTCCTGGACCCACCAAAATCCGCTGGGAGGTCCAGACGCAAAGAAGAAGAAGATAAACCTTCTCCAGAAGGTGGCAGAGGCAGCTGCTCCAAAACTGGCTTGTAGCCAGGAGTAGGAATGAAGGGAGGAATCTTGAGAGGAGAGGGATCAACATAGGGAGCTTCAGAAACAGGCTCCTGAACCAGATCAACAATGTCAACTTCAATAGGGGCAGCTTGGGACCCAGCTCCAGCAGAGCTCCCCTCCACAACGTCCATTTTCGTCTTCTTTGAGGACCCCGCGTCCCCAGAAGCTAACCTTTTTCTGCGTAGCTGCATCACCCTGCTCATATCTACTCTGGGCTTGCCTGAAAAGGTGACAGCAGAAATCAGAGCAGAATAAACGCAGATCCACCCAAAGAAAACAAAGAACATCGAAAATACCGTACCCTCCTTCTTCACCACCAGAACAGCAGCATCCCGGACCAGCTTGGAGAACGTCCTCTCCTCGGCAGGAAGGTCCAGGAGTTTGGCCTTGGAAGTAGGGGATCAGCGGAGTCGGGAAACTTAGCCAAGCTACGCCCTGCGGAAACTAGCAAGCTATCAGAAACGGACAAAAACAATAAAGCAAAGAAAATCAAACGCCAGAGCAGAACCAGTACCTTCCACGGGCTGCCACTTGGAAAAAATATAGTCTGGAGAGTGAGGAAAGGTGTCAATCTTGACAAAAATAAAGCAGGTAAACCACTTACTATCATCTGGAGTAGTGGAAAAGATAATAGCAGAAGGCATATTGTCATGGCTGTGAATGGTACACTGAGAATGACCCAGAGAACGAGGAGTAAACCACTGCCCCAAGTCAGCCAAACCAATGTTCAGCCCCCGTTCACGGTTCAGAGCACAAATACTGAGTAAGATTCTCCATGCATGCGGAGCAATCTGGCACATAGCTAGTTTGGTTAACTTTAGAAAATCAACAATCAAGTCAGGAAAAGGAAATCTGAGACCCAGACGGAAAGGATATTCATAGAAACAAGTCCATCCCTCCCTCTCAAAATCGGCCTTCTCGCCGGCAAGAGGAAAGTGATAGACCACCCCCTCCGGAAATCCAAATCGAAGCTTGATAAAAGAGGCATGAGACTCGTTGAACGAAGAATCGCATAAATGCTTGGCCGCAAGCAACTTCTGCGACGGGAAAGGACCAGAATAGTCCCCCGAAGCAGAGCTGGACCCAGAAGACCCAGCAGGAGCAGGAGTAGTGGAAGGAGTAGCGGAAGAAGACCCAGGACCAGACATGATGGATTATTAAACAGTGAAAAAAATATTTTACGGCAGAGAAAGAAAGTAAGAAAGACAAGAAGATGGTAAAGAAAGTAAGTGAATTTTTTGAAAGAGGTAAAAGTGAAGCAACACGGTTAAAAGGGTATTTATAAAGAAAGCAAGTGGGTAAAATTTGAAAATCAAATTCAAAATTGAAAGGTGAAGAGTTAAAGTAAAAAGAAGTGGTAAAGGTGAGGGGACAGGCAGTTAATGCAAGAAGACAAGTGGGACAAGTGGGGTAGGAAAGACGACTGAGAGGCGGTTACATAAACCTCCCAACTACCCCCCATAAACTCCAAAAGCACCCACAGAGGCAAAAGGAAATTCCAGCCCAATTAAAGCCAAAATAGGCTGAAATTTGGGGGAAATTGTTTAGCCCAAAAATTCGCTATTACCACGATTGGGCCCAAAGACGAGTAAAAGCAGATATAGCCCATTGCAAAGCAGATCATATATGGGAAAGGAGCCGTTGAAAGGGGAAGAAAGGGTCAAAACCCTAGAAGCATATTCTCCACAAACCATTCCTATATTCCCGGAGCAGCCCAAGACCAGAGCAGAATCAGTTAGCCAGAATCCCAAAAGCTATAAAAGGAAGCTAGGGCATTTTATTATCTCAGTTCATACGTGGTAAAACCTAATACTCACGCAAGCACTTGTAATCCATCTCAACAGTAAAATAGCCTCGAGCATAGTGAAATATTGGTTGGATTACATTCCCCTCGCGGTTGTTTCCCTCATTGGGTTTTTCCGCGTCACCAAAAATCTCTTGTGTCATTGTTTCGTTTCGTTAATTTTCGTATACGTTTTCTGCATTAATCTTTATATTGGTTGGCACTTTGACCTACATCACAGTAATTCGACTCGGTAGAAATTTTACCAAAACATCGGACACGGTGTCGGATACGGGACGGCTAATTAAGATAAGTGTTTGTGCAACCTAGATTAATCATTCCCAAATAACAAGTCAATTTGATCCGGTCAATTGTATATTAGGCTTTAATCTTCCCTTATTGACCTCGATTCACCTAAATCCTCCCAAATAGAAAGTGAGGACAGAGGTCAATAACCCAACCACTTTTTTAGTTTTTTTTTTCTTTTTTCTTGGATGCTTGCGAGTTGTGACCAATTAGAAAATGCCACATATTAGGTGAATTATTGGATCAATTTATTTCAAATTGGGTCAATTTGTGACTCAATCAATTCACTTGAGTTTATCCTAATATATTTCTTAATTACAATTAACTTGACTCAACTAGTTATCTTGCTTGGGAATGGTCTAACGAAAATAAATTTAATTGTACTAAAAGTATAATAATTAAATTAATTCTAAAAGAACTGGATTTAAGGGTAAAAAATGGTTATTACAATATATTTTTTACACTAAATTTGTTTAAAATCTTATGTTAATATGACACATTACTTAGTTGTTGTGTCTGACGCAACACGTTACTTTGACGTTTCATTTTATTCCAAAATATTGAAAAAGAAGCATATATTAGCCGTATCCAACACTTGACGCGTGTCAGACATGACACCCGTGTTGAAGAGTTAAGGTAGCATGCGTAAAATTGTGTTACACAATTATTTGTACTATTCTTTTTTTGGTGACGAGGGAACCCGTAGCCGCTATTTTTGGTGCGCACTGAATAAACCCTCGAATATGTAATATTTTTATTTGAAGGATAATGTTAAAGTTGGAAAGTAATTTGGACATTTAGATGCTATTTTGATTGGAAGGATATGTTTTGTGAAATGTAGAGTAATGAAGTGAGTGTAGTCTAGATTTGCTAAACGAATCAATTGGTTAATTGAGTTGGGAAATCAAGTTCTATGAACCCAATCTTTTGATGATTAGTTTCACCTCTATTGAAGTATTGATTTTTCAAAATTAATCAATCTTTCCTTTTTGGAAGGATGTTGATTAAAATTAGAGGATTATGAGATGATTCTTTATATCACAAACAAATCTTCTTATCTCTGTAAGGTTTTATATTGTTATACGATTCTTAAATCATATATTCTAAAGGGGTGTTTGGTTCAAACACAAAAGGAACAAGGTATGAGTTTGAAATGAGTCAAACTGATACCACGTGTTTGTTTGGTATATTTGGGGATTTTATACACTTGTCTCAAATTTATTGGTTTCTCATGCCAGGGAGGGGAGTGGGTATGAGATCGATACTCATGGGTATCAAACTATAATTAAACAAAAATAAGAAAAAATAAATATTACGATATACTATAAATAAAACAGTTTATATAATTATTTGATTAAATCCTTATTTTCATAACTTTATTTATAAAAATTATTATTTAAAGTATTGAATTTTACATATTTCAACTCTAACTTAGTTTCAAACTCATACCGCTTACAATTGAAGCAAACACAAGGTATCGAGAATAGAGTTCCAACCCCATACCACTCAGGTATGATTCCTGATTCCTAACTCAAACCAATACGTGAAACAAACACCCTAATTAAACAATTGATCCAATCATCTCTTTCTCGAATTCTTATAAAAGACAATCTCACGACAAATTAATGTATCTCAGATAAAATTTTTAGTGATTATATTTGAAAAATGATTTAATTTTACAAAAATGCTTATTTTGAAATATAAAACTCTTCATTAATCTTACAAATCAAGACACTATTATTAATCTCTGCTTAAGTGTGATATATAAATCATAGATGACACAAAATGAGAATGCCTAGAGATTAATAAATAGTTTGTCATACATATACAAATGAGAGCATATTTGACCTACTTCAATTTTACGTCAATATCCAGAGTAGTTGGTAAACGACATATTGACCGAATTTTAGCATCTTAAAGGGTTTTAGCATGTTTGACCAATCAATAAGCTAATTTTAGTATTTGTTAAACAACATATTGGAGTATCATACTTGGGAAGTTGGGATCAATATGTTATTTACCCTAACATATCCGTTAAGATATTTTAAAATAGAAAACTTGACTCCATTTTACAAAAAACTACTATTAACAATCTGCTAAGTACCAAGTGTTTGGTAAACAATGAATTGGTAAAATTTCAGCATATAATATTCAATACTTTTAACATGTTTGACTTGTTAATCTGTTAAATTTGTGTTTGATAAATGATATATTAAAATGTTAGATAAAACTCCAATTTATTGTATTCCAATATGTTGTTTCACGCATCATATTCATTTTAGTAAATTACAGATAACAAAATTGTTAACCATTACTCATAGGTATAACAATTTGTTAATCTAAACCCGCTAACGTAATTATTAACCATTATTACTTATATTAAAATGCTAATTAAAATATACTAATCAAACATGTTACGTTGATCAAATTTCATTTATAATCTGTTGTCCGATTTGCTTCTAGTAATATTAATCGGTCAAGTAGATGAAGTCGAACCACAGGGTCATATAGCCAGCTCAAGTAGATGGGAGTATAATGAATAAAATAATGAGAGTCAAAGTGTGAGAGCATCAATTGGGAGTGGTCATGTTTTAATGTAAAGCAAGCATGTTAGTGTTAATCGTTAACCCCTTTTTTCCCGCAGGATTTAGGGAGCTTAAATAACTTAGTTATAGGGAAGAACAATTAAAGAAAGAGCTTAAATTTGACTTTATTATCTGTAATTAGCAGTAAGACAGCTATGAATATGATTCCTAGTACTTACTCGCTTAATTTCCATCATTACTTTACTATTACGGATCAACTAACATTGCTAATCAACTTCACTACTACGTACTGTTGTAGTAGTAGTTTAGTGTTATTGGTAGAATGGTGGTTACCTCGGTATTAGTAAAATTACCATTTTTGACGTTGACTGTTAACCGTCTCCTGACTCTCCTCCCTTTCATGTTGTTTGGTACGTAAACAAGGAGTAGAGCATTAGACTAATTAAAATGTTAACTCAACTATAACTACGATCACGATCACGATCACGATCACAATCACAATCACAAGCGTCTCTGTTATCCCCTTTAGCTCCACTGCCATTTATCTATTACTTGAATTTTTATGCATTTGCCAATTCGTGAATTTGATAGGTTCATTTTAAATGAATTTTAATAGGAGAATAAGATAACATGTTTAATGGTAGGTAAATATTAAATTAAGAAAATATTAAGATGAATTTAGATTAAAAAAATACTCCATCTGAGTTATAATTTTGGTTCCTCTATCTTTATGCACAAAAAATAAGGAAATGATTTTAAACCACACAAAACACCCTGCGCCACACTGAATTGATTTTGGACTACAAAAAAGTTTCTAAAAAGAGAAAGAAGAACCCTTAAACTCACATCAAAAGGAAAATAGGAAGTAACACTATAACTCGAAAGGAATAATAAATAAATAAATTTTATGGAGTTGTTAAGATGGTAAGAATTTTAAAAGGTATTGCTCAATTATGGACAAATTTTTTTTATCGCCATTTATCCTTAGTAAGCATCATTACTCATTATTCCTTCATTTTCACTTGTCATTATATTATCAAGACAATTACTTTGTGATATTGAGATACAAATATTATGATCATTGGTTCAGTTATTTACACTTAATCTACTCATATTCGATTGTTAGTAACGCAAATTCTTATTTAAGACAATAATTTGAATTTTAATAATAAAACAAATTTAAATAAATACTACTAGATGATAAGAACATTTGTTGCCAAACCCATGTTTCCCCTGTTTTGGTAAGTGTCTAATTATTAATAGTGAAATAGGAAGGTGGTTCTACTCAAACAATTTTGTAAGACAATCATACCCAACAAATTTGTTTATGGATCTTAGAACATCTTTATTTGGTATCTAAAAAGAGGTGAGCAAACTCCAAAAGGCAAGTTAAGTAGTAAGTCTTGCTTGCGACGGGTCACCATTTGTGACGGATATTTTGTGAGATAAAATGGATAGAAAATAAGTTGGTGGAGAAAGAGGACCACATAAATAGTATTGGAGAAAGAGAAAAAGTGGGTATTTTATGAGAGAAAATGGTATCCGTCACAAGCTTGCGACGGATAGTGCCGTTACAAATAAGAATTTGTGCAAGTTAAGTGGGAGCAAGTGAAGCTGGAGCCAGCTATCCAAAACACCCAACTAAATTACAGTTTATAAAACCTCCAATCACACAATCACACTTTTACACCATTCCCGCCTATATTCTCTCACATTTTCCATTAAATCCTCGTATTCGGTCCATTCTTCCCTCTTTTCTTATTGAATTATTGATGATAATTACGTTTTGTTTCCTAATCTCTCTTTTCTTATTTGGTAAGCCTTTTGTGGAAAATCAATTTCATGTGGAGTAGGGTGATTTGTGTACTCTAAATTCATTTCCTGGTTTAAAAAGAAAGGGGGAGAATAGGCGGAATAAAACATTGTAATACAGTATCTTTTATTCTCTCTTTAATTTTCCTTTCCTTTTTGTATTGCATTTTTTTCCGTATAATTTAGGTGATATTTCTAAATGGTGCGTTTGTTTTGCACATGGGTATACCTGAGTGGTATTGGGTTGAACTCTATATCTGATACCTTATATTTGTTTCAATTGGAAGCTGTACGAATTTGAAACTAAATTAAAGTTAAAATATGTAAAATTCAATACTTTAAATAATAATTTCAACATATAAAATCACAAAAATAAAGCTTTAATCAAATAATTATATAAAATGTTTCGTTTGCAATATGTATTAATGATTATTTTTCACATTTTTGTTTATTATAGTTTGATACCCATATGTATGTTTTTCTAGACAACTTCGCATACTAGATAAAAAAATAAAGAAAGAAAACAAACAGTTTTAAATGAAATGAAACTTGGAAAATAGTGATAACTTAGTCCACTAAAAGTAGTTTTCGGAAAATAAATTGGAATAAGAGTAGTTACAGAAAATCAAACATCATATGCATGAATATGGAAACCTAAAATAAAAGTTAAACCAATATGTCATTCGACATTTCAAAATTATTAGCCTAACTAACTAATATATATTCTTAATTTAACTTTATTGGAAAATCGAGGGATCAATGCGACTGCACGACCCGCACACCCTAAAAGTCGGCCCTGCTAGGCCGATTCCGAATTCTAATCTAGTAGTTATGTTCAATTCAAATTTTTTAAAGCGATGAAAATGTATGTTGTTCATGAAAATTAAATAAAGAGAGAAATATGTACACAAAATTAAAATATTTGGCATCATGTGAAAAGTTACGAAATTTAGGGGTACCATGTAAATTTTCTTTTTTCTGTTTTTGAGTTGGTCTTTCTTACGCTAAATTATTTTTGCCTGAAACAAAAAGACGAGTTTTTTAGTCTATACTTTACAATTAAATGTGACAATTTTTTGAAAAAAAGTGATCAATACTATTATAAGACTAGTTAATCCATTATGTTTACATTTACATTTACTTCTAAAATGATCAGAAAATCGTTTTATTATTGCGGATGGGCGAATTTGCACATATTTGAATGCATGTGTAATGTTCTTTTCTCCACATGCTACGCTTCATTGCGAAGCTTTAATACGTATGTCAAGTGTACATGTCCATGCTTGTATAGAGTATAGACATTCTTAATTATTTGCCTTTTGACTTTCTACCATTCTCTATCATTAAGGCTAAGGCTAATCTTATTCTTAATCATTGTTTGTTTAATGATAATCTATTAAATTGGAGGAATAATAAGGCCTATAATACAATTAAGAGCGGATAATTATCAGATCTAGCGTCCGTTAGTGATCAATATCGGTGGTTAATGATACAAAATACAAAATAAAACATAATTTTTGAGATTGAAATAGTGGTCTTAGTGGCCGTTGCGGAGATGAAAATTGGAGGTGAATAATTGAAGAATTCTAAATCGGTCAAACCACATACCAATTGACCATCTAGATTTTCAAACTTCGAACTATGTTGTTTCAAACGCGTTAATAGCAAAACATACAGTCACCGTATGCCAATCATAAAAATTACGGAGAGACGCCGATAGCGTTATTGAGGGACCTCTCACATAATAGGGTGAGAGACCCATTGCGGTTTTTGTTTCGCTATTATGTCTGTCACTAAATTAGTCAGAGAAGTTCTCTCACGAGACCTACTGTATACCCATTGATAGTTCATTAAATGAGGAAAATTTCTTAATACCTTCACGTGTTATCTAAATATTTGAATAGTCAATCCTAGTTACGATTCGAGGTCAAAACTACAAATTAAGAATTTGGCACCACGAATGACACCAAGACAACACGACGAGTCTCAATACCAACCATTTAGAGGTGGCAATTGAGTCAAATTTGGTCGGGTCAAGTTGTGTTGGCTTATATATCAGATCATTTAGGGTTAGTCTATCCTTTTATTTGGAGCGGGTAGAATTCAGGTTAAGTCATTTCGAGTCAATTGATATATCAAGTTGAGTCGAACCAGATTTGAGTCGGCTCATTATCGAGGGTAGTTGTTTTATCTCATTACTTTGATTTTTCACCATTTATAAGTTCACAAATTCTCATTTCCTTATGACGGGTCAAATAATATCTACTTCAGTTGTTATTAGTTTAGTTTTCAAGCATTATTTGGTTTACCTATTTCGTTATTAAGTCAAATGTATCAAACTGAACACTAGATCGCTTTAATTTAATTAATATTAACCATGATAATTATCAGGTCATCAATCTAATTAGGTCAGGTTCAGGTTCGGGTTGAGGCATTGGTCATCAAGTCATATCCGATGTTGGGCCGTAAATGAATTTTCGGGTTCTGACGAGTCGGATTTGAGCAGGTCAAAACGAATTTGTTGGATCAAGTCAAATTTGTCATCTCCACCACAAACTAATACTCCATACTTGTGAAACGAATCGATGATAAATGTAGAAACACCCCCCACCCCCCACCCCCCACCACCACCCCACGGCCCACACACACACACCATATGCTAACCAAGAAATACACCAATACCCGCCTCATAGGGTGGAAATCTACCCATACCCGTCCAATGTATTATCCACTAGCCACTGCTATCTTAATTTTATTCGGTACACCATAATATTGTTTTAAGACTACGAACTTTAGAAAAAAAACACATTATTACGTATGTTGAAAAGTTTTAAGAAACGACTTTACAACTGTCATAATAATATTATTTTTTCAATAATAGATGGGTGATCATAGATCTGACAAAATTAACCCGACCTAACATCGAACTCAAGATTTGAACATAACCCAAACCTGAATTGACACGATCGAGTACGACCCGATCTGAATGTTTACTGTTACGAACTGATTATCATCTATGAATGAATTAATCATAATTAACCCAAAAATGGACTAAATTCCAAATGATCCAACACAACCGAAATAACCCGAACCCGAATTATCGACCCAAACTTGACTCGTTTGCTAGGTGAGCATATATGGGATGGGTATGAATGTATGATACAAAATCCACCCGTCCCATCGCCAATGAGACAATGACGAGTGTCTGTCACATCACCAGCCAAAGCTCGATCTATATCCGTTTCAATTAGGGTGGGTGTGTTGTGAAACTAACTTTATACGGAGTATATGTTTCATTGGCTTGTAATATATCCACGATTTATAAGAGTACGATATTGTTTACTTCACTCCAAACCCATATTTAGTCTATATTCTTTTCGGCTGAAACAAGCTGAATTGAATTAAATGGGATAGAGCTTATTTGAACTAAATTGAGTGAAACTGGGTTGAAGTGAATTTAGTTAAATTAAAAGTTAATTTTGTGAAGAGATTAATTGAATATAATTGATTGAACGTATATAAAATTTAACGGAATACCGCTGAGCAAAACTAAAATGAGCGGACTATGATCCAACCTTCCGATCTACTTCGAGTGTCGTTCACTTCGAGTGAAGAGTTCGAATAAACACCGGGAATCAGATCTTTACCTTCATCTTCCATCTCCCAAATCCTGTGATGTTTACTACAAATCAAACCCAAAATGCCTCTAAAACCCACAAAAGCACTAATCACATCACTGATTCTCTCAACCTTCATCCTCTTCTACCTCTACACCACATTCCTCTCTTTATCCTCACTCAAATCCAACAAAATCCCCAACTTTCCATCACATTCTTCACAAAATCACTGTAATTTATTCAAAGGAAACTGGATATTTGACCCGAATAACAAACCCATGTATGATGAAACATGCCCATTTCACAGAAACGCATGGAATTGCCTTAGAAATAAAAGAGATAAAATGGGTTCAATTAATTCTTGGAAATGGGTGCCTGAAAATTGTAGTTTAGGAAAAATTGATCCGTTTGAATTTCTAGGGTTTATGAGGAATAAGAATATTGGGTTTGTTGGTGATTCGTTGAATGAGAATTTTTTAGTGTCATTTGTTTGTGTTTTGAGAGTTGCTGATAATGGTGTTAAGAAGTGGAAAAAGATGGGTGCTTGGAGAGGTGCTTATTTTCCTAAGTTTAATGTTACTGTTGCTTATCATCGTGCTGTTTTGCTTTCTAAGTATCAGTAAGTTGATGTTCTTTCTTTTTTTCGATTAGTTTGCGATTATGGATGTATGTTACTCCCTTTGTCCCGGTCATTTGTTTGGGTTTGGTTGAAATGTTGTGATGAAGAATAGAATTGTGAAGAATTGAGTGGGACGAATGGAGTATTAGATTTGTTTGTTGTAGAATTCTGGTGTTGATGAAAGCTAGTATGCTTGTTGTGATGTTTATCCTATGTTACTCCGACTCTTCTAATTTCCTCGCATACCCCTGTCCGACACTCGACACTCGCACATGGGTATGACACATGGACACCTCATTTTAGACCAAAATGTACATATTTTTCAATAAAATAGCCGAGTCTGACACTTGGACAGTACCCGTGTCGGGTACTTCTAAACGAGTCTGAGTAACATAGTGTTTATCTAGCCTTAGTTTTGGTGTAATGGGAGTCACTTAGCCAGTGCTGGGTACAGTGGGTTTTGAGTTTGCTATGATGTTACTCCCTATGTCTCCGTCATTTGTTTACTTTTGATTAAAATTTGTCGCAAAGAATGAAAATTGTGTGGAATAACTGGAATTGAGTGGGATGGAGGGAGAGTTAGGTTTGTTTGTTGTAGGATTATGCAGTTTGAGTTGTTGGTAGTTTAGGATCATAGAGTTTGTGTTAAGCAATTTTAGTGTTGGTGGAATGTGTTGAATGAACCCCTAAACCCTAAACCCTAAACCCTTAACCAACGACGATAGAGCTCATCGACAATAGAAATTGTGAAGAATTGTATGCTTGATTGCTTGTTATGATGTTTATGTAGCCTTAGTTTTTGGTGTAATGGGAGTCATTTAGCCAGTGCTAACAGTGGGTTTTGAGTTTGCTATGATGTTACTCCCTGTGTCTCCGTCATTTGTTTACTTTTGATTAAAATTTGTCGCTAAGAATGAAAATTGTGTGGAATTGAGTGGGATGGAGGCAGAGTTAGGTTTGTTTGTTGTAGGATTATGCAGTTTGAGTTGTTGGTAGTTTAGGATCATAGAGTTTGTGTTAAGCAATTTTGGTGTTGGTGGAATGTGTGTGTGTGTTTTGTCATCCTATGAAAGCTAGTATGCTTGTTATGATACTTATGTTTCCCTTTGGATCATTGAGATAAGGAGTTACTCAGAGCTGCAGTTAAGCGTTTTTCTAAGAGACGGAATGGGTGACTTAACCAACGACGATAGAGTTCATCAGCTAAGTTGTACCTGACACGGGTACATGTCCAAGTGTCGGACTCGGCTATTTTATTGAAAAATATGCATATTTTGGTCTAAAATGAGGTGTCCACGTGACATACCCATGTCCAAGTGTCGAGTGTTGTACACGGGTACGCGAGGAAATTAGAAGAGTCGGAGTAACATAGCATCTAGACTTAAGTGTTGAATGAAAGTGCCTCATTGTATCAGACTGTTCAGACGTAAAAAAAATTCAAGTATTGATATTAACCCGTTTACATTTCTCGTGTTTTTTAGTCATTGATTTAATTGAATCCAAAAACGATACTTGTGATCTTGTACAAGAATCTGTTGCTCACATTCTGGTGAAGATGAATTTGAAGAAGAGAAGTTGTGCAAAATCAGAAGAGAGAGGTTATGAGTCCCATTGAATGATTTTACTGCCCGAACATTTGGTCTTGTTTCAGACGACAATATTGGTCTGAAACAATTAGACGAGATTTTGTAACCATTTTACAGTCAAATGTGACCATTATTGACAAACAAGTTATCATAAGCTGTAACATTAACCACACTATTGTGGTTACATTTAACTATAAAATGGTCACATATAGCCCGTCTGAAGCTTCAGACCAAAAGTGACGGTCTGAAATAAGGATTTGTGTTTTAAGATACTGTAGTATGCATTCCAGTGTACCCAATATTTGTGTAGTGCTACAAACGCATTTTATGCAGTAGTGGCAACTGGCAAGCAAACGAGAAAGGTATGCTTAGTGCAGTCAACGCAGCGATCAAAATGCAAGTTAATTGCTTATTTGATTCAGTGAGATCCTTAAGAATTCCTTTCCGTCCTTTCCCTCCAAATTGCTACCATACAATGGAAAGTGTCTGCCTCCAAGTTTCTCTATCCATACAAGGCCTTAGATAGTTAGATTTTTTTTTCTAACTGCAATCCGTCGTTCTTATTCTCAAGAGGCAATCATTTCTAGAGTGATTGGATGACATGATAGGTTGCTCAGTTTGTAGGCTATAATTTACTTTTATAAATAGATGTATCGTTGTTTCCCTTACCTCTTGTTCAGTTAGGCGGAAATGAAAGGGAGGGGGGCTAATTTCTCCTGTTTTTATACACGGTTGAGGCAGCATATGGATTTCCCGTCTCTATTTGAAATAATCTTAATCCCTCCATTCGAAAGACTTGGAGGAGAAATGACGCCTCTTTCCTTCCACATTCCCTCATCTTCTCTTCTTTCGACTATTACTATCCAAACAACCGTTTAAATGTTAAAGTTAAGATCATGTCACAACCTTTAGAATTTAGGCATGGTGGATGGATTCAACTTTCCTTGCATGTATTTATCGAATTATAGGGTAATGGTCTATTTTACTCAAACTTGGTTACGTTACTTGGAAGGATCCTTGTATGGTCACCTAAGGTTAATGAAAAGAGTAATACGGTATCATATTTCTGTGTTTTACTGATGACATGCTGGTTCCTTCGATTTACAAGGATAAGACTGCTGTTAACAAACTAAGTGTCAAACAGTTGTGGAATTGCATTTTCGCAGTCGACCTTATTTAAGAATTGCTCTAGGATGCGTAGTGCCCTAGCGGCCGAGTCTTCTATTTGCCTTTCCCGCTCGTTCTTCATTTAGTTGGTGTGTTTGGGATGAATGAGTGTGAGATTTGCTTCTTGCATCGAGGAATAATGATTAACTGTTTCCTACGCCTGTCATGGTGATGCTGGTCGTTGCAGATATGAATTCTCGAGATAGTTGCATTGGAAGAAATATTTTGTGTATATAACGATTTGGTTTACAGTCCGTTGCTTTCTCGCATCAAAGCTTATTTCCCCTGGTTTTGTATTCTTACTACTAGAACTTCAGGATAGGTCATATTATTTTTGGTTGATGAGAGACTTATTTGTCGAACCATTTACTTGGAATGTGCTGTGCAAAATTTTTTTTTCTTTTTTTCTTCAACTGCCTGAGAGATAAATACCCGATTATCGTTATATGATGTAGGTGGCAGGAGAAGCAATCGGATCAAGATGGTGTGAAGGGCATATACAGAGTGGATGTTGATACTCCTGCAAACGAATGGGTTCACGTTGCCAAATTCTATGACGTCCTTGTCTTCAACACTGGCCATTGGTATGTTACTATACTTGTATAGCACTTCGCTAGGTTTCACGCCAAATGATCTCATGTATTAATGATAATTAGAAGAGGTTACTAATTTTTTATAAGAAAAAAAGGTAGCTAACTAATATGGATCTATGTTACTTCGACTCTTCTAATTTCCTCGCGTACCCGTGTCCCACAGTCGAGACTCGGACATGGGTATGACACATGGACACCTCATTTTAGACCAAAATGTGCATATTTTTCAATTAAATAGCCTAGTCCGACACTTGGACACGTTCCCGTGTCAGGTACTTCTAAACGAGTCTGAGTAACAATGATATGGATCACTGTCAATGGTAAAATAATCACCGACAATAGAAAGGCGATGGTTATTGGCCGCACACTGCCCGCACTAGGGTCACTAATAGTATAAGAATTCTTTAATGTTTTTGAGTAAAGTGGTTTTATATAGAGTCTGTGTAGACGGTCTTACATAACTGTTTGTGGTCTTAGTAATATGGATATCGATTTGATTAGGTGGGGTCCTCACAAATTTCCAAAAGAGACGCCTCTTGTATTCTATCAGAAAGGACGACCCATTTCACCACCCGTTGATTTTCTGGACGGCCTTAAAGTTGTATTAAAGAATATGATCTCATACATTGATAAAGAGGTTCCTAGTAGCACACTCAAGTTATGGCGCCTGCAGTCTCCTCGACACTTCTACGGTGGAGAGTGGAATCAAAATGGCAGTTGCTTGTTAAACGAACCCCTTGAAGAATCTCAGGTATTGATTTGTTAAAATGCTCAGAGTTTTTCTCATTTGAAACTTTTTGATCAAGAACTCATACTCCCTTTTCTTTGTTCTTGGTATTTTCCAAGTCTCGTTTTGAACTGTTTATTTGGCTATTTTTACAACGTAAATGACTAAACTCTCGTTCATTCCGACCCAATTAGGTATGCATCTCTTAGGCCCTGTTCTTTTCGGCTGAAACGAGCTGAATTGAATTAATTGGAGTAGGGCTTAATTGAATTAAATGGAGTGGAATTGAGGTGAAATGAATTTAGTTGAATTAAAAGTTGATTTTGTGAAGAGATTAACTGAACATAATTGATTGAACGTAAATAAAACTTAACGGAATACAACCAAGCAAAATTGAAAGGAGCTGAAATTAAGCCAGAAAGAACAGGCCGGCTTTGTTTTCTTGTTTTATTATTATGTTTTTTTAATAATGTAAAGGGAGCCATAGCGGCATTTCTGATTCAGCCAGGATTCTAATCTAGGTCATAGTACTTCCCCTTATGGCTTCTTGTAGTTAAAGTGTGAAATGCCAAAACTATCTGGCTATCCACGCAGACCACGCCCTGTATCAGGTGCTGATATCTCAAATTTTAGTTATTTTGCTTCGTCTTTGGGAGAATTATGTATGAAATTTGTGTGCTTTATTATTGAATATGAGAAGACAACCCGATGTTTTTGTTCAGCAACTAATTCCCAGATAGCTTGACTTGTGGTTTGATCCCAGTAACAACGGAGTCAATAAAGAAGCACGACAACTTAATCAAGTGATCGAGGCAGCACTACAAGGAAGCGATATCCAGATGCTAGACTTGACTCATCTTAGCGAGTACAGAGCAGACGCTCATCCTGCTATCTGGCTTGGAAAGAAGGATGCAGTTGCCGTGTGGGGCCAAGATTGCATGCATTGGTGTCTACCCGGCGTTCCTGACACTTGGGTTGATATACTGGCAGAATTGATTCGGAGACATCTTGGTGGTGATACTTATTTAGTTTAAGGGTTTTAACATTTTCTGGTTGACTCGCCAAGTGACTTTAGTCTTGTGGGGACGATCATTTGTAGACAACTGGCCAAACATTTCTTTCCTCTTCTTCATTAACTGAGCATCAGAGGAGTACCTACGAGAAGACACACTTACGCCACTAGGACGTAGATATGATTCATATGAAAGATAAATAGGCATTTTTTTTGTACTATATAGGTCACGGGTTTAATCCCCACGTATGTACCAGTATTGTATTCCTTCCACGCCAGAGTTAATGGTGTGCCGTGTGCATCTTCTCAGAAACAGATACTATCACCTTATATATTCTTCGTTTATTTTGAAGATTTTGAGCATCTTGAATTTTTTGGCCGATTGACCGTTGAAAATACATTTCGGTTTTTGCTGTGCTCTTCATCTTTGTTTTCTTCCCCGTTCATTTTGCCAAATTTCGTGAAACAAAACAAAATTACGAAAGCATAATGAAGATTGTCTTTGGTTTTTTGTAACAACAGAATGGTTGGTTCAGACGAGGATTCGAACATTATGACAGCTAGGGGAATTGCAAGTTTGCAACAATGGAAACTGGTATATTCACAATCAGTTCAACTATAAGACCTGGGAGAACATATTCAAGCTTTTCTGTACAGGAACTTTCATAAATGTTGATAGAAAGTTATTGGTGGTGTAAGTAACAAGTATACTTGATTTCTGAAACTTCTGAAGTAGTGATGCTAAAGCAAACACGCAACTTCCGCTACACTACGATCATTGACCACCAAAATCATCAGCTAAGACGGAGTATCTCGTCAACTTATTCAGATTTGAAAAACCTGGACAATCAGCTATAATTGTCAAAGAGAGGACTATATACCTAAAAAGATGATAAACTACTACCAATTAGAAGTAAAGTTGCCTGCACTGTGCAACTGAAGCATCATGAGGGCAATATGGACATTTGAATGTCCTGCTGTTCATCTTTGACATTTTCATGATCGACTGCCTGCACAAGACATGCCCACAAGGCAACAACATGGGCGGGTTATCTGGAGCTCCTTCCTCCCGACTAACTGGGCAAACAAACGTCGAATGAAAAAGAAATTCATTACTGAGCTCCAATGGTACTGCCAATTGCTTCATTACGTCCCATTCATGTGGTTTCGTAGCCATAAGAGTTGCCAACTTCACTAGAGTCGGTAATCCTTCAATACCTGCTTCTAAAGTCACCGTCAATGGGGACCGAGAGGGTTGACCCAGTATAACACAGAACTCTCGTGATAGCTCGTCCGCTAATGTTTCCCATGTTGTTGAAGACAGCATCTCTTTGTATGGGCATTTGTCAAGCTTTTCAATCCACAAAACACAGATAGTAAGTTTCTGTACTTCATGCATGTGTGAAGAAGAGAAAGGAGAAATGTGTAATTTGACATAGTCGAGAGCTTCGTCTCGTTTTCCTTGCTTCAGTAATTCTACAAAGTGATGTTGGTGAAGTTTCAGGGCTAGACTTGAACCATTCTGTTTGAGCTTTTCGTTATTTTCAGATACCCAATTTAGTGCAGGCTGTAAATTTTTGGCACGGATTGCCTCCAAAATTTCATACAATTGAGTAAAATGAGTTTTCATATCATTGGGGTATGGTCTGCCAGCCTCCTTCATCAAACACTCCCCAATATCGAACAGTCCTTGCCGGAAGAAATGATTTGAGACGATCTCATTAATAGTCTGGACATCAAAATCAACGTTTCGATATGCCTTGGATATATCTGGATTAAATACCTTTTCAAGGAGCTTAAGATATTTGTTAATGTTTGCGTTCAGCTCTTTCTGGGTGCTTTCTAACTCTTTTCCCGAACCAATTGTTTTAAGCTTGATTCTAAGCTGTGTCAAAGTGGAGTTGTGATCGGTAAGGGAGGGGTCTTGATCTGACTGCAATGTTACCAAAGCTTGTTCGATTTCATTGTTTATTGTATCAACGACTTCATAACATTTTGAGGATGACAACTTCTGCTTCTTCGCTACATGTTCGAAAGATCCACGCAAGCCAATCAGCTCCATGACATGCACTACCTAACAGATCCTGCAAGGGAAAGAACAAAAAAAAGATGACGAGATTGTATAATTAGTATTGACTGAATGATAGTAACGTACTACCTTCAATGCCACATGCCCAAAAGCATTTCCTCCGTCTGTTCAAAACATTTTTAGTTCATATATAGAAAGATAAAAAAAGTACGGTGCTTTCCTTTTAGCAAACAGTGTACAGACTAAATTAAGGAAATCCCGACCGCATTGATGCATATGAATAAGTGTCAGATCACATATTAACACATTTGTAGAGATGATCTTTGGTCAAAGAGGCTCAAGAAACAGGAAAAAACTCATTAAAGGAACCTAGAACTATGAGTATGAATAAGCGTCAGATCACATATTAATACATTTGTAGAGATGATCTTTGGTCAAAGAGGCTCAAGAACCGAAGATGTCTTAGTCTAGTGGTTAAGACGGAGGTATTGTGGACAATAGGTCCCAGGATCGAACCCCACCTCCCCCTGTTGTAATGCGACTAAGTGCGCGCTCCTTTGAACCAAAAAAAAAAAAAAGAGGCTCAAGAAACAGAATACACTCATTAAAGGAACCTAGAACACTGAGTAGATGAGCTAACCAAATTTGACATGCTAAATGGAAACTCTAGTAACAAACACAATATAGGACACATGAAGAAAATGACTCTTATGTCCAAACTTCTCAGCTATTAAAAGAGTGTCCAAACTACTAGCTTCACACGGTGCTGTCTTTCTCTTTAAAAAAATCAAGGCTTTAAGCAGCTGCAACAGATATATATATAGAAATGACCAATGGGCTTACAACGGTTAGGACAAAGTTAAATGAAAGGAGGATTTGGGGGTAAATTGAGGATAAGGAAAGGGAGGGAATCAATTTTCTATGATTAGTTAGTGAGTAGTGCCGGAGATGCCTCCAAGGTAAACTAAAATCATTCAAATATCGGAGACATTTGGAAGGAAATGAATGATCCCCACCCATCCCTTCTCTCTTTTGTATTCAAACAAGGGGTCAAAAGAATGCAAAGGCCCTACTTTCAAAGTGTAGGATGTCTTATACAGATAACCGAGTAATCAAACACCACCACTTCCTCGAATAAACCGTTAAACATACCTTCAACCCCATCAGTGAACTTGACACATTAACTTCAATGTAACTATCAGTCTACCACTTTACCCATGCAAGAAAACAACCCTCCCCTCACCAGTCACCCCACAAGAAAAAATGCCAAATTTCTTACCCTGCAGCAGGAGCCTTGATCCTAAAATGAAATGTGATCGGCTGAAATAAATCATCCTTCAAAACCACCTCACAAGAACATCATCGTAAAAACGATACGAATATTCCATTTTTACTCCTTCCCCCATGAGCCCATGGTATTCTCCGGCAAAATATCGCTCATATAACTCCGGCAAAGCATACACCAACACAAATTCTCATTGAAGACGGGCATATCCGTCACAAGTTGAAGACGGGTCAAGTATTACCCAAGTTGTTAGATAAGACAAAAGCATAATGTTATTTCCTAGGCAATTTGCTTTTGTCTTATCTACCAAATTGATATTATTTGACCCGTTTTCAGCTTCTGACGGATATATCTGTCTTCAATGAGACTTACTGTACTACCAACTTATAATTTACTCCTTCCCCCATGAGCCCATGGTATTGAACTCTGTACATTTTTCAAAATATGTGGCGAAATCTTGGAGTTCTTCATCACCTATCCAATTTCAATTCCACAAATTAATCCTTCAAAGGTCACATCCCCAATAATGATATCCAACATCCTTCTAAATTCAATTATCAAAATTAGGGTTTATCACGATCATATAATTCCGTCATACATAAGACGCTAAATTCACGAAACAAGATCCTAGAAATCATAAAAACACGAAAGATAAGAGAAAACAAATTTCAAATTCAAAATTCATTGACGAAATCACCAAGATAATAAACGTGATCATCATCATACTCTGACAACACGAAATTAAAGGCAGAATTAGACTAAACCATATGTAAAATCGCAAAATTGAATTAAAGAATTAGGGAAGAGAGACGAACCCTAGAAATAATGGGTTGAATTGTGGACGTCTGGAAAATTGGGAGTCGCAATTTCGAGCGGGTATTTGGTGCAAAACGTATCAGCTTCGTTGGCGTGCGAAGTTTCTACTCCTCTTCTTTAATAGACTGTTTTACGGCCTATGCGTCGACATGTTATCCAATTTATCTAATCATTACTCGGTCGATTACATTAGTTGTAATAAATTAACTTATTAATTGACCGAATATATCCTAATTTCTTAGTTGTACAATTAAATTCAATTTCGAGAGGGTATTTGGTGCAAAACGTATCCGCTTCGATGGCGTGCCAAGTTTGTACTTTTTTTAATAGACTGTTTTACGGCGTATGTGTTGACATGTTATCCAATTTATCCAATCTATCCAATCATTACTTGCTCGCTCGTGTTTTACCCAAATATTACGGAATTGGTGCTCATTTCAGACCATCTCCAAGTAAACTCAATAGTCAGATCATGAAAAGGTTGATTTGTGACACTGGTTGTAGTAAATTGGCCTACTAATTGACCTAATATATCCTAATTTCTTATTAGTTGTAAAATTAAATTCAATTAAAAATGATTTGAGTTAATAATCTAGGTCGTAACTTGCTTGGAAGGGTAAAGGTAGTCAAGATAAATAAATTGGGAGTAATAGAAAAACACAAATTCTTATTTCAGACCGTCACTTTTGGTCTGAAATAATAAGACGAGATTTTGTAACCATTTTACAGCCAAATGTAACCACGATAGTATACAACTTAGGATAACTTGTTTGTAAATAATGGCTACATTTGGCTGTAAAATGGTTACAAAATCCCGTCTTATTATTTCAGACCAAAATTGTGGTCTGAAGCAAGACCAACTGATAGAAAAATCGGGTGGTGATCTATTTAGCATGACCTTTGCTCAGGAATGGTCTTATGTAAGAATTTGTGATTGACGTAGGCGATTATATTTACTCTTTAATAACCGTTTTATAGTATTTTTTTATCATAAGAATTTCGTTGAGATGGTTTTGCAAGGGATTAATTAATCGGTAGGAGAAGTAAATGATGAAGGAGATAAATTTAACAAACACTGTATTAATTCTGTTTAAAATACGACATAAAATCAATAGAAGATCGCATAGTTCCTGATATTTTATGGCTCAAGTTGGTGTGATTGTGTAAGGCATATGAGTTTATATACTCCTTTCATTCAACTTTACACTACATGTTTTTATTTTCTACACTATTAGCAGGTGAACAAAAATCAGTTCTTTTACAAATGTCTTGTGATTGGGGTCTATTATCCGAAACATGAACATTATTAGCTTTAACAATTTTTTGTTAAAATATGATAATAGAGTAAATTAAAAATAACTCCCTTTTAAAATAAGGTTTTTTAAAATTACTACCTTATATAATGTTTTTTTCTAAAATTACTCCCTTCAGATACACTTTTATTAAAAATTGCTTGAAAACTCCAATTTAGGTTACTTATTCCGTACGTTTTTTAATCTATTCTCAATTGTTATACCTTCAAGGTATAAATTAGCTATGCTACAAACGGAATTAATCCATAAACTTGTAGAATAAGTCACTTGAATTGGAGTTTTGAAGCAATTTTTGATAAAAATACATTTCAAGGTAATAATTATAGAAAAAAATTATATAAGGTAGTAATTTTAGAAAACTGGATTTTAAAAAATAGTTATTATTAATTTAGGAGTCGTTTGGTTGATTAGGGAAGTTAATTTTCCTAGGAACTTACCATTCAAGGGAAATAAGTTCCCACATCCAATTCGGGTGAATAATTGGATGAATTTGGGAAAAGTGTTTGGTTGCGCATGTAAGAATTAAATTCCACAGGAACTTCGAAGTTTTGTAATGAAACTCAATTATTGACTTTATTTTAAAAGATATTTCATTATGATTATTTTTCTTTGGTGGAAATGTGGAATGCATGGTTTCAAGAAATGACATTATTTTTGACAAATGTTCAGATCATATCAACAAACATATTACTTTACGTAATAATATTAATATTTGGAATGAGACTAGATATAAGGATCTCAACAATCCCGAAAAAGACAAGTCATAAGTCAACTAGAATCAATTCTAGTAAGGAAGAAATCGGGTGAGAGAAACCTAAAAACGTTTTTCTAAAGCTAAATTTTAACTTATCTCACTGATTTGAAAGCTGGTCGCTTCAACTTATCTCACTGATTTGAAATGATTAGATAGGCTAGTTTACTAATGGATGAATCAATTCATTTGAAATAAACAAGAACAAAGATGGAGCAAAACTGAGCATGGCCTAAGATGGTCCCTTTTTGAGAGGGAAAAGAGGGCTCAATGGTGAGCCACCTGCTTTTCACCCCGTCTGATACGAGATCACTCACAGGCGTCACAGCTAGCGAAAACAATTCTTATATGCATGATGTTAGGATGAGGACCAATTCCGATGAGGAACAGACCCTTTGCCACGAGGGCATGAGGTACACTATCGAAGTTCAACCAAATGAGTTCACATATCCGTCAAATGAGTTTCATATCATCGGCAAATGAGTCGATCAAAATGGGTATCTGATAAAAGTGTCGGTATGCCACCATATTTTGATACACACATGCAAGCGAATGGAGAGAATGCGCGCGCCATAGCATCCCACAGGAAAGCAAGAACGCTCTACTACTCTTCTAAATTCAAGAATAAAATCGGATTTAAACAGCACAAAGTTCTTTTCCTGAATTTTCAGTAATTAACACGAATTTCACTAAACAAAGAAAAATGAAATTATTATTATTAAGACACGACAATAGTTGGAACTAAACACACCCCGATACCAGAAGCAGAGAGACAACATCACTGCAGTGCATCCTAATTAGCCGGAGTGAACTTTATGGAGACGCTGTTGACACAGTGGCGCTCATCTGTGGGAGTGGGGAATCCTTCACCTTTAAAGACATGTCCTAGATGTCCACCGCAGGCAGCACATGTGATTTCAATCCTCCGGCCATCTGGGTCCGCCTGAAACACGATAGTCTCTGCGTTAGTTTTCATATGATGACATTTTCTCCATTATAACAAGGATTTTGTTTTCACAAAATTCACCATGTTAACATGTGATTGGGCCTATTTGTCAATTTAGTGACCTGAATTATATATAAACCAACTTTTTCGTTTAAATAACAAACATTTGTCGGCATAATAAGGCTCTGTTCTTTCTGGCTTAATGCCTTAATTTCAGCTCCTTTCAATTTTGCTTGGCTGTATTCGACTCAGTTTTATTTTTGTTCAATTAGATATGTTTAGTTAATCTCTTCACAAAATTAACTTTTAATTGAACTAAATTCACTTCGCACCAGTTCCACTTAATTTCGTTCAATTAAGCTCTACTCCAATTAATTCAATTCAGCTCATTTCAGCCGTAAAGAACAGGGCCTTCACTCTGTTTGCAATATATTGTGAAAATCAGCCTTAATAACTGTGACGTTGACCTTCACACTTCATTTTGCCCAAACATGTCTTACTTTACGTAAAATTTAACAATGGTATGCCATAGGTCATGAAGCGGAGAGATTCTAAGTCACCAAGAAGAGAAATTGTTCAAACTCAGTCACCAAAGCGGAATTCAGCAAAACCGGTGGACCAAAATGGAGTTAACCCAAACATGAGCGCAACAAAGCTAAAAACTTCCTCTTATTAACATAACTAAATGATGATGTAGCTTGGAAGGGTAACTATGATCTAACTGGCTAACTGCCCAACAAGTAAAAGAGAAACTTACAGTGCGATTTATAGCTCCAGGAAGACCCTCAAAGAAAGCTGGCCAACCACAACCAGAGTCGAATTTTGTTGTAGATTTATAGAGAGGAGTACTACATCCTGCACACGTATAGACTCCGTCCTTGAAAAATTTGTTATACTCTCCAGTTCCAGCCCTCCTGCAGCAATGATTATGATTACTCCCAAGTAAACAATACAAAGCAGACAACGGCACACAATGCACTACTCACGGAAAAAAGATCAAAACAACGCAAATTTGCGATCAACAGAAAAACGGTAGTTGGAATAACCGTATAACCCTTATCTGCAAACTCATTACATAAGTAACATAATCTTGGCCTAGCCAGTTAGTTCATGATTGATTACAAAGACAGTACCTTTCAGGTTCTGCCCTACACTCTCCATAGTTTCGAATGTTACAAATTTCTGATGCAAAAATAAACATTGGGTGTATGTCCTGATGTCCATGATCGAACAGGTGAAAACCCAGATGAAGAATCTTATATTCGAAACAATAAGCAGTAAACAGTAACACTCCCTCATGTCCTCAAGACACAGATCTCTCACCTTAAAATGCCCATTTTACTGTGATAGATATACATTTGTACATAATTTTAGCACTAATCAATGCTCATTAATCATTATTAACCCAGATACCCAGATAATAATGAACATGAAGTAATGCTAGCTTGAAAGGATAAGAGTTATACACTAGGCCCTGTTCTTTTCGGCTGAAACGAGTTGAATTGAATTAATTGGAGTAGAGTTTAATTGAACTAAATAAAACTTAACCGAATACAACCAAGCAAAATTAAAAGAGCTGAAATTAAGCCAGAAAGAACAGGGTTTCTGATGCGATTGTTCACAGAAGCTTTGCTCTAAATATGGGGTCTGGGGGATTAGTTTTACCTGCACAAGGAATCACAAAGTACATCTGGTGCACCAACCTACACCCTAGTGACAATTCACCACTCACAATTCACAAATGACATGATCATTATTGCATTCTTCTTTTGAAGTTACAATGAAGTGAAGTAATGGTTTTTGGAACTAATCAAATTGGCAATCTTTACCAATTACTCAAGCACCAGACACTGAATTAGCTAACCAATCAAGATAAAAAGGATCAACAAAATCAGATACAACCTCCGTCTCAATCATTTGTTTACCTTTTCTATTTTCTATGACGGGTATTTAAATCAAACGCAAACAAATGAATGGGACGAACCAAGTACCAAACTGAAGGATCACAAAGAAAAATGAATTCAAAAAATTGAAAAAAAGGGGGCATACTCAGTTCCTTTCTGCCTAAGAATATAAAACTGTTCAGGAGATAAAACAGCACGCCATTCTTCTTCAGATTTCTGAACAGGTCCAGGAGCAGATGAAGCCATTGTTAAAAACCTTGAATTACTCTTCTGCAATAGATACCCAGATGACAAAATTGAGTAATTAGTGGATTTTGATACCAAAGTTCTAAACTTTGATTGATTTGAGCAAGTGGGTAGAGAATAATTGGTGAGATTTATATGAAATGGTGGTACACATGAAGATGTAACGTAATTTAATTTTGGTAAGTTTAAGAGAATTTTCCTAGAGATGGTTGTGGATGTTGATGAGGAAGGGAAGGTTGAGGTTCTTAGAATGTGGACTCCCATTTTCTTGAATTTTGGCTGGATAATGGTCGAAATTCATCAAGGTTTGGTTACCAAGTTACTATCTATGCATGATTTTGTGTTCTACTTTGGGATTTGTTTTCAAAATCTTTGGATTGGGCTAAGATGATGTTTTACTATGTTATCCGTTCTACTATACAAGGTTGTTCATCGGTGCAAACCGACTATGCCCAAGCCGATCATGTCCAAGCCGATCATGTAGGACACTTTTTTGTAGCCTATCTAGCCCATGGGTTAGACCGTTATAGCTTGGTGTCATTCTCAAGTCAGCTAGTACTGTAACTTTCTTGGCCCGGGGCTGATGTCAGAACTTCTTCGGACAGGTCCAGGCTAGTACTGCAACTTTCTTGGCCCGGGGCTGATGTCAGAACTTCCTCGGACAGGTCCAACAACAACGCTAACAAAAAATAAAGATGCCTAACCTGAGACGACACCGTGAATAGCCCTACTTCTAACCCGAGACGACACCGTGAATAGCCCTACTTCTATGTGGTATTGTTGTCTTATACTCTTACTAGATCTTCCAACATTTTCACTAAAGTCCTTCAAGTATCCAAATTTGGATTTCTATTTTGGGCTTTTGACTTTCACTTACATTTTTATCTTAATCCAACAATTCCTCGTGCAAAAGTCTATGCATCATCTTCTTGTTAGTCCAAACTTGTTCTTCTGCTTAGCCATATTAACTAGTCTTGCACAATTGGTAGATTTTAGCTCATAAAAACTTAAATACCTATATAACATGTTAGAATATCCAAAATAACTAGAAATACAAATATTAGGCTATAAAACACTTAAGATAAGTGCTAAAGACGTGTAAAATGTAGCTAATATAAGGGGTTAAAATATACAAATATTAGGCTACAAATATGCATGTATAAAGCGGTCGACGATTGTGTATGTTTAATGCAGGTTTTGATTGTGTTTTACAGTATAAAATAAAAACAATGTATATATACATTCTGACTGGACAACAAGCTGTTGTTTCCAGCCACTGGTCAGTTGATTACTGACGGTTTATCCGTAAGTAATAGACAACACTTTTTTGGCTATTACTAACAGTTAATCTGTCAGTAATTGAGATTCACTGATTATCCGTTAGTAATGGTCAACGGAGTGTTGATCATTACTGACGGATAATCCGTCAGTAATTCCTCAATACTGACGGTTTATTCTTCAAGATTGCCCCTCATTTTCCTGACGGATTAACCGTCCGGAGTTTGAATTCCTGACGGATAATCCGTCAGAGATTCATTTTTCGTGACGAATTATAGTGACACCCTTTGTCCGCTAGGATTCCGAAATTCTGACGGGTTTGGGCTATTTTTAGCAGATTTGGACAGTCAGTATTCCATTCCATGTTTTCTTTGTAATGATAGTTCAGGGGGAGCTAGGCCTATATGGCGCGCTGGGGGGGTATATGGATGGCCGGATGCGGGAAACAAACACAAAACTTGGGAGCTTATGAGACGTATGTGCGAGGGGAGTGTGTTACCGACGATCCTGTTTGGCGATTTTAATGAGATAACTAGTGCTAGTGAGAAAGAAGGAGGAGCTGTGAGAAGGGAAAACCTTATGGATGCGTTTCGAATGGCCATAGATGATTGTGCCCTCCAGGATATGGGGTTTCGAGGGAACCGTTTTACTTGGCAAAGAGGATGTGGGCTGGATACCTTTATCCGGGAACGACTTGATAGAGCTCTCGCCACTACTGATTGGAGATACATGTTTCCAAACTCATTTGTTCAGCATTTACCCATTTTCTCGTCTGATCATGCCGCGATTATTATACAACAAGAGGTGTCATAGACTAGGGGCCGAGGGAGGAAGGGTTTCCGTTTCGAGCCTTTTTGGGCTACGGACGCTCAATGCGGGGAAGTCATCCAAGAGGCGTGGGCAGGGGAATGTGGTGGGACTGTTCCTGAACGAATTAGTGCGTGTGCAGCGAGCTTATCGTCGTGGGCGAGATCGAAATTTGGGGATATTAAAAGAAGGCTGAGGGAACGTGAGGAGGAACTGGGTTTTTGGCAGAAGCAACCCCCAAGTAGCGATATGTTGACAAATTGTCGAAATTTGGCGTTAGAACTCGAGGAACTTCGAAGGCAGAACGAAACATATTGGTTTACTCGGGCTAGGAGATGTGAACTTCGTGACGGGGATAAGAACACAAGCTACTTCCATCACAAAGCAAAACAGCGGAAGAAAAAGAACTCCATAACGGGTATTGAGGATGATGAAGGTCGGTGGTGTACGAAGGAAAAAGATATTACTAAGGTAATTGAAAATTTCTTTACCTCTCTGTTTACTACAAGTAGTCCACAAAATTTCAATGAGGTTCTCGACCATGTACCCGCTATTGTGACGGATGATATAAATTTAAGTCTGGACTCACCTCTTACGGAGGATGAGATAAAATCTGCTTTATTTTGTATGCATCCTAAGTCCTAACAAGGCCCCGGGACCGGATGGAATGCACGCCCTTTTTTATCAGAAATACTGGGATGTCGTGGGCAATGATGTTTGTGCTTTTGTTCGGCAGTGGTGGAATGGCTATGGAGGGATGGAGGGGATAAATGTGACTAATGTTGTCCTTATACGCAAGTGTAATGCTCCGCGGACAATTTCGGAATATCGGCCTATAAGTTTATGTAATGTCATTTATAAAATTATTTCGAAGGTGCTCGCTAACCGGTTGAAGCCGCTTCTAAACTCAGTAATAACAGAGAATCAGAGTGCGTTTACGCCAGGGAGACTTATAACCGATAATGCCCTCATAGCTTTTGAGATTTTCCATGCCATGAAGAGAGGAGGGGAAGGAAAGTGCGGTACCATTGCCCTTAAATTGGATATGAGCAAAGCGTATGATCGGGTGGAATGGAGCTTTCTCGATCGGTTGATGGGACGTATGGGGTTTTCAGAGGGGTGGCGGAACCGGGTCATGTGTTGTGTCTCTACTGTTGCTCACTCCTTTCTCATCAACGGGAAGGCTTCGGGTATGGTCAAACCGAGTAAGGGGCTACGACAGGGAGACCCAATATCGCCCTACTTATTTCTGTTATGTGCCGATGCCTTTTCGTATTTGTTGAAGGATGCGGTGAATAATGGGAGACTTCATGGGGTTTCGGTCTGTAGGGGAGCGCCCCGCATATCACACCTTTTCTTTGCAGACGATAGTATTCTTTTTGCTAGAGCAAATTCAAGAGAGTGCTCGACAATAGCTGATGTGATCAGTAAATATGAAAGAGCATCGGGTCAGAAAATTAACTACTCCAAGTCGGAGGTTGTCTTTAGCAAAAAGGTTCCTATTAATGTCAGAGCTTCTTTGTGTGACACTATGGGGGTGAGAGAAGTGGTCCGTCATGAGAAATATTTAGGCATTCCGACTATCATTGGGAAGTCTAAGAAAATGGTTTTCGCCTCGCTCAAAGAACGGATTTGGAAGAAATTACAGGGATGGAAGGAAAAGCTCCTCTCTCAGCCGGGTAAGGAAGTGCTTATTAAGTCGGTGGTCCAAGCTATCCCGACCTATATGATCTGATGAGCATGTTTGCGATCCCCGAAGGATTAACAGATGAGATTCATGCTATGCTTGCTCGGTTTTGGTGGGGTTCGACTGAAGAGAAAAGAAGAATTCATTGGTGGAAATGGCAAAGGCTATGTAAACCAAAGGCACACGGTGGACTCGGATTTCGGGATCTCCGTGTCTTTAACCAAGCCCTCCTTGCTAAACAAATGTGGCGGCTGACTGTCAACACAACATCCTTGGTTAGTAAGGTTCTCAAAGCGCGGTACTATAAAAATTCGAATGTCCCTGAGGCTAGACGGGGGCATGATCCGAGTTTCACATGGAGGAGTCTGTGGGGGTCAAAATCGCTTCTGATGGATGGGTTGGGGTGGCGTATAGGTAATGGGCGAGAGGTGAATGTGTGGAGTGATAAGTGGCTGCCAGGGGAGAGGAGCCTCTTAAGTCCGGCTCCGAATATAGAGGCTAATGCGAGCATGAAAGTTGCAGAGTTCATTGATACAACTAAGGGTGAATGGAAGGAGGAAGAGCTCAGGGGGTTACTTTTGGACCATGAAGTTAATATGGTCTTAAGTATCCCTATAAGTAGCTCTCTTCCAAACGATCATCTGTTTTGGTGGCCTTCGAGGACAGGGGATTATACGGTCAAGACGGGATATTGGGTGGGGATGGGCTCTCCTTCGAATGCGGACATTATGACGCCACCAGGGGTAGGTTTGGAGGTTTGGAAGCTTATTTGGAAACTCCAAGTGCCACCGAAACTTATACATTTTCTATGGCGAGGGTGTACCGGTATGTTGGCTGTAAAAGAAACTCTCTTTCGTAGACATTGTTGTGATTCGAACAGGTGTGGCTTTTGTGATGTCGAAGCGGAGTCTGTGGTTCACGCCCTGTTTCGGTGCCCGTGGACGAGGGGCTTTTGGACTGCTAGTGGCTGGGCAGAGGTTTTGGAGGATGTGCCTGATGAATCCTTCGCGAGGTGGCTGCTAGTAGCTATACAGAAAATTGATCAGCTGGACAGGAGCCGATTCCTTGCTCTCCTTTGGGCTATTTGGCACCTTCGCAATTCTCGTATCTTTGAAGAAACTCAACCAAACGCGCAAGCTTTAATTATTGGGTTTGAACGTATGGTGACGGACTACCAGGGGTACTCTGGTGCGATGGACACTAGAGGGGTAAATGTTCGGAGCGTTGCAGCGAATGAGCTGGGGGGTAGTGGGTGGATCCCTCCGGAGGTGGGCGTGATTAAAATCAATACGGATGCGGCAATGTTTGATGGTTCTGAAGTTGTTCTTGGGGCGGTTGGACGCGATTCCAATGGGCAGGTGGTGTTTGTGGCGAGTCGACGTTGTTGTGCGCGGTGGCAGATTGAGGTAGCGGAAGCCAGGGCTCTGACGTTTGGGCTGGAGATTGCGAGTACGCTGGGCTTGGTGTGTGTGGCGGTTGAGACTGATGCAATGTCCGTTGTTCAAGCTATCCGAGCAAAGTCTTCTTTCAGAAGTAGTTTCGTCTTTGTATTCAAGATTTTTATCGTTCTGTTTCTTTTTTTGATTTTCGTAGCATTACCCACGTTAAACGGGGCGGGGGGGGCAATACGGCGGCCCATCTTGTTGCTTGTCTATGCTCCCGTGTAGGTGAGGAGGTGGTTCTTGACGATGTTTTCCCGCCTTCCGTTTCTGAGTTGGCTGAGTTGGATCTAATATAAGGAGTTAGTTTTCCTGCAAAAAAAAAAAATCTCAGGAAGAATTCGAAAAATTTAACTAAAACTTTTACAATTTTCATTAACTAACGAAGGTGAGTGTCTCTACTAACCCTCTAAATCTGCCAATGTATACTCATATAACCTCTATCGAGGGAAATGGTATTTTCATCCTTGAAACAAAAATAGTCTGCAAGATTTTATATTGTATGATTCATGCAATAGAAAAAATTATTTTTAAAATTATTTTATAACCTCATTTAGCTCCTCATATCCTTATATGAGTTTGAAAAACAACTCGAGGATTACGAACGATTAAGACGATGATCATTAACTTGATCATACTATTGGAACAACGGTACCTGGTTAACTCACAATCAATTAAATCGATATATCATAAATAAATATATTTCAAAATACTATATGATGCAATAATACGATTTAATTCTACATATTTCAATCTTTTTTTTACCTAATTCCCATTTTTATGTTCATCACCTTCGAATTTGGTTAGAAATAATTAAACAAAAGCTTTAGTAGTTGAACAACATTTAAGTTAGCTGAAACTATAACTTTGAACAAAAAATTCTAAAAGATCACGTATCACACATAAGTAAAAAACCGAATATATTATAAACGGCAAAATGCTTATCCCAAGTCCCAATTATATAAATAAAATATTCCGGATATACCCGTTACTAAACGCTACATGCTGCACCAACTGAATTCTGTAAATCTACAAGTAGTATTTGTGTTCGAAAGATTCAAATGCCCATAAACTCACTAGTAAATCTTACTTGCAACGGGTATATTCAGCATAAATTTGTGACGGTCAAATACTAACCAGGTAGGTAGATAAGGCAAACCGATTTGCTACTCCCAGGACATTCTCTTTTGTCTTATCTACCCTACATAGATAATACTCGACTCGTCACAAACCTTGGGACGGATATAATCGTCACGCGTAACAATTTGTGTAAACTCATAGTCTATATCATACGTATACTTGAAATTATAGAAAACCCATGTGAAGAGTTTGAGTGTAACCAGGAAAAGAATCATTGAAAACATGATCCTAAATTTCTGACCATTTTTATGCTTCGCATGAGTAGACAAACTCAATCATCATCATCATCCTTTCAAAACATTCATCATCATTTTCATTTTTTTTCTCTTTTATTTGTTTTTTACATCAAAATTCTGTTAAAATTGTTATTATTATTATTATTGTTATTATCATCATATTTTCCAAAAACCAATCTTAACCATAAAACCAATTATAATAAAGTATAAATATTTACTAATTAAAGTTTTGCCAACTTTATTTTGGAAAGCAATCAACTACTTATCCGCCTACTACGGCATTGATATTGACTTAACAACCAAAAAAAATCAAATATTTGAGCCCAATCTTAGTAATTCACTGCAAAAAAGATAAATCAATTTTTTTTACAAATTCCACTCTCTTTTCTTCTATGTTTTTGTCCTTATACTGTCTTTTGTGTTTTTGTTCACATCACATCACATCACATTCAAGAGATAATAACAAGTTAAAACAGTGAAATTACCAACAACAGTAAAATAAGGATTTGGGTTTTTGGGATAAACATGGGTGAAGAAAATAGTAAATCAAAGGAGGAAACAAATGAATCCTCAGTTGTTGTTGTTGAGGTTGTTACTGAAAAGGAGACAAAGAATGAAATTGGGCAACTGGGTGTTCCTCAGATTAATGATTCTAGTACTATGAATCCATCTTGGTTTACTCCTAAAAGGTCCCACCTTTTCTTTTTTACTTTACTCATTCGATGTAGTTCTCGACACAATTTTCATCTTGGGTCATCCGGAAATAGTGTCTTTGTGTTGTTAACATAAGGGTAAGGCTGCGTACATCCGACACCCCCTTACCCTGCAATTTGCTGGAGTAATGTTGTTGTTGATTTGATTTTGGGTTGGTGAAAGTTTGAATCTTTGTAATTGGGTAATTGTTGTTTTAACTTTAACTATGGTAAGTTCTTAGTGGTTAGAATGTAGCTGTGATGTTCTGTTGGTAATTATTGATGATGGAAAGTTTGAATCTTTGTAATTGGGTAATTGTTGGGATGTGATTTATTTAATATGGTGTTCTTTTAACTGTAACTATGGTAAGTTCTTAGTGGTTAGAATGTAGCTGTGATGTTCTGTTGGTAATTATTGATGATGGAAAGTTTGAATCTTTGTAATTGGGTAATTGTTTGGGTGTGATTTATGTAATATGGTGTTGTTTTAACTGTAACTAAGGTAAGTTCTTAGTGGTTAGAATGTAGCTGTGATGTTCTGTTGGTAATTATTGATGATGGAAAGTTTGGATTTTGACACTTGTTGAGTTGTTGTACCAGTTTATTTATGTATTTATACACTGGCAGTTCAAAATTGGGATTAGTTGATCCAGGTAATTAGGTAAATGTGTTCTATGATCAAAAGTTATGATTTTTGATGCTCAGTAGTAGTGTTCGAGTGTGCTTATTTAACAATAACAAGGAGGTTGTTGTTGTTGCTGCTGCTGCTTGATACTTATTGTGTGGATTTATGCAGATTGCTTGCAATTTTCTGTGTGATCAATTTAATAAATTATTTGGACCGAGGAGCGATTGCCAGCAATGGTGTGAATGGAAGTCGGCGGATTTGTACAGCTAATGGTACTTGCAGTGGTGGCAGTGGCATTCAGTAAGCTTTATGAGACCCTGATAGCAATATTTGCATATTGTATAGTGATAATTTTAAGTATTTATTGGCTCATAAGTACAAGATTGGAAATGGGATGATGGGAAGTGGATCTGTAATCGCGTAAATTGCTAATACTGTTGTCACCTGTTATCGCTAATTTACTCACTGTATTTTCAAGACTTCCCTCTTTGTGTTTCGTTTAGTTGATCTTGAAACTGTATTTGATGCATCTAGGGGTCAGTTTGACTTGAGCAATTTTGAAGATGGTGTGATATCATCTGCGTTCATGGTTGGTCTCCTGGTCGCTTCACCCATTTTTGCTTCATTAACAAAGAGGTAACTGATTTCTCTAATGTTTTTGTATCTGTATTCATTGTTTCCTGGAAGATGTTGTGGACTCGGAGAAAGTTGGAGTCTCTATGTAGGAGTGGCCAGTTTGAATTACTTCAACTCAAACCTTTGCTTCTTGTACCTAAGCTGGCTCATGGAGAAAGCTCTTCAAATCAGACACTGAGCATTCAGCCCAGTTGCAAACATGTGTCGATTGATTGATGCCATGGAAACTGACACCTTGATCTAAGGGTCAACCATGTTAAACCTGCTAAGTGTAAAATCTATTTTTTTTGGCGTTAATCCTTAAAGAGTGCCAAAGACGTACACTATTTGGTTCTAGATTAAGACGGAATAAAGCAAAATGACTCACTGAACTTGGAGTTAGAGTGTTTTCTACTAGCTTTTGATAGAGGTAAAACCATGTCTATTTGGATAACCTAAAGCCAAAGGACAACTGGCTAAGGCCTGTTCTTTCTGGCTTAATTTCAGCTCCTTTCAATTTTTGTTGGTTGTATTCCGCTAAGTTTTATTTACGTTCAATCAAATATTTTCAATTAATCTTTTCACAAAAGTAACTTTTAATTCAACTAAATTCACTTCACCTCAGTTCCACTCAATTTAGTTCAATTAAACTCTACTCCAATTTATTCAATTCAGCTCGTTTCAGCCGAAAAGAACAGGGCCTTACTCTTCCATCTATATCATTATTATTGTGTGTTGACGTCTTTTGAGCCTTGATGGTTGTGCTAGATATTGACGCTTAACCATTACTTTGTATGTCAAGTGGGCTACCGACTGATTATTTGGTGGTTCATTGAACTTTTGGCAGAGTGAATCCATTCCGGTTGATTGGTGTAGGGCTATTGGTTTGGACTGCTGCTGTAGTTGGTTGTGGATCCTCGTGGGACTTCTGGTCCATTTCCGTTTTCCGCATGTAAGGTCCAATCTGGTGCACTGCTGTAGTGTCCTTCTAATTAGTTTACTTACATAATGTTTGCTTTCATTAGGCTGGTTGGTGTAGGAGAGGCTTCATTTATCAGCCTTGCAGCCCCCTTCATTGACGATAATGCCCCTGCCACTCAGGTATCCTTTATTTTCTTCCTTCATAATTTGAAGAATACATGCACGAGACCGTTCCACTGTGAGATGGTCCTTAACGATCATCACCCCTGTAATTTAATAAGAAATATTTTAAATATCATGAGTAAGTAGAACCGTCACACGGAGTGTTTCTTGTTATTGTTCTTTGCTTGGGCATAACTGTTTTATCCAGGATCTGCATCTGATTGTTTGTATTTCTTTGTAATAGAAAACAGCGTGGCTCGGACTGTTTTACATGTGTATTCCAGTTGGATATGCAATTGGCTATATTTATGGAGGGTTGGTAAGTTTGCTGAACTTTATCGGTTCTATATTGCTTTACCCTTTGACTTCATGAGTATTACGTTATCCACGCGCACCATTCCTCATCTCCTAGAACTTGTGCCAAAACCAAGTACGTATAACAAAAAATATTCTTTTATTTTGTCTTGCACTAGTAAGAACCTTCACCATAGGTTAGAATGACGAAATTCATTGGCCAGGTACATTATTTCCCTTCTCCTGGATTTACTGTATCCCCAATTGGTTTAGGAACCCTTCGTCATAGGTTAGAAAGACTATATGCATAACACGGGTTTAAAAACTAGTTATCAGAGAAATCCGTGGATGGTGGGCATCAGGGAAAATGTGAAAAGACCGACTTTACAATCATGTACAAGCATATAGTCTGTTGACTCAACAAATAAGTATTTGTGCTTCCTATTCGCTAAATGAGAATATCTTGCCAAGAACATGTTTGTTGCATTAATAATGATTACCCAAACTTCTATAATTGGATAATCTAGGTTGGAAAGCATCTTGCTTGGAGGTGGGCTTTTTGGATCGAGGCTATGTTGATGGTTCCGTTTGTTATTTTTGGTTTCGTTATGAAACCGGTGCCCTTAAAAGGTTTGTGGATTTCTTCTAACACGAGTAATTAAGCGTATAACGACGCTCTATGCGCTTATATACCCAGCTTTTTCCTGTCCGACGAGCAGGATTTGCTCCTATTGGATCCAAGGCATTGAGTCCGGTAGAGACAGCCACTTGTGATTCAAAAGGTGGGATATAATCTGATCTCAGTTTTTATGGATTTTTTTAAAGTTATCTGAATGCTCGAGAACATACCATCTTATTATTAGCTTTTTCTTGTGTGACTCTTTGTTATATTCAGATGTTCTAAAAGCTGAAAACAGCATAACACCAGACGAAGTAAAAATTGATCGTCTAAATGTCCATGAAGCTTCCGAGTAAGTTTTGACTTCCTATGCTTCATTTCCATTACTCCCGGCTTCATTTTTAGGGTTTAGGGTTTAGGGTTTAGGGTTTAGGGTTTACTGGTCCCTAATTGTCTTAGTGCTCAAACTATGTCAACTTTGACCATTATATACTAGCTATCAATCTCAACCATAAATTATGAGCAACGTAACAACGAAGGAGTAGATGCATCAGTGTCCCTATCTCGCGATATTTTCTACACATCCACACTCATTTGGATTTAAGAGCAGTGCCTACACCTCTGAAATTTGTCGACACCATTGTTTACTATCTAGAAAAAAGCCACATCACTTATACTTTTATATGTTATGTTATCATTATCTCCTCCCTCTTTGGAATTATTTTTAAATATTTTTGGATTCGGCACCACGTGCTACAGATCAGGAAGCGAGGGAAATGTTTTTATGAGATTTTTTAAGGACATGAAGGTGCTTTGGGTTGACAAGGTTTATGTTGTCAATGTTCTAGGTACAGTCTATTCTTCATTCTTTCTTCTGATTCTAAGTCAAATGCTATCTTTTCTATTTAGCCTGTCAATAACTCATTACTGCTTTTCCAGGTTACATTGCATACAACTTTGTTGTCGGCGCATACTCATACTGGGGACCAAAGGCTGGCTACAATATTTACAATATGGTGTGTTCTCATTTTAATCTGTTCCGGAGATTTTTCTCACGCAACGTTACCAAACTCTGTAGTCATAGGAGGACATATTTTTTTGGTTTTACCCTTCCATTACCAGTTAAGGTGTTGCTTTGTAACCGTGAGGTCATGGGTTCAAGCCCTGGGAGCGGCCTCTTGCCAAAAAATGGCAAGGGAAGGCTTGCCTCCATTACACCCTTGTGGTGGGGCCCTTCCCCGGACCCTCGCCTAGCGAGGATGCCATCGTGCACCGGGCTGCCCTTTACCCTTCCATTAGTCCTGATTTGAGCTCAGTAAGACCACATGTCTACAAAGCTTTTCCTCGTGAATTTTGACATTGTTGCATTCCTGGGTAATCAAACGCTTTCTCTTTGGTCAAGTTAGATCAACCCTTTTATCTTACTATTCAATCTTACTGCTCAGTTGTAAAAAGGTTGCCTTATTTGAAGGATTTTTTTTATTAAATATGAAGCTTGTATTCGTAAAGAGAATACTACTTACAGTCGTTACAGATGTAATATAGGTTGTTCTTTGTCATTTACTTTCTGGTCTGCAAATGGTAGGAAAATGCTGATATGATCTTCGGAGGGATTACAGTCGGCTGTGGGTTAGCTGGGACTATTGGCGGAGGTCTCCTTCTCGACTACATGAACTCCACAATTGCGAATGCTTTTAAGGTAGCGCAATTCTCTAACAAGATGCTCTCACATATTATATTAATTGCATAGCTCACAATATTTATATGTGAGACAGTCTCGAAGGAAAGTAAGCTCGTGCGTGTAAAACTGCATTCTCAAGCATTGCTGTGTTATTCTGTGTTATGCCAGAAAAATACGTCGTCAACAACTCTTCTTTTGTTTGAATTTTAAACGCACTTAAAGCATCCATCTTTCTTAACGCTTTTTTGGTAAAAAATGCAGCTTCTCTCAGCATCGACGTTTTTGGGCGCAATATTTTGCTTTAGTGCCTTTTGTTTCAAGCAAGAGATGCTTTTCCTCATATTTTTTGCAGTTGGCGAACTGCTTATCTTTGCCACTCAGGTAAAAGTCTAGTACCTCTCCTAATTTCTTGTCTGGTTCAAACTCCTGAGATATAGGCTCTGTTTGGTAAAACGAGCTATAAACCTACCTGAAACCCGAAAAGGGACCTGAAAACTGAAAAGGTAGCTGAAACTTGAAAAGGTAGCTGAATATTATGAGCTTATAAGCTAACTAATTATATAAAAAACTGTTTGGCAAACTAACTGTAAATGTAGCTTATTTTGGTGAAATGACATAAAAAAATATAATAAGTATTTACTATATTATAGATTGAAGGGTAAAAAGTAATATAACCTAGAATCGGGTACCTGAAATCTAAAATGCTACCTTATGTAGCATTTCATTTCAGGTAGCTTATTTGACCAAATAAGCTACTTGTCAAACACTCCCAAAAAAATAAGCTACATGATTCTTCTGGCAAAAAAGTTATTTCAGACAAATCAGGTACCTGAAGTGCACTGCCAAACAGAGTCATAGTACAAAGTGATTTTCCTCGTGTAGTTTTACTCAAAACCCAATTTGAGTATTCCCACATGAAGCCTAGGTTACGACATCATACCAAAGGAAAACAAAATAATATTTTGTTCCAGCACCTTAAGGGCTCCCGTAAACTAGTTATTACGCTTGTTGATATTCGTCACATTTTGTAGGCTCCAGTGAATTATGTTTGCCTGCATTGCGTTAAGCCAAGTTTACGACCACTATCTATGGCTATGTCGACAGTTTCAATACACATCTTTGGGGATGTGCCTTCATCACCCTTGGTGGGAGTTCTCCAGGTAACGGTTAACTTCAACAATTACTCCCGTACTTTTTTTCAGGGTGTACATGGAACCACAAGGGCAATTTCAATGTTAGACGGGTTTCAAACCCAAGTCATTACTCATTGAGTAGTTTACCTCGATGACTTGACCGGCATAGATTCAGATGACAGCTTCGGGGCTAGAAATTATTGCTGTTGGTTACAACTGCGTAACTTGCTGTAGCATAACCTATATACTTGGATTATATGTGATGCAGGATCGTGTTAAAAATTGGAGAACGACTGCTCTTAGTTTGACGTCAATTTTATTTCTGGCCGCGGCTATATGGTTGATAGGTAAGACCATCACTACCTCCATTTGGCAAGTAACTATAATCGGTGATTATTATGTGAGATGATTATATTCACATAATCAAGCCATTAAGACCATGTTTATCAGTCGTTCCTGCAGTCCTACCTTAACCGAGTTCCTGCATTAAAATACTAATATATACTTCTTAACCTACTTACTAGACCTAGTTCTTGATTTTGTTATTTTATCAAGCTCTGGTTAGACGTGGGAATTCCAATATTATTTTTGGTTATATTAGAGTCACGTATGGGGACCACATGCAAGTACCAAGTTTCTAAACATGTTCCAATATGTCCATTCCAGACCATTTTGGAACGGAACTAATTCCTATATTTTATTTTACTTTACTTTTTAATTTTAATTAATTTTTGTCTTTATTCAAGACCTCGCCCTTGTTAGACCTACCTATAAACGTAGTCCTAGTATTATCAATTGAGGAATACATAACACCTCAAGGGATTTGGTTGTATGCATACAACAGTCTCATATTAACTTGAGTGTACATAATTATAGAGCAAATACATTTTTTCACATCCGATTTCTTATCTCCATGTACGGTGCAGGGATCTTTTTGCATAGCCCTGATAAATTCAATGAAGACGAGAGTGAACAGAAACTCGAGGAAACCAACAATGCAAATAAAGCACCGTTGCTGAACAACGCGACAAATGCAGCATAACCGCAGTTACAACCATTTTTTGGGTGGAGAAACCAACACGCACAGCCGCACAGTCGCACAGGCTTCGATGAAAGTGTACATAGCGTTCCATAGAACAAATAATAGAAATATGTTAGTCCTTTCTGGTTTTTTTTCCTTTTTATCTGAATGTATTTTCATCAATTATTTAATTTATAGAAGCCAATGTTTTTTTCAGGCTGTATCAATCATGGCATTCTGATTCAGTATGATTTTTTTTCCGGCGTAAAGAGAGTCACGAGGGCGATTTTGAAGCGGTATTAATCATGGGTGTTTCTGGTTGGGTAAATGATAGTGTACTATGATTGTTTGATTGCTGAGTGTATGTTTCATTTTCATGTCAACTTTTAGAGTGTCAATATTCCAAAAGCATCTTGTGTAACCCAATGCACCAAACAATTATCTTCATGCCAAGCATCTTTTCTGCCCTACCAACTTTATCTCCAGAACCAAAAAAAGCTAATTTTCATATTAAAATCAATATCCCCGGCGGGTGACGGGCTAATTCCGTCACAAACTTATGACCTCTCACAAAAAGGAAGAGGGATAAGGTGGGGCATCTTTCATGTACTATCCCACTCACCTCTCAAGGGTATTCCGTCACAAACTTGTGATGAATACTGCCGTCATTAATGAGAATTTGTGTATTAAAATAGCAAAAAAAATTCGACAGAGTTTTCTAGTATGTCCTTTGGAAATTTGAAAATTATTGGATAGATGGAGAGATGTTGAATAAAGTAATTTTGTGAAATCGATCGCTTCGACAAGTACTTCATCGGTGTCAAACTGTCGTCAATTGATACCTTCACGTTTGATTAAAATACCTTTCACAAATCACAAATTCGTTAAAATTTAAAGAGTCAGTTATGCCACGTTAGAATGAAATGCCTTTCACAAATGAATTAAAATGTAAAGTGTCGGTTAAGTTACAATAATCCAACCACAAATGTTGACGGATCTAAAATTAGGGTAAGCTTGAGACAAAGATTTTAGAAATAAGACTCACCCAAAACTACCAATAATTGAGTCTCGGAAATCCAAGACTCAACTTAAGACTTCGGGTGAGTCTTGACCCTACTTTCCATTAAAATTATTCAATGAGTGGTTGTCATGTGTCATTTGTGGATCTGAGCTGAGTCTGAACACTAAAGAAATAATAAAAGTTAGTGAAAATCTGATGTAATAGAGTTTTAAGATTTTGGAGAGTCTTACAAGTAATTATACCCTTATATTTAGCCGAAACAAGAGGCGAAAAAAAAAGGAGAAAGATGAAATTAAATGGATTTACAATAATTGATATTAGGGTTACCCAAGGAATGTACATAATCAATGCCATAATTCTGCTAACCACCAATCATACAACCATTTGAGCTAAGTTGAGCAAAGTTCAAAAAATAGCATTTTTATTTATTGGGATGAATAATAATCAATCTACTACTACTATTCTAACCTTGAACAGATCTTTCTGCACATGATCCACCAAAAAGAAGGAAGTTTTTGGCATATTTTTAATCAAAATTTATGCCAGATCTTCATGAAATTCTGAAATCTTGAGGTTGTTAGATTTACCAAAACCTGATCAATAGGGTTTAGTTTGGACTAAGTAGGAGGAAAGAATCTGTTGAGATTGAAGGGTAATGTGTAGAATTCTTCATTTCGATTATCGCCACGAAAACTTCTGAACTTCACCCACCATGGCATCCCTCTATCTTTCTTTGATTTTTCCACTTCTAATGTGTTGTCTAGGAACACCGCGACCATTAACCCTACTGTCGGAGATGATATGAATATGGTTGTCACGAATGCGTTGAACTGCCAATAAAAACAATCATGTTAGTAACCCGAATATGACTAATCTGAAACAAAAAAAACCCTAAACCCTAAACCCTAAACCTGACTCAAATGACTTGTTGTTCATAAGGTCTAGCAAGAAGCATAAAATTATATACATAGTTGGGTAAAACTCACCCATCCTGCATTGGTCCGAATAAGGCCATGATGAGGAAAATACTCGACGAAGAACTGAGGTATAGAGATACCCAGAAACAGTGAGAGACCGGTTATGAACAGATTCCTCATTGAGTTCATGTTCGTAAATTGTAAAAATGACAGTCCGACAGAAGCTGCAAAAACAAACACCGCGGTTTCAACCATGATGAGACACTAAATAGAAGGAATTTGTAACAAAACTTGATAATCTGTCGCGTACCCACAAGACCGAAGAGAACGCAGTATACAGCTGCGAATATGGGTAAAGGTATTGATGCAAAAACAGCGCCGAATTTGCCTGCAGCAAATTGGAACAACGATTAGTTCACAGCTTTCCCTTGTACGGAGTAGTTCATAACCCTTTTCTCGTTTTGTTTCTTTCGGGGGATGGGGGTAGGGCTGTAAATGATCCGAGCCGGCTCGTAGAGCCCTCGGAATTAGCTCAGTTAAAGCTCGGCTCGAAATCGGTCAAAACTAATTCCGAGCCGATTTCGAGTCGGGGTGGACCAAATCCGAGCCGATTCCGAGCTTAGTAGAGCTCGAAATCGGAAGTTCGGTTAGGCTCGTTTTATCTACTATTTTTAGTTATTTTGTCATTTTGTAATTTTTATTGTTCCTAATAAAATGTCATTTTAACATTTATAATCATATGTTTTTTATATATGATAAGTATTTTATATTTGCATTTGTATTAAAATATATTTATTTTTATTTTGACTTACAAGTTTACGAAAGTAAAGAAAAAAATTATTTAACCGAGCTCGAGTTGAACTCGAGCCTAATCAGAGCTGATTCAGAGCTTTGATTTTTTAAGCTCGGATAATTCCGAGCCGATTCCGAGCTCAAGCTAAAACTTCTTAGCCGATTCCAACCCCACCCGTGCTCGGACTCAAATCGGCTCGGTTACACCCCTAGGTGGGAAGCATATAAACTTATAAGAGGTGGTCTTCACATTATTCCCAACACATTACCGAATACATAAGGATTTAGGTTGGTCGAACATATAAGGCCGTCTCATACAAGGCTCAGAGTTGGAACGGAGGAGCTTCAAGTCCATGAACATGGACACCATTAAGAGTAATACCAACCTAAAATAGAGAAGAAGATCATGAAACCAGCTGAAATTTGAACAACTCTACGGCTTCCAACGCGGGTTAACCCAAGCAATCCGACATTTTCCCTGAAAGTTGATGCGGGTTAAGGTTGATTCATTATACGAGGGTAATATAAACTCGAGTGAAACATGGCTTATCTGACGGTTCTTACACAGAAACAGTAGATCCACTGCAGGTTCCGAATAGACCATCTAGCAGAACTCCAATCCCCTACAAGGAGAACACATATCTTCAGGTTCTGAAATTTGTGAGGCAAGAATTTAGATGAAAATCTTTATATCATACGATCACAGATGGCTCGACAAATCATTTACCTGCCATCCGATGCCTCGACTCAGGACATAAGCTGGAGGAGGGGTGGCAATCGCAAGCCTCGATGCTGCCTTGTAAGCCGCTGTTGACTGCATCGTTTAAAGATGTAGAAGTCACAAAACCGAAGGTTTCAACAGAAAAACAAACTGCAACTACGCTCCTACGATGATCTCATAGAACTGAATATAGCGTTAGCCTCCCTCATTTAACTTAATATCTCATGAGTTAACCAAGCGGTGTTGAGTGGTAACTGAGGACCTTAAAGCTTGCAAAAATGCAGGAGTTGAGAGGTATCGGGTTCGATTACCAGCTGGGGAGATGATCACTTGGCCACTGCAGCCCCCGAAAGGGTGGCTTACATGGTCCATGTGGTGGTGCGGGAATGCATGGACCCGGGGGATTAAACCCCTCGTCATCCAAAAAAAAAAATATCCCATGAGTTTCTTATTATGAGACCGCTTCATACGAGAATTTATCCAACTTTCTTTGAAAGATATGTTTTTTCTTTCCTCATTTAACTACAATCGTCATCCATACCTCAACCATTGACACGAATACAGCAGACATCATGGCAAAGCAATGGCCGGCTGCGAACGTTGGTGGGCCCCATTGCAAGGGATATGGAAATTTAAACCTGCAGCAAAAATTGGCTTTCAAAACCATGGATTTAGTCTAGAGAAAAATAGTGTGTTGGCTTCAAAAGATGATTACCATGGAGCGGTTGATATGAGATTTGCTCTGTCAGTCCGACAACTATTTTTAGTACGAATGGGTGTATGTCTGTACGCTCCAGCTGCTGTCAGGATAACAGCATAAATCCATACAATAGAGATGCATATAATAATCGGAAACCTCTCGAAAACTGGTATGTCTTTCAAAGGTCTGACATGCTTCAGATACTGCAATGCACACAAAATCTCAGTAATTAAATCAATCAAGTCCAACGACCATTAATATCATAATACTGCTCGATGCTTGATGCTTCGACTTACCTGCGACAATCCGATTACCAGGAGCAGCATTGGAAGACCTATCTCCACACAGTTTCCTAACTGGAATGAAAGACATAAAACAGTGAACTTGAGCAATCAAGTACTCCCTCCGATCCATCCAGACAAAAGGTAACGGTTGCTTTATCACAGTTGTCGAGGCACGTTTTGTAACGTGAATATCTTTAGTTACACATTATTAAAAATTATAAAAATTTGATATTCTTATAGCATTCAAGAATGAAAGCAGTGCATCTCTTACTAGCACCTACCGCAGGAAATCCATGTTGAAACAACCCCAAGCCCACCAATCCCACCACGGGTGCCATTCCAAGAGGGCTAAAAAATCTGTAAGAGAAGCATAAACACATCATTATCGAAATAATACATACCCAGCAGCAAAATAATTCAGCAAACATGAATTGTCATTTGAAACCGTTAAAAACATGTAGAATAATTGAGAGGAAGCAAGGAAAATGCGACAAAAATAGCCAGCGTATAAATAAACCTAAACATCATCAAAATTAACGGAAAACCTGATATAATCTTTGCTTCCAAAAGACATACCGTGAAAAAAGGCCCCATAACTGACTGTAACCTAAGATGATCTGTATACTTGAAGCCACAATCAAAGCTCCTTGAATAGCTCGCATAGTTTGTATAAATCTCTGAATTCAACAATGTTGTGTATCAGGAAATGCAAGAAAAAAATTCACAAAATTAGGGACTTCCGAAGAGTTAGATCAAGTGAAAAAGGAAACTTACATCGTGACTATCAGGAATACGCTGCAGGGATGAGTCATTGATGATGTAAGCTATAGGGATGATATAAGAAAAAGATCCTCCGACTACTGCCGGTAGCCTGGTCCCAAATAGTGCTTGCAGGAGTGTGTTAATGCCCGCCACAAATAGCAGAGTTTGTATTACCCGAACCTTGTCACCCTAATCATTTAATCAAGCTGTCATAATATGTTCGACAAAGGCATAGTAGTCTAGCAAGCCTAGTAAGAGGATCTAGCATTATTTCAGTCGGCCGACTGTCCCCAAACCGAATTTGACTTGATAGACCCAAACTGAAACTGTTGGGTCTATGCCTTGAATCTGTTAGTCGCCACTTCGAACGACTATGCGGGGTACCTAAACGGTATCCGACTTCTGTATTGGGCTAGGGTTTTGTCTGGCCTTATTAGGTCAAATCTGTATTGTATTAGGTTAAGAGTACTATATAAACTCTTAACCTCTACCCTAGCAGTCATCATATCATATACCGAATCTGTAATCTGAAAAGCCTCCTCAAAACTCTCTCCCTTCTGCTCTGTGGACGTAGCTAACACCGTTAGTGAACCACGTAAATCTGTGCGTATTGTTCTTTATTGTTTGTTTTTATCTTTCTCTGTGCTTTCGTTATAACAGAAACCAAAGTAACTCAAGTCGAACAAGATCCAAACTGAATTAACTATAAAAGGTTAGTGCTAGAAAGGAAACTGGCTTACATCAGACCCACCCATTGCGGGGACAAGCATTGTCGGAATCATTACACTGGTACCCAGCATCAATATGTAGTTCTGAAATGCTAGAATGATGGTTTCAGCTGCAAAATATTTCTCCAAGACATCAAATAAAAGTAGACAAGAATTTACCCCGACAATGCCACAAGTAAACCGAGTATTTCACCCAATAAGGCACCGTGAAGGCCAACTACTCATATCATAGCATAGTTGTTGGGTCTATGCCTTATTAGGTCAAATCTGTATTGTAGTATTAGGTTAAGAGTACTATATAACCTCTACCCTAGCAGTTATCATATCACAATATACCATTCTGAATCTGTAATCTGAAAAAACTCTTCACATTAATAAAACTCTCTCCCTTCTACCCTGTGGACGTAGCTAACACACCGTTAATGAACCACGTAAATCTGTACGTATTGTTCTTTACTGTTTGTTTTTATCTTTCTTTGTGCTTCCGTTATAACAATAGTAATGATGAGTTGATGACATAGTGAGCTAAACAATCCGTATTAGAAAAACTAGCTGATAGAAAGCTCTCGGCCTGACTACCATATCAGTACAGAATAAAAATCTATCGCCATTGCAGAAAAAGAAGGCATCCCAATATTGGCGGATTTGGATGGACGACAAGCACACACAAGACACAACCTTGAGGGGAGAATTGAAAGGCTTATTCCGCAGACTCAAATCAGCATATTACTCGTGAATAATTAAACTTCTTAAACATCTTTTTTAAACCACCTTGATCCTCAGCACTATAATTTAGTCACCAAGAAACATCGACCAGACTCCAAAACCCGTGTTTTAACATATTCGATGAACCTAAAGACTTGTATAAGACTGTCTTAATCCTTACACTAATGTAACTGTTCGTCTTTCGACCAAAAATCCCATGGATTAAAAGAGTTACAGGATCTATAGACAGTTGATCCGAAAGCCTACTGAAATTTCATGAATGCAGTACTACTGAAGTTAAATCCATTCAGAACACGATACACAATTCATCCAATTCATCCGACAGCGACTGAAATTTCAAAACTGACCACAAAAATTCGATCTTTCTCACTCGTTGATGCAAGCAAGTTCGATAATTTCACAAACCCTAATCAAATTAGGAGATTAAGTAGGAACTTCATCCCATTTACGTGACGTAACAAGTAACAAGTAACAATGACGTGAAGTAACCAGTAAAACTCCCAACTCCTTAACAGAAACCAAATTTCATGATCACACACTAATCATTCCAATAAAAGCTCTAGTTTCTAACAACATTGTATTAGCGACAAAATAACCAATTAGAGAATTATACAACCAGATGTATACATATGGTAGTATAGATTTCGAGCTTTATAACAAAGAAGTTGAACTTATTTATATATTTTACGAGCTTTATTGAAAAGAATCTGAGCGTCTTTATAAAAAAAAAATTGTAAATCAAAATATTATATTGAAATTCAAAAATGATACATATAAAACTCAAAGATTTTAATTTTAGCACTAAAAGATTATACTTCAATTACATATTATTATTATTAAAAGCTCAATTAGATTTGTATTAACAAACAGATTAATTAATTTGAAATAGGGGTAATTCTCTAACTAACCTGCCTAAAAAATCTCTTATCTTACTCATAATTTCAAATTAATTAATTAAAATAATGCAACTAATTTATTATTATCCACATTCTAAAAAAAATGATTATTATTCATATTATGTGATTTATCAAACAAACTAATAGGGAAAGTGTTAGGTTACGGTACCACCGTCTCGCATACCCTTGTATAACTCGGTTTAGCCGTAATTATAATCTTCGTGACATCTCACAACCACCTCTCGGTCTTCACCGTTAAATATTATTTTTACCGATCGTGACGCGTCATAAACGGGAATTTGTGTTTATGAACAAATGACAGATAAAATTTGACAAAATGCATAATGTAGGCATTTTGAAGCCAGTTGAGAAATGACAAACATGAATGAAGCTTTAAACATGTGACACAGTAACGTTAATATAGAAGCAGGCAATTAGCAGACATTAAAAGCTGTGACATTTGACTATAAAACCCCCGACAATTTTATTAAATAAACTAGTACTATAATAAAATTCATCATAAACTTAAATTCTTCCATTTAATTTCATTCCATTTCCTACAACTATTTTCAAATTAAAAAATTCTCGTTCAGTACCGACCAATTCCGTCTCCTCAAGAAAACAGGCCAAAATGTAAACGTCCTGTTCACTTGGAAATTAGAAATTTATACTGGTTACATTTAGCGTTAAAATGGTAACATTTGATCCGTTTTCAGCAACACTTAATGTTTCAAATATATGGATTATGGACCACCCCATTCCGTCTCAATTACTTGTTTACCTTCCATTAAAATGTCTTTACTACCGAATATATTAAAAAGTAAATAAATAATCGAGACGAAAAGGGTAAAATAAGTGAAATTTCTAAAAACTCATAAAAATGATAAACACGTAAATTCTCATTGAGGACGGAACAATTCCGTCTCCTTAAGAAGACAGACCAAAATGTCACCATTTTAAGGACAAATTAACCATATGAAAAAACAAGTGGTTTAACTTAGACGTTTATACCGGTTACATTTGCCGTTAAAATGGTAACATTTAATCCGTTTTCAGCAACACCTGTTGTTTCAAATATATGGACCAACCCTTTCCGTCTCAATTACTTGTTTACCTTCCATTAAAATGTCTTTCATAGCGAATATATAAATAAATAACCGAGACGGAAAGAGTAAAATAAGTGAAATTTATAAAAACAGAAAGAAAATAAAGCAAACCCATCATTTATTTTCAAAAACCCAGTAAAAATGAAGTCTCTTTTGAAGTTTTATTCAATGGTGGTGGGACATTGATGTTGAAAATGAGGAGATAATAAGGTTTTATGATTATATAAAGTGAAACACGACTCGGTTCAAATCCCGTCAGCATTATATTTCAAATTAATTAATTATGACTAAATTGAAATTCATTTATTCTTTTGAGGTGAGAAAAAAAAAAAAGTAAAAAAAAAAAAAAGATAGAAAAGTACCCCAAGGAGGATTGGAGTCTATGCAATATTCAAGGTCTTGGAGTTGTTCCATGGGAAGATGAGTTATATCCGCCATTGTTGAGAGCTTCAAAGCTCTCTTCCAAAAGAAAAAATAAAAATAAAGAGATAAATAAATAAATATAGTGTATTAAAGTGTGGAAAAGAAGAGAATATTTGTAGAAGAAGGGTGGAATAATAATGAAGAAGAGAAGAAGAAGAAGAATGCGAAGAACAAATTAAAGTTGGAAAAAAATAAGATACTCCGCAGAAAGTAATATAAAGGAAATTTGATAAAAGGAGTAAATAAACAGAAGAGTGGAATACTCTCCTATATACTCGTAATTTAATATTGTTATTATGTGAGTTAGTAAGTCAAATTAATTTAAAAATGAATCGGAAATTTAAAATGACGTTTTTTTATAGTTTATTTTTTACACAAAGACGGAGTAAATAAGTAAATAAGTAAATAAGAAGACAATTTTTAATACTTGAAATGTATATGTAAATAAAAAATTGAGATATCGAGATAAGAAAAACATTTAAAAAAAAAAAAAAAAAAAAGTGATTTTAAAAAAAATGTAGAGAAATTGGTACAATTAAAATGGAAACTCTCCTATATATATACTCATAAAAGTCATAATACAATATTGTTATTATTGTGGGGAACGTTAATATATAAGACCATCCCCAAGCAAGGTCGCCAACGGGGTCGCGACCTTGTTGGGTCGCTTTAATTACCTAATTAACACGACCTTAGACGATAATTAGCTCAACCTTGAATAAGTCGGGGTCAATTGGTGACCCTGAACAAGAAGAGGTCACCATTTGGTGACCTTCCACATGGCAACACATGATTGTTTTACAATATAATTTGTTTTTAATATTTTGTAAATAATACTTCCTCCATTCCAATCAATTCTATACATTTCACTTTTTCGGTACTATTCATAAGTCGAGTGAATCTTCGACACAACTTTTGTTTTTTATATTACTCCGTATATAACTATATCACACGTTTGTTTTTTGTATTACTCCGTATATAACGTATATCACATGTTGGTGACCCGATTAAGGCGACCTTCTGCTTTTTATATTACTCCGTATATACTGTCTTTTCAATTTTGGTTGGTTGTATTCCGTTAAGTTTTATTTACGCTTAATCAATTATTTTCAATTAATCTCTTCACAAAAGTAACTTTTAATTCAACTAATTTAACTTCATCCCAAATCCACTCAATTTAGTTCAATTAAGCTCTAGTCCAATTTATTCAATTCAGCTCGTTTCAATCGAAAAGAAGAAGGTCTTAGTGTGCTTATTGTTTGGGCCTGTCTTACTATAATTCTATTCTATATAAACTGAATTTCCTTAGTATGCGCAAAGTTCAGTAAATGTTTGATACACAAATTTGTGTTGTTTTTGTTATTTGTGTTTTGTTTTACGGATTTGAATTCCAGATGTGGTTTACAAGAATAACCTCTCTTACGTACATTAACTACGATAGTGACCTTGCAGCTGAACTATTTATTTTTACTTTCGGGTACAATTACAAAGAGCCATCACATGAGACCATCAACTTAATTAGAGGCCGTTATGAACTTCGACATCTGTGTGAAGAGGGGTCTAGAGTAGGGCCGGTCAAACGGGCTAGTCAGGGTGCGGGTCAGATTTGGTTTGCGGCCCAAAACCAGTTCAAGAAAGGGGTGGGTCGGACCAGGCTGAGGCTTGAGGACGAGTCACACATAGGGTCTAGGGATGGCAACGGGTCGGATCTGGATCGGATTCAGCAGGATCTAAATCTAGATCCGCATTACATATTTGCATACCATGGATCCAGATCCGATCCATATCCAACGGGTCCAAATATGTGAAATCCAGATCCAACTTCGGGTCGGATCCGGGTCCATTATAGGTCCAAGTTTCTAACCCAAAATTATTTTGAAAAAAACTCACGAGTGATAACACCAGTGATTTCATTTTCCGAAATACAATAAAATGGAAAAGTAATTATCTAGTAGCGTAGAAATTAAGTTCAACCAAATAGTACATGTGGTAATTAGTAATGATTAAGTAATTCAAACACAAATCAAGAAACAAAATAACTAAGACGTACCAAGAGACGTTCTTATATTGAGCTACAATACTATATTAAAAGGTTTGGATGTGAAGTGAAGACGAGGGAAGAACAAAGGGAGAAATGAAAGCTAGAGAGTGAAGCGTTTTGTACATTTTCTGAATTAAACAAAAACTAGTTCTAAACCCGTGCAAAATTGCACGGATATTCTTTTAAAAAAAATAGTACATTAATATTATTAACAAAACATAAATGATATAATTGGGCGGAATTTTAGTATTAACTTTTGTAACGTCATTTGACGAAAAAAATCTGACCACGGTAACTTTAAACTCGAAAAAAAAAATCTTGTACTTCTCGTAAGTATACTAAAACTCTTTTTTTTTCTATATAGAACTAAGACATTTGTTATTATAAACTGTTCAAAAGTTTTCCAAAATTAATTTCTTAGAATTAAAATATTTTGTTCAATAATTTTTTAGTTCATTTGTAGTTATATTTTAGTATTTAAATTTCTTATTCTTATCAATTGGTGTAATTTATTATTAATATTATTTTAATCAAAATACCGCGATTTCTGAAACAACATTAATATTTTCGTACGTACGAAACATAAAACGTAATTATTTACGTACCAACATAAACATAGCGGTTTTCAGAAATTAAATTCATTTTCTTTACCGCGGGGCCCACATGTACCATTTTGTAAAAAAAAAAAAATGTGATGAGGTGGCTTCATGAGGATGGGTTAAATGTTTTGCTATTTATATAGATAAGATAACTTGATGCTTACAACTACTACAATATAACTTATGTAAGTAATGGATATAATTAAAGCGATAATAGCAAACTTGATTTATTTTTTAGACAAAATATTTTTTTTAATTGTAAAACAGTCAAAGAGACGACATACATCAATTTGGCCTATTTTCTGACCATGTTCCAATCCGCGTCACCCGGACTATTTATGACCCAATAGTATATACTAACCTTTAACAATTTTATATATACTCGTATAACATTATTAAGTCATGTAATTCGGAAGAATGTGTTAAATTAAATTACATTTTTAAAAAGTGAATATAAAATAATTTAATAGTTTTTTACCAATGAATATTCACTTTACTATAAATATATTATATATTTAATTTATTTTGTTGGTTAGTTTATTTATATTATATTATTATGAGGATTGTTTTTGTTTTTCATATATCACATGACTAATCAACACCAATTTACTATTAGATCGTGATTCAATAATAGGTGAATATTAGTTATACTGTTATAAGAGTATTTAATTTTCTTACTAATTTGGGTAAAAGTGAGGAAAAAAATTAATAAGCGGGTTTTAATGTATATACTTGGTATAAAATCAATAAATCTTAAAAAGAGTGTATACTAAATTTTCACATAAATTATTTGTAAAATCGGAAAAAATAACAATTTATAAAACATTTTATAAATATTACTCATATTATAAAAAGTGTAATTTAATTAAATGAAGTTAAAAAAAATTGGTGGGCCTTAGTATATTGATGAGGTGGATTCACCAAATTTCTTTAAATGAGTCTGTTTTAATAAAGAAAAGATTTCGGCCATTATTTTTTTTCAAAACTTGATGTTTTTACTATGAAAACAGCCTAGGGTCGAATTTGGGTATGCGTAGAAGGATCCAGATCCAACTCCGTTTTAAAACTAATGGATCCAGATCCAACGGGTCTGAAAAAATAGAATCCAGATCCGATCCATCAGGGTCGGGTTTTACGGATCTGGATCGAATCCAGTATTCATTGTCGTCCCTAGTCACACCACAGTAGTGGATTGGTAGCTAATACGGAGTACATGACACTACCCTTATTTAAGTTTCTATCCGTCTTTTTCATTTATTTAGATAAATTGATTCAAAAACATCGCCTAAGATCAATTTCTGAATTAACAAAAAAATTGTTGATCATTTTCATTTTCGACAAAATGCAAATTAATACTGTATATGATGAATAAAAGAAGAAATGGAGGATTATGTTACAAAGTTTTGAACAAGGAATTCACGAATTTTCACAATAATTCTACACAAAAGCCTTACACAAATTTTTATTTGCAACGGCACTATCCGTCGCAAGTTTGTGAGTGTTGTGACGGATACCGTTTTCTCTCACAAAATGCTCACTTTTTCTCTCTCTCCAACACTATTCCTGTGGTCCCCTTCTCCACTAACTCATTGTGTATCCATTTTATCTCACAAAATATCCGTCACAAATGGTGACCCGTCGCAAGCAAGATTTACCGAAAACCTTAAAAGAAGATGAAAGTGGAAATTCCAGATCATATAAATCAATAAATGATTGATTTAGTTAAGAATTAGAGCATGCACAATGGAGGATTTTAACCCTCCTCTTAACTTTCTCTCTCCTATTAATAGGTTATCTCTCCATTGTGAATAACTCTTAAATTTCTAAGGGAGAACCGGGGAAGACTCTTGTGGGCACAACATTTCTACTTTTATTTTGTTTTTCCTTTTTTTTTTATTCTTTTGGTTCTTTTATTTCATTTTGTAAATGTACTATAATTTGTTTATGATTAATAATTCAATTCTGCATCTTTTTTTTTTTAAAAAAAAGAACAATAATATTTCATTTTCCTTCCTCTATAAATAGAGTCCAATATCAAGCTATTTTTTCAAACTTCATTAAAAATTGATTTGGTTGAGCATGTATGGAATCATTTTCTTAAAAGTACGTCAGGTTAAAAATAATCGTTCAATTATTTTTAAATTTATATGCACGTTTAATTAGTTTTAAGTTAATATGTACGTAAGCACGTTATTAATAATAATCTATGTTTAATTAGTTTTAAGTTTATATGAAATTATTTTGTTTTTAGATGTTTATTTAAAATAAATGGTGGATGTTTTAATATGGTGGGGTCAAATTAAAGGAAGAGATTTACCCCTCCATTGTAGAAAAAATTGAGTAAAAATTAAGAGGTAATGGCAAAATGAATTGGATGAAAGAGAAGATGAAGTGTAAAAGAAATATAGAAGGAAAGAGGAAAATTGGAGGGGAAGAGGTAACCTTTCCATTGTACATGCTCATACCTTGAAATTTACAAAATGAATTGATTGAAAACAAAACCCTAGAAATTGAAGTGAAGTGAACATTGGGATACTAATTGGGACAAATCTAATCCTATTGCGACACGATCTAATCCAAATAGCAATCGAAAAAAGAAGAACAAAAAAGAAATAAAAGACAATTTAAACAAACTCTAATTTAATTAGTCTGAATTAATTTAATTTCATATAATATAATTAATAAAGTTAGAAATTAGAACTATTACTTGATCGATACGAGAACTAACATTGTAAATTTGTAAATGAATGAGCAACTATGTTTCAATTAGTTTTAACAAATAGAGCCTCAGACAGATAATAAGTAATAACCGTCTTAAACACAAAATTTGTGTAATATATGTCACAAATTCTCATTTAAGACGAGTATTATTCGTTTTAAACCTAAGACGAGTCAAATGCTTAATCAACACACCTATTGTCTAGAAAATGCCAAAAAAATTGTCTATATTACGACCATGTGATAATATTTAACCCGTATTAAGCAAGACTTACTGAATATATATTAGTATATATTTTATTTTTGAGTAAAAAACAAACATACCTGGATGTTAATTAAGTTATAAGCTTGTGGTGGTAAAATTTTTTTAGTTTAGATTGGGTGTCCACTGTCGACAATTGTGTATAATTCTCTCGCTGCGGGTGCTTTCACGAAGAGGTAAATGATTGACCAAATGTTGCTCTATTCTCATGAACAGATATCGAATCCCTGACTTCATAGTTAAGGGATGAGGTGAAGGTGAACAATTACCACACCAAATACATTGGGTTGGTTAGCTTGTGATGGTAATTAAAAGCGGTAAAACACAGCACACGCAAGTGAAACAGATAGGTCAGGCACGTCACAGGGGTAATGACAGTAAAAAAAAAAATGTACTATACGAAGAAGCAGGATCTAGTATCAGTGAAAGAGATCAAATAGTAGTACGGTAAAAAATGATTTCATGGTCCAGAAGCCATAACCTATGTTGGCTATCTCTATACTCGCATCATCGCATGCATATCTTTGTGATTGAGCTACATCTAACAAATCAATCAAATCTATCTACCAAATTTTGTCCATCAATACCTCATTATCATTGTGTTTCATACTGCATGCATACATCACCTATGCTGTACTTTTCCACAAATTCTCGTTTGTGACGTGTTAAATTCATAACAAACTTGTAACGTGAGACAAACTTGCAAGTGGGAGTCTGAGAGGGCAAGTGGGAGGTGTTGCGAGAGGTCACGAGCTTGTGACCGTCACAAGCAAGACGGACTGTTTTTTTTGAAATCTTCTCTACTTTTTTCCCTTTTTTTATTAGGTAAAAAACTAGATTGATTATCTTCGGTAGACCAACTTATCTCATCCTTTCGAATGAGCGAGGTAAGTTGAAGTCACCAGCTTTCGAACCACCTCGAAAGGGTTGGACACGAATTTCAAATAGAAGTAATAAAGTCAGCAACCTTGTTAACTTCACGAGAACAATGTTTAATTATTACTGCATTAAAGAAATGAAGGTCTAATTTCACGTCTTTGATAATAACCTCGTTATGTCACCATTTATATGGTAAAATACAATTGTTTAAACTAGATAACGTTTTTATAATAAGATGTTACCATTTTTTAATGGATCAATTAAACTATAAATAGATTACATATAGCACGTGTGAAAAAAACCTTTAGACCAAAATAGAGAGACGCATTTGTCATGAAATCAATATATTTGATTTGTTTATTCACTAATTTTCATTTATAACGAACATATTAGTCATCATCGTAAACTTGTGACGTAGTAAATACTTCGTATTACTCACTTGAATAAGAAAAAACAAACTACTCCGTATTTGAAATTTTCTAGGGTTTTTGTCTTTCAAGTGAAATAACCTAACCCGAGAAGCTTGTGACGGATATATAAGAGAAACTAGTCCAAGTCTAGCCCAAGCGCAGCTTTGCATCTCTAATGTTTCACCGGAAAGATGTAGTCTGGGCCTGGTGTTACAAAAGAAGGCCCAGCCCAGCTGAAGTCCATGATTGGTGTGATGGTGTCATACATTTAATTTATTTTCGCAGTACACATTTTACTCACTACAGTACTTTTTACCCAATACTTTCCATTATCATACCCTTAATTAAAAAACCTCTAAACCTTGTTCTTTCAACTCCAAATCTTGTAACCTTTCAAATTAATCATTTTTTCTCTGTTATAAATAATAATTTGAGTTTGTAGTATGTATTTGATTAGTTAATTGCAAATTACTTATCATACTAATGATTTTCTTAAGTTTTTTTTTTGTTTTAATTAGAATTTAGGGTTTTAAATATTAGATATTAATTATTGAGTAGTGGTGTTGGTGGACTATGGCTGGTGTCAAGGACGTTAGATGGGGTAGTCGATCGTCGGCGTTCTTGATTGTGTACGGCGGCAGATGTGCGAACATGAGAGTGAGTGTGGTGGCCAAGTGTACAGTGGTTGAGATTCTATGGAATTTCATCTAAATCAAAGGCAATTGGCATACATAACTAATGTTAGGTAGATTGCAAAGATGAATACTAATTATACAAGTGTGTTTGATTACTCCCTCCTATTCTGAATAACTGTCACATTTGCCGTTTTCGTCTATTCACGTAATTGTCACATATTCTATTTTGGGACATTATTTATACTTATTTTATTCACTCTAACCCACAATAATACCCCACCTTACCCCACAACACTACTTATTTTAATCACCTCTACTCACAATAATAATCAATAATACATTCCCTCTCTCCAATCTTCCCACCCTCCACATTACTTTACATTAAACAAATGAATTCCTTAATTCTCGTGCCCAACCCGAAATGTGACACTTATTCCGAATAGGAGGGAGTATGAGATTAATTCATGATTTTTCCCCCTTCGTGCAACATTATAAGAGGAGAATGGAGAGAAGGAGAAATGGGAGGGATAAAATTTTCAAAAGCGTACTGCGATAAGTAAAATGTGTACTGCGAAAATCAACACCCTACAAAAATTGGCTGGCCATTTTTTTCATAAATACGACTATACAACCAGATGTATGATCGTACAATCGTACATTTAATATTCTCTTTGTCTCGGTCATTTATTGCGTGTTTTATTTCACAAATTCTCATTTGCGACGGGTATATCCGTCGCAAACTTGCGATGGGTACTATTTTATCTCACAAAATATCCACTTTTCTCTCTCCCATGTGGTCCCCTTTCTCCACTAACTCATTTTCTATCCATTTTATCTCACAAATTATCCGTCATAAATGGTGACCCGTCACAAACAAGACTTACTAGTTTTATTTTGGGTATTTTAGTTAATTGTTTGTCTTTCTATTTTAGGAATGTCTTTGATATGCAGTTCGTTTTTCACACTTAATTTGGTCTGCTTTTCTTCTAATAATTGTCCCCTATTTCTTCCTTGGTATTTGTGTCAAACCAAAGACAAACAAATGAAGCTGGCGGGTTAGGACACTCATTTCAATTGGCGTCTATATAGGAAACAAGTTGAGTAGTCGTCGACGCTGTAAGCGAAGGTCGGACAAAATGGTTCTTGAACGAAATAAAATATACACTTTAGGATAGGATGCGAGTCCATGTGACTCTTATCTCCACTTTCACGTGAGGGATAAATTAACCTTGCTTAGTCGTCGTGAAATTCTTAGGATAAAGGCTTATATCACAGTCTTCATGAAACATTTTGTGTTTTGATTATTATCAAGCTAACAAAATACAAATTAGTTATTTCCCAATTTGGGTTTTAAAATTCCAACTTTAGTTAACATCTAACTCGCAGGGTTCCTATTTCAAGCTTTGATCAGATGGTATACACCTATACAAGTGTGGAAATGTGTCGTACCACGTCTTGCTCTTACTCGGCCCCCAAAACTGTCATTTTGCCTGACTTATCAGCCAAAGATTCTAAGGTCAAGTATGCACATTTACGCATCAACCTTATGTTATTATGATCATGCCACCCATGCACCTAGTCTAACCAATTATGTGAGTTGACCCGACTCGAAAAACGGATCATCTTTTCATGAAACGTATGACCCACAATCTAGCCTAACCCTCCAATAAGACATTTTAGCGTAATTCTCCCCCTAACATAACCCACCCAAAAGCCTATTAGTCCAACGCTTGGCCAACCAGCTTAAACCCTCCCCACGAACAACCGAGCAAGCTAAGGCCAAATCGACCCTATTCCAGGCCCATTCCAGTTCCTTTAGCCGACTCAGGGTTCAATGGGCCAACCCCAGTCCAGTCCAGCAATCCTAAGCCGCCTTTATACGTGTCAAACTCGTATTCATTTTTATAACGCTAGTCGATGTCTTCTTGTATACCGACCCGTCGTCCTCCATTCAATCGTGTTGGACTATTGGTATGCCGACACCCGAATCCCGAGTACAGACAATAGTTACGCCTCGCACGAAGACGATTAGAACAAGGGACAGAAAATTGGGGTTGGAAATGTAGAGTATTCATCACACTTATTTGGCTGCTCATTTTAACAACCACCGACACCTGGCAATCTCAAAATTCCAATCAAATAAAAACCCAGAAAAATCAAAATCCAAAACCCTAATAATTCCCCAGAAATCCCCAATTCTTTTTTGTATAGATTATGTGAATCCAACCTAATATGGGATCATCATCAACAGAGATAGAGATTGTTCCAGATTCAATCAAACAAAGCCATAATCCAAATTCAACAACATCAACAACATCAACGATTGAGCAAGTTCCTAAAAATCCCCAAATTGTTGTAGTTAGTGATATTTATACAGCTTCAGTGTATGGTGACTTAGAAAAACTCAGGAAATTTGTACAGGAAGGATCTTCTCTCTCAAAACCTGACCCTAATGGTTACTATGCTTTACAATGGGCTGCTCTCAACAATTTCCCTCATCTTGTTCAGTTTATAATTGAGGTATTTTCTCTCAATTGCAGTTTATTTTGATGCAATGCTTTTGCTTCTTTTTATTGTGAAGTATCAGTCATTCGATGCAGTTATTGTCGCCATTTTTCATCTTAGATCATTCGGAAACAGCCTCTTTGTATTGCTAATACACCTCCTTACACCACAATTTGCAGGAGTCCTCGAGGCACTAGAGTAATGTTATTGTTCTAGAGTAAATTTGAGCTATCAATGGCATCGATTTATTTGAGTTTTGCTTGGCTCTGTTGAATTTTAGGCAGTTTCTGTCAGTTTGGTATGGGTTTTGTTGTTGGTATACTGTTTTACCTTAGTTTGCTTAATCATCTTAGTAAAAAGAGCAACTTTTATCGGTTTGTGAGAGGAGAAGATCCGAAAGAGACTGTCCATAGCTCAATGTAGCATACTATTGGAGTATATAGCATCTGTGATTCTGAGTATAGTACATCATTATCTTTTTTCAGAGATAATTGATCTGGGTTTAGCTTGAGTTTACAGAATTTTGTTGAAAGTTGTGATCTCTCTCTCATTTCATTGATTAGGAAGTGATCTGGCTTAGTGGCTTTACTTGATGTATTTGGGGAACTTGTTCAATTTTTCTGCTTAAGATATTCTGCTGAGTATTTGAGTGATATTGTTTAGATAAATTTTGCCGATTCTTGTGAAATTCATAACAATGTGGGATTTGAAATGCTCTGGGTTTGCTATATGCTATAAGTAGTGTACTTCTATGAATTTGGAATTAAAAGAATAAGCGGGATTTTGCTATTTATACACATACGTACAAGCTAACAATCTTGAGCACAGTTTGAACTTGACAAGGCAATATGTATTTTGGTTATTAATTACAGAAATTATTTAACATATGGACAACATTGGATAGGAATATCAAATGGTTCTATTGAAGTAATTGTTTAAAGAAGCCGATAGCTTAGTGAGGCACTAGCCAAACCAGAGTCTGCCTGCGTTAAGTGCACCATGTGTATAAGGCAGAGCTAGCGAGACGTACTACTATGCAATCTCGAGTTGTTTTCTTCTTCTGTTTTTTTACTCTTCTCTTTTCCACTTCTTCCCTAGCTCTTATTCATCTACATGTTAGCTCTCTTTAAAATCTCAAAGGGTTTTGTTGCACGAACTTCCATATTTAGAATCCATATTTCTTTGCAAAACAGCACTCGTCGTGTCTATGAGGCGCACATGTTGCTGCCCCAGTTCACCATACTCCCTTGTCACCTTAGCTCGTCTGACGCCTTTTAAAACTAAGAATCTAGTGGGCATCACTTTAATTCAGTGATTAAAGCATGTCGATGTAGTGTATTTACGGCAACAAACCTAGCATTCGTTGTAGCAGCTAGTGTTTCTAACAATGCTTGTAGTTTATGTTCGCTTTTAGCAAGTACTTGGCTGTGTAGTTTCAAGATATCTGTTTCATTAATCAAGTGAGGCACATCTAAGTTCTGCGAAAATGATTTGATATTTGTAGTTTTTTAATTGATTAATTTCCAGAAGCAAAGTTGGATTTTTTGTTTTCGAAAGGTACTTGTCCCATGAAAAGCTAAGCGTGTTAGTGTATAATCGAACACACTAATTTTCTTGCTCCAGTTTCTACTTTAATGGACATTATGGACATTTTATGTGAGCTGACTCTAAATAATTTTGGGACTTACGACTTTCTTATTCGTATAAAATTAAACAAGCTGCCTGATCCTTAACATGCTGTCCCGCAAGTTACTATGCATAAGACATCATGTTTGAGGTTAGTAGTGGTAATGGCAAAATGGCTGGATAGGGTGTAAGTGAGCTTATCAGCTTGTGTGATTTTGTAAGCTGGAACCAAATCATTTTGTTTGTTTCAAGTCCTATTATAGTCTGCTTTTGCTCAAAGGGGCAGGACTGTACTTATTTTTGTGAGATTGGCTGTAATAGTTTGGAAGTTGATTTGTTTTCTTGCATTTTATGTATCTGCATCTTGCTTACTGAGTTCAGTTTGTTTTGTTTTTTTTATCTTGACTAAAGCATGGTGGAGACGTGAACGCCGAGGACAATGGCATGCAAACTGCATTGCATTGGGCTGCTGTTAGAGGTTCCACCACAGTTGCAGATTTGCTGTTGCAGAATGGAGCTCGAGTTGAGGCTTCAGATGTTAATGGGTACAGGGTAATTGCTTAATAGATTTCTTTTGTATTTAGCTAGTAGGAACTGCTATGTGCTAGCGTAACCCTTTGTTTGGATGGAGAGAGGGAAAGGGAGGGAGTCGAGGGATGCCTCTTGTTTGTTTGTTTGGCAGTTAGGGTTGGAGGGAAATTTGAGGTGTAGGGAAATGGAGCTCTCCCCCAAAATAAATCAAATTCCCTCCAACATATATTTGGAGGGAGAACTCTCTTTCTCTATTCCTCCTTCCTTTCCATCCTTTCCTTTCCTTTCCCTCCATCTCCTGTCATTCCCTCTCTTTCTCAAATGCTATCCAAACACACTGCAAAGGCTATTTATCCACATTTAAAGGAAAATTTTCACCTTGATACCCTCAACTCACAAATACAACATTGGTGGCATGAGGTTTGTACAATTTCTCATTTTGGTGAACTGTGGTATGAACATTTCTCACTTTTGATGACTTAAAATGTGACAAATTTTAAGTAAATTTTGAGGTGAATTTCATGTAGTTTTACAGTGAAAACAGTTAGTTTTATGCTTATAAGTTATAAACAATTGTAGTGTGGATGAAATTTGCTTATGTTACAGTTCAGCTCATCAAAGTGAGAAATAATTCAGATCTCATATTCTCATGTCATCAAGTGGAATATGTGAAAACACAGGTGGCTGATGTGACATTAGCTTAAATCTTGAGGCACCAATTTGAGAATTTTCCTATATTAATGTTCCTGTTTCCTATTTGATAACCTGTGCTACAGTGAGGTAGTTCCGTAGCTGTACCGATTGAGTTGGGATTAACTTAAGTGGCCTTCCTATATTTGACAGGCTGTTCATGTTGCTGCTCAGTACGGACAAACAGCTTTCTTGAATCATATTATTGCAAGATACAATGCCGATTTTGATGCTCCAGATAATGATGGGAGAAGCCCTCTGCACTGGTATGTTTCAGAAGCGTATTTGAGATTACGTTGAATAACAGTTGCAGATTATTGCTCTAAATAACATAAACTTTCACAACACACTTGTACCATTAGTGTGAACCTTTCACTTTGACCCCATTTATCTAAAGACATAAACCGTCAACTTTACTATGGGAAAATGCTGGAGAGCAATTTAAGACCTCAATATAAAAGAATCTAAATATTTATTGGAAAGAGGTGCGACTCAAGTATTTAATGAAGTAATTTAATTTCTGTCATTACACCTTAATAACATTACATTTTAGTCATCAAACTTGTGTCCAAAAAGATTCGGTAGTTGCTGGGCTTCAGTTGAGGTGTGGGTGCTCCATAAAAAGTCTCATTGTGTTGCTGCACAGGAGTAAGACTGCCCACATCCTCCCTCCCTTACTCCGCAAGTTGCAGGAAAACTCGAGGCACTGAGCAGTGTTGTTGATGCATTTGATTAATGCTGACGTAGTCATGCTATGCGTCTGTTTTCTCAATATCTTCAGTTTTATTGAGTAATATTATTGGGAGGGTTAGACTTGATGACTTGGGACTGTTTGATAAGAGTTTAGTGAATAATTCGTGTCAGTGATACAAAGGCTGTAGATTTGAAAGCTTATGTAACTTTGAGCAATCTTTCTGTATATTTTTAGCTTGTATTTAGGTACTTTTTTTCATTTTATTTTTCCTAACGGAATTGAAGTCATAGGAATGTATGAGTGTATGAGCTTACTCAATAATCTTTCACTCTTACATATTATGCTTGATGCATGTCTGTCATTATCTCTATGGTGGAGAGTCGAGACTACGGATGATTTTTACATTTTGAGGACTTGATGTGTACGTGCTTTTGTAGATGAGTAATACTTCAGCGTTTGTTCTGATCCTGCACTTGTATAAATGAGGATTAAGCTCTTTATGAAAACAATTTTTTTTTGTGCGCAGAATATTGGATTTAAGCTTGATGACATCTTTCTTGAATAAAATATTTTTTACGTTTTTTGTTTTTGTGATCATATCTTCCCCTGTTCATTCCATTGGCCTTCTACTGCCAATTTGCAAGTTGATTATTTGTCTGTTAATCAGGGCTGCATATAAGGGGTTTGCCGATACAATCAGATTGCTTCTGTTTAGAGATGCTATCCAGGGTAGACAGGATAAAGAAGGTATGTAATTTTTAAGCTACTTCCTTTTTCTTGGAAAATTTGATGTGGATAATTATTTGCACATTAATAATGCCAGCTACTCCCCACATTTATCATCCTTATTTGAACTTCTGTAGTCAACCAATGTCAACTTAGTCAGTTACTTTCCCTATGTCGAGTTAGAACTTACAATGCAGCACTTATCATGGTTGGTTTATTCTTCCGCATACTCCCATTGTTTCGTGTTACAAGTATTCATATATTTCTCGAGATTCTTACTATTCTCTTCAATTTGTCATAAAATGCAAGAGTTAAAATCGTAAAATGTAGATCATTATTAAAGTATTTTTTGTCATGAAACTAACGATATAAGTTTATACTTCATACATAGTACCTTTTTCAAGATTATTTTTGTAATATCAAAACTTCAAAAGTCAAAAGCTTACCTCAAAAGCGAAAACTGCATTAATCTGAACCAAAGGGAGCATTAACATTTTAAATAAGTTCTTACTCACTATTGTATTTACAAGAAAGTATTGGTCAACGTAAACCTCGTTTGTGACCAAAGTCTAATGGGGACAATAGAAATAGGATAGAGTATAAACAAGGAAATTGCATCCTACACTCTAGTGTCAGTTATTTTAGGATTTTAAGCTTTTAGTTAATGTTAAAAGAATCTTTGTGACTTTGTGGGATACTCTGCAATCCTATATTATAGTTATTCGGAAAATGACCATACATTTCAATTTTTAGAAATTTAGGAGTATGTTGAAACATTATACGTATTTTATTACTGATTTGCTAAAACAAGAATAGTGAGGGGTATTTATACACCTTTCATTTATATTCCTAATTAATTTCTGATTTCAGCAGGAGTTCAATGTTTAACAATGCATTCCTGTTAAAAGTTCAGACTTGAGATAAAATAACTGCCAAACAAATAGATAAACATGCTTGAATCCATTATTTTACCAAGAGACATTACCAAACACTAGTATGCCAATAGCGCTCACTTAGCCCAAGAAACTAAATTTATAGTTGTTCCGGTGAAATCGTTGTCACAGTGGAGCTTATATACCCTATAGGATCGGAACTCAATCACAGCTATTACTAATAATTGGACATCTCAGACAAAATAGTATGAGATGGCAGTGTAATTTTTACCTAATATGCTAACTTTGCCCACTCTCAAGTGTTAAATTATCCATCAGGTGCTGAGTGCATTTTCCTCTGACCAAATTCATTTATACTCCATTTTACTCTGTGAAAGTCCTGCTTGGTCTCTTACTCTCTTAAATTTCTTGTCTTCCACATATATAGTAGCATAGTGCAAGTATAGAAGTTAGAGCAAGTTAGATAACACAAGTCTATGCAGAAGTCTCTCTAATGACATTTAGAGTCAACTTCACTTATTTTACATTCTTTAACTTTTGGATGCTGATTTGCTTTTTTAGGCTGCACTCCTTTACACTGGGCTGTCATTAGAGGACACATAGAATCATCCAATGTACTTGTGCATGCGGGCACAAAGGAGGAACTGGTGGTCAAAGATAGGGCTGGATGTACCCCCGTTCAACTGGCACTTGATAAAGGTCATCGGCAAATCGCTCTTTTGCTTGTACGTAATTTGCAATGATATAAACTAGTGTATAGCCCTACTAGCTGTTTAAGAGATTTTCAAATTGGCTTTTGTTTTCCGTGCTTGGGATTTCTGTTGAAAATGCATATGAACTTTCTGCGGCTATATTGTTGTCTATTGGTGTAAAGAGAGGCCATAGGTGCAATTTTGATGTTGACAAGCTTGAACTTAGGTCATGAGTACTACCCCTCAATGCCTGTATTGGCTAAGCAAGCTCACATGCTCACTTATTAGTGCGTATGTAGTGTTGCTGAAACTGCTATAAAGGCCAACACAATGGGGTCAGATGTAACTCACGGTTTCTGTTGCCCCCCTTTGTGAGAAGTCCTTTCCCTTTGTTGAACGGCTAGGGTTTTTTTTTGCGCCATTTGCTGAAACATGAGAGCTTTGTTTCAAAATTTAGTCTGCTGATTTGTTGCTGTTGGTGATACAATGTTGTTTGTATTCAGTCTAATGCTCAGCGAGCACACAATAAGCAGCTAAAAGGCACATGCTGTTCTGGGAAGATGATTGGCGGTTATGCACCATTTTTGTTTTGCACCATCTTCAGTCTCATGATAGTCTTCATAAACTCAGTTCTCTTAGGTGTGTGATTTTTTAATTTCTTTTTGTAAGTTGATTTATGGTTGACAATTTTTACTAACTTCTGGACTGCCATGAAAAAAATATTGCCAGCTCCCAACCTTCCCAAGGTTACTGCTGTTGTTGCGCTTTGGGGGTGGATAGCTGTATCTCTGTGTGTTGGTGCATTGATAATGTTTTATCGTTGTAGCAGGTAATTTCTTCATTGACCTTATTATTAGGTTCTTTATTTGTGATTGAAATGTTAAAGGGAGTGTTTGATTTTCGCTGTCTAATTGAATAAGCAGGCTAATGTTTCCGAATTTTCTCTGTTTCTCCGTTTCTTCCTTTTTTTTGGGAAAGGGAAGGTGGAAAGGAGAGGGGGAGTTTGCCACGAGAATTTGTCTCAAAGTAACTCTTTATTGCTACTGTCATTAATTAAAATGACAAGGAGACTATTTTGTTTCATCATCTTATTTTAAAATTCTGTTTGTAGCCTCCAATCTATTGAATTTGAAATATATGATTTTGGATGTTTCGATTTGGGTATGTTGTATTGGTTTGAGTCACTTTTAGTAGCAAATATAATTGCAGAGCTTTTTATTGATAAAACAGTTAATTTATGGTTTGCTTTTTGTTGCAGTAAAGATCCAGGTTACATACAAGGATCTGTGAAGTCCAGGGAAAACACGGAAGTTGAGGTATAGTACTTTAATATTTCTTTTTGTGCAGTACTAACATCATTACCTCAGTGCCTTAATGGTTCCCACAAATGGTAGGTAAGGAGGTTCCATTGTACGCAACCTTACACTTAAGTTAACTATGTAGGGAGTTTGTATTCAGATGACCCGAAATGAAAGGTTAGGTCAAGTTAATTGCATCTAACGACTTCCATTTCACAATTAAAAGAAGCGTAAGCATTTTATCAAGTCATTTTACTTTATCCCGTCATAATTCGTAACCAAAGAAGTATGAGTTTTCAGTTCCAGTGGATATGGATTTATTCAATAGTAACAACTAACAAAAATAATCAAATCCCGATGTTCCCCAATGATCATTTTGCAATTTACCTAAGAACGATTCAACTAAAGTCCCAATAATGTTTACAATAGGAAAAAAACAATCTTTTTATCTGAAAATAAATAAATTTTAGCTATTAGGGCAAGGCAATTGCCGGATGTGTTTGGGAATCTAGAATTGAAATTGAAATACATAATTAGGACATAGTTTGAGAAGCTTCCATATTTGGAATTGGAATTCGGCTTTATTATTTTTCAACTCCAACCCAGTTAAAGTTTGGGGATCTCAAATTCTCAATTTCCTACCCCCGAGTGGTCATTTCATTCCATCAGTGCATCTGAGTCCATCACTATCCTATCTCCTATCGTAGACCGGTCATGGCTGTCAAATAGGATGTGATCCACCCTGAACCAGACCTGCCTAGCCTAATTCCAATTCCATGGGCTTCCCAAAAGTCATTGAGAAATTGAAATTTGGAATTGAATACTACATGATCTCCAATCAGGTTTATGAAATTGATTTAGAACATTTAATTTTCTACACTTGACATCATGACAATGAAATCAATTCGTTGTTTCCAAGCACTATTTGAGTAGATTGTACCACCAATTATAATTTGGTTCATAAAACAATCTGTCTAAAGTAGTAATGGTGAACTTTTGTAAGGATAATGACAGATTCAAGAAGTAGAAGTAGTTCTCGAAGCTCATCGTTATCTTTGCATTTACTTCACCTTGTGTGTACGAAAAATTCTATTATCTTAATTTTATACTAGCTTTTCGCTGGCAAATGCTTCCAATTTACACTATATTTTCACATTTGGTTGGTTTCAGGACCCCTTGTTGAATATTGATGTCAATAACACCTCTGTTTGGACGGGAAATTGGTCTCAGCTCTGCCCTACGTGCAAGGTCTGCGCTATTACGCTTAGGGGCAATTTTGTTTTGTTATCTGATTCCTCTTTTATTTCTGTTATGTTTGCTAAAGGTCAACTGAACAAATTAGCATGTTTTCTGATTCCACAGATAATTAGACCCATCCGCTCAAAGCACTGCCCTACATGTAAGCACTGCATAGAGCAATTTGATCATCATTGCCCTTGGATCTCCAACTGTGTGGGGAAGGTTAGTTTTTTATTTTGCCTAGTTCTTGATTTTATAATTTGGATTATTTATCAGTAACAGGACTTTTCTTCACTCACCTTGACACTGTCTCATGCAAAATGTACTCCATTTTCTCTGATTTTTAAAACTTTTCTATTTTGGTGCATTTCTTTGATTTCTATTCAATCCTCCTTGTGTTCAACTCTTTATTATTTACGCCACTTGTCACGGTTGTCCACATTTAATTGCTACTTGAATTTTTTTTCCTGTTTTTCTTTGCAAGTTATCCATGGTCATTATCATTTGGGACCTCACAATTCTCCCGAACTTGCATTTTCCCATCACATATTATCGATCTTCGTAACTACTTCACGTAAGGAGACAAGCTGTTGAAATACAGAGGCAGTATTTGTTTTAAGAAGTCTATATGTTACGTTACAATCAGGAAACTTTTTTTGTGTTTACTAAATTATTTAGATGCTGCGGTAGTCAACTGTCTCTCCTATATACTACCAGCAGGCAAAAATGCTGATAGGAACCAACTTCATTGCTCCATGATCCTCGAAGGTTATCACAATGGGTGTGTCAATTGTCCATAACAGTATATTGAAATAGTTTCTATTAGCCTTCTTACTATGGCATTAAAAACTTTTGCTGTAATTAAGTTAGCAGATCATAATGCAAAAAGCAATGATAAAAGTATTTGCACCAGCAGTAATGAGGGTGGGGAATAGTGCGCCCTGAGTGGTTTTAAGCTTTACAAGGAAGCAACCAACATAAATCGTTATAGTTTCATTCACCTTGGCGGCTTAACAACAGTTAGACTGGGGAAACTTTCTGAATTAGTTGCGTGTTCAGTGAATGGCTTTTAGTCAGAGGTAGATCCATAGTATCCAGCCGCATGAGTTCCGGCTCCAGCAGTGAACAATAAAGCAGTTTTTTTTCCTGCATTTTGGCCCAATTATGGTTTTATTTCTGATTTTGTTGATGACCTAAAAATCTTAATAGCCACTCCTTTTTAATAGAATGATACCTTATTAGTCAAGTCTAGTCCATTTGAGGTTCTGAATCATGCATATGGCCCTGTTCTTTTTGGCTGAAACGAGCTGAATTGAATTAACTGAAGTGGAGCATAATTGAACTAAATTGAGTGGAATTGGGTTAAAGTGAATTTAGTTGAATTAGAAGTTAATTTTGTGAAGAGATTAATTGAACATAATTGATTGAACGTAAATAAAATTTAACGGAATACAACCAAGCAAACTTGAAAGGAGCTGAAAAGAGGGCCTATGTAGGCAGCATTTAAATGCAAGAATTTATGATCGTAATTCGTAATAAAATGTAAGTGTAACCATGCACTTATCCAGCTCTTCTTTTGGTGCTCCATATTTAGAAATCTAATCTATGGCTTATGCTAACATCGCTTAGGTGCATGTTCTTCTTTACTAAATGCAATGATCGCGTTTGCCTACTACATGGGGAATTGTGTGCTCTTGTTTGTCGTTTTTAGATATGTAGTATGTAATATTACTTTAATTCATTTCATTGAGCTGAGTTCATGAAAGGATGATGGATTATAACGACACTAATGAGCACTTAGATCAGTTGATAAGAGATTGATCTAGCTAAAGGAGTCATCGTGTTCGATTCCCTAGGAATTGAATGATATTACAACTCAGCATGCAGAGCTTTGCTACTCTTGTCGTCCTACTCGGCTCGAATCTTGACTAAACCAGATGGTGGTAAAAAAAAAGGTCCGATGAACAAACTCCTTTCTATATGACAGGTTTTGTCTTTGGTATGAGAATGCTCCTCAACTGTCAAAGTAGTAGAAAGGAAAAGGCTAAAAGGCCTCTCTGACCTTCGTCAAACTTTCTAGTGGTAGTATGTATACAATTCAAGAAGACGAATGAACGTTTCTTATTCTTGACTGAAAACAAAGCTTTTCCGTATCAATTTGGTGTGATCTTATGAAAATTTTAAATCATACGGAGTATTTAAAAGGCACTTCCCTGAGTATGTATTATCCTGTACTTTCTACTAGCATTTGGAATTTTGGACTGACCATGTTCATATTGGTGCAGAAAAACAAATGGGATTTCTTCGTTTTCCTTTGTCTGGGATTTGCAACTTCAACCATCTCTGGGATTGTAGCTTTTCTAAGTATGGTACTTGGCGACGTACAAATGCGCTAGTTCCAAAATTATTCCTTTTTAAGATGACATTTTCCCCATTAATTAGATGATAACACTAATGAAATTGATTGCAGGAATTTGGATGGTTATGCCACCAATGTCATCTGGACAAACATGGATGCATTATATCGCTACTCAACATCCTGGGTTTATCGTCTTTTTGATCCTGGATTTCATAATATTCACTGCTTCTACAACTCTGTCAGTCTCTCAAGCTAGCCAGGTACCGTCATATTCATCTTGTAAGGGCAATTTGGTTATTTTGTTTCCCTGAAAGAGAGTGTGAGAGCTTTGGTGCCGGTTTACTTAATAAAATGTGAGCTCTTTTGACGCGAGATCTTTTGGTTGGATTAGAGAGACTACTCCATTTCTTGTTTCTTGGCTGTCACAAACCCTGTTTTGTTGGATGATATTGACAACATAATAGAGCAGTGCGATTGAGCTCTCTTGTGCCCTAGGTAGCACGGACACTTCCCCTAATTAGTCATCCCGTGTCCGACACTCAGACACCTGACACTCGTTAGACACATGACTAAACACATTATAGTTTAGACGAGGATTAAAATTTTAAAAAAAGATCGATTATAAGATGAGTTTGGGTGGAAAAATGAGAATTAGTTATAGTAAATGTCGAATTGTACCTTTATTTGTTTAAATTTAGATTCAAATACATGATAAAAATACAATTATACGTTATTTATAACTATAAAATATATATATTTTTTTTATATTTAAATGACGTGTCCCGTGTCCTAAATTTCATGGGATGCCGTGCCACATGTCGTGTCCATGTCCGTTTTGGTGCTACTTAGCTTGTGCCTTGATATTTTAGCATTTTACATAGTATTATTTTTTTTCTTCTTTTTAAATTTTTATGGGGTGTTCCTTTTCAACCCATTTGTTCGAATTTCTGTCTATTTTAAATTGACATTTTCGGATTTGAAAGGTCTCTTTTACTCTCCATTATTCCTTAACCAAGCATTTTCAGAGAACAGGAGCGAGTACTATATTTGTTCATCGGTTTGTCTCACTTCTTTCTTTTTTTTACTTCCACAGATCGCTCGGAATATCACGACTAATGAATTGGCAAATGCTTCTCGGTACGCATATCTCCGTGGACCAGAAGGCAAATTTCGAAATCCCTACAATCATGGCTGTAGAAAGAACTGTGCTGATTTTCTGATACAAGGTCACACTGCTGATACTGAAATTGCATGGCTCCCATTACGCCAAGTTGCCCATTAGAGCTTTTGCCTCGTCTGCTCCATCGAAACAATGCTCAATTGCTCACTAGTTCAATGTACTAATCATTTTTTACTTCCCATGAGAGGGTAGCATATACTATAATAGTACTTCTAGATACATTGCTTAATTCCCATGTCATTTTCGCAATCCGACATTGCCCTTGTATTTCCCCTTGCGTCCCTGGTAAATGATTCTAGCACAAAAATGAAAATCGTAATATTGTGACTACTCTACGAGAGAAGATGTTCTTGTGTAAAATTGTTTTACGTAGTTATTATGGTAATACAATGGGTCAATTAAACCTCTAAAATGTTTGGGTCAGAGAAACGTTAAGGTAGTTTGTAATTAATTTTACAGTATTTTATTGTAAAACGATTTTACAATGGGTTTTTTGAATGTGGGACGAAGGTTTATGTGGCGACACCGCTCTAGGCCGAAGTTTTAGGTATTAAGTGTGCTATTATGTGGGCAATGGAAACGTAACTGCGTCATGTGGAGATTTTGTCGGACTGCTTGAGCGTGTTTTACAAATTGCGGATCTGGAAAAGGTACATGAGCAGGTTGCAGATACGAAGTATTATTAAAGACAGGCAGCGGTCTTTTTTTTATTTTTATTGTCTTAGTATTAGTTGCATCCCTAGGTCTCTTATAGGATTACGCATAAGCAGGCTTGTACGGTTATGTGAGCATAGTCACTTTTCTTTCTATTTTAAAAAAAAAAGAACAAACCTAGTCAATGAAATGGAGGAATCAATAATATTTTGCCAACAGATCATCAATCCCCTACTACCAAAAGATTAAAAAATCTCAAAATAGAAATTTTAATTAATTGGCCTCATTATCTATATTTACTATTGCACAAATTATATTGACTCCTAATTAATTTTATCTCATAAATATTGACGATAGTTATGGTCATAATATTTTCGTGAATGATTTGTTTTTGTTTTAAATTACCTAACTACCATTAGTTTAATTGTTAGATTTTATATCATATTTATCTAAAAAACCGCAATTTTAATTAGTCTTTAACTAAAAAGAGGTTGGTAAATAAACGTTGGCCATATTCATAAGTTGAGTGTAATTTGCGCCAACCAGATTATTCTACTCCGTCCATTTATAAGTCATGATTTTCAATTTTATGTATCTCAATCAATAATTATCTTTTTTATATTTATTTATAATATATTGTACTTTGTCTTACGCGCCATGTGTAATCAGCTAATCGCCATGAGCTCCAATACTATAATTAAAATGGTTTTTTCTCAGATTTTCTAGATTTTTGTGCCAAAACTAATCGATAACCAAAGAGTGAGCGAGAGGGAATACTACCAAATTGTAAATTAATAATCCAACTTGTTTTATCTAAACCTTCTCCATATCTTGTTTATCTTGTTGATCTTCTAAATGATAGTGATACTTGAATTATTAACTTGTACTCGTATTTTAATAAGGCAAATGTTGCCAATTGTAGTATGATGACGAGATTACGTAGTTGTGGATGAAGACAAACAAAATTAAGGCTAAGGCTTAAATAATGTGTCTACTAAATAATTAATTAAAAGAGGGATCCACGACAATCACCATCTTTTTGATTGGCTCTATTAATATAATTAGCCTCACTTGCGACGGGCGTATCTGTCACAAGGTTTTAATAGGTTAAATATTACTATCTGATTAGATAAGATAAATCACGGAGAATCCCAAATTACCTGTATTTTCCTAGTCAAATAAGAAATATTTGACCGGTCGTAAGTTTGCAATGGTATTCCATCACAAATAAGAGTGTTTAACCAAGTGGTGTTAGTCCAGTGGTAACTGAGTCAAACCTTAAAACTTGCAGAAATGCATGAGTTGAGAGGTCTCAGGTTCAATTAGCAGTTGGGGCGATAACCATTTGGCCACTGCAGCCTCCAAAGGGGTGGCTTACATGGTTTATGTGGTGGTGGCTTACATGGTTTATGTGGTGATGCGAAAATGCATGTGCCCGGGGATTAAACCCTTTGCCATCTAAAAAAAGAGTGTGTGATTAACTCTTATTCTATTAACTATTAATCCCATGGGTATTAACTTATCTTTCAAGGATTATTCCCACTTTTATAACAATTAAATAAAAAAATTAACTCATGTTATTGCATGGGTGGAATGACAATGATTGAAATATGAAAGAGAGAAATCATATAATACTATATACGTAACGTATATAAATTTATATTCATATTGTGAAAAAGAAAGAGCTCAATTTATATATGATATACATCGAATGTACTATATCAGGCTTAATTCAGAAACTACACAATCAATTGTAAGGCGTCCGATGTAAAATCCGTTAACTAAATCCAGACCAATGCATGAACTAAACATAATATTAGTATGCATTAAAAAATCCATTTTAAAACATAAATAGGTCACAAAACAGACACAATATCCCTTAGACAAAATATTACATCCGATAATTACTTTATAAACCAATAAATTACTTTATTTATTATCAATTGATATTTTATTAGTATCCATTATTAAAAAATCCATTTTAAAACCTGATCATCCATCATGTTCCATTTATTCAGTAGTTGCGACTTGTGACACTAAATGCAACCACATGTTATTATTACAAGTTAGAGCTGGATTTAAGAAATTATTTTCTCTTCATTTTTTTAATCTTTATATATAACTTTTTTTTTATTAGTTTTACACCCGTACAAGTGTACAACAAATGTACGGCTCTGTTTTTAAATATTTGGTTATTCATAAATATGTGACTAATTAATACAAATATAATTCAAAATAAAAATTAAGTAGAAAATATATAAATTATATAAACATCAATTACTAAAATAGACCATTTTTTCTATAAAAACAGACCTATTTCATTACCGATGTAAAAGGCAAATTTTATCTGTTATGGTTTCAGAATTAACGGATTTTTTTATTAGAAATATTGATCCCGTGTTTTTTATTATCTACTTGTGTGTTCTTTTTAACTGTCAATTATTTGATTATTTGAATATCGTCTCAATCTTCTAGGAGTAGATCTACATGAAAAAGAATAATTTGTAGTTTTTTTAGCATAATAAAATTATAATTTCCAGATTTTCGGTTTATTTCCAGTATTTTATTAGTATTAGAATTATTATTAGTATTATCATTAATCATTAATATGCAACCTGATTAATAAACGTAATATCCCCACCTGAATAATTTTTAGTTGGCTTTGAGTTATTTAGGTTGGAATTCTTGTTTGTTTATTTTTGTACTGATTTTCAGTTTATTTTTTCTAATATATAAGATTTTTATTATGACATTGGCGAAATGTAATCATTTTGATATATATTGGACCGTTGTATATCGTATTTGACCGTATTTTATTTTGTTTCCTATCTTAATTTGTATTTGATTTGATTGGAAAATTGGAGAATATAATGTAATTTATTTTTTGGACTGTAATTATTTTTTGTGTTTGTAAGTTTTTGTTTTTTGGATTTAATTTTTGGACCGTTCTATATCGTATATTATTGAAACGTTGTATACTGTTATTTATATTTTCGATGAACAATCATTTGATCGTATCGTATTTTATTATGACACTGACGAAATGTAATACTGCAATCAGTTACGTAATTAGGAATGAGAATTCTGAATTTAAGAGTGAGAGAAATTAAATCAAACTAAAAGTTAGTGGGTGATTTTTTCCTTATTTCAATGAACCAATAAGAATAAGTTAAATTCTAGTCCTTTAATAGAGATAGATGCGGTTGAAAATTATAAAAATTGTACGCTAAGATTCCACATATATAAAAAAACGCTTTTATACGAGTATTTTGCTCTGTTTGACAATTAGTAGAATTGGATTTTAAATTGCAGATAACCCATAGATTTGGGTCATTGGGTGAAGTTTATTTTTTAATCTTTATATATAATTTTTTTGTTTCTCAAATTTTCTCAAATTGTCAAATTTATACGAGTATTTTGCTCTATTATTACATGTTTTTGTAATATGTTTTCACAAATACTATTTGTTTTGTGGTTAATACATCGGGCTTAGGAGTTAGGTAAGCAGTATGTCATGCAAAATCACCAAAATTAAATAGTACCTAACCAATTTACAATTAGAAGCTTATTAAATAGAGTATGTATATTTATTCGTATATTTGGAACCTAGTTCCATACTAGACACAAACATGATTAGAGTGAGAACTAATTATAAGCCGCTTTATTATAAAAGCATAATCAAACAGATATATGTTAGAAAAACCGTTAAACAAAATAAATCAAGTTTGAAAATATGTATGATAGTCATCTTATTTCTTTGGCATATAGGGTTTAGGGAGTCCTATGGACAGTTTTAATATAGACAAACTTTGAATTTCGATTATGAGTAACACCTCTCATAGTTTTATAAACTAAGTCAATTGTTACCTATTTGCATGACTACATGCATCGATCTATGATAATTTTGTGACGGTAATTATTTAAATAATGAGAGAAACAATAATTAGAAGCTTTAAAAACTGAGTTATGTCGAATTTCTGTTTTGTAGGTAATGCGTTATTTATTTATTACCGTTAATTAAAAAGTTGTTAGATAATCATCAGTCAGGTCATCTCAAATTTTAAAACTCTGTTATATTAGCTTTTTACTAACTTTATCACATACGGTAAAAAATAAAGTGACTTTAGTAGAAATCAAAAATACATTAGGAAAGATTGTTCAAAAATATAGTTTCACCTAGCCATTAGTGATTCAAATCCGACTTCACTCAAAATAACCTAACCCAAAATAAATAATTATGAGATGTTGCAAAAGAGTAATCAGAGATGAATATTTTGAAATCGCTTTTTAAGATTATTTTCCTAAAATTCTTATGATTGTCTCATGTAAATTGTAGTCAACCAATTCAAATTCTCTTCAAGGCATTTGAGTTTTGACCACTAACAAGAAATAACACCAACCCAAAATGGACCATACTAAAATAAAATCAAACTTTTTACAAATACAAACATATTCATTCATCACTAATTCTTATTTCAGACCGTAAAATCCGTCTGAAATAATAAGACGGATACCATTTATTCTCACAAATACCTATTTAGGGAGTGAGCGAAAAAGCACATGGGAATGTCCCACCACTCATGTAATTTCTACTTATAGGAGGTCTTATTATTTAAAATGGAACTTGCGTTTTGAAGCAAGACGGACTGTTCATTCATATCAAATCGAAATATATTCCACACGCAACAACCCAATTAAGACCCGTCCAATGTCCCCATTCCACTAACCAGCATCGCACCATAAAGTAATCCTATGATACAACGATCCTAATCAACATTACGAGTAGTTAGTAGGAACCAAAGTGATAAATTAGTCAAGTAAAAGCAAAAGCAGGTAAGTAATCATCATACAAAGTCCAACAAAAAAGAATAACACTCCCAATTTCATGGAAGGAGACCACTTAGACTTTTGGTACATGCATCAACAATTTCCAACATCCATGACCATCTACAAATTCCATAAGGAGGATATATCCGTTTTAATTAGGGCTGAGCATCGGTTTAAGATCAGACCAAATTGGACCAAACCGAAGATCAAAAATACTAATTTAGTGGACAAAAATCGGACCTAAAACTTTCAATTTTGGGCTGGATCAAACTTGAAAAATTTGGCCTAGTTCGGTTTGGACTGAAATGAACCTAAATTAGTTTTTTCACTATTTCGTATACGGTAATTACATTTTAATTCTGCTAAATAAAATGCATTTAAATAATTAGACAACTCTTTTTGTGGAAATCAACGACAATACTAATTTATAATGTCATTTGATGATAAAATGTTAATTTGATCCGTAATATTTAATGATTAGACTTAAAAAACATGAAATTTGGTTCATTTGGTCCAGACCTAAGTTAATTGGTCTTGGACCAGACCACACCGAAGATCAGAACTTGAAAAAATGAAGATCGAGCACCGGAACAAAATAATTTAGTCCAGACCAAATGTTCCAATCCGGACCTAAATTTTTCTCACACCTCTAGTCTTAATTTTATGAGTTAGATAACATACGTAAGACAAAAATAATAATTTCTAAGACTAACAAGAATAATTATTCTATCTAATTAAGTAGATTAGTATTGAACCCGTTTTATTTTAAGACAAATATACCCATTTTAACCGATCAATAGTTAGTTAGCATTATTGTCTTAGGTCATGATTTTAACATATTTTGCCGTCCAGTAATTAGCTTTCTACAGATTTCGGCTCTGTCTCTTTATTGGTTACCAACTTATTCTTTTCTACAAAACATATTTGGTTATGTTTTTTCTTGAAAGCTTTTTGACACAAATCTTATACAGTATTTAAACTTTTAAATGTCTATTTCTTGCGTTTACTTAGACCATCCTCCTTTAGTACTCCGTATTAGGTTCTTTTCAGAAAGTTGATCCTTTATTATTTTGGAAATCTATAACTACTTTTGTGAATGAAAGAGACAATAATAAGGAAGTCTTGTTATTACATATGTACAAATTTCGTTTATTTTGTTCTTTTCATATTATGGTCCTGTTCGACCAGGGGCGAACCCAGGATTCAATGTTTGGGGTAGCAAAATTTTTTAAAAAAATCATTACACATATTAAGATTCAAACCTTTGACCACCAGAATGGAATTTAATAGTTTTATCATTGAGCCACAAGATATTTACATTGGAATTATTGAGATAACATTTAGTTAGCTATTATTCATCAATATTTGGGGTAGCAAAAAACCGTCTTTTAAACCAATTTTTTTAAGTTTGCGGTAGCGGCTGCTACCCCTTGCTCTATACTGGGTTCGCCCATGTGTTCGACAAACGGTATAAACAAATTCATAATAGCAGATAACGTCAGCATAACTCGGTTAATAGATTTTAATAGCAGGTTTGACTATTAAATTAAATTAGCAATTTAAAAAAAGTGTTTGGTAAATAGCATATTACAGAATAATTAGAACAGTTTCATGTATAAATTGAATATGTTAATACAATATAATGCTATTAACAGCATATTCAAAAATAGTAGATTCCTACCAATATGTTATCAGAATATGTTGTTTACCAAACATATGAAAATAGTAAATTGATTGGTCAACCTACTAATTATGCCGAAATCTACTAATTTTTTTCAATATATGGCCCTGTTTGGCAAATGGCATAAGCAGATTTGTAATACAAGATAACGTTAGCATAATGCGGTTAATATATTTTAATAGAAGGTTTGACCATTAGATTAAATTAGCAGATTAAAAAAGGTGTTTGGTAAATAACATATACATAATAATTAGAACAGTTTCATGTATAAATTGAATATGTTAATACAATATGCTGCTATTAACAACATATTCAAAAATAGTAGATGCCGACCAATATGCTATCAGAATATACTGTTTACCAAGCATATGAAAATAGTAGATTGATTGGTCGACCTACTAGTTATGTCGGAATTTACTAATTTCTTTCAATGTGATGTTTACAAAACAGCACCTATATTTGTTTTGTAGACATCATTCTTATGTAATATGAAAACTTGCATTAAATTTTTGCTACTATGTGCATGTTCATTTAGTTAGTTATGTACATTGATGTGGTGTTTTTTATTAACGAGCATAAATATGCACTAGTGTAACACCCGTGAAAAATCACGGGGTTGCGTACACTTACTTGTAAAGATGACATATATACATTTTACTTATTATATAGCAATTCTATTTATTCGAACATGTGTAGTTTATTACAATAAAAAAAAATATAATACCATTGTATATATTAAAATATATATACAGAAATTATAACATTCAAGTTTGAGAACCTTAAGTAATTTAAGCTATTTAAATTATAAAAAAAAACCCAAATTAAGATAATTAAGTTTTATATATTACAGAAAATAAAACTAATATAATAATCGATTCTGAAAAATATTTTCATAATAAATATTTAAATCATTCTGAAAAGAATAGAAATTTGTCAAAAATACTCTATCGTATGAAATCATCACGCAAGAAATCTTTCCTTATTAACAATTGATTACGTGACATATTACGTGACATATTGATTAAAAAAAGAAATTTTAATATCACGGTAATTTTAATATTACGGTTGCTGACATGGCTAATTTTAATTGGCCGAGAATCAACGAAATCTCGTGACCCCAAAATGGAATAAGGCCAAATCGCAGGGTACCGAAGTGGAGTTATTCCTAAGAACAACTTTTTTGAAGTTCACCATCTTAAAACTTGTCATTTGAAAATGAAGGTGATTCCAATGGATTGAAGTACTACGTTGTTACTCGTATTAAACAATCACGCATGAAAATATCACGCAAGAAATCTTTCCTTATTAACAATTGATTACGTGACTTATTACGTGACATATTGATTAAAAAAAGAAATTTTAATATCATGGTTGCTGACATGGCTAATTTTAATTGACCGAGAAAAATTGAAATTGTGAGAGTGAATGAGAAAGCTTGAAAGATGGTTTTCTAAAACCACATTGCGCCACCTAAGTGCTTTTACCTAATTCTTTAATATATATAATGATGGGGCGACTTCATAAAAATACGTTGTGCATATAAAACTCCATTAATCCCATACTTTTTAATCGGTTTTATCTTTATATTCGGTTTAAATTATTGATAGTCATTTTTGGTAAATTTTAAAAATTACTTTTCAATTATACGAAGTATAAAGTTTCAATGTTCATTGATTTATTATCAGAAATAAGGGTAGGTCTTAATTATGTTGAATGTAGGTTTACCAATATATGAATTTTGTGGAGTATGTTTAATGAACACAAAGTACATGTAACACACACTTTCTTTCACCCACAACTTTGGTATTTCGATTTGGAAATTCTCAAAATAATCATTATGTCTTCACAGCGGTAATTATACTTAAAATAAATATAAATAATTGTCCGATTTAAAATAATCATATCATCCTATTAATAGATATTATAAAAAATGATACTCAATCTGTTCCACTTATTTGTTGTACTGTTTTATATTTTGATATCTCAGTCAATTGTTATTATTTTTCTTTTAAATGAATTTAGCGGAGAATTTGATTCACTTGTCATTTACTCATTTAATAATTACCTTTTCTTAACTAGAGAATATGAAAAAAAAAAAAAAAAAAACATTACCAAGAATCTGTTTTAGGAAAAAAACAAGTAATTTAACACAAATAAGCTTAACTCAACAAGTCCACTCGTATATGAAGACCAGACCAGTGTGTCCTAAAAAGAACAAATATCAACAGCGCGTGTCAACGATGAGTGGCGAAACGCGTACGGTAAGACTTGCTGCAAACAACAACTTACTCCAGTATCTTGAAATGGCAAATTCAACGACTAATTATGCTGCGCAAAATAGTGATTATTTAATTCTATCACGTTAATCATATGAGCCACTCTTTTTGTCAATGCTATCCCTCCACTATAAACATTTATTTATCTTTTTTATTTTCATGGTTAGATATGTGACTTAATTATTTACTCACTCTATCTTTATCCAAATAATATGTTTGCTTTATGTCGTTTGTCAATGCACATTTTATGTGATGAGTATATTTAACTACGTATTTGAAAAAGTTATATATTTTTAATGTACTCGTAAAGACAAATCATACAAGACTCTACATAAATATTTTTTTTTTCTTATATAGTAGGAGTAAATTGAAATGAAAGGTTCACTTCTAAATAGGTACAAAATAGAAAAATATTATTCGGGTGAAAATGGAGGGAATATTTCTTTATTATGAAAATGATTTTATAGATAATTTTACCCCTTATACTCAATTTGATACATTTTTTGTCCAATAATACTAACTATTACGAAGTATTATAATAAGTGGTCTTTTCATTTTGCATCGATCTTTGTGTCAAATTAAAAATAAATAATAATCGGGACGAAAGGAATGTAACTTATAGATGTATAATTGTATCATTCATCTTACAATTAAGTATTGTGAGATTGCGTGATGTATTATGGTACTTTTACTCTTAATTGCCGCTTATCTTTATCTCAAATTTTTATTTGAGAAGGTTATATAAGATTTTAATTTATAATGGGTAAAATATAATAAGATGAATGAAACAAAAACAAAATGTTACTGAACTAGCAAAAAATTTGTCTCGTCTATGTGATATATCCAAGTACGTTTTAATCATATAATAAATTTGTTCTTTTGAAAAGACTCCATATTGTTCTCCATTTATCTATATGGTTATACTATTTAAAGTATAAATTGCCCGACTCATATAAGGTAATAAGTCACCCAAGTTGGAGTTTTAAAACATTTTTTATCAAAATATTTTTGTTAAGGACTAATTCTAGAAAATTTGATTTCGAAAGGGAGTAATTTCACTTTCACCAAGTTTTATGATAAATTTAAGTGAAGCTACTTTCTCTAAAATGGAAAACATTAATAGAATACATACTCTCTATCCTGGTCAATTGTCGTTCTATTTCATTTTTTGGCGTCTCAGTAAATTATAGTTATTTCTATTTTAAAAATGAACTTGATGATGAATAATTTAATCATTCGTATCCTATTTGATCCATTTGCTATTTAGTAATTAGCCTGATCTCTGACTCTTTATGCCAAAACCAAAAAGTAACAATTGATCGAGATGAAGTAAGATACTAGAAAGCCAGGGATATTCAAAAGTGACCACAAATAGGATTATACATGCAGATGTATATATGAGCATCGTACATCTAATACAAATCTAATTGAGCTTATGCGCAATTTTGTTGAGATTTTAACAATTTTTTTTGCATTATAATTATTTTTGAGTTTCAATATAATGTTTTAATTTACAATTTTTTTTTATAAAGACACTCAAATTCTTTTCAATAAACCTCATAAAATATATGTATAAGCTCAAATTCTTTGTTATAAAGTTCAAAATCTATACTCCGAGAGTATCTGGTTGTATAATTCTTAATTTACAAGATTATCAACTAATCGCGTATGGTCACTAATCATGGCATAATAAACCCATTTCACACCATGCCAACTCCTCTATAAATTCCCAAAACTCGTGCATAATTCTATCACATTTCCTCTTTCTTCCCTAAACTATATACTTAGAACGTGATTAATTAAGAAGCAAGCTTAATTAGAAGATCATTATTAGATATCATGGAGGCTGTTTCAATGCTTACAGGCTACTCAGATCTGGTATTAATCTTTTTGTCTCTATTTTTAGTTATCTTCATTCATTACTAGATCTTAACTACTAATCTTGCCAACTCAATATCACTGTTATTACAGAATAATTCCATTAGTTGGAGTTGGTGCAGGCGGGATTTCTTAACCTGTTCTGATTATCCAGATTAGAATGGAGGGGATGGGATTCGAACCCGTGACCTTTGGTCACCTGGCTCTGATACCATGTCAAGAAACCAACTCAACCAAAAACTTAAGCCGATAGTTGGAGTTCCTTAATTCGTTTTATATTCTAACAACTCTGTCACCGGATATTTTGTTATTTGCAGGGATTTATGGATGATTTGAGCTTCATGAACCAAGTCAACTCATTTGAAGAGTTGTTTAGAGAACCATTATTACCTTCTTCATACAACAATGGTTATCATCAACAACAAGAGTCTAACAACAACAAAAGATCAGCTCATCAATTCGATCAAAAAATCGCGGAAATACCGATTATTACTAAGCAATTGAAGACCAATAGTAATGGTAATTCATACAAGTCCAATATGTTGTCTTTTGGGGATTCTCACGACGATAACAACAACAACAACAACAATAACGCGATTTTTGTCACGCCTAAAGAAGAAGCTGTTGCGGTGTCTAGTATCATATACGCAGATAAATTGATGGCTCCTTATGCTTCAATTCACAAGAAAAGTTACATTCATGGTAACCCAATTAAGAAGAATTGTAACAATTCTCTTAGCTTGATACAATCTAAGGAGCATGTTATTGCTGAGAGGAAACGACGCGAGAAACTCAGCCAAAGGTTCATTGCTTTATCCGCCATCATCCCTGGACTAAAGAAGGTATTACATGCTTTCCATTCATGGCTTTTTAGCTTCTTCATTAGCTTATTCATGTCGCGGATGATAATAATAAGTTAATAAACCAAGTGGTGTTAGTCCAGTGGTAGCTGGGTTATACTTTGAAACTTGCAGAAATAATAAGTTAATGAACTGAGTGGTGTTAGTCAGTGGTAGCTGGGTTAAACTTTGAGACTTGCACCAATTGTAGCTGAGTTAAACTTTGAAACTTGCAAAAATAATAAGTAATAAACTGAGTGTTGTTAGTCCAGTGGTAGCTGGGTTAAACTTTGAAACTTGCAGAAATGCAGGAGTTGAGAGGTATAATAAATTAATAACCTGAATTGTTTGGTTAATAGGTGGACAAGGCTTCGGTCCTTGGAGATGCGATAAAATATGTGAAACAATTGCAAGAAAGAGTGAAGACACTTGAGGAGGAAGCAAAGAAGAAACCGGTCGAATCATCGACTTTTGTGAAGAAAACTTGGGTGACTGAAGATGGTGATGAACAATGTTTAGCTCAAACAAGTTCCCCTGGTGGTTTGTGCGACGGTCAGTACCCGGAAATTGAAGTGAAATTTTCGGATAAAGATGTGCTTATAAGAATTCATTGTGAAAGAAAGAATGGAATCCTTGAAAACCTAATTTTCGAAGTTGTAAAAGTTCATCTTGAGGTGGTAAATAGTAGTGCTTTGGCACTTGGAGGATCATTTCTTGATTTAACAATTATTGCTCAGGTAATTCTTTCATTTCCTCTTTAACATGAACTCAAAAAAAGTACTCGTAGTAGTGAACTCGAAACCCTAGTTTTTGTATGTTGCATATATCTGACCTCCCTTATCCCGGTTAAGCTTAATCCCGTTCAAAAATCAGTTACCTTGAAATCATATCCAATATAGTCACAAGAATAATACGGTTTTACATAAGAATAGTACGAGACTGTCTCTAATGTAAATGGTAACAACTTTGATGAATAAATAGTGCATTAGTTGGTAACTGAGTTAAACCTTAAAGCTTGCAGAAATGCAGAAGTTGAGAGGTCTCAGATTCGATTACCGACTGAGGCGATGAGTCCGATGACCACCTGGGTTTACATGGTTCATGTAGTGGTGTGGGAATGTATGGGTCCGGGAATTAAACCCCTCGTGCATTAGTTAGTGCTCATGCATATGATTCAAATTTAAGCACAAATAGTCATATAATCCTTATATGTTAAATTCTTACTAAAAGATTTATGTTCCATTTCTTGCAGATGAATGATGAATTTAGCATGACATCCAAAGATCTAGTAAGACATTTGCAAGCTACCCTTAAATGTTTGATATGAACAAAGAAGGTCCATCTACTCTTGATTGAAGAATTAAGGACTTGAGAAGAAACAACTCACTCACACTACTCCGTGTGGGTGCGACCCAGACCCGATAATGAAACTTAACAAGACTAAAAAATTAGAACGTAATTGAGCATATTTCAATGTAAATTACTAATGTAAAATAGTAGTCCACTCGATCCAGTTAGTGTGTAATCGTAGGTCCGATCCATACCGTTATTTATACATAATATAGCCTGTTTTTTCAAGGGTTGTTCGATTTGGAGGATTTTTTTTTTTTCGACATTTTTTGCATTGTGTTTTTCTGACGGTGTTAAACTATCCTCGTGTTATTAGAAAAAACCTAGAGGCTTATTCTGCCTGTTTCTTTAGGGCATGGGGTAAGATTACATCCTACTCATCCTTTCGCAAATTGTTGTATAAGACCGCTGAATTGTATAATTAATACTTGGTGGACCGTCGAATAAACACGTTTATCATTATTACTATAAAAGCAAAATGTTTTTCAGCTGACGTGGCGAAATGTCGTTTCAGCGTTTAGTATTTCTCGCTCTCACATTCATCCTCACAAATTTTTGTTTCGTAGACCAATCAGGATGTCTGATTTATGCCACATCATATATTCTATGATTTATTTAATAAATTAATAATAATTTAATAATTTAATAATTAAATCTAATAAAAAACAAAATATTCCATTTTTCCACAAAAAACATGTAGGATCTAATATATTGAGAAGTGAATATATGATTTATTTCTATGATTTATTTAATATATTGAGAAGTGAATAAAATGGAATAAAAAAAATATTCTATGATTTATTTAATAACAAAATCCAATAAAAAAAAATTATATAAATGATAATACCCGTGTACTTCATATCTATGATTTATTCCATATTAAATATGCTAATTAGCAATATTTAATATACTAAATATACTCCATAGAATCGTGTAGCATACAACTAAATATACTAAATCGTATACAACTACCGTGATTATATGATACTTATCTAAACGTGTAGCATATACTAAATATAATATAATATGAGTAAAAATTAGCAATATTCCATAAATATTCTACCAATAATGTCATCTACCATAAAGTATTCAACCAATATATAATAAATACCACATTGAAAATATCCTAAATCAGAATCGCATAAAAAAAAATTCTATAAATGATAAAATCGCGTACTTCATATATATGATTTATTCCATATTAAATATGCTAATTAGCAATATTTAATATACTAAATATACTCTATAGAATCGTGTAGCATACAACTAAATATACTACATCGTATACAACTACATACCGTGATTATATGATACTTAAGTTTTGTAACCAATTCATCAAAAGACAATAACTTACCAAATTAGTCATTATTAGTTATTAAATATTTATTTTAATCGTTTATTGTTTTTTCTTATATACCTTATTCATTCATGTTATCATAAGTAATCCAAATATTATCATCATTACTAACAGATATTCGAAAGTTAGTGCACCAGGAAATTCACCTTTTGACCGAACATATGTTATATGCAAAACATTCCCGTTAAAAATCAATTTGTTCGAATAAATAGAATTGCTATATAATGAAATGAATTTATCTTTGTCGTCTTTAAAAGTAATTGTACACAACCCCGCCCGTGATTGATTTTTCACGGGTGTTACACTAGCTTAGCATTAATGTAGTATTTTATATGGTATGTTCTAGAGGTCTTAATGCCCTCACTTTCCGTGAGCGACGTTCATAACTAGCTTGTACTCATCAAGATGACAAGAAAGATAATATAGTGTATAAATGTATAATTATATGATTTTTGAAATGGGTATCGTTTTCTGTATATGTGGGTTACTAAGTATGAATGTGATAGAACGATTATTCTAATTACTACTAATCGATTAAATTGGCATTCAATTATTCGAGCTAGGTTACATTCCGGCCTATAAATTCCAACTTCAACTTCTTTCTTAATTGTGTTTTTAATGACGAGGGGTTTAATCCCGGACGCATGCATACCATGTAAGTCATCCCTTTAGGGGCTGTAGTGATCAAATTGTCATCGCCCCAGCTGGTAATCGAACTCGAGAGCTCTCAACCCCTACATTTCTACCAGTTTTAAAGTTTAACTCCGTTACCACTGGACTAACACCACCTGATTTTCTTTCTTAATTGTTATCTTAGGGTTTATTCTTATTTTTATTTCATGTTGATAATGTAAGCTGAAAATTCAATTAAGATTTTTTTAAATACCTAAAGATCTAATTAATTTAAAATAATGTATGTGTCTTCACTCAATGTTAACTTATGCACGTATGAATAAAAACTTTATGCGGCTACACTCAGTGTCATCAAATAATTACATATGTTTCGCAACGATTATTTGTTTATCTTTGTTTTTACCTAAAGTCCATGAAGGAAGGAGAGCGATGACTATTTGCGATAATTGTCAATGGATGACAAATGGCCGGAAAATACAATTGTATGATCGAGTTACTGATATAATACCCGCAAGGGTAGAGTTTAGTGGGTTAAAACCTCGATGAAATTTGCAGGAGTAATATAAATTTGTCCTCTAAAGTGAGAGAGGTGCTTCAGACACAAAAAATACAGGTAACACCGAAACGAATACGTATACAAACATGGAGACGAACGGACGTGTAAAACGACATCTCATCTCATGAAATATAGGATATCAGACATATTGCGTGCCAAATTGTATTTTACATCTTAGGTAAATTGTGTGTCAAATGTTATACACGAAAAAAAATAGCAAAGTAATAACAATGTTGGTAGTTCTTTTTTGAATTGGCAATGGGTGGTAGTTCCCTCTTTGGAGAGCAACATGCCAACATGTGTCTACAATCGATCGACATGAACGTCGTCATTCTTTTTGATCCCGTTTTGTCTGGCAAACGTCGTCGCTTTTAGGACCCATCAAATATTAGTTCAGTTTCAGTTTTTGTCGGACGGAAACATCGCTCTTTCACTTGGACCCGTCTTCGCCTCACAATTTAGGGTAAAATTATTGATAATTTTGAGATAAAATTCTGATAAGTTTTGTGATACGACTCATTCAAGGCTATCAATAATAATTTACCTAAGTCTTGAAAAAGTCTTAAGTTAGGTATTGAAATCCAAGACTCAGCTTAAGACTTTGAGAAAACATCCAATAGGTGGATCTCAGGTGTAATTTCTTTTTATAGAAAAAAAAGAGAAATGAGTGGAAAGGTAGAGTTTAAGGTGAGTCTGATGGATAAGGTAAAAAACCCGAGGTGAGTCTAAAGCGAGTTTGTACTATCAAAAAATAATAAAAGTTAGCGAAAAACCAGTGTGGCGGAGGCTTAAGAAGACTTGGAAAAGTCTGACGGATAATCTTACTCTTAAACCTAAACCTTGAGTTGTGATACCATGTTAGGTCACACATGAGTCTAAGTTGCAACCATCGGAGAGGAGAAATTGTCTAATGTAGTTTGTACAAGTCGGAGGAGGTTCCACCACAAAACCATTTGGCAATGAGATGAGTAGCTTTTCTTTTTGATGACAAGGGGTTTAATCCCCCGGGTTCATACATTCCCGCACCGCCACATGAACCATGTAAGTCACCCCTTTGGGAGCTGCACCACCACATGGACCATGTAAGCCACCCTCTTCGGGAGCTGCAGTGGCCAAATGGTCATCACCCCAGCTGGTAATCGAACCTGACACCTCTCAACTCCTGAGTTTCTGCAAGTTTTAAAGTTTAACTCAATTATCACTGGACTAACACCACTTGATTAAGATGAGTAGCTTATCATCTCATAAAGTAGTACTTGTGATTCTTCAAGGACTGATTATAAGAATCTAAATCTAATTAAATCATCAAGTAATGTAGGTTAAAATTGTGACATAAGCTATGCTTAATCAAAATAATCGACTCAACAAGCTTATTTGGCTTCATTCCACGACTATGTTGACCGTGGACTATTCTTGCGTTAGGTATACCGTATGTGTATGTATATAGATTGTAATCTTTATGTAGTAGATACGAAGAGATATAATTGCATTGAGTTTTATGTTTTTATACACACCATGAGCTATTAGACTAATAGCTAGCTAGCTCACTCCAAAGAGGAAAAAAAAGGCTAAGAGACCAATAATAAAGGTAAAAGAACACAAATAAGATTATACATCTAATTGTATATAAACATTGTTCAATCTAGGTATAAGTATTTGCGCTTATTATGTGTATTTTGTTCTGACTTAATTCAAAATTCTTCATAGTTTTAATGTGTAAATAGACGAGTTCAGATAATTTCTAATAAAACTCATATTCTTTAAAATAAAAATCGAATACTTTAATACAAAAGTCAAATTCAACACCGTACAATTGATATAATTGGTGGTATAGTCCATAAATAAATAAAGGAAAGTGAAAGACATTTTTCACGAAAGAACTAGCTCGAGGAGAGGTGTTAACGAGCTGAGTCGAACCCGAACTTGGCCTTGCTCGGCTTGTGCTCGATTACCAAAACTTGAGCTCGAGCCGATCTTTCCCGAACTTGAAAAAAATGTGCTCGTTACAAAACTTGCGATCTTTAACACGAGCTCGAGACAAACTCGAGCTTATAAAAAATTGTTTTTTTAGAAAAATTTTATCTCGATATTTTAATAACAAGGTTTGAAGGTTTTATGTAAAAATATTTAGTAAATCAACAAGATATTTGATATGTATGATTCAAAGATAGAATAATGATCAAATATTTTTATAAAATATGAGCACATTTTTATAAATAAAATATGATTAATATCTTATGTGATCTCAAATGTTCGAGCCGCTCGCGAGTTTTTCGTGTCGAGCCAACCTTCGCTCGGTTTGACTCGTTAAGCTCTCGAGTCGAGCTCGCACGAGCCGAGCTTTAACCGAGCCGATCTCGAGTTGCTCGCGAGCTGTCTCGTCTCATTAACAACCCTAATCTCGACGCAACCCTTTCCTAATATCAATTATTTGGGCGATTGACACCATTGTATTGCTGTATAAAACCTAATTAATTAAGATGGACATTATTATTTTACTTAATTACCCATATATGAGAATATTTATTATTTATACGCGACTATTTGATAATTAAATTCGATTTAAAAATAAATTTATGATAAAATCGACTTACAAAATACCTTATCTTTGATATAATGTTGTCAAGTTTCTACAAGAAAATGCACGAGTGGTAAGGCAATTGGAATCTGGTCAAAATTATATTCTTTTTGACTGAATAATGCTTGTTTGTTGTAGTTGCAATCTTATACTTATAAAATTACTTAAATTTCCAAAGATAATGCAAGGATCAATATGACAACACTAAATACTTGTTGTATACTTGTATAATGCAATAAGTATATATTTTATTATTTAATTAACTTAATAAATACAGAGTATAATCAATATAATAACGAGGAGTCCATATGTATCATTATTTAGACAGTGAGATATGTACATATCCCAGCTTTTGTACTATTGTCAAATTAATGGTTGGTCACTCGGTCGAGTGTTAGAGGCGGCCAGGCGGGGGTAGCAGCAGTGGTGGACCTAGAAATTTAGTTTTGAAGGAGCGTAAAAAAATTTTGACGTGTTATTTAAGAACATTTAAGACAGTATTTTTATATTGTGGAGTTTTTTTCCCTAAATTAATCATGATATAAGTAAAAGAATAAAAACATATTGGTCATAAACATCTCTTTTTTCAAAGGAAATCTAAAATAAATTAAATTATAAGTAAATGTAAAAATAATATTTCATTCATAGACTATAAGTTATTTTAGTCTTGTAATTAACAATAAATTAAACTAACTCAATGGTTTAGAACTTCATAAGTTAGTCATGAGTTCAAATCTCATTTCAAGCATTTTTGATACTCATAAAAATTTATTTCTGAAATTTTATGGGGGAACCTGCCCCTGTCCCCTCTTGGATCCGCCCCTCGCTAGCAGGGCCGTTTGTCCACGTTATCGGTTGGAAAATTGAAAGCTTTTTTTTAGTTTTCTTTATATTATTACTCGTGTGTTTTCGTTAAGATAAATTCCTGACTCTCTTACTGAGTATCTCTATGTTAGATTACTAAATTAGTCGTCAAAAGTGAATTGCTAGCGATCCAAATTAAGGCCCTGTTTGGTAAACAGCGGATTAATATTGGCAGAAGCAGATTTAAAAAGCAGATTTGACTAGCAGAATGATTTAGCGGATTTGACTAGTAGATTTATTTAGCAGAATTATTTTAGAGTGTTTGGTAATTAGCAGATTAAATTAGCAGATTGTCTAGAATCTTTGTAAAATGACATATAAGGACATAAAAAAATTATTTATTAAATATATAAAAGGAATGTTAGTATTTTATTAAGAGGGTAAATAAGTCAATTTTTTCTTTCTAATATGCTAATCCAATATGCTGGTAGGAGCAGCATATTGTAAAATAGCATATTGGACCCCAATATACTATTTCAATATGTCGTTAACCAAACACCCTAAATAGCATATTGGTTGGTCAAACATGCTAATTGCCTCAAATATGCTAATTTTTCTGCAATATGCTGTTTACCAAACAGCGCCTAAGAAAATTGCATTTCAAAATAATAGAAATGTTAAGTTTTGTATATGTAAGAGGATTTTGATAAGATTCGAAATGTTGCATTGTCGCACACCTAATCGGCTTATTTGTGTTTGAGAGTTTGTCTCACTCATATTTCTGATTTTCTTCTTATCTGGTCTTCTTCAAACGTTGTTGGCACGTAATTTTCAAAAGTGATCAACATTTTCCACCATTTATGGTACATTATATGATGTTAAACAAGTTTTTTCCCTGTTTTTTTTACGAGAGAATTCGCAGCCGCTACGTTTGATCTACACTGGGTAAACCCTCAAACCACCTAAGGATAACAGTCTCGAAATCTATTTAGGCATGAACTCGGGCCAAGAATGTTCCACAATATTTTGCTCTTGGGGAGACTTAAACCCGAATCTTTGAAAATTTCACCCAAATTTTAACCATTAGACTCCACCCTTACCGGTTTAAACAAGTTGTTAATGTTTTGGAAGGTGATGTTAGTTTGTAAGAGAATGGTAGTTGAAAATTCGCATAATTATAAGATTGGGATTTGTTGGGTTGTTTATATTTTGACATAATGTTTGCGTTTAATTTTGCAAATAACTAGTTTTATGCCCGTATAAAAAATGTATGGGTCTATTTTTAAAAACTTCGTAAATATTAGTGTAAATATAATTCAATATGAATTCAATTGAGAAATATATAAATTATCAATTCGGCGATGATTTTGACTCCAAAAAATTGATTTATTAGTATTGAATTAATTGATTTATTTTTTTAAAGATTATTATAAATTGTAATTAGTTTTCAATTTTAATGTTATTAACGGAAATAGTCAAACTTTATGAAATAAATCTGAACCATATAAAATAGATAATAAATTGTATTGTAGCTGTATAACTTACCCCTTAAACAACTTACCCTTTAAATGAAAGTAATATGATAGAAATTTTTTTATTAGTGGGGGTAGACGGATAAGAAAATTGTTTTAGACTGCTAATTTTAAGCAGTCGATCATAATCTCTTCAAATCTTTAGATTTGATAGTATAAAGATTTCGAGTTTATTTTATTACTATTATTATTAATTATTAATATGCAACCCGAACCTTATTAATAAACGGAATATTATTAAATGTAACATTCGGAATATGATTTTTTTAGTTTGAAATTTGAATTTTATTACGACAATGGCGAAATGTAAGCCGAATGCATTACAGAATATAAGACTTTTAATTGAATCATTTTGGTGTATATTAGACCGTTATTTATATTTTCAATTAACAATAATTTGATCATATATCGTATTTTATATGTAAATCATATAACAATATTACATAATATAAATAAGGAATAAGAAAATTAATTCGGAAATTATGGGATGAAGAATGAGGAAAAGAGGAAAATTAATTCTAAAGTTAGTTAAAGGTAAATTAATTCATTGTAAAAAAAGTGGGTCCTTTTATTTCCTTAATCTAAGGAGCCAATCAAAATCATTTAAAAGCTATTGCTTTTATAAAGTTAGATTTTTAACTCCACATCGGAAGAGTTGGATTTTCCCCCAGATTATTGTAAACTCCCATGAAATTGAATTTCTACATAGGCAATCAAACGGATTTAGACAATTCACTTGAATTTTATGTGGAAACTTATTACCTATGAAATTGATATTTCGGTGGAGTTATATTTCAACGCGCAACCAAACAATACCTAGATGTCACACCCCTCCCCACAAAGAGATTTAAATATTTAATAGATAAGGAGTTTAAAAATCGCTTTAGCTTGTGACGGCTGACGGATACCGTTTCCTCTAAAAAAATATCCACTTTTTCTCTCTTTCTCTGACACTATTCATGTGGTCCCCTTTCTCCACTAACTCATTTTGTATCCATTTTATCTCACAAAATATCCGTCACAAATGGTAACCCGTCACAAATGGTGACCCGTCACAAACAAGACTTACTAACAAAATAATGTTCATTTCTGGATGACAAAAATAGATGTAGGGGTATTTAATTTGGTAAATGATAATTATACGACACCACCCGGGTAGCGTCCAATCTTGGCATCACCCTCTCTCAAGCAACAAGTGGAGGGGGGGGGGGGGGGGGGGGGGGGGGGAAGGGGGAATAATAACAAAATTGCTATATCACGCCCCCTGTTTCACTTGTTACGCCCCCTACTTTTTAAATAATTCCCATTTTGCCCTTGAAATTTTTTTCGTTTTTGTTTTTTTATTTTTATTTTTGACGTATTGTTGACGGCCGGGTTTTAAGTTGGTTTTTTCTGAGACGGTAATTGAGATAGTTTGTGTGACGATTTTGAGACGGTTTTTGAGATGGTTCTTGAGACGGTTTTTGACAATAATTTCGTAGCCGGAATTTCAGACTTTTTGTTGAGAATGATTTTGAGACGGTATTTTGACACGGTTTTTTAGACGGTAATAATAAACAATTTTTGAGACGGTTTAATAGCGAATTAGGAAAAAAATTTGGAACGATTTTGCGTATGTCTCGTAAAAATTTGTTGTTCCATCCAACAAAAGAAAAGCGTGCTAATAGTTAATATAACGACGTCGTAAATATATCATTATATCATTTTAAATTTTAATCATACAGCCGGAAAAATTATGCAGTTTCAATTTTACATAATTTATTCGAGTAATTGTACCTTTGCTCAAAAAGTTTCAAGTATTTAAAATATTCTAATCGAATATGAATATATTCTGTCTATCATATATCAATCAGTTGGTTTGTCTGAGTGGTTTAGGGGGAAGACTTAAGATCTTCTACATATAAGTGCGCGTGGGTTCGAACCCCACAACCAGCATTTTTCCATTTTTTTTCATTTTTAATGACACGACCTTGGCCATGTCGTGTGGTCTACACGACATGGCCAAGGTCGTGCCGTGTTTTTTACACGACCAATTTTTTATTTTTTTTCCTTTTCCGTATCTAGCAATGTCAACACTCGTATTTTTTTTTATTTGTTACACGACAATTTATTATTAATTTTTTTTACACGACAATGTATTTTTTATTTTCCGTCTATAGAATAGGAGATAAGAAGATAGATTTCTAAGATGTTGCAGTATTAAATGAAGTATCAACCGTCTAAAAAACTGTCTCATAAACCTTCTGAAAAAAAAATTTCATAAACCGTCTCCAAAAAAAACCCAAAATCCATCTCAAAAACCGTCTTAAAAACCGTCTCAAAAACCGTCTCAAAAAAAATACAGAAATCATCATCATCAACGAACGTCAAAACTCAAAGACGCAGGGGCAAAATGGGAATAAATTGAAAAATAGGGGCGTAACAAGTAAAACAGGGGGCGTGATATAGCAATCCCCAATAATAAAGGATATCACATGCATAACCCCAATAAAAAAGAGTGCACATGAGAGGGTGACGCCGACATTGGACGCCACCCGGTAACGCCATATCATTATCCTTTGATAAACAACAGAGAACAGACTGATGTTATTGTAGCACATGATTGAGGATATTTAACATGTTTGACTTGTCAATATGCAGTATACAATTGATAAGGCTAAAGTTGTATCACCTATATCAAAGTAAATTTATCTCAATATTAACAAAATAGCTAGCAGTAAGACATGTATCAAATCCACAGGAAGGCGGTAATAATCAGTTTGCTGAGTTTAATAAAGTCTAAAAGAAACAGCTTAAGGGGGGTTTTGGTTTGTTTGTTTGTCTATCCATTAGAAGGCTAGTAAATAAAAGATGTATAACAGACTAACAGTGATATTAAAAGTCTAGGTAGGAATTTCGGGTCACCAAGTCTATTATATGGGGATTCTTAATCAATCACTAGTTTAATCGGATCATCTAAGGTCACAAGATTGATCAATACTATTGTGCTCTTTAGATTAAATCTAACATGCGGTCGCTATTATTAGATACAACTTATTTAATTATCGCAGCCTATATTAATTCTAACCCGGTCGGTGAAAGTATTAATTCGCTATAATAATAATCAATTAAGGCCTAAATCAATTAATTAGAAGAAGAACAATAATCAAACAATGATTTATACGATTTTACTAGCAACCAATAATTAACATTCCCCTTTCTAATATACTTGGATCACCTTCATCCTAGATTGAGAATTTAGCTAGATCTACTTGAATAGTGTGTAAAAAGTATGAAAACTAGGTTATCTCGACATAATCGAATAGGGCACGATCCCCTCTCTTTATAAAAATAAGAAAAGTCAAAAATATGAAAGCCGTGGAAAATTCTCAGCGTCGGGGTCCTCGATCGAGCACATCTCACAGAAACGGTATATATGTAAATGTCATATGATAAACATAAATCGTCTCAAAAGTAGTTATGGGGACTGGGGAGGCATAAAAATGTATATAAATATGACTCATCAAACTCCTTCAAACCGAGTCTTTGCTTGTCCTCAAGCAAAGCATGACAAACTACAGAAGATCAATGAAAACAAACGGTGAATAACCAACTCAGAGCCAATGTTAATTAAATAAATCTCAAGCTATGAACGTAACAAAGTGATGACTAAAAAGAGAAAACTCAGCTCATATTTCAAGATGACAACGATGTAGACAAGCCAATTACCTTTTAATCTTGCAAGACAAATTAGTCGGATTTTCGCGGGTTCGCTCATGCACTCATAAGGGGTGAAATATATGTGAGACAGAAAGAATTAAGACACTCACTCAACTTATGAAACATGCATGCAACCTAGTGTGATAGAAAAGTCCCCAACTAATATGCAATCATACAAAAGACAAAATAAAAGTACATGTATTCGAGACAATAAAGATGGCTATTTGTTGAAGGTATAAAAATGGTTGGTGCCGAAGCACGTTTGGATATGTGAGGCTAAGAAGGTAGTCGCAACTACACTTGCTAACCAAAACCAATCTACAAAAATACTCCAACTAGATAAATTTTCTCAACTTTACAACATATGAGAGACAAATGAGAGCTCTCTAAGAGCAAATTTCAAATCTAGTAACCATCTTTATTCAATCTCTTAACAAAACCGAATGAAATATTACAAAATAGTTAAATTGTTAGGGGGCGTTTGGTTGGAGGTCTATAAGAAAGGAAAAGGGAATATAACTCCATCCCTTACCCTCAATCGATCTAATTCTTTACCCCCCACCCCCAAGGGTATGAGATTTCATTACCCTTATTACCTTTCAACCACTTTTCTTCACCTAACACCACACTTACAACTACCACCATAATAGCCACCACCAAACCACCAACATGACGACACCGCCACCGCCGCCGCCACCGCCATAACACTCCCACCACCACCACAGTCGCGACATCCCCACCACCATCACTGCGATGACACTCCACCATCAACACCGTCGTGACTACCGCCATGACACCACCACCACCATCGCCGCCGCCACCAGCAACGCCGCCATGACACCCCACCATCGCCATGACACCTCCACCACCACCACCACCATGCCACCTCCGCCGCCGCTAGTAGATAAGTTGTTGTTTGTGGTGGTGTGTGTTACTGGTAGGATTGAGTATGAGTGGACCATTAATTTTCTTTCTTAGAGTAATCAAACAACCAATTAAGTTTGAGATAATTATTAGGAATATTAATAATAGTTGGGCCTCAACCATCACCTTATGGTATCAGAGCCAGTGTGACCGAAGGTCACAGGTTCGAATCCTGGCAACCTCAAAACCCCTTGAAAACTCACGAAGTGGAAACCAGCACACGGTATGGGTGGGCCTGTGCAAACTAACCACTCTTCAAGCCCAATGGGCATTCGAGTGAGGGAGCGTATTAGGAATATTAATAATAGTTGGGCCTCAACCATCACCTTAAGGTTTTGGTTGAAACGGTTCATCTATCAATAATCCCTTTCCTTTCCCCCTATTACCCTTTCTTATTTTCTTTTCATTTCCCTTTCTCTAACCAAACATCCCCTTATTAATGTCTATTGTTATTAGGATAGCTGAGGTGAGCAGTATCTCATGCAAAATCGTCAAAGCTGAATAGTATCTAATTAAGAATTAGAAGCAACTTTATTATAATCTACAAGAGGATTATATTATAATCGTATTTGGACCTACTTGTCTATCGTAGTTTGACACAACAGAAACATGATTAGAGTGAGAACAAATATAAGCCGCTTTAATAAACATAATTAAACAAATTAAGATCAATGTTTGACAACATCTATGATTGCTACGTGACGGTAAGTCGGTAATTATTTGGACTGTGAAAAAGACAAAAATTAGAAGCTTCATCAACAGTTTTATGTCTAGATCGATGTTGTTCTGTAATTCATTATTTACTATTATCACATGAGCTGTTAATCTATAACGTGTTAACCTAAAACATATTTTAATTGTAATTATATGAACATTAAAGTCAAATTACAATCTGGCTCTTTGATGTTTTAATTTGAAGTAGGGTTATGTTAGTATAAACCGTGGGATAATTTGTTCGGCCAAATTGACAAATTGGTAAAAAAAAATTACAGTTGATAGTTGAAAATAAAATGTCAAAAAAAAAATTATATGTTGAATAAATTGGTAAAAAAATAAAAAGTTGGACAAACACACCAAATTTGCCCATTTGAATGATTAAATGATAATATTTCTTATCATTAATTAACTAAAAGAAACTAATTAAGTTATTCTCATTGAAAATAAAAAAATAAAAATAAAAATAAGGGCAATTGAAGATAAACTTGTTTTGTCCGTAAAAATAAAATTATAATTTGTCAAACATATTTTTTATTTTATTTTTGTGCTATAATATACGAGTGAGGCCGGAAAATATATCAAGTTCATAATACATAACGAGGTCAAGTCATGATTATAAACAGATGAAAATATTTTCACAAATTAAAACAATCAATATCTTATTTTATAAACAATATATTAATCATATTTCTCATGAATTAGACATTCTAATAATTTGAAAGTTGTCATATTTTGTTTGATTTTTACTAATGAGTAGATGATGAATATCGAAATGTTGTAAATTTTAAAAAGGCCTAAATAAAGCTATTAACGAAAAAACTGAACATTGGAAACGCATGAAACGCAACTGATAACAGACATGAGCCCGGGGTAGCATACAATGAGACAGATTATATAATTAAGAAATTGAATTTTTAAGAACACATTAATTAGGGGATGGTTATTTTTTTTCTTGTTTATTTGTCCAACTTATATTTTTTACCAATTTCTATAAAGTATAACGTTTTACCAATTTGTCCACAACTTCCAACTTTTTTACCAATTTGTCAATTGGGCCTGAGAATTAATGAAATACTTAATTCGTGCGAATTTTTTTTTTTTTTTTTTTTTGAAAGAAACCCGAAGGCTTACTCAACTTCTATTAAATCATCACGAGCTCGATCACAAACATAGTTCGGGAAATCATTGTCCCAAATACGACACCCAACGACCCAAGGTCGAATATGAGCTACCAAATGCGCGACACAATTAAAAGACCTACGAACAAAAGTAAACGACACCGACTCAAAAAAATTACAAAGTAAGAAAATCTCGTCATAAAGTAAATAAATGTCACTACGCCCTTTCTTCCGCTTTCGTAAGGCTTCAATCACCATAAGGCAATCACTTTCGATAACAATCCGACGCAAGCCCCTGTCCTTAGCCTCTTGAATTCCACGCAGCACCGCACGCGCCTCCGCCATGGATGGTTGAAGTGCATCCCTGCACTGTTCCGTGACACCCCACAACAGACCCCCCTCTGTTCCCCGACACACGACTCCCCAGCAAGACCCCACTCCCTCAATGACACCACCATCCACATTAATCTTACACACCCCTCCCAGCGGTCTCGTCCACCCTTTGTTTTCGAATACGCCCAGCTCCACACTCTCCTCCCCAGCAGGCTGCTCCCGGGCTTCCCGCATCTCCCAAATCAGACCCCTCACCCTACGAATAACACCCTCCACACTCCACCTCTCATCCTGAAAAACAACCTTATTCCGTTGTTCCCAGATAGCCCAACATCCGACTACAAACAACAATCTCCCCTCCTCATTCAGACCCTGTAACACCGTCTCAATCCACTCCCTCATCCTCACTGCCCCTCCCCTGTCACCAACGTCCACACCCAGGCCCTCCAAAACCCCAGTAACCCAACCGCATTCCCGAACCAAATGAAGACAAGTCTCCACTTGATTATGGCAACACGGGCAAGTCGCATCCGTCAATTCCGTACGAACAGTCACATTACGTTTGGTTGCAAGAGCATCACAACATAACTGCCAGAAAAAAATTTTAATCCTTGGTAAAACCGCAAGTTTCCAAATTTGCTTCCACAGCCATGACTCGCGAGCACGGTCAGATTGTCCCACCCCATCATTGTCGCCATTCGAAAGAACCTGATAAGCGGATTTTACTGAATAAACTCCGTCTTTCTCGTGATCCAAGCACCAATCATCAGGGGCATCAATATTACTCAAGCGAATGCTAAGGATCCGGTCACATTCGAAAGGTAAAAACATGCTACACACCTTATCCCTATCCCACGACACACACTCCTGCCTCCGAAGCTCAGCAACCCGCGTGTCAGCTCGGACATCTCCTCTAGGCGAAAGGACCATTCGTGTCTGCGTGCCAGGGATCCACGGATCCCCCCACACTCGCGTGCTCAGACCGTCCCCTATTCTTCGTCTAATTCCAAGTTTAAGCACCTCCTTAGCTCCCCAAATCCCTCGCCAAGTATAGCTTGGGAGAGAACCAATCTCAGCCTCCATAAAAGAGCTATTAGGAAAATAGCGACTTTTTAAGACTCGGACCATAAGACTATCCTCATTCGTAGTTAGACGCCAGGCCTGTTTTCCGAGAAGGGCAATGTTAAACTTCTCAAAATCCCGGAACCCCATACCTCCATGGCACTTTGGTCGACACATCTTATCCCACGCGACCCACGATATCTTCCTCTTCCCATTCTCCGACCCCCACCAAAACCGAGACACAACAGACCTAAGCTCATTACAAAAATTCGCAGGTAGCTTAAAAACGCTCATCGCATAGGTTGGAATAGCTTGGCCAATAGCCTTTATCAAAACTTCCTTCCCCGCTTTGCTGAGCAACATACCCTTCCACCCTTGTAAACGCTTACTAATCTTATCTCGTATAATCCCCGAAATCTCCTTCGTAGAATGTCCCACCATCGTTGGCAAGCCAAGATATCGATCCTGCTTCTCAACCACTTGAACACCCAGAATTTCAGCCACCCTATTACGCCTTGCCAAAGACGTCCCCTTACTAAAAGAAACGGTAGTTTTATCAAGGTTCACGAGCTGGCCCGAGGCTGCTTCATAACTACGAAGAATGTCCCGAACTTTCATAGCCTCCCGATCACATGCCTTAGCAAAAATAATGCTGTCATCCGCGAAAAATAAATGTGACACCATAGGAGCTGTGCGTGCCACCCGAATACCGTGTAAAGATCTATCCTCAACGGCCTTTCTCAACAAGCTAGAGAGCACTTCAGCACATTGTAACGCCCGTAATAAAATAAATATTAATATATTAAAATGAAATTAAATTGGATGAAATAACGAGTACGATTTATTTATATATAAAAGAAATATAACTTGAAAATTTATTTATTACAAGGCGTCACCGCCGTATTTCCTGTACTGGAAATACAAGGCTACAAGATCTACTCAGCAACTCTTATATTACATACTAATTATATCCTGAGTTTTAAATTTATAATGAACTCACTCCCTCGGTTCCCCAGCACAGAAACCTGAAAATAATTTGAATAAACAAAATCAGTCAACACTGACTGAATATGATCTCAGTTACCTTCAATGGTCCTAATTAAATAATTCTTATTTAATTATTACCCGTACCAGTCCATTGTCAATGGGGATACCCTGTCATTTTATCATAACATGCAAGATATTGGATACCGGTTTACCATTACTGAAATGAGACACATTATGGAGTAAAAACTCCCCTGGGCTGCGCCCTCATCTATGTACACAGGATCTCAGATCTTAGACCTGTGTAAACCCCTGACACTTTCGTCAGTAATAACCAGAACCTTAGTTCTTATGAGGCCGTGCCCCCTTCCATGTACATAGGTTAAAATTTGTAATGTCATCTCTTTCTGTAATAGTATCCCGAATGCTACAATTGGCCAATTATACATTATAAGGAAAAATATGTAATCACACATTCAAATCCTTTCTTTACGTAATGTATATATCATGATTATAAAAAGAAAGACGTGATTAATATTATATTATAACGAACGAAAATATAACATGAGACGGTATAACAAACTTATGACGAAATTAACAATAAAATTGATAATAACCGCTTATTTCTAAGTCCTTATTTCACTATATATAAAGGTAAATAATTACTTTTATCGACAAAGGGTCCTGAAATCATACCTTATTATTAATTAGGTAGGTAAATATGGATGATTTAATTAGGTTTCGTACAACTTGTTCTTCTTTTCTTTGCTTTTGTTTTGTTTGTGGTCTTTTAATTTCTTTGTATTTGTTTTTCATATTCCTAATGTCAGGAAATATGATTGGCATTTTATAGTACTTAAAGTCGGTGAAAACTAAAACTTACCCAGTAAGTTTTTTCAGTAGTCAAAAGCAATTTGTTTTCTTCCTTCTTTTCTTTCATACTTATCCTAAATTATTTTTATACCATAATACGTACTCTTGATCCATTACATTTATAATAAGGGTAAATATTAAATTGTATAAATTCGTAAATGAGGTACACGGAGTATAAAGTACGAAATGTCTTATTTAAGACTAACTATTTCTCGTCTGAAATAAGACCTATTGGTATAAGGTATACTACATGTTCGTCGTATATTATTATACGTTATAATATTAATAAAGTGTTATAATATTAATAAAATATATATATATATATATATATATTCGGTTTATTACATTCTACCCTCCTTAAAATAAGTTTCGTCCCGAAACTTGAATTACCTTGTTTTAGAACAAATGAGGGTACTTGTTTTTCATTTCCAGCTCGGTTTCCCATGTTGCTTGTGACATATCATGGCGAGACCATAAAACTTTCACCAATGGAATAGTTTTATTACGAAGAATTTTCGCCTTTCGATCTAAAATTCGAATTGGTAACTCCTCATAGGTAAGATCTTCCCTAACTTGTAAAGGTGGTATGTTAATAATATGACTTGGATCAGAGACATACTTCCTTAACAGTGAAACATGGAAAACGTCATGTATCCTTGACAATTCTATCGGAAGATGAAGTCGATATGCCACATTCCCAACTCTTTCATTTATTTCAAAAGGCCCTATGTATCTAGGACTTAATTTTCGTTGTTTCCCAAAGCGTACTACTCCTTTAGTAGGTGATACCTTGAGAAATACAAAATCTCCCTTTTGAAATTCTAATGGTCGTCTTTTAAGGTCAGCATAGCTCTTTTGACGACTTTGTGTGGCTCTCATTTTCTCTTGTATGATTCTTACTTTATCTGTTGTTTCTTGTATCAGATCTGGTCCAATTATTTTGGATTCATCGATATCACTCCAACATAATGGTGTTCTACACCTTTGTCCATAAAGAGCTTCATATGGAGCCATACCAATACTAGCATGATAACTGTTATTGTAAGAAAATTCTATTAAGGGTAAATGTTGCTCCCATGATCCTTGAAAATCTAAAACACATGATCTTAATAAATCTTCCAAGGTTTGGATGGTTCGCTCAGTCTGACCATCTGTCTGTGGGTGGAAGGCAGTACTAAAGTTAAGCTTAGATCCCATTGCGGTTTGAAAACTTTTCCAGAATCTAGCTAAGAAATTTGTATCTCTGTCTGATACAATGGTTGTGGGAACCCCATGTAATCTCACTATTTCTTTTATGTATTTCTTAGCTAATTGTTCTGAGTTCCATGAAGTCTTCGTGGCTAAAAAGTGAGCACACTTAGTTAGTCTATCTACTACTACCCATATTTCATTCATTCCTTGGAATGTTATGGGTAATCCTGTCACAAAATCCATCGCAATTGATTCCCATTTCCAAGTAGGAATATCTAGGGGTTGTAAAAGTCCTCCGGGTCTTTGATGCTCTATTTTTACTTGTTGACATGTCACACATTTTGAAACGAAATCTGCTATTTCTTGCTTCATATTGCTCCACCAAAATGTATGCCGAACATCCTTGTACATCTTGTTTCCCCCGGGATGTATCGAGTATCGTGACTTATGTGCTTCATTCAAAATCTTTTCCTTAATACTTTCTGAATTTGGTACACAAATGCGATTTTGAAACCAAAGCGACCCATCTTCTTGAATTACAAAACCTGGTGCTTTTCCTTTTTGTAAGTCTTTTCGAATTTTCTCAATTTGGGGATCTGTTCCTTGGGCTGTTTTTATTTCATCTTTCAAGGTTGGTCTTATTTCTAAGGTTGCCATATAACCACTTAGATCACCAATAACTATTTCTATATCCAGTATTTTCATGTCTTGCTGGATACGAGGTTCTTTTACCGTAAGCATGTTTAGGATGGAAAAAGGTTTCCGACTAAGTGCATCAGCTACCACATTAGCTTTCCCTGGATGATATTGAATATCTAAATCATAATCTTTGATAAATTCAAGCCATCTACGTTGTCTCATATTTATCTCTTTCTGGGTAAAAAGGTATTTCAGACTCTTATGATCAGTATATATCCGGCACGAAATTCCGTAGAGATAATGTCTCCAAATTTTCAAAGCAAAAACCACCGCAGCAAGCTCTAAATCATGAGTGGGATAATTTTGCTCATGTGCTTTCAACTGTCTAGAAGCATAGGCAATTACCTTTCCATTCTGCATTAATACACAACTTAACCCTAGTTTTGAGGCGTCGCTGTATACTTCTAATCCATCGATGCCATTTGGTTGTGTAAGAATAGGGGCAGACGTGAGCCTATTTTTCAGTTCGTAAAATGCTTCCTCACACTTTTTATCCCATAAAAACTTGGTACTTTTTCTGATAAGATTTGTAAGTGGTTGGGTTATTTTAGAAAAATCTTTCACAAAACGACGATAGTATCCTGCTAATCCCAAAAAGCTACGTACTTCAGCAACATTCTTGAGTGCTGGCCATTGGGTGATTGCCTCAATCTTTTGAGGGTCAACCTGTACTCCTTTCTCTGAGACAACATGGCCTAAGAAACTTATTTCTTTTAACCAAAACGCACATTTCTTAAATTTAGCATACAACTGGTTTTTCCTTAAGGTTTCTAACACTACCCGTAAGTGGTGAAAATGTTCCTTCTCATCCTTAGAATATATTAAAATGTCATCAATGAAAATAATGACGAACCTATCCAAATAAGGCCTGAATATTCTATTCATAAGGTCCATAAAAACTGCAGGAGCATTAGTAAGTCCAAAAGGCATGACCACAAACTCATAATGTCCATAACGGGTTCTGAAAGCTGTTTTAGGAATGTCGTCTGTTTTTATCCTTAATTGATGATATCCAGAGCGAAGATCTATTTTCGAGTAAATAGCACATCCTTGCAATTGATCAAATAGGTCATCTATTCGAGGTATAGGATACTTATTCTTTATAGTGACCTTATTAAGCTCTCGATAATCTATGCACAAGCGCAAACTTCCATCTTTCTTTTTAACAAAAAGCACTGGCGCTCCCCAAGGCGAAGTACTGGGTTTTATGTACCCTTTCTCTAACGGTTCATCTAGTTGGGTTTTCAATTCCTTTAATTCAGCAGGTGCCATACGATAAGGGGATTTGGAGACGGGTGCACTTCCTGGTATCAGTTCAATGGTGAAATCTACTTCCCTATATGGCGGCATTCCTAGGATTTCTTCAGGAAAAACATCTGGAAATTCATTGACTACGGGGATACTGGTTATATTTGGGTCTGTCTCTAAACTGCTACATACATCACATAAGTAAGCCTTACATCCTTGTCGTACAAATTTCAGGGCTTTTAAAAAGGATATAATCCTATTTTCGTAGGGTTTGTGGTTCTGAAATAGTATCTCATTCCCGTTAGGTTTTGTAATCGTTAATGATTTCTCATGACAATTTACCATTACATGATTCTTACTAAGCCAATCCATTCCTAATATTAGGTCAAAATCTTGTAAATCAAATTGGACAAGATCGGTTAGGAAACAATTTGTATCTATGGTCAAAAGACAATCCTTAAACCAAATTGGGCATAAAATGTTTTCCCCATTAGGTAATCCAACTGAAAGTGTTAACTTTTGACTTTGTGGGGTCAATTTCAACTTTTCACTCAAAGATCGAGATATAAACGAATTAGATGCCCCCGTATCAAATAAGACATTAACAGGATTAGAGTTAAGAAAAATGTTACCCGTAACCACATCTTCTGAAGTCTCCTTCTCCTGGGAGTTCATCACAAACACTCGCCCCCGAGTTGGTTTTTGTGTTCTAGGCTGAGGTGCCAATACTTGTGGGGCAGATGTAGATGCAGTGGAGTCCAGCTTTCTAGGGATTCCCCCTGGGATAGTCGTCTGATTCATTGGACAATTATATTTGATATGGTTTGTGCTTCCACACTTAAAACATCGGGTGTTATTAAATCTACACTGAGAGGTAACATGATTATTACGACCACACTTTGCACACAGGAGTGTTTGGTTCCTTTCATGTGATTGGTTAAAAGGGTTTCTTACAAAACCTAGGTTTGGTTGTTTATAAGAATTTCCACCGCCAACATTATTTCTTTCAAACTTCCTTTTACCTCCAGATGGTGTATCATTTCTCTCTTTCATTATTCTCTCCGCATTAGTAGCTTTATCATACATTTCTTGATAATTTAAACAAGTGTGTGTAGATAATCGATCTCGAAGATTCCAGTTAAGCCCTCTTTCAAAACGGTTCATCCTTAATTCTTCTGTAACTACCATGTGTGAGGCAAATCGAGATAATTCCATAAACTTTGAGGCATACAGAGTAACAGACATTGATCCTTGTTCCAAGTTGTTAAACTCTTCCTCTTTTTGTCTCCTAAGTGAGGGAGGGTAAAATTTTGATCTCAGAAGTTCCTTAAACTGAGTCCAGCCAAATCCCGGTTCCTCTCTTTTGTCCTTAACCGTTTCCCACCATAAATCAGCTTGTCCTTCCAAATAATAGATAGCAAAACCTACTCTCCATTTTTCAGGGCACTGTATAGCATCGAAAAGTTTATCCAATCCTCTTACCCATTTCTCAAATTCTACAGGGTCTGGTTTTCCATCGTAAGTCTTTGGATTATAACTTGCCATTTTCTTAAAATATTTAACACTTTCTTCCTGATTATTAGGAAGATTATTTCTAAGTGCTTCTGCCACCATTGCAGTGAAGTTTCTTGCATCTGATTGATTATTATGAGCGGATTGGTTGACGTCGATATTATTAAGAAAAGACATCCTATAAAATATAAAATACATATGGATTAGGTACTTAGTGCGATTTTATTTATTAACAAGCGCAAAATATTTACAAACATCATATAATACATACAAACATATAACACCGTCTTATCTTATATCCGCGAAATATTAGAGCAACCCTATATAGAACACAAGACTCAAAATTGGGTGTCTAGCCATCTTAATATCTACAACCGACTATACTTAACTTATATCAGTTTTAATCTAGTACATTACGTTATTGCCTGCTTCAGCACTTATAACAAGGGATATCAAAGCCACTGTTTATCCCCCCTTCTATCTATAGGAATTTGATTACCACTTGGTTGGAGTGTCATCTCTATCCCATTCGGTTATGGTACTAACATCACTATTCCCTCCATTATTCCCATCATTTGGCCCAACATCTTCCTCAGGTGGGTTATTGTTTAGGTTGTCGTTTCCCTGATTGTTTTCACCATCTCCTTCATCATCTGAGATATATACCACATGGTCCCTCTCAAAAGTGATAAGTTCCCATGCTAGATCTTTAAATGTTGGTATCCAACGATCATAAAATGCACCTCTGTGAAGGTATTTGGAATGATTTGGGACTCCATTTACTATCAAATCTGAGTACCGTTCCTTAAAAGCTTTCCACGGAACTATGTCAGACAAGGTTTTGATAAGGGCAAATGCTAAGTACGGTTCAGTCATCCGGAATGCTGGAAACAAAGCATTGTGATTCCTTAACGCATTTCTCAGATTGTCCACATGTTCTGCAACCGTTTCACCTCGTGTCATTATGAGATCGTACGGGTGGGGTACTGCCATTATATCTAAACAAAGATATTAACCATATTAGTAATCTTACACACATAAATTTAAAATGAATGGAAGAAGACAAAAATAGTAAAACTCTACAACCTACCCTTCTTACTAATTTACCCCTCTCTCATTCAATTTTAATATAGAGGCTCTGATACCAATTTGTAACGCCCGTAATAAAATAAATATTAATATATTAAAATGAAATTAAATTGGATGAAATAACGAGTACGATTTATTTATATATAAAAGAAATATAACTTGAAAATTTATTTATTACAAGGCGTCACCGCCGTATTTCCTGTACTGGAAATACAAGGCTACAAGATCTACTCAGCAACTCTTATATTACATACTAATTATATCCTGAGTTTTAAATTTATAATGAACTCACTCCCTCGGTTCCCCAGCACAGAAACCTGAAAATAATTTGAATAAACAAAATCAGTCAACACTGACTGAATATGATCTCAGTTACCTTCAATGGTCCTAATTAAATAATTCTTATTTAATTATTACCCGTACCAGTCCATTGTCAATGGGGATACCCTGTCATTTTATCATAACATGCAAGATATTGGATACCGGTTTACCATTACTGAAATGAGACACATTATGGAGTAAAAACTCCCCTGGGCTGCGCCCTCATCTATGTACACAGGATCCCAGATCTTAGACCTGTGTAAACCCCTGACACTTTCGTCAGTAATAACCAGAACCTTAGTTCTTATGAGGCCGTGCCCCCTTCCATGTACATAGGTTAAAATTTGTAATGTCATCTCTTTCTGTAATAGTATCCCGAATGCTACAATTGGCCAATTATACATTATAAGGAAAAATATGTAATCACACATTCAAATCCTTTCTTTACGTAATGTATATATCATGATTATAAAAAGAAAGACGTGATTAATATTATATTATAACGAACGAAAATATAACATGAGACGGTATAACAAACTTATGACGAAATTAACAATAAAATTGATAATAACCGCTTATTTCTAAGTCCTTATTTCACTATATATAAAGGTAAATAATTACTTTTATCGACAAAGGGTCCTGAAATCATACCTTATTATTAATTAGGTAGGTAAATATGGATGATTTAATTAGGTTTCGTACAACTTGTTCTTCTTTTCTTTGCTTTTGTTTTGTTTGTGGTCTTTTAATTTCTTTGTATTTGTTTTTCATATTCCTAATGTCAGGAAACATGATTGGCATTTTATAGTACTTAAAGTCGGTGAAAACTAAAACTTACCCAGTAAGTTTTTTCAGTAGTCAAAAGCAATTTGTTTTCTTCCTTCTTTTCTTTCATACTTATCCTAAATTATTTTTATACCATAATACGTACTCTTGATCCATTACATTTATAATAAGGGTAAATATTAAATTGTATAAATTCGTAAATGAGGTACACGGAGTATAAAGTACGAAATGTCTTATTTAAGACTAACTATTTCTCGTCTGAAATAAGACCTATTGGTATAAGGTATACTACATGTTCGTCGTATATTATTATACGTTATAATATTAATAAAGTGTTATAATATTAATAAAATATATATATATATATATATATATATATATATTCGGTTTATTACACACATAGTATAAACAAATAAGGAGAGAGGGGATCGCCCTGTCTCAAACCACGCTCTGGAGTAAAAGGATCCGACCACAAGCCATTCACCGTGACCGAGTACGTAACCGTCCGAACACAATATTTTTAATCAGCATTACTAAAATATTTTTAAAAACACAATTTTAATAACTTGGGTAATTTAGGTTAGGGTTTTAGTGGTAAAGATGTATGGATAATTTGTGAAAAACTACCTTACATTTATGTCCATTTGTGAACAACTACCTTACTTTTATTTTTTTGTTAAAAACTACCTTTCATTTTAATTTTTTGTTAAAAACTACCTAAAAAAAGTTTTGAGGCCAATTTCTATTTATTATTGGTTTCACATGTGTGATTTCTCTAAATTTTCATTCTTATTTTGTTGTTAAACTTGATATCCAAGCTTATCCTTCTTATTTAAAGTTCTAAACGAAAGGGAATTCTTGTCATTAGCTTCAATTTCTTTCTCTAAGCATGTGGAATAATTGCTCCGGATGATGAACATGGGCTAAATCGTATGAACTCTATGCTATTCGTGAATAAGAATGAAAATTTAGAGAACTCACACGTGTGAAATCCAACTCATAAATAGAAATTGGCCTCAAAACTTTTTTTTAGGTAGTTTTTAACAAAAAATTAAAATAAAAGGTAGTTTTTGACAAAAAAATAAAAGTAAGGTAGTTGTTCACAAATGGACATAAATGTAAGGTAATTTCTCACAAATTATCCAAGATGTATTTATAAAATCGTTTATTGTTGCAAATCGACTATTATCCCTAAATAACTTCATAAAAATAGAATAAAATGAAGAATCTGAGATAACCCAATTCTTACAACCCAAAATTGATTTGACCTGGTTGACCCGTTTATAGGCCTACAATATTGAATATTGAGGTTACTAACCCCAGGTCTCGCCGTATCATCCAATTTGTGGATTCTATTAATTTAAATTTCGAATAATTTGAGTTAGATTTTGGAAATCAAGTAACCTTTAATTTTAAGTTTTACCAAATCTACTGGATGAAACAACTTTAAAATGGTCATTAATTCATTATATCATTTATATGTTCTACTCACTGGCATCTCGGCATAAAGTATGGACACAACAATCCTAATCAAAAATAGTTTGCAGGAAGTTTAGGAAACAAAGTGATAAGTCAGGTAAGAACAAAAGCAGGTAAGCAATATTCATCAATGAAAGTCAAACCAAAAAGAATAACACTCCTAATTTCATGGAAGCAGACCACTTAGACTTTTGGTGCTCGAGGAATTTCCAACATCCATGTCCATTTACATTCACATCAAAAGACTCTCGTAACACGATAATATCTGTCTTAATTATAAAACGCGTTAAATTAGAAAAAAAAAATATATAATTTTTGTGTCACAATTAGGCAAATACTTTCCTATTTTAATTTTAAAATGGATGTCATTCTAAAAAATAGGTTTGAGCAAAAGTGGTATACTGCACCGGTTTTGCAATTCGGAGCGGTAACCGGTTTTTAAATTTTTCATTTTGTGACACCGGTTCCGCACCGGTTTAATTCGGTATACCGTTTTTAAAAAAAATTGGAAACCACATCCGAAAAACCGGATAAATCGCACCGGTTTCACTAAGTCCGTTGTTCACCTATTTTCCTCTTAAAAGCTCTCGTCTTAGTTTTTTAAACTAAATTTTCTTAACTAAACCGATTTGGAAGAGGAGGAGAGGGAAAACATGTTGTGTGTTTATTGTTTAGAGGATTTTAGATTGTTAGGGTTTTAGTCTTTTAGATGGTAAAAGACTTTAGCAACTTTTATTAAACCGGTTTAAAACCGGATTCCGGTTTTGGATTATTGAGAACCGTATCCGCCCCGGTTCAACCGAATTTCTGGATTTTATTTTACGGTATTCAATTCAAATTCGGTTTTTAAATTCAGATCAGGTTGTTTTTTTCTCAACCCTACTAAAAACTAGCTTATAAAGCAAAATACTTATGATTAACACAAATTCTAATTTACGATGGTTGTACACGCGACCAGTAGAAAAGTGATTATATTTTCATAAGTTGTGACCACTTTTGATTAAATAGTGATCACGTTTTTTGTTTAAAAAATGACATATTTTCAAAAGTGTTCACTATTTATAAAGAAATGGTCACTTTTACCATAAAATAATCATATTTTGCGAAAAAACACAAGCTGAGACCGTCCTATAGGAGAAATAGGGTATGATTAATGGTCTGACTAGTGTCTTACGGTTTGACTGACATTCCAACTTCTGTTTGAAGTTTGTGCCGTCCAGTAATTAGGTTTCTACAGATTTCGGCCCTGCCTCTTTATTGGCTACCAACTTATTCTTTTGTTGAAAATTTATTTTGTAATATTTCTTTAATTTCTAAGCTTTTTGACATAAAATGTTATGTTTGATAATTGATACGGAGTACTTCGTATGATGATATGTACATGTCTTGCGTTTACTTAGACCATCCTTTAGTATTAGGTTCTTTTTTCGAAATATTATTAATTATTTTCGTAATCTTTTTAATGAAAAAGACTAATTAGGAGGTTTAATTAATTATCGAAGTTTAGTTGCATATGAACAAATTTCATTAATCTTGTTCTTTTCATATTATGTATGTTCGTTTTGTAGACATCATTCTTATGTAATGCCGAGAAGGTTAGTTGGTTAGTTATTAAGGTAAGAAATTAATTAATTAGACCTTTTATTTAGCATAAATATGTGTACAACGATTTCATATAATTAACGAATTGACTGATTTGCTAGAGGAATTGAAGTTCCAAGGAAATAACAATTCACATAATTTTGCAATTCACATGAAATATATCTGCATGTTATATTTTTATTATTCACCTTATTCAATACAATAGATAGTCACTTAGCTTATTATCATCAATTCATCATTGACAATTATTTTTCAGAATAATACGAAGGTTCAATGTTGTAAGATTTATGAACCAAAATAAAAGTATGCGATTATTATTTTGAATGTAATTTTACAATATTTTTACCTAAAATGATTTTCAAAGAGAATGATAAACTAATTGTACGTGAGTGAGATACACGATTTTTTTTGTACACATGGTAATTGATTTATCGATTAGTTTTATGCTAAAACCAAAAACAATTTACAATGTTTATTTATTTAAGTTAATCATATAATCTGACTACTTGTTATGGAGATGAAGAAAAACGAAATGACAAAAAATACTGACCTTTTCTCCATTTTAATTTTCTTACTTGTCTAACATATACGAATATTATTTTAATAAAATTGAAAGATCAATCGTTTACGAAATACTTCTACACTATTATTGCGCGACAAACGTAAAAATGAAGACTAGTACGTGAATAGTAAAAAGAAGAAGAATCCACAGCGCGTGTCAACGTTGAGTGGCGAAACGCGTACGGTAAGACTAGCAGCTCTAAATGCAAAATTCAACTGCTTATTAAGCTGCATAATAATTATAATCTTAAACTAATACAATCACGTTAATCACACGTGCTAATACTATACACATTTTTATTTTATATATAGGATATATCAAAGCTTAATTACTTCTATAATGAGTCCTTATTAGAATTGCTACGTTATATTGAAGACGACGTTGAGCTAGGTCTGGTAAAGTTATAAACGGTGATACTTTTAATTTTGATAAAATTTCAAAATGTGAACAAAAATATGTTAAAAGTATAATTTACATTTGCTTTTGGTTATAATCCAGAAGATTTTTCTAAAATATAAGTTATAGAATAAGGTCACGTGAAATGGTCAATTATTTATAAAAAAAAGGTTATTCATGTATAGCTAATAAATGGGTATTCTTTTTATAAAAATGAAATGTCTCATAAATAATTATTGTGTACAAAATTATATTTGTAAAAGAAGTAATTTATATAAAGAAGAAAAACATAATTTAAGGGAATTTAAATCATACGGATTAATAGACAGCGAAGTTTTCTTTTGACAACTAAATAGTGAAAGATTGCATTAGATGAAATAATAAAATTCCAAATACACAGCCGATATACTATCGTATTAGTGTAGACACCTCAGTTTTATTACAATATAAATTACATAATTAATGATAACACTATTATATATACTCCCTCCGAGTTATAGTGATTGTTCCTATTTCCCTTTTGATGCGAGTTTAGTAATTTCTCCTCTTTCCCTTTTTAGTAACTTTTTTGTGGTCCAAAATCAATTCAGTGTGGGTAGGGTGTTTTATGTGGTTTAGAATCATTTTCTTATTTTTTGTGTATAAAGGTAAAAGAACAATCACTATAACTCGGAGGGAGAATATAATTTTACATCAAAGAAACTTTTTTCGTCACGGCCATATATTTGTTTTTCTATTTTCGGACCATATTCAATTTGGTTCACTTATATCATCGTCTAATAATTAGACATTTCACTTTCTTTGATCTTTATGTCAAATTAAAGGCAAATAAATGACGAGTATGGAGAAATTATGAGAAAAAAGTAATTAGTTTTATGAACTCTCAATTCAAATCATAAATTTAAGTAAAACTACATTCTCTATGATTATCATAAATAAAATATTTAAAAGGCAAAGGGTAGTGAAAAGAGACAAATGAATATAATATATAGTATTATTATGGTGTATGACATAATTAATAGTGTGAAGTAATCATATCTTAAACCCATTTCACATTTCAACCAACTCCTCCATAAATTCCCAAAACTCGTGCATAATTTTAGCACAATCACCATTCTTACTCTCACTCTTATCTCTTCCATTTCCTCTCTCTACTTTCTCTCTAAATCTTCCCTAAACTCTATATTTAAGAAGCTTAATTACAAGATTATCATTACATATTATGGAGGCTGTTTCAATCTTCACAGGCTACTCAGATATGGTATAAATTTTTTTTTCTCTATTTTCTACTTGTATTAATTAGAATTATTCTAATTAAGTAAATAATCAAATAAATTCATTAATAGATCTTAGCTATTGATCTTGCCACCTCAATATTTGTTGTCAATCTTTGTAAGAAATGTTCGTTATAAATACGATAGGTACCACCTGGTAGTGTAATCTCATTTTCCTTAATATATCAAGTAGTCGAAGATAACTCTGGTCGGACCGTTTAAAATTTTAAATTTTTTATTTTATTTTAATTTTTTTATAACGAGACTTTTAATCTCCGGCCCATGCATCATGTAAGCCACCTTTTTGGGCTGTAGTGGCCAAGTGGTGATCACCCCAACTGATAATTGAACTTGAGACTTCTCAACTTCTGCATTTCTGCAAGCTTTAAGGTTTAACTCAGTAACCACTGAACTAACACCACCTGATTAACATTATTGTTTGAATTTCAGGGATTAGTAGATGATTTGAGCTTCATGAACCAAGTCAACTCATTTGAAGAGTTGTTTAGAGAACCATTATTACCTTCTTCATACAACAATGGTTATCATCAACAAGAATCTAACAACAACAACAACCAAGTTGTTAGTTGCAAAAGATCAGCTCATCAAATCGATCAAAAAATCGCGGAAATACCGATTATTACTAAGCAATTGAAGACTAATAGTAATGGTAATTCATACAACTCCAATATGTTGTCCTTTGGGGATTCTCACGACCACAACAACAACAACAACAACAACAACGCGAGCTTTGTTACGCCAAAAGAAGAAGCTGTTGCGGTGTCTAGTATCACGTATGCGGATGAAATGATGGTTCCTCATCCTTCAATTGACAAGAAAAGTTATGTTCTTAGCAATACAATTAAGAAGAATAATTATAACTATAATAATTCTATTAGCTTGGCTCAGTCGTCTAAGGAACATGTTCTTGCTGAGAGGAAACGTCGCGAGAAACTCAGCCAAAGGTTCATTGCTTTATCCGCTATCATCCCTGGACTAAAGAAGGTATTTACTGATAGATGAACCATCTCAACCAAAATCTTTAATATTTCTATTATGCTCCCTCACTCAAATGCCGTTGGGCTTGAAGAGTGGTTAGTTTGCACAGGCTTCCCCAATACCGTGTGCTGGATTTTCACTTCGTGGGGTTTTGAGGGGTTTTGAGGAGTTTTGGGGTTGTTAGGATTCGAACCATCTCAACCAAAATCTTAAGGTGATGGTTGAGGCGCAACTATTATTAATATTTCTATTACGCTCCCTCACTCAAATGCCCGTTGGGGTTGAAGAGTGATTAGTTTGCACGGCTTCCCCTATACCGTGTGCTGAATTTTCACTTCGTGGGATTTTGAGGTATTTTGGGGTTGCCAGGATTCGAACCATCTCAACCAAACCTTAAGGTGATGGTTGAGGCGCAACTATTATTTACATGCTTTCTATTCTCGTCTTTTTAGCTCATCATTTCTATAAGTAGCAACAGGTTAGATAGAAAGATTATAACCTAAATTTTGTGAACAGATGGACAAGGCTTCAGTCCTTGGAGATGCCATAAAATATGTGAAACAGTTGCAAGATAAAGTGAAGACACTTGAGGAGGAAGCGAAGAAGAAACCCGTGGAATCAGCGACCTCTCGGAAGAAATATTGGGTTAATGAAGACGGCGATGAACGATCTTTAGCACAAGCTAGCTCCCCTGGTGGTTCAGGTGATGGTTTGTCGCCCGAAATTGAAGTGAAATTTTCGGATAAAGATGTTCTTATAAGAATTCATTGTGAAAAGAAGAATGGAAACCTTGAAAACCTAATTTCCGAAGTTGTAAAGCTTCATCTTGAGGTGGTAAATACTAGTGCTTTGGCTTTTGGAGGATCATTTCTTGATTTAACAATTATTGCTCAGGTAATTCTTTCATTTCCTCTTTTATTATTGTTGTGCGGAAGCGTGAATACCTCGTGTTGGGCCTTTGCTGCAAGCCATCACGGATTTATTCTTGGGCTCCTTTCCAAAAGTTCTCGTACTATTATATTTATTTTCAGGACACATATAAAAATCATATTTCACTTTTTACACTACCGATTTAGGACATGGGTTTGTACCCTAACAATTATAAACTCACAAAAGTTATAGTGAACTTTGAAACCTTAGTTTTTATATGATATTATGAATTAATGATGGATATATCCGACCTCCCTTATCTTGGTTAGACGATTAAGCTTTAAGTAATTGATCACAAATTGAAATAAAATCATACAAAAATCAACTATTCCCTTATCCAATCACACATATACATTGTAAAGTGTAAACCCTATTGAACTTTGTGAATCTTTTTGTGTAAAGAGAGCCTCAAGGGCAATACTGATGCTGACAGTCCGGGGTTCGAGCCCTAGTCATGATTACCACCTCTCAGGACTTAATCGGCAGTTAAGCTAGTTAACATCTAACATCTGCATCAAATTTTGTGATTGAGTCAAGAATTTAATAGTGTTCATGCATATATATATGTTAAATTTGTATTAAAAAGATTTATGTTTCTCTTCTTGCAGATGAATGCTGAATTTAAGATGACATCCAAAGAGCTAGTAAGAAATTTGCAAGCAACCCTCAAATGTTTGATATGAACATAATTAAAGAATATATCAAAGTAATTTACTTAGTCCACTCTAGTTAATGTGTTTGTGTCTTCATCTAAACAACCATACCCTAATTTATACATAACCTAGCCTGGTTTCTCTACGGGTTCTTTTTTCAGAAGGATTTTTTTCATCTTTTTTGCACGGTCCTTTTTGGACCGTGTTAAACTATCCTCTTGTTATTAGAAATGACCGAGAGAGGTTTATCCAGGCTTTTTTAGGGTTTGAGTTAAGATGTGACTTGTTTTCTTTTTCGTTAGTTCTTGTATAAGAAGGTCTGGATTGTGTATTTATTATTATCAGACGTTTTTTTTATTAGTGTGGACGGTTGAATAAACACGTGTTTTTATGAATTGATGTAGTTTTTTTATAGGGTGTTTAAGAGGTCCTAGTGCCCTCTTTTTCCTTAAGCGACGTTCTCAACTAGCTTGTACTCATCAAGAAAGATAATATAATGTATAATATATGATTTTCGCGATTATAATCGTTTTCTATATATGCGGGTTATTGTATATGATTGTGATGGAATTGTTATACTAATTAGTACGTAATAATCGATTAAATTGTTTAATATTTGTGTTGATAATGTAAGCTGAAAATTCATGTAAGATTTCTTAAATACCTAGAGATAAAATTATTTAAAGAATTATATGTGTGTTTACTCAATGTTGAATCATGTATGAATAAGCTACTCAATGCGGCTGCACTCATTGTCATTGTTGCTCTGGCTGTCTATTTCTAATGAATAATTTTATGGAGTATTTATTATTATTTGCGAAATAATAATAAATAATTAAGTATATTTATCGCTCTCATTTTTGTGTAAATTAAATGAAGTCACAAAGGTGATTTTAATGCGTACAGGTTTGAATCTCGGTTATGAGCTTCACCACTCATAACTGTATCAACTAAAATAGTTGATATTGCAATTTAACTATATGTTGAAAATATATTCTCCATATATTTCATCTCAAATGGCTAAAATAAATCATTTGAAGAAAACATATTTGAAGTATTAAGCCATGTTTGGTACTCGATAAATTATTATTAGCATAAGCAATTGATCAAACAAATTATAAATGACAGATTGAATTGACAGGTTAGACTAGTAGAATATATTAGCAATTTAGTAGAAATATGTTTGGTAAAATACGGGTTTAAGTTGATAGATTGTTGTATTGTTATAAATAGTTGACAGATTCATTGTTTACCATCTATTAAATTGAGGCCCTGTTTGGCAAATGGCATAAGCAGATTTATAATAGCAGATAACGTTAGCATAATACGGTTAGTAGATTTTAATAGCAGGTTTGACTATTAAATTAAATTAGCAGATTAAAAAATGGTGTTTGGTAAATATCACATTAGATGATAATTAGAACGATTTCATGTATAAATTGAATATGCTAATACAATATGTTGTTATTAGCAGCATATTCAAAAAGAGTAGATTTCGACCAATATGTTATCAGAATATGCGGTTTATCAAACACGTGAAAATAGTAGATTGATTGGTCAACCTACTAATTATGCCGGAATCTACTAATTTCTTTCAATATGCTGTTTACCAAATAGCACCTGAAATATGTTGCGAAAGCAGCATATTGTAAAATGAGAAATTCTTGTGTACACCCAGTGTATTGATATCCCTCTCATTATTTGGATTTGCTCATTTGCACAATCTTACAAAAATTCTTCTCGCATATTTTTCCAAAATCGTCCAAATTTTAAAAAAAAGGGTTATTTCATAGGAATAATTCAGCCTATACCCCATCTTTTCATATTAATCCCTACTAACGATTAACTGAGAAAAATTCAACCTATAACCTCAATTATCTTTAATTGAACTTCCGGTAAGCAATCACGTCACCTTGACTTAATTTTTGTTTTTCCTTCTTCCTGGACAAAAAGTAAGTGAAGGTGACGTGCTAGTCTACCGCTAATAAGAGTTTAAAAATAGTCAAAGTTCAATGAAAGATAAATGAGGTTATAGGTTGGATTTTTCTTAGTTAATCGTTAGTATGGATTAATATGAGAAGATGAGACATAGGTTGGATTATTCCCATGAAATAACCAAAAAAAATTAAAAGTTTGGTTACGCTAGTCCTACGTCCCACTTTCAAAAAACCACTCAAAATAGAGAATAAAAACGGTAAACAAAAGTTTGATACAGAGAGGATATTATCTTTTTTTTTTTCATTTCGAACCATTAAAGACTACCGTAAACAACATTTACTTAAGTAACTAAGTAAGTTAGTTGATGGTATTGAGTATTAACTCGATCATAAACGTGATAATGGTAATAGGTTAGACGGTGTCACCATCTGTGAAAACGGCTTTACTCGCGGCCCTTGGGGTTCGGGAGGTGGCGAGACATGAGAAGTATTTGGGGCTTCCTACAATAATCGGGAGATCGAAAAGAGTCATTTTTGAGAGCCTTAAGGAGAGGATATGGAAAAAAATGAGAGGTTGGAAGGAAAAAATGTTGTCAAAACCGGGAAAGGAGATCCTTATCAAGGCGGTAGCTCAAGCAATACCGACTTATATGATGAGTGTTTTTGCAATCCCGGGGGGACTTTTAGAGGAGATTCATGGGATTCTGGCCAAGTTTTGGTGGGGTTCGACGGATACTAATCGCAAGATTCACTGGTGGAGATGGGAGCGTTTATGTGAGCCGAAGGCCAAGGGAGGTATGGGATTTCGTGATCTTAGAGTTTTCAACCAGGCCCTCCTTGCTAAACAAGTGTGGCGCCTATTGACTCAACCTACCTCACTTGTTGCTCGAGTTATGAAGGCGAGGTATTTTAAGAACTCCGACATTGTTGAAGCTCGAAGGGGTTTCGACCCGAGTTATGTGTGGCGTAGCTTGTGGGGGGTGAAATCTTTACTTAAGGATGGGTTGAGATGGAGGATTGGTAATGGGCTGCTGATTAATTTATGGAATGAGGACTGGATTCCAGGTGAAAGGGAGTGGAAACGACCTGCTCCTAACTTGAGTGCGGAAGCGTCGCTGAGGGTGGCAGACTTGATTGATGCCGAGAGAGGGGAGTGGAGGGAGGAGGCGGTCAGGGATTTGTTAAATGAAGAAGAGGCTCAAACTGTCCTAGGAATCCCGTTAAGCCATAGCTTACCGATGGACCAGTTATATTGGTGGCCACAGAAAAATGGTGAGTATACAGTTAAGTCGGGGTATTGGATGGGTATGGGGTCGTATAACACGGAGGAGCAGGGGAATGCGAATGATGATACGGGTTTATGGAAGCATCTATGGAAGATTCATGTCCCTCCAAAGCTTTTACATTTCCTATGGCGAGTTTGTTCGGGAACCATTGCTGTTAAGGCTAACTTGTTCCATCGACATTGTGGGACAAGTGCCATGTGTGGGATTTGCAGTGATAATGAAGAGACGATTGTCCATGCCCTGTTTCAATGTCCTTGGACGGGTCAAGTTTGGGATGCGAGTGGGTTCAGGGAACTGGTGGACGAAGCAAATTCGCGGTCTCTGGCAGACTGGCTGCTATGGGCTCTCGGCCAGATTGATGAAGAGGGGAAAGGCAGATTATTGGCTATTATGTGGGCTATATGGACGATTCGCAACAGCCGTATTTTCGAGGAGGAGGTTTGTAACACGGAGGTGGTGATTATGGGTTTCACGCGTATGGTGCTGGAGTATCAAGGCCTCCTTCGAAGCTCTGAACAGCGCGGGGACGGGAATGTAAAGGTGGAGCAAATGCGCTGGTCGTGTCCTGATGCAGGTATTATCAAAATTAATACGGATGCGGCTATCTTCGATGACGGAACAGTAGGGCTCGGTGTAGTGGCTAGGGACTGGCGGGGGCGAGTTGTTTTGGTGGTCTGCAAGAGATTTCAGGCGAGATGGACCGTGGAACAAGCGGAAGCTCGAGCTATTGTTACGGGTTTGGATGCAGCAGCGAGGATGGGATGGCACGGCATCTGTGTTGAAACCGACTCCCTTAATATTGCTCATGCCGTCAGTAAGAATCTCGAGATGCGCAGCCCAATTGGTCTTGAGATTAGGGATATTCGTAATGCTATTAGTTCTTTTGATTGGAAAGGTATTTCTCATGTAAGACGTGTAGGAAATACGGTCGCCCATCTTTGTGCTCGTCTTTGCCCTTCGGTAGGTGAACGATGTTTTGTTTCTGATGTACCCGACTCCGTCCTCTGTTTGGCGGAGATGGACTTGATTTAATTTAATATACTTCTGTTTTCCCGCAAAAAAAAAAAAAAAAAAAAAAAAAGGTTAGACGGTAATAACTCTTAGGATTAGATTTATTTATTACATAATAATTAAGCAAATTAAATAATGTATGCATGGTAGATGTTACGTAATTAGCATTATGACATAATCAAAAGGATTTGGTTCTCGTCCATGGATACTAGTTGATAAAAATAGTAGCAACAAGTCCATTGACCATTAACTATTCATTTGCCAGACTGCCTGAGCCTAGATATATACTCCCTAATTTAAAATATCGATTTTTACTACCCAAAAACTCTAAAGACGAGTCTTCAACAAAAGAATTAAATTACGCGACAAAGAAATTTGCTACTCAAAATTTCGTTTCTAACTATGGCACTATGTCCTATTTAATTTGTCCAATTTAAATTATCGACGTCTTTACAAATATGTCAAGGAGTTCTTGTTCTTGTTTTTGTTCTTTTGGTGACGAGGAAACTTAGACTCTATTTAGCAAGCCAATTCAACTACCTGATTACCTGTTTGGAGTAAAAGAAATGAAACAGGTACCTGAAATAAAAAAAAAAACTACCTCATATAGCATTTGACAAATCAGATACCTGATTCATTTTTATTTACCTATTCTACTCTCGGATTTTATAACATTAATCGACACACCATGTCCTTTTACTTCATTTTGTCAAATATCAGCTACCTTTTCAGCTAGTTTCCAAACAGTTTTAACAAAATCAGCTACCTTATCAGGTCTTAATTTCAAGTACCTTTTTAGTTACTTTTTAAGATTTCACCTACATTTTTAGCTAATTTTGCCAAACGATAAACCTTCTTGTTTTTGTTGTTTAGAAGTTAATAAGATAATGCACGAGTGCGTAAGGCGATTGGAATCTGGTCAAGCTAGATTATATTCTTTTTGACCGAATAATGCATGTTTGTTGTTGCTTCTAACTTTCAATCGTTACGTTACGCCTATATAAATCTATAACTTGTTAATTCTTAATTTCTTACAAGATAATAAGAGAATCTCAGTATGACAGTATTAACCTACTCGCCGTTGTATTATACATGAAATAAATACAGTGGCGGATCAAAGACGTATGAAACGGGGTGATTATTAAATTTATAACATAAAAAAATGCTAAAATATAATCAATCGATTAATCTCGTCCTTATGCGATATTTAAAAGACAAGCTAATATTAACAAAAACTTATATTAAGATACAAATGGTTGATAAATACTAAAACAATTTGATAATGAATAGTTTCATTAAGGTTCATCAAAATATAAAATATTTACTTTTAAATATGATTATGCTAAAATATCATCATATTCATATTGTCATGATGATTACATTGAAATAAATTGCAAATAAGATGATGCAAGTTCGATTCTTTTTCAGAACATTTTCAATTTATTTTAATACCCAAAATGAAAACGTAAAAAGATGCAATTGTGAGGGGATCCCAAGCTGCTTTGATGGTGAGAGAACGTTTTTACTACTAATCAACTAAACTTTGATGTAATATTAGCACATAGATAAATATATATATAACTGATTTTCTCGACTAATGATTCACCCCCTCACCCCTTTAAACCGCCCTTGAATAAATATACTCTTTTCTAAAAAAAATAACATAATAACGAGGCATTCATCAACTGCATTATCACTAATGAGACAGTGAGAGCAGATATCAACTATCTTACTTCGTAAATTTATAAGAGATGACGTTCATATTCATGACTTGGGTTCAAATTCCGTCAGCATCAAAATCAGCTTTATAGAAAAAAAAAACTACTATCTTATTTCGTAAAGTTATAAGAGATGACGTTCATGTTCATAACTTGGTTCAAATCCCGTCAGCATTAAAATCAGTTTTATAGGGGAAAAAAACTATAATTGGAGAGTGAGATATGTGGAAATCCCAATTTGTATTATTGTATGGTTGATGGTTGGTCCGTGGTAGTGAAGTAGTTAAATGCAAGTAAACTTAATTTAGGAAATTAAATCCTCAAAATTAACAAAAAATATTAAGTTTGAATATATACGAAGATCTTACAAAGATTCCAAATGTCGCATACCTAATTTTGCGTTGTTTGTGTTTTCAGAGTTTGTCGCATTATATTCTTCTCATCTTCAAACGTTGTTGGCACGTAATTTTCAAAACTCACCATTTTTTTCCATCAATTGTGGTGTATTATGTGTTGTTCAATAACTTGTCAATGTTTTGGAGCGTGATAGTCTCTCTTTTTGATGTCATTTAATTGATTCCTTGGTTTCGATTAATGGTTACTGCGTATATCGGTTTTTCTAACGTGTGTTTTAAGGTTACACGTTAATAAGCCGAATATGGAAAGATTCGCAATATATTCTCACGATATAATGTACTTCCTCCATTTTTCTATTTTCTTCCCATTTCCCTTATTTGGCAAATTACCTATTTTCTTCCCATTTCTTTTCTTTCTTATTTTAGACAACCAAATAATAACTTTATCATTTTTTTATTACAAAAAATACCCTCTTTTCATTACTAACCCCACTTATTACCTTCCTTTCATTACTTTATCATTTCTTTATTAGTTTGCCTTAATCCAAGTGCAAAATGAAATGGGAAGAACACTTATAAATGGAGGAAGTATTAATTACCCTCGAAATTTCAATATAGGTACACAGTGAATTCTTATTTTAGAACTATGTTCTTAGAATTAAGAACAAACTTTTACTGACAATAAAAGAACTTTTTTTTGAGTTCTTAGTAACAACCCCAAACCCTATTGTTATTGCTCTTATTTCAGCTTAATGTTTGCGTATAGATTCCACGTATATATAAAGTTGGTTATAGCACGGACATTTCTCATAATCAGTCTCGTGTTGTACATGACACTCGTTGGATACACGCGGACACGATTAAAGTGTCGGATACCCATAAATGAGGAGGGAGATGTCGAAAGACTGAAAAATATTGAATAGAAGACGAGTTTGAGTGATAAAATGAGAATAAGCTACAGTGAAAGTTAAATTTTAGCTTCAATTATTTAAATTTGATATCAATTATATTTACAAAAATAAAATGGTACATTGATTGTAAATATAAATTATATTTTTTATCAAATTTACGTCTTTCGTGCCTTCAATTTTATGGGATACGTGTCACATTTCCATATCCACGTCCCTGTCCATATTCAAATCTGCATCCGTATCCGTTTTGGGGCTAGTTAAAACAATACTAGTTTTGTCCAAAATCTCATTCATTTAACTACCTTGAAAAATGGAATTGTCAAATTTATGCATAGTGCTTTCTGCTTTGTCATAAATCTAGTAGAACGGCCCAGGAGAAACAACGTTTTACATACAAGAAGTTGGGCCTAAGCTCCCAATCTGGAGCCCATAATAACAATAACGTCGAAAAAAAGATAATTACATAGACAATAATACTATAAAAATTGTAATTAATTTTAGCACATAGCCTAAAATATCTTTATAAAAAAATTTAGAACTAATGCAAAGTGGAAAAATACTGTAAATGTCGCCCCCCAAATACATGGCCTAAAAACGATGTAAATGGGAAAAAAAACCTATCTCAATGAGACTTTTTCTACTATTGAATTGTGAAAAAAAGGGAATGAAAATCAACTCGTAGAAATGTAACTATACTTAATTACCTTTGAAGAGTACAACACCACAAATTTGATAGCCCCTAAATGTGAATAAAAACAAACGCTCCGTAAAAACTAAATAAATTCGGTAATAAGTTAAAACCTTAATACACCTAGTTTGATGTGAATAGAATGATACAAAAGATTATCAACACATACAATTCTACTTGCAATAACGTAAAAACTTGTGCCTTCCATTAAAAAATATACAAACATTTGAGAATGAATTTTTTGACTTTTGAATTTTTTTTTTCATTATTATCAATTTTAATACATATATAACTAATGAACAAGATTCATGGCTTCTGAGCACCCTTTTTCCGTTATTATCAAATTTAATAAAAACATAAATATAAATGGAATGAAAAAGGTTTGCTTAAGTATTAGTATTATTATTATTGTTAATTATTTTTATTTTACAATATCCACATTGCATAAAAGTGGAAAGAAACTTTTGTATGATATTAAAATATGACTTGTGGATTATGGTAGATAGTTTAGTTTGTTTTTTTAATTAGATTTATAGATTATATATATGTCAATTTAATTATATTATGGAAATGCATAACAAAAAGTGGATGGGATATGCATACATAAACTATCTAAAATTAGAGTGATGTGATTTTTGTTTTTCGTTTAATTTATTCTAAAAAATAAGAGAAGAATTTAAACTTTATTCTGAATTTCGCTTTTTAATTTTTCTTTTATTTATATAAAAAAAATAAAAAATCCCAAAGTTTATTGTTTATTTTGCTATTACTAATTTAAATTTAATGTTTACAAATTTCTTAATTTCGTATAGGCTGCATAAAATTTAAATCATGTGATTTTTATTTGTCTTTTTATCTTATTATTCTAATAATAAACGTAAAAATTTAGAATTTAGTATGTATTCTTTTTTATATTATATTGTTTAATTTAATTTATTTTAAAATTAAATAAACTAAAATTTAATGTTTATCATGCTACTATTTGCATTTATTGATTACAGCTTTTTTTTTCTTTTCAAAATAAGGAATGATGATATAGCTTGAAAAATTGCTCTTAAATAGTGAAATGGTGATATGTGTTGCATTTGATTTTTTTTTATTGATTTATTCTAAATATTAAGAAAAGAATTTAAACTTTATTTGATCTTGTTTTTTCTTCTATTTATATAAAAAAAACTTAAAAAATCCCAAAGTTTATTGTATATTTTGCTATTACTAATTTAAAGTTAATCTTTACAAATTTCTTAATTTCTTATAAATTGCAAAAAATAAAATGATGTGATTTTTATTTGTCTTTCTATCTTATTCTAATAATAATCGTAAAACCTTAAAATTTAGTATGTATTTTTTTTATATTATTGTTTAGTTTATTTCAAAATTAAATAAACTAAAGTTTAATATTTATCAAGCTACTATTTGCATTTAATAATTATGAGATTTTTTTTTCTCTTTTTTTTCAAAATAAAGGATAAGTAAATGACTTAATAAATTAACGGTGAAATATCATGTATTTGTTTGTTTTTTTTATTATATTTATATATTTAGCAATTCAATTAACAAGTTATCAAAATAATCTGCAAACTTAAACATGATTAACAATTAACAATAAAATTTAAAGAAAATACCCAAATGCATCAATTTGAACTGTATTAACAACGATAGCCAACTTTAATCAAACTAACAATCACTAATCCATCAAATTAACATAAACAAATACAAAAGAATAATAAACCCTAATTTTGAAACAAAACTTTAGAACCTATGCAACTCAACAAACTACAAAGGGATGTAATCAGGGAGTTTCCGGCGAATAATTTGGTGAAGTCGGTGTGTATTCAGGACTCTTTGGTGTATAATAAGGAGAGTATGACTTGTAGGTAGAATCGTTGATGTAACTCGGAGACGGCGACATGTATATCGGAGACGACGGCGTGTATATCGGAGATGAGGGCGTGTAAATTGGGGACGAGGACGTGTACATCGGAGACGACGGCGTGTATATTGTAGACGACGGCGTGTATATCGGAGACGACGGCGTGTATATCGGGGACGAGCGCGTGTAAATTGGGGAGTCGGGCGTGGTGTAAATTGGGGAGTAATCGGCGGGATACGGGGAGTAAGGAGGAGTTGCCGGAGAGTATTGAGGGGAATTGGGAGGAATTTCCAAGCAATAGATGGCCGGAGACAGCAAATTATAACCAGAGCCACGAGAATAGGGGGAGTACGTAGGAGATTCCGGCTTGTATTCGGGAGAAACCGGCCAGTCAAGGGTTGAAGACGGAGACGGCGGGAAGTAGAACGACGAAGAAGCAGAAGCAGACATGATGCGATGGTGAATTGAGTAAAAGGAAATTGAGAATTTGTGAGGAATAATAAGGAAATTGGGGAATTATCAATTATGAGATTATGAGATTATGGTGGTTGTAATCTGTATATATTATACACGAAGTTTCTTGATCAATCTTGGTTTGTTTCCAAAATTAGGGTGATAGATTTTGGAAAGTTTGCTGTCATACTCTAAAAACAGCTAGGAGTGATAGATTAACAAATACTATGACACGTACGGAGTATTAGGGTTTAGGTTTAGGGTTTTAGGGTTTAGGGTTTTAGGGTTTAGGGTTTAGGGTGGTCCTTGTTTATCAAAAGGGAATGCTTTATCTTTTTTCAATAGATCTTACTTGTGACGGATATATATCCGCACAAGTTTGTGACGGTCAATTATCATCCAATTAAGTAAATAAGATAAAAAGTAGGAGCATGAAAAATAAAAAATGACTAATTTTATTCTGTATGTGAGTTTTATTTAACCCGTCTCACAGATATCAACCGTCACAAAAGAAATTTTGTACTACTCCATTCAAATCCATTCGATACATTTGCTTTTTGTACACTATTAACAAGTTAACCTTCAATTTCAATTTTCTCTCAATACGTAAGAAAAAAACATATTCATGTGGGATCTTGTTTAATTCGTTACATTGAAAACTTGACATTTGCGCAATACATCACGTGTTCAATTCCTCTTGTTGTTATTTCTAATGCATGTTTTTGTTGGTACATGTTATATGTGTCTTCATTTTTATTAATTTTGTTAAAATCTTCATTTAGTTTTTTTTACATGATATCTGATCTTTTTATTTTAATCTGGCATCACATATAAGTTATTTTTATTTGTATTTTGCTATCTATATCTATATTTTTTGTCAAAAATGTTCAATCGACAAGCACTCTGTTTGGGGTAGCTTAAATCTTAAACTTAATTTTAATCAATTTAGACTTTTTACAATACATAATACTGTATAAAATCAATTACAAACGCTGAAAAAACACGTGATATAATTAGTAATTGCAATAATTTTTAAGTTTCGCACAAGACCCTGGAATCTCGAAAACGACCCCACAACCGTCACTGCCGCTCCATATGTATTTTATCTTAGATTAATTTTGTGAGTGACATGATATAATTAGTAATTGCAATAAGTTTTTAATCTTATTTGTTTTTGATTGATGATCTGACGGTGATCATAAATTAATTTCTAAGTTCCTTGTTATACTACTTAAAATTTTGTTTACACGCTTAAAAGTTTATCTAATTTGTGGAAAAAGGCTACGGATACACAGCGTGTACGGAAAAGTTTATACACGCCCAATCACGTCGCGCCAAGTGTCTAAACTCAGTTTAGTGTATTAGTTAGTGTTAGGGCAAGTTAGTAATTATACAATTGTAACTAATATGTAGACGATGTAGTAAGCAATAATTTACGAAAAATTGTTATTTTATTAAAATTTTAATTTGTTAACAAAACTGAAAGATACTTTTTTTTAGATTAATATTTCTGTTATAGGTTTTACTAAATTAATATTTCTGGGAATTTATTTCTAAAATTTTCGTTTCACATAGTAATTAAACGATTTTTGAATTTTATTTTTGTAAATTAATATTTCTGGTAATTAATAATTCTGAAAATTATTTTTTTGGAAATTATTTTAGTAATATTTTTTTGGATTTTTTATGGAAATTAATATTGACGTAATAATATATTCCAGAAATTGGGTTTTTTGTATTTGATTAAATTACACGGATTTTTTATTTTTTTGTATGTTATTAAAATTTGTTTTAGTTAGTATGTAATTATAATTCAGTTTGTTTTAAGCCCTAATTAAATTATATTAATCAAATTATTCGATATGTCTAATTTAATTAATAATTTTTTGTAAAAAATATGAGTAAATTAAGAAGATAAAAAAAATGTTGTCAGTAAGGTTCGAAAATTGGATTACTTAAACACAAAATAATGTTTGCAAATGGAGTTGTAACAAATTAATCAAGGGTATCAACACGTTTATTTACTGATTACAATTATTAATATTCTTAACTTTACTAATTAATAAGATTTAATTATGTAAACCTTCTTATTAATAAATTTAATTCGCACCATTAAAGTGATAATTTAATCAATTATTAGGTGAATCTTTTTTTATATTTTATAAAGATGATATTTAGGATATCAATTATTTAGTAAATCTTTTTAATATTTTTTAAAGAGGATTTTTTTAATTCATTATATATCCGGTTATCTTATTAAATTTAGTTAATTCCGAAATGAACAATTATATTTTTAAATTCAATATTATCTTATTGGTTATTATTTTATTACTTTAAGTGAATCTTTTTTTATATTTATTAAAAATGGTTTTTTTGTTTATTCTAAATTTATAGGAATTCCGAAATTTTAGGAAAATACTCTCTTTAAAAAATTTAGGCAAAATTCGATTTTTTTAATTTATCATGTTTGGTATGTAGTAATTGGAGCCGACGTAATAATTTACCTATACAATGTCGATTTTTACTTTTAAACGGACACTTTAGGTAACCCGGTAGTGGCTGTTATGGATTTAAAACCGACACAATATGCTACTCTATAATTACGATTTCATACTCACAACCGACCCCATATATACCTTACCATATGGTGGCAGTTTTAGACTTAAATTTGACATCATAAGATACCCTAAGGTCGCGGTTTCATACGTAAAACTGACACCATAGCATAACATATGGTGGCAGTTTGTAACTCGCAACCGACACCATAACTTATCCTATACTGGCGGTTTTACAACCGACACAGAAATTATATGACCCCAACAATCACGTCGCTTGAAAATCGTCATTAATAGGCTATTAGAACAGCCATTATAGGGTATAATTAAAAATCAAATGTCCGGAATACCTTAAAAGTTAACCAGATATTAATATATAAGAAAGTTGGTGGTTGTAATTACATATTTACATGGACGAAGCTAAGACGAAATCGGAGTAGGGGCTAATTTTCATTTTATCGATGTATATTCATTCATCGATTCATCGAGTCCATAGAATTTTTAAATTATTACAGTCTCACATAGTGTATATATATAAGATACAAAGTTATATTTATTTATTGTTAAGTTGTTGAATTACATGTAGTAAGACGGTTTTACAATAAAATTAGTTAAGGTGGGAGAAAGGTGGGTCACTAATAATAAAATTTATTATAACTAGATATAGGTAAGGCATGAAATCTAATTTAGACAAATTAAGTTCAAAAGCATATTGTACTTATTTCTGAAAACTAACCTTAACTCAAATACACGATCTTTATAAGTAAATACAATGTACAAACCATTATGCCAACTTCATTCAAGTGTTTCTTATACATGCATACTGTACTTATTTCTGGAAACTAACCTTAACTCAAATACACGATCTTTATAAGTAAAATACAATGTACAAACCATTATGCCAACTTCATTCAAGTGTTTCTTATACATGCATACTGTACTTATTTTTGGACACTAACCTTAACTCAAATACACGATCTTTATAAGTAAAATACAATGTACAAACCATTGTGCCAACTTCATTCAAGTGTTTCTTATACTTGCACACTGTACTTATTTCTAGAAACTAACCTGACCATGGCCCGCTTGGTCTAGACATAGTTTCGTCCGTTGTAAACCAAATATTAAAATATAAGAACGTTGTTAGTAATAACGTATAATATATCCGAAAAGAACAAATAATTTTTTAGAAATTAAATAAAAACACTAAATATTTTAAATACCTCCACTTACTAAAATCAACATATATCACTATTCCCTAACAAAAAAAATTGAGACGCATGGTACACTAATTATGCAATTTGAACACTATTAACAAAAGGATTTCTCAAACGCCGACATTGGGCTTAATTCAACGCTAAATTCGATTCGGTCTGGACCGGACTAAATGGAGTGTGCGCTATCTGGTCTGGACTAGAAATACCCGAAATCCATGGAATCGAAATTTTAAATATCGGTTTCAGTCTCAAGTCCCTTATCTTAATGGATTTCGGTTTCTGTTTGAATCGGATTAGAGAGAAATGTCGGAAAATTAGCATTTAATTTTGTACTACTTAGATTAGTTAATATAGTTCCCTTTTGAATATTTTTAAAATATACTTAACTCTGGTCCAACAAGTCCGATCTTAGCCTCTTAGGTCCGACTTTTCTAGTCAGGTCCCAGACTCCTACTCCATCCTTTTCCGCCATTACAATTCCAGTCAAATTCCATTCCGCTCCGGTCAATCTAAGGCACATCCCTTAACGAGCCTAACCCGCGAATCCATTTACTATAAAAACGATAAAATTTAGAGAGGTCTGATTGATTGTTTAATTAAGAGGAAAAAAAAGTCATTTTCAGAAATTGGCCCACCACTAACTTGCCCCATATTTATTTCATTTTGTAAAATAATTTTTTTAAATATGGACAAATAAATTTTGGAGATAATTAATTCCTATATATTACATATTTTTACCTTCTATTTATAATGGTTGTAAAATGGATTTTCATGGGTTTATAGGAGTCATAAGCGACTCCAATAACATTGGAAAGTCGAAGAAAAATGGAAGTAATATTTGTTAAAATAAGATAAACTTTTAATTTTAACACAATCATGCTTAAAACTAATATCTGGAGACACACATATAAATATGAGTAGTTAGAAAATCGATTTGCAACAATAACAAGTTTACAACAAATATGACATCAACCGTAGTTTCAAAATAATTTCAAATATTTGTAGCATAATTTGTATCGAATGATAGTTATTAATAAATTAATAAATTTGATATTTAACATTAATCTTTTATATCTCTTCAAATAATACAGTACCATATTAGTTTTTGGCCCGTGCAAAATAATTGTACGGATTGTTTTCAAATCGTATTATTCTAAAAAAGTATCATCAAAACTAAATTATAAATGTTCATAAATTTTGTTTTATATCTAACGTCTATACACTTTTTTTTTATTAAAAATTGATTTTGTTTTATATCTAACGTTTATAAATTTTTATTTATGACTTGATTTTTGCAAAATATTTGAATTGATGATATTAATTTGTACATTATTCCTGGTTGTTAGATTAATATTAAGTTATTTTTATTGTTTTTTTTAATTTAGTATTGTCGCCACAGTTTTTTTTTCGATTGCTGTAAATTGTTAATTATTATTGTTTATTGTAGTTATGTACTGGGTATAAATTGTTATGTAATAGTTCTAGACAAACGACGTTCGAAATTATTATATTTTCTTATATAATATTTAAGTTCATGTTATATATATTGACAATTTTCATAGAAAATCATGTTTACGAACTTATATCAAAAGTGTTACACGTAACAATTGTAAAACTATTATTTGATGTTATTTCGAACTAAAATCATTATACAACTTTGCGGGTCCAACCATGATGAATTAAAAAAAAATTAGATTGATGACGTGGCTCAACCAGAGCCTTCCAAATGATCTTACAATTATATAAATAAGATGTTTGTATGTGACCCGTGTATTTTTGCACAGACTTAAAACTAGTTTGGTCTAAAAACAAATAAAATAAACCCAAAAAAATGAGCAAATATTGAAAGTTACCCCTACCAACCCATAATTATTTATAAATATAATCCTTTTCCTAACATAAAAAAATGAAAGAACATGCAAACTTGTTTCATTTAGGACAATCAACATGTTATCAAGTGGACTTTTGACAACCTTATTATTCTCATAAATCAATTTGTGTAATTAGAACAAGTCATCCATTGTTACGCTGTCATACATACTCCAATTAGAGAATTACACAACCAATATATACATCTGGTAGTATAAATTTCGAACTTTATAACAAAAAATTTGAGCCTATACATATATTTTACGAGTTATATTGAAAAAAATCTGAGCATCTTTATAAAAACATTGTAAACCAAAACATTATATACATATTTAAAAATAATACATATAAAACCCAAAAATTTTAATTATAACACTAAAAAATTATAATGCCAGAAAAATTTGTTAAAAGCTCAAAAAAATTGCATATAAACGCACTTAAATTTGTATTAGATATACCGTGTTCATATACATCTGAATGTATTTTTTTTTTTTGTGTACATACCAATTACACATACATAACTTTGCAAATTATTATGCATTCATGTTCTTCTCCATCATTTGTTTCAATTATTATTACTATCTTAATAATAATAATAAGTAGCATGATCATTGATCAAGCTAGCAACGTGCTCTGACTTAATTCTTCCAACATTTATCCCTGACATCAAATTCATAATTTCCTCAATAAACATCTCTTAATCTTAATTCCTAAACTTTTTCATGGAGTCGCGGGCGGTCCAAAAAGGTTATTTACGGGTACTCAAGTCGAAAAAATCGTTCCTAGTCCGATTCTTCTTTTTCTTGTTCGTCTTTCTTTTTGTTTTTCATGTAATCAAGTTCGAATCCACGAAGCCTTTTCTTCTTTCGTCGAACTTCTTGGAAATTCCTGATTTTTCGCTTTCTATTTCTAGCAAATCCGTTAACAAACCCGACTCCCGGTATCATCGAATAAACGATATAACAATCGAAAACACGGTTTTCTTCCCTGATTTTGTGTTACTCATTCTAACAAACAATGCCAAGGTAAATTACAGAATTGACTGTGTTTATATGAAGGAAAATACTAGCATTGCTTCTCCAATGTTGTCTATTGACGAGCATAATCCCGGTGAGTCGAGATGGTTAGTACGGTGTCCATTACCGCCAGGGAACAGCTCGGCCGCAATTGGGTTGCAATTGCACCGTGACACGGACCGTGACACGGTGGCATCAGAAAATAAGACCGTTTTGTCATGGGGTAATAGCAAGTTAGTCTATGAAGCGACATTCGATGGGGACGATGTAGCTGCAGTTTTTGTCAAGGGTTTAGGCCTAAACGGCGAAAAAAAGTCCGACCCAAGTCAGTTTAAATGTCGATTTGGTAATGATGTCGCGCTAATTACAAAAGCGATCACAGCTGCGCAAGAAGTCATCCGGTGTCCCCTGCCTCAAGGTGTGTTAAAAAATAACGAGGCAGTTCATGTTACAATTGAAAGGAAAATCGATTCCAAGGAGTATATTGTACCGTCAATTGCCATGTTACAGAAGAGAAATGATAATAAAGATTATGTAGAACGGAATTATAATAATAAGTACGAGCTTTGTGCTTGTACTATGGTATGGAATCAAGCCGGTTTCATTAGGGAATGGATAGTTTACCATGGTTGGCTCGGGATTCAACGATGGTTCGTGTACGATAATAATAGTAATGATGGGTTAGACGAAGAAATTAACGATCTTAATCTTGAAAATTTTAATGTGAGTCGGCATACTTGGCCGTGGCTCAAGTCACAAGAGGCCGGTTTTGCACATTGCTTGCTACGGGCTAGGGATCAATGTAGCTGGGTCGCGTTCTTTGATGTCGATGAATTCTTCTATTTCCCTAGAATCGATCATGGAGGACGGGATTCTTTACTGTCGATTGTGCAAAATATGTCATCGACACCATTAAAGGGTCAAATTAAAACAAATTGTCATAATTTCGGACCCTCGGGACTAAAGGCAAGTCCTAAGGAAGGTGTGTCATTAGGGTACACATGTCGGGTCAAGATTTCCGACAGGCATAAATCCATTGTACGGCCTGACACGGTTGACGAGTCTCTTTTAAATCGAGTTCATCACTTTGAGTTGAAGCCGGGTTTTTCAGGGAAGACTCTTTCTTCAACGAATGCCGTGATCAATCATTACAAATATCCTGTCTGGGATGTTTTTAAGGCCAAGTTTGAAAGAAGAGTTTCGGCATATGTTGTTGATTGGAAAGAGAACAGAAATGAAGAATCGAAGGATCGGACACCCGGGTTGGGAACCGAAGCCATTGAGCCAGAGGATTGGCATCTAAAGTTTTGTGAGGTTCGGGATACAAGATTAAGGGATTTCATTAGAGCTAACTTGGCTGATCCTATTACTGAATTGCTGCCATGGCAGAGGTCTGGTTAATGATTGTTTAGCTTAGCTATATACATGAGTACATGATATACAATTGATTGTTGTATACATAAATCGTTACTTATTCTTTTGTAAGACGGTTTTACTTGTGGGTTTTCAAGATAAAACCTTTTTGAGTTTGTCTTTAGGTTAAATTACGAGTGATCACAAGAAGTTGTGGTATTGTAAAAATTATATATTTATTTGAATTCTTAATTTAATTACACTTTTATATCATAACAAATCCGCTCTTTTAGACTTTTACAACGACTGTTTCATTCTTAAACATTGTTTGGGAAGGTACATCATCGGCGAATTAGACATATTGATATTGATAACATAATATGATCCGTATTATAGTGAAAAACAAACATGTTACTTGTTTCCTTAATAGGTTGTGCTAGAGTATAAAAGTATAAAACTGATCTTGGGTTTCCAAATATAAATTTAAGTTTTTAGTTGAAGTGATTTCTTGACATGGTATCAGAGTCAGTCAAAAATTCAAATCTCAGCTCTTCAATTTTAGTATAATCAGGTCCTCCCTCCCATAAAGAATTCCCGCGAATGCAATCAATACGCTTCAGGAAGCTTGAAGGGATCATGAAAAGGGTGGCCTAGTAGTTGTGCAACGTACTGAGCACTATCTTGACAATGAGCGCAATCTACCAACATATGATAATTTCCGTGCTCCCATATTTCTAATTGTGATTTTGAGCACAAGAGGTTGACAGTCCTGCAATGTGAGTTTAGAGGATTTGGTAGACACTCCCAAATATTTAAATGGACTAGCACCTTCCTGACAGCCTGAAACAACAAGTATATCTTTTTTTTTTATAGCAGCACCATTTTTATCAAGCAACGAGGGGACACAGGCACACAACTTTCCTTGAATATAAACGAACAAGATCTTGACATATTAGGATGTTTTCAACAATACTACGTCCCTTGATTAAATAAACTGGAATATTTGTGATTTTTATGCCCTTAATAATTAAATTAGAACGAAGTCATATATGTGTCGCACAACCGAGAATGAGGTTTATATTGGTATTTGTTGAGCATAAATAGTAAACTAAATGTATATACAAATTACATGCCGTAAATACGTAAAAAGCGTGCTCTATCTGGAGTAGGAAATATGGAAAAAAAACCAGATTAACTAATAAGTATAATTATCCGCCAATTTAATCAAACCCTCCGATGTCGTCCAGCGGTTAGGATATCTGGCTTTCACCCAGGAGACCCGGGTTCGATTCCCGGCATCGGAACTTTTTGGCCTTATTCCTTCTCTATATTTTAGAGCTAGTGAAAAACTATGAACCGTACATTTTTTAAGCAAGGACTCAAGAGTCAAGACAAGATGACTTAAGTTGTATTATTTGGTTTATCGTGATAATACGGGATTCTACGTTTTAGCTTGATCCAATGTTATCACCATTTTTTTGAAATGTTACGCATACAATCATTATAATGTATTATAAATATACCTTTATTTATACTAAAATATTTTTGGTATATAGGAACTTTATGGCTCTATCCATGTGAAATCGGGAATGATGTGATACACTGATCAGTTAGGTAGCACCAAAACGGACACGGACACGGACACGACACGGGACACGGCATGCCATGAAAACTAGGACACGGGACACGTTATTTAAATTTAATAAAATACACATTTTATAGTTATAAATGTTTGATTTTATTTTTGTAAAAGTATTTGATATTAATTTTAAATAAGTGAAGGTAAAATTTGTCCTTGATAATAACTCATTTTCATTTCTCATCCGAACCAATATTCTAATTAATCTCTTTCGGTAGCGCATTTCTCGTCTGGAGAACATCATTCACCGCAAATGATAATCAAATATCATGGACACGGCTCAAATACCATGGACACGCGTCGAACACGTGCCCAAATAAATGTAGAAAGTTAGACACGGCTGTTTAGGTGTTCGACACGTTTCGGCGTATGTCCGTGAAATATCGAATTCGACACATTACGGCTCATTACGAGAAGTGTCCGTACTACCTAACTGATCAATTGATGATGCACACATCACGAATTCAGGACTGGCATAATGCTTAGCATATTGACGTACCTTCAAAACCAATCACTAGAAAAACATTTAACTCGTGGGGCTGAACTTAAATGTTTAAAACTTTATAATAAGGTAGTACAATCTAATTATGTGGCCCACTTCCTCCCCATTTTGCGACCCTTAAGAATTCAAGGCCCAATTTAACAAAAGTAAATTACTACAATTAAACCATCTAAGCATAATGTGTTAATGCGCCTACTAGTAGTACTTCGTACTATAAGAGTATGAGGATTGGTATGGACTAGGGAGGGTTGAAGTTTAGCGCAAGCTAATTAGGCTATAGTTCGGATGAGCCTTTGGTGGTATCTTCCAATTGTCTCGTCTACGGCTTTTTTTGGATCTAATTAAGCGATGTTTTAGTCAAACTATAATAAAAGGAAGGAAACACAAACATGGGATTTATTATTCATATTATCTTCGTTTTAACCACTAAATTATGATATCTTTGAAATCATTGATTTACATTGCGAATATACTAAAAAAATAAAGATTGATGGATAGAAATACTCCGAATTATGGGTAAACTGCTCAAAATACTCTACACTTTATTTTTACTACTAATATAACCAACTAAAGCCCTCATTTGCTTTGACTGCTAATATAACCAACTAAAGCTCTCATTTGCTTTGAATAGAATTTGTTGTTTTGTTAGCCTATTGTACCATGTTTTAGTGATGTGATTAGGTGAATAGATTAACAGATAAGTAAAAATAGAAAGACGGGTTAAAGAAGCGTTAGAAATTTATTCACTTACTTAACAGATAGTTAGTTATATATTATAATAAAAGCGAATGTGAGCATTAATTGATTATATTGACAAATTAAAATAGAGTTTATAATATTTTAAACAAAGTACCCATAATTCAAAGTATTTTTATTAATTAATCCAAAAAAAAATATATGAATTGAGTGAAAATATGGATAAAAGGTGGTCCATGGATAAATATCACCGTATCCATAAGGTGCCAATTGCCATTCATAGATGGAGATTCTAATTAATCCACAAGGAAATACTTACTCTTTATTACCTCAATCATTTTCCTTGTTAACCCCATTCACAAATTCTCGTTTGTAACTGCGGTATCCGTCACAAGCTTCGTTTTCTCTCACAAAATACCCACTTTTTTTCTCTCGCCGCCACTATTCATGTAGTCCCCTTTCTCCACTAACTCATTTTGTATCTATTTTATTTCACAAAATATCCGTCATAAATGGTGACCCGTTACAAGCAAGACTTACTAAACCCTATTTACCTACTTACCACACACAAAAGAATTACTTCTCCCCATTGTCCTACAAAATTCTTGAATCTATAAAACTAAACAAGCTCTAAGCCTCGAAATAAGGACATAATAATGAACACAATGGACAAAATGAATTAATAAAAGTCAAGGTTTAGGTTTTGTCATTGTGTTAGTCTATTGCATGTTTTCAACTAAGCAACACCATAAACAATTGTAACAAAATTAGAACGGTCTTGTGGATTGTGACATCTGAATCTTGGCACATGTTTGCCAAACTATTTAATTTGCCTTCTTCTACTTTACTAATTCAGATTTCAGAACCATTCTGAGGTCAATTACTATAGCACTTGTACGGCATAAACCACATTATTTAATTAACCATTATCTACCACAACTACCATCTCTACAATTCACACACCCTTTTGAAATTTTCAAAACATATGAATTCATCAACCCGTCTACGCGGAAATATTCATCTTAAACCTTACGACAAATCAAATAGATATTATTTACTTCGTAAATAACCTGACGAATTGTCTAAGAATTGCCAAAAGTTTTATCCTTATTATTACCATCTGCTGTTTTTTTTAATCCATTTTATGAATATCGACTTATTGTATATCTAAAGGAAAATAAATAATATTTCCTCCATTTAAATCCAACCTACACATATTCCATTTTAATTCATTCATATCCAAACTACCATTTTCCTAATAAACTCAAGAAAATTACTAAATTATCCTTGTGACCACCAATTATTTACACAAAATGTCATTAAATGACTCACTTTAATCAACAATCACACATTTAAATTAATAAAAAAACATCTTACATATTCCATTTTAATTTATTCATATCCAAACTACCACTTTTTCTAATAAAGCTAAGAAAATTACTAAATTATCCTTATGCACACCAATTATTTACATAAATTGTCATTAAATGACTCACTTTAATCAACCATCACACATTTAAATTAATAAAAAAATATTTTACACACTTTTCATTGTATTTTTAATGATTTTTTAACATCTTTATTAATATTTGTGCAGCAAACATATATATATATATATAGAAGAAAATCTTTATATACATGTGAAATTTGACAAATAATACAACCTTTAAGTCAAAGGCAATGATGGTAAAAATGAATAATTTTACACTATTTGAATTATTATTATAGGAATACATGTTAGTAAAAACTACGGAGTATGATCATGTAACTAAAAATACAATTATCTCTTGAAAAAATTACAAATTTCTAATCAACAAAAATTGTACTATCAAATGTTTGACAAAAAGATCATACAACGGAAAAAAATAACAAGTTTTTACGATTCTGAGTTAAAAGTATCGGAAAAACTCACCGTGTTTTAATCATAAGACAAGACAGCGTTACCTGAAACCCGGAAAGATCAAGAATCATAAACATCTTGGCATAATATACAATGGTTAGAAATTAGTCTTCCAATGACACTCTTTTTTTCAATTTTTAAACCATGAGTTTGTTTATTCCATAGATGAATCCCATAAGACTCTCCATTGATCTCTGCAAACTTGTTCTTAACCCATTTTGGGGTATTCTTGGTAGGTTTCTCGAATAATCGGGTTATTGAGATCGGGTCAATTGGGTAAAACCCTAGAGGAACCATGACATTGAAATGAAAATTGGAATCATTAACAGCTTTAGATACAGCTCTTGTTGCCATTTCCGGACCAAAACCCGTCTTAAACCCGTCAAAATTCCAGACAAATTCCTCCATTAATCGCCACAATAACGGGTGTCCCTGATCGAAAATCAACACCGCGTTGCCCACAGTTTGCCATGACCTCATACTGCGGTCAACTGAATCGATTCCAATCAAATTCCTCAATCCCGAAACATCCTTAATAATGATCATGTCACTATCCAAATACACCCCACCGTATTTGTACAATACAGCTAATCTTAAGAGGTTCGAGAGGTTTAGAGTTATGGGGACGGTCCCTGGATCGACCTCCCCAGACTCTAACCTCTCGAACCACCCTTGCGCCGGAGTTTCACTAAACAAGTAGTGAAAATCCGGAGCAAGGGTTAAGACTTTATGCCCATTGTCTAAAATTGGTTTTAGAATGGAACGTCCTGCACTCGAGTCCATTGTCCTTGAGAGTATCACAACGCACCCTTCAAAGTGTGCCTTGAGCATACTCTCTAACGCGAAAATCTCTCTTTTACTGAACAAATTTGCAGGGTAAATCCAAGTTACGAAGATTCTTACCCTGCAATTCGTAAAAAAAGCTTGAATCTTCTCTTCGAAATTTCGTGTTTTACTCGTTGACTTCACCAATTTTGACTCTTCCAACTTCTCCTTCACCCACAAGATCCGTTCTTCCCTTGAACAATTCCATGGCGGATTCGCGAATACGTCAATTGACGGGATTTTATCGTATTCTTCATCCGATTCTTCCTCAATTTTTGTCGGGTCATAACCGTCAACCTGGTTGCTTGTCGGGTTAGAAGGTGGCTCATTTGATGTCGCAACGGGTGCATCCGGATTGCTTGTCGGGTTAGAAGGTGACCCATTTGATGTCGCAACGGGTGCATCCGGATTACTTGTCAGGTTAGAAGGTGGCTCATTTGAGGTCGCAACGTGTGCGACCTCGTTACTTGTCGGGAGCTCAATGACCGAGTCGTTTGATTTAGACTCGGTCATTGGCACCGAATTAGTAGACACATTTGGCGTGACAGTCTCATTGGAAACGTAATTGGATGGTTGGCCTATTATGGTATCAGAGCGATTAACAGTAAGAATATTAAGACAATTATCGGAATCGCGAGGATGAAGGTAAAGAAAAGAGAACAAACAAATAGCAAAAAGAGAACTAAACCAACAAACAGAAACAAAAGAAGAAGGAATGGAGAATTTTCTCATCTTCATTTTAGTTTTAATGGAAGATGGAATGTAAGAGGAGGGAGGAGGATAAGCAATAATAAGTTTTGTCGGTCTAGGAATTATCATCCTATTTCTTACTTAATTATAATCGTTAAGGATTAGATTAGTTCAACTTGTGAGTAATTTAATTTTAATTACTGTTTATTGTCAGAGAGTGGGTAGGAATAATATATATCAATATATATATAGGTGAGTATTTTAGGCAGTAATATTTATTTCTGCTCGTAGTATTTTTAGAAAGGTACACATGGTTGGGAAAAGTTGAGACTTTTCAACTCGTTTCTGTTAGATGATAGATGAATCATCTTAATCAAGCGTAAACCGGGTTAATTGATTGATAAATCATCGCAATCACTGGCTCTGATACTATCATAAATGAACCATCTCAACAAAAATAGAAAAAATTTAGTTATGGAGAATCAAACTTAAGATGCATGATTGCATGAACATAGAAAGGTCAAAACATCACAATCTAAAGTCTAAACCATTGTGTGATTTAACTTTATTTAGCCCCGAAAAAGTCAGGGACCATGTGCGACCGCGCGGCCCGCACACCCAAATAGTCGGTCATGTTCATATCCAAAGTGCATATATACTTTTTGCAAAAATATTAAGAAAGATATTAAAAAAACAAATAAAAATACAATTTGGAGTATATAAGATGTTTTTTTTATTAATGTAGATGTCTTATGGTTGATTAAATGTGGCTCATTCAATGACATTTTTTGTAAATAAATGATTTCGATAAGGACACTTTAGTCATTTTTTTTTTGCTTTATTTAGAAAGCGGTAAATTCGATATGAACGGATTAAAGAGGAAAATGGGGTAGTTTGGCTATAAATAGAAGAAATAGCTCGTTTCAAGGTTAAGATGGAAAACAGATATATCCGTTTTAAAACGAGAAATTGTGGAGACTTTTTGAGATCCATGTTAAGCGCTGAGTTGTAATCATATATTCATCTTATTTCAATCATAATTAGGAATTTAGTGAGCAATAATTTGAGGGGATGATGGACCAATTATTTTATTTGACCAAATATCATCATGACCATAAGTGGTGTTTACGTTCCTAAGACCATCCCCAAGTAGAAGGTCGCCTTAATCGGGTCACCAATATATTAACCCTTAATCTCACTTTATTTATCTGGACCCAGTTATACCCTTCCAAGCAGAAGGTCACGACCTAGGTCACCAACCCAATCAATTTTCCACTTTCTAACCTTTCCAATCATTTTTTTACACTCTCTACCCCACAAAATATCTCTCTTACTCTTTTAATTATTATTATTTACAAAATATTAAAAACAAGTTATATGGTAAACCAATCGCGTGTTGCCATGTGGAAGGTCACCAAATGGTGACCTCTTCTTGTTCAGGGTCACCAATTGACCCCGACTTATTCAAGGTCGAACTAATTATCGTCTAAGGTCGTGTTAATTAGGTACTTAAGGCGACCCAACAAGGTCGCGACCCGGTTGGCGACCTTGCTTGGGGATGGTCTAAGCCATCCGCTGACTTTTCCTTTAGACCATCCCCAAGCAGAAGGTCGCGCTAATCGGGTCACCAACATTTTCACTCTTAATCTCACCTTAATTATCGTGACCCACTTTTAACCCACTTTCACCCTCTCAAGCAAAAGGTCACGACCTATGGTCATCAACCCAATTATTTTCCACTCATTTTTCATTTTCCAACATTTTCAATCATTAATTACATTCTCTACCCCACCAAATAATATAATAAGCCAATAACATTGTGACACGTCAAAGGTCACCAAGAAGGTCACCAACCCATTTCGAGGTCACAAATTGACCCTGGAAATTTCAAGGTCACCAAAATTAATACAAGGTCACCAAAATTAATGTCTTAATTACGTAATTACGGTGACCCAACAAGGTCGCGACCTCCTTGGCGACCTTGCTTGGGGATGGTCTTAGTGCTTTTCCAATCTTTTTTCATAAATTTTTTATGAGTCGGAGTTAAAATCGTTTTAATTTTACGATCCCTCGTAATATACATTGCATTTCATCCTTGTATGTATGAATTATTTTTTTAGTGCGCCTTAAATTAAGCAATAAGCGGATTATACCATCAGAGGTATACAATTTTCTGTAAATATTTTGAGCTTTTTAATAGAAAATTTGAGCTTTATTAGAAAAAATATGAGTTATATGGTAAAATTTATGAACTCTTTGAGAAAATATTGAGAATTGTTAGAATATAAACGAATCAAGGAACTTCAACCATCGGCTTAAGCTTTTGGTTGAGTTGGTTTCTTAACATGGTATCAGAGCCATGTGACCAAAGGTCACGGGTTCGAATCCCACCCCCCTCCATTCTAATCTGGATAATCAGAACAGGCCAGGGAATCCCGCCTGCACCCACACTTCAAGCCCAAAATGAAAAAAGGGCCTTCGTGTGAGGGGGAGTGTTAGAATATAAACGAATCAAGGAACTTCAACCATCGGCTTAAGCTTTTGGTTGAGTTGGTTTCTTAACAAGAATCGAAAATTATTATACAACTAAAACACAATACATATAAGTTAAACTATATTTTAATTTTAATATAAAAAACTAAAATATAACTCAAAATAGTTTAAAAGCTCAACAAATATACACATAAGCTCAATAAAATACACCATGGTTGTACGATGTTATTATACATCTGGTTGTATAATCATTTTTGTGTAAATTAAGTCAGTCCTATCAAACATCTATATAATTTTTTGGTTAACCGGTGAAAATATGACGATTTTCAAACATGTCTTGAAATGGGCATCAGTTAGATCGGTAATAGAGCCAAAATAGTCAATCTCCTTCAGCGTGGGTTGGATTAATTCCTAATTCGGATTATTCTACAGTGCATCACAAATTCACAATGGACGATATTCTTTCTAACTTAATTTCAACTCAAATTTATTTGGGCGTTGTTTGGTAAACAACATATTGAGAGAAATTAGTAGATTCCGGTATAATTAGTAGGTTGACCAATAAATTTATTATTTTCATGTGTTTGGTGAACAACATATTGATCGAAATCTACTGTTTTTGAATATGCTGCTAATATCAGTATATTGTAATAGCATATTCAATTTATACATGAAATCGTTCTATTATCATATAATCTGCTAATTACCAAACACCATTTTCTAATCTACTAATTTATTTTAGGAGTCAAACCTGTTATTAAAATCTACTAATCGTATTCTGCTAACGTTATCTGCTTTTATGAATATGCTTCTGCTTTTAGTTTATTTTGGTTCAGTTCAACCCATTCCTTAACAAATTATCTTTTAATTCAACTTCATCCAGTTCTCAATTCAGTTCAGTTTAATTCAACTTTTTTCGGTAAAAATAATATCGGGAATAAACCTCGATTAGATTTTTAACTAGAAAAGTCGAATGTGACGATGCATGGCCCAACAAACGTAGCTTCACATCAATCACCCAATTAAACTAGCTAACGTCATAGTCTTGCTTTATAAAAGGTGTGACTTGTAAGGTTCATTTTAAGTGTGATTTTGAAAAGTTTTAATGATAACCAATTAAATTATTTTGGTAATTAAAAGTTGATTCCTTTTAAGAATGAAACAACGAGAAGTGTGTTAGTTATAACACTATTACGTCCATCGTCACTTATAATGGCAATCACTATCGTGAGCTTCCAGCTTTCTACTCACAAACAAGAAAATGTGCTATTCCTTAAGTCCTACCAAATACTACATTATTAGTCTAATAGTGTGCATGATTTGTATACTCTTGTTTCATGTGTGAATATGCATGGTAGCTCAACTAAACTTTTCTTTATTTTTTAATTTCTTTTATATCAACGGACTCTAAGGACACACATTAATAAACTGAATATTGAAAGATTAGTAAAATATTCTCATGATAAATTCAAGTATAAACTTAATTTTACCATAATTCAAGTATAAACTTAACTTTTCTTATGAATATCTTACGAATCTTTTCATATTCGGTTTATTAATGTGTGTCTTTAGGGCACACGTTAGAAAAACCGTTATATATAAAAATAAACTGAAATAAGGTTTTGTTTTTTCTATCATTCATTCAATTCAGTTTAACTCGTCTTTTCAGAAATTAACTCACTTCATTTCAGTACTTTTCGGGCGAAAAGAACATTAAGAGTTAATTTGTGAAACGATATGTTGAATTAAACTTAATGAAGATAAACTGAATTGAATGAACTTAAAATTAAGTACAAAATAGCAAGTCTAAAAGCATTATTATAACATATATACAACACTTGTCAAAATAAAAATATGTCTCTGCAAATAAGTACTCTTTCCGATTTCTTGTGTTGTTCCCTTTTGATATTAACACAAGAAATAAGGAAATCAATTTGGACCACACAATACACATGACCCCACATGAAATTGATTTTGGACCACACAAAGTTGTCCAAAAGAGGAAAGAGGGAACATCAATGTTATTAGACTAAAACGGAAAGGGGAACATCATAGGAAATCGGAGGTAGTAATAACAATCTCAAACCTTATTAGACAGTTGGGCTTTATCAATTACATAATCACAAATTCTTATTTGCAACGACCCTATCCGTCGCAAGCTTACGACGGATACCGTTTTCTCTCACAAAATACCCACTTTTTTCTCTCTCCAACACTATTCATGTGGTCCCCTTTGTCCACTAACTCATTTTCTATCCATTTTATCTCACAAAATATCCGTCACAAATGGTGACCCGTCGCAAGCAAGATTTAGGCCCTGTTCTTTTGGACTTCAAGTCACTTAATTTAAGTTCACTTCAGATCCTATAAGTTCAGTTCAGTTCAGTTCAGTTCCTATAAGTTCAGTTCAGTTCCTATAAGTTCAGTTCAGTTCAGATTCTATAAGTTCAGTTCAGTTCAGTTCCTATAAGTTCAGTTCAGTTCAGTTCAGTTCCTATAAGTTCAGTTCAGTTCCTATAAGTTTAGTTCATATAAACTCAATTAAGAAAAGTTATATACAGAGTATTATTTTTAACAATCGATACAAACATTTCTTTTAATTATTCGATACACGTCCTCTATAAAAAAAACAACTCATTAATAATTTACCCGTCTTTTACTCTCTAATTAATGCCAAACGATCATCCTCATTAATATCAAAAAACAACAATTCATCATACGACGCCCTCACCTTCACCAATTGTCACTCTCCCATTAATCAGTTTCTTCATCACCATTGTTAGAGAAAATAAATGGTTAGAGAAAATTGTAATAGTGAATTATTTTTTATCGTAATATAATTGTAGTATAGTGTATGAACTATGAACAAAACATTATATATAAAGTTGAAAATATTTTAAACTACCTTATGTTTTAGACTAATTTTTTTATCAATGTCATCTATTGGATAATAATAATAATAATAATAATAATAATAATAATAATAATAATAATAATAGTTAACTTAAATTAAAATAAAGTTAATTAAGTTCGGATTTTATAAGTTCAGTTCAGATTCTATAAGTTAAGTTCAGTTCAGATCCTATAAGTTCAGTTCAGTTCAGTTCAGTTCCTATAAGTTCAGTTCAGTTCCTATAAGTTCAGTTCAGTTCAGTTCAGTTCCTATAAGTTAAGTTCAGTTCCTATAAGTTCAGTTAAGTTCAGTTCCTATAAGTTCAGTTAAGTTCAGTTCCTATAAGTTCAGTTCAGTTCAGTTCAGTTCCTATAAATTCAGTTCAGTTCAGTTCAGTTAAGTTTCAGTCCAAAAGAACAGGGCCTTACGGTTACATAATACTCGAATATGATATCAAAAGATTTTTAAGAGAAGTCCACCACAAAACACGTCTCATATTATTTGTTGGAAAATTATTCTTTTATGGGGGAAATTACACAAGTGTGTAAAGGTTATGAAATATGAATAACAATAATAATTAATGAGTTTTGCTTATAACGGTTTCTTTTAAGAGCCCCTCACAATTCTTTTCCACTTGCCCTTCCATTTAAAATTGTTAATGAGACGAGATAGCTCGCGAGCAACTCGAAATCGGCTCGGTCAAAGCTCAATCAAAGCTCGGCTCGTGTGAGCTCGACTCGAGAGCTTAATGAGTCAAGCCAAGCAAAGGCTGACTCGACTCCAAAATCTCGCGAGCGGCTCGAATATTTGAGATTACATACATAAGATATTAATCATATTTTATAAAAATATGCTCATATTTTATAAAAAATATTTTGTTATTATTATATCTTTTTATCAAATATGTTGTTGATTTGCTAAATATTTTTAAATAAAATTTTCGAACCTTGTTATTAAAAATATCGTAAGAAAATAATAAAAAAAATAAACAATTTTAGATAGGCTTGATTTGGCTCGAGTTTGGCTCGAGCTCAAGTTAAAGCTCGCAAGCTTTGTAACGAGCGCCTTTTTTTCAAGCTCGGGTAAAATCGGCTCGAACTCGAATTTTGGTAATCGAGCACAAGCCGAGCAAGGTCAAGCTCGGGCTCGGCTCGGCTCATTAACCCCCTACTTCCACTTATCTCTTTATGTAACGTTTCTTTAAAATTTATCCGTTATAAATGAGAATTTGTGATAACTTAAGGTTAACTAGAAACATATTCGAATTTTGAATTGAATTTGTTGAAGGATGTTTTTTGGAAAAAACGATTGCTAATGTCTTGAATTCGCTGTTTGTACTCTTACTTGTAGGGCTTCGTCATTTATTATGTTTTTTGGTCTCTCAATAAACAGCTCATTATTGAGTACTAGTAAGTGTAGTAACTAGTGTACTAGATAGCTCAATGCCTTTACAAGATTCATTAATGGCATTCTTCAAAAGATTATCATACATAAACGATCTTTATTTTGCCCGCAAGGGTGGAGTCTAGTGGTTAAAACTTGGGGCCTCACCAAGAGCGATCTTGGGGGGTAAATTGGCTTGAGGCTATGCCTTCTAGATTTCGAGCCTGTCACCCCGTAAAAAAGGGTGGTTAACCTAGTGTACGTGGTTTGTAGGCTATCACGTATGCTCGGGGGTTTACCCAGTGCGCACCAAAGGTAGCGGCTGCGGGTTCCCACGTCATTTTAAAAAAAAAAAAAAAAAAAACAATTAATCTCATACGGAGCTGCTTACGGGTTACAACTCTTGAATTATTGGTCTCACATAATCACATGTGATATTATTTTACTTTGTATAAGATTCACTCAAACTCCCTGGGCTTGTTTTGACCGTCCGATGGCTTTGGTGTTAGTAATATATAGTGTTAAAGAAAATAAGACAATGAACAATACCGAATCGCAAAGCTTTCCTTATAGAACAATTCGTCCCTTATATTAATGTCTGGGATATTTCGAATTTTCTACGGAGATAAGATGGTGTTCCTCGGTTTTTGGCAAGAAAACAGAGATATAATTTCGAAGTATTTGATATGCAATTTGTTTTTCTGTTCGAGAGTTGTGTTCTCAGTAATTTTCTTAGGGTTTTTTACTGATCCAATTCGTCCTATATATATAGGAGAATGAAGGGGAAAGGGTAATGTTTTGAGTCGGATTTCTGAAGAGTAGCAACTCTTCGAAATCAACCGCCAAAATCCGTTTTAATCGGGTAAATTTGGCGCCCTGCATAGTCGTTCGTAAGGCAACTATACCGCAAACTTATAATATAATAGGCTAGTGTACACTCCGTACTTCCCGAACGAGCTTTATTATTTATAAGTTCGCCCGTCTCCGAACCAAACCCAAATTACGAAAAATGAACCGATGATTACACTTAAATTACCAACATTTGGGAGGTCAGGTTCCAAATGTTAGAGCAAGATCCTAAAAGTATAGAAATAAAAACAATACAAAATCAACTCCATAGTCAGTCAATCAAATGCAGATTAAGAAAAATAAGAGTTTGGTATTATAGTTTAATCCATTTTTCTAACGCGTGCCCTAAGCGCACACATTAATAAGCTAATTGTGAAAATATTTACAAGATATCCTCATTAGATATTTAAGTATGTGAATTTTGCCATATTTAGGCTATTAATGTGTGCACCTAGGACTAGGGGGGAGCAAAAAATTCCGATACGGTTTTATAATACGGATACGATACGGTATACGGTTTGAATTATACGAATTTCCGTATATACGATACGGAAATCCGTATATACGATACGGTTTTCACAAAACTGTACCGTATCCGGGTTGGGCAAAAAGGAAACCGTATATACGGTTTTGACACGGTTTGAAATTTTTGTATAAAAAAATTAATGAAACGCAAAGTACAGCTTTCAACTTCTACCCTTAATGGTTTTTTATGACTTATTTTACTAAATATATCTTAATAAATAAAAAATTAGTCTTTTATTAGATGTAGACATGTTAGATGTAATTATTATCACTTGAATAACTACAATATTTAATTGGGCATTCCTCTCCAAACCGTATCCGTATCTACGGATTCCGTCTACACGGTTTTTCCGGGTACCCGAAAACCGTATATACGGTTAAACCGTATATACGATTAAACCGTATCGAATCCGTATAGTGATTTTTGCGATTTTTAAAACCGTATACCCGATACGGTTTTCAAAACCGTACCGGGTATACGGTTTTGCTCACCCCTACCTAGGACACACGTTAGAAAAACCGATAATCTAAACGTAGATCTCAGATGCATTTTTTAAAAAAGAATAATATTTCTTATTCACCATTTTCTTCCTTATTTCCTTAAATGGATTGTTTATGTTTTCTTCCATTTTCTTATGTTGGAAATTTTAACTCCTATTTTATTCATCATTTTCTGATATAGTCATATCACCAAAGTCCACTCAATTCTTTTACTTTTATTTTATTCATTTTCTTAATGTTTTAGTCTCATATTTATTTATTTAACTCTTAATTATTCATCCCCACCCAACCCCATCCGAGCATATTTTATTGATTCCCTTAATGTTTGTGCCCACAAACAAAGGGAAGAAAACCTTGATAGAAAGGGGTAAAAGATTATCTACTCTCAAAAGTTTTAACAGCTCAATAAAATTGCATATAGATTTAATCAGATTTGTATTGAATGTACAAAGTTCATATACATCCGAATATGTAAATTGTTTTCGCCAGGAGGTTTCTACCAATACAACTAGTTACACAAAAGCATTGTACAACCATAACTTATGAAGCTAGTCTACCAAAATCCTAACAAAGTCTTAAGTTGAGTCATGAAAATTTAAGACTCAACTTAAGACTTTAGTGAGTCTTAACCCTACTTTCCATGAAATTATCCAATGAGTGGTTGTCATATGTTATTTTGTTTTTGTAAAAAAATTAATGTAGAAAAAAGATAGTCTAAGATGAGTCTGGCAGATAATATATAAAGTCTGAGGTAAGTCTTAACAATAAAAATATAATAAAAGTTAGTAAAAAGCTGATATAACACAATTTTAAGACTTTAAAAAGTTTTATAGATAATCTTACAACAGGACTCAAACAATTTAATACCCTTTAAATTATAGGTTTCGAGTCTAAGAATCTTTTTGAACCCCTTTTGTGGTTCGGTACGCTCCAAAGCAAACTATAAATTCAAACACGCAAGTTAGTTGAGTAGAATAAGATGGACGAATGTACGGTTTAAATTAAGTGCACTCCACTGTCCAGTGTCCACTCCTACCAAACACTACATTTCGGATGACAGCCAAAAACAGGACAAACAGAAGCTTGCTAGGCGGCTGCATCAAAATTCTCAGAAATATACAAACTACGTGCCTCGAAAGCTACCTTACATCAAACTTCCTAAACAATGAACGTTTTGTCCCGAATTCCTTTCTTTGAATTTTCTTATTATGTATCACCATTAACTGATAAAACGAGGACCACTTCAATTAGGAGATAACACAAATATATTACATTAAGACGTCGTCAAAAGCTGTTAATGGCGAGAGACTAATTGGTGGTGAGTCTGGTGACATGCCGGCCTCAACTCTAGTTACAGATCCATTATATTACAGTACAGATTTTCGTTATCTAGAATATTCACTTGTTTGTGGTAAACTCTAAAACCGCCTGCATTTACGAGATAAAACAGAGATGGTACCGTAGGCAGCGTTTCTAATGATTGGCAAAATGCTGGACTTCCCACTCTGAAAAGACGGCTATGCATACATTACGCAACGTGAGCAGAAAACATCACGAATCTTCAAAATGATGGTCTGTTTCATCATAGATTTCCTCCTGCATCAATAACAACTCGGAATTAACTATTAAGTAGAGGGAAGGTCTATGAACAAAAGAATACGAGGAACCTGAGTTTCAACCCTTGACGGTTGAGTGGTTGACTCACGGTTTGATCTTTTGTCACTAAACCATTGAGATAAGTGGATCAACCAGTCATGCGCTCAAAACGTGTCTTGGGCTACCCACTAGACACGGCATTTTGGATTGGCTGATTACGTCATTAGGGTTATTTTCCATAGTCACTACCAAGGTATTAGGCTTGACACAACATTTCGGTTTGGCTGAGTACGAGTCATTACTCATTAGGCTTATTTTCAATAGTCACTACTCACTACCAAGGTTTTAGACGTTTAGCCATGTTAATGGTCTCATCAGATTAAACATGGTCTACCTGAGATTGTAATTTTAGGCCCCAGACGTTTAGCTATTTTGGGTGAATTTTTCTATTTCATGGTCTAAATTGAAGTGTCGAAGTGTCGTGTCGTGTCGTGTCGGACACCGACACGTGTCTAACACGCGACACGGCAGTTAAGCGAAGTGTTGGAGTAACTGCAGTAACATAGCTCAAAAGAATCTTACTTGTAGGAGCTCTTCGATGACATCTTCTAAAGTTATTACTCCCACGGCTTCTTCTTCATCAGGCTTTGGCAGGGGATGCTGATCAACCTCCAAGATGTCCGAATAGATATCCCGATTCCACTTCTTGGCCCCATGTCCCTTGTTTGACTTATTGCTGTGGGGGTAGCTCTTCCACTTGTATAAGTTGCTCTTCTGTTTTAAACTAATTTCCTTCTTTAGCTTTGTTACTTGTTGCTCAACATCAATAACGACACTTACTTCATCCACTGCACCTAAATTCAAAAATTAAAAGATTTAAGTCTAATTAGCTCATCTCCATTCAATTTTAATGGGATTGCTCAAAGCATATTAAAATGTCCAGAAACGTCAACATGGAACTCATTCATCTAACGGGCATTGACCCTTGAAGAAATGGCAACTCACATTACGATAAAAGTTACTGGTAAACCAACTCACATTGCTAAACTGACCTTACGGACCTGTTATCGGCGAATTAACTAATCAGCGGTAGCCTTGGTAGGCTATGATTGTATAAATTTAACTATATCTAGGGTGTCAAGCACAGACAATTTAACCAACAAGAAGTTCAAGATAACTTGAAGGAGAAACTTTTCTGAGTAAGCTTAATTTACTAGCTCAATTTGGAAGATGGGTAATCTTAACTTCACCAAGTCAATCAGTAAGATAACATAGGTTAAGTTGAGTTGTTTGGCAAAAGGTGCCATCATGATATGTATAATGACCTATTGAGCATCGGCTCATTTGGTTTGACAAGAGCTTCCTTGGGTGCTAGTAGTAAAAAATGCCATCTATTTCCAAATAAATATGAGGTCAGGAAAGCCCATTTGTCCAAATAAAACAAGTTTCAGATGGAGTCTACTGTGAAAAGTTCCATGAGTTCAAAGGTCAAGCAGATCATCAGACTAGAAAACAAAAATCCACAGCATACCCTCTGGCTGATCTCCATTGGCATACGGTATCAATGATTTGTTCAACTGTCTTGTAACAACCGCGATGTGGCTATGCCCTTTCTGAAACTCATTCAATATGTCATACAGCGGCATTAATTCAGGCACCCTGCAAAAAAGAAATCTGTCAGCTTGCATCGGAGAAATGCTATCTATTTCCTTGTACAATGAATCTAAAAGTGAAGATCCTGAAAGAACTACAAATCACTTTACACCCCTTGCAAGTCAATTAATAATGACTAATTTAGAAGAAAAAAGGTTCAGCCAGAACGATAATTTGATCTTGACTAGAACACGCCTGGCTTTTTGATAGGATCACCTGAATCTTCAGGATAACAAGTACTTTGAGATGTAAAAATTCTCATCTCACTGTAATAAAGATATAGGTCAAATCAATTCAGGAGCTCAAGTGACAAGAGAATTAAAATGTCAAAACTGCCGTAGTATATTGCTAAATCGGAGATTAAAAATGCCAGCCTGTGCAAATGCATAATCTAAATTGATCCATTTCATCCTGATGATGTTCAACTTTATAATTCATGTTATACAAGTATACACAACAATAGCAAACAAAGAAGTTAATCGATAACCTATCCTGTAACGCATCTATAGCATCAGCATCGGCCATCCTATTGCATTTGCATACCATCTAACGTCATTCATATAAGCATGTAATCAATCTCCTAAGACAGGAATCACAACTCATAGCCACAAAGGCACATACCTAGGAATCTTGCGAATTGTCACACTCTTTACAGGCACCTCATCTTCTGGGTCAACAGTAAGAAGATTTTTCACCTAAAATAAGCAATAAACGTCATTGGAACTCAATGTCAAATAAAAGGAAACCGAAAATATGTCTTCACCGAAATACAAAAACACTCAAAATGACTTGGGGTCAGCTGCCATGAATAATCATCTGAAACTCACTGATGGTGATACGTAAATTCATGTGCAGAATGGAAATAGGAAAAAAAATTATAGCTAACTTTCCAAATGACAACGATGAAAATTTAATCGAGAATTCTCTGATAGACTGTTGCTTCACAATAAAATGAAGTGAAAACATTTTAGCTTTATTCCGTCATATTTCAAAGCTAAAAAAAGAATTGTGAGTGCACTCTAAAAATTTGCCACGCTAAAACAAGCAAGCTAAACTAATGATCACATCGAAATGATAAAAGCATCCTGATCAAGAGAACACAACAGCAATAAAGTTGTCAATATGAGCGCTAATTGTATTAGAATTCATCACGGAGAACTATCCAGCCCTTACCCTAAGATCATTAGCCTGTTTTTTTATGAACACGTGACATGCACCATTTAATATTTAAAAAGCAACAAGCAACAAGCATCAAGCTAATGCAGCCTATCAAGACGGCCAGAAAAAAGAACCATACAATTAACAATTGACAAAAGTTGAATGATAGAAAAACACAATGTTCTTACAAAAAAAAGAAAAACCCAATGCTGACATCGAGTCAAATACACTAAACTTACCAGGATACATCCGATAATGTTGGTCTGCTCCTCATAATAGACTGGAATTCGGCTATGACCGTTGTCCATGATTGAGTTCATCAAGTCCCTATATAGAAGAGCATATGTAAAGCTTAACAAAGTACAAAAATTGTTTTTGTTTTGAATGCTGAAGTTGATGTTGCTGAACTTCAAAATTAAATATGTTTCTTAGTGTCAAATCAAGGCTGCTCAAAATTTTGAACCTATCAAGTTTGCCATTGATGTCAATCGAAAATATGTCGGCTATAGGAGTCATTGCATCACCAGCTGTCTTCTCTGTTAGTTCCAATGCTCCAGCGATAATTGTAGTTTCATCATGAGTTAATTCCCCACCCTTCCCAGCCTGAGTAGCACCATGACAGGATCACAGGAAAACAAAGCAGAAAAAGATAAGCATCAGTAATGCAACGGGACAAGAGCAATTAAACAAGGTCAATGTATAAAATTATGATAAAAATACGTTGATCAAACTTTAACATGATCCCAAGTTCTAACGCTTCTGCTCCTACATGTGCAAAACGCAAAATTGATCACTTACAGCAAGACAAATTACATACCTCATTTCCATGCATATTTACAAGTGTCTTCAGCTCGGCCCTGCGGAAAAGAGCTACATGCCCATGCCCTAAAAGTAAATCCAACAGCTGCAAACCAATCGAAGTATATATAATCAATAAATATTGTAGGTCACAAGAAGGCATATCACACTTAAGACAAAAGCCAGTTCACGCAAGGATATAAGTATGTTCCCACCTTGCTAATGGGGTAGGCAATAGGAAAACAAATCCAAACAAGTACACGGACAAAAGGAGCAACTGTTGCACCAATCGCCAAACCATAGCGAGAACAAAGTGATTGCGGTATAATCTGCAAGTGCAAAGAACATAAGTAAAATATGGAATAGCGAGAACGGACTGATTGTCGCGCACAAGAACAACTTTAATACTTCAGCAAAGTAATATATATGTTCATGCACTCCACCTGGACTAGAACTGTTTTAAACTATTACTGTGTATATCGCAAAGCAAACTCCGCCTCTAAGAGTCTTTATAGCATTCATAATTGATCTCAAGCATAGATAAAGGAGAAGGGTTAGGGTAGGCTTTTGGTACTCGCGTAAAACAAACACTCCCTCCATCCCAATCATTTGTTTACCTTTTTTTATCCTTGTGAGAAGTATTTTAATTGAAGGAGAACAAATTATTGGGACGAAGGTGATTATATTTTATGGACAAGAATTGAAAAGATTTCACACAGCAAGAACTTATGCACTGACCTCACCAAACAGAAGTATTAATGTCACTGAAATGAGGATGGCACCCCAAGCTGTAACCAAACTATCCAGGAAAATTGGGAGTGTCTGAAAAAACGGGTGCACAATTATGAGCTACACACATTCTTAGTATGATGGACTATTATTGCATTCCCGGTATAATTTACCTCCATGGCGGCAGCATTGCAGATAAGCAAGGTACAGAGTAGTAAATGCTGATTCTTAACAACCGGCAATATCTTCTCTGTCATTAGAATAACACAAAACATCTATCAGGGCTATCCATATTCAGCGCAACAGATTAAAATAATAAAGGGCATGCTAAAGAATGACATGAGTCCAACACTCCAATTCAAGTCCTACAGACAAGCAAGGAACAGGACTCAAAAGAAACGATGAAAATAACTCGTACTTAGACGTATACATATATACGGAGTACCCAACTGTTTTACATTCTAGTCCAGGACCATGTCTTAAAGAATTTCAAATCTACAAACACTAGACAAAATCATTATAGTAGCTTTCGAAAATAAAACCATAGTCGATTAACAAAGCTTCAAGTCAAATGGCGGTAGTTCACTTTTGGTCATAAATATCAACAGAAACCTATAGTTTGCCGATAATCAGGCAAATGATGGTAGTTCACTTTTGGTCTCTTCTTCATACTACTACCGATTTTACCAATGAAACTAGGTTAATATTGACGATAAGTTTTATACAGTCTACCATTGGAGTTGCGTTGTCATTCATGAGTTTAACATCCAACTCCAATTAGGCAAAAAATCTCCTATGCAGCTATGCTCGAAGAAAACATTTTTGGGAATTTGGTAAATTAAGTACATTTGTAATATTCCTATCGAAATCAGCTTCCAAATGAACCTCAAATACCAAAAAAAAGTCTTAAATCCTCCAGTTTCACAATAGATACAATAACAAAGACAACAATTTAGCAAATACTCATCAATTACTCCAGCATTCAATTCATGCAATGAAAACACGATTCGTTTAACAACACACCACAAACAATCGAATATGACTGTCTTACTGTGTGAGACGATACTATACTAATCAAAAACACATTTATTACTATCAATAAAGGACCGTCTCACACGATAATTATTAACAAAACACTGTTGAATACAGTACCAAACATCACCTCAGCTAATGAACAAGTACAAAAAAATAACCTCAGTATCCATAATTCAATCATGAAGACAACAATTCGGCTAATATTCAATTCATGCAATGAAACACCAAATTTACTTGACAAAACACAGCTGAACACAGTTGCTAAAGTTAATTAATTACTCCAAAACAGTTGATATCATAGTCGCATATGAGCTCAAAAATCAATTACTCCAAAACAATTAATAATCAGCAAATATAAATTAAAAAACACATTGAAAATGATAATTATACCAGCATGATGCGATAAATCGCCATTCATTAAACAAAACACCACAAATTACAGTGTGAGACGGTCCTTGTACTGATTAAACACTCATTGAGTATTATCAAATATCAATAAAGGACCGTCTCACACTGTAAGACGGTTTTACGCGATAATTATTAACTGAACACAGCTGAATACAGCTCCAAACATCAGTTCGACTAAACTCAAACATCAAGTACACCAAAAACAATTGATAATCAGCAAAATAACAAATTGAAGAATGATAATTATACCTGCATGTTTGCGATCCTTAGGAGTACCAGATTTAGCAAGAACTTCAAGATCAACAAGACTCAAAGACATAAGACCTAAAGTTAATCCAGACATTAATCCTGCAAATATCACCAGAAATGCAATTATTCCGATGTTCAGAAAAAACTTCGTTTCGCAACACGTGTACTCCACCGCCATTACTTCTACTATTACTATTACAATAGTACTGTATTATGCTTCTTCTTTAGTGAATGTTCGTCGCCATTTTCGTCGGAAACCCTAGGTTTGGATTTGGTAGTGCGAGCTGTGTGTGTGTGAGTGTGTGTGAGTGTGGAAGAGAAGTTGGAAGGAAAGAGAGATATGTGCGTGGGTTAATTAGAGTAAAGAAAGGAGAGGACAGGGACAGGATTCGCTTCTTTTTCTGGAAATAGTGACGTGACTCATCAGAAGAGAATGCAGAATTTGTTGCGACTTTCGGTTAGACTTCACTTTGACTTTAAACCTTGATATTCGGAGTCGGCCATTTGATGTACCATCATTCTAGGTCGGCAACATAAACGGGTCAACTGAATTGAGTACGGGTTACTCCTAATAATCACAGATTCTTATTTGCAACGGCACTATCCGGCGCAAGTTTGTGACGGATACCGTTTTCTCTCAGAAAATATTCATTTTTTCTCTCTCTCCAACACTATTCTTGTGGTCCCCTTTCCCCACTACTTATTTTGTATCCATTTTATCTCACAAAATATCCATCACAAATGGTAACCCGTCGCAAGCAACACTTACTATCTAATAATGGATTACTCCGTAATGCTTAATTGCACAAATTCTTATTTATAACGAACATATCCGTCGTAAATTTGTGATGAGTCAAATATGACCCACCTGGCTAGAAAAAGATAAGACATTTGAGATCTTTTATGCTTTGTCTTATACTATAATGTTGTGGGAGAACTTAACCCGTTAGAAGCTTGCGACGGATGTATCCGTCGCAAGAGAGACTTACTGTATTTAATGTTGATATACACATATGACATATTGAGTCGTGGGATTGGACGGATCGATTTGAGTCCAATTACGGGTGCAAATTAAGTACGAGTCAGATTATTAGAATCGGATAGTCATGCTAGATTTAATTTGTTTTCTTTTTTTTTGCAAAGAAACATGGTTGACTTATCTTAAATCGAACCTGCCATATTAGTGACGGAGGGCAGGATTACATCATCGAAAAACAGTTCCTCCTCAGCGATGTGACATAAATGCGGCACAAGGTGAGCTACCATGTTCCCCCACACTTCACATGGGAAATACCACGAAAATCGAAAGACATCAACATATCACGACAAATATCCTCGATACATAAACCAAACCTATTTCTATAGCTAGACTTATACCGGACAGCCTGGACAACCACACTCGCATCTGTTTCAATAGTAATACTATCGATCCTCATCCTTCGGACAGTTTCAATCCCTAGCATCATTGCCTTAGCCTCCACAACATCTACCGACTATCTCGCCCTACATCTTCTGCTCACCACAAAGATTACCTGCCCAGTTGAGTCGCGGGCCACCGCTCCCAATACAATCTCCTCCTCGATAAAAATCGCGGCGTCCGTGTTGATTTTGATTACTCCTTCCACTGATGGTGTCCATCCGCTATTCCCGATATGATTTATGGCTTCGTTCCCAGCATTCGCTCCTCTTGTATTCAACGCGTCCATATACCCCTAATACTCCTCCACCATTCGCCCCAAACCGACAATGACCACATCTGCATTTGGGGGAGATTCATCAAAGAGTCGGGAAATCCGAATGGACCAGACAACCCATAACAGAGCAAGGAAGCGCCCCCTATCCGCCACATCAACCCGATGGAGAGCCACAAGCAACCACATCGCGAAGGAGGTTTCAGGCACATCCTCGACCGCTTCTGCCCACCCACTCGCATCCCAGTACACTCTTGTCCACTGGCAGCGAAAAAGAGCGTGAATAACTGTTTCCACTTTAGTACCGCAAAACCCGCATCTATCAGACTCACTACAATGACGCCGGAAAAAAGTGACTCAAGGTGTTAAAATTGACATACGGTTTGAAATAAACACATTTAGAGGCCCTAACATAACTCTAAAAGTAGTGTTTGAAATAGACAAAATAAGTTATCTACTTTTTCTATGTTGTTCCATGACAAAATCAAATTAACCAATATTTATTATAGGATTTAATGAGCATGTAGACAAGAATTCAGAAAAAAAATTATTAAGGGTTCTAAAATAACCGAAAATAGCCGATTTTCAAGGTTATTATCCACGTTTTTTAGGTCAAAAAGGTCTCGGGATAAAAAATCACCAAATTCTCACCATAGTACTTTAATACGATAGAAAAACGACTCAAGTTATTAAAATTGGCATACCATTTAAAATCAACACATTTAGAGACTCTTACATTATTTTAAAGGTCGTGTTTGAAATAAAAAAAAATAAGTTTTACACTTTATTTTATGTTGTTTTTGTGAAAAGTCAAGCATCCAATTTTTATTATTAGATATATTGAGTCTATAGACAAAGATTTAGAAAGAAAAATTTGGTTTCTAAAATGACCGAAAATAGCCGATTTTGAAGATTATTATTCACGTTTTTTAGGCCGAAAGGTCCCGGGATAAAAATTCTTGAAATTCTCACCATAGTACTTTACTACCATATAAAAATGACTCAAGGTGTTAAAATTGGCATACGGTGTAAAATATACACATTTAGAGACTCTTACATTATTTTAAAGACCGTGTTTGAAATACACAAAATAATTAAGTTATATACTTTAGTTTATGTTGTTTTATAAAAATATAACCATCTAATATTTATTATAGGATATAATGAGCCTATTGACAAATATTCAGACAAAAAATATTTCAGGTTCTAAAATGACCGGAAATAGCCGATTTTGAAGGTTATCCACGTTTTTCTGGCCGAAATAGTCTCGAGATAAAAATTCTCGATATTCACACCATAATACTTAGATACCATATAAAAATGACTCGAGGTATTAAAATTGACATAAGGTTTAAAATAGACACATTTAGAGGCCCCAACATTTACTATAAAAGTCGTGTTTGAAATAGAAAAAATAAGTTATATACATTATTCTATGTTGTTTCATGAAAAATCCAATCATCCAATATTTATTATAGGATTTAATGAGCCTATAGACAAAAATTCAGAAAAAAATTATTTCGGGTTCTAAGATGACCGAAAATAGTCGATTTTTAAGGTTATTATCCACGTTTTTTAGGCCAAAAAGGTCTCGGGATAAAACTCTCGAAATTCTCACCATATTATTTTAATACCATATAAAAACGACTCAAGTTGTTAAAATTGGCATACGATTTAAAATCGACGCATTTAAAGACTCTTACATTATTTTAAAGATCGTGTTTAAAATAGACAAACTAAGTTATATACTTTATTTTAGATTGTTTTGTGAAAACCAATCGTTCAATATTTATTATAGGATATAATGAGCCTATAGACAAAGATTCGGAAAGATAAATTCGGTTTCTAAAATGACCGAAAATAGCTGATTTTTAATGTTATTATCCACATTTTTTAGGCCGAATGGTCCCGGGATAGAAATTCTCGATATTCGCACTATAGTACTTTAATATCATATAAAAATGACGCAAGGTGTTAAAATATACACATTTAGAGACTCTTACATTATTTTAAAGGCCGTGTTTGAAATATACAAAATAATTAAGTTATATACTTTAGTTTATGTTGTTTTATGAAAATCCAACCATCCAATATTTATTATCGGATATAATGAGTCTATTGACAAAGATTCAGAAAAAAAATATTTCGGGTTCTAAAATGACCGAAAATAGCCGACTTTGAAGATTATTATCCACGTTTTTTTGGCCGAAATGGCACCGAGATAAAAAATCTCGATATTCACACCCTAATACTTTAATACCATATAAAAATGACTCAAGGTGTTAAAATTGACATAAGGTTTAAAATAGACACATTTAGAGGCCCTAACATAATTATAAAAGTCGTGTTTGAAATAGACAAAATAAGTTATATACATTATTTTATGTTGTTTCGTGAAAAATCCAAACATCCAATATTTATTATAGGATTTAATGAGCCTATACACAAAAATTCAGAAAAAATTTATATCGGGTTCCAAAATGACCGAAAATAGCCGATTTTAAAGGTTATTATCCACGTTTTTTAGGCCAAAAAGGTCTCGAGTTAAAAACTCTCGAAATTCTCACCATAGTACTTTAATACCATATAAAAACGACTCAAGTAGTTAAAATTGGCATACGATTTAAAATCGACACATTTAGAGACTCTTACATTATTTTAAAGGTCGTGTTTGAAATAGTCAAAATAAGTTATATACTTTATTTTTTGTTGCTTTGTGAAAAGTCAATCATCCAATATTTATTATAGGATATAATGAGTCTATAAACAAAGATTCAGAAAGAAATATTCGGTTTCTGAAATGACCGAAAATAGCCGATTTTGAAGGTTATTATCTACGTTTTTTAGGCCGAAAGGTCCCGAGAAAAAAATTCTCGATATTCGCACTATAGTACTTTAATATCATATAAAAATGACGCAAGGTGTTAAAATTGACATACGGTTTAAAATAGACAAATTTAGAGCCTTAACATTATTTTAAAAGCCGTGTTTGAAATAGACAAAATAAATTATATACATTATTCTATATTGTTTCGTGAAAAATCCAAGCATCCAATATTTATTATTGGATTTAATGGGCCTTAGACAATAATTTAGAAAAAAAATTATTTTGGGTTCTGAAATGACCGAAAATAGCCGATTTTGAATGTTATTATTCACGTTTTTTAGGCCAAAAAGGTTTCGTGATAAAAACTCTCGAAATTCTCACCATAGTACTTTAATACGATATAATTAAAAACGACTCAAGTTGTTAAAATTGGCATACGATTTAAAATCGACACATTTAGAGACTCTTACATTATTTTAAAGGTCGTGTTTGAAATATCAGAATAAGTTATATGCTTTATTTTATGTTGTTTTGTGAAAAGACAACCATCTAATACTTATTATAGGATATAATGAGCATATAGACAAAGATTCAGGAAAAAAAAATCGGTATCTAAAATGATCGAAAATAGCCGATTTTTGAAGATTATCATCCACGTTTTTTAGGCCGCAAGGTACTGGGATAAAAACTCTCGAAATTCACACCATCTTATCTATATTAATATAAGAACATTTTGTGCTTCCACATCGTCAATACAAAACTTCAATGAACCATCATACTCAGTTCCATATATGTTGCATAAATAATAATACAATATGAGAATGAAGAATTTAATTTTCCCAATAATCCACATAGTTTATTAATAATAAAAAAGTAAAATAAAAAAATGAACAAAAAGCATTATCAGACAATGAAAATATAAATGATAAAATAAATAACGTTATTATATTTATTTTCAACCTTTTAACCCTAACATTTTAACCTTAATAAGACCAAATTTTCGAGATATTACTAAATTTGAGTAATTTTTTTAATAAGAAATAATTTTCAACAAAAAAATTTAATAAACAGTACTTTTTAATTTTCAATTTCAAAATGAGATCCAAAAAGTTAACAAAACAAAGAAACTTTAAAACTCTGTTAAGTAAATTTTAGAGCATTTCGTTAAAATAATACCTTAAAGGAAATTGTTATAGATATTGAGCTAATCCATTAAAATGAGTTGATCTAAAAATTTTGTTATCATGTTTAATACTGAATTCGTGTATTTTTTTCACGGATTTGAAACATGTGTAAATTTCAAACCCTTACAATTGTTGCATGTGTTTTAAACTATTATAATTATAAACTAAATAGAGTTTAAAATATACATGTATTTTGGTTTAACATTTTTAAATATTAATCGTTATATCAATCTTTTTAAAACTATAGCCGTGCAATTTTAGACGGGTTAAAAACTAGTATAATTAATATACAAAATTAAATTAAGAATAATGATAATATCCTTTAATATTATAGAATGTGGATTAAATTAATTTATAGGTAAATGAATTAAATTAATGTCATGTAATAAATTGATATTTTATATCATATTAATTCACCACGTCACATTAAATATATGTCACGTCATATTTAAATATGTCACGTCACATTAAAATAAATTTGTCATGTCATATTATTTTAGGTACCTTTTAATAAGATTTTATAGATTAAACATAAGGTATAACATTATATCTAAGTTAATTACTCGATGTAACACTTGCAACGGCCAACGGGTGTAAAACTAGTAACCCATTACGAATTGACAATCCATCTTGCTTCAGACGGTTTGAAATAAGACGGAATAAATATCACTATTTTTAAAAGAATCTAACAAGTTAATTACACAATGTTATAACTAAAGTTATTACTTTTCAGCTTTAGGTAGCACCAAAACGGACACGGACACGTGACACAGCATCCCATGATATTTAGGACACGAGACACGTCATTTATATATAATAAAAATATATATTTTATGGTTATAAATAGCGTATAACTTTTATTTTTATCATGTATTTGAAGTTAACTCTAAACAAGTAAGGTATAATTCGAACTTTACTATGACTAATTCTCATTTTTCCACCCAAAGTCATCTTATAATCAATCTTTTTTGAAAGTTTATTCCTCATTTAACCTATAATATCTTTAGCCATGTGTCCTACGCGTGTCGGGTGTCCACGTGTTGGACATGGTGTCGGACACGGGACGACTAATTAGGAGAAGTGTCCGTGCTACCTATAGCTTTTCACTCTGAGTTGGGATATAGTCATATATAGTACCCTCATATTCCATATTTTGTTCCTCTTTGTGTTAGACACAAATATTAAGGTGGAGACTAAAATAAGTACTCCCTCCTACCCAAGATAAGTGTCCCGTTTGCCATTTTTCTTTATTCGTCAAAGTGTCCCGTTTGGTACTATTTGGACGGTTTTATTATGTTTTTACCCTTTTTTATTTACATTTATTACCCACTTACCAACTCCTAACCCAATAGAATATATTCACTCTCCAATCTAAATACCCTTACCCTATCCAAAATACACAAACCATAAATCCTTGACTCACTACCAAACGGGACACTTATCCCGGGTAGGAGGGAGTATAAAATATTGGGTCGGGTTTGGTGATATGAAAGATGAATGAATAATTAGAAATTAAATAACAAATTGTGAGCCGCAAACATTAAAAAATGAATAAAATAGAAGTAAAAGAGTTGAGTGGAATTTAGTAATAAAAGAACGAAATGAATAAAATAAGAACAAAAGTTTCCAAAATAAAAAACTAAAAAAAACTGAATAAATCGTTTTAGGAAATAGGGAAGAAAATATGGAATAAGAGAGTTATTATAAAATAAATATTTTATTTGAGACAAAAAATCATTATATATATAAAAACAAAATGTAAAACTACTGATGTGCGCAACAAGGTTTCAGAATTAGGCTAATGGAGCTCTCTCATTCATCCTCACGATTTCAGTTTTTTTCGGCCAATAACGTGAATAATAACAGTCATGTCAGCTTCCATTAAATATCAACTTATTAATTAATCTTTTATTTTTTCTCTTTCCTAAATCTTATTTTATCTCACTTAATATTTTCACCCCTTATATCTTTTTCTATTTTATTACTAAAACCTCCTTTTATTTGAAAGTTATAAGTTTACATTTTTTAATTATATTTTACGCTTTTCAAGTTATACGTCAAACTTTTAATGTCAACATGTTCTTATATATCTTATGTTATAGATATATTTTTTTTTATTTTTCTTTAAAGTATTTACATATACACCACATGTATTATTAGTATATCTAACAACTTTAATTGATCATTTCCCGTCAAAATTAAAATTGAACAACCCGTGAATTTTCACGGGTGTTATGCTAGTTGCAATTAATTGGGGTCTAGTACAGTAAATGACCAAGTATTATAGTAAGTCTTGCTTGCGACGGATCATTATTTGTGACGGATATTTTGTGAGGTAAAATGGGTATAAAATGAGTTAGTGGAGAAAGGGGACCACATGAATAGTGTTGCAGAGAGAGAAAAAGTGGGTATTTTGTGAGAGAAAACGGTATCTATCACAAGCTTGCGACGGATGGTGCCGTTGCAAATAAGAATTTGTGCAAGTATTAAGTGATCAAGATCTCAAAGCAAATTAAATAATTCGAAAATTGGATTTAATAGCATACGTCATTGCCAATGTAAGAGTTGCTTCGCTTTGTTAAATGTTGAATTATTGAGCCACCGAGGTATCTTCTTTTGCGGGGATACCAAATTACCATCATATACAGTGTATCTGCCGGGAAAATCATGAACAATTTTGCTCCATTCTAATTATTTCTTTATTTTTATCCAAATATCCCTTATAAATAAAAAAACAAATAAATGACTAAATAAAAGAAGCACTTTATAGTATTTAATAATTTTATTTTGTCCCATAACCTCATCAATAATAAAGTTAATATATGATATTGACATTGTAATTATAAAATGTACTCAAATTTATAATATTAGTAAGATGTCATAACAAGTTTTTTTCATGAAATTTACTGACTATAAAACTGTCCAATAATCCAATATGAAAATAACTTATTTGTTTAAAATTTACTTGAAAACAATAAATTATTGCATTTTATAGGAAATTGTCTATGGTTACGAATAAATAACTTGATAAGATATAAATTTTACTAATACTACCGCCCAATACTTGGCTTCATATAGGGGTTGAATCTTAAATACGTCGTAAATTTTCATCTTAGGCAGTTAAACATGATCACGTGCTAAAGTATCCCATTGGACGTTCGATCATACAAGGAAATATTTGTTTAAAGAACGTGGTTCTATGTGATATTAAGTAATGACTTGACCCGAATAAGTGGATCTGTATCAATCCTAACTCAGCCTATCTTGAGAACACGACTTTAATACGCAACACAAATTTATGCGATTTCCACTTGAGGCGTATATTACCGTCTTAACTTTTAAGAGAGACTCACTTAATTACAGATCTAATAACTAGGTTGATTTCTCTAAATACTCAATATATTAGGGGTGATCAATGGTGCGGGTCGGCCGGGTCCGGGAAGGGTCGAGGGGCGGTACAGGTTCAACGTATGGGGACCCAGACACGCCCGGGGTCAGGGCGAGTCCGCGACGGGCTGGGGCCGGCTCTTGGGTAGTGTAACCCGGATCCGGCCCGAGGCGGCTTGGGGGCTGGTCTAGGGGCGGGTCTGGCGGGTCTTGGGTTGGTCTACAAGTCACCTTCCGGGTCATGCTCCAGAAATTAGCGGGACCCGATTACTTCACACACACGTACTGGGGTGGGTTTGACCTAGGTGAGGCGGAGCAGGTTAGATCCTAGCTCAGTGGCGGGTTGGGTCCGAATTGTTAATGCCGACCCGCACCCTTGACCAGCTCTACAATATAATTCTTTTCCAAAAAGCTTGAAAAATTAAATAATGAGAACATAAAAATTGAAAATCATGTCGACTTAGCTTCTTCAAAACTTGCCTATATATACACCTCTCTAACACAACATTAAATCACACAATAACACAAAATCATCAAAAACCAAAACACATTTGTTCAACCAAAAAACAGAGACATTCAAATGGCAGAGGGAAATTGTGAGTTGAAAGTGTTAGGAGCATGGCCAAGTCCATTTGTAATGAGGCCAAGAATTGCACTTAATTTGAAATCTGTTGAATATGAATTCATTGTAGAAACTATGTTCCCCAAAAGCGAGCTTTTGCTTAAATCGAACCCGGTTCACAAGAAAATCCCGGTTCTGTTTCACAATGACAAGGTTGTCTGTGAATCTAATGTGATTGTTGAGTACATTGATGAAGCTTTCTCATCTGGGTTGTCCATTCTCCCCTCTGATCCTTACGATCGCTCCGTCCATCGTTTCTGGGCTACTTATGTTGATGACAAGGTACATTTTTTTTTTTTGTGTACAAGTTGTACTAGTTGAGCCACGTCATCAACACAGTTTTTTTGTTTTTCAATTCTCCTGGTTGGATCCCAAATGTGTGTTTGATGAATTTCTTGAGTCATAAGTCATAACCTCCCGATATTATAAATAAATATCTTATATTGTAGTTTCAGAAATATTACGTAACATTTTTATAGAAATTAGTTTGAAAAATACTAATTTTATATTTTTGTTTTTTTAGGATAATTTAATCGCTATTCATTTGCACAACTGTTTTGATATTATAGTGATATTTATATTTTTTGGTAGTCAATTTAATGTTCTAAGTTTTAATTAAAACATGCATTTTAACGTATTATCAATATAATAGAAATTAAATGCAAAATACTCACGTATTAGTGACACTATTCGATAATATTAATTATTCATCACATTTTTTCTAATAATATACCCGTGTAATTTTACACGGGCTGAAAACTAGTAATAGTAATAACTAAATTGTTTGGATTACAGTGGTTTCCGATGATGATAACGACGGTCAAAGCTGAAACACCAGAAGCAAAGGCAACAGCCTTAGAGCAACTGAAAGAAGGGAGCATCCTACTCGAGGAGACATTTGTGAAGCTAAGCAACGGGAAGCCGTTTTTCGGGGGTGACAAGATCGGGTATGTCGACATTGCCTTAGGGAGCTTCCTTGGTTGGGTCCGAGTGTCAGAGAGGATTAACAATGTCAAGTTGCTCGATGAGGCAATCACTCCTTCTCTTGTAGCTTGGGCTGACAAGTTTTGTGCAGATGAAGCCGTTAAGGATGTTATGCCTGATACTGATGAGCTTCTTGAGTTTCTTAAGATCATGTTGGCTAAGAATAAGCCACCCTCTTCCACTTAGATTAATCGATCCCAAGTGATGACTGATTAGCCCGTCACAATCAAGACTTGCTGTTACTTCACAAATAATGATCCTCTGTCTTATTTTATGTCGTATCTTTTGTTGATTACTTTTCGATTTGTACAAATTAAGACACTATTAGGTGTCTCGTGAGTTTCACATTTCTTTTCTTCCCAGTTCTTGTAGAAAATTGTATTTTCAATTTATTGAAAACTAGTTTTAAACCCGTGCAAATTGCACGGGGTTGTAGGTTCAACTATTGTTATTTATGAATACTGATTAGTCATATTTCCGATTTTCGATTTGTAATATAATTTTATATGGCCGATATACTAAAAATATTGTAATATTAACCTACAGTTTATATTTAAAGTATATCAACACGCAATCAATCTATATAAATTTGAAATATCATAACAGAATTACAATATACAATGATAAGTAATGTTAATACAAAAATCTCAAAATTTTCTTCATTATATATGCATTTTTCATCGTCACAACTCACTCATTAATCAGAGTTGTCAACATGTCGAATTCTTTGGAGATGGTTTGAAAGCCGATAGTTTCAACTTACCTCATTCAAAATAATGAAATAGGATGGTCTTACTCTAGGGATAATAATGAAATAGGCTGGTCTTACTCTAGGGATCAATATAGTTTTTTACCTTATCAGAGAAAAAAGATATGACTGCCCCCAAAGCCCGTCATTACTCGTATTTTTGTGAATGTTAAGTATCTAATATGATACTTTTCTTTTGCAATTTCAATATCCCATTTTTTTTATCGTGGCATTTTTAATTTAATATTTGGAGCGTTTTTTTTCAAATAATATTTATGTGAAGCTTTACGCATAAACTCTTGAATAGTTACTCTTTACCGTAATTCAAATTTTCATACATGAAGTTTTATGCTAGAATTTTGTGGTATTTTATTGATATTGGTTTTATACAGATAAGATTATTATTCATAAATCATTATTTATTAATCTTTACGTCCCGACCATCGTTATTTTTAATATTTACGTACAAATCATAAACGAAATCGTTTACGTACTGAACATAAACCAAGACGGTTCTCGTTATTTAACTATTTCATCTTTGTTGTGGGTCCTGCTTCTATCGATTTACCAACAATCCATCGTTATTTTTTAATACTTACGTACAAATCACGTACATAACATAAACCTAAGCGGTTTTTCGTTATTTAATTTTTTCATCATTGTTGTTGATGAACAAATTTGTTTTAAATTTTTCTTTATTAATAAAGATAAGATATGTGAATATATTGAATATATTGAATACATTTGACATAAAACGTTTGCTATCATAAAATAAATTAAATTAGTGTTTTTAACTTTTAGTTTAACTGATATGGTATTAGGTATTTTGTCATGGTTTTTGTCCATTGTCCAGTTTATTCTGATATATATGAAGATGACAATGGATGATTAGTCGAGTTTTCTAGATTTTATTTTCATCTTATGTTGAATTATTACAATATAGAAGATATTATTTTTTAAATAAATATTATTATAAATTAGTACGATATAAATATCAAATATTATGCATGAGATATAGGACAATATATCTTCTTGAACATAAATATTGCGCATGACATTTGGACCGATATGTTTGATTGAACATGAATATCTATGAGATAATCAGTTATTTATATACATTTTGTACTTTTTTGTAACAATATTGTAAATTGTAAATTGTATCAGTTCATGTATTTGATTGTAATTTTATTTTAGTTGTTATTGTAATTTATTATTTATTGTTGCAAAATATTATAACAAATTTAACATGATATTATAACAAAAATTCACGGGTTACTTGTTAAAAGTAACTAAAACGGTCTAAATATAACAAAAAATGCACGGGTTACTTAAAAATATTGTTATTAGTTTAATTATATAACAATTTAAATATTAACCCGTACAATTTTTAAATTGTCTTAATACATGTTATAATTATACCTGTTTTCATTTAAACTTGGTATTATAACAAAATTTTGATAAAATTATCAATATAAATATTATACAAAGCGTCTTATTTTAGTTATATACTTATGCAAAATATGTATTGAATTTTTTTGTTGTAATTATTAATTCTGTATTCATTTCTAATCAATAACTTTTGTGTCGAAAACGTAAACTTTTTTACTTTTACATTGAAATTAAATCAATCTGTATTTTGGCGGGTCCCACGTTTTCTAAAAAAAAAAAAAAAAAAGCCTTGTTTAAGGTGAGTTTTTAATTTTTAATTTTTAATTTTTTTGGTTGAACATAAATATTACGCATGACATTTGAAACGGTATATGTGATTGAACATAAATTAAAAATGAGATAATTATATATTTATATACATTTCGTATTTTTTTGTAACAATATTGTAAATTGTAAATTGTATCAGTTCATGTATTTCATTGTATTTTATTTTAGTTATTATTTTAAAGTATTATATATTGTATACTTTTGCAAAAAATTGTACTGGATTTTTTTTTTTAATTAATTCCGTATTCGTTTCTAATCAATAAATTTTTTTTGTCGAAAACGTGAACTTTTTACTTTTACATTGGAATTAAATTAATTTGTATTTTGGTGGGTCCCATGTTTTTGATTAAAAGAAAAAGAAAAAAGAAAAGAAAATGACATGCTTAAGGTGACGTGGGTGAAGGAAAATGCAAGAAATGATTCGGTATTAATATAGATAAGATTTATTCCGTTTTTCGTGGTAAGTTGTGTAAACTTGTATTTGTTAATAATAAAAAGATCATCAATTCATCTTCAACAATTTGGTGCTTTGGTTTTATAGTTAGTTTTTACATAGGTTTCCTCATCTCAGGCTTAGACAAGACATCCATGTAATCACTCGACTTTTAGTAATAAAACCAATCATGGTCATTTTGACGTGATATTGATGATGAGATTTTATTGTTGTCGATTATGCTGTTCATTATGATGTACTCCCTCCTACCCGGGATAAGTGTCCCGTTTGGTAGTGAGTCAATAATTTATGGTTTGTGTATTTTGGATAGGGTAAGGGTATTTAGATTGGAGAGAGAATGTATTCTATTGGGTTAGGGGTGAGTGGGTGGGTAATAAATATAAATAGTGAAGGGTAAAAAGGTAATAAAACAGTCCAAATAGTACGAAACGGAACACTTTGACGAATAAAGAAAAATGACAAACGGGACACTTATCTTGGGTAGGAGCCTAGGAAAGAGTATTAGATTATTGCCGCAGATGAGATTATTTATCCATTATGATATAATGCGATTAAGTGCGCGCTTTAAGATTATCGTCTCTAAATTATGTACTTCAAAACTACTGACAACTATTCTTATGAAAACAATCGTTATTAAAAGTTCCCCTCCTAGAAAATAAATGACGTCTAAATGGCTTACTATTAACAACGGTCTACGATATAACAACAGTTATTACCCGTTGTCGTTGACACACTATTGACACCGATTTTTTGTATACACACCGTTGTTATTAGTTTTTCACCAAACTTTTTTACACTTAGAGGACCATTTTTTAACAACGTAAGACAAGACTTTCCTAAGTCTTAAGATAACACTCCCTCAATTTTACCAATAATCTACCCGAGTTTTGAGGAAGTCTTAAGTCGAGTCTTGAAAATCCAAGACTCCTCTTAAAACTTTGGTGGGTCTTGACCCCACTAGAAATAATCTAATAAGTATGTAAAAAGAAAAAGTAAAATGAAAAAGTAGAGTCTGAGGTGAGCCTAACGGATAATGTATAAAGTTTTGGGTGAGTCTGAGGTGAGTCAGAACAATAAAAAAATAATAAAAATTAGTGGAAATCTGATGTGGCAGAGTCTTAAGACTTTGGAGAGTCTTACGAATAATGTTACCCTCATACAATAACGGTTTTACACCGTTGTCATAGGTAACAACAACGTTAATTTAAAATTTTTAACCGGTTTTATAAGTAACAACAACGAACCCAATCACAACGTCTACTTTGTTTTAATAACAACGGTTTTTAACTGTTGTTGTTTGCTAAATCTGTAGCGTTGGTATTATGGAATTAAATTTCTCACGAAGTTCATTTTACTTAGTTTTCAACTTAATAGTTAGTTAACGATGAAAAACTCACGACTTTCACATGTACGAAACTACGAACTAACATTTTTTACAAGAATGTGGATCCGGCAGAGTTGGGAAAATCAAGAGAGTTCTGGGCTAGCTGTGTTCTTGGATTTCTCATGGACTATAGGTTATTTGATGCGGTTATGGTGAACAATGTCATACGTACTAGGTGGCATACGAAGGGGAGAATCATTTGTTTTAGGATGGGGGAGCTTTATGTTTTCCAGTGTGAGGAGGAGGAGGATAGGGAGGCGCTCCTCGAAAGGACCTAATGTGCCATTGATGGGGCAGTGATGGTTTTTGCAAGGTGGTTTCCTGACTCGATTCCTAGGACGATTAGGTTTCCTCATGCCATGGTTTGGGTCCGTGTTTGCGGACTACCCTTTGAGTACTTGAATAATCATGTGGCTAATGTGGCGGGGAAGCTCCTCAGCCATTACTTTCAACTCGAACCCTTTCATCTGGTTCCACAGCACGACTATTTGAGGATGAAGGTGTGTATTAACTTAAATGAGCCGCTCATGCCAGGTTTTTTCCTTGCCCTAGATCATGGCCAACTTCTTTGGGTTCAGTTTCGATACGAGGACATCTTCAAGTACTGTGTTAAATGCGGTAAGATTGGTCATACAGGGTCCCAGTGCCGTGAGAGTATGATGGCCATCATCTCTAATATTAATGGCATGTTGGATAGATCAGTGAGGAATGGTTTCATCGTTTATCAAGCAGACAGTTCACACACGATGTTCAATCTTGACCTACGTGCAACCCCATCAACCACTAGTTTTATTGATTCCAGGGTGAGGTTGGGTAGGGGTAGAATGGGCATTCATCCAGATCAAGCTGAAGATGGGCCGGAGCGTGTTGTTGATTTTGGGATAGGGATTACTCCAGGGGGGAGGGTTCGGCCTGGGATGCGCTTTACCGTTACTGCTCAGCCCTTTTCAGGGGCAGTTCTCTTCCATGCGAATCAAGGGAATTTAGCTACTCCTAGTGTGGCTATTCGGGAACATGGTCCAGCTGGCAATAATTTGAGGGAACGGGTACAAGGAGAGGGGAACATTCGTACAGGAAATTCGAGTAATCCTCCGGGTTATGGAGGTTGGCTGGATGAAAGGGATGAGGAAGAGTTCCATAGCGCAGAGGAGGAAGTTAGTCCAATGGAGATGGACCTGAACATAGGAGGAAATCAAGGCTCAATACCGGAGGCTATTGATGCTCAGGCGTCTCTGTTTGGTAATAACCACTTTTCCCTTTTCAATTCATTTGCTAATGAAACTGGTGTTATGGATAGGGACGAAAGAATCCAAGAAGGCATTTTGAGTAGGACTGAACACAACCCCTATTGGATCCAATTGGAAAACGAGCAGAGGGGATTCTATCAAACTTTCTTGCAACCCCCAGGGGGACTCCCGGTGGTGTATCACTACCCAGATGGCTCCGTGCAGAGATTTGACCCAGGTACACTAGTGAGGGAGGGAGGTCCTGATGGAGAAGGTTGGAGGGGGGCAAGGCCTGAAGGAGAAGCGTCGGAAGAAGATATGCAAATCGCTGATACCCCCTCTATGGATTCTCGTATGGTGCTGGGGGGGCCCCTGGACCCTATCATCATCTCTACTGATTCGTCTAGGTCCTCTTCCAGCCCTTCGGAGGATTCGCAATCGCATATTCCACTTCACAGATGGTTGGAGCTACTGGAATCTCCTTCTGATTCTGGCCTTTCTTCTGGCCAAGAAATTCAAAACGCGGTTAATATCACCTCGGATGATACCATTGAAGTCAGTGTGGACCTGAAGCTGGCTATGGGGTCTGGTGCAGGTCTTAATGAGGGCCCAAACACGGTGGACAGGGTGGAAGCTGCTGTGGGACAAGCTAATGAAGGTGCTGACAAAGGTAAATGGGTGGATAAAGGCAAGGGCCTCCTTGTTTTTTCATCTAATGCCATTTCTAAGAAAGGGAAGGAACTGGCCGAATGTTCTACAAGGCTAAGTAAATGTGTAGAGGCAAGGTACAAGAATTGGGGGGTGGCAGAAACTAGTAGAAGGGAGAAAACTGGTAACTTTGTGGATGATGGCAAGGAGGATGATCCCAGCTCTATGGGATTTGGAAAACCTAAGTATGACTGCTTCTTTCTACCTGAAATAGGAGCCAAGTCTAGTTTGTTTGATAAGATCGGGGCTGTGAGCTTGTCTGATGGCCTGATGGGGCTCGCTAATGCGTATGAAACTCCAGTTATTGACGCAGATATGGAGGATGCGGTGACAAGGGCAAGGAAGCGCAAATGCAGTACTCAGACTGGTTTTACGTTTGTCCCAGAAGTCCACACTGAATCTGTGGACAAGGCTAAGGAGTTTATTTTGATGATGAAAAAACCGTGTATGGGGGAAGGTATCAGGGAGCAAGGAGGTCGGGGAAGCGGCTTTAGGTTATTTGTTGAAGATGCGTACTTCGAGGTTTCGAGTCCGTCCTCATCCCCATCGGTGAATGACTATGAAATCAACAAGGGTTTTCAGGAGGTTGGGCCATCACAACCTCCTAAGGGGCCATGAACGGCCTTGTGTGGAATTGTAGGGGTTTAAATAACCCGCTTTCCCCTACAATCCAAAAAATTAAAGCGGTTTTATATTCTAAGTCGGTAGATTTTATGTTTTTAAGTGAAACTAGATGTAGTAGTTCGGCTTGTCAGTTTTTGTATCAAACCTTTCGGGGTTTTGGTTTCTCCGAGCACCATTTTGTTGAGGCTGAAGGTTGCTCGGGTGGATTATGGGTGGGTTGGAAAACCGGGGCTAGATTGCATCTTGTAAGCTCGTGTAAGAATTTCATCATTTTCCAAGTTATGAAATGTAGTGGTTTTCCGTGGTACTTGGTTTTGTTTTACGGCGCTCCGGACTTAGGGTCCCGAGCATTGGTGTTGGAGAATCTCGAGGAATGGCTAAAATCGTGGTCTATGCCTTTCTTGATTGTTGGAGACTTCAACCAAGTGGAGTATAATATCGATAAATTGAGTAGTCGGATGGGTTCGATTGTGGGAACGGCTGATTTTTCACAATGGAAGATGAGAAATGATTTGATCGATATACCCTTTAAAGGGCCGAGCTTCACTTGGTGCAACAATAGGAAAGGAAGCAAGCGGGTGTATGAGAGGTTGGACCGTGCTATAGGTTCGAAGGATTGGTTGATGTTATTCCCTTTCACAGGGGTACATCACTTTCCGATCCAGTTCTCGGATCACGCCTCAATTGAGATTAGCCTTGATCTCCTTCGACCAACTAGAGACAAAAAACCGTATCGGTTGGAAGCATGGGCTCTGGACCAGGATGAATGTCGTGAGGAGGTCGGGTCATCTTGGTCGACTAGTTTTCAGGGTTCACCGGCGTTTCAATTGGTAAGAAAACTTGATCTGGTCAAGGGGCGAGTTCGGGAATGGACTCTTTCGAAGTCAAGGAAATGGAAGGAAAAATGGGAGGAGTTTGATGGTAGGCTCGTGGAAGGTATGGAAATGGAGGTTGCAGGTAACGGTGAGGAGTTGTATGAACAGGTTCATGAGGAGGTGAAAGCTTTTGCCTCTGCCTCGGCCACGGCGTGGAAGCAAAGGGCCAAAATTCGATGGATCGCGGAAGGGGATGCATGTTCCAAGTTCTTTTTTAACTGGGTCAAGGGTCGGGCTGGGAGGAATTTTCTTCATGGAGTTCGTAGAGACGATGGATCATGGGTCTTCGGATCCAATGAGGTGGGTAATGAATTCCAGGCGGTTTTCTCTGAATTATTCAAGGTTAATCAGCAAGAGGAGGATGTAAACTTGTTTGATGAGATTCAACAGGTTTCTGGTCACATTACCAAACGCATCCCAAGTGATGAAGTCGACAAACTACGGAGACCCTTTACGGCAAAGGAAGTCAGAAGAGCGGTCTTTCAGATGGGCCCCCTTAAATCTCCGGGTCCAGATGGTATTCCGGCGATATTTTTTCAGAGGTTCTGGGGGTTGATCAAGAAGGATTTTACAAGGGCGGTTCTGTCGGTTCTTAACTCTGGAAGAGTGCTGCGAGAACTCAATAGAACATTTATTACCTTGATCCCGAAAAAGGACAACCCGGAAGGGGTTTCCGATTACCGACCGATAAGCCTGTGCAATGTTACCATGAGAATTATTACGAAGTGTATAGCCAATCGCATGGCTGGATGTATGCGTAACATTGTGAGCGAATTTCAGGGGGCGTTTGTGGCTGGAAGAAATATTAGTGACAACATTCTGTTGGCGCATGAGCTTATTCATAAGGTCAATCACTTCCAGAAGGGGAAGCATGGAAGATGCGCTTTCAAGGCAGACATGAGCAAGGCCTATGACAGAATGAGATGGGAGTTTTTAGAAGTGGTCCTCCGAACCTTTGGTTTCCCTGATAATTTGATCCGTCTCATTATGAACTGTGTTACTTCAGTTTCATATGAAATTCTTATCAATGGTGTCCCACAGAAACAGTTTAGACCTAGGTGCGGTCTCCGGCAAGGTGACCCGTTATCTCCCTTTCTTTTTATCCTGTGCACGGAAGCTCTCTCTGGGCTCTTGGCTTCGGCACGTCAGGAGGGTAGACTCAATGGGATAAAGATATGTCGGGGGCGGAACCAATTTCACACCTCTTGTTTGCAGATGATTCGGTTTTTTTCTTTAATAATGAAGAGGGGGCAGCTGAATGTCTGAAATCCACCATTGATGCTTACTGCAAGGCTTCGGGGCAAAAATTAAACTCGGAAAAGTCGGAGCTGATTTTCAGCCCAAATTCTACGTTGAGCAGTATTCAGAGAACTCTTCGTTTGCTTGGTATACGAAGATCCTCGGGATTTGGTAAATACTTAGGACTCCCAACGGAGTTTCAGCATTCCAAGAAAGGTATATTTCAATCGGTTCTTGATTATATTACACGCCGTATTTCATCCTGGCAAGGTATTTTTCTTTCACCAGCTGGACGTTTGTCCCTTATTTCATCCGTCCTATCGAATCTTTCAAATTACATTCTATCGGTATTCAAAGTACCGGTAAGTGTGGCTAAGAAGATGAATGCTCTTCTGTCACAATTTTGGTGGGCGGGGTGTAAGATGGGACATAAAATCCACTGGTGTAGCAACAAGTTTTTGAGTCTGCCTAAGTGTGAAGGGGGCCTTGGTATTCGGAATGTTCGGTGCCTTAATAAGGCTCTTCTGGCAAAGAACGGGTGGAGAATCATGTCGGGGGAGGGGTCTCTCTTTGCCCGGAACTTTCGCATTCGTTTCTTTGGCTCCAGTCAGGTGAATCCGGGATGTAGTCCGAGGGGTGGGTCTTCTCTGTCTTGGGGAGCCCGAAGTACTTTGGAGGGGCTGAAAGCGATTGGGGATACGGTTGGTTGGAAGCCTGGAATCCGATCCAATCTTAATGTGTGGACGATGCGGTGGGTGAATGGGTTGATACCAGAACCTGATGGAAATCTTCTTGGACCGGATCATACCCACCTTAGGTCCGTCACGGTGAGAGATTTGATTCAGGTGGATGGGTCTTGGGATGAAACCTTGGTTAGGTTTCTGTTTGAGGATTCTTGGGTTAACCGTATCTTGGCCATGCCTTTGTGTCAAGCTGACTTGGAGGATTCTATTTTATGGCCATTTACGAAGGATGGTAAGTACTCGGTCAAGAGTGGATATGGGGTGTTTTATGCCCAGGATCGGGATAAAGGTTTTTCTGGCCGAGATGAGAGGAGGCATAGCCCGGAGAGCCGTCTTTTCTCTAAGAAAATTCTTTGGTCTTTGCCTATTCCAAATCAGTGGAAAATTTTCTTATGGAAAATTCTTACGGGGGCGCTTCCGGTGGGGGAGGAATTCGGAAAGCGTGGGTTGGACTTGAACTTATACTGTCCTTTGTGTCCTACTGGCTCGAACCCCCATCTGGAGACTCTAGCACACATCTTTAGGGATTGTAGTTTTGCTTCGAGGGTGTGGGCTGGCTCGGCTCTAGGCATTAGAGTTGATGGGAGTAGAGATATTTCCATTTCGAATTGGATCATGGGGTGGATCAGCTACCTCAGGAAGCAGGAAGAGGGAAAGGAAGGGATCCGTATCTTTTCGGCGGCCCTCTGGCACATCTGGAAGCGACGCAATTCTGTTATCTTCAGAAGGGATCTCCTTCCGATTGAGACCTTTTTCATGCTTATGAATCGGGACATTGCAGATCAAAAGCGAGCGGAGGAATTGTCTTCTACAAAGAATTTGGCTTCCTCTGGGAGTATCCGGGAGACGGACTTACAGGATTGTTCTGGCATGGTCAGAATTAGAGAGGGGTTCCCTCTTCAGTTGATCAACTCGAGTGCAAACTGTGTGGGTTATCATGTTAAAGTGGATGCCGGGTGGCGTTCCAATTTGGAGGGCTCGATTGGTTTTGTGATTTATGATCCGGGAGGTTCTCGTATTTTGGAGTATGGGAGGAGAATTACGGCCGAGTCTGCGATTCAAGCGGAGGCGCTGGGGCTAAGAGCAGTTTTGGAATGGACCACAACGCATGCTCTGAGACACATCAGAGTCTCGATGGACTGCTTACAGCTTCTGTGGGCAATTGCAGGGTTCGTGAAACAGGATCATCATATTCAAGGCATTATTAGGGACTGTCTTAATTTGTCGAAGTCTTTTCATTGTCTTAGTCTATCTTTTATTCCTAGGAGTCTTAATCAGGCAGCGCATGACCTTGCGATGCAGGCCTTTATGTAAAACAACTTTCTGGTCCGTTGGCAAAAAAAAAAAAAACATTTTTTACAAGCTCACTTATAAACAAAATATTATTTAGCTACCGTGCATTTCATGGACATAGAATTTAGCTAGCAAAATAATTAACACTAACATTCATTTGTAAAGTGTCGAAGAAAATGTGATTAATTTTTGATAACATCTATAGCTATAAAAGGAATAGAATTTAAGTAATTTTGATTGGTTCCTTCAAATAAGCAAAAAAATCCATCCACTAACTTTTATTTTGATTTAATTTCCTTCACTTCTAAATTCAGAATTATCATTCCTTATTACATAATCGATTGCAGTATTACATTTCGTCATTGTCATAATAAAATACGATACGATCAAATTATTGTTCATCGAAAATATAAATAACAGTATACAACATTTCAATAAAATACGATATAGAACGGTCCAAAAAATAAATCTGAAAAATAAAAAATAAAAATATATTATATGGTCGAATTTTTTTGGGTAGTTAGAGAGTCGAACCAATAATAATTTGGGTTAATTACGATGGTTAGAAATTTAAGATTTAAATAACAATTATATTTTCATATCTATATATATTTTTATCAGCTACTATTCGTATTATGTTTAAAACGGACCAGTTATATTTCTCATGGGTATATAGACAAATATTTTACTTTTATCTTATTATCCTACATATATATTTGACCCCTCCTAAACTTAAACGGATGACGTCGTCCTAAATAAATTTGTGTATATTTATAATGTCAAGCTAATGCAGTGTTTTTGTTTACGTCAAAGTTAAGTATCTAAATGCTCTTCAGTTTTTAAATCGATATAACTATAATACTTAAATCATACTTTTATTAAAGATATTGAACTCATTAATTTTTCTCATTTTAATAAAATTCAACCCGTGCATTCTTGCACGGGCGTGAAACTAGTATAAGTATATAACCATTATTATTTGATAAATAAACATTTATGCATGATTACTATTTATTCTAAAGTGATTACATTTTTTGTGTGTGATCACAATCTATGACCCGTCATAAAGAAAATCCACCGAATTAATAAAAAATATGTCTCGCTTGCTTGTGACGAATTAACAATCACAACTTTGTAACGTTTCACAAGCTTTCTCCCAATTACTTTTCGACTTACTCTTTCACTTACATTATCTAAGAGGTTACAAGCTTATTTCATTTTGTGATTAATAAAAATGAATTATATTTAGCAAGGGACCAATTCTAGAGTCGTCTAATTGACCGAGATCTACTAAAGTCAAGTCCGCAAGCAAATTAAATAATTTGAAAATTGGATTAATACCATACGTCACTGCCGATGTAACTATGTAGGATTTCTTTTGATGACGAGGAATTAGTAACTGATATTTTCGGTGTGTACTAATTAAACTAATTAACAGTAAAGAGATGCTCCACTATGTTAAAAGTCAAGTAATTAGGGTATTTTAGGGTGTTAACAAGTCGAGTCGTGTTCGAGTCGATTTTAGCCGAGTTTGAAAAAATTGTGCTCGTTACGAGCTTGCGAGCTTTAACACGAGTTTGAGCCAAATCGAGCCTATATAAAATTTTTTATTTTTTTATTTTTTTTCTTCCGAAATTTTCAATAACAAATTTCGAAAAATTTATGTAAAAATATTTAGCAAAACAGCAAGATATTTGATATATATTATACATATATATAATGACTTGAGATCCGGTGAGAACCACCTTACAATGAGAACTTTGTGAGAACTCCACCTTACGGACTTTTTAAAAAAAAATTAATAACATAATTGGATTCGCCATGACATTTTATAGCTAGAGAACATATTTCTTGGTCTAGAAAATAAATATTAGTGATGGAAATCAAGGTGAGATACGTTTTATTTATTTGCATGCACCTACTATCTATGTTTTCGTATCTATCATTTTTCCGCCACTAGTATTTATTTTCTAGACCAAGAAATATGTTCTCTGGCCATAAAATTCCATGCCGAATCCAATTATGTCATTAATTTTTTTAAAAAAACTCTGTAAGGAAGAGTTCTCACCGGTTTTCATTGTAAGGTGGTTCTCACCGGATCTCAACCCTATATATAATAATGATAAAATATTTTTATACATCTTTTTATAAAATAGGATTAATATTTTATGTAATCTCAAATATTTCAGCCGCTCGCGAGCTTTTTAAATCGAGCCAGCCTTTGCTCAGCTTGACTCGTAGGCTCTCGAGCCGTGCCCGAGCTCGAGTAGAGCTTTGACCGAGTCGATCTTGAATTGTTCGCGAGCTGTCTCGTCTCATTAAGAGTCCTAGGTATCTTCATATATGAACTTGGAAAATTTAATCAAGCTAAGTCATTTCATGATAGAATGCGGATATATTTATGGTCATAATATACTCTACTATCGGGTATTACTTTTAATAATTTCATACCAAATTGTTTTACGTGAATTTTACTATAAATCGGTCCAATATAAAAATTGCTACGTTGATTTATATGTTATTACATGAAAAAAATCCACAATATATTCATACGAGAAATATACTCCGTAGTTACGAAGAGATAACTTTGTACAATGTAGTCTTTACTCAAATTGTTGAACGTGATCTTGTCGTTTCACTCCCCAATACTAAGCGCATATCGGGCTTGCATTAATATAAAGCTAAGTTTTAGACCGTAAAAGATTAGAGTAACGGAAAGGCGTACGTTCTGATTGGATATTCGATTATACAACGAATGATCGATTAACGAACGAGCTTTATTTTTATGGGATATATTAGGACTTGATCGGAATAAATGGACATATAGGTTGTACACATGTACCGATCGAATCCTCACTTGGGGTAGGACCCGACTTTAAAGCTCAATACGGAGTTGAGTTGTGCTTTCATCTTCCTGACGTCTACTTACGTATCTAATACTCCGTATTAGGAAGGGTCAATGGTGCAGATCGGCTGAGTCGAGGGGCGGTGCGAGTCCAAGGTATGGGGACCCGGACACGGCCCGGGTCAGGACGGGTCAGGGATGGGTTGGGACCGGTTCTTGGGAAGTGTAACCCAAACCCGTCCCGGGACGGGTTGGGGCGGGTCTGGGGGCGGGCCTAGGGCGGGTCTGGCGGTCTACGGGTCAGCTTCCGGGTTGGGCTCAAAAATTGGACCCCGACCCGGTTACTTTACACACGGGCCGAGATGGGTTTGGACCCAGGTGAGGCGGGGAGGGTTAGATCCGGGTTTAGTGGCGAGTCGGATTCGGATTGCCAATGCCGACCCGCACTCTTGACCAGTCCTACTCCGTACTAGTTAGCTTGATTTCTTTATCTACTCCATATATAACTATTGTCCAAAAAGCTTGGAAATTAAACAATGAGAATATAAAAAATTATCTTGACTCCTTCCAAACTACCTATCTAACGCAACATTAAAATGACACAATTACACAAAATCTTCAAAAAACAAAACACATTTCTTCAAGAATTCACATTAAAAAAACAGAGACATTCAAATGGCAGACGGAAATTGTAAGGTGAAAGTGTTAGGAGCATGGCCAAGTCCATTTGTAATGAGGCCAAGAATTGCACTCAATTTGAAATCCGTTGAATATGATTTCATTGAAGATTTTATGAACCCGAAAAGCGAGCTTTTGCTTAAATCAAACCCGGTTCACAAGAAAATCCCGGTTCTGTTGCATAATGATAAGCCAGTTTGTGAATCTAATGTGATTGTTGAGTACATTGATGAAGCTTTCTCATCTGGGTTGTCCATTCTCCCGTCTGATCCTTACGATCGCTCCGTCCATCGTTTCTGGGCTGCTTATGTTGATGACAAGGTACTTTCATTTTTGGTGTTCGAGCATAAGTTATACCAATTTTGTTATCGCGGGACCATTTTTTCCATACCCTTCGATATATTGTTATAAATTTGTAAGAGAGACTCTTTATTTGTCACAATTTGTTATTGATCACGGTTGATACGTAGGCCCTGTTCTTTTGGATTTTAAGTCACTTAATTTAAGTTTACCTTTAGATTTTATAAGTTCAGTTCAGTTCAGTTCCTATTAGTTTAGTTCAGTTCAGATGCTATAAGTTCAGTACAGTTCATTTCCTATAAGTTCAGTTCAGTTCCTATAAATTTAGTTCAGTTCAGTTCAGTTCTTATAAGTTCCTATAAGTTCATTTCAGTTCATATAAGTTCAGTTCAGTTCAATTTAGTTCATATAAGTTCAGTTCATATCAATATATATATATATATATATATATATATATATATATATATATATATATATATATATATATATACTTAAAAGAGGAACTTTTCGAGTGATTTTATTGTCAGTTGTTTTAGAGCAATTTCATTGGCTATTACTTTGGTTAGATAAATTAAGTATATAAATAAAAATATAATTAAATAGTAATAAAATATCAGTTGGATACTTATTTTTTTTTAGAGTGATTACATTGGTCATTACTCTGGTTAAATAAATTAAGTATATAAATAAAAAAATAATTACATAGTACTAAAATATCAATTGGATAATTATTGAATTAGTTAATAAAATAGTTGATTTCATTGGCTATTATTTAGAGCAATTTCATTGGCTATTACTTTAGTTAAATAAATTACGTATATAAATAAAAAGATAAGTAAATAATAATAAAATATCAGTTGGATAATTATTGTTTTTAGAGCGATTACATTGGCTATTACTTTGGTTAAATAAATAAATCAAGTATATAAATAAAAAGATAAAAAAATAATTAAATAGTAATAAAATATCAGTTGGATAATTATTGTTTTTAGAGTGATTACATTGGCTATTACTTTGGTTAAATAAATTAATTTAAGTATATACATAAAAAGATAATTAAATAGTAATAAAATATCAGTTGGATAATTATTGAATTAGTTAATAAAATAATTGATAACTAAGAATTTTGGCTGCCGTGAAGTTATAATATAATTTGTTGTTTCCCTTCTTTTATTTAGTTAAAAGCATAAATGGATGTATAGATGAATATATTAAGAACATAAGTTTACGAGGTATAATTAAAAAATACAAGCTACGGAATACGAACACATAAGAATATGAGCGAATGTAAAAAGAATAAGGGTTTAAGGGAATCACGAACTAAAAAATACGAGCACAGAAGAATACGAGCTAATATAAAAAGAATACGAGCTATTAAGCTAAGAATAAGAGCTAATGTAAAAACAATACGAGCTATTAAGATAAGACAAACTTTAAAATACGAGCACAAATGAATACAAGCTAATGAAAAAAACAATACGAGCTATTAAGATAAGACGAGCTTCAAAATATGAGCACAAATGAATACGAATACAAGATTAAAAGAATCACGAACTTAAATATACGAGCACATAAGAATCCGGCCTATTAAGATAACAATATGAGTTAATGTAAACGGAATACGAAAATATGAGCTAATTGAAACACTTCTCGAACTAAAAAAATAGAACCAGATTTGAAAGACGTCAAATTTCATGATATAATAAGCACTTAAGATTATGAGGTATAATTAAAAGAATACAAGCTACAAATTACAAATATATAAGAAATACGAGCTAATGTAAAAAAATAAGAAATTAAGAGAATAGGGAATTAAAAATACGAGCACACAAGAACGCGAGCTATTAAAGTAAGAATGCGAGCTAATAAAACTATTAAGCTAAGAATACGAGCTAATGTAAAAAAATACGAGCTATTAAGATAAGAATACGAGCGTTTAAGAGAATCACGAACTTACAAATATGAGCATGTAAGAGTACGGGCTAATATAAAAAGAATATGAGTTAATGTAAGAAAAATACGGGTTAATAAGAAAAGAATACGAGCCTGATACATTAGTTTGAAATACCTGAATTATTCTCTATATATGCTTATTATACTAAGTATTTTTAGAAAATTAATTGTTACGATAATTAGTTTGAAACCATGTGAAGATATTACCCGGGCAACGCCCGGGCATGAAATCTAGTAAATTCAATTAAGAAAAGTTATGCACGGAATATTATTTTTAACAACCGATACAAACATTTTGCTTTAATTATTCGATACACGTCATCTATAAAAAAAAACTCATTAATAATTTACCCGTCTTTTACTCTTTAATTAATGTCAAACTATCATCCACATTAATGCCAAAAAACAGCAAAACATTATACGACACACTCACCCTCATCAATTGTCACTCTCCCATTAATCAACTTCTTCATTACCATTGTTGGAGAAAATAAATGGTTAGAGGAAATTGTAATAGTGAATTATTTTTTATCGTAATGTAATCGTAGTATAATGTATGAACTATGAACAAATCATTATATATAAAGTTGAAAATATTTTAAATTATCTTGTGTTTTAGACTATTATTTATCAATATCATCTATTGGATATAATAATAATAATAATAATAACAACAACAACAACAACAACAACAACAACAATAGTTAACTTAAATTAAATTAAATTAATTAAGTTCAATTCTTAAAAATTGAGTTCAATTTAAGTCTTATAAGTTCAGTTCAGATCCTATACGTCTAGTTCAGTTCAGTTCAGTTCAGATCCTATAAGTTCAGTTCAGTTCCTATGAGTTCAGTTCAGTTCCTATAAGTTCAGTTCAGTTCAGTTCCTATAAGTTCAGTTCAGTTCAGTTCAGATCCTATAAGTTCAGTTCAGTTCAGTTTCAGTCCAAAAGAACAGGGCCGTATTAGCTTTAGGCTAAGCTACAGACTATTTTAAACTATTTAGTATACGTGTTAAACGAGTCAAACGTGCGGGTTACAAGTCCGGGAGATACAGGTTCAGATAAAATACGGGTCAGGTTTATTTCGGGTCCTGTAAAATATGGGTCAAGTGCATGCGAGTTTTAGATCGGTTTCGGGTAAAACAACGAGTCAATCAACCTCTTTTTCTCGCATTTTTTAGAACTTCTTTTATATCGTAACTAGTTTAGAACTCGTGTAAAGTTGCACGACCATCTATAGATGAAGTTTACAATTTCAGATTACCATTGTAGTAATAAGAGTATATAATATTTTATGTAAATGATCTACTTTAGATTAGAATTAAAATATTACCTTACTTTGTTAACCATAAACGGATTCAATAATTACATGCAAGATTGGCCTATAAAAAGAGAAGAGAAGAGTGGGGTTGGGGCATGTTTACGGTCTTAAATCAGTCAACTGCTCCTCGAATTCAACTTTCAAGTGATGATAGACTCAAAAGTCATGGGACTACGGACGTGTTCATACATTTCTTTGTCTAACAAAATACGTACTTAGTCGCATTACAGTAGAATGAACAAGGGATCCACAATACCTCCATTTTAGCCACAATATATTTTGTAATTTGTACAACTTCCTTCAATAAACATACTAATTAAATTGTTTGATTACAGTGGTGTCCAGCTTTAATGACAACAGTCAGGGCCGAAACACCAGAAGCAAAGGCAACAACTTTAGAGCAACTCAAAGAAGGGAGCGTCTTACTTGAGAAGGCGTTTGCGAAGCTAAGCAATGCGAAGCCCTTTTTCGGGGGTGACAAAATCGGGTATGTTGACATCGCTTTTGGGAGCCTCCTTAGCTGGGTCCGGATGTTGGAGGTGAATAACAATGTGAAGCTACTTGACGAGGCGACCACTCCTTCTCTTGTTGTTTGGGCTGACAAATTTTGTGCAGATGAATCTGTTAAGGATGTTATGCCCGATACTAATGAACTTGTTGAGTTTGTTAAAATCATGTTGGCTAAGAATAAGTCACCCCCTTCCACTTAGATTAATCAATCTATGTGTAGATGATATTATTTCTGACAATCATCTGTCTCATTTTGTGTTGTATCTTGTGTTGATTTTTTTTCGATTTTTACAAATAAGAGACAATGTTAGATTGTTAGGGGTCTCATGCGTTTCACATTTTTTTTTCTTTCTAATACAAGTCTATACTTTCAATTTGTTCGTTGAGCCTATGTTCCTTTTTTTGTCATAAATTGTTGTATTTGTTAAATAAAAATGATCATCGTCACTTTGGTACCTTGGTTTGATTTTTTTTATAAAGTTCGTTGTTATATAAGTTTCCTCCCCTCAACGTTAGCCAAAACGTACATGTTGTTACCATGTATCTAGTTCGACCACGTCTGGACTTGCTACATCGAGTTGGTTTGGAGAAACTGAGAATTGAAATTTCAAATTGAATTAGAACATGATGGAATCGCCATCAAATTTTATTATAAGATGGTATGCAAAGAACGAAGGTACAACTTCCAAAACCAACACTAGTAAAGTAGTAATTTTGTTGGGGTTTGTATGTTTTTCAACCTTGTCATACTTTTATATGCTTACTTGAGGACAAGTAAAAATTTAGCTTGGGGAGGTTTCATAAGTCAATTTTATATAGGTTTTTACTCCATTTAGCTTGTTTTTAATTATTTACACTTTAATTAGTGTATTTGTAAGCCAATCTCGTATTCTAGGTTGTTTGTTGATAGGATCGTCGACCAAGTAGTCATCTAGGTAGCACCAATACGGACACGGACACGGACACGGACACAGACACGGACACGGACACGACATCCTATGAAATTTAAGACACGGAACACGTCATTTAAATATAATAAAAAATATATTTTATGGTTATAAATAACGTATAATTTTATTTTTATCATGTATATTTGAAGCAAAATCCAAACAAATAAATGTACAATTCGACATTTACTATAACTAATTCTCATTTTTGCACTCAAACTCATCTTCTAATCAATTTTTTTAAAATTTTATTACTCATCTAAACTATAATATGTTTAGCCATGTGTCCAACGAGTGTCGGGTGTCCGAGAATCAGACACAAAACGACTAATTAAAGAAACTGTCTGTGCTACCTATAATATGTTTAGCCATGTGTCCGAGTATTCGTTTGATTAAGGGCATTATTAAAGTATGAAGTGATTCTAGACTTCCAGTCCTCAAAGCAAATTAAATGATAGCATACGTCATTGCCAATGTAAGAGTTGCCCCGCTTTGTTTAACGTCGAATAATTGGGTCACCAGTAATATACACGGTATATGCCGCGAAAATCATCAACAATTTTATTCCGTCTTAATTATTTATTTGTTTTTCATTAAAATATTTCATTTAAATGAAAATTATATAATTGAGGTAAAAAGATGTAGCTTATACTCCGTAGTATTTAATAATTTTATTATGTGCCATAACCTCATCGATAATGAAGTTAATTTATAAAATATACATTGTAATTGCAAAATGTAGCATATAATATAATGTCATAGTAATTTTTTTCAAGCCAATAGAAAAATCACTTCTTTGTTACTATAGGAAATTATTGTTATGATGAAGATATAACTTTGTAAGATATGAGTAATATTTACTAATACTATTTAGGCCCTGTTCTTTCTGTCTTATTTTCAGCTCGTTTCAGTTCAGCTCAGCTCTATTCAGTTCAGTTCAGTTCAGCTCAGCTCATTTCAGTTCAGCTCAGCTCTATTCAGTTCAGTTCAGTTCAGTTCAGCTCAGTTCAGTTCAGCTCAACTTCATTCAGTTCAGCTCAGCTTCATGTAATTCATTTCAGTTTAGTTCAGCTCGACTTTATTAAGTACATCCCACATTATTATTATTATTATTTTTTTTATTTATTTATTTATTTATTTTTTTTTTTTTTGAAGTACATTCCACATTATTATTATTATTATTATTATTATTATTATTATTATTATTATACCGGAAACTTTTATTGAAAATAACCGATAAATTACATGAAATTTGTGGGCACCCTAGAAACTAGCTGTGCGCCCACTCCCTTAGCAATAGCAAAACTAAGGCGAGAAAAAATAAAAGCAGCGCTCCGCGATCCAGCATCCTGGGACACAGAAAACTTCTGAATCCGTTTGAGCAAGGAAACAGCATCTTCCCCTAATTCCCCCAAAGAAGAGAGGGAGAAGGGTAAGAAACCATAACCATGCGCCGCGCACAAGTCCCTGTACTTGGCACATTTCCTCCGAGCAGCATCAACCACCACCCCTCCTGGCACAAAATCAGCCATGCCCGACTGAGTCATAGGAGAGGACCCAACCAAATCCACACAGACATCGCGCCCCCTGTCCCAAGTGTAGAGCAGCAAATCAGCAGGCCGCAAAGCCCCACCCGCACCATCGAGTAACCCAATATCGACCTCGCGACCAGCAGAGATCCCCGACCGGTAGCAGATATCCAAAAGAGTATCACGAACAAGGTTATGCCGATGTTTGACACCAACAGCACTAACGCAAGAGATAGCGTGATCCCCGAAGATATCGCCATCAAAAACCCGGGAGCAAGCTGAACAAGGCAAGGACACCGGGAACAGCGGAACACCCAAACGATAGCTGAGCACGCACCGATAAGTCCTACTGTTCATAGTCTGCCCCAACCCAGAAATAGGGACCACCCGCAACCAATCAGACGAGCAACCTCCCAGCTGGGACTTCCAAAGCGCGACCTGACGAGGGGTCAAAGAGAAAACCGACTCTGCCGAAGCAACAACCCTCGTGAAATAAACATCTGTCAATTTTTTCATAAGTTTGGTGGCAGCGATCTCACTAGGGTTACGCAGAAAGTCAGAACCCGAAACCGTAGCAAAAGCATCCCTAGCTGACTGAAATGATGGTCCGGGATCATGGACACCCGAAACCTGAAGAAGCCGATCCTGCAAAGCCGCAGACTGCAACCGAGAAGCTAGAAAAGCATAGTGTATGACGTCACCCGCAGCGTACACACCAAGCCCACCAAAGGAAAAGGGGAGAGTGACAAGTCGCCATTGCCAGTCACCGAAACCCGGCCCAGAAGCAGTGACGATACGCTCTAGAAGAGCATATTATTATTATTATTATTATTATTATTATTATTATATTTATTTATTTATTTATTTATTTATTATTCTATTTATTATTATTAATTAATAATTCTTATTATGATTATTATTGTTATCATCTTGACGTGCTTCATCTTTGAGGTTATTATGGACACCAATATCGCACCCTTTTTTTCAATTTCTTTTCGAACTTTGTCCATGAATTTCTTCCGTTCTTTATCATCCATGTTTGAATCTATTCTTCCTTGAATACTTTGATGTTGTATAACTGGAATACCAGGTTTATGCATCCGAATGAAATTATGAAGTATAAAAGCGGATACGATAATTGACATTTGATATTTCGTTGTCATTTGTGGCATGTTTTTTAACACCTTCCACCTTCTCTTCAGCTGGCCAAACGTCATTTTAACCGTCAGGGCCGGCTTTTAGCCTGTGCGGCCCGTGCGGTCGCACAGGGCCCCCAATTGTGGAGGGCCCAATAAAGTGTTAAATTGTACATATAACTAGAAGGGTGTTCATATAGTATCATATTGAAACTAGTCTGGTGGTTGAAACCTTGCATTTGTTCCAAACAACGCGGGTTCGATTCCCAAACAACCTCTTTCTTATATTTTTTTATTCTTTTATTTTGCCTTCATGATAAAATCATCTTGAGTTTTTTATTCTTTTATTTTGCCTTCATGATAAAATCATCTTGAGTTTTACACGTTTGACAGTTTATCGGATCCTTTAATTTTTCTCATACATCACGTAAAAATAGTTTTTATTTATATTATTGAATGTAATTTCACCATTTAAACTACTCAAAAATATTCATTTGACAAGTGAATATATATATATTCATTTTTTTGTAGTTTAAAACTTAAATTTTAACTTTATATAATTTATTATTGTTTATAATAAATAATATTGTTTTAATAATAATCACATTCAAACGAAAAAACTATAAAAAAGGGCCTCATTTGAAATTTCGCACAGGGCCACCAAAATCTCGGAGACGGCCCTGTTAACCGTCATCCTCAAAGATGAAAGTCGATAATTAAAATGTTCAAATATTCCGCTAGGAGGTGCATGCTTATATTCAGGCACATGGTTTCTTACGTTTGGATGGCTAATAGGAGACAAATACCCAAGTGTATTCGGGTATCCCGAATCCACCAAATAATAATTACCTATAAATGTTTATATATAAAACTAATTAATGTTTAGATAATAAAAAAAATGAAATACATGTCACAATTACCACATTTAGACGTAAAATGTTTAGATAATGAAAAAAAAAATTATGTTAATTAGACGTAAAATATTTAAATGTTGCTTTTGTTAATTTTAAAACACAAGAAAAGAAAAAAGCAAAGTCCACTAGAGTTTACTACAAAAAAATACTTAAAAATTAATATATTTTTAATATAATTGTTTTTTAATAAATCGCAAATTTGAATTAATCAAATTTTTTTTATATTATTATTATTATTATTATTATTATTATTATTTAGTATACTTTAATTAAACTTAAGTTATCTCTATTAATTTCAGCTTCATTCAGCTCGGTTTAGTTCAGCTCAGCTCGATTCAGTTCAGCTCAGCTCAGTTCAGTTCAGTTCAGTTCAGCTCAGCTCGATTCAGTTCATCTCAGCTCAGCTCAGATCAGTTCAGTTCAGTTCAGCTCAGCCCCATTCAGTTCAGCTCAGTTCAGTTCAGCTCTAAAAAGCCAGAAAGAACATGGCCTTAGACCATGTTTCCCGTCCAATACTTAGCTTTATATAGGGCTTGCATCTTAAATACGCGGTAGAACTTCGTTTTAGGCAGTTAAACTTGGTCACGTGCTAAAGTATTCCATTTGATGTTCGATAATACAAGGAAAGAATAGATTATAGAACGAGGTTCTGCGGGATATTAAATTAGGACTAGACCCAAATAAGAGGAATCGCCTAATCCTCACTCAGCCAGAACCCGACTTTCAAAAAGTTGGATATATATTGTCGTGTTAACTTTTAAGAGAGACTAATAACTAGCTTGATTCTTTACTTCAAATATAAAATAATGAGAACATAAAAATTGAAAATCATCTTGACTTCTTCGAAACTTGCCTATATATACACCTCTGTAACACAACATTAAAATCACACAATTACACAAAATCATCAAAAATCAAAACACATTTATTCAAGCAAAAAAACAGAGACAATCAAATGGCAGAGGGAAATTGTGAGGTGAAAGTGTTGGGAATATTGGCAAGTCCATTTGTAATGAGGCCAAGAATTGCACTCAACTTCAAATCTATCGAATATGAATTCATTGTAGAAACTATGTTCCCAAAAAGTGACCTTTTGCTTAAATCGAACCCGGTTCACAAGAAAATACCGGTTCTGTTTCACAATGACAAAATTGTTTGTGAATCTAATGTGATTGTTGAGTACATTGATGAAGCTTTCTCAACTGGGTCGTCCATTCTCCCCTCTGATCCCTACGATCGCTCTGTCCATCGTTTCTGGGCTACTTATGTTGATGACAAGATACTTTTCTTTTTTGTTCGTGCATAAGTTGTACCGTACTATTTTATTATCGAGAGACCATTTTTCTAACGTTTCAACTTTCAAGTGACTTTAAACTCGAAAGTCATCATGAAACTATGGGAGTATTCATATCTCATATAATAAGACGGTCTCACGTCATGAGACCATCTGTTTTTATAATAATTTCTCATTTAATACAAATAAATGAATCAATCCGTTGTACGCGTGAGACGGTCTCACACAAGAGTTACTCATGTTGTACTATTTATAATAATGACGAGAGATTTTTGTTACCACCTAACATTTACACTATCTGTATAAATAGTATTTAAAGTTATTTTTTTTCTAACACCCAACATTTTTTGTTTTTGTCTATTACTCCCTAACACCAAAATCAATTCTCCGTAAAAAAAATCAAGATTACGTCTTGATGAACGGTAAAATTGATTTGACCTTATTTATTCATTCTTTCTTTTCCACTAATGTATTATAAAAGTAATTCTTAAGTGACTTATTTTCATCAGTAAGTCTCCCTTGTGACGGATATGACTTGCAACGGGCCAATTACTAACCAAATTGGTAAATAAGACAAAACAGAATGCTACTCTCAATGCACTTAGCTTTTGTTTTATCTCCCTATATAGATATTATTTGACCCGTCGCAAACTTACGACAGGTAATCCCGTCACAAATAAGAATTTGTGTATTTTCATTAACAGACCATTTATAACACTTTTTGCCAATAAGTCATATCTTCGTCAATGCACTTGAAGAAACAACTTCCACACAAACTCGTCTCTGCATTGTAAAACTTGCAGGCCATGAATCTACTGCCGATTTTGATGTGTACATTATGTTTTCTGAGCTACTGAACAATTAGAGCTCACCCGTTTTGTTGAGTTGTAGGTTGAGCTTGAGTTTTAGGATAAGCTTGAATAAGACATATTATGTTGAAAGGACGGTGAGGAAAGAGGAGAAAACTGGACAGAGTAAGCCTAATTTGGGCTTTTAATTTGAGAAAGGAGGAAATAAATAACTCAGGATGAGGTTACATGAGGATTTAATTGGAGTAAAATTAGGTTTCGTTGAAGAGAAATTAGCAAAAGGGAAAATTGGGTTTAGTAAAGGATGATGAAGAGAGTAATGAAATGCATCAGGGGAAAATAAAGAAGTGTCTAATCAGTTTTACCGTTAGCCAAACGGAATTTTGACTTTTTTTTACGGAAAACTGATTTTGGTGTTATTAGACAAAAAAACAGAAAATGTTAGGTGTTGTTGGGCAAAAAAATTAATTTTAAGTACTATTTCTACAGATAATGTAAATGTTAGGTACTATCTGACAAAAAAACTCTAATAATAATAACTAAATTGCTTGGAGTACAGTGGTTTCAGAAGTTGATAACAACGGTCAAAGCTGAAACACCAGAAGCAAAGGCAACAGCCTTAGAGCAACTGAAAGAAGGGAGCATCCTACTCGAGGAGACGTTTTTGAAGCTAAGCAATGGGAAGCCGTTTTTCGGGGGTGACAGGATCGGGTATGTCGACATTGCCTTTGGAAGCTTCCTTGGTTGGGTCCGAGTGTCGGAGAGGATTAACAGTGTCAAGTTGCTCGATGAGGCTACCACTCCTTCTCTTGTAGCTTGGGCTGATAAGTTTTGTGCTGATGAAGCCGTTAAGGATGTTATGCCTGATATCGATGAGCTTTTTGAGTTTCTTAAGATCATGTTGGCTAAGACTAAACCACGCTCTTCCACTTAGATTATGCTTGGTCCTTATTATTTATATTGATCATCTGTCTTATTTCATGTCGTATCTTTTATTGATTACTTTTTGATTTCTACCAATAAAGAGAGTGTTAATTGTCTTGCGAGTTTCACATTTCTTATCTTTCAAGTATAAGATTATACTTTCAATTTGTTGGGACTTTCTTCCTTCAGTCCTTCCTTGGTCATAAATTGTTGTATTTTGTCAAATAAAAAAAGAGCATCATGACTATGTCGCGTCGTAGTGCCATCAGAATCAGCTTGGTAAAAACTCGGCTTAAAATCGGTCAAAATTAATTTCGAACCGATTTCGAGCCCGGGTGGTCCAAATCCGAGCCAATTCCGAGCTTAGTAAAGCTCGGAATCGGAAGTTCGTTTAAGCTCATTCTATCTATTATTTTTAGTTATTTTGTCATTTTGTAATTGTTTTTGTTCCTAATAAAGTGGCATTTAACATTATAATCATATGTTTCTTATATTTGCATTTTATTAAAATATATTTATTTTTAATTTGATTTAAAAGTTCAATAAAAAAGAAAATAAAGATTTAACCGAATTCGAATAAAGCTCAAACCTAATCTGAGCTGATTCCAAGCTTTAATTTTTTAAGCTCGGATAATTCCAAGCCGATTCCGAGTTCAAGCTCAAGTTTCGAGCCGATTCCAAACCCAATTGAGCTCGAGCTCAAATTGACTCAATTATACCCCTGACTGTGCTACTTTGGTTTGATTTTATTTCCTCTTCTCAATCTTAGCCAAAACGTATATAGTACTAGGTAGTTAGACCGTATTAATTTGACTAGGCATGGACATGCCACATTGTCGTGGTTTGGAGAAACTAGCTCAAGCATTGGAATTTCAAATCAGATTAGAATATTAAGGGAGTTCAAACATACTTAGTATATAGTTCCTCGATTCCAATCAATTCTATACATTTTACTTTATGGACACTATTTATAAGTTGAGTAATTTTCGACACAATTTCTAATATATAAATAAAAAATAGTTATGTGAGATCTTGTTTAAATTGTCTTAACGAGTACATTGTGAATATCAAAGTATTACAATTTTTATCGATATTAACTAAATGAAAACGAGTATTGGCAAACGTAAATAAAGCAAATGTATAGAATGGATTGAAATGGGGAAGTACGAAATTACGAACCCACTTAGGCAACAAATCACAAACCATTTTTGACGCAGAATGCTTGAGGCTCTCCCTTCCATTCTTCAATTCCCTTTAAACACTTGCAAGCTCGCCATATTTCTCACTTTCATCTCCTCCCAATTGCAAACATGTGTGTTTTATAAAATTTTACGAAAAAAAGAAATAAGAAAAATATGTTGAATAGACAAAAAAAGGACGGTTATTGAGAATAGGAAGGACCGAGAGAGTATTATTTTACTAGTTGCTCATTCACGGACAATATTTACTCTTTCGTATACTTTTTTCATTATGTTTTAAACATTACCCTTCCACTCAACCAAATAATCAAATTTTTCTCTCTTTTTATTCTCCAAAAACTTAAATAATTTTCATCAAATTCATCAATTATGAATGTTGATTTTTATATCGAACAAATAACTACCAATTTTGTCAATAAATAACTGCAATTTTGGTAAATTTAACTGAATTCATCAATTTTATCTTAATTAGGAGTTTAATAATTTCATTGAATCAATTAAAAGTTTTAGAATGAAAGAGTTGCCACCGCTTTCCACTTGATATCCGTCTATTACTATTGGATTTTATTGAGCTTGATAGAATATCTCTTTTTCGTTAAAGGACAAGTTCCTTATTTCAAAAAGCTTTTCCAAATGAATGCGTGATGCAGTATGTGTGGGCAAAGGGATGGCGGAGGAATGGTGGTTGGCGAGTGGCAACAAAGGTAGTGATACAAGGTAAAATTGAACAAGAAATTGAAAAAAAGAGTAAAAAGGGTAAAATGGTAATTTATGTAAATGATTGAGTATACCATGTATACGAATGAGCAATACCCTTATTTTTGAGGGTATTTCTGTTAACTGCATTCATCTTACCTAAGGGCCTGTTTGGGAACTTTCATTTGAAAATCAATTCCAGAATCAGCCCAAATCTTATGTTTGGTAGCCCAAAGAAATTGGAATTGGAATCAGCCCAAATCCAGGACAATTCCACCAAAGAGTACAAATCCCCCTCTACCCTAGTCATTTAATTTCCCCTAAGCTCTACTGGTTTTTAGCATGAACATCAAGTTTCTCCTCTCATCCCGACACCACCATTCTTTGAAACCCTAGTTTCTGTCGATTTCTTGTTGATTTCTCGGTAATCTCTCGATCTCTTCTTAATTTCTTCCCGATTGTTATCATTATCTCAATTTCTTTGCAACCCTAATTTCTCCCGACATCTTGCCAATTTGATTTGTGTCGGTGTGATATACAGGTAATTCAGTTCGATTAATTTGATGATCTTGATTTTGATTTGTGTAAGTTATAATTGAATTCCATGGGTTAACCAAACAACTTTTGTGAATTGGAATTGGAATTGAATATCCATTTGAAATTTTGGAAATAGATTTATGTAAACAAAATGAATTCTTGTTTACCAAACACTGCCTAAATGAAAAGGTATTATTTTTACTAGTTGCTCATTACGTTATGAAGTTCGCAGTCATCGAAGCACAAAACATTCAGCCCAAAAGTCATCCATTTCACTCGAGCAAAAATTGAAAATGCCGAAGATTCCCAAAAGGGATAAATGTATACAACTGTGTTCGGAAATAATCGCTATCTAATCAAGAGTTCCATTTAATCGCCTCTTGACACGGTGAATTTATTTTGACAAACAAATTTTGAATGTTCATGAAACAAAATTCGATCAAACTCCTCCTTTGATCTCTACTACACAAAACATATATCGATAAGCATTTGATTAAGCAGTGGATTCCTTGAGATATGCAATGAGGTCTGCCCGATCCTGAGGCTTCTTCAAACCGGGGAACACCATCTTGGTACCGGGAATGTACTGCATTAGTGCATTGTTTACACGAGTTAGTTAAGGCCAATCCAGAAAAGGGTCCTAGGCGGGAAGGGATATGTATTACATGTGAACTTCCCAAGTAGACCTCACAAACCAATCATTCGGGTTTGGGTGGTTTTCGTATCACCCGTGATAGTTCTGTCAGGCTATGTTACTCAAACTCGTTTACAAGTATCCAACACGGGTACGTGTCCAAGTTCCGGACTCGGCTATTTTATTGAAAAATATGCATATTTTGGTCTAAAATAAAGTGTCCAAGTGTCATACCCATGTCCGAGTGTCCAGTGTCGGACACGGGTATGTGAGGAAATTAGATGAGTCCGACTAACATAGCTGTCAGGTCTATTCCACGTAGTTATTGCATCACCCGTGATTGTTCTGTCAGGTCTACTTCCGCATGCAGAACTACATCGCTAAGTCAAGAAAGAAGGGAGAAAGAAAGGGTTGGTGGAAGATTAGCTTGAGTTATGCGAGAAACTAGTTTAGAAAACCTACCTTCTTTGGGTTGAGCAAGTAGTCATACAGTGTGTCTTCTCCCCAGTGGACAGCCTTGTTCTTGTTGGCAGCAGAGTAAGAGTAACCAGCAGCAGTTCCCGACTGCCTCCCGAAAAGGCCATTTAGGTTCGGACCTAAAATGGTGCACAACGACACATCAGCACAGCAGAAAATAGTAACAAAAGAAATCGCAGTCGCGAGCTAAATGATAAAAAAGATAAATGATACAATGCACAAAGCAAGCTAAAAGCAAGCTAAAAGCCAGAAAATAGCATTGACAAATCAAGTAACTTGCCATTTGGGACACATAATGTCGCTAAAATAGCTCAAGTGAAAAGAAAAATAGGTGTAAGCAACTATGCATTAAAGCATATTGATAACTCCCCAAGTCTAGATATAAAAAAATACTGCCAAGGTTGCGTAACCGAAGAAACAGACAGAATGCAGATACCAATTCTAAGAAAAACTCCACCTTGTATCAGCTATCCCACCTAAATCCAACGACAACAATACCCTCACAAATCAAGGGCTCTCCAACTCTCCCCTAATGTGGTAAAAGGGGTTTGGATGTATACAACTTTATCCCTATGTTAGATAACACCAACAAGTTGTTCCCAAATGACTCAAAACTGCTCCAGCTACATATATAGATTATAAATGAGGTACGAGCACTTCCTCTGTAAGTCAAGAATAGGTGGTGTAGCTACCGAGATCAATGCGGTCAACTATGTCTCTCCTAGAAGTTGGTTAGCCACTTCGCATTTTGTTTTAGGATTCTTCCTATTTGTAGGCCATTTGTGGCATGCCGGAAGGGCTCGTGCAGCTGCAGCAGGATTTGAAAAAGGAATTGATCGTGATTTTGAACCTGTTCTTTCAATGACCCCTCTTAATTGATTAATTGAGACAAAAAATTCAATGTTTTAATGTTTTCTTTAATGTTTCCAAAGTAGAAATACGTTTTATTAATAATAAAGATCGATCTAGCTCGGATGGAATTTATATTCTGTTTACTAAATCGCAATCATTATATGATGATGTTTTCAATTAAAATTCATTATTATTATATGATGCCTTTTTTAACTTATTATATAATATATGTTAGTATATGATGATGTTTTCAATTAAAATTCATTATCATTATAGGAACTATTTCAAGTCCGTATTAGTTAGGAGATTGGAAATGAACGCGGAGAGTAACACACTAAAGCAAGATATCGGTCAGAAAAATAGAAAGACCTAGCATAGTGATGATTAGCTAGCGTCCTCGGAAAAGGAACAAAGAGAGTAACACAAGAACGCAATAAGCAAGTAAAAGTTACAACAAGCTTTCCAATATACATATCAGTAACCTCAGCTACTTAAGTCCAACACTCATTGCAGTTCTATTGCCTGAAGGAAACTCAGAGAGATCATCATCTTAAGAAAACAGTAAGTCTACCACATATTCTCTCCCTTGAAACAAAATTGAACTCTCTACTAGATCAGTTTAACTTCCACTCAAAACAACAAACAGCTCGGTCCTCACTTTAGATAACTTTTAGATTCAAAATCACAAAGATTATTAACAGCTAGGTCCTCAAAATAACTCTATTCAAAATAACAAACAGTTAGATCTCCTCGAACCATACAACTTTAATTGAAACAACAAACAAGAACTTAACCGTAAGATTATTCAAAATCATGAAGACCTTGATAATTTGCTACTCCATTGACAAGATAGCCATTAATGGCAACTACAAGGAATATTAACGCCTTGTTTCGATACCAAAAGAGGAGGGAAGGGAATGAAAAGGGAGAAAAGTAACAAGGAGGGAATAGAGGGAGATAGTTTTCTCCCTTCATTCTTATAGGAGGGACATAAAGAGATCCATTTTCCCTCTCCTCCAAATCGCTTCACCTCCATTTTCCCCACCAAACTAAGGAAATTAGTTCTCTCTATTACTCCACCCCTCCCTTTCCTCTCAAATTCCTATCCAAACACACAGTAGGAGAGAAAAAAGTTCTCAGCAAACCAAGAATTAAATACACACATCGCAAATTCTCATTGAAGACGCACTATCCGTCACAAGCTGTAGACGGATAGTGCCCTCTCACATAATGCAAGTGACACGACCCATGAAATGACCCATTTACTCCAATTTGTCTTCCCACTCGCCTTATTGTGAGAGGATTAATATCCGTCTTGAGATTGTGAGATACTACACCGCGAAGGAAAATAACGATTTCAACTAATTTACCAGATCACGACCTCTAATTGCTATGAGCCTGACATATAAGATAGTTCATGCAGACATTTAAATCAGTGATAGGACCATTAGGACGAACAACTGTATCCAAAACAATCATCACTCATTTCAAATATTAAATCATACATCGAAACGAAATTTCAACCCCGACAAATTGAGATTACTGCAATTCATTCGTCACAAATCACAATAATCTGGATATTATAAAAAGTCATGAATTACGCATTTGTACATAACTAATCCGTGCAGGTTTGGCCCAAACTAAACCGAACAATATCATACTAACGCGAGATGCCTGCAATGGCGGCAGTGACAACAGAAATGAAGATGATGAACTAAAATAAACAAGAATACAATAGATCTCATCATAAACAAAACTCCATAGGTATAGATCTGAGTATTCCGCAATCGAATAAACAAATCCTCACTCCATCGCAGTCAATCGTTAATTCAATTGTTTACAGTAAATAAATAATCGAGACAGAGTGAAAAGAAAGAGAACCTTGTTTATGGCCAGAGCCTTGTTCAACGGTATGACATTGAGCGCACTTAGTCTTGAAGATTTTTTCACCAGTTTTTGAGTTACCAGCGGGGGCTTCGCCGAATGACGCCATTGGAATTGTTTTGGGATTGTCACCTGTGATTCTCTCTCTCTCTCTTTTTTCTTTCTTTTTGGTTTGGTTAGAGGGTGTGAAAAAGTGATGAAGACGAAGCTTTTGAAGTTAGGAAAAGTTGGGGAGGGGGAGGTGTGTTGGTTTCTTGGAAGAGAGGAAAGCGTGTGTGTACCTCACAATTTCTACCAAATCTAGCTTACGCCACCCATTTTAGACCATTGATTCGGTGTTAAAGCTTAATTAATTTAAATTTGATACGTGTCTACGTGAATTAATGTCGACTAATACGTTAACACGTGGGTAGGGCAGGGCGGACTACGTAGCACATACACTTCTCCTAATTAGCCATCCCGTATCCGACACTCGGACACCCGACACTCTTTGGACACATGTCTAAGCATACTATAGTTTTTAAAAGGGTAATAAAATTTTAAAAAAAATCGATTAAAAGATGAATTTGGGTGAAAAAAATGAGAATTAGTTATAATAAAGGTCGAATTATACATTAGTTGTTTAGATTTAGTTTCAAATGCATAATAAAAATACAATTATACGTTATTTATAACCATAAAATTATATTCTATTATATTTAAATGTCGTGTCCCGTGTCCGTGTCGTGTCGTGTCCGTGTCCGTGTCCGTTTTGGTGCTACCTAGGGGGCAGGGCGGGTGCTAAGTATTTTAAGACCATCCCAAGTAAGGTGGATAAGGAGGCCGATAGGGAGTCGAGTCAAGTTAATTGTAATCAAGAAATAGATTAGGATTGATTCAAGTGGAATTGAGTCTAAATTGATCTAATTTGAAGTAAATTGACCCAACAATCCACCTAATATGTGACATTTTCTAATTGGTCACAAGCATTCAAGGAAAAAAAAACTAAAATGAAAGTGAAAAATGTTTGGGTTATTGACCTAAATCGTGACTTTCTACTTGGGAGGGTTCAAGTGAGCAAGGTCAATAAAGGGAGATTAAGACCTAATGTACAATTGACTCGATTAAATTAACTCGTTGCTTGGGCATGGTCTAAGGCTCTACGTAAAATTGTAAAATAAGACTCTTTTAAAAATCTTTGTTTAAGTAATTTATGTATACAATTCAATAAACAAAACAATGAACGTAGAAAAACTTTTAAACTCGATAAGGTTGATTTTTGAAATATCTCCTAAAATTTAGAAGAAAAAATGAATTTGGATTCGGAAAATGGATAAGATTATCAACATAGTAAACACCAAAAAAAAGTATAGAAAAGAAGTCAGGAAGAATAAAACATGGAGAATAGAACACAAGACCTCCTAATGTTAGGAAAAAAAATGCAAAATCACTCGACTACTTACATTATTTTGATTTCTTATAAAAATATTATGAACTAGGGGTATACTGTTCAAAATATTTCAAACTCTATTTTAACTACCAATATAACCAATTTTCGCTTTTATTATAATATATGACCTGCTACCTGCTAAATAAGTGAAGAAATGTTTAACCCTTCTTTAACCCGTCGTTCTTTTTTTACTTCTCTGTTAATCTATTCACCAAATTACACCATTAAAACATGGTACAATAAGTTAACAAAACAACAAATTCTATTCAAAGCAAATGAGGGCATTACTTGGTTATATTGGTAGTTAAAATAAAGTTCGAAATATTTTGAGCAGTTCACTCATCGTTCGGAGTATTTCTATCCATTAATCTTAAACTGGGTTGCACGGACACGGCAAAAATTTGCCCTTGTGTCGGACACGGACACGCCGCCGACACGGCTCCAAAAGTGTCGGACACTCCAAAAACCGTGTCTTCGGTTTTTTTTTTTGAGAGCGACGTGTCGGACACGGTTTTATGTGGGTGGACACGGCCCGTTTTGCACGGACACGCCAATTAACAACATAACCCCAAAATTCCCAATTCTAATTTCAGAATCCCAAAATACAACTATCCTAAACCTAAATCTAAGAAACCTAATCTAAACACAAGCCACCAAACGTCTCCCCTCGCCGGCCGCCGCCACCTACCCTCGCCGGCATCGCGTCCTTGCCTCGCCGCAGAGCCCGCAGTTCCTTGCCTCGCTGAACACTGAACAATACTCCTTCGAAAGTATTGTTGTATACTTGTATTTGCAGGTTGTGAATTGTGATCTATTACTTAGTATTATTCATTCCTTTGTTTTTAAAACCATTTATTCTTTTACTTTGAAAGTATTGTTGTATACTTGTATTTGCAGGTTCTTTTATTTCAAAAGTATTGTTGTATTTGTATACTTGTATAGTTGAATACTGGTATTGTTGTATAATTTGTTTTTAATAGAATAACTAGTTTTAAACCCGTGCAAAATATGCACGGGTCGAAATTGCAAGCATTACCTTGGATACTGAAGCATATAAATTACCGTGATTAAATGTGCATATGCGGTGACAATGTAAATAGTCTATAATTTAATATTCGACGTACATACTTTACAAATATGTTACAAATGTAAACGTAATATGATCATTTTGATATATATCGGACTGTTGTATATCGTATTTTATATTTTTTGGTATCTTAATTTGTATTTGATTTGATTGGAAAATATAATGTAATTTAATTCGTGGACTGTAATTATTTTTGCTATTTGTAGTTTTTTGTTTTTCGGATTTAATTTTTGGACCGATATTATTTTTGTTGTTCGTAATTTTTTGTTTTTCGGATCTAATTTTTGGACCGATATTGTATTTTATTTGACCGTTGTATATTGTTATTTAAATATTCGATTAACAATAGTTTGATCGTATCGAATTTTATTATGACAATGACGAAATGTAATACTGCTGCAATCGATTACGTAATTACGAATGAGCAAAGATTAGAATACGTAATTAGGGATGAGTAAAGGTCGGAATTAATTGTGAATGTAGGAGAGAGGGAAATTAAATCAATGCAAATTAGTGGGCCCAATAATTCCTTATTTTAAGGAACCAATAAGAGGAGTTTAAAATCTACTCCTTTTATAAAGATAGATGCTTGGTATTGCTTGTTGTATACTTTGTTTTTAATAGAATAGCTTGTCTTAGTTTTCAGACTGTTCACTATTATTATTGTTGTTTGAATTTATATTTTGAAGACTAATATTTGATTTTGAACTTTTTATTTTGTAAGACATATTTGATTTTGACGTATAAGACGTTAGTATTGGCTATCATTTTATGACTTTGTTACTTTTAAATGACCAAAGTGTAGATGTTGGTTGGAATGAGCTTTAAATTCCCTTTATTTTAATATGTATATTGATTTTTTTTGCCGTGTCCCGTGTCCTAAAAATTTCGGGCTGCCGTATCCCGTGTCCGTGTCGTGTCCGTGTCCGTGTCCGTACAACCTAAATCCTAAATTTTATGTGACAAATAGCAACTTCTAATTTCACATTAATTGACCACTTCTAAACTTGAGCCTTGTCTTTTGTCAACTTACATTCCTGGCCAGCCCTACACGCGGGCTATTTGTTGTCAGTACGTGGGTCTCATAATAAATTTATAATTATTTAATAATCTCACATGTAGAATTCCTTTTAAGTGTTTGGTAATTAGAATATTAATTAACAATTGTTAGCTTTCTTTATATAATGAAGTAAATTTACATATTTCAGAATATGCTAATCCATATGTTGAGGTAAGTAATACATTGTATTAAACTAAAAAATAGTGTTTACTAAACACTAAAATTTGCGTGAAATATGTTAAAAAACTACTAAGTGCATGTTTGACCTTGTTTATGGAAACAAATTTTACTTTTGTAATGGAGTTTTTATAAAACTAATTTTTGATAAAATTGTTCATGTTTGGCCAAAATTTTTAAAAAACTATTTTTATTAGTTTTATCGTGTTTGACCTAACTAGTTTCTATCAATTTTTTTTGGATTTTGGCGCTCAAATAACCTAAGAACAACGTGAAAAAAGAAACATAAGTAACAATTTGCTACTTCTGTTTCTAGGTGTTTCTAGGAGTCAGTTTTAGAATTTTTGTTTAATAAAATTAGTTTTTAGTTTTTTAAAAAGTAGTGTTTGACCCAACTTTTATTTTTTTGGTTGAAAAAACAGTTGAAAAGCAGGGCCAAACACATACTAAATCAAACCAAAAACCCCATCTCCTCATCTCTTTTAAGTATCTGCATCACAATGCTAATGAAACTAGCTTATAAAAAACACAAATTCTCATTGAAAACGAACAATATCTGTCACAAGTTGAAATACAAAAAATGTCCCTCTCACAAAATGCAAGTGACGTTATACATTGGGTGCTCCATTTCTCCCCACTTATCCTAACACTCGCCTTATTAGTTATTATGAGAGTGACATCCGTTTTCAATTTATGATGATCGTATTGTTGTAAGCAAGATCCCTTGTATAAAAAAAATAGTTTTGAAAATTCTACTATGCGCTCTTCAAGTTATGAGAAGTTGGGCTTTTGATGTTTTGAAGGAGGGAAAAGGGTATGTTAGTCATGTAATCTAATGTAATCCACCCTTTGCCCCAATTTTAGGAGCACATATTGTCATGGAAAATTAATTGTTTTTTTAATGGTACGTATTTAAGTGTAACTCATTCGGCTAATTGTAAATTCACATGAAAAATGAAAAAAGGTTTTTGAGACAGAATAAATATATGTTATAATAATTTTCCAGAGAAAAAATGGGAGGATATTTTCTCAATTTTATGCAATGGTACACTGTTTGAGAGTAATTGATTGAATAAAAAATTGATAATTCTCTGTTTTTTATTTATATTAGTTGTCTCAAATTTCTAACTACAAAAAATTGCAGGCGTGAATAACTTTAGATACGGACTAGACCATTTGGTCTGCACCTAAATCGGATTGGCTTCGTTGAGGTCTGGTCCTTAATCCACGTTTTTTAGGCTTCGGTTTTCGATCCGAACCAAGACCGGTGAATAGGTCAAAACCTAATGAATTGACTTTTTTGCTTTTAAAGACTAATTAAAAAATCATAACAGCATAACACAAACGACCATTTTATTTTAAAAAGACATTATAAATTAATATTAAAAATTATTTTCATAAAAAACACATTTGTCTAGTAATTTAATGCAATTTATTTGGCGGAATTTAAATGTGCTTATCATGTACAACATATGAAAAAATTGTTTCAGGTTCATTTCGATCTAGGACTGCACCAGATTATATTGGGGGTTTGTTCTGCTCCAATAATAAAATTTTTAGATACAAGTCTTCAATCTATGAAAAATTTATTTTTCGATCTTTGATCCAGCCCGATTCGATCTTAGACAAATGCTCAGCCCTAAAAAAGTGTTACCAAAAGTTCCATTCTCTCAACCCTTTGCAACTGGGCCTCTGTGCGGTTGCTCTTTTAAAACACAATCGTTTGATTTATAATTGGACTTCTGATAATTAGTGTTGCCGTGTTGGGTAGTAAATGGCACAAAAACCAATGAAAACAATTACTATAACCAGCTATTCTTGTTTCGGACAATCTTAATTTTAGACCTCTCAGTCTCTCTCAATTTCCTTGTCATTTTAATATTATTAAAATTGATTGTGAGTACATTTTAACTTAAAACTATCCGAAATAAGAATTTGTGAACTATAATAAAGCACCATCTCGATAGCTAAATAAGATCATATTTTAAGTGATAGAGTTAGGTTAAAACAAAAAAAAACTCTTGTCTCTCTGAAGAATTTACATTTACTTTATTTTGTGATGAAAAAAATAAAGTAAACGTAAATTATTGGATGTGATCCAGAGTATTTTTTTTGGGTTTTTTTTTTTTAATATTTTACACTTGTATTTATTCGAATTTTACGTGGTATTTCCCGCTTTTTAAAATATTAGTGGTGCCCCTAAACTCAATGAAACATTTTAAAATAATCAAATGTTTTAATCCGTCTTTTTAAAATATTTTATTTATACATTTTTGATTAATTTTTTGACAATAATTTGTTAAATAAACAAAAAAATTCATATAATTTTATAAATTGAAGGTACATTATAAACGGGAGTGTAATAATTGTAATGTGAGCTAAACCATGCCACATAATAATCCTGAATCATAGTCGATTGATTGAATGCATGCAGCATGTTTCATTTATGATCGATCATCAATCTTTAGTCATTCTAATTACAAGCACATACCATGCTGACTAGTGGCTACTATACTACTTTAATTACATACGTACACCTCAGCTCACAAGTTTCTTTATACTCCGTACTAAAACTTAGGAGATACGGTCTTTAATAAATTATTGAGAGATCATTATTTTGTACTTTTTTATTTGTATTTCGTGAAACTTTTATCATTGATTGTACCATAGTAATTTCGTACTTATTTATATAATAAACGTACCCATTTTATTTTTAATCATGCTTTGTACCTATTATATCACCTTTAGTACCACTTTTTCTAAAATTTATACGATAATCTCTCAATAAAATTAAAATTCGTTATATCATTATTAAAAATATACTTATTATTATAAATTAATTTGCGTTTTTTGTTTATAACTCGTTACAAAAATTAAGACAATATTAGTGGAAATCAAGTTTCTCATAACTCGAAGAAACTGAAACAATATATTATTGGTGGTAGAATATGAATGGAAGAGACGTCGGCTGAGATTGAAACATTTGTATCCGTGTACATTGTTACTCTTAATAATATATGAAACTCTTTATTTTTTTAAGGAAAAAACATCTATTGAGAATAATTTTTTCTCGTTTCATTTTTAACATTATACCATAATATTCTAGACCAAAATAAAAAATAAAAAATTATGTTAAAATGACAGTTCTTTTTATTAAATCTAATACAAATCTGAATTTCGTTAACCAAATCCAACGCGGTCAAAATGACAGTTCTTTTTATTGAATCTAATACAAATCGAGTATAAATTAGTTAGATGTACTATCTAAAATCAATTGTTTTAAAATAATGTCAAGTTTTTTGATGAGGTGTCTCGAACTAAAAATGGATCAAAACTTGCTCCAATTGACTACACTTTTTAAGGAAAAGTAATTACATTTTTAAATGATGATAAACTGATTACGATTAGATCTTCAGTTTTATCCAACCAAGACTTGTTTATTACTTTGGTTGATCTTACTAGTTTTATACTCGTAGAAAAATTATTCGGGTCTATTTTTAAAAACTTGTTTACATAATCGTAAATATATTCGATTAATTAATAAAAATATAATGTAAAATGAAATTAAATGTGAAATATACAAATTATTAATTTGGTGAACACAAATTCTTATTTCAAACCAAACATATCCGTTTGAAGCAATAAGACGGGTCAATAATTATCACTTTATATATAAGATAAAAACAAAATGTCCAGATATATTAGCAAAAAGAATTGTCTTATCTATGCAAGTGGAGTATATTTGACCCGTTTTAGTGTTAAAACAGCTATATTCGTCTTAAAAGAGATTTATTGTTTGGTAAAAATGATTTTGACTCATACAAATTGTTTTATTGACATTGAATTATTAATCTTTTCTAAAGATTATTAAAACCAAAACACAAAAATTTTAAAGAGACGTTTAACATGATAAGGGAAGAAAGTTATTTAAATTCTATTTATTTATGTTAAGTCTCTCGCGAAACTTACTGCGACTGAAAATAATGTTAATGTTATTTACCGGAGATGATCAAACTTTATGAAATTAATTTTATTGTCAAACTATATAAAAGAGATATAACTTAGCCTTAAATGAAAATAAAATGGTAGGAAATTGTTTTAAAATGATAGGAACTTTAAAGAGACCTTTTTCGCATTTTAAACATCAATATTTTTCATTTTGCATTTATAAAAATTATAAAATTTTATATTCTTAATGTATTCACAAAGACGAATCAAACAAAATTTCATATGACTATGTTTTCTCTTATAGATTGTCGAGAATACTATAAATTCTCTTGACCTATGAATAATGTCAAAAAGTAAAGGTAAAGAATTTGTTGAAACGGAGGGAGTATTTTAGTTTCCTAAATTTAAGGAGTCAATCACAATCTTCTAAAAACTTTTAACTTTTATAGTATAGGAATTTCTCTTTATTAAAAACAAAAACATGATATAAGCAAAGGTCACAAAACGACTATCAACAATTAAATTTATTATTTATTGTGATAATTGAGCTAGTGTCGAGTATTCTTGTGATAGAAGCTATTGTTGTTATATAAATAGTGGACAAGAGTATGCATGTTTCCTACAAGCTATCAACAACACTCTTAACACAACTCAAACCATACAAGCCTAAAAATTCTAGCTTAATTTCGATTTCTTTCGTAGTTATTCGTCTATAGGTTTTGATAATCATTTCGATTTCAAAAATCCTGGTTTTGTTACAATGGATTTTTCATTAATAATTGCGTTGATAGCTTGCATTATGTTTATGTGCTTCCACCTTCTGAAATTTTTAACTAAAAACTCTCGTACCAACTTTAATGACCAACTCCCACCTGGTCCTAAACCAATCCCGATATTTGGTAACATTTTCGACCTAGGGGAAAAGCCTCATCGATCTTGTGCTAACTTAGCCAAGATCCATGGCCCCTTAATTAGTTTGAAATTAGGAACTGTCACGACTATTGTAGTATCTTCCAAAGATGTTGCAAAAGAGATGTTCTTAAAAAATGACCAATCCTTATCTAACCGACCCATTCCTGATTCAGTCAGAGCGAGCAACCATGACAAACTTTCAATGACATGGTTGCCCGTCTCTGCCAAATGGCGCAATCTTAGAAAGATCGCGGCTGTTCAGCTACTCTCCCCACAACGACTCGATGCTAGCCAAAATAGCAGACTAGGCAAGGTAGAACAACTCCTTAAATACGTTCATGAGTGTGCACAAAAACAGAAACCAATCGGGATAAGTAGCGCGGCCTTTACAACGTCGCTTAACTTGTTATCTAACTCGGTTTTTTCAAAAGAATTTGCAAATTATGATTCAAGTGCATCACAAGAGTTTAAGCAACTCATGTGGTGCATTATGGTCGAAATTGGAAGGCCTAATTATGCCGATTTTTTCCCTATACTTGGCTACATTGATCCCTTTGGTATACGACGTCGTCTTACGACTTATTTTGATAAACTAATTGATATGTTTCAAGTTGTTGTTCGTGAAAGACAACAAGATCGATTGACTAATTGTTATGATGTCAAGCCTACAAATGACATTCTAGATACTCTTCTCAATATCTACGAGGATAATCAGTTGAGTATGGGAGAGCTTAATCATTTACTTGTGGTAAGTTTTTAATTTCTTTATTATCGAGTTATCTTTTTAGAAATTAATGATGTTCTACGGATTAAAACTCTGACCTCATGATATGACCACGGATGAAATGTACATGCCAGGTGCACAATCCGCTATGTCACGAGTTGACGGTCGAGTGAGTTATTAGCTATTCATTACATGTTCATGCCAACTTAATACTTTATTAGCTAGTTAAGATGGACTTGGAAAATGGAAATGTTAGATCACCAAATAATAATTTAAGAACATAATAGGGTAATATACCTAAATTAGACGAGTAATAAGTACCGATTTCAAATTATGTTAAATGTCAAATACTAGGGTTGTGCGATAATAAGTTATTGTTAAGCCGATTTTACTTGAATCTTACTAGTTCGAGTTCTTGGAAATAGATTAGTGGCTTGCATTTAGGGCGAACCCAGGATTTAGATTAAGGGGTCGGGAAAATTTTATAATTTTTTTACCAATTAAATAAGCGTAAACATGCGAATAACATACATATAGCAGCCGATTTTTATAATAATTACATAAGATAAAACGATTGCACAATTTGTGCTAAATGTTGTAAACGAGTGTGCCTCATATAGTCATAACTCATACCTTAGAAAATTAACAGTTCTAAGTTCTAACAAATATTTAATTTATGTGGAAATCTAGTTTGCTTATAAACCGTAACTAACAAACAGTGTTACGAGATGTAGTAATTTCTAATAAAAACTTGCAAGATATATTATTTTTTTACAGAAAAATATACAAATGAAATAGGTATTAAGTATTCCTTCCGTTCTAACCAGTCAATAATTTACATTTGTTTTATTTCACCCTCACAAAAAGAAAATGTAAATTATCCAATTAAATATAACTGCTTCAAGCTAGAGTCAAACTCGAGCACTTTGGGAGTTTGACACTATCTTTACCACTAGCAAAAGGATACTTTAATGATAACTTTTACCAAATAGTTTTACTTGTTATTTCTCCAAAGTCAGTTTTATTTGGGGTAGAAAAAAATCGTCTCTTTTATGGATTTTTTTAGACTCGAGGTAGCAGTTGCTACCCCTTGCTACCAATTGGTTTCGCCAATGCTTGCATTCCACCTATTAACTAACCGGTCACAAGTTCGAATCTTAACAATGATATGAAATGACTAATAATCCTAACAATAATATGAAATGACTTTCCATGGCAGGACATCTTTGATGCGGGGACAGACACAACCGCTAGCACATTAGAATGGGCAATGGCAGAACTAGTGAAAAACCCGAACATCATGACCAAAGTCCAAAACGAATTTCAACAAGTCTTAGGCAACAATTGCTCATTGATCAAAGAATCAGACATTCCAAACCTACCATACTTACAAGCCATCATCAAAGAAACATTCCGACTACACCCACCAACCGTGTTCCTCCTACCGCGAAAGGCTGAAATAGATGTGGGTTTGTATGGCTACACAGTGCCCAAAAATGCACAAATCCTGGTTAACTTATGGGCCATTGGTCGCGACCCGAAGATATGGTCTCACCCTGAAGTGTTCTTGCCTGAGAGGTTTATAGGGTCGACGATAGACTACAAAGGCCGCGACTTTGAGCTCTTGCCGTTCGGAGCTGGAAGAAGGATCTGCCCTGGTCTTGGATTTGCTAATAGAATGTTGAGCTTGATGTTAGCCAATCTTCTTCATTCCTTTGATTGGAAGCTTGCTAATGGTATGGAACCAAATGACTTGGATATGGAGGAGAAATTTGGGATAACTTTGCAAAAGGTTGAGCCTTTGCAAGTCATTCCTATCCCAAGGAAATCGATATAATTAAGGCGTTAGTGCGATACTGGTATAATACAATAAACCGTAATATTTCCCGACATTGGGTATCAATCATCAATGTATCGTACTAGACTACTATCATGTCATAATAAGCATAATGAAGTGATTGCATCTTGTAGACTTATATAGATTATAGTTCCATCATGCAATCTATTTTCCTATTAGATGGAGAATGAGAGTTTTTATTTTTTTGGTTGCTAGTATTTGCAACATAATTGAAGGTTCACTCGAGTTTGTAAGGTATATATAAAGTTCGGGCTTTTATTAAACTCTAGTATGTTATCGAGTCCTTAGTAGTTAGTGCGTATAACTCTTGCCTAAGCTCAGAAAATTGTGATTGATTTTCAAACTAAAGATTAGTTGAGTTAAATTTGAAAAAAAAAATCACCCTTTTTGGACTTATAGCTACTAGGGTTGAGCAAAATATCCGATGATCTGAATTGATCCGATATCCGATCCGTATCTGACCCGAATTAATGGATATCTGATCCGAAAAGTGGTTTGGTTCGGATACCCGTATCCGAAATATTTGGATATCAGATCAGATATGGATATCTGGCTTAAAAAGTTGGATATCCGGCCAATATCCGAAAGTTATCGGATCGGATATCCGATATCCGTGTAAGATCTGATCCGTATCCGAGATTTGAGCTATAAATATTAAATAACACTAGCTAATTTCATTTCACTCAATAACCGTCATTCACAAAACCGTAAATAACCCTCGTCTACAAAATCGTAAATTTTAATCCTTTTCATTAACAAAACCAATAATCCACAATTCCACATTCACAAACCCACATTTTCATTTTTATTACGCTATTTTTCTTTTTTATTACAGTTTTGACGATATATATTTACATTGATCGGATCTCGGATATCAGATAACTGATCCAAAATTTTCGGATAGCTTCGGATACTAAATTTTGGACATCAGAACATTTCGGATCAGATCATAGATACTAAAATTTTGGATTTTCGGATCGAATATCCGATCCGAAAGTAGGGTTTCGGATTAGATACCCGATCCATACTCTGCCCTAAATCCCTAATAGCTACATGCCTACAAGCATATTCGTCGGAAAAGCTTCGACTGGCTATAACTCTCAATTACGCGTTTAGAAAGCTGCGATTTTGTTTTTTAAATCGGAATACGATCGATATGGATTCTTTTTACCCTTTTTAAACTCGTAGCCAAGAGTTAGGGAAGTCAAACTTTTTTTGTAATATCGCTGTTGACCAACAATTTCGGTTTCGAACACGGCTTCTGTTCTGTTTTATTTCCGCCTCTCCTCTGTTTCATCCTTCCTCTCTTTCTGTTTCCTTCCACCACTGCCCAACAATGACTTCGTCAACCGGCATATACAACATTTCATATTAATACCCGATGATAACAAGTATATTAAAAATACATTATTTGATCGACATTATTTGATACTATAAATTACACTTGAAACAATCCTAGTGATTCGATCTAATACGACATTATCACCCTCCCCTGCGCCAAATTTCCCTGCTACTTCAACACTTTACCTATCATGTTAATCACTTTGTATCTTCCTTGTAATCCTCCTAGATTATACTTCCCAATAATCCTCTTAGGACAGACATAAGAATTATATCTAATTAAAAAAACACAGACCAATGAATTATAAAAACAACAGATTGATAGGGCAAATAAAATGCATAAATTCCCCCCAAAACGAAAGATTAGGGCTTGTAAAATCAGTTCGCTCGATCAACCAAGGCTAACAACAATTCCTCTGTTTATCATCAGGTATTTTCGAAACCGAAATTATTGGTGAACGGCGATATTACAGCTCAAACAACCACGTGAATACGATAAGGAATGTGAGAAGAAGAGAATGGCGGTCGTATTTCATTATTTGGTGGTCAGACTAAGGAGAACAGACTTGACGAAGGTAGCTTGTCAAAGCTATGATAATGGAAGCAACTTGTCAAGTGCTAAATTTCATAAAAAAAATATAAAAATCGAAATTGATGACGTAAACCCATTTTTGGTTATTAGTTTCAAAAGAAACTAATTTTGGTAAATACTTTGGTTTTCGACACCATTTAAGCAAAAGCTTCCCAAAACCACCAAAGGATTAAGGATAAAAAACCATTTAAGGTTGTGCCAAGAAAAGAAGTATACGATAAGAACACATTTTAACATAGGAGAAATTTTTAAAGGAATATCGAAAAATGAGTAATAAGAATAAGTTGGCGATGAAAATACGAGCACAAACTAACCTCATTGCCATAAACGTTCCAAGAACAATTGACAATTAGAAAGGACATCAAACGTGTGTTTGAGGTGGGGAGAAGAGATTCAAAAAAAGAAAGATCTAAGATGATTAAGGGTATATCACACCTATATTAGTAATTGATCATACGTTAACTATAAAGATCAAAAGAGACAAGACGTGTACATATTGTATATAAAAAAATATTAAGTGGATTAAAACACAAACAAAACTATTATCTAAAGAAAAAAAATAAGTAATTGAAGTACTTGAAGTATCAATTAACGTAACTAATAAACTAAAAGATGAAACGAGAATGAATATTACTCAAACTATTAATTGTCTTACAATCCTTTTTAGCCAGTAAAGACTATCACCTTTAAACATTTGCACATAGCCAATTATTTTATAATTCGTGCAACGTACGGACAATACACTAGTACTCCGTATTATATATTGTAATATTAGTTTTCTCTCAAATTATGCTCGAGCCGAATATATTTTAGTATTTTAGAATTTTATTTGTCTTTAAAATTTTTCATATTTACAAGGTGAGAAATTGAAAAGAATATAAAGACAAAATTAGTCCAAATTAAGCTCGACTTTAATTTTTTAGGCTGGACGAGTTTCTAGTCAAGTCCGTGCTCGACTTGCCCAAGTCAAGGTCACAATTATTTCAAGTCGAGCCCGAGCTTGGATCGACTCGGTTACGACCCTAAATAAGTCCAAATTAAGACAAGGCTATCCGCTATAAGAGTATACGTCAATACGCCTACTATGACAATTGACAAAAGGAGTACTCAAATTACAAAAGCGAGAGCCACAAACAAAGACTATATAAGTTAAAGTCAAATCTTAAAGAATATAGAGAATAATAAAACATTGTACTAAAATTGAAGAAGAAGAATGTCTAGCTAAATTAAGAAAATTATTAGGTGCGCAGATAAAGCATATTTATTAACAAAATGCACAAATTTGCAGACGGATGAGTAAAAAGATGAACAAAATGCATAATATTCAACTTTCAACGCTTAATGTAGTTGTGCATGTTAATAATAAAAGCAAGAGCAATCCAATTCCTTAGAGATAACAATAAGTCTCCTTGTGACGGAAATATCGTCACAAATTTGTGATGGGCCAAATACTTTACATATGAGTGAATAAGACAAAACAATTTGTTAATTTTTAGACAATTTGTTTTTATCTTATCTACCACACATGAGTATTACTTGACCCGTCGCAAGTTTGCAACGAATATACCCGTCACAAATGAAAATTTGCGTAGAAATAATGACCACTAAATTCCAAAGTAAGCCGGATATAACCACACGTAGAGGAGATCAGTACTTCGAACCACGATGTATGCACTACGCAAATATGAGTTGACTAGCTATTAATCGCTCCCTCGTGGAAATATTCGTCTTATAGTAAATATAAGTTAAATAGCACTTCGGTTGGATAGATTATTAGGATGTCAGACAATCAGGTTTATTAGGGTCGGTTATTATCAGGATTTGCTAAAGTAGGGTTACGTTTAATATAATATCTTGCATCTTGATTAACCCTAACCCTACTCTAACAAACTTGATTATTTGACATCTTAATATAGATAAATAAGGCTTTTTACTTGTTTTCTATACTAGTTTTAAACTCGTACAAATTGTACGGATATGCTGTTTCATGTTATCATAAAAAAAAATATGAACATTTAGATGACTTTTGTGGTAATTAATATTTTTAGTTTAAAGGTAACTATCTTTAGAATTATAGTCTTAACTTAAAGTAATAAAATATCTCTACTTTTGTTGAAATAATTTTAAATTACAAACTGAGTCATAAGTCATACTTAAGTATTTAGATTTGCATTTAAAAGTAGTGTGTACATAATGCATTATTAGGATCAATTGGGCAAGTAGTTGTCGTCGTGTATAGCGTGCCCTCTTGCTAGCTAAATATGATTTTCAACTTTGTATTGTTATGCAGGAAACTCCCTACAGACCTGGCTGATATGTTAATCAAAATTATTTAGATGAAAAATAAAAGAAAATTAGTAAAATTACATGGGTCTAAATAGTTCCAAACACATGCATATTGTTAAACATGTTTTCATTGAGTCAAATTTGTGCACGTTTATAAAATCATGCACAGACAAAGTGAAATATTAACTCGTGCACGTTTAAAATGAAAATCTGAACTTTTTTCTCATTTAATACTTATTGTTAATCAAAACAAAGTAAAATGAAAATTGTGACCCGTGTGCATTTAAAATGATTTAGTTGATTTGTTAAATATTGTAACCTGTGATATTATCATATAAATATATTATAATTTTAGAGTGAATGATAAGTTATATGCTTTAATTATTTTATTAAAATGTAAGACGCACTATAAATAACATTACGTTCAAGAATATTTCGACTTCAATAGTTTTTTCAATCTATTTTAATAACCTTATAGTATTTTTAAATAAGGGTTTGGCTTTATCTTTTGTTCCTGGTATTTTTTTTTAAAAAAGTTACTCACAATCTTATCTTATCTATATAAATAGCGAAACATTTAACCCATCCTCATGAAGCCACCTCATCATATTTAGTTTTTTTTTTAAGAAAAAAAGTAAATGTGGGCCCCGCAGCAAAGAAAATGAATTTAATTTCTGAAAAACCGCTATGTTTATGTTGGTACGTAAATAATTACGTTTTATGTTTCGTACGTACGAAAATATTAATGTTGTTTCAGAAATCGCAGTATTTTGATTAGAATAATATTAATAATAAATTACACCAATTGATAAGAATAAGAAATTTAAATACTAAAATGTAACTACAAATGAACTAAAAAATTATAGAACAAAATATTTTAATTCCAAGAAATTAATTTTGGAAAACTTTTGAACAGTTTATAATAACAAAAGTCTTAGTTCTATATAAAAAAAAAGAGTTTTAGTATACTTACGAAGTATAAATTTTTTTTTCCGATTTTAAAGTTACCGTGGTCAGATTTTTTCCGTCAAATGACTAAAATTCATCAGCAAAGTTACAAAAATTAATACTAAAATTCCGCCCAATTATATCGTTTATGTTTTGTTAATAATATTTATGTACTATTTCTCTTTTAAAGGATACCCGTGCAATTTTGCACGGGTTTAAAACTAGTTGAATATTGTAAGCAAATCTGTATTTTTCTCCTGATAACTTTTGTTCTATTTATTGTAAGCAAATTATTGAATTTTTTCATTTTTTCACTTTAATATCACTATTAAGTTCACAATGAAGGCTATTAATAGATTTTCAATAGTGAAATTTTTTATTATTGTTAATAAATCTAATTGTATATAACATTATTTTGCATATTCGTATATTTAAATTTAAGTCATTATAAATTTGTATATTATGACGCTAATTTGGTCATTGATATACTTTAATTTATGTATTTTCATGTGATTAATATCACTGATCTAATTTCATAGGAATAAATGAGTACTTACTTTTATCTGGTTACATATTAAATAGTAACTGACTTATAAGGAAATACATAAACGAAAGAATGCAAAAATGTAATGTGGTTCTTGGTTTAATAAATAAGATAAAGTATAATATCGCACTTTTTCTTGTCCGCATAGTTTAATAATTTCTAGTTATAAGCAATAATTTGTAAATATTTGTAACTTGTAACTATTTGTAATTTGTTATTTTTTAATTTTTTTATACTTTGTAATTTATATAGTAGATTGACAATTATGGTAGATTATTTTATCTTATATAAATGTAAATAAACATAAACATTAAAAGGTGTTATAGTTGGTACTTTAAATTTGCAATTAATTCAGCCGGAGACAGTGGGTCCTGAAAAAATATGCAAATGTAACCGTTGTTTGAAAAGTTAACATTTAACCACAGAGCATCACGTAGCCACTGTGGTTGGTTCTTTAATAAAAGGATTTTACTATACCCATACGAATTTATTTGTCTCGTTTTAAATTTAAAACAGACATATCCGTGTCGTAGATTCTTAAGCCAAATTTTAGACAAGTGCCCAACTATGACAACCTTTAGGCAAACAATAACTACCGTAGTTGAGTATGTAGCTATATAAAATAACAGTTGCCAAACTTTAGGCACGTAATTAAGAGATAAATGAAGTATTACGATAGTCATTGTTTCTCTTGTACTGCTAGTACGTGTTTTTGGTTGGCAATTTTTGTCGTTTGGTTTGTGTATTACGATTTCAGTCTGGATTGAGCAGACAACCACAATATCGACATAATTGGTCTAGGTTTTGATTTTTTTAATAACTATTTGCGGTCAAAGTTGTAAAACTTTAACCAAAAATTATAGAGAATATGATAATCATCCATATTATTAATTGGAATTCAAGTGCAAAATTATTAAAACAATACAATCGAATTAGGTCAAAACCAATTTTACTTTGAGTTTGGACTTTTTTTGAGAACACTAATTTTGGTTTCAAATTTAAGACAATTTCATGTTATATAACTTGTTTAAATAATGTGTCTGAACGGATAAGAATAAAGATATATATTTCAGATTGAATTTTCGTAATAATAATAACTTCCATTTATCACTTTTGGGTAGGGAGTTGATTGTTAATGAGAGTATTGCAAAAATGCTTTTTTAGTAGATAGAAAGTCAATCAAGAAGCATGTTGACATCATATCATCTGATAACAAATTCTCATTAAAGACAGGCACTCTCCGTCTCAAAATGAAGACGGATATTACCTCTTTCATATAATGTAAGTTGCACTATCTATGTAATGCTCCAGTTTATCTCATTTGCATGTCGACTTGTATTTTTGTGAGAGTAAAATATCCGTTTTCAGCTCACAAGCAAGACTCTTTGCATCTGATAAATAAGTATAAATCCCATGACGAGTTCATAAGTAAGAGACGAGATGGGCAATTACGCACTAAATTTAGAATTATTAGGCTAAAAAATTCGTTGACAAACCAACCATTAGTATATTCCACGTAATTTTATTAACATTTGCGACGTGTGAACTTGTACATCAACGAACGTACGTAATTTCCTTATTTAAGCAAACCGTAAGTCCGTAAGTACACATGCATGCGTATATATATAAATACATCGTCAAGTCTCGTATAAATCCTTACCTTTATTAGTTCATTTCTAGGTTGGTATTTGTCATAATTTTGAAAATTTAAACAATGGATTATACTATACTAACCATGCTACTTTCAATTATGATAATCCATCTCTTAAAAACCTTTTTTCACCATCCTAAAACTAATAAACTCCCTCCGGGTCCAAAACCGATTCCAATTTTTGGAAACATTTTCGACCTGGGAGAGAAACCTCATAGATCATTCGCAACCCTATCAAAAATATACGGTCCATTAATTTCGTTAAAGCTAGGTAGTGTTACAACTATTGTTGTATCCTCAGCTGATGTAGCTGAAGAAATGTTCACTAAAAACGACCAGGCTCTGTCAAACAGAACAATCCCAAACTCTGTCAAGGCAGGTGATCACGACAAACTTTCAATGTCATGGTTGCCCGTGTCACCAAAATGGCGAAAACTAAGAAAAATAGCCGCAGTTCAATTATTCTCGGTTCAACGACTAGATGCTACCCAAGCAGCTAGACAAGACAAGGTTGAACAACTCCTCGAGTATGTACAAGAGTGTTGTAGTTTAGGGGTACCAGTCGATATTGGTAGGGCGACATTTACTACAACACTTAGTTTATTATCAAACACTTTTTTTTCTAAGGAATTGGCTCATTATAATAGTAGTAAATCCCAAGAGTTTAAGAAGCTTATGTGGGCGATTATGGAAGAAATTGGGAGGCCTAATTATGTGGATTATTTCCCCGTGCTTGGATTCATGGACCCGTTTAGCATACGACGTCGTTTGGCTAATTACTTTGATAAATTAATCGCGGTATTTCAGGAAATAATTAGAGATCGATTATTGTTGAAGAAGACGGGTAACAGCAAGGATAGTGCAGATGATGTGCTAAGTACACTGCTTAGTCTCTATGAACATGATGAGCTGAGTATGGATGAGATTAACCATTTACTCGTGGTAAGTTACTTTTCGTCCAAGTTAACCTAGACATTATTTCGTTCTCTTTATTTACTTTTAATTAAAATACCTTTATTCTGGTTGGTTTCATGGACATGCACGGTTGTGTGTGTCATGTCTAAATTGCTTACGACATTTAATTGTGATGGTCTGTTGTTGTTCTTTAGTTATAACGCAAAGACCAAACAAATAAAAAGGTAAATTACTAAATGACAACTGTACCAAATCGAATATGAATAATTAAATTATTCATTAAATTTACTCTTTAAATAGAAAGGAAACAATAATTAATTAAAATACTCGAAATAAAATAGAATAACATGTAATGAATAATGAATATTAAGAGAGTAGAATTTATATTCTAACATTAGTTTGGCGTCTTATGGAGCTATGGTTTACGTAGGAATTTACATACTTCAAAATGTTTCTTTCGCGACCGTTCTGAAACGAAGATATTAGACTACGTTTATAGGTTGGGCTAACAAGGACCAGGTCTTAAATAAGGACAAAAAAAATGAAAAAAAATAAAGGTAAATTAAAAGTAATTAGAAGCCCACATCTTGCATTTGGGCGTTCCACCTGTTCCATGTAGGAACTCCTAGAACTTGGTTTGGAACACCAAAGGCAATCTCACAAAACCAAAATAGGGAATGCAACTTGCAAAATGCCAAACATACACCCAATTGAAATAAGCCACGTGTAGTACTATGCATAATTGTCTATTTAAAGCAAACTCAATATCGCATTTCTTTTTTGTATTTTTTTTATCTAAAAACTTGATTTATATTAATCGTAAATACATTTATAACTATTATCAAAATAAAATTATGATGTGTAATATGATGTTAAAAAGAGGAACTAGGTCTAACTCGGGCTTGATAAAATAACAAAATCAGGAACTAGGTCTAGTAAATAGGTTAAGAAGTAAATATTAGTATTTTAATGCAGGAACTAGGTCCAACTAGGGCTACAGGAACAACTGATAAATGTAGTCTTAGCATTCCTTTCAGCCTTTTACTTTTGGACAATTTTAAGGATCAGCTCGTCTTTCTTAAGACTTCTTAATATATTAAAGGGTAATGATACGGTGCATTCGTTGGAGGATCGTGTTCAATTTCGACGTCACTCTCTTATATACACTCCTTATTATTGAGATCCTACTTATTACATGTGATGTACTCATTATTATTGGAACTCCTACTTATTGCATGTGAGTTGGTGGTGTCATCATGTGATGCTAATTTTCCTATATTAAAACGGGTATATATCATCCTAAATGTATAGAGGTGGCAAATGGATCGATCCGTTCGGGTATGGGTCGGATTAGTTTGGGTCGTGTTATTTCAGGTTTGTCATACAATTTGGGTTGGGTTTGGTCAGTTTAGGTGATTTCATCGTGTTTTCAATCAATTGGGTTACGGGTGACCTGCTGTCAGGTCACTTGGGGAGTTGGGGTCTGGTCACTTTCGGATATGAGTCATTTTAAGTCGGGTCATTTTCGGGTTAATAGCTAAAACATTTTAGTTAGTATCAATAAGAAATACTACTATTTTACAAATTTAACTATTTATTAAGAATGATTATAAGTTTATAACTAATCAAACTCTATTTTGATGTATATAACGATAGTAGTATTAGTAAATCTTGCTTGCGACGGGTCGTTATTTGTGACGGATATTTTGTGAGATAAAATGGCTAGAAAATGAGTAAGTGGAGAAAGGGGACCACATGAATAGTGTTGGAGAGAGAGAAAAAGTGGGTATTTTATGAGAGGAAACGGTATCCGTCACAAGCTTGCGACGGATAGTGCCGTTGCAAATAAGAATTTGTGTAGTAGTATGGCTTACTACTACTTGTCGTTTTAGGTCATTGGTTCACGTTAAGTAATTTTGAATCGGGTCAATTATAGATCGCGTCTTTTCAGATCAGGTCAACATTGTGTCAATCTTGGGTCAATTCGGATTTCATGTCATGTTCCGGTCAAGCAAATTCGAGTCAGTCTTATCTGGTGGGGGTCTACCGTATATAATTTGGCCCTGTTTTACACTTTGATTCTATAATTTTTCAAGATGTACTCTTTAATTGTACAATAAGGATTACTTATTTGGTTAATTATATTGAAGTTGCCCTATGACAGGATATATTCAATGCCGGAACAGACACAATTGCAAGTACATTAGAATGGTCAATGTCAGAGTTAATGAAAACCCCTGAAATAATGACCAAAGCTCAAATCGAAATTGAACAAGCCTTTGGTAAAAACAGTCCTCTAATTCAAGAATCCGACATCTCAAAGCTACCCTATTTACAAGCTATAATCAAGGAAACCTTACGACTACACCCTCCAACCGTATTCTTATTGCCTAGGAAAGCCGAGGAAGATGTTGAATTATACGGGTACATCGTGCCTAAAAATGCACAAGTGCTAGTGAACTTATGGGCCATTTCACGGGATGAAAAAGTATGGGAAAATCCGGAGACGTTTCATCCTGAAAGGTTTCTAGGGTCCGACATTGATGTAAAAGGTCGTAATTTTGAGCTATTACCATTTGGTGCGGGGAGGAGGATATGCCCGGGAGTGACATTGGCTTATCGAATGTTATGCTTAATGTTGGCTAATCTTGTGAATTCGTTTGATTGGAAGCTTGAAGACGGTGTTCGTCCTTGCGATTTGGACATGAATGAGAAATTTGGGATCACTTTGCAAAAGGTCATTCCCCTTAAACTCATTCCGGTCGCTAAGTAATGGTTCTTGTTCTTAGTTTAGACGACTATGTACTGAAGATGTCTTAGTTTAGTGGTTAAGACGGAGGTACTGTAGATAATAAGTTCCACTTCAAAATCCCCGTTTCCCTTATTGTCATGAGACTAAGTGACGACCATGTTTGGCTTAGTTAGTACTTTAAAGGAAGAATTAATAGCTTTTGACCAAAGTTTGTAGAAAAATGTTTGTACATAGCTTTGTTTGGCCTTATAAATCAAAACTTAAGTGTATTTTATTTTATTAATTGAATATAATTTTTTAATTATATATTAAACTTATCTTTGTAAGAATAGTAATATACAAAAATGATCATGACACCATCAATTTTTGCAACGCAAATCTCAGTTTCTGAATTATTTAGCACCTATTTTTATATTACATTGCAATAGTTAAATTCATTAATTTAAATGATCGATCATAACTAAGAAAATACAAATTGTTTTAAAGTTTGGTCATATGGTACTAAGTTACACAATAACAATGTCTGATAGCATCAAACTACCGCAAGTCACTTGTGACGGTTATATCCGCCACAAGTTTGCGACGGGTCAAATACTACCCATGTTGGTGGAAAATACAAAACAATTTACAATTAGCAAGATATTCTACTTTTGTCTTATCTTTCCATATGGATTTTACTTGACTCGTCGCAAGCTTGCGACGGACATGTCAAACTAAAGCATATACATTCATTAGCGACACACCAAATGATAGGACGGTCTCATAAAAGCGTTAATATAAAAGTCGCTGAAATACCCAAAAATCTCCAACAACCCAGGCTTAGACCCAACTAAAATTACACTAAAACTTGAGATAGAAAAACGGTCTTTTAATATATTATTAAGAGACCATTCTTTTGTACTATTTTATTTGTATTTCAGTAGTTTTGTAACTATTTACATAATAAATGCACTTATTTTATCTTTAATCATGATTTGTACTCATTTTATTACTTTTTAGTACCACTTTTTCTTAAATTTGTACAATAATTGTTCAATAAATTTATTGAGAGGCGATCTCTCAAAAAACCTGATGCTAAAATTATGGATGGGCCACCCTGTTGCTAACTTTTGTTTTAAGGAAAGGAAATGTATACATATATTCATTAGATACTCCTATTGTCCTCCTCGTAGTGAACAAATGAATCCGAATTTGTCCAGGTCAGAGAAACCGTTATTGTATGAACAGGTTTTGTTAAGTTAATTATAATAACATTCAACATTCAATATTCAATATTTTACGAAAGCCAAAGAGAGTTGTTATAATTCCATAAGATGACTACGATAACATATGATCCTGAGTCCGAAGCTTCAAATTTTCACAAGTGAGACGGTGCGATTGAACCTTCTCCGCTCTCCGAAAATATGTCTTGTGATCGCGATTCAAACTTGAGGAACTTGATTGCTCGAAACAAGCTTCATCTAGTCCTAGACTTGGATCACACGCTTTTCCATGTGATTCAAACTCGAGACCTCACCCCAAAGGATCAACAATCCCTCAAACATTTGCGTTGTCGAAATTGGTTCAAGCCGATACCTAATGTTTACGTTTCCTGCAAGAGGCGAACGCTGTGTTTGAGTTATCAATCTATACATATACTCAAATCTTATAAGTTCAGTTTAGTTCCTATAAGTTCCTATAATTTCAGTTCAGTTCAGTTCCTATAAGTTCAGTTCAGTTCCTATAAGTCCAGTCCAGTTCAGTTCAGTTCAGATCCTATAAGTTCAGTTCAAATCCTATAAGGTCAGTTCAGTTCAGTTCAGTTCAAATCCTATAAGTTAAGTTCAGTTCAGTTCAATTTCAATCCAAAAGAACAAGGCCTTATTATCTAGTTGTATGAGCAAGCACACATACGCAATGCATATACTCAAATAATTTATACTTGTACCAAAATTATTAGACATGTTGTATGGCAAGTCGATGTTAGTAGCGATGGCAATTACCGTTGTTTAAGGTCGGGTCAAGGCAGGTCATATTGTATCAAATTCGGGTTTACAGACTTACACTATCAATCTCAATCTTCACTCCCAGTTAGACTTGGTTCAAATCGAGTCGCAAGCTGGTGAGAGAACAAAATAAATTGCTGCTAAAACCGAGTAAATAACTTGGTAAAACACAGGCTTTCGGACTGATAAAAGCCGTGAGCATTCTTCTTTTTCCGTGAAACAGTAAATATGACGATAAGTAACGAAGCAGGACATCTCAGCCATTACACTCTCAAATCTCAATACAGTCTCAAGAGTCCCAGCATTCATAAATTGGAATATTATCTAGCATAAAGACGTGCAATCTAGCCCGCATTCTTGGCTCGAGTCTATAGAAATAAGTCGGATCTACTGAACATTTGACAGGATACTCTGTTCTACAAGTAGGCAGTATAATAAATAAAATGTACTCCGTAGCATATGAACTCCAGAGTTCAGAATAATCATCTTATATTATCAGTAATAAAATCGAAAGATGAATCACATGATTTCATAACATTGTATTTTATGTTGTTTAGTGAACGTTGATGCTAAACTAGAATTGTCGAAAGCATTGTTTGTAACGGTTTCCCATCATTATGAAGGTGATTTTATCTCAGTTAGAATGCTAAGATATCCACTAAACCACCCTGATTTTAGTACAAAAACAAATTTCAAAAGAAGCTGACCTCAGAACGGCTTTCTCCGTAAACCCAACCGTTTTTCCTCCATCTTGTGAACGTCTTAGGAAAGATGAACACCCAGACCCAGTCCTCAATATTAAATTTAGAAATAGCAATCTCATACCCCTGAAATAATTTAAAAGCATAAAAATGTAGCAGAAGAAACATGATTGTTAACCTAAAACATTCAAGTATTCCATTTTCCATCACATTATTAGTTTAAAACCAACAAGCCAATTCTTGAATCCCGAGTTCATATACTACCTAAAGAGTAACAGTACTTATCCTCAAGGAAAGATTCACATAATTTATACGGAGTACATAAAGTAGGCCAGAACCAAAATGAGTCATTATGCAACAGATAAAAGTGTCCCAACTCATGTTAAACCAGAATTTACTTACTGTCAAAGACCATTCAAAGATGAATGAAAGAGGTGGAAGACATATAACACCAGTGTTTTCAAGGCAAATTTTGAGATTAATCTGCTATGTGATTGTGCATCCTGTATACAGCTCTCGTACTAGTACCACGACGTACATCAAAATAATGGTGCATCAAGGTGATCTTTGCCGATTAGTCGATCAATCTAAAAAGAAATATGTCAAGTTAGAGGGTTAGTTCAAAATTTCTTGAGTCAGCTATAAGTCTATAACATAATTTGCTGTCTGAAAAAACAAACAAAAAAAGAAAGATGAAATGGTAACCAAACAAGATGACAAGAATGTATATTGTAAGTTTGTAATGAAAGGATTGTCTTTAGATTTTCTCTTATTACTGCATCAACTAATTTCTCTGCATCGTATATCAGTCCTATATCAGATAACAAATATTAAATCAAATTAGAGTTTGGTAATCGGAATAGGGGAAACATAAACCAGAAACAGCTTGAATATCTGGACACGGTTAAAACCATGCATAAATACAAGATCAACATCCCCAAGAATGGGTACTGACACTCTCCCAGCTATATAAGTAATTACTGATTCTTCCTCAGCATAAATCTGCTGCTTAACCACATTGAATAATTACATTCGAGAAATTAAACAAATAAATCTGAAATAATGCTTTTAGAATAATCAGGTAGCTTATTTTTTTGGTACCCTAAAGTAGCTTTTTTGCCAAAAGAATCATGTAACTTATTTTTTTGGGAGTGTTTGACAAGTAGCTTATTTGGTCAAATAAGCTACCTGAAATGAAATGCTACATAAGATAGCATTTTAGATTTCAGGTACCTGATTCTAGGTTATATAACCTTTTTACACTTCAATCTATAATATAGTAAATAATTATTATATCCTTTTATGTCATTTCACCAAAATAAGCTACCTTTTCAGTTAATTTGCCAAACAATTTTTTATATAATCAGTCAGCTTTTCAGCTCCTAATTTTCAGCTAACCTTTTTAGGTTTCAGCTACCTTTTCAGGTTTCAGATAGCTTTTCAGCTCGTTTTACCAAACAGAGCCTAAGTAACAACTTTATCTGTGAAGTGGACGAAAATGTGAGGGATAACAGGAAAAGTGAAGGGAAAGGAGCAGAAGTCAATTGCTATCAAAGGTTGTCCCTAATAAAAACCAGTGAGAATAAAGGAATTGCCTATCAAAGGTTGTAAATTCTAATCTACTAACAAGCTCAATGAACTAGGCAATTAGCTAGAGTAAAGCCCTAAATTTCCTCGAGCCCGATTTACTAAACAAACAAGGAATCCCTTTGTCCCTCACTCCTCCTTTTGTCCCCAATTCAGTCCAACCAACGCAAGCATATAAGGATCTCATAGGTTGATCTTATCTTGATCAACCTTGTTTCGTTTCCTGCATTAAAAGAAAGAACGAAAAAGACTTACATCATTGAAAGAAGTGTCTGGCTTCTCTCTCAACTCCTCTCAGAAGTCACTGCAGAATGTCCATCTACCTCCTCAAATGAACTATAGTGCATAAGGGAAGCTGCAACCCATGATAATAAAAGGTAAGACGATGTCGAACTCAACCAATATGGATTCATCTAGCAAAACATCTCAGGAAACTTCAGCATCAAGCCATCATTAAGCACGGGATCTCGAGTAGATAATCTGGAAATGTAACACAACAATGACAAAAAATAGGAGTCTCTTGTCATCCTCGCGACATTAACTGGCTCGAATCCAAAAACAAAACGTCCAACCGAATAAATAAGATGCACCATTGAGTGTCGAGGCTCCATCCACAACATCATTATCAGACTCCCAGTAGCAGGAAGATGACAATTGGCAGGGCACCAGTAAGTGAACAAGAGAAGACCAATATCAAAATCAGATTAAAGGGTGTGAAGTACAAAGTATTTGCACTCTTGCTTGTAGACTATAAGTTAATATTTCCCCCACAGGTAGTATGAAATAATCAACTGTCATGAATAACTTTTTTAAAGCTCCACACACATACATGCCTCTTTAAACAACAATATAGAAGGTGATCAAAGGCTCCATGCCTGAAAACTCTTCAAAATTACAAAGTCCTGCAATTCCAAAACTACTACAACAAATAACTTGAAGTATTCTCCTCATAAGGATCCAACACGAACAATGCCTTCAGCCAAAAATGATTTGAAGAAACGCTAGCATTGAATCAACCAATGTAACTGATAATGTGAGGTCACTGAGGTGTGAAAACATTCTGAAGGAGGGTAAAAGGGAGCAATAAAAAACAAAATCAACATAAGTGAAAAAAATGACCATGTAAGTTTTTTTCTTTATTCTAACAGACAAGCCTTATTTACATGCTCCTACCATAAGTTGTGGTTAGATCATGAATATTTTCAAGATTGAAGTGATTTATTCTATCCAAAGCACTTTAGCCACTACAGTTACGATGTTAGTTCTAAAGACCAAACACTGTAGATTTTATAGAGCACTAAAATGACACGACATTAATGTCTATTTAAACAATAACAACTTTCTGGCTACTTCAAAATATCTGTTTACAGAGCTATACAACATACTACAGAATCTTACCTCGTCTCTTTATGTTGAGCAGTCTACAACTGCGGAATATATCCATCCCTTTTCATCTCTAAGGTCAGAGTATTTAGAAAAGTATATATGTCTTCTGTTTGGTGATGAGATTGATCACTTGCAGAGAAGACATGTATGTGATTGTCTACCTCAATCCAGCTACAGCCAGGACTTTTCTTCAATCCCATATCTTTAACCATGGACCTAACCTTTGCAACTTCATTCAATTTAGAAGAATCTTCGTATACATTGGATAGGAGTACATGATACCCAATACTAGTAGGATCCAACTCAAAAATCTTCTTGGCTACACACGCAGCCAACTTCTCATTGCCATAAATTCTGCAGGATGCAAGCAATGATCCCCAAATGCGATCATCTGGATAATATGGCATTGCCATGATCAGGTCATATGCTTCATCTAAATAGCCACCTCGACCTAGAAGGTCAACCAAACAAGTGTATTGCTCAATTTTAGGTTCGAGCTTATGTTCTTCTACCATGCTTCGGAAATAATTCAACCCATCCGTAACTCTCCCAGTGTGGCTGCATGCCGAGAGGACTGCAGTAAATGTCTGATGATCGGGCATCAAACCCGCCTTTCTCATCTTGTCAAAATAGACGAGCATTTCATCTGAATTACCATGTAGCCCTAGCCCCAGCAATATTGAATTCCAGGACACTTCATCCTTATGCTTCATCAATGAAAAGACTTTTCTTGGACTCTCCATGTTTCCAGTTTTCGCATAGGCGACTATAAGGGCGTTATTCACTAAAGTATTTGTCTCGAACCCGTTGCGTATGATATAGCCATGAATTTCCTTACACTTTAAATTTCCAAATACACAAGCACATATTGACAAGATACATGCTATAATCACTTCATTTGGTCGGATTTCATGGCAATGCATTTCCCAGAATGCTTTTAAAGCATCGCCCCACAATTCATTCTGTGCATACCCAGATATTAGGTTACTCCATGATATTTCGTCCTTTTGATTCAACCTGAGAAAGGCTTTCCGAGCAGATGCTATGTCCCGGCATTTCATATACATATCTATCAGAGCACTGCCAATGTAAATCTCAGAGTCTAACCCCAACTTAACCGACAGTCCATGAAACATCATGCCTTCAGGTTTGATAGTTAGTGCTGAGCAGGCTCTCAATGCAGCAAGCAATATCACATGATCCATAAATCCATGTTTGAATCCAGTAACACATAGATCCAGTGCTTTCCTAGAATAACCGCTTCTGGAGCAATTCGTAATTATTGTACCCCACATGACTATATTATGATTGTCGAACCTGTCAAATAATTTTAAGCCACATCCAGGATCTGCACACTTGAAATACATGTCCATCAATGCCGTTCCAACTCTAACATCCATCTCTAAACCCATCTTCATAGCTTGAACATGAATTTGCTTCCCCAAGCCTAAATCAATGGATTTCGAGCACAAGACTAAAAGTGCAACCACTGTTGAAGAATCGGGTTTGATCTGGAAGGACACCATCTGAATAAAACATAACACTGGCTTCAAGAAATTACCGTTGTCCACGTAACCAGATACCATAACATTCCATAGCACTGTGTTTTTTCTAGCATGCTCAAGACTGATCTCAAAAAGTTTTTCAGCATTACCAACAGAAGAACATTTCATATACATATCAAGTAATCCATTCAGCACATACTCATCAACATCCAACTCACTTTTAATCACATATGCATGTATTTCCCTCCCATGAATTATGGATTTGAGGGAAGCGCATGATGAAAGTGCTGAAAGGCAAGCTACCCTATTCGGATAAGTACCAAATTCAGAAATCATGCGAGTGAACAATTCCAGTGACTTATGGTATAACCCTGAATGATGAAAACCGGAAATCATAGTGTTCCACGAAACTAAATCCCTATCCTCCATTTTCATAAACATTCTTACTGCATCATTGGCAGCACCACATTTCCAGAAAGCACTCATGAGTGAGTTTGCAACATATATATCCTTTATAGCTCCTACTTTTATCAAATTCCCATTTATTTGCCTGGTTAACTCCAAATTAGATAGAGCACCAACAGCTTTAACTAAAGCAGGGAAAGAGAAAAATTTAATAGGTATAAAACCACTATTTAGCATGTCAAGATAGCATGTTACAGCATCAGCATATAATCCCTTGGAAGTAAGATCCATAATCAGCTTATCACTTTCCAATTCATTACAAAAATCATCATCCTTGGTAAAACTGCATTCAATCATTAATTCCGGAGAGTTATGCAGATTTTGTACAGCAACAGTATTCTTTTTCTGCTTGATATTGCAGTAAACAGAAGCATATCTAGTAATGCGGCAAAGAGGTAATATCCTACATTGTTCAATGTAGAAACTATGCCGATATGCATAGTTATACTGAAACTGAGGGGTGAATACCTCAGATAGTTGAACCAAACCCATACTTTGATCCTGATGCCTTCTACATCTGAAAATTATTTGCAGAACTCCATGCAACTGACACACTCTATTGCATTACCAACCTATAAATAGTAAGTAAGTTTTATTCAGATGAGACTTGAAACATCAACTTAGGACAGTGCAGATAAACACAGAGCACACAGAAGAAATGTCAAGGGGAAGAACAAGGCAGTGATTGCAGAAGAGTGAAAAGTAAAGCCTACTGAGTAGAAGCACACAAAGTTGAAAAGACTATCCAAAATAATAATGGAAATTGATAGCCTTGACTTCACTAAATCCACTTCTAGAGTTCTAGGTGACATGAAAGCCATGTTTGACTGCAAAAATAATGTTCCCTTTCATGCATTTTAACAATACTACAATCCCCTAATTTTTAAACTCGAGCAAGAACGTCAACCATGTCAGAAGGTGTAATGGTGATTGAGTACAGGGTACTTGCACAAACATTTCTCGAAACGGACAGATATCGTAGATACTCACAGAGGATGAGGTGATAGAATAAACGCACTTTCAGCGAATATTCTTCACTGAAACAAGGGCTTATGCGACTGGTAGTTTCAGTCTATCTCGAGCTCCAGCCTACCTTATAATCATTCACCCTTTAAACTTAACCACTTAGTCAATATCCCACAACTAAAAATGACCAATCAAATAGTCTAACAAACGGGAATGTCGTTTGAAGTAACCAATTATGAAACAGCTGATTAGATAAGCAGCAGCAACAACAACAACAAAGCCTTAGTCCCAACAGGTTAGGGGTTAGCTAACATGTTGTAAAAATAAAGCAAAGTAAGAAAAATGTTAAAACGGAAAGTAAAGCGGTAAAATGTGTCGAATATAATAGGACTTAAAAACTTGTTCTTTAAGTAAAATGGTAAAAAGAGCAAGTAAAGATCTAGAACTCAAACTATATCTTCAACATGAATTATTTCTCTCCACAATCAGCTAAGTAAAAGCAGCCAATATATGAACAGTGATAGTAGCAACAGCAAGTCAGTAATCAATATACAAAGAGTCTATGAAACAGGCTACTATTTTTAGGGCTTTCCTGAATTTACTGTAGAACCCTCGAACTTCCGCTAATTTTGACCAATCATGTTTCATTGACAAAATGGTTGTCAACATACATGCTAGTCCTGATCAGCTTGGCAATTCATTCTCATAACCAATTGGGTTTCTTGGGGAATCTGACTCCTGGATACAAGGCTCTTCTGTGTTATCTTGAAGCTTAAGATCAGCCATAGCAGAACTCAATGAATTTGTGAGGGGGGAAGCCTTTTCTCCATTTCCTGCTGCTTGTTGAGCAGCTGTTGAACTTGAAACCATAAGGGTTTCATCTCTAATTTGCAGTTCGAGTTCCTCTAGTTCCTCTTCAATAGCCTCATCATCCTCCGTATTTGATTCTAATGCCTCATTGACTGCTGCTTGTGAAAGCATCAACTCATCAAGTTCTCGCAAACATGACTGAACTTCTTCAGCTTCAATTCTATGTTCCTTGATTGTCTGAGCACCAACCTGGATAGCTTCAGATACCTTCTTTGTTGATTCTAAATCTAGAACAACATGGAGCACCTCCTCGACTCGGTTCAAAAATGACAAAAGTTTTGCTCTACTTTCAGAAGCTAGCTTCAACTGCCTTGCATTCCTTAGTGCTATGTTCTTGTCTCCAGACCTCAGTGCAGCTAAAGCGAATTGTCTTGATCTTTCACATTGTTTGTCGGTAACATAAAGCTGTTGTTGAAGCTCTTCTACCGTCCAAACCAATTGCAGCATATCATAATCTACATTTATAATACTTGAAATAGGTGCAGAAGAGAGGCAAACTTTTACACCCTCGATGAGTTCCTTCTTCCTGATTGATATGTACTTAGCTCTTCCTTGTCCTGACAAGTAACTCAAAACTACATGCGCTTCACGTTGCTCTAGAAACAAACTTTCAAATTTCTTCACCGTTATGATACATGAAGATGTCCAATGACTTTCTGACAAAGATTTGACAGCTTGAGCAGCTTTATCCTCCAGCCTTGGTACAAGAATGAGATACTGATCATTGAGAACATGATCAACACCCGACATTCTAAAGGCACCGGAAAAGCGCATCATCTTTTTAAAGAGATTGGAAAGGTGTCCACTCTTTGGATCTCCAAGATCTTCCATCCGCAAAAGATCACCAGATTTGTACATTTCAATAAGGACATTATTAAGGCACAAAGGCGTCAAACCAGCTCGGTTGAACCATCGATTCTTGAGGTGAGAAGGAGAGATAAAGAGAAGGTTGAATCCACGAGCAATGCTCAGTATCAAGTCCCTCCAAAAACAAAACTGAGGCTCCCAATCCGACCTTTGCCCGCTGAATGCCTTAAATCGGGCTGTCGCCTTCTCTGGGTCATCCCAATCTGGAACCTTCTCCTTTATGAATTCCCTCACTTTCACATCCAACTCCTCCATTTTTCCTTAAAAATATAGCAATCAGTGATTCCTCATAACACTACAATATTCTCCTCCAACTTCCATATACTAACTCGAGTTTCAAATATGCCTCCTAAAACCAACAAAACACCCCCCCCCCCCCCCCCCCCCCCTCCTATCCAATCCAATCTACACATAATTCAAAATTTCCCCAAACTTTAACTATCAATGATAAAACTGGAATCATAAAAATGAGGGTCAGATTTTCAACTTCTAATCTAAAGCAAAACTAAAGAGAGTTAGATTAGAAATTCCCGTGTACCATAACACGTACTCCCTCCGTCTCAATCATTTGCTCAGTTTGATAGTTCATTAGTTAACCATTATTTATATAATCACTATCATTATAATTACAAATTAGCTACAAGCTTAATTCGTTTACTTAACACATTATTAATCATCGACCATACATTAACAGGCTACCATTGAAAATCAACATCAAACGCCAACCAAAAAAACAAAAGGAAACAACAGACAAACAAAAATCAAACATCAAACGAAAAGAAAATATAAAGAATACGAAGATTATGAATGGGAGAGACGATATTACCTTATAGAAACAACGATTTGATTGAGAGAATTGGGCTGTTTGGAAATTCGAGAATCGAGAGGGTTGATACTTGATTTCAGCACTTGGGTCTGTTTGCTGTTTATGGTTGGAGCCTTGGAGGATAACTGGATAGGGGACTTGCTACTTTGGTAGTTACGGTCTAAGTAGCACTAAAATGGACACGGATACGGATATCGAGTAAAAAAATGGTCTTATTAACAATAGATTATTATTTTCTTTATAAAATCATCCACAAATCTTTATATTAAGAGACTGTGATTGACTCTAATTCTCACGTCGATCAAGTAATAATTCTATTTATACTTTTATTAATTATGTTATCAAATTAGGGATTTAATTTTTTAAACTAGTAAAATTAGGGTTTGAAGAAATTATTGTCTAAAAAATTAGTTTAATCCGGAGAAAATTGTGGTAATTGTTGTATAAATGGAGTAGATTGTGTCTCACTTTTTGGTTATTAGCACATTAAATGTATTACTACCCAAATTTTTCCAGTGATGTTATTGGTATGGCGTATGAGGTTGAACCCTAATATTCAAAGTGTGGTTTTTACAGCCTTTCAAACTACAATAAGGATAAAATTCTTCATGTGCTGGCATCGCAGCACACAAATGAAACAAATTGCGTTTTAGGGATATTTGCAGGACCTTACTTTTAGAAAATTTGGATTACTTTTATGAACAAGTTCAGCTTTTTGCATGAATTTCTAATACTATTTTGCTCATTTTCGTGATTATTTCCCAGAACAGTCCTATGGATGGTTTAGGGGACGTTTGACCATGCGGGAAGGCGGCTATGGGGGTCGTCTGGTGATTTATTGGTGGGAGTTGGTGATTAATTTGAGAGAATTTGTTGGTTATGAAACAAAATGAAAGAATTGAGGGTGGAAGTGACAAGGGTGTAATAGTCTTTTGGGTCCATGATTGAGTAAATCATGTTTATAAAAGAGCATGACCCAATTAAGAAAGCTTTGAAAATAGTGTCCGTTTTTCTTAAGACGGACGTACCCGTCGCAAGCTTGCGACGGGTCAAATACGTACCATTTTGGTGAATATGGAGCATGCAAGTGGGGGTGATGTCATGTATTGACTTGACATGTTGGGAATAAAAAAACAAATAAACAACACACTTCCCCAAACCTTAGACTACAAACCCTCATTTCACGTTCAACCCCTTCAGTCATTTCTCATAATTTCACTTCTTTCTTTCTCATTTCTCATTTTATTCCTCCGTCCTCTCTCTTTACTCTCTCTTCTCCATCTAACAAATCATTAATAACACCAAACATAATTAATTAATATGGTGACAAAGCAAAATATTAGATGTACTATGTGGTTTTTGTTGTTGGTTTATGCTATGAATTTATGTTGTAAATTTATGTTCTGAATTTTTTGTTCCGAATTTAAGAAATTCAACTATTTCTGGGTTTATTTGTTTTTTGGAATGAAAATGTGCTTTTTAGGTAGATAATATGTATGAGGTTCATCTTTTTATGGGTTTTGAATGTTTTTTGGAATTTCTTGGTAATTTGTTTTTTCTTGGTTTGAAGCAAAATTTTCTGGGTTTTTTTTTTTTGTTTATGGGTTTTTATGTTTCTGGGTTTGGGATTTGAAGATCTTGTTATGTCTGACATGATTTATGGGTTAAGTGCGGGGTCTCTAGATTTAGTCAGAATGTAATCATATTAGCCAATATGTAACGAGTTTTGGAATGGTGACATATTCTACAAGAATGTGAACATAATTGACACATACATAGCCAAAGGAAATACAACATTAATGACAATATGTTTATATGTATATCTGTTATGTTACCAATTGTAATATGGTAACATATTAGCCAATATGTAACGAGTTTTGGAATGGTGACATATTCTACAAGAATGTGAACATAATTGACACATATATAGCCAAAGGAAATACAACATTAATGACAACTTGTTTATATGTATATCTGTTATGTTACCAATTGTAATATGGTAACATACTGTGCAACAATGAATACATCGCTCAACATATACAATTCTATAAATGATTCACTTTTTACAATATGTCACATATAAAATGACATGTGTTTATATGTTTAACACAATGTTACCAATTTCGATACAACAACAATTTATGTAAGAATGATAAAATTACTTGTAAAATTCACTATCTTAAGAGATTCACCAACAATGTCAAATGTTCACATACTTACCCAATATGTTACCAAAATGTAAATGACAACATATTGTGCAAGGATGAAAACATTATTTGTAAAATACATTGTCGTAAAAAAATAAACTAAGAATGTCAATTGTTTATATATTAATCAATTATTGTCCCAAATTGTACATGGTGACATATTGTGCAAGAATAGACACATTACTTGTTAAATACACGGTCATAAAAAATATTCCAAAGAGGATAATTATTTATATGTTTATCCATTGTATTGCCAAATTTAATCTAGTAACATATTGTGTAAGAATGAAACCATTCGTTGATTAGGACTCATCATTTACTTGCATCCCCCACTTTGCAAAAACATTGTGTGATCGTATCATTCGTAAGTAATCTGTGCAACAACAATATTACAGGGACACATTATCCACAGAAGTAAAGACAATTGCTGACAAAATACAAACACATAAATGCATAGTCTGTTATACTACGTTTTGACAGGGTCACATCAACAATAAAAATGACGACATTATTCTGACATCTTCATGTATTCCAACATCAAAGGTATGAAACTGCTAAACTTCAAAAGAATCCGCGAAGAACACCATAAATTACAGACACAATGAATCAAAACACAAAATAAACATTAAGAGACAAAACATGCTCATTGAAACATACAAGTGATACAACAATATAGTGACGATGGATGAAAAAAAAATATCAACAATGTATCATCAATTATTAAGAGAATATTATATAATCATTTAAACATACAACAATATAAGTTGTTTTTTTGTATGAGAAAAACAATTAAAAAATCAATCAACAACTAATAATAACAAACAAATCACAAATAAATGACATGTGCATTTTACAAACATTTGATATACACATACATTGTTTACTAAAACAGTGACAATCAAATTCTTGTAACTTTTATGCCACAATTTTATTTCTGACACAAAATCTGGATTTATTTTCTGTGTTTAACAAAAAATTGGAAGAGAAAGGGGAAGAAGATGAAGCTAATTTTGCATACGTTTAAAATGGAATGCATTGAAACATACAAATAATGTTTGTGTGTACTGTGTAGTAATAGAATTAAATAAGGGGGGAAAGTACATGGGAGGGGACAAGGAGCAGGGGAAGGGGGACAAGGAGCAGAGTCTCATTAATGCATAACCCGCCCCGTATTTCTATAAACGGTATGTATTTGGCCCGTCGCAAGCTTGCGACGGGTAGTTCCGCCACAAATAAGAATTTGTGTTGAAAATAATATATTTACTAGTCATGTATTAAAAATAGAAATTTATAATTCTTCACATATATTATAGGAAGAAGAACATTAGACTGAAAAAGAGGAAGTAGTTAGGCCATGTTCTTTTGGACTGAAACTGAACTGAACTGAACTGAACTGAACTTATAGGATCTGAACTGAACTGAACTGAACTTATAGGATCTGAACTGAACTTATAGGAACTGAACTGAACTGAACTTATAGGAACTGAACTGAACTGAACTTATAGGAACTGAACTGAACTTATAGGAACTAAACTAAACTTATAGGATCTGAACTGAACTGAACTGAACTTATAGGATCTGAACTGAACTGAACTGAACTTATATGATCTGAACTGAACTGAATTTATAAGATATGAACTGAACTCAATTTATAAGATCCGAACTTAATTAACTTAATTTAATTTAAGTTAACTATTATTATTATTATTATTATTATTATTATTATTATTATTATTATTATTATTATTATTATTATTATTATTATTATTATTATTATTCAAGAGGGCATTGATAAAAAGTAGTATAAAAAACAAGATAATATAAAATATTCTCCACTTTATATATAATGTTTTGTTCATAATTCATACATTATACTACAATTATTATATTACGATAAAAAATAATCCACACATTACAAATTTTTCCAAGCATTTATTTTTATATTATCATAATTCTCATCTACTTCATTTTCATTATCAATATCACTGTCAACAAAGAATCTATAGCCTCGACAAATATTTTTGACTATGTTGCTTTATACCTTATACACGGCCGTATTCCGCTTTTATCAAACATGCACGAATCTAATATCGATCATGAATGTCGATAGTTGAAGTATTCTACCATTCTTTCACGCTGTCTATGCTTGTCTTCGGGCATATGGCATCAAGTTGAGTGTGTGTAAGATCGTTTGGTATTAATGAGATAGTAAAAACGGATACAATTATTAATAATTTGTTCTTGTTTTTTTTAAAAAGTGTATCGAATAATTAAAGCGAAATTATCAGTTGTTAAAATAATAATTCGTATATAGCTTTTTTGAATTGAGTTTATATGAGCTGAACTGAACTGAACTTATAGGAACTGAACTGAACTTATAGGAACTGAACTTAACTGAACTGAACTTATAGAAACTGAACTGAACTTATAGGAACTGAACTGAACTGAACTTATAGGATCTGAACTGAACTGAACTTATAGGAACTGAACTGAACTGAACTGAACTTATAGGATCTGAAGTGAACTTAAATTAAGTGACTTGAAGTCCAAAAGAACAGGGCCTAAGAATCATTGTGTTTTCATCATTACTACGTCATGTTCATTTATTTATTTTTGATTTTGGCACAAAAATCAAGTAAAAGGAATAGACCGATTATTGAATGACATGTGGTTCAAATCGACTGTGGAGGATTAAGTTACCCATTTAAAGTATTTTTAAAATAGAAAGATAAATAGTTGATGAAGACACTCTTAAATGAAATAGGTAAATAAATAATCCGGACAGATAATAATAAAAAGTTGTAATAAATGGAAAAATGAAATGAAGAAATTTTTAGTTCGATTTGAAACGAAAATAAAATAAAACAAGGGAGTAACTTTAGAAATCCAATATTTATCTACGACCAATTTGATATATAAAATTAATAAAGAACATTGTCAAGAGACAGGCTACTTCCCCAATACTAAAAATATATTATAATCTAAATATGCGATATTTATCTACATTTCGTTCTAAATCAAGTAAATTATCTTACCCCTATGGCTAAAATCATGCACCATCACCAAAATTCACTGAAATTTCGCGAAAATTAACCTATATATTCATTTTACCTTCCTCGTAATATTACATCCTAAGATTCTCACTCCTTATTGCTTTGTTCTCACCCAAAACAATGGCTTTCTCTAACAATTTTTTAGCCATTGTTTTGGTAATTGGGCTTTCAATGGCTAACATTTGTTACGCCACAAGCCTAACTAACAAGCTAAAATATATCGTACCACACAACATAGCACGTGCAATTGAGCACATGCCACCAGTTAGATGGAACGACACACTTGCGGCATTTGCTAACTCATATGCCCAAGAGAGAGCCGTGGATTGTGCATTACAACACTCTGGCTCGCCCATATATGGTGAGAACATAGCAACGAGCACAGGAGATCTTAGCCCAAGCTTAGCCATTAGTTTATGGGTCGGTGAAAAACCCGATTATGACTACGGGTCAAATACTTGTAAAGAAGGCAAAATGTGTGGACATTACACTCAAGTTATTTGGAAGAATACTAAGAGTATTGGGTGTGCCAGTGCAAGATGTCAAAATGGGGGTACTTTTACCACTTGTAATTATTATCCTCCTGGAAATTATATTGGTAAACGCCCCTTTTGAGACATATATATATATATGTACTCCGTTGTCCCAAAATTTTCACATTTGGCTTCGCTATCGTAGTTTCTATGCCTACAAACCTACAATGTATGAGTAATGAATAAAATTATAAATTTATTGTTTTATTTCGATCATACTAATTTTTACATTCTCATTTATTGTTAATTTCACGTACCTTTTAAAATGTTGAATTGCAAACTATTCTATTATAGTGGATGCGTTGTTAATTTCATGTTATGTAACAGTAGAAAATGTTGAACTTTTACCTTGACCTAGTCGTGATCATATCACATGCATAAAATAATAAGTATTCATTCGACGTTATTTACTAATTTGTCAGCAGCTTGGTATATCTACGGACCTTCTTCATTTTTTGTAGCCTAAAAAATGGCGAGTTTGATGACATTTACCTACCTATTGATATAGCCTAAAAGTTAAGTAAACATGAGATTTTAAACGTTACAAAGTGACAATCTAAAAAAAGCCTCTCTCTCTAAAAGATTTCCTTTTACCACTCTCTAAAAAAACAAAACAAAATCCTAGTTTTTAAGCAGCCGCCGCCCTCCTTCCAAGGCACACCACACCCACTGCTCCTCTTTCCTTCTCACCGGAGATAGGTCTTCCTCTTGACCTGTCTCCGATGATACTCACACCATCTTCTGACCATGCTTTTTTTTTACCCTCCTTGTCCCTTTTTTTTTTGTTGGGCTCTTGACCCGTCTTGGTTCCACGTTGGTTTGAGGGGTTGATGGTTGGTTCTGAGGTCGGTCCGTTCTATTATCCCCTGTCCTGTCTTCGAAAGTTGTGCATGTATCCAAGGATGTTCATTTCTACCTCTCCCCTTCACCCATTCCTGGTTTGTTCCCCTCATGAGGTAGGTTAGTTGTGGCTGGACCGTTCTCTCTATTTTTCTTATGTGGTCGGGTCTTTGTCTTTGTGTTGATCGGGCTCTTCCTTTGTTAGGGCCTGTCCTCTTCGTTTTCGATCTCATATGGTGGTTTGTTGCACGTGCACCGATGGTTCTGGGGGATTCGTTTTTGGAATTTGGAGTCTCAGGGGAATGTTGTGTGTGTTGTGATGTCTGTGGGCTGCTTTTGTTTGGTGGGTTGAGCCTGGGTTGGTGGGGTGTAACCAAATCGTGACTATAGTCTTCGTTTTTGGTGTAGTGGGTGGGAGGGACTTTGGTGTCTTGGTCGTGTGTTTTTGCAGGATTGAACGCGGCGGTGTTTATTGCTAATGTTAATGGGTTATAATTATAAATTGTTAGTTATGTTTTGCCAGAAAATAAGGATATTAATAGCTTTACATTGGCAGTGTGTTGTTTCCGTCTTTACGTGGTCTTTTGAGAAGGCTATGGGGTGGGTCAAATGGCTTGTTTCTTTGTCAGGATTGTCCTTGCTCGCTGGTTTGGACGATGATTTTCTTTGGCTTTCTGAGTAGTTTTCAAAGTGTAGGAGTCGAGGGTCCTCTGGAGAGAGATATTCTTGTTCTTTGTCTCCCTTTTTCTTTCCACGTCGGCGTAAGTACACTTTGTCCTCAGTTTGTTATTCAAGGTGGTCATTGCTTTTCGAGATCTTTGAAGAGTGAGGATTGTCTTTGTCTTTTAACAAGTTTGGCTTCCCCCCTCGGGAAAGTTGAGGGTAAAGACGGTGGCTCGTGGGCTATACCAGCCGTTATCCACCAACACATATTTGTTCACCAATGCAATGCTCACTAGTAGAAAAATACTTATTTGAGGCGTAAAAAATGAGGTCATTTGCGGCGTTTTTAGTGTAGCAGCAAATAAGGGGGCCGCAAATAGAAAAAGTCATTTGAGGCGGAAAAAAAACGCCGCAAATAAGAGGTTATTTGAGGCGTTTTTCTAAAAAACGCCGCAAATAGAAAAGGCTATTTGAGGCGTTTTTTTCAAAAAACGCCGCAAATAAGTTCTCTATTTGAGGCGTTTTTTGAAAAAAACGCCGCAAATAGGGTAAAAAAAAATTAAATTTTTTTTTTTTTTTTTTTTTTTTAATATGAAAAAATGCAAACAAATTATTTAAATATGATAACTCTCAAATATATTTTTTTCACAAGAGAATCCTACATGTTTTTTGTAATTATTCTAAAAATATATACAATGCTAAAAATCCTACAATGGGATCGGAATCGCTGGAGTTTTTCCGTACTCTGGCTATCTTTACACTCACAGGCAACCAACTCTGGCTCAGAGAGGCAATGGGATCGGAATGGCACGAAGTCGCTGGAGTTTTTCCGATGTCAATCCAAATTTCTCCTCCATATCCATATTCTCTGGTGTAAGTCCATCTTCTAACTTCCAATCAAATCCATGGAGAAGAGACCCCAACATCAAATGGAGCATCCGAATTGCCAAGGGCAATCCTGGACATATCCTTCGGCCAGCACCAAATGGGATCAAGTCAAAGTCACGGCCCTTAACATCAATTTTAGATCCTAAAAATCTCTCTGGCTCAAAGGATTCGGCATTCTTCCAGGTATTGGGATCTCTCCCAATTGCCCAGGCATTAACTAATACTTGTGCATTTTTTGGAACTGTATAGTTGAATAACTTAACATCAGAATCCATTTTTCTTGGTAGCAGCAAGGGCACAGGTGGGTGTAGCCTGAAGGATTCCTTGACGATTGCTTGCAAGTATGGCAACCGGGTTATGTCCTGCTCTTCTAGTGTATTCCCTTTTTCGATGACTTCATGCAACTCTGCTTGTGCTTTCTTCAGCTTTTCAGGGTGGCGAAGTAGTTCCGCCATTGCCCACTCTAGGGATGACGTTGTTGTGTCTGTTCCCGCAGCAAAAAGGTCCTGCACAAAAATAATTACCACTTGAGCCAGCTGGAAAAACTTACGCGGATACAACAGCAGAAGAGACACTTAGTGATAAGATTGATCTTGAGAAGCCGCTACTAATAGACGAGTGTAACATGGACAAGGCCGATTTCAGGTCACAGTAATGTTACAAACTCACAACAGAGGATTGGGACATTGTTCAGATTTGAATCATTATTACTTCATTCACTGTCCAAGTCATAAATTTGATCGAATCATCATTGAATCATTGGTAGGCCTAGTAAAACTAAAATGACCCAAATTGACCTTACCACATCCGAAAAGTACCCAAACACAAATCCGAAGATGACTGTACCCAAACTGACTCAACTCATAATCAGACTTGTTTGTCGAGTATAATCAATACTCATGGTCCTCTCGGTTGGTTCAGTTGAGTTGGATTTAGCCAAGTTAGGCTATATCGATATTTAATCTAAATTCAGGTTAGAGCTGGACGGGTTTGATCTACAAATCTTTTGGCTTCTGACGGGTCACACTTTGTGAGCAGTAGAGAGGCCAACGAAGGACGCCTTGACCTCTCTAATATACAGATGCAAGCTCAAGGGTTTAACCTTGGACCTATAAACTACAACTCTAAATTTTCATCAAAGACCAACGAACGAAAGGAAACGAAAGAAACATTTAGATTACGGTACCTGCATTCGAGTGTCTTCTTTGATTACGGTACTGAAATAGTCTTATCCTTGTTCTGAATCGATTGTAATGTGTCGAGTTGTTGATCTGTTTGAAAGGAGATGGCTTGAAAGAATCATGGCCAGGCATCACATACTGGAATTCAGAAGAGAAGGCAGCGAAGCGCAGAAGACAGACAGTAACAGAAGCTAAAGCAAGCAACTTGGATGCCAAAACAGTAGCAGCCGCTGCCTTGGCAGCAGGATCTGTGTCATAACGCTGCATCAAAGACAAGTGGCCATTTAAAACCAACAAGAAGTAGGAAGGCTAAAAAATTGTTAGGCTACAAAAGCTTTAATTATGTATAGTGTATCCTATGATCTCATGTTAGCAGATGTATTCCATTTATGATAGCTTGTTATGCAAAATAGAGTAGCAAACATCCTTAAATGATCAGCCCAGCAAGTATTAACTGGTAGAATTCCCTGTCAGTTCTGTTATTCCCAATTCAAAAGTTCAAGGAACATAGATGACAGTCAAGTAAGAGCATCCCAATTAATCTGATACACACTAAATTAATGTGAAACATAACAGTGAAACATAGCAGACTAGCAGTCCCACAAACCAGCAACAAATATACCATGTACGAACAGTGAAAACGAAACCCTTATCTCTTCGGAATCCAACTTTACACTAATATTGAATCACAAGACCTTAAAGACTTACAGTGGAATTGAATAAATTAAAACGAAACCCTAATTTGGACCAACCTATAAGAAACTATACTTAGTCATGCATGTGTCCTCACTGTTGTCCATAGAAGATACTGCAGACCATACTCAAGAAAGAAGAAGGAAACAAAAAATAAATTCAGGAAAAATTAAAGGTAAATAGAATTCGGACTGAAACATAACTTGGCCGAACTAGTCATTTTGGTCTGAGACACAAGATTACAGACCCTGCTCCATTTTTAATAGCCCTTCATATGCATGGAGTGAAACTATAAATGTAGATAGATGTGCATCACTGATAAATATAGACCCAAAAAATGAAATACATACTTCAAAACAACTTTGCAACACCAAGGAAACAGAAATAGCTCATCTGTTTACTGTTCTAGGAATTGAAATTCACTAGACAAAAGTATGGTGGGATTCATGGAATCATGGTATATATAACTATATCTGTTGTTCACTATTAAATAAATTCAGGAAAAATGGAAAATTGGAAAACTATATGATGAAAATTTATCAAGAAAATTAATCTCAATGAAACTTTAGACCTTGTCATTAGGCTCATTGGAGTGTAATAATTTGTCCAAATCCTGTTATTTAACATCAGACACGGGTGGAGTCCAACGTGAATCAATAATTCATCACTATCTACCTCCTATGAATATACAACGAGTTTAGACTATTAAACTGGCAAAGGAGAAAAGTCATGACAGAATCAATAAGGAGCCAATCAAGCATCTGTCAGCATAAACCACAATACTTCAAGTCTTCATCGTATAACCACCGGCTAACCAAAACCTACACATATTCAACTCTTATACATACCCTAACGTAACTCACCACCATCGTAAAGCAGACTCATATAGTACATCCGAATTCGTAAATAGGCCCGGTTACTATGTAATGAGATATCAACTAGAATAATATAACATTGAAACACGTTTCAGCAGTAAAACAAATGAATCTTACCTACTAAAACTTGAATATAACAGAAAACACGGACATAGATATTATAGTCAATACAAAAAACAACTCACCCGTATTTCACACATCTATTCTACTACTTGACAGCTGAAGACTGATCTCACTGAATTACCCGAAACCTAATAATATAACATTGAAACACGTTTCAGCAGTAAAACAAATGAATCTTACCTACTAAAACTTGAATATAACAGAAAACACGGACACAGATATACCTGGTATTTGTAAAAATAGTTCTGGGTCGTTTTAATCAAATGAACGAACATCAAAGCACAAGTTTTAGTTTCCGCCTTATCAAAATAAACCTAATTCTAATGTTCTGTTCAAAATCTAATTTTCAAACACTAGAATTTACACTTTGGAACATCTTAAGCACTTAGTTATACAATATATCATGAAAACATCGATTATATACAAAATCCTAAATTCAATAAGGAACCCTAATTTACAAATAATAAAATTTACTCAAATTTTTTGTGTAAAAGTTAGTCTAAAATTAAGTAACAATCACAGTCAAGAAACAATAATTAATTTTGAAAAATATAAATGACATTCAAAAGCAGGTAGTAAGAGAACTTACAGATGGCAGAAGGGGTGTAAACTTGTTTACTGATGGATGAGCATTATTGGGCGGCCATGGCGGTTGACGGTTGACGGCAGACGTTTGACGGTGGACTGAAACGATTGAGTTGATAGTGGGGAAATTGAATAAAGGGAGAATGAAGGAGGAATGCGGGAATGGTGTGCGTATGAGGAGGGGAAGTAGATAGGGTAATTTTGTTTAGCCCATATTTGAGGCGTTTAATTAAAACGCCGCATATGAGACATATGAGGCGTTATTTTAGAAAACGCCGCAACTATGATTTTTGTTTTTTTTTTAATAAAAATTTGATTCGTTATTTGCGGCGACTAGGTAAAAACGCCTCAAATAAGGCGCCGCAAAAGAATGTTTTTCTACTAGTGGTTGTTACTTTTTTTTTTGAAATCCCACCTGGAGGGACTAATCCATACCATTAAAATCAATTGAAACAAGTTTCCGAGCATAACGAGGTAGCTCATTTAAGCTCCACTGTTGTCGAATCGTCACAGACGAACCTAAGTGAGCCAACTCATGAGCAACCGCGTTCGAGTATCTACTAACAAAAGACCAAACTACCAAATCAAACTCAACACTTAAAGATAAAATATCAGCAACTACAAGATGAAAATCACTTTGGCCCGTCGTCTCCGAGGTTAACAGCGCGTCAATAAGGATCTTAGAGTCGCTCTCCATCACAACCTTTGTATAGCCACGCCTCCGAGCCTCTTTAACGCCGACCAACATCGCTTCCGCCTCCGCCATACGCACTTCCATCACTGATAACTACGTTATTGACACTATTTTCATCGCTATTTCCCTTCACTTTGTCTAGATTTTATATCGGTCTTCCCGTCTTTATCCTCTTTTTAGCCTTAAATATCGTTGCATGCTATTTTCATGTGCTTTCTATGTTTTTGTAGCATTGCCACGTTATTCTAGGTAATTTGGGGACTTAACGGAAGTGCCGGGAAGCTTACGGGTTGAGAAAACAAGCTTTAGAAGCATTCTGGGTGTATCTAGCTCGATGCCGGGCGTATTTCAGGCAGGCGGGTGTTTCTACACCCGCCCAAAAATCAATCCTAGGCGCAATTCAGGCAGTCGGGTGTTATAACACCTGACTGCCCAAGTTACACCCAAGAAGAAGGAAGAAAAGGACAAAAAGGGCTCACCGGGCGTAACTAGCCCCCATCCGGCGTAACCCGGACACGGCCGGCGTTCGTTACGCCGGATGGACCTGTCTTCAGCTTTTTTTCGTGCCTTTTGAAATGGCTTTCAACCCCATTTGGGCCTTTTGTATATATACTCCCTTTCAGTTTTTTGTAAAGGGGATCATCTCACATCTTACCATACTCTAAGCTCACAATATCTCATTTTTATTTCATCTTAGCATTTTTCATAAGTAATTAGGAAGCAAGTATTCTAGGGTTTATAATCTTGGGTGATTTGTTCATCCATCTTCCGATCAACATTGTTCATGTTATTTTGGTATTGCAATCTTTCCTTTAATCTTATTTAGTTGTTTATTTCTTTTCATTTACTCTTTTCATATCACTTTTCTTACTTGCTAGTTTGTTCATCAACTCTAGAATTTATTGCTTGATCATATGCTATTTACTTCCACCTTAATCAAAATCATGTTTGCTATCATTAGATCGTACTTCTTTGTTAATCTCGAAACCCTAAGTATGAGTAGTGAGTAAACCCCCTTCTAGGGGGTGATTTGACCAAACACATGTTGGTTTCTTGAAGTAGTTGCATTGTTTGGTTGTAAAAGGGTGTAGGGATTGAGGATTACCTTTGGGCTTGAATAGTTTAGTGTTTGACTTGGGGACCTTGAAATGGGAACCTCTGTAACCCTTGACCATCAATGAGAATTGATTAGGTTTAGGAGTTGACCTCCCTTGTTAAACTAGTTGTCGACCTAAGTTGAACCCGAGAGGGGGAATTTAGGTTGGGCACCAATGGTAATCGGTTTGAAATCGACCCTCGAGAGAAGGAGTGGGAAGACCGGGAGTTAACGCGTTTTAGACCTTTTGGCCTAGGAAAGCGGTGGTTGGGGTTTGGCCAACTTTAGTCATCTTGACCCTAGAGACCGGAGGAGCCCAACCCATGAACCTGAGAGGGGTATGGAGTGGCATACATAGTGTTACATAGTGAACCCGAGAGGGGGACTTTGTGTGAGTTAGAGGCGTTTCCACTCGATCCCATCACCTAAAGCAACCGAACGCGTAACTACTAAAGGAAGTCATGAGTGTGACGGTTAAATCACCTCCTAGACCTCTTTATATTTGAGTAAATCATCTTATCTTTGATTAGTTTGCTTACCTTAGTTATTCATTTATTTTAAGTTGTTAGTATAGTACATTAGTTCTAATCAAACCAAATCATTGCTAGACTTAGCTAAACACCAAGGTAAAACAATCGGTAATCGACCTTTTCTCCCTGTGGATCGACCCTCAATTTATTGCATCGATTTATCGTGCACTTGCGAGGTTAATTTTAAAGTTATCAATCACGCTTTCACGGAACTCACTGACAACCCACTCCACTTCCCCGCCACTCCCCCGACATACCACTCCCAGCCCGAACCCCACCCTTCCTTTACTCCCGCAACGACATTGAGCTTAACAACATCCTGTCCCGTCTCGTCCAGCCCCTTCCTTCCCTTGTACTGACCACTGTTCCCCCGTCCTACAGCTCTTCCTCCCGTGCCTCCCGAAGCTCTCTTATCGACCCTTCCACCCTCTGTTGCATTCGTTCTAAACTAATGCGTTCCTTTTCGAAAATGTGTCTGTTCCTCGCCTCCCATAACGCCCAACACCCCACCATAAAAATTTCAGTCTCGTTCACATCCAAACCCCCCATACATCCTCCACCCAATCCCTTACTTTTTCATACCCGGCCACGTCCCTAACACCTATCCCCAGCCTGTCCCACAGCCTTCCCGCCACCCCACATCCCCTAGCGAAATGGAGGCACGTCTCCATACAATGATAGCACAACGGGCAGCTTGTGTCAATCGTTCAAATCCGAGAAGCAAGATTCCCTCTTGTTGTTATGGCATCGTGGCATAGAGACCACATAAAGACTTTAACATGGGGCAAAACATTTGCCTTCCATATGTGGTTGTGGTTCCATAGCACTTTGTCCCTCGAGTAGTCGGACGCACTCTCCTCCTCTATATCACCCTTCATCAATTCGCGGTAAACCGACATGACAAAATATTCACCAGTTTTTTCGAGGTCCCATATCCACGCATCATCAGGTTGAGTGTGGCTGATGCACACCCCAAGAATTCTCTCAACTTCGAAAGGGGGGAAAAGTTCACGCATTTTTTCCGTATCCCATTCCCTTCCATTCGCAGTCCATAACTCCGCCACCACCATGTCTAAGTTTGCCTCTCTTCTCGGTGAGAGAACAATTCTGGTAGGGGTATTTGGAATCCAGGGGTCGGTCCATACTTTCGTGTCAAGCCCGTTACCCACACGCCTCCGAACTCCAGCCTTCAACACCATTCTCGCATCGATAATTCCACGCCAAGTGCAACTCGGGTTTTGCCCGATAGTTGATGTCATGAAATAAAATGCATTTGACCATATGAGTTAAATGCCAATTGTATATTTCAGGTTTACCTACTTTACTGCTGTTAAAAAAATATAAAAAATGAGATTTTAGACGTTAAGATACATGTTTAACTTTTATTTCGAGCTAATGATGCGTGAAATCGAATTCCTCACTCAAGGAAATATGTACGTCAATAAAATACTTTTTTGTCTCAATTATTTATTTGTTTGTCTTTTTTATTTTTTTAAAAGGATATTTTAATTAAAGGGGAATAAATAATTGAGACGGAAAGAGTACTATTTATCTAACTTAAGTTAATTTTTATGCTCAATACACATCTACTCGTATATTGAATTAAGAATTATTGTAATCACTTGAAACTTTCTCCCATATTAATGTGATTTGCTCAATACACATCTACTCGTATATTGAATTAAGAATTATTGTAATCACTTGAAACTTTCTCCCATATTAATGTGTTTTGATTGATGTTTGTGATTCAAATTATAAATACCCGAGACTTCCACGACCCAACAATATTGTGCTTCAATCCGACGACTTGTGTCTAGTTAGACACAAGAAACTCGCATTTAAGGTAGCACCAAAACGGATACGGACATGTAACACGTAACACGTGACACGATATCCCATGAATTTAGGACACGGAATACGTCATTTAAATATAATAAAATATAATTTTATGATTATAAATAACATATAATTTTATTTTTTAAATAAAAAGATAAATAATTGATGAAGACTCCCTTAAATAAAATATGTAAATAAATAACCGCGACAAAATGATATAAAAAGTTGTAATAAATGGAAACATGAAATGAAGAAATTTTTAGTTCGATTTAAAACGAAAATAAAATAAAACAAGGGAGTAACTTTAGAAATCCAATATTTATCTACGGCCAATTTGATATATAAAATTAATAAAGAACATTGTCAAGAGACAAGCTATATCTTCCCCAATACTAAAAATATATTATAATCTAAATATGCGATGTTTAACTACATTTCGTTCTAAATCAAGTAAATTATCTTACCCCTATGGCTAAAATCATGCACCATCACCAAAATTCACTGAAATTTCGCGAAAATTAACCTATATATTCATTTTACCTTCCTCGTAATATTACATCCTAAGATTCTCACTCCTTATTGCTTTGTTCTCACCCAAAACAATGGCTTTCTCTAACAATTTTTTAGCCATTGTTTTGGTAATTGGGCTTTCAATGGCTAACATTTGTTACGCCACAAGCCTAACTAACAAGCTAAAATATATCGTACCACACAACATAGCACGTGCAATTGAGCACATGCCACCAGTTAGATGGAACGACACACTTGCGGCATTTGCTAACTCATATGCCCAAGAGAGAGCCGTGGATTGTGCACTACAACACTCTGGCTCGCCCATATATGGTGAGAACATAGCAACGAGCACAGGAGATCTTAGCCCAAGCTTAGCCATTAGTTTATGGGTCGGTGAAAAACCCGATTATGACTACGGGTCAAATACTTGTAAAGAAGGCAAAATGTGTGGACATTACACTCAAGTTATTTGGAAGAATACTAAGAGTATTGGGTGTGCCAGTGCAAGATGTCAAAATGGGGGTACTTTTACCACTTGTAATTATTATCCTCCTGGAAATTATATTGGTAAACGCCCCTTTTGAGACATATATATATATAAGTACTCCGTTGTCCCAAAATTTTCACATTTGGCTTCGCTATTGTAGTTTTCTATGCCTACAAACCTACAATGTATGAGTAATGAATAAAATTATAAATTTATTGTTATATTTCGATCATACTAATTTTTACATTCTCATTTATTGCTAATTTCACGTACTTTTTAAAATGTTGAATTGCAAACTATTCTATTATAGTGGATGCGTTGTTAATTTCATGTTATATAACAGTAGAAAATGTTGAACTCTGATCTTACCTTAACCTAGTCATGATCATATATATCACATACATAAAATAAGTATTCATTCGACGTTACTTAGTAATTTGTCAGCAGCTTGGAATATCTACCTATTATATTGCTATAGCGTATAATAAGTTAAGTATACATGAGATTTTGGATTTGATTCATTAGTAACTAGCTTTAAACCCGTGCAAATTGCACTGATATATTTTTTTAGTCATTACTAATTTTAAATCTGTGCAAATTGCACGGGTATGTTATTTAAGAAATTATAAAAAGCTGTAAATATAATTTAAATTTTAAAGTAAAGTAAGAAAATTCCCCTTACTTGTTATTTGACAACTTAATTGGAATGTAATAATTGGTTAATAAAAAAAATTATGAATTTCATTTGAAAATTTCACTTGCAATTAGTATAAAATGATACAATAGTGTTAATTGGTCGAGTAATTATTATAGTAAGATATGCACTCTTGTCACCTAAATTTGAATTTGTACTTAGGCGTTGTTACTTAGGCGGTGACCTTAAAAAATGCTCACTTATATAGATAAAACAAAATTATTCTTGCGGAAATTATCATAGAATTAGTGAAATTACAAATTGTTAACTTGTTTTTTCATTTAATTACACCCGTGCGCAGGGCAAAATGAAACTTTTGACCCGTAGATATCCTAAAATACAAATTCTAACTCAATTTTCATTTAGTACAAATTGTTACTTAGTAAATGGAACAAAATTAAAATTGACTTGTGCATCTTAAAAACGATTTAATCAATTTATTATATATTTAAACCCAAGAAATTATCATATAAAGATATATAATAAAGTGTTATAAAAATACTTCAAAAATCTCATTAACATGCACTACATATGAAATACTATCTGTTTCACGTGTTAGAAAAATTACATGAATAATTATTGTAAAAAAGATTGTAAATAGTAATTCATATTTACCAATACCTGAACAAACAATTACTCCATAAAATAATTACCAAATACTATCTCCGACCCAAACTTGTACTATGTGCAAAGTAATAACTCATGCAAAAAATAACAGGTCAAATATGATCCTCTGAAGAATAACAAAGTTGTTGTTTAGCCCAATACAATGTTTTTATCCAACACATATTACCTAACGCGTCCTAAACTTAAGACAAATACACCCGTATTAAATAAGAACTTGTAAATATTGAGTAGTACGCGGGTAAATTTGTTATCAACGTTGTTTTAAATTAGAGTGTGTTTTTGGCTGAATAAACGTATCCCGTCTTTTACTATACAAAATTATCATTATGTATTTACTTAATAATTATGTAATCCTAAATTTTAATTTTATTCATTTATTTCGTTTATATGATATCAAAAAAATTAGTAAGTTGCTTTTAAATATCTAACACGACCATACGAAGGTTCAACTTGATTGTTGTATTAAGAATTCTCAATAATATAAAAACAAAATAATAGGGTAGAGTAAGCGGGGGACATTGTGGGGTCTATTAAGAAAAATAAAAAAAATAATGTACTTCTAACCACGTAGCGACACATCAGCTCTGTGGTTGTTGCTTTAATAAATTAGATTTCTAAATTTTGCAAAGTAAACTTTAAGTGTTAAGATACATGTTTAATTTTTATTTCAAGCTAATGATCGCATGAAATCGAATTCATCACTCAAGGAAGTATAATCGTGTACATCAATAAAATACTTCTTTTCGTCCCAATCATTTGCTTGTTTGTCTTTTTTATTCTTTTTAGTGGATATTTTAATTAAAGACAAATAAATAATTCGGATGAAAAGAGTACTCTACTCTCTACTCTTACACACATATAGAGCATATGTATACAAAAATAAAGGTTTTTATTGATTTTCCTCAGTATATATGTCTTATACTCTTACACACACATATAGAGCATTACATTTACTAGACAAATCTCATGTAGTGAGCCCAATTCTACCCTTTATATTTAAAGGATATTAAGCTTACACCACCTAAAACTTCGAGTACATAATAATCCCGTAATTCATTTCATTTCAATCCGCTATCTAAAACATCTGCGAAGCCAGATTTATTTAAACAAACGTATGAAAATGTAATGAATAGACGGAGTATTACGTTAATACAACCAAATAAAAAATTTAGTACGGTTTTTGGCCAACAACGTTACCAGGAGGATCATAACAACAAATGATGAAAACTCCGGCATTATTGTTACATACAGCACGGCCACAACCAAGACGGACTGAATTTGCCCATACCACCTGAGTATAGTGTCCACAAATCTTTCCAGCAGCACAAGTATTGGTACTATAGGTATAGTAAGCCTGCTCATTGACCCACAGTTGTACAGCGTTTGCAGCTGTAAAGGTCGAGCCGCTCGCCCACGCCAGGTTCTCGCCGTATGGGCCACCAGAATGCTGGAGGGCGCAGTCGGCCTTCCTTTGGTTGGCGTAATTTTGTGCGAACGCAGCTGTTGTGTTATCCCATGCTATGTTTCCAACACCTGAAATTGAAAATCCATAATGAGGTTTAAGGTGATTAGGGCGAAATCATGATTAAATGTTTGGGTAGCAAAACAAAAATAAAAAGGTAAAATACTAGTAAGCGGATTCGAACTCGGGGTACTAGGTTTACAAAAAGATTATACAATCAGATATATAATAACATCGTACAACTATGATTAATTTAATTGAGTTTATGGGTATATTTGTTGAGCTTTTAAACTATTTTGAGTTATATTTTAATTTTCCATTCTCAATATTTTGTCAAGAAGTTCATAAACTTTACCATATAGCTCATATTCCTTCTAATAAAGCTCGAAATTTCTATTAAAAAGCTCAACATATGTACAGTGAATTGTATACCTCAGGTGGTATAATCCACTCATTGGTTCTAGGTTGGAAAGCAATGCCTTTACCATTCTACCACAAGATATCAAAAGTCCGTGAATCCGTGATTAAATATCTGGGCTAGTAAAACAAAATTAAAAAGGTAAAATGCTAGTAAGGGGATTCGAACCCGACACTAGTTTAGAAAACAAAGCCTTTATCATTGTACCACAAAATATTTATTGTATATTTAATGGGTATCAGTATTTTATCTACTATTCAACAATATTTGGGGTTGCAAAAAATTGTCTTCTAAGTCAATTTTTTATAGTTTGGGATAGTGTCCGCCCCTTTATTGCTACTACCTAGGTTGGCCCCTTACGTTGAGTTACAAAAATTTACGAAGTACAATTGTCAACCATCCTTTTTACTCATTTTCATGAACACATGAGCTAAAGCCCGTAACATATATAATAGGTTGCATGCAAATTATACGTTATTGTACATGTTTTATGGGATGAATTACAATACCACCTTACAAACTCGTATAGTATTGTAAATGACAATAAACTTAGTTGTTAAAGTCATACAACCTAAGTCTGATGATCTGGGTTTAAATTCCGTTAATAAATACAATAAACATTTGCATTAGAATAAGTACATACCGACGGCAGTCCTAGCATTGTTGTGAGCATTAACATAGTCTTGTGGGAAATATTGTGCATGAGAAATTTGCAGAAAAGCTGAAGTTGCTATCATGAAGCATGCCAACGTTGTTAGGTTTTTAAGAATCTCCATTTTTGTTTTGTTTTGATGTTATTACGAAAGTAATTAAGGGATGATTAACAAGTGATGAAGAATTAAGGAAGAATTAGGGTTCCTTTTATAGGAGAGGATTGCTTGAAAATACGTTATTAGCATTACAAATAAAAATTAGTTAAATTATGTAAGTTGTGAATAGTTAATAACCATACAATCGTCCGGGACGTTTAACCTAGTAACGTAGCTATTGATACAAAGTTGAGGCCCTTTACATTATAATAAGCTAGTGGTCATTTTATAATGTTACTCCGTTCTATTTTTATTGGTGTATTCCTTACTTTCCGATTATTTAGTTACCTTTGATTTGGGCACAAAAATTAAAAGAAAAGAAAAGATTGTTTGTAAATATTGTTAGAGAAATCACAATAATATAAAAGTAACGAATGAATGAGATACCCAAATATATAATACGTGAATAAATGATCGAGATAAAAGAACTAATATATATATATATATATATATATATATATATATATATATATATATATATATATATATATATATATATATATATATATATATATATATATATATAAATATATCGAGTTATCGAGAAGTATAGGATACTACTGTACGATAGGATGGTACTAAGTCATGATCATCAATTCTTGTTTCAAACGGTCTTAATTTCAGACATCTCATAATTCTATTGTTGTTTTAACATTATTTAAATCGATTGTAAGTACGCTTTAAAATTAAGAGCGTTGAAACAAAAAAATTGTGAGTCATGATACCATGCATGCACCCTCTAGTGTACTCCAATCTATACTTATCAAAGTAGCATATATATCAAGTTATCATGATTTTTTTTAAAATAGGACACTATATGGGAGATTGGGAGATACTAAATCATGATACCACCCTCTTATATTATCTAAGTAGGGATCATTATTTTAGTTACCTTTACACTATTGTTGTGATTCCTATTCGATTTTACAATTTTACAATTCTGTATGTAAATAAGTTACAATTGATCTGAATCTCAGGTAATCAGGTAAATCAAATCTTATATTTTTAGGATTTGAAATCCAATTTATTTATAAAGAGTTAATTATAAGATCATAACACGATCCTACGACTAATTAAAGATTTTAATCCACTATCTCCTACGTGGTTATAACAATCCTCTTACTTTGCAGTTCATAAGATGTTATTCTTCTACTTTGGCGTTGTTTTGTAAACAACATATTGAAAGAAATTAGTAGATTTCGGCATAATTAGTAGGTTGACCAATCTACTATTTTGATTTGTTTGGTAAACAGCATATTCTGATAGCATATTAGTCGGAATATACTATTTTTGAATATTCAATAATTTATACATGAAATCGTTCTAATTATCCTGTAATCTGCTATTTACCAAACACTATTTTTTAATCTGTTAATTTAAATTAATAGTCAAACCCGGTATTAAAATCTACTAACCGCATTATGCTAACGTTATCTATTATTATGAATCTGCTTATACCGTTTGCCAAACAGGGCCAAAATTCTTTTCCCTCATTTGTTTACCTAGTCTATTTTGAGTATCTCAATTAATTGTTTACCCGAGTATTTTGAAAATACCTTTGATAGATATTTGATTATCGTCGTACCCAATTTAATCCACTCGTTATTTAATAATCAACACTCATACTTTCTTAATCTTGTGCGAAAGCTAAAGATAAACAAATAATCAAGACAAGGTCAAGGCTAGTTGAATGTCGAAAGTTAGATGATGATTTAGCCCTAACTATTATTAATATTTCTATTGAAAAGAGGCTTTCAAATGACCTCTCGTGAGTTTTAAAGCCCCATGATTTATAGTTTTATACCAGTGCAATCAAAGCCAAATAGTTGCTTAGTTTCCTGCGAAAAATATCGTTAAGTTTACTCGATTTTGTACATGCATTGTTAAGTCATGCATAAATTAAAGACTAATCACATCAAGATAAGCGTACAATCGTCGCTAAATTACAGCAATCCCTACGGATATAAAATTAAGTTGGAAAATTAAGACGATTAACATGTCCACTACATACACTAGCTAGTCAAGTTGGAAAATTACAGTGACCAATACATCCACTAGCAACTGGAGTAAAAAAAGCACAAATTCTTATTTGCAACGGCACTATCCGTCGCAAACTTGTGACGGATACCGTTTTTTCTCACAAAATACTCACTTTTTCTCTCTCTCTTCCCAACATTATTCATGTGGTCCCCTTTCTACACTAATTCATTTTGTATCCATTTTATCTCACAAAATATCCGTCTCAAATGATGACCCGTCGCAAGCAAGACTTACTAAAAAAAAGAGTGGACTAAGGATTAAGATTATCTTATGTTTTTCGGAAAGTTACGAATAAGGTGTATCATGATATAACGTATAGAATAAAAATAAGGATATTAATATAGTTAATCCTCTTTCCTCTTTCTAATATCATAAATCTTTATAAAACTTTATTTAGTGGATTGTCTCTAGGTGTAAAGAGTACGATCATCCTTTTAAAAGACGCAATAATTGATTGAAAGATTATGATAGCAAATTACATAAACGATCAATCTCGAAAGAGCGAGTTGAGTTGTCATTTATAATACTCTCTCATATATTTTTTTGGTTGAAATGTGAGTATGGTATTTAACAAAATGGTGCTCAAAACGGAAGTATTGATAAAATGGTGCCCGTCTGAAGGTTTTGCCAAAATGGTACTCAAAACGGAAGTATTTAACAAAGAAGAAGGTTTTGCTAAAATGTTACTCAAAACGAAAGTATTTAACGAAATAATGCTCGTTTTAAACTAAAAACCAAAAATGGTTCCACGTCACCATTTTTTATTTTTATTTTGTTTATTTCTCAAACATGTTACCTACTATCTGTGACAACATTTATTTGCATACTAGTTTTAGGCCCGTGCAAAAAATGCACGAGCTTAATTCTATTAAACTAAAAAAATAAAAATAAAAAAGGTGAATATATTTAATAAAAAATATAATTTTAGTATTGCAAGTATATCAATGTAAAAAAGTAAAAAAAAATTATACGTTTTAGACATAAGTAAAAACAACGCATCTATTATACAAATTCTTATGTATGACGACGCTATTGGTTTAAGTTTAAGACGGAACAAATATATATATGTAGGATGAATAAGACAAAAAAAGCATTATGTATAGCGAAAATAATATATTTGTCCTATAACCCGTGGAGAGTGATACTGACCCGCTTTATTTTTAAGACGGGAAATAGCCGGTAAAAATATACAGTATATAGATTTTAAAATTATACTTACGGTTTAAATTCTAAATTCATAACTATCTTAAAGAACCCAAATTATTATTAGTCCGACTCTCTAACTACCCAAAATCTCTGACCATATAATATAAACCTATCTATTTTATGTAAATTTAAGACGGAGTTACATATTTTTGTTGATATCCAATTTCTCAAAAATTTTAATTTGTTGATTTCCAGTATTTGAATGCATTAATTTTCGCCAATTTATATATTACAGTATTATATTTGGTATTCACTTTTTATTTCTATTTTATACTCATTGTCACTCAATTTAATCATTTTAGTTGTTGCGTGTTAAATTAATATTAACAATGTCTTTAATCTTGCAACTAGTGTAACACCCGTGAAAAATCACGGGGTTGTGTACACTTATTTTTAAAGACGGCGTCGGTATATTTATTTCAATATATAACAATTGTGTTTATTCTAACGAATTGTTTTTTAACGGGATGTTTGAATATAAGATATATTCGGTGAAAAGGTGAATTTCCTGATGCACTGATATTCGAATAACTATTAGTAATGATGATAATATTTGGAGTACTTATGATAACATTAATGAATAAGCTATATAAGAAAAAACAATAGACGAATAAAAAAAGATTAAATAACTAATAATGAGTAGTTTGGAAAGTTACTGTCTTTTGATGAATTACTTACGGAACATAATTTGACGGGCAAATACGATGAACAAAATAACTGATCAGGTACAAATATAAATTAAATGGGTATATTAAAATTCAATAACCCAACACGAAAATTACAGTTTCTCGAAAACCTCCTTGTAAACAACATTTGTTGTTGTATTAGTCATCCCTCCTTCTTCATCAAGAAGTAACACTTTTAGACCTTTCTTACTCGTGGCCCTGTATATAGCAACGTACAGTTGGCCATGGGTAAAGACTGGTCTTGGAAGATAAAGTCCAACACGGGATAGAGATTGACCTTGACTTTTGTTGATAGTCATGGCGAAACAAACTGCTAAAGGAAACTGTCTTCTTTCAAACTTAGAACCCGTGCAAATTGCATGTAAATACATGGTTGAATAATTTTTAGTTCTATGTAAATAAATGTTTAAAACATATAAAAAATCGGAATAATAGTGTTGTTAATATGTTAAAATTAGTTAGACAATAATTCTTTATTTGCAATTATAGAGTAATATTTGGTCTCGCCTTTTATATGAACTTTTTTTTATAAATAAAAACAAAAGCGGAAAAAACTGTTGAAAAACATAAAACTTGCATTTCAGGAAAATGCCTGTCCACGCAACACACTGTCCTTATTTTTTTTGGAGAACCGAACCTCCATTTATTTTAAGACGGCCATGGTGTCCGGACTATGCAATAACAACCTGCCCATTTTCTACAAACTTTAACCAATAGCAACTGTCAATCGCGCAAGCCAAGATGTCCCTGTAATCCCTCGATATTCTTAAGGAGTCGTAAACTTTACCGTCTCTGCTCTTCTTGTACTCGAACAGCAAGTTTGAATGGTCGAATGCTGTGAGTTTCGTAAAGCCATAATCAAAGTCTCTGAACAGGCTCCAATTGGGGTGTACACTGGTAAACTCTGTAAGACTTGCTCCTGCTCCTCCTGCTACGATATGAATGGTACCGTTCAAGGGTCCTTCGTAGTGATCTTTCTCTTTTCTTGTGCAGGTATTCTGTATTAGCCGCAGTCAGGGGGGGAGATTTCAGTAGACGGTGATAAAATGGCAATAACTTCCGTCTCAGGCTAGAGTAGTCGTTACCTGATAAATAGGACACGTTCTTTCATAATTGTGGACATGACCGTAAATGGCAACGTCAACTTTGTACTTCTGCCATAGCTTTTGAAGGCTTTCCCTTCCCATAGGCTCCTCTGTCGTTCCTTCGTTAGCATAATACTGATTAGACGAATAGCCAAGTACACGATGAGCAAGAAAGATTAGCCATGGCTGCTTTTGTCGGTCCACTGATGCAAGACAGTGTTCGATGAACTTATACTGCTCGGTCCCTTCTCTCCAGTCTTCTTCTGTGTGGGCTATGCAGAATCTGAACATTCCGTAATCTGTTGCATACCTGTAGGTGGGGCCGTGGGCGTGGGGGTCAATTACTTTGCTGCTATACAATTATTTTTAAAATTTTTCAGCAGATGCTATACCAGAACTTTGCTCGGTTTTCAGCAGGAGTGTAGAACATTGTTTGAGCAGGCACACCACATTCTCCTCCCGAATCTTCGCTCCCATAGAAGGAACCTGATCCTGGCCAGTCTCGCTCGTGGTTTCCACTGTATAGACAAACACGGGATCCTGTCAGGATATGAGTAGCAGAATGGGTACAGACTACAGAATATATCGTCAAGGATCAGAAGAACGTCGTTAACCTGGCAAGCATGTAGGGAACTTTAGAGGCAATGGGTTCAATCTGAGCAGTAAACTGATCCCACTGCGACAGGTACCCATTCGCGTAACATATGTCTCTTATGTGAAATACAATGTCGCTATTCTCCAAGTCATTGATCAGCTGTTTAGTTGTGTTCAACGAACCACGCTGAAAGTTGTTGTACTCATTTGATCCATCAATCTCATCCTGCAGAACCACTGTTCATATGCAGTGAATACTCTGAATGCAATTTTCATCGTGGGTCATATAGAAACAATCTCTTTACGATCCAAGGAGTAAAAGTATTACGACCTTGCCCATATCTCCAAAAATGACGACTTTCTGTAAAGAATCCTGACCAGGGTAAGGAGATGATTTGAACTGATACATCCGACTCCACATATACGTGCCATTGAACAGCCTGTGGCCTAATCGATAAGCATACCTGCAGTATATATTACAGAACGGGATCACGTAATATTCACTGTATTCAGCCACAAAACAATATAGTTCGAGACACCAGAACTCTAATAGGGAGAATAACATACTTAGAATTAGGCCAAAGCTCTTTCAGAGAGCTAGTGTGTATAAACCCGGGATCACGCCAGCCCACTGTTCTTGCTGGCGCACCTGTGCAGCGCACATTTGACAGCAGTGTGTATTTAAGTATGCAGAGTTACAGGGCAGGAAAGACAGTAATAGTTATGAAACAGGTTCGGGAAAATCAGTTGAAGCTCGTAAAATTCATATACCACACATGCTATTTTGCTGAAATGTTAATGTCCCGGCTGGTGACAGCGTTCTTTTCCCGCTTTTAGGCCCCCATTCAACAAAAGGTTCTGCCTCGTTAATCCCATATCCGCTTGTCCATGTTACAGTCATCTGCATTTAGTGTTAGACAGGTTTACGCTTCAGTTTTCTTGTCGCCTACAGTTACAGAAGACAATGTAACGACAAAAGTGTGGATTTGTGGAAGGATTCTTACTTCATTCCATAGTTTCCCTTGAGCTAGTCTTGGGTAAAGTGGCGCTTTCGGATTAGCAAACACTATTGGGTTCGAGACTGCTATCAGCTTCGGCTGTTACAACTCAATAACAACATTATGAAAATTGGCCGAGAAAAAAAAATCAAAGCGACAGAAAGCGATAATAGCAAACGTACATTCAACAAACTGCCAGTAAATAGGGCGAAGGAAAAGTCGGATCTTTGATTAATCAGCTGAAGTTTCAATGTCCCTTTGCCAGTCTTCTTGTACTCGGGACTCGAGTAATTTGCATATTGAAACTGCAAGGTTACATATAAACATTATCAACTGGATTTCGGCGCAGTACAGAGCAGAGACATGTTTTATCAGTCACTAACCTTAATCGGCGCAGTACAGAGCAAAGGAGGAAATGCTCTTGCACTTTCAGGTGCACAGGTTGCAGCACTGCAAACCATAACTCGTATTTCTCAGTCTGTCACAAACTTACAACGCGTTTCTGAATGAATGATATACCTGAAATTAGCAGGCGAAAATACTCCAATCCAATCACGAGTAGTTGGCCGACTATGCTCAAAATTTAAGGCCACCCATCCCGAATTTCCACCCTGCAGAACATTACGCGAACATGATGAGTAAAGAACATCAGAAAACTCAAAATCCCGCATTGAACATAAACTCGGAAAACTTACTTGGACTCCAAGAACAGCAGGAGACGCAGTGATGTACGCCATACCATGAAATGCAAATTCGGTTTTATGAATTGCAATGTTTGATAGAGGCTGATCACCATCTGTACTTACTTGCTGAGGGCCTAAACAGACCCATAGAACTAACAGTAAACTCACATAAATAACTCTCATTGTTAATATCAACCTGAAAACATAAAAATTTATCGAATCAACTGGTTTTTTTTGTGATTTCCGTCATCTGAAACTTGTGTTATGTAACATAGGGAGACGATTAAGACAGAAAAACCGTATCTACTATCTATAGATTTTAAATGAGGAAACACTCACCTGAGTTTCCGAGCAAGACGGAAAAACTACGAAATTTATCTCATTTGTGACGGATCCGTCACAAGCTTGTAACGAATCAAATATTATCAATATAAGAAGGGAAAAATAAACACTTTTGTGATTCTCAAGACTTGTCCTATCTACACGAGTAAGAGCTATCGGACCCGTCATAAACTTGTGACGGATATATCCGTCACAAGTCACCAGGGAGACTTATTGAGTTATTGAACAAACAAAACATAATTCACCTTCACTACTACAATCCTACAATACCGGCAGTGACCATTTACCATCCATAACCCTCAATCCCTCATTCGATTTCCATGGAAATTCAAAAGTTCAAAACCTTCGCTGAGAGTCTGAGTTTCTTGCGCTAATTTCAATATCCAAAATCATTCATAACATAATTCTTGCGCTAATTTCATGGTTGAGTTTCCTTCACTGATGATTTGATTTTTTGCTCAATAATCAATAATTCAATATACAAAATCATTCCTTAAATCATAATTCTTAAACCCTATATAAACAATATTACCAAAATTGAAGGAAAGATGATATTTTAAATAAAATTGATGACTAATAATAAGAATATAAGACTTAAGAGAAATACCTTAATTAAAGTTCGCTAGTAGAAATTGGAGCCATGAAGCCGATGGAGGGGTTGAAGTGGTGAAGTTTCAAATTTCAGAAGGATGAAGTGATGAACTGAAGGAATTTGGTGCGTTGCAGACTTCAGCGTCGGAAATTAGGGTAGAATGATTATGAAAATTATGATGATTATATGGAAAGATTTTATTTTGAGTCAAATATGGAAAGATTTTATTTTGATTTAGTTTTTTTATTTAATAATAAATAAATGATTATTAAATTATTAAATTATTATTAAATTATTAACTTATTATGAGGTGGCAGAATCTGATTGGTCTATAAAAAGTGAAAATGCTGAGGTTGAATGTGAGGCCTCGAAATACCCGATGCTGCGATATGACTGCGCCACGTAGGCGGAAAACCATTCTTCTTTTATATATATAATGATATACTATATTTGTAAAGGTTAGGCGTCTCCATCATATTATTATTATATTTAATTTATACCTTTTATTTATGGAAAATTAGTTAACTTATTATCAATGATCATAAAAGATTTGATTTTTACAGTTGAAATTGTAGTTAGGATTTCGGAAGATTTCATATTTCAATGTATGATTATAGATTGTAACATATTTAATTAATGAAAGTAGTGAAAAGATTAAATTGATAAAAGTTTGAGGAGAGATAATTAATTATGTAGAATGAACATGATGGACCCTACTTTAATTAAATTTTGTTCTCTTCCTAATTTTAATCGACCAATAAGAACCCCGTAAAATCTATTTCTTTTATAGTAAAGAGATTTCAAGATTTTTTGTTGAATCTACAGGACTATTTTTTGTGCTTATATACAGAATTTTTGTTTTATTTTTATGATGAATTGATGATATTGACGAAATATGATCATTCTGATATATATTGGACCGTTGCTTTGTATATCGTATCTAAATTTAAATTCAACAAAAAGACGGTTTTTTTGTGCAAGATTTTTGTTTTTTCTGTATATTTCTAAATTTTTAGTTGAATTTATATAAGATTCAACTAAAAGATTTAACTTCAACATAAAGACTATTTGTTCTGCTCATATACATGATTTTTGTTTTTTCCAATATACAAGATTTTTATACTATCGGACCGTTGTATATCGTATTTTATCATATTTTTTCTTGTTAGATATTTTAATTTGTATTTGATTTGATTGGAAAATATAATGCAATTTAATTCTTGGACTAATTATTTTTGTTGTTGGTAATTTTTTGTTTTTTGGATTTAATTTTTGGATCGTTAAATATCGTATTTTGTTGGATTGTTGTATATTATTTAAATATTCAATTAACAATAATTTGATCATATCGTATTTTATTATGATAATGACGAAATATACTACTGCAATCGATTACGTAAATAGGAATCAGAAAAGATCAGAATACGAAATTACGGATCATAATTAATTACGGATCAGAATCAATTCTGAATATAAGAAGAGAAATTAAATAAGTGTGAAAGATGGTGGGCCCATATATTCCTCAATTCAAGGGACCAATGAAAAGCTTCTACTCACTCTGAGTCATAGTAATGGTCCATTTACCTTTATGCACAAAAAATAAGGAAATGATTCTAAACCACACAAAACACCTTATCCCACACTGAATTGATTTTGGACCACAAAAAAGTTACTAAAAATGGAAAGAGGAACCATCACTAAACTCGCACCAAAAAAGAAGTAAGAACCATTACTCCGACTCGGAGGGAGTATTTTCTATTCCTTTTATAGAGATAGATTTGCCATCACTTTTATCCATCCAATCCACACTAAACTCCTCACTTACTTAATTGTACTGTATTAATTACGCATTTTAACCTTAGCTTCCTTTTTCCACATTTCTTAAAATATGTAAAAATATGAGTACCACTCGATAACGCCATCTAATTTTTCATACCGGAGAGTAGGGATGAGAATGGATCCTGGATCCGGTCCAGATCAGTAAGACTCGACCCTGATGAACCGAATCTAGATCCTATTTTTTCAGACCCGTTGGATCCGGGTCGGACGATCTGTATCCACTACTTTTAAAACGGATCTGAATCTGGATCCTCTTAAGTAGACCCTGAAGGATCTAGATCCACCCTGAACCCGTTTGCTTAGTAAAAACAGTAAGTTTTACGTCTTAGTTATCTCGTTTCTTGATGACTTGGTCATAATAATTACTACTTGTAATATTTGTGTGAAAATAATTGTTACGCTACTAACTACTTTTCCATTTTATTGTATTTCGAAAACTGGATATCAATAGTTTTATGAATCATGAGTTTTTTTAATAATGTGAGGCCAGAAACTTGGACCCGTTACGGACCTGGATCCGTTGGATCCGGATCTGGATCTCACATATTTGGACCCGTTGGTCTGGATCGGATCTAGATCCAGGGTATACAATGCGGATCTGGATCTGGATTCTATTGGACCCGGTCCAGATCCGATCCGTTGCCATCCCTACCGGTGAGAGACACTTGAATTCTTTTGATGAGCTAAGGACTACTTAAGGCATAATTAGTACAAAACAAACGTTTTATTTAGTTTATTTCTTCAATATATAGAGAATTACATTTTTAACCATATCCAATACAGTAGCTTGCTCTAGTAGTGAGCAAAATTTGACCCATAATATTTAAACGATAGTAAGTTTACACTTTCACGTAGACGCACCCGTAACTCATTTCATTTCATTTCATTTCATTCCGTTCCGTTGTTTAAAATATTTGAAAAGACAAACCTTTTAAATAGACGTACGTATGAAAATGCAATGAATGGAAGGAGATTAGTATTAATTAGTAAGGCTTTTGGCCAACGAAGTTGCCAGGAGGATCATAGCTACAAACGATGAAAACTCCGCGATTGTTGTTACATTGAACTCGAGCACAACCAAGACGGACTGAATTGGCCCATACCACCTGTGTATAGTGTCCACAAACCTTTCCAGCAGCACAAGTGTTGCTGTTGTAGTCATAGTCACCCTTCTCATTCACCCACAGTTGTACAGCCGATGTACCCGTGAAGGAATTGCCGCTCGACCACGCTATGTTCTCGCCGTATCGGCCACCAGAATGCACCAGGGCACAGTCACCCATCCTTTGGTTCGCGTAATTTTGTGCGTACGCAGCTACATTGTTATCCCATGCTATGTTTCCAACACCTGAAATTGAAAATTTATAATGAGGCTTACGCTAGGTAGCACGGACACTTCTCGTAATGAGTCGTACCGTGTCCGACACCGACACTCCACGGACACACGCCGAAATGTGTCCGACGCCTAAACAGTCGTGTCTAACTTTCTACATTTATTTGGGCACGTGTCCGACACGTGTCTATGGCATTTGAGCCGTGTCCGTCGCGTGTCCATGATATTTGGTTATCATTTGCGGTGAATGATGTTCTTCAGACGAGAAATGCGCTATCGAAAGAGATTAATTAGAATATTGATTCGGATGAGGAATGAAAATAAATTTATTATCAACGAAAAGTTTTAGTTTCACTTATTTAAAATTAATATCAAATATTTTTACAAAAATAAAATCAAACATTTATAACTATAAAATGTATATTTTATTAAATTTAAATGCCGTGTCTCGTGTCCTAAATTTCATGGCATGCCGTCTCTCGTGTCCGTGTCCGTGTCCGTGTCCGTGTCCGTTTTGGTGCTACCTAGGACTTACGTAGTTTATCACTAAAAAAATTGAGGGTCTTTTACTAAAACGACCATTTTCTATAAAGTATTTCCCAAACCAACCATTTTCGAATTTCGATTCTCATTTTAACCATTTTTAAGGTTTTAATAATGTAATTAATTTTGGCAATAGCTAGTTTGGGCAATAATTTGGGCAAAATGGTTAATTCGGTAAGAGATTTATACGATTTTAAAATTTAATTTTTCATAATGGCAACTAATTAATAAATACTCCATATATATATTTATAACATCACATAGATATATTAATAGACTAATATTTTTTTCTTTTCAATTTTTATTTTTAGTTTTTTAATATAAATGTCACATTTACAACACTTATATATAAGTAATGTATGATTATATCAAATAAATAATGTGATGTTAATTAACTTCAACCTCTATTCAATAACATAAGCCTTAGTCAATCTTAGATTCTTACAAAAAGCAAAATTAACATTTAAATTACGAGCAAAATGATGAAATTACAATTACATATTTAGAACCCAAAATCAAATAAAACAATAGTTGAAAAATTACGACCATTTTACTTCCCTTCATAAATCATCCCATTTAATTTTTTATTTCGTCATAAAATAACCTATTTATTAATTTCTTTTATGGTTATAGTAACTTTTATATGGAAATTAAATATGCTCAAAGAAAAATTATAAAATTTAAAATAATAAGTAAAATAAAGATTTAGAAAAATACATCTTTCAAAATCCATGGACTGGTGGAAAATATATACTCCGTAATATTAATTATCATAACCGAAAATTAATTAATTTTAACATTGTCTAAACTTTTTACCAAATTAGCCTTTAAGCCTAATTTATTTCCCAAATTAGACATTATCAAGATTGATTATGTTTTTAAAGTGTTAAAATGGTTAAAATGGTAATTAAAATTTGAGAATGGTTAGTTTGGTAAATACTTTAAGAAATATGGTCATTCTAGTAAAAGACCCAAAATTGAGAGAGACGCTCTTTCAATCAATTATTGAGAGATCATTCTTTTTTACCCTTTTATTTGTATTTCGTGACCCTTTTGTCATTGATCGTACCATAGTAATTTCGTACTTATTTACATAATAAATGTACTCATTTTGTCTTTATTAATGATTTGTACCTATTATATTAGCTTTAATACCATTTTTTAAAATTTGTACAATAATCTCTCAATAAATGTATTGACAAACTGTCTCTCAGGAGACCTACTGGTAAGCTATAGCATGCGCATGGGCCTGGTTCTCAAATTAAAACCTACAATTTTGAAATTACAATAAAAATACACGAGTTGTACATCGAGTTAAACTCATAATATACGTAATAACCTACAAATCACGTAGAAGAATAATTAAAACACAATATTTCAAACTCGTTACAGAAAATACATACCGACCGCAGCCCTAGCAGTGTTGTGGGCATTGACATAGTCTTGAGGTGAATTTTGTGCATGGGAAATTTGCAGCAAAGCTAAAGTTGCTATCATGAAGCATGCAAAAGTTGCTATGTTTTTTAGAATCGCCATTTTTTTTATGTTATTATGAAAATAATTAAGAGGTGATGGAAAATTAAGGAAGAGATAGGGTTCCTTTTATAGCAGATGTTTGCTTGAAAATTCGTTGTTATCACAAATGAAGATTAGTAAAATCGTGTAAATTATTGGGAATAGTCAATAATACGATCGTCAGCCAGTAACGTAGCTATAGATAGACATGTGAAAATCGCAATCGGATAGTACGAGTAGGATCATACAATCGAAAATGTAGAAAACGATTCAAATCATCGTAGGATCAGGTAGGATCGCATAGCATCGTACAAGATCGATGGTAGGATTATTTAGAATTGTTGAATGCTTAATTATATTACAAATCTGTGAGTTGGCTATTCTTCTATAGTTACACTATGGTGGATTATATAACTAGATGTATACAATTAATTGTACATATTTTGAGCTTTTTAATAGAAATTTCGAGCTTTATTAGAAAGAATGAGATATATTGTAAAGTTTATGAACCCTCCTACAAAACATTGAGCTTAGAAAATTATTATACAAATAAAACACAATACATATAAGTTCAACTATATTTTAATTTTAATATAAAAATTAAAATGTAACTCAAAATAGTTTAAAAGCTCAACAAATATATACATAAGCTCAATTAAATGCATAATAGTTGTACGATGCTCTTATGCATCTGGTTGTATGTATAATCCCTTTTATGATAGTTACAACACTAAATTAAAGGTTTATGTAATATATTGATGATATGGTTATTAAGACTTTCTTCATGTTATTAAATAAACTTTTAACATTATAAATCACAAATTATATCAAATTGTAAACTTATTTATCAAAATGATTTGTAGGATCTTACAATTCAACGATCTAATCTTACGTTCTGATCCTACCACCTCTCTTCAATCCAAACTAGGATCTCGAGCCTGAAAACATTGATTGCCTACTGACTAGACGTATTAAAGACGACCTTATTCATTTTAAACTTAAATCGAGAAATATCACCCCACAATACTATACAATGCCATCTTAAAAGATAAATTGTGATAGACAAAGTTAAGTTCTTTTTTTGCAGCTGTAAAACACTATATCTTAGTGCTACTCTTCCAATTTTCGTGGAATGAAACAAAAATTTAAGCATGAAAAAACGGAAACAAACTAAAGATGTTAGAAATGATGTTCTTTAGAAGTTGATGTTGTTGTTCCTCGCCTAAAAGTTGAAGGAGAAGTTGAAGACAGTCAGAAGCAATTTGGATGTGAAGATGCTTATACCGAATAGCCCAAAGAAGGATATCCCTAATGACCCGAGCTTCAGCTTAACAAGCTGATTCAGAGTAGAAACTGAAATGTCACTTATCAAAATTAAATTACTCCCTTAATTCCAATTATTTATTGTCCTGTTTTATTGTGAGTGTTTCAATTAACTTTCTTCTTTTCTATTTAAGAATGACTTTGATAAGTATCTTGATCATTTACAAACGATTTAACTATTTATTATTCAGAAATTGAGTTCCTTTCTCTTTCTTTTGTTTTCGTGTCAAAACCATTGGACAAATCTGATCGGGACTAAAGGGGTAGGTTATTATTGTGGTTGTTGTTGGGCCAATGAAAAGTCTCGAGTACCATGGTCTCAAATTCTTTAGGTACAGTTCATAATCCTACTTGTCTATGTATGGTGGATGCGAGAGGGTGATGGGAGAGACTATGTCAATGCTAAGTCTCGTATACCATGGTCTCAAATATCAAATATTTCCTACATGTATAAATAGTCTTAAAAAAATGAGTGATACCTTTGATTAAAAAAGGAGAGACTTGGTCGTATGTCAGTAGGACACGAAACAGAATAACCCATGTTTTGACTCATTCTAGTAGGTGTGGAGGTAGACCAGGTAGTTGTTTCTTAGAAGGCTCATCCGTTCCAAGGCATGTAGCGGAAAGAACTGAATCTGATTTTATCTATATAATTTAACCCCTTGTGGATTTTTCGAAAAAAAAAAGGAGAGATGTATATTATACATTCTTTTAACTAAAAAAAGAAACTCAACAAAATAAAACATAATTGCTTTTAATATAATAGATTATAACAACAAATTATAAATGCCATATTTTATTAGGAAATATGACAAACATATTTTTATTAGCAAAGTACTAGTTAAATATATTTGATAATTAACAAATTATGATAAGCAATTTATTATTTTTTGTTGAGATGAATGTTCTTATTTTAAAATATTTCAACCAAAATGACGGAGTAAGGAGCTTAATAATTAGCATGTTATAAAATTAACATACTAATATCAAATATGTTTTTCAATATGTTTGTTAACAAACATCAAAATTCATATGTTGATTGGTCAAACATACTAAAAATATTGAATATGCTAAAAATTCTTTGAAGGTCTATTAAACACCCTTCAGTCAAATGGGTTATTATCTAACCAGCTACCGTATGTTTTCGCAAGTATTTGCCAAATTGTTTATTTAACTGAATTAATTTTTTTTTTTTTTGAAGGGAAAAATCGTTTCATTAATCAAAAGTCTCATGGTAGTTACAACATATGTCAAGAAAAACAGGACACAAAACGATTAAAATCAAATAAACTACATTCTCGATCAACAGAAAATTTCTAAACTTGATGGGCTCATGAGACGCTTCTGCACATCCTCTAACATATCGCCTTCTACGGCTTTTCACAAGAGGGTCTCCCAAATCTTCTAAAACATTGACAAGAATGAAGTTCTTTTGACCAAAAAGTTTGTAACGAGCAATCTGACAGTAGTTTTATCTCCATAGGATCAACAATGAAGGCGCCGATCTTCCACTTAATTCTTGAACCTCTCAAATAGAGGGGAAAATCTCACCACAAGATGAGAACAGACTCACCAAAATTAAAGGTGAGGACAAAACTCACACAAAGGTGGGAACAAAACTCACACAAAGGTGAGAACAAGTCTCCAATAAAGGAGAGGCAAGAAGTTATTAGCGTAAAAAATTAAAGAAGAAGAACGAAAAAGAAAAATTGGGGCTTACCTCTACCCAAAAAAGGTAGACGGCAGCCCCAAGATGTTGAAAATTAGGGTTTAGGTTTTTCTTTTTAGAGAGAGAAATTAGAGAGGGAGGGTTCTTTTTGGTTCGAATTATTTAACTGAATTAATTACCTTCAAATAAAATGCTATTAAGGTAGTATTTGAAAATTAAGTTATCCAAATTTCCATAAATTGAAACTATTAATAGAAACTTCTTATAAACTTTATTTCTTTTAAAATGGAGAAAACTGTTTACTTACCCGTTGTTGATAAAAGCATCTTCTCAGGAAATTAAAGTTCTTACATATAACCAAACAATTTTGGTAAGTTTAATTGATATAGAATAACATGAATTAATAAATTTAACCCTTATGGTTTCTTCAAAAAAAATAAATAACATGAATTAATAATTTGACACCCGTTCTACTCTACGAAGGTTGTACGTGCGACCAATTAAAATGTGACCACTTTTTTTATAAGTAGTTATCACCTTTGATTAACGTAGTTGTTCATTCAAGTACAAGTTTTACTCATACATAAACTTTTTTTCATTATTTTTCCATTATATGTTCTATGTCTAGAAACTGAACATAAAAACTCTCTCTAATTCTCTATCTCCGAAAATTAATCAAATTTATCAATTTCGTCGAAATTACACAATTATAGATGCTAATTTCGTATCGATTAGGTAAGAAATAATGATTCTAATTCATAATTTTATTAGTTTATATAATTATTAAATTAAGAAATAGATTTAGACTAATTAATTAGGGTTTGTGTCGTGGCGGAATTGTCGTTGTTTGTCGGAAACTTCTTGCTTATCCTATGTTTGTGTAGTTCAATCACTTCTCCTAATACATGAACATCATAATACATGATAGATGATACACACACATGGATACATAAACAGTGTTAAATTGTGGTCGCCTGAAGTAATTTGAGAATAAAATGAATTTATTCATGTGTGTTGCTAGGTGTGTACAGGCTGTGTATATATAGTTATATACTCAAGCTATGTAACTTAAATACAGGAAAACGAAAAGACGCGAACTTAATTACAGGCTATGTAAATACGGGGCAATCAAAGAGCCCAATACCCCCCCTCAAGTTGGAGCTCCTACATCACCGATGCCCAACTTGCCTAACAAATCAACAAACCGAGGGCGTCCCAAGGCCTTTGTCATTATATCCGCTAATTGCGAATTGGTATGCACATAGTGTGGAACAATAACTCCGCGTCGAATCTCATCGCGAATAAAGTGGCAATCAATCTCGATATGTTTTGTTCGCTCATGAAAAACAGGATTATTAGCAAGATGAATAGCCGCTTGATTGTCACAATGTAATCGCGTAGCACCACAAAGAGCAATACCAAGAGTTTTGAGTAACCCATGGAGCCATAGTATCTCACGAGTAGCAGAGGCCATAGCACGGTATTCCGCTTCAGAAGAGGATAAAGATACTGTAGCTTGCTTCTTAGTCTTCCAAGAGATGGGAGACCCTCCAAGGCACACAAAATAAGCAGTGATAGAACGACGGGTTAGAGGACAACAAGCGTAACTGGCGTCACAATAGGCTTCAAGAACAATATCCCGATTCGTTCGAAAGAAAATACCTTGACCGGGACACCCTTTCAAATAACGAACAACACGCAAGGCCGCATCCCAATGAGTTTGAGTCGGCTTTTGCATAAACTGAGTAAGGATATGGACCGAATAACACAACTCCGGCCGAGTAAGAGTAAGATAAATGAGCTTACCCACCAACCGCCGATAAGGGGCACCATCAGCGAGGACGGGATCCGTAGCAAGGGCAAGAGTGTGGTTCTCGTCCATAGGCACGCTCGAGGGCTTGCAGCCAAAAAGCCCGGTCTCTGTCAATAAATCGATAGTATACTTGCGTTGACAAAGAAACATACCATTCGAATTCCGTGCAACTTCGAGACCAAGGAAATACTTGAGCTTACCCAAATCCTTCATAAAAAAACACTTACTCAAGTAGGACTTGAAATTTGAAATAGCAAGTGAGTCGTTTCCAGCGATAACCAAATCATCCACATAGACAAGGATGTGCATTTCAATCTTGTCTCTACGAAAGGAGAATAAGGAATTATCGGAACCACTCATAGAAAACCCATAAGAAGTAAGAGCCGTGGCAAGTTTTGCATACCAACACCAAGGAGCTTGTCGGAGACCGTATAAAGATTTTTGTAGACGACATACCTTGCCACGAACTCCACGACTGAAACCTGGTGGCATCCGCATATACACTTCTTCAGATAAATCGCCATGAAGAAATGCATTATGAACATCCATCTGATGCAGCTCCCAATTCCGTATCGTGGCAACAGCAAGAAAGGTACGGACAGTCACCATTTTAACAGTGGGTGCAAAAGTTTCCGTATAATCAATCCCTTCTTCCTGGTGATTCCCAAGAACAACGAGCTGGGCCTTGAAGCGTTCAACAGTACCATCTGCTTTCCGTTTAATTTTATATATCCACATGCAACCAATGGCGGTTTTATTGGCGGGCAATGACCCTAAAGTCCATGTTTCATTGGACTCCAACGCACGAATCTCCTCCTCCATGGCTTGGCGCCAACGTGGATCACTCATGGCCTCTTTGAAAGACTTGGGCTCGACTTCGTGGGTAAGAGCTGCAAGGTAAGCACGATGTGTACTCGAAAAAGAACTATAATTCACAAAATGCGTTAGAGGATAAATACTACCTGAGACGTGATTGGAGGTGGCTGGCTGAGATGGATGAGTCGAAGTTGTGTCAATTTGATCCCATGTAACAAAATCCTTATGATGAGAATTAGGAAACTTAGCACGCTTACCCCGACCCAACTCCGGAGGTGCAACATCCGACAATGACTCCCCAGGCACGTCTTCGTCCGCGGCAGCAGTGGCTGCACCATCCTCTCCATTCGCACCCACTTCATCAGTGCCCGTAACACCCGGTGGCTCAACCCCGCGTGGTGTATCATTAGAGTTTGCAGCAGGGGTTTGAGCATCACACAAGCGTGACACTGGCACCTCTTCAGCACCAATATTCATTTCAAAATCACAAGACTCAGCCTCTGGACTGTGCACCATTGAATCAGAACAGAACGGAAATTCCGTTTCAATAAAAGTGACATCCCGAGAAGCAAAATATTGACCTGTTTCCAAATCAAATAATTTCCAACCCTTTTTGCCAAAAGGATAACCAACAAAAACACAACGTCGACTGCGGCTATCAAATTTATCACGAGGGGACATATTCTTGGCATAACACAAACATCCAAGAATTCGAAGCAAATTATAATTTGGAGCACGACCGAATAAGCATTCATATGGTGTCTTATTCTCAAAAATTCGAGTGGGAGTACGATTAATTAAATGAGCGGAAGCAAGAACGCATTCTCCCCAAAAACCAAGAGGCAAACAACTTTGAAACCGTAAAGCCCGAGCTATATTCAAAATATGTCTATGTTTACGTTCTACCCGAGCATTTTGTTGTGGGGTTTTGACCATTGACGTTTCATGTAAAATACCATATTCCCGAAAAAATGGAACAAGGGGCAAAAATTCAGTTCCGTTGTCACTCCGGACAACTTTTATGTCACAATTAAACTGTAACCAAGGCAAAAAAATCCTTCATCAAGCGAGGAACCTCATCCTTAGTGCGCATTAAGAAAACCCAAACACTACGGGAGAAGTCATCGACAATAGTGAGAAAATAACGGGACCCACAAGCACGATTAGGAATATAAGGACCCCAAACTTCAACATGAATTAAATCAAGTATGGCCTTAGCTTTATGAGTGCTTAACGGAAAAACGGATCGGGTTTGTTTTGCTCTAAAACAAATATCACAAGGTTTGACAGAAATGTTACTTTTATTAAGGGAAACAACAGGTAACAATTCCAATGCTTGCAAAGACGGATGCCCCAAACGCTTATGCCAAAGCTCTACAATTCCCGTGCTTTGAACAACATTAACACGTTTCGACTCATCCATCGGCAAGTGATAGAGACCATCAGCCAAGTCACCCACCCCAATCTTCGTCATCGAGATAGGGTCCTAAATAACACAATTGGAATTAGTAAAAGAAATGTTCAAATTTCGAGACAACAATAGCTGCGAAACCGAGAGCAAATTACACACAAAACCAGGTACGAAAAGCACATTTTTTAAAACAAGCAAATCATTGATCCGCACATCGCCCCTGTGAGTAGCCTTAAGACGATTACCATTCGGTAATCCAACCTCCAAAGGCTTAATAGAATCACAATAATCAAATAATTGGATATCACCACAAACATGAGTAGAGGCACCCGTGTCAATGAGCCAAGTAGTAATACGCTTACCATTGAGACGAGTAAAATTAGCTTCCAGTGGTGTCTCACCGGTCGCGACACTAACCGAAGCAGCCATATTACCTACTGCACTCGTACCAACGCCTTCACCGTCACGGCCACCAGTCTTGGGAGCTCGACCCTTGTAGCCGTACTTCTCCCAACAACGATCCTCCGTGTGCCCTGATTTAGTACAGTGAGTACAAACGAAGCGCGAACGCACCTGTTTCGAACCTGCACCATCAGGAGGCCGAACCGCAAATGCCATAGCAGGCTCGGATTCCGTCTACCGCTGAGTGTAGGAGCGGACCTCCTCTTCCTGCACAATACGACTGTAAACAGAGTGCAAAGAGGGAAGAGGTTCGATACCCAAAATAGTGGACCGAGCAGTGGCGTACTGAGATTCGAGTCCCATCAGAAATTTGCGTGTTTGACGTATCTCCCGTCGTTTGCGCAAAGTAACAGATAATCCACACTTACAACCCGTGCAAGTACAGGAAGGAAGAGCATCGTAATCGTTAATATCTTCCCACAATTTCTTCAGGCGACCGTAATACTCCATCACGGTCTCACCTGATTTCTGCTTACAATCAGAAATTTCTGATTCCAACTGAAAAACTTTGACCCCGTTTCCGACCGAGAAACGTAGGCGAATATCTTCCCACAATTCAAACGCAGTAGCACGATAAGAAATCGTGGATCGTAAAGTGGGTTCAATAGTATTAAAAATCCATTGAATAACAGAAAAATTTACCGTCATCCAATCCTCCAAATCATCTGAATCATCGGCGGGTTGCTGCAATTTCCCATCGATGAACCCGAGCTTTCGTTTCGCGCCCAACCCGACACGAAAACCCTTCGACCACTCCTCATAATTGGACCCCTTGAGCACGACATGAGTAATTTTGGCTCCGGGACCATCACCTTGAGAAAGGACGTACATCGGCTTCGTCACGTGGGGTGGCGGCGTTGCGTCGTTGCCAGTCATGATTCACGAATAAAAAAAAAAAAAAAAAAAAAAAAAAAACTAGTCTTCTGATACCATGAAGTAATTTGAGAATAGAATGAATTTATTCATGTGTGTTGCTAGGTGTGTACAGGCTGTGTATATATAGTTATATACTCAAGCTATGTAACTTAAATACAGGAAAACGAAAAGACGCGAACTTAATTACAGGCTATGTAAATACGGGGCAATCAAAGAGCCCAATATCGCCGCATCTTTCACTTTTTTTTTTTCCTTTTTTTTGTTAAATGTTTGTAATATTTTGTTCTATTTTTCTATTTTATTATTTTTTTTGTTTCCGTTATTTTTATTTTAGGACTTGGATTTAGAGTCGGATAAATATGAGGAATTTCCTGCAAAAATAATAGATACCGGACACATTTTCAATCTCGGACAAAATTTCAAAAATGACGGTGAATTGATAGCATATATTAGAAAAATTGGATTTTTGCATGATACTATCTCCTCCTTCAGTAATAGCCATTTAGTTGCTCCAAAATATCATGCCTTTGATACAAATTGAAGGTCTATATTATTTAAAGGGCGCAAGGGAGGCGACCGTGAGAGTGGTGGCGGCCAACGGGTGGCTACGGGGTCGTGGTTGGATGATAGTAGGTAGAGTTAGGGAAAGAGAAAGACAGAAAGGGAGAGAGATGGAACAATTCATGAAAACAAATTCATTAAAGTGAAAGGGTATTAAAGTTATTTACGTCCAAAAATGAGTAAAACACGTACATGAATTACCATCATCTTAACTAAATAATTATCAGTTTTTCGTTAAAATATGACCTATTTTTTCAAGTGATCACCGCTAATAGAAAAATAGTTACTTTTTACCCAAAAATTGTTACATTTGCAAAAAAAAAAAAAACACCGGATAAGATGTTGTATAGGATAACTATTGATGATAATTTGAACTTATTCTATACTCTATAGTTTGTAATAATCATAGATATCCATTTGGTATCCCATATAATATTCCTTCTCGGTCATATATTTTTTATTTCATTTTATGTCCTTTCATTCATTTGTTTACCTTTTTATATTTGAAATTTTTTTATTAGTAATCGGATCATACACCTTCATTATTATTGTCATCCACTAATAACAACCATCATACATGGTTTTGTGCTAAAATCAGAGATAAACAAATAATCGGGACAATCGAAAAGAATAATAATTTAAGGTGTCGTCCAAGAAGTTAGGCATATATCATGGAAATTATTCTAGGTGATTTATTTGAGTTTCGAAGGAGCCAAATCACTTCTCCAGACTTTTAATATTCCATGATTAAGCTAGTTTGTGTCAATAATTCTAGTCAAGTTTGCTCGATTTTTCTACATGAATTGTGAAGTCATGCCAAAATTGAAGACTAATAATCACATCAAGATCAGTGTAGTCGCTAAATTATAGCAATTCCTAATTTCCTACGGATATAAAATGTGGAAAATTAAAACGGTTTGACATGTCTACTACTCCACTAGTCAAGTTGGCAAATTACAATGACGACTGACCAATACGTCCCCTAGTAACCGGAGTAAAAAAGAGGTAAACAAAGATTACGACACTATTATAAATGAACACTTGGACCACGATTAGACCATCTTCGAGCAAGGTTGTGAGGGTGGTCATGACCTTATTTGATCATAATTAATGAGATAATTAAACTAATTAATTGGTGATTATTTTGCTAATTTGTGACTGTATGTTCAACCAAGGTAAATTTGTGACCATATTTGACACCACTATGTGTACAATTTTGATTGGTTCAAGAATAATGAAAGAATAAAATGATTGGTAAGAGGGTGATTTTAGTGGAGTAGAAAATGTGATAAATGATTGGAAATGTTGGAAAGTGGAAAAATTATTAGGTTGATGACTTAGGTCGTGACTTTCTGCTTGGAAAAATGAAAGTAGGTCAAAATAAATAAGGTGAGATTAAGAGTAAATCAGGTCGCGACCTAATTATCGATGTAACACCTATCATTTGCGTAGCTGAGTTGTGACTCAACTCGGCCGAGTAGGTGTAAATCGACCGAGTAATTGTGTCTCGGCCGAGCTAGTGTTACTCGACTGAGTTGCTCCAATTCAGTCGAGCTGGTCTTCCCGTGTTTTGAGTCGCGGTTAATAATATATATTAATCTGAGGTTAAAACCTCATTTTACCCTAAATCAGAAAATAGTAAACCCTAATCCCGTTCATCCCCTTCTTCTCAAAACCTTCAAGCAAGAGTCATTAGCAAGGTCTAGACGTGCCGATCACCCCACCTAGATTGTCGTTAACAAGTAAGTATCGTCTTATTGTTTCTATGTCGTTAGATTTTTAGTATGTCATAGTAAGTGATTCTTATATATGTGTATAGCGGGAGATTTTGTAGAAGAACGTTGGTAGGAAAGGCTTGGATTTGTCGTTCTTGATTGTTGCCTTGAGGTAAGGTTTTCTCTACTCAGGTATCTGTTATGTGATTGTGACGGTATTTCTGATATGTTGTTATGATGTTATTGTTGTGCCGTAAGATTGATATCACTTGTGTTTATGAGATGAGATATGGAACATATGTGTGAGATATGATCGCTCTTCGTGGGACCCGCCACGGAGGGGATGTGCGCATTAATGATCTAGGGACCCCTTGACGCGAGCAAGTGGGGGCTGATTGCGGGACTACAGACCGCCACTGTGAGATGATTGGTTATCGGTGATATCAGCATGTGATGCCTTGAGATTGTTATACTGCCTTGTGAAACTGAGATGGTAACATCTCCGAATTACCTTGGCCGAGTAAGACGGGGCGTTAGACGTTAAGACAAATTATCCGTTTATGTAATTGGGTCTGGTTAAGATTAGGGAGTTGGGGTAATGGTAACCGGTTTAAAGCTAGACACGAACACGACACGACCTGATCGGTTTATGAGGTCTATTCGGGGGTGTTATCTCATTACATGAGTTTTATTGGTTTATGTATTAACCATAGCACAATTCTTATGTAATTAGACAGCAAACCTGTGATAGAATATATATACTCGTACCATTTTACTAGGAAAATTTTGCAAAATATTCATATAAATTCAATTTTAATACTATAAATTTTAGTTCACAGTTTTAAATATAACAACAATAATTTGTACTTATAGTCTATAGTATAAGATTCGAATAATGCTCAGACGTAGTCTCAATATTTGGGAAGGGAACACTCTAGGGGAAAACTACCGTTAAACCTTTGGTTATCTTGGCAATAATCATAAATGAGATGATATTTCCTAACCCATTTAAACAATCTTCTTTGATACCAAGACAATGTATTGTATCTCTCATTGTTCCACCAATTAATAGAGTTAGAAGCCATGCATTCTCTAGGGTTTCCTCTCCATAAACATGCATCAATCTTATAGTTTCGGAAGGAAGCGACGAAGGGAGCCTTGGACCAGTCGATCTTGTCTAGCCCTCCACGTGTCGCCCACCCGTCTCCGTTCCATAAGCTTGCTTTGAGGCTCATTGGTTGTGATTTTGGAAATGCTACCCCCTTGTTTGCATGGTTTCTGTAAACCCTAATTGGCACCCAATCAACCATTATCCTGTCCACAGGATAAGACATTTATTTGACTGACATATATAGTGTTTAATCAATAGAAAGACCGTAACCAAGTGGTGTTAATCCAGATTTAACTGAGTTAAACCTTAAAACTTGTAGAAAAGTAGGGGTTGAGAGGTCTCAGATTTGATTACCAGTTGGGCGACCACCACTTGGTGGTGGTGCAGGAATGCATGGGCCCGAGTATTAAACCCCTCGTCACCAAAAAGACAAAAAAAAAAGACTTTAAATAGCCCCAGGGCCAGCCTTTAGCATGTGCGCGTCCTGCGGCCGCACAAGGTCCCAAATTTTTGGAGGCCCAATAGATAAAAAAACACATATTTTATACTATTTGGTGCAATAATGTAGCATGAAAATCAACTTGTCTCAATGGTTTGGCTATCGGATCTTGGTTGAGAAACCTCAGGTTTGATTCTCTATAGTCTATAGTATGTGTTTTATATTTTATTTTTCAGCATTTTAAAATTTTAAAACTTTATGTTCCAAAGTTTGCATTTATGACAAAATACAACATAATTGTTGTATATCAATATATCATACACTTTAACGTTCAATTATTAAAAATTATCTTTTAAAAGTTTCTTGATTTTACTAGTTTTATATGTTAGTCATCCAAAAAAACCGAACGTACATTTACATTAATTTTTTTTAGTTTAACTAATAAGTTCCAAATAATTTATAAAAAAAATGGGTAATAACAATAATTTTTAATTTTAATTTATATAAATATACCAGGTAATATATAAAGTACTGGGGACGATTTTTAAAATCTCGCACCAGGCACTCAAAATTTCAGAGACGGCCCTGAGTAGCCCAAAAAAAGGTGTGAAATAAAGGGTGTATACTCGTAAAGTCGTAAATGGATCTGGGGATAACGATAGTCTTACGGGTCATAACTTTAAACTTACACAATGTGGTATAAGTTCCACAAAATGGAATAAGTGTGGAAGTCTGCGGTTGGATCAAACCAAAGATAAATACGTTCTTCCCTATCCCCAAAGCCATCTGCATAAACATTGGTTTGGAGTATATAAGGTTGCCCCGTTACGTTTCCTAGGAACTCCATATCTATCTCATCCCGGTTTGGCGAATCTGAAGCAAGCTGCAATTTACGTATGTAGCTTATGAAAAATAGCATAACAACATAATACTTTGTGACGTAAATAATAACTCCATGCATCCATACCGAACCAAAATCACTCATACTCGAAATAACCGTGGAAAAATAGTAGCAGTGGCGGATCTAGGATTTCGGATTTTGGGGGGCAAAAATTTTTTCTTTCCGTAATTAGTAGAAAAAAAAAGTGAAGTTTGGTGAAATAAAGCAAGTTTTTTTAAAAAATAAACCCTCTAACGAGATTTGTACCTCTAACCTCACCAAATTTCTAACACATAACCACTTTTAACCACTAAGCCCAACCCATTTTTGTGAATTTATGTACAATAATTACTCTTATTTTTATGTTGGGGGTGGCACTTGCCTACCCTATCCACCCCAAATCCGCCCCTAAAAAGTACTACTCAAAAGCTAGGTAACACCAGAACGGACACGAACACGGACACGACACGTTATCCCATGAAATTTAGGACACAGGACACGGCTGTTAAATATAATAAAATATATATTTTATGGTTATTAATAACGTATAATTTTATTTTTATATGCAGTTTAAACTAAATCTAAACAAGTAAGGTACAATTTGACCTTACCATAACTAATTCTCATTTTTATACTGAAACTCGTCTTCTAATCGATCTTTTTTTAAAGTTTATTACTTGTTTAAATTATAATATGTTTAGCCATGTGTTCAACGAGTGTCGGATATCGAACACGGTCTCGAACACGGGACGACTAATTAAGAGAAGTGTTCGTTCTAACTAGTTCAAAAGTATAGTCAAATTGTTCTTACATAATAGGCTAGGACAGTACCAGCTGAATACCCTGGTATCAACTTTATTTGCATATCTATTTGGCCGAACATAAACATGTTGTTCGATTCAAAAGCGGAACCTGTCGAGAAAAATCATTTTAAATCAATATTCAATAATATTATCGAAAGATATCCGCATAGTATTTCGAACGCCTCAACTAACATTTTACGTTTTTAGTCATTTGTGACTTACAAGGAATATTTTTAATCATTCCTACAATCGTACGTGAAATATCAGTTGAGACGCTACAGGCTTAATAAAATGACGCTATATATAATAACAAAACAAGCGAAACCTGAATTTTGGTCAAGTGTTAAGCTTCTTAACTTGCTGTTGTTGGACGTGTTTACGTGATTCGGATCCCATGAAATAAAGAAATCCTTGTCGAAGTTCCCGGTTGAAACAACTGAAGCAACCAATCCCGACACCCGTAACGTACTAATCAAAATTAGTGGGAAAAATATAGAATGGTAACGCGACATGGTTTATTTATAATTATTATTATGTCGAATTATGTCGATATTATTGTAGCTTATTTCGACAAATAAGATGGGATGTAAAGTATAAACCTTAATGTATAATAAGAGAGAGTCCATAATATATATAGGTATGGCATATATACGATCAACTAAGAAAAGAATGAAACGAACAGTACCAAGTTTGTAGACTAAGAAAGAATATCTTTTGGAGGAAGGAAAGCAATTGGTCGAACGTGGAAGGTGTATGACTGTATGACATTCTAATGTTACAAACTTCTTACACAATTGTTTCACAAAATTTATGGTGACATAAAATTTAACATAGGGTCTTATTATATTAAACAACATACTTCATTTGTTCATATCCAAAGCACATATATGCTTTTTGCAGAAATATTAAAAAAATATTAAAAAACTATTAAAGGTAAATTTGGAAGTGTGTAAGATGTTTTTTTATTAATTTAAATGTGTGATGGTGGGTTATAGGTGGGCCATGGAGCAGTGGCGTATTTGAGGGGGTGCAGGGGGTTCACCCGCACCCCCTTTGTTCAGAAATATTGACAAATTAGTTTCGATAAAGTTCATGAAATATATAGTGGTGTACTGGTTAGATATCAATTTTTTATTCGTTTGGTCATGAGTTCGACCCCCACGGTTTTACATTTTTGTACTTTTATCTTATTTAGTCATAAATTGTGACTTTAATGTTGTTGTTTTAATGTCGTGACTTTCAAATATCTTCTTATTTAACTACAATGATTTGGATATATTATAAAACGTACTTTTTTCACATTAAAAAGATGTATATACTTACAAATTATTCAAAGTATTTTATTTATACTTTATTATTTAGATTCATTGTTTTAAATTTTGTGTGCTTTGAACTCACGATATTTTTCTGTTCAAATTTTAGCTCTCATCGCCGAAATCATTGTTAAATTTTTTGCACCCCTATGACCTAATCCTAGAATCGCCCCTGCCATGTAGTGGTATTTTATGTAGATAAATGGTTTCCATAAGGGTAGTTTAGTCATTTTGTTTTCTTTTTTAGGAAAGTGGTAAAGTGGATATGAATGGATGAAAAAAGAATATATGTAGGTTGGATATGAATGAAGGAAGTATTAATAGTTAAAATTAAATTAAATTAAAAATATAAAAGCCCCCGTTTTTATCCATCGTCCTCCATTTATCGGTATTATTATTATGGACCGACAATAAAAATGAATCCATATGATAAAAATATTTATCTTGTATTTCAAGTATTAGTAAGCCTCATTGAAAACGAATATATTTCTCACAAGTTGAAGACGGACTAAGTAATATCAATTTGGTAGATAAAACAAAAGCAAATTGTCTAAGAAATATCATTATGCTTTTGTCTTATCTAACAACTTGGGTAACACTTGACCCGTCTTTCGCTTGTGACGGATATGTCCGTCTTCAATGAGAATTTGTGTTCAAGTATAATTGTGTAAGCATAATTTTATCCATATAAAATCAAAAATATTTTAACTCAACCTCATTAACCTGCGTCATCATATGCAACCTTTTAAGAAAAACAGTAAGTGTCAAACCCACATCAATATATTTGGATTTAATTTCTGAATATCTATGTTTATTATTTTGTACGTAAATGTCGACGTTTGTGTTTTATACGTAAATATTAACGAATAATGGTAATTCATAATAAATTCAGGGCAACAGTTTTTTTTTCCTAAAGTTAAATTTTCATGATAAATAACATTCTTAAACACACCAATATAGTAATTACTCCAAAACTCAAATTAATAAACTTGGGAAAAAAAATTATAAACCTAATTCCAAATAATTAAATAACAAAAGCAAATAAAAAATTACATGTCTGTAGATTTTAATTGTTTTTTCCAGTACACTACATTATGAAAGTTTAAATTAAAGAGTAGACTTTTTGTAATCCCCCGAATTCCAAGGAGCCTTGACTAGACCTTCCTAAGTCAACAGAGGTGCTACCATCTCGGTTACCCGAAGAGTATATATCAAATAGACCATCAGAGAACAGTTTAAGGTTCGTTACAGTGTACAGTATGAACATAAAAGAAAAATACAATTGTGGTAGCACTATACTCACAACTAAGACCTACACAACTGACTCTTTCGTTGTCTCGTCCCCAACATGCACATAAGCATTGAGCAACCTCGCATCCAACAACCCTGCCTGAAATTATCGCACTGCTCACCATTTACGTACAACAATGGATCACCGCAGACACAGATAGAAACACATACAAAACAACGTCAGTCTCAATACAATACAACCCATACTAAAGTAATAGATGATAACTACAACATTAAGAGTAACAACATTAAAGAGTAACAACATTAAATCCGGTCACATACAACTCACCAGTCGTCTCCCACCATTGTATCGTCACAACATCACAACCAACCCACTGAGTCATATCAGCGCTTTATTCCCCCACTTGCTCGCGGCAAGGGGTACCCATATCATTAATAATGTGCACATCCTCTCTGTAGCGGGTCCCATTAAGAGCAATTGTAGGAGTGAAAATCGTTTCCCGCAACGGTCTCACACGCACATATGTTCCACTCTCTCGATCTCATAACCACCACCGTGGCCGCGCCATCGTCGGTACCAATCACATACAGTAATCATGATACAATAAACACAACCATAACATAGATACCACATAACCAACACAAGTACTTGACCGAGTAGGATCACCTACCTGAACATAATCATCTAAGAACTTCTCACGTGGCCCTATACGACATCCATGGCTCCCTTGTTAGGTTCTAATACCTATTTAGTCATACTAATGTTAATTATCTTATAATTAGTAGATCTTATGCATGCTTAACAAGATATATGTCGAGATATATGAAGAAAAACAAGCTTCCTTACATTGAGAATCTCGGCTAATATAGGGCACAAGTGAAGTCACCTTCTTCACTTGTTCTTGAGCTTATCACACGGATGATCCTCATTGAACCTTCAAAGAGATGATGGCCTCCAAAAGATGAACACCAAGACACACTACACTCAAAGTTTTGTATATTGTTTTGCTAGAAACTTGATACAAAAATGCTAGATTGTAGAAGGAGGCACACGGTTTAGGGTTAAGAAAAATAGGGTTTATTTTTCTTTCTCACTTTTGTTCTCTCTAAACAAAAACCCTAAAAATGATAGTGAATGAATGAATGAATGAGAAGAGGGAACAAAACTCTCTTTTGTTCTCTCCTTTGGGACGGCCGAGAGCAAGGGGTAGAGTGCCCAATGGATGGCACCTCTACCTTGCACAATGTTTCCCATGCTAGACATCTTATTAATTGCATGTCTTACTTATGTTCCTAACTCATCTTATGTAACATTGTATGTTTGTAAATGTGTGACATATCACACGGTCCTCTTAACCAAACGGACCTCATACAACATTAGCTAGGATAACTTTGCATAAGTAATTCGTAGTTTAACCATTAAACTCTTTATCGTAAATTATAAGTAATTAATCAATTACTTATAATATATATAGTTACTACAACAATTGTAGTTTTAATTAATTCATTCAACAACTTTACGTTTCATAAACATATAAATAATAGTGATGACATTTCAATCACTAAAACAATTTATAATCTTATTATAAATTATCTCCTTATTTTATTCATAATCTAGAAATGAACTAACTCGTATCATATACAGTTATTTCATTTATCATTGAGAGAGTTGTCCTAAAGGTGTGACCTAAAGGGATCAACTGGTCACCACCGTCATTACGACAGTAATGTCAAACTCTAGCAAGTCAATCATTACCGATTAATGTTGACCAGTTGACTTATTATAAAGAATCATCCCATGAATATTCTTTTATAGAGATTTGTCAATTTAATATATAATTGACGTGATCACATTATTGTCGAGGACACTTACTCCAACATCCCTATCGTAGATACTACTGGCCGGTCAACACCTTTAGTAGAGATAAAGGAAAAGTCATACTAAGGGAAATGTACTTACCACTATGACTCATTTTGGTGGCGGTGTTGGGTCTCGGGTCGAGTCTACCCGATGGTGAAGGTCTCTTCGCATCCATGGGGTTTTCCCGGAAAGAGGGAGGAGAGGTGGAGAATTCTTTATTTTTGTTTATGGTTACGAGTTCTGACACTGATAAGGAATTGTTTTAATTTAAGTCTTGACGCGGAAACAAACCCACTGGAAACAACGCACTCGACCGAGTTGGTCCTATTCGGTCGAGGTTGTCTCACTCGACCAAATCCACCCCCAAACCCATCCTCATTATTAAGTTTGATATTGATAAAAATGAAATCCATTAAATGTTTAATTTAATATGTTCTGAGTTAGCAATAATAAAATAATTAAACCATTATCATTATTAAGTTTAATATTGATAAAAATGAAATCCATTAAATGTTTAATTTAATATGTTCTGAGTTAGCAATAATAAAATAATTAAACCAAATAAGGGCAAGTGCAATGGTTGACAAAAATATTGTAGCTAGAAATTGCCACCTCACTTTTCCAAGCTACTCCCTATTTAAGCTATAACTACACCCAATGGTCAAGCAATAGTATTTGTAGCTTAAATGACCCCACAATTTTAAAGTATAATAAAAATATTGTATTAGTATTGGTTAAGTGAAATTGTGGGCCTTCTCAAGCAAGTAGCTCCATGGAGCTACTAGCTTGGATTGAGCTATTCCACTTGAAGTGAAACAATGGTTTTCACACTAGCTTAATATTTTTGTTAATTGCTAGCTAGTCCCTTAGCAAAACCATTGCACTTGCTCTAATGGTTGAATACTAAACTTAATGACAAATTAAAACTCAACCCGATTCGATATATCATTTGACCCAAACTGAACTCAACCTAAAATAATAAGCTAACAAGATACAATATTATCCAATCCGACTAACTCAAGTGCCACCTCTAATCTCTACTCTGTAGCCTGTGGGTATACTCATCGCCTCATCGGGCCATCCAATAGTCAATCAATTCATTGAATTCCCGACCATCGAATATCGAATCCTAAAATTCAATTCAGTGACATAATAACGGTTGTAAGGCCACCGACACCTCCCAGGCTCACAATCAAAATTGGCAAAAACCCTTAATAATTTGGACGTTGCTGTTCATAATCACATGAAGAAGCCATCACATTTATTCACATACTTTGTTACTTTATCATTCTAATTACTCCATGCCTGCAATTACTGCCTTTTGTTTTCCCCACATAGTGTGACAATGGTACACATACATCAGATACTCACACCCCTTTTCTTTCTTCTTCTATTTCACTTCACTCTTTCTCTTCCTTTCATCCCCTGTCTTCTTGCCTCTTTATTTGGTAAAAGTCTCTACCTTTTTGTTTAACTTACTGCTTATTATGGAGAAATGTTAGTCATTTTGGTTTAATGTTCATGTGTATATTTGTTTTTCAGTGTAATTGCTTAAGATAAGGTTAGTTTCATCACTGTAATTTTCAATTCATGTTCTTTAAGGAAATTTTGATGTGGGCATTTCAGGGTTTTTCAGTGTAATTGCTTAAAATAAGGTGAATTTCATCACTGTAATTCCAATTCATGTTCTTGTATGGAAATTTTGATGTGGGCATTTCAGGGTTTTTCAGTGTAATTGCTTAAAATAAGGTGAATTTCATCACTGTAATTCCAATTCATGTTCTTGTATGGAAATTTTGATGTGGGCATTGCAGGGTTTTTCAGTGTAATTGCTTAAAATACGGTGAATTTCATCACTGTAATTCCAATTAATGTTCTTTTATGGAAATTTTGATGTGGGTATTTCAGGGTTTTGGTAATCTGTAGAGTATTTGTTGTATGCTGCATTTGTTACCTGTGGGGGTGAGATGTTGTAATGTCTCTTAATTGGTTTTTCGATTTCATTTTTTGCGATTAACTCTCGTCAGTCGACCCAAAATCATTTTGGAATTGAGGCGCATTCTTGCAATGGCTTTGCTTGTAGGCTGTAGCCTTGTACTAACATATAACACTATCTGTTAATGTTTTCTGGTAGTTTAAGTCATTAACCATTGCAATTTTACTGAATTTTCATAATATTTAATTGTGATTTGTTGGCTGTCTTCAAAATTCGCTCCAGGTTCAATGTAGGACTCACTACTGGTTCCTTTACTTTGCAATTAATCATTTACCTTGCGAAAATCCGGTTTAAGGGTCATCTAGAAACAATCTCTGGATTACAGCTGCTTATTACCGTGGTTGAACCCTCTGAGCACTAGGATTATGTTGTCGAACATGTCATATCACTTCAGTTTGACATGAAAATACTATGCATTTGCAATGGTTTTCCCAAGTGTATGAAGAACATCGTTTCACAATGATAAAAATAGTATTGAGGAGACCGTACTTGACTTGTGATACCCTCATACTCTCGTAGCAAGACAACAATAGCCACTCAGTCTTTTCTTGTGACGAGATGTCGTTGGTCTCTCTGAGCTGATCTTCATGTATGTTTGTTTGGCAGGTGATCTGAAAACTGCGCGTAATTATAACAATGTACAAACCGTCTACTAGTAGAAGCTATAGCTTAAAAGACATCAAACTGAAGCATGTTCTTCAAATCTGTTTGTTACTGGTGATTTGCTTATGGTTGATTTACCAAGTCAAGCATTCTCAAGAAAAAAGAAGAGAACTTGGGGTTAAAGAGGAAACGGGTGTAAATAAATTGCAAACGAGCAGCGAGATTCTAAGATTTAGTAGAAAAGGCCTTCCTATACTTACAGACGAAGGTGAAGGTGTTAACAAGCATGAAGTAGATGAAGAAGAAAACAATCACGGAGAAGATGAGACTGAGAGTGAAAATGAAACTATAGAGAGGGAAGACAATGAAGGAGACGAGGAAGAAAATCATGCTGAAAATGAAGAAAAAGATGAGGATATTAGGATTGAAGATCACACTGAAAGACATATTGTTTCCATTGAACGGGATCGTGAAGAAGACAATGAGGATACTCACAACGAACGAGAGGAACCTTACAAAGCAGATGATGCTTCCACTGAAGTGGCTCAGCATGTTCCAAGTACTATTCCTGAAACTGAAAATTTGACGAAGGGTCATGCAAATAATATATTTGGTGAAGTAAACTTTGAAAGTTCCTACAATTCGACTTCTCTTAATGACGAACACCTTGCTTTATCTGTCTTAACACAAACGACATCTAATGCCAGTGTCGATCAGTTTCCTCCGATTAATGAGTCTGACATGATCACTACTGAAGGAAAGAAAGAGTCCAGTATTGATTCGGACAAACTCGAGGATGTGAAAATGGAAGTTCAGTACGCGGAAGAAGCTATGGCTTAATGACAGTTCAGATAATGTTGAGAGTAATCTTTACTAAACCCTTGAAGACGGTAGTATTAGCATGGTGTTTTATTTACGTTCAGTCAATTATTTTCAGTTAATTTCTTCATAAAATTAAGTTTTAATTTAACTAAATTCACTTCAACCCAGTTCCACTCAATTCAGCTCGTTTCGGCGGAAGAGAACAAGGCCTAAGTTAGAATGCTGGATAGTATTGGAAATTTAGATAAAGTTTAAATCACAGACACGAAAATTACGGAGTATAACGAAATAAAATGTTAAATTGGTGCGTTGAGGTCAATTATTTAGTTAAGATGTTTGCCTACTTACCCTTATAAAAAGGGTGAAGATGAGATGTTAGGCTACCAAACCCAATTTCATATTTTCATTTACATTATCTTAAGAATTAGACTACTTACTCCATGGCCTTTTGTGAATGCCAACTCAATGTCTTTTTCTTGGGACTTCGGCTTTATTTATTCATTTTGGCTTAATTTTAGTTTTTTTTTTTCAATTTTCCTCGATTTTATTCAGTTTATTTTTAGTTTAGTTTCGGTCAGTTCTGTTCAGTACATTAACTCTTACTTTCAACTTTATTTAGTTTAGTTTAGTTTAGCTTAACTATATTTAATATAGTTGACTTTGTTTCCGTAAAAACAAAGACTTTAATTTCTTCGTCAAAGAGTTCATCTTGGAAAAAATTCTTTTCTTTGTCCTTGTTAGTTTTTTTCTTTTATTGATTGTTTTTTACATTTGTGTTTTGTTACTTTGAGACAAAGATACTTCCTCTTTTATTTTCTTCTTGTTTGGCTTTACTTGGGCCCATTTCAAGCTATAACATCGATTGGGGATAAGAAGAAAGAGTAGTTGTAATTATTTCGGTTTAGAAAATAAAAAGTTGAGTTCGACATGAATTAAGTACTATAAGTAATACAACTTACAAGTTAATATTGATATGACTTTAGTAAGATTTTATGTTTTGATATGGATAATTGAACATAATTTAAGTGAGTTGGATGGAGTGTTGAGCCTAATCGAACTGAATATATTTAGCTAAAACTAATTCAATTGAACTGTTAGAATAATATTCATAAGATATATGGAAAATATATTTATATTATTCTAACATGAACTGAATTGACCTGAAGTTAGTTGAATATGAGCTTAAATAAGATGGACTAATCATTATTACTATAAAAGAAGAATGTTTTTCAGCTGACGTGGCGCAATAAGGTTTCAGCGTTAAGTGTTTCCCGCTCTCACATTCACCCTCAGAAATTTCTGTTTCGTAGACCAATCAACATTTCCCATTTATGCCACATTATAATAATTTAATAATTAAATATTAAAATATTAATATTCTATTCTATGTCATAAAAAACGTTTCCAAAACTAAATATTATTTTATTATTATTATCTAAATATTAACCCCGTGAATAAAAATATTCTATTATTTTAGTATTCTAATCTTAACAAACATTTATGGAATTATGGACGAGATCAATAACTAAATCTTGCCAAAACACAACAACTTTCTGAGATTCTCGGTCTTATATTGTATCTTTCCATAAAACTAATATTGAATATTGATGATTGATAGTAAAAGATTGTAACGATTTTGCAATTATATAATTAAGAAACCAAATCTTTCCATCAATCAATATATATATATATATATATATATATATATATATATATATATACTTAAAAGAGGAACTTTTCGAGCGATTTCATTGGTTTAAATTTTGTGAATTGTTTAAGTTGTAAAATATTGAAATAAGATAGATATATTAGTAATTAATTCTAAACTATTGAAAAGTTATCTACCCAATGAAATCTCACTAAGTATATCATAAATTCATATATAAATTATATAATATTATATTAGTAGAATATTAGTAGAAGAGATAAAAAAAACATTATTAAAGATAATATAAAAATTTGTATTTCTATATCGATGGAATTTTACTATGTATTCTATATCGATGGAATTTTACTATGTATATCATAAATTCATTAGCTCATGTTTATGGGTGCAACCACGTGAGGAAGGGCTGTAAAACTATATTTATACATAGGAATAGCTAGCAATTGAATTAGTTTAGGATTTGTGAACTATTCTATCTTTTATCATATAATAATAGTTTTATTTTAGCCTTTTCTAATCCAACTAAAACACATGCAAACTTTGATTCAACGGACATGTATAATTACAAAGTTATAAAAAGTCTAATAGAAGTCTTGGATATAATTACAATATAATACGTAGTATAGGTAGTTTGTTCATAGTTGTTATTCCTTATTTAATTCATATACGTTATTTTCTTATTTAACATTTGTTTTAGTATTCAACTAATGTTGGAGACTCTATAAATATATTTTTTGTCTTAATATATTTTTCAACCAATCACGTCGCTCAGAGGAACTTTTCGAGCAATTTCATTGGTTTAAATTTTGTGAATTATTTAAGTTGTAAAATTTTGAAATAAGATAGATATATTAGTAATTAATTCTAAACTATTGAAAAGTTATCTACCCAATGAAATTTCACTAAGTATATCATAAATTCATATATAAATTATATATAATATTATATTAAATAGGGTTAATTGATAGCAATAATACAAACTATGCATGGTCTGCTCAAATTAATATAAACTATACAATATCCCAAAAAAATACCAACTTGACCGTCATTCAACTGCTATTACCTTATGTGAATGGAAACCTGATAAACAGGTCACTCATTCCCCTTAATTGACTATACGCCTAATTTTTCCCCAAATTTGTTACCATCTTCCCAGAAAATAAACCCTAAAAATCAATTATTTGTTAATCATACTCCCCTTCAATTATCACCCATTTTAATCATACTCTCCTTCTATTATTCATCTTCATCATATAAGTATTCCTTAAAATAAACATGTCTATTATTATTTATGGTATTAATTAGTATAAAGATATTACCAAATATAATATAAGTATGTTATTTTTTTTGGAAATTATTAAAAATTAAATAAATAAAGTTAGATTTCAAAAAAAATAGGTAATATACTTATATAAATATATAACTTTTTAAAATTGCAGGCTTAAATAGTAAAAGTAATTTTGTTAGTAGTAAAAATAATTGTAGTGACGAAATCAGTCGTGACTAGGACTATTGAAAGTAGTAGAAGTAACAACGGGAGTAGTGAATTATAAATATTAACGCGGCAGTGGTGTAAGTAACGATAATGACGTGACCATGTTAGGATTAGTGTAAGTAACAGTTGTAATTCCGAATGGAGGTAAAACATCTAGGAAATCGCGTTATTAATGCAACCGTTATTTCTGGCAATCATATCGGAAGCAATATCTATATTCCGCGCATCACCTTGACTCCTACTGATCAAACTAGGTTCCCAATTAAGTTTGAAAGAAGACAATTTCCTTTAGCAGTCTGCCTTGCTATGACTATTAACAAAAGTCAGGGGCAATCTTTATCCCGTGTTGGACTTTATCTTCCTAGACCAGTCTTTACCCATGTCCAATTGTACGTTACTATATCTAGGGTTACAAGTAAGAAAGACCCAAAAGTGCTACTTCTTGATGAAGAAGGAGGAATGACTAATACAACAACGAATGTTGTTTACAATGAGATTTTCGAGAAATTGTAATTTTTGTCTTAGATTTTCGAATTTTGATACACCCATTTAATTTAGATTTTCACCTGATTAGTTATTTTCTTCATCCTATTTGTCCGTCAACTTAAGTTCTTTCACCAATTCATCACAAGACAAGAACTTTCCAAATTACTCATTATTAATTATTTAATTTTTTTTTTTTAATAATTTATTGTTTCTTCTTTTCGCTTATTCATTCATGTTATCATAATTAATCCAAATATTTTCGTCATTGTTAACAGATATTCGAAAATTAGTGCACCAGGAAATTCACCCAAATTGACCGAACATATCTTATACGCAAAACAACCCCGTTAAAAATCAAATTGTTCGAAAAAATAGAATTGCTATATAATGAAATGAATTTACCTTTGTCATCTTTAAAAGTAAGTGTATACAATCCCGTGATTTTTCACGGGTGTTATACTAGTAATTAACTAAGTTGGTCATGCAAGTGTGAAAGTATAACAAACTGCCATACTAAGGCTTTGTTCTTTCTTATTTAATTTCAGTTTATTTCAATTTTTCCGAGCTGTATTACGTTCAATCAATTATGTTCAGTTCTACTCAATTTAGTTCAATTAAGTTAGACTCAATTTTACCGCAAAAAAAAAAGTTAGACTCAATTTAATTCAAATCAGCTCGTTTCAGCCAAAAAGAACAAAGCCTAAGTCTATTTTGTATTATAATTTGATCGTATTCCTATTACATCGGACAATAATTTAATACTCTATAAATTTCTCGCATAAAATAAAACGAAATTAATTCTCTTATAATACGACTATCTTGATAAATTATTATGTTATGAAAACCTTATGTAACAGTAAAGATTTTAATTCCATTTGTTTCGACAAATGTGTTAAATTTATAGCTGTGTTTAGAAATAACTAAAGTATCTTGAATAACAAAATGAAATGACCTAGCGAAATAGAGAGTATATCAAGATTATGAAGCGATATTGTCATATAGTCCACTAGTTTAAAACCCGTGCAACTTTGCACGGGTATATATAAAATCGTTTAAAATTTGACTTATAATTTATAGCAAAGTTAATATTTTCTCCATCCACTTTAAACTCCTTACTTTAGAAAATATCCTAAGCATTTTTGTTGATTATTTTGAATCCAACTTTATTATGTTTACTCAATGATTTTGACGGATAATTACACTAAGAAAGGTTCTTAAGATAACAAAACCACAGTTATGATGATTTTTGTAACCCGTTCAAATGCAGTACACATGCATTACAATTAGACATGTTGAATTTTAATCCAACACAACCTTAATCCTGAATATTTGATCCATTTTACAGTCAAGTCATGTAAATTATGACATGCAATCTGAGAGATATACGACTCTTAATGTCTCGTTATTTCAGGGTTAAACCTGATAAATTGAAAATAAGTTTCTATTAAAAGTATGTCAAATATTAAGAAAATATTAATAATTATTTTTTATGATAAGTTTTTGAAATTATTTAATTTCTATGTATTAAATGATATTGTAACTTATATTAAGTTGTGATTTTTTATTAACAAACATGATAAAAAAAATTTAATAAAATAAATTTTGATTTCAGAATTGTTCAATGTAAGAACTATGATTTCAATCAGTAATGAATACGTAGTATAATTAAGGGATATTCTACGATGTAGCCTCGTGTTTTTCGTTTTTTTTATGTTGTACCCCTACATTTTATAATTTCTATGGTATACCCTTAAACTTCTTACTCACATTGAGACTACTGAGCGATAGTAGACTGTCCAAATTCAATCTCACACGACTCAGAATAAGCGAAACCAATGATGTTAGTTGCTCTATTTGTGGGATGTGGAAGATTCCTTGGTAAATTTCTTTTTTTTAATCGTCGGTAGCACGGTTGAAATTTCTTCTTTTATGAAAGTGGAGTATTCTTCGTTTTTAATAGATCAATAAAGTAGTTGACTTTATGATAAATTTGGGTATTATTTTTCTTCAGAGTAAGTCATTGATTTTCACCATCTATCCAAAAGGATGAGCCCTTTTAGCTGTCTCTCAATAAAACTATTAAGATACTGTCTCTCTAAAGTTTATGTGTCACATTTAAAACGTCGGAAACAATTTAAAGTCGCGAGGTACAAATTAGTACTTCATCTGTTCTTATGGGATTTACTCATTTGTTGAATATATGAGTGTAGTATTTTAATAAAATGGATATATCATATGAAAACGGAAAAAGTACCGATTTAATTGCCTAAGTAAAAAACTTAAAAACCATTGAGAATATACAATTTTTGAGAATGAGAAAAAGAATTTAGATTTTTTTGATAAAGTGCTATAATTTAGGAGTTATCTTTGAAAACATATTTTCAATAGAAATGGTGTATTAGTAGTTTGGACGGAAACAAATGTGGTGGTGGTTGTTTTATTACTTTATATAGATAGATTTTAAATTTCAGAAAATTATAAATGTTGATTAGAGAACTCATGAAAAAGGCAGGGGAATTTTGTAATCAGCGTTGAGAAAAAGATGGGATACGATTTTAAGAAAGATAATCCTTTTTTGGTTGAAGATATCTTTTATTTTTTATGAAAGGCAGAAGATTTGCTTACTTTATTAGGGAAATAATTAGAGTTGGTGGACATATATAGTAGGCAAGTGAACAAATAGGCGGGAAAAAAACGTGGGTTGTGGTTTCTGTTTTATTATTTTATATAGATTATTATAAATAAAAAGAAAAAGATAGATTTAGACCCCGTCTGACATAATTTCAGTTCCTTTTAATTTTTCTTGGTTATATTCCGTTAGGTTTTATTACGTTCAATAAATTATGTTCAATTAATCTTTTCACAAAATTAACTTTTAATTCAATTAAATTCATTTCACCTTACTTCCACTCAATTGAGTTCAATTAATTTCTATTCCAATTAATTCAGTTCAGCTCGTTTCAACCGAAAAGAACATAACCTTAGCAGTGATACAGAATCGAAAGTGTGATTGTATGGGTAGATTGGTAGAATTGAATGGAAATGTATTGAATGGTGTAATAGGAGCATAATAGAAGGATCTAGCCAACACCAATACCAAAGACGATATTGTGGTTTCCCAAGTCCCAAGGTTGATCAAATGAACACCACTAGATACTCTACACTCTACGCTATTCAGTCTATTCATACAAGAAGAATACAAGTAAGAATAGAAGAAAGAATACAACTTCTCCTCGCTTTTCACTCATATACTACAAATTTAATAAATACAAGTAATGCGTCGGTCCATAGTATTATCGTCATGCACCAGATTGTTGGCACACAGCTTCCTCCTCGCTTTTCACTCATATACAAATTTAATAAATAATTGGACCAGAGTTAAGCAAGCAAGTTGCTCGCTCGCTCGCTACCTAGCTACATTCTACAACATACACCACGTGGTCCATCTCTATTAAACTCCTACAAAAGACCGTCGCACGTGAGACCAGTTGAAAAGTGATCACATTGTGATAAGTAGTTATCACTTTTGAGTAAATAGTGTGACCATCTTTTTTTAAAAAAAATGACTTATTTTTCAAAAGTGATGATTTTTTATCAATAAGTGGTCACATTTTACCAAAAAATGGTCAAATTTTGTAAAACAACACGGTGAGACCGTCGTATAGGAGAATTATTGTTAAACTCCAGTCTTGCTGAAAACTGTGATAATCCGTATCTTCAAGAGCGTCTCTTCAAGAGACGGACCAAATGTCACCATTTTAACATCAAATGTAACCCGTATAATTTTTAAGTTAACAACTTGTTTTTTCATTTGTTCACATTTGTCCTTAAAATGATGACATTTTAGCCCGTCTGCTTGAGAAGACGGAATTGGTCCGTCTTAAATGAAAATTTGTGATTAAACTGACATCCAATTATTACTTATCCTTATTTTGACAACCTTGCATTACTCAATTCCCACATTCTTTCTTTCCATAGCCTTGGATCCCAATTCATCTCCATCTTCCCATTCCAGGTATTATCACCTGGATCTCATTTAATACAATACCCCCACTCCACTCCTCTATTCTTTCATTTCCAACCTCTACACTACTGTACAATCTTACCATTACTTTCTCAACGGACTTTCTTCATTACAATACTCTGTCTATTACTTGCTTTAACGGTGCTTCTACCTTCTCGCTTTAATACAACAATTATCCCCCACGACTAGGGGCGAACCAGGATTAAATTTTCGGGGTAGCAAAATAAAATTTAAAAGGTGAAACGCTAGTAAGGGGATTCGAACCCGGGGCACTTGATTGGAAAACAAAAGTTTTTACCATTGTAGCACAAGATATTTATTGTATATTTAATGAGATATCAGTACTTTATTTACTATTCAACAATATTTGGTGTAGCAAAAATCCGTCTACTAAATCAATTTTTTTTTTAAGTTTGGGGTAGCGCTTGCCACCCCTTGTTACTACCTAGGTTCGCCCCTGCCCACGACCGTCACTGCCAAACGTATTAATCTCGTTTTGTATAATTCAACATAAATTCCATCAAAATAGTGCTACTAACTGTATGTGAAGAGTAAAAACTTCGTTTTTGCATTTCAATACTCAACTCCTAACATCTCACAAAAATGGAAAAAATGGACTGTACAAACAAGGAAAAAGCCGTTACACTTACACCCAACAAACCCCGGAAAAATAGCACAAAATTACAAATAATTGCAAAAAGGGTCAGGTATCTCAATCAAACGACAAACTAAACAGTATCAAACGACAAACTCCCCACTGTTTTGCCTTAGCTCTTTCCTTAGCTTCTGTGAGAAGGGCCTACATGCATCCATACTTAGATCCATAGCAGCAGCTAATGCAACAAATACTGCTGCATCCTCTGCGCATGCCACATGCTGTGACCCCACCTCCACCTCCGGCCTGCTCGCTTTCCCTTCCCCTCCTACCGTTGACGACATCACAAACCCTCTGTACACCAACCCTGCCCACCATCCCATCCCCGGCCCAGGCTCCGACCCCGAAGACGAGGCAGACCCTGATCCGTTCCACGATCCAAAGTCAATGCTGCTGTTTGGGCTGCTTACTGGGGATGGACCGGTGGTGATGTCGATTGAGAACTTGCCACCAGAACGCGCTGGGACCGACCCTTGCGCTAGGGTAATCCCGGTAGGGCCCATCACAGACGCAGGTACCCCCACATCCGGGATTAGCTCAAAACGATGACCGACTCCATCTGTCCCAGCACGCTCCCTCCAAGACTCAAGTCTACCCCACGGCTTCCAAGTTCCCTCCCCCGGGCGCATGATTAGCCATGCGCCCGGGTTGGACCGGCTTACCCAATCCGATCCCTGAGACGGGACGAAAGGGGTAACCATAGAAGCAGCTGCGACAGGCGAACCGGATAGATCATGGATTGTAATGGACCATCCTTTACGCTCTTTCGATTGATGGTGATGATTGTCTTTGTCACTTTTAAGTGAGCTAAGCCAACTTCTTGAAGTACTTGTCTCTGAGCTGTAAAGAATATGACAGGTTTTAATCAGCACACTATTTACCGGATCAAATTTGTTCAATTTGCTAAATGTCAATTATTTTAAATTCAAATTGCTTAATTCACATATAATCGTCATTTGTATTACTACTAATTAAGAGGATTACTCCACAATATAATGAGTACAAGTATCAACTTGTAGAAGTGGTCCAACAATCCAGCTATAAGCCTATAACTAATCCACTCTAGCTGTTAACAGTAATTATGATCGTTTTATGATAAAAAGTGACCAATTTGACCATTTTCAAAAAATGTCATCTTTTAAACCAAAAAAGTGGTAACTATTTAATCAAAAGTTATCATTATCTATCAAAATATGATCATTTTTCTACTGGTTGCAAGTACGACCGTTGTAAAATAGAATTTGCGAGCTGTTAAAGTAGGTTTCCAGCTAGACATTCTAAACATGACATTATTGCTTCACCATCAACTTCATTCAACTCTTAATTAACCCTAACCCTAACCCTAATTAATACAAATACAATTTAATTCGTCTAAATCAAGCTCGCATTAAGGATCTCAAGTTCAAACCCGTCGAAACAATTCACCTCAGATCGTGCCTTCCTACTAATTTAAAAACAATTGCATATATGGCAAAAATTGCCTACCGTTTGATTAAAATACTCGTCATAAAGAATAAAAAACGTAAATAAATGAGGGGAATAATAAATACAAACCTTGATCTGGAAATCCAATCAGCAGGCTGTCGACAACTGAAATTACAGGAAAAAACAGGCTGTCTAGCATTCCCTTTAACTTGAAATACTTGCGGACTACATTCGGGTTCACCATCGAAAGCGAAAACAAATCTCGGGTCGGGTTGAACCTTAACACTCACAAAAACTTGCGGATTCAAACCTTTATTTTTCCTCTCACCAACCAACACCCACCCGTTCATCACAACCGTACCATTCTTCGATTCCAACACCTGCGCACTAAACTCCAACGGAACCGAAACCCGACCCAATAACTTCCCATTCGACCCGAACCCGCAACCCGTACCCGCACCCGACCCATCATACACGTCAACTTTGAGTATTGTACTGGTAGCAGGTTTCTTAGACGGAGATTTTTTCCCGGCGATGAGTTTTTCGACGTCGGATTTCGACAGGTTGAAACAGGCTGAAACGGAATGAGAGCCGCTGTCGGGGTGGGTCCCATCAAAGGGAATAACAGGGATGGCTGCTGATTGCGGGGTCAAGTCCTTGAACTTGATCCTGCAATAGCAGGAGGAAGGGGGATTCGAACCTGGGAACTTGATCGCTAAGTTTCCGATAACTATCTTCAAGAACTGGCATGGATCCATTGTTATCAGAATTCGGATTTGAATTGGAGCATATAGGAATAGGAAGGGAATGGTGTAGGGGAGAAGAAGGGGTGAGGGAAAGGGAGAGATTTAAGTGAAGGAAAGAGAGGAGAAACAGGCTGGAAAATATAGGAAGGAATAATTAAGCAAAATAAGGGAAGCGTGAGAGAGCTTAGCTGTGGAGTGGTGGACAGTGCGCACGTACAGCTAAAATATAAGTTTGACAGCTAATTAATATTATTAATATACGTATTTTTTGGCCAATCAATTATCGATTTTTGTCATTTTTGTTATTTGAATAATCCCGTCACAAGTTCGTGATCTCTCATAAAAAGAGAGAGGGGATAAGATGGACACTCTTATGTTCTTTCCCTTTCACCTTCTATGAGTATTTTGTGAGAGGAAACGGTATCCGTCAAAAGCTTGTGACGGATACCACCATCGCAAATGAGAATTTGTGATTTTGGATGCATAGACCCACATAAATAAGATAATGGTATTGGTATACACCCTATAATGATAATTACATCCTGTTTCTGTTTGTATACCAGGTTTAATTATATGGAAGATAAGCTAATATCCAGCATGGGATTAGTAGGTTGCCTGATTTTATCCTAATTTCAATGATAATCTACTTTATAGGGCTGTATATTTTTCAAACATAAACAGCTTGTGTATCTGAATATGATCTTGGATGAGTAGAAATTATGAAAAACAAAATTGAGTAAAATCACTAGCTTTCAGGAATAATGAAAAAAAAATTGAGAAATTATGAAAAAAAATTGAGGGAACAATCAATCTACTAAACTCATGTGATTAGTAAATTTAAATCACATATTACAGGAGTATATATTAGGATAGCAGATATGTCGGAATTTTGTACTTTTGAATATGTAATTAGCATTTAGCAACATATACGGAGTATATAATATAAACATATTCAATTCATGCTAGAAAATAAAGTAATTGTCCTATAATTTGTTAATTACCAAATACATACAATTTTTTAATTACGTTAGTTTAATTTGAAAAGCGATAGAGATACACATTGTATATGGAAAAACTCATACACGACCAATCACATCGCGCCGCTTGTACAACCATAGTTAATTTGTACTGGAGTTAGTCTTAGAATATATTAGTAGTTATACAAATGTAGTTAACTTTTTAACCACGTGTAGTTAACATAATTTAGGAATATTTGTTATTTTGTTAAGATTTTGTTATTTTTTGTCTTTGGTTAAATTTTCGGAAATATAGATTAGTAATATTGTTGGAATTTTTTTTTTTTAAACTAATATTCTAGATTTTTTTAATTTGATTAATTTACACAGTTTTTTTTATATTTTTTTAATATTCTGTTGAAAATTATTTTGGAAATTAATTTTGAAAATTATTTTGTAAATTAATATTCTGCAAATTAATATTTTTTTGTATGTAATTAATTTAGACTTTTTTTTTATTTTTGTATTTTATAAATATTCTTTTGGAAATTATTTTTGTAAAATAATATTCTGGAAATTAAATTTTTTTGTATGTTAATCAATGGACTCATATTTTTTTATTTAAAAATGTTGCTAGTTGGGTTCGAACCTGGGATTAGTTATACACAAGCTAATCTTTGTAAGTATAATTTTAACCAATTAAACAAGGATATTAACATGTCCATTTATGAATTACAAATGTTAATATTATGAAATCTACTAAAATAATATCCTCGGAAATCTTATTGTATTAAATGAATTTGGCTGATACCTTGATTAATTAGTTAAAACTTTATTTGCAAACATTAGCTTGTGTGTAATTGATCCCAGGATCGAACCCTACTAACAATATATAGTAAGTCTTTGAAAACAACTTGGGATCATTTATATAATTGATCCCATGATCGAACTTTATTTGCAAACATCTTTCAGGGGTGTAAACTTTTTTTCTTTTTTAATACAACTTGGGATCATTTGACTTGTATTATTTTGGTCATTTTCCAAATATTTTTCTCATTGTAGTTTGATTCTTCACAATTAGATTACAAAAGTCTCTTATGTAATGTCTAGGGTTATGAAGTATTTTAGATAACGATTGAATTATTATAAGTACATCTTCTTTAAAATTATTACTTTACTAGGGTTTTTCGGGAATTTATGTTAGTTGGAAGCCTGGGTGCAGAAGGGATAATGATTTAGGAGAAAGGGATGATGTCATGGAGGAGGAGCTTATCAAGAGTGGGCTATTTTTCCTTTTTGAGAAGATGGGATGGAAACCAAACATTCAATTAGATTTTAATATATGGACCTCAAATGGGTAGAAGGAAAGGCACCATAACCGAAGCACAACCTTATTCTCCCATAGTTTACACCCCTGAAAGATGTAACGATTAAAGAAATAAGAACAGGGGAAGGGCAGTGGAAGACTGAAATGGTAAGGTTTTCGTTCAAAGAATTTTGGCTATGCCTGTTTGTCAATCACATCAAAAAATTATGGCGCTTTGGATTTATAATAGTCATGGAAAGTACATTGTGAAAAGTGGCTATGGGATTGATTTTGAGGAGTTTTTGGCTACGCAAGGTACGAGCAAAGATGAGCGGCGATTGAGTAATAAAGGGAAAGAGTTATGTAAGTCTAGACTCTAAAGGCTTCTAGGACCGCATACCTGGAAGATTTTTCTATAGAGGATTATTACGAGCTCTCTATCGGTGAGAAATTTGTTTGAATGAAGAGGTATCATGACTGACTACTCATGTGTATATGGTGATCTAACAATATATAGTAAGTCTTTGAAAACTCTATAACATTTATTTCGGGACTGCCATGTAATCTCACGTCTTTGGGCAAGGTCTCCATTAGGATTAAATTTGCACTTAGGAAGTGTGGGGCCGATTGGAGACTGGATAATTAACTGGATTCAATATTTGGAAAAGTTGGAAGATAATGAAGCAAAAATTATTCTTTTCCTTACTATGATCTGGAGCATTTGGTGTCTGAGGAATAATTTTATATTTAGAGGAGACTCCCTCTTTCCTCCTACTATTTTTAAGGTTTATGGGCAAATTGTTCGTAACACCTACAAAGCTAATCACTTAGCTGACAAGGAAGAGGGCGCCAACGTGGATCCAGGTGGGTGGTTTGCTGGAGAGGAACGAACCAATATTTAAGACTCACACCATGTCTTCATTATTGGACATTTGGGGAATTGCCCTTCTCTTAGAATCAAGGTTGATGTAAGTTGAGAAAAAACGCTGGAAACAGCAGGCATAGGATGAGTGGTATCTTTGACTGGAAAGGAATTAGGCTGTTCGAATGTGGGGTGAAGATAAAAGCAGAATTAACTTTACAAGTTGAAGCGTTAGGTATCTGAAGGGTTCTGGTATGGGCAAGTGAAAGGGGATTTTACCACGCGGAAGTTTTGACCGACTGCTTACAATGTATGCTTCAAAATCACCAATTCTCATCGAAGACGACATTTTTCACCAGCTAAAAATGAATAGTGCCCCTCTCTGCAGGTGACATTACCATGAAATGATTGATTTCATCCTACTTGTTCTCTCACTTATTTTGTTGTGAGATGATTCATATGAATCATATCCACCACAAGCAAGATCAAGGCCGCCGAACAGGGGGTTCAACCGGTTCTAAGAACCGGGGCCCAAAAGTTTTGGGGGCCCAAAACTCAGTATGGTTAGAGTACATTAACTTTTTGTTGTACTAAGTCAGTATTAATATGTTTGGGTGCAGTGGTTTGAGCATCATTTTTCAATGTGTTGTCCAAGGTTTGATTCTTTTTCGTAGCAAAATCTCAACAATTCTATATTTTTATTATTTTAAAAAAAAATATTATTTATTGATAATTGGAACCGGACCTCCTAAAATTATTGGATGCCTCCGAGCAAGATTAGTTAAGAGGGATTTGTCATGTAGCGTGGTGAAGTGCGGGTACGGAGTGGGTATAACAACGAGGAGGGTGTCGAAATACAACTGGACGAATTGTATGTATTTGAGGTTTAAAGCACCACATATACAGCTGTTCTCTATTTCAGTACTGTATTTGTTTAACACTTCTCAAAATCAGGATTATACTTGCTTGCTCAACCAACCCCGTTGTCCAACAGATTTCATGGAAACAATGGGAACAATTATTGACTCCCTTTTCCGGATCTTTATCTTATTATTATTATTGTTCCTCTTTTTTTCAAAAACAAGTCTTCTCCTTTTTTGTTCGTTTCCACACATTCTATTCTATCAAAACTTGTCTCATTTAGAGGCCTTGTACAATTGGTAGAGCAGCAGTAGAGCACCCAAGCAAATACACACTTGTAAGTTGTAACAAGAACGAGTTCAAAATTCAAATAACATGTCTTAATTGTGTCCCGTTTCTTAACTCATTATTTTTATCTTGAAATATGTGAAGAAACCCGATAATCTCACATGTGAGGATTGTCCCACATTGATAGAAGAGGAGAAGAATTATCATAATATAAGGCAAGGGGTTACTCCCTCTATTGCCAATTGGTTTTAGAGTGGAACCCTCTTGGGTTGACTCTTTCTCCTCAAAGAACCAATTGTCTTAAGTATAGTGAAATACAAGATGAGACACAAAATGGGACAGAGAATCCGCTCTCAACAAGGTTGTGTGTTTGAGTTATTAGAGATACAAATTTCAATATATACCATACGAATTTCCATATATTGATTTTTGAAAACTAAATCAAGTCCAAGTCGGATGAAAACAAAATCGAATATATAATTTTTGATACATTTTTTAAAAAAATAATTAAAAATAAAAAATATCACTGAAACTAAATAATTTAAGCATAATCACATTAATTTGTACACTTTCTTTTACTCAATGCATTTGTATAATGAATATTGAAAAATTTGATTTTTTGACCATGTAACCTATTATTAAATTTACCCTTATGGTGTAATGTTTTATCACGAATGTAAGCAATTGAACAACAAACATCCTAAATCTTATATCCAGAGTTATGAAAACCTGATATACGAAAAACTAGGTACACGATTAAACCGAATTTGTTCTATATCGACAAATTTGTGTATTTTAGAATCATACTGTCGGGTATACTGTTTTACTTAGCCTTATTTCGTATAATCATATGCAAGATTTTTTGGAAAAAATACCACATAATGTAAGTTAAGGTCCTTATAGCTACATTTTGTAATAGTTTAGGTCTTTTTAGTGGTGTTTAAACGTGAGTCGTTCTGAAAATATTGAGATTTTGATTATTTCATTCCTTTTAATTGTGTATTCGGAAAATTCACGTGATGTTTTTTCAATTTAAATATGATAAAGTAACCGTTACCTTTTCACTGGATCAGTGGGCGGGAGTAGTCAACCTTGGAATTAAGTTTCAAATTCCTCCTCTATTTTTGGCTCCAAAATATATCACCCTGGATAGGAGAATTCTGATCCCCATTGTTTTATGCTTTTGTTATATCTTTTTTGTCGTATTGAGATATTTACACTTTCTTATTTTTGTGAAGAGAAAATATAGTAAGTGTAAACAACTCACTGGAACAGCTAGAGAGAGTATACGTTAGGCACTCTTTACCTCGAATGTATATCACCTCGTATTTTACAATACCTTGTTCAATTTCATTATCTTATCATTATTACTATAAAAGAAGGATGTAATTCCGCTGACGTGGCACAATCATGTTTCAGCGTTGAGTGTTTCGAGCTCTCACATTCATCCTCAGAAATTTCAGTTTTGTAGACCAATCAGAATTACTCATCTATGCCACCTCATATTAATTTAATAATTTAATAATTTAATAATAATTTATTTATTATTAACTACAAAAATATGACCAGAATAAAATCCTTTCAAATTTGACCATGTTGATTATTAAATTGTTGTGCACAAAATAAAATCATTCTCAGAATCATTCTCATTTTACCAGAATACAATCATTCTGAATACAATCATTCTAAATCGTTATAAATCGTCTCTTTCCTATATCCAATTCTCGGAATCATTCCTAGAATCATTCTCATAATCATTCCCATCCATCACTTTTCCTGAAATCATCTTCAGTTACCATTAACGGTTCTTCCATGTTCAGCAAAGCTTTCAAATCTACAGAAGAAACCCCATTGAGTATAATAGCAGCGTGTGTAATACAACAAGAGCAAAGCAAGCAAACAAGCCGTGAGTACTGCTTTCAAATTAATAGACGATATCTTAATTTTACTTTGCATATATTGAGAAATTATCATGTTTCCCGTCCTTTCTTCTTTCCTGAATTTTAATTTGTGCAATATATTCTTTCTTTTTTTCTACTGTAAGGAGAGCTGCAATGCCCAGAAGGTCTTTTTCAATGATGGTGGGATTCAAGCCTGGGTCATGATTATCGTCCATGTCGCTTTACAGGCTATCGTAACTAGCATCAGCAACTATAAGGTTATTCTGCAACACCACTATAAGAGTATAAGGTTACTTTAGCACTTATAATTTCTTTTACAAATTTTTTTATATTAAACGTAATTTATAATCTATAATCTCGAAAAAAATAGGAATATAGACCAATATTATTAAATTAAGAGTCTGACCGTATTATAATAATTAAATTCAAATACTCTGATTGTTATCTATCCTAAACATTCTATTAAAAATGTGAGATACACCATATAAAATATCTATTCCATAAAAAACGTTTCAAGATGAAAAACAGAAAAATATCAAGCATAATTTGACCAGAGTCAATAACTAAATTAAGAACTCTATATTGATATGATGGCATTAGACATTAGTTACCTAAAGAAACAAAATATTATATTCTATGCCATAAAAAACGTGTGAAGATAAAAATTAAAGGATATAGCATTAATTTAGAAACGTGTATTTAAAATTAAATTAAGAAAATCTTTCCATAATTATGTATCAAAACGTGTATCAATGCCATTAATGCGTCTCTATACTAATACGTCTCTCACAAAATATTATATTCTTTAGGAGATATTCCATAAATAAGAACTAAAATAAGAAACTAAGAACAAAATATTATATTCTATGCCATAAAAAAACGTGTGAAGATAAAAATCAAAGGATATAGCATTAATTTAGAAACGTGTATTTAAAATTAAATTAAGAAAATCTTTCCATAATTTATGTATCAAAACGTGTATCAACTGTATTTAAAATTAAATTAAGAAAATCTTTCCATAAAGAATTAAATAGAAAGACTCTGACTGTATATACAAATCAAGCATATAAAATAAAGTATACATATTAAATATTAATATTCCATAATATTTGCAAAGGATATGGCATCATTTAGAAACGTATAATATAATTATGTATCAAAATTGCACGGCATATAAACTAAATTAAGAAAATCTTTCCATAATTTAATCAAAACGTTTATCAACTAAATTAAGAATTAAATCACGGTTTTATTTCTAAGCAACTAGGAAATCGCGTTATTAGTGCAACAGTTATTTCTGGCAGTCATATCGGAAGCAATGTCTATATTCCCCGCATCACCTTGACTCCTTCCGATCAAACCAGGTTCCCAATTAAGTTTGAAAGAAGACAGTTTCCTTTAGCAGTTTGTTTCGCCATGACTATCAACAAAAGTCAAGGTCAATCTCTATCCCGTGTTGGACTTTATCTTCCAAGACCAGTCTTTACCCATGGCCAACTGTACGTTGCTATATCCAGGGTCACGAGTAAGAAAGGTCTAAAAGTGCTACTTCTTGATGAAGAAGGAGGGATGACTAATACAACAACAAATGTTGTTTACAAGGAGGTTTTCGAGAAACTGTAATTTTCGTGTTGGGTTATCGAATTTGTACCTTATTAGTTATTTTGTTCATTGTATTTGTCCGTCAAATTATGTTCCGTAAGTAATTAATCAAAAGACAATAACTTTCCATACTACTCATTATTAGTTACTTAATCTTTTTTTAGTCGTCTATCGTTTTTTCTTATATACCTTATTCATTAATGTTATCATAAGTAATCCAAATATTATCATCATTAGTTCATTACTAATAGCTATTCGAAAATTAGTGCACCAGGAAATTCACCTTTTCACCGAATATATCTTATACTCATACATCCCGTTAAAAAAAAATTCGTTCAAATAAACAGAATTGCTATATATTGAAACTAGTTTAGAACCCGTGCAAAATTGCACGAGCAGATATAAATGATATATAAAATTACGTTCTAAATTGTTATTTTAAGTAGTGTAATAATTTGAAATTTTGAATACAATGTGGTAGAGTAATGATTTATATTACGTGTGAGATATGTGCTCAATAAATAAAATTTGAGTATTTTATAGGGTGCAACTACTCAATTATTAGAATAATATATAACCAGTTGTATAAATCCAATAGTATAGATTTGTAATTGTATAAGCTTATAGCAAATGATTTGAACTTATATGTATGCACATTTTACGAATTTCATCAGAAAGAATATGAACGCTTATATAAATAAAAAAAATTAACTCAAAATATTATACTGAAACTCAAAAATAATACATATTAACTCAATAAGATTTTGATTTTAACACCGGATCATTTTGGGTCATGATTTTGCATTAATTCACTCATTTTGGGTCAATAAGATCATTTCGGGTTACATTTAGGTCGGACCACTTCGGATCGGATCTCTTTGAGTGTTCCAGTCATACATTTTAGGTCATTTCGGATCTTGGGTAAGTCTTATCGAATTGGGTCACCAAGTCTATTTGTGAGCAATTAAATATTTATGAGCAATTAAATAGAGGTATCTCTTAGTCGAATGGTTTAAAATTATAGGTTCAGAAACCTTATCTTGTACGAATTAATAAAATGAGTCAGATTTAAATATAAATTAAACCATAATAAATCTTTTAAAAAAAAATATGGATGCAATTTGTTGAGTTTAACTATATGTCACATGCATCATCAAGTTGAAAAATAGGATTATTAAAATCATGACTCAAAATGATCCATTGCAATTGGCTTAAAAGAAATAATTAAAATTACCAGAAAATTAACAAATATAGTACAATTCAAAATGTAGTTATTCTGCACTCTAGTAACATTTAATGAAAACTTCGATGACATCCATATTATTTGCCAACTCAGAATACTTGCTCTAGTAAAGATTTTAGAACGAACGTCAAAATATAAAATGACTCATCAAAAATGAGAAAAAGATGGATATTTTTGTAGATGTAAAATATGGAAAATTTGAATTAGTACACGGGTAAAACAATCTACACGATATTTTCGCGAAAGTAAGGATTGGATTATACTCCGTAATTCTGATTCTGAATGACTGCTCTTAAGATGACGACGTAGAAAGTATAATATATGAAGATATACAGGAATTGGAAATTTTAGGTAGATATATCTTATACAGCTATAATAATCTTGAAGAAAGATATTTCTTTTTGGGTAAGATATGTAATCTTTTCTAAAGTAGATAATTTAGGAATAAAACTATGATAATGAAAATTAGTAAGAATAATAATTAGGATTTTGAGTTAGGCGGGAAAATAATTCACCATTGCTTGACACGTGTCCAGTAAATATTTAGTGGTTTCTATTTTATACTTATATATAGATAAATATACCGACGTCGTCTTTAAAAATATCCCCGTGATTTTTCACGGGTGTTACACTAATTACATAATAAATTCCAAAGTTGATGAACTATTATATTTTTACCATTTTTATGCATGACTTGGTGTTGCTGAGCTAGCTTCTCTAATATCGTTTTAGACTTTGTTAATACGCCGTTTTAAGAAAGATCAACCATACGATTATTCTTAAATTTATACTTCTTATCTTGGAAATTTTAATAAGTTAAAATTTGACAAATTGTATGCAGAATCTTATGACCTTTTCTTCCTCTGAATGCCAACTCAATTCTTAATGTAATGCGTGATCGACCTAGCTAGATTAATGTCTGACATTTTCAATCTAAATTGAAGTCATCAATATTGTAATAGGCGTCGACCGAATGAACAGTTGACAAGTTGACCTCTTGACAAAAGGTCACTTTGAATTGAAGTCAATATTCAATGAACAACTGGGTTCGGAGCTCCAAGCTATGAATACTTCAACAAACGGGTTTCGTACGTACAAAGGTTACCCTAAAACTTGAACTCTTCAACATAAGACCCTTAACCAGTAAGTGTCTCTTAACACGTATATATCCGTCTTAAAATTGAAATCGAGTCAAATATCATATCATTTTCATCAGGGCCGTTGATGGCCAAGTTCAACCGGCTCTAAAAACCGGGACCCAAAAGTTTTTGGGCCCAAAACTTAGTATGTTTAGAGTACATTAACTTTTTGTTGTAGTACTAAATTAGAATTAATATACTGGGTGCAGTGGTTTGAGCGTTTAGGGTTTGATTCCTCTTGGTAGCAAAATCTCTATTTTTGTTGTAGTACTAAATTAGAATTAAATACCTTGTGGTGGTTTGAGCATTACTTTTCAGCGCGATGTTCAGAGTTTGATTCCTTTGGGTAGCAAAATCTCCATTTTGTATTTGTCTTTGTTAAAGTGTTTTTTTCTATTTCTTATTTTTTTTATCCAAACAAAATTTGATCTATATTTTTAATGACCTTAATTACAACAACAAAAAAATAGCTTTTGTGTCATCTAAAAAACCAACTTTTTTGTTTTATTATTTTTAAAAAAAATATTATTTGCTTACAAGTACTATTTAGGCCCCAAATTGACAATTTGAACCGGGCCTCCCAAAATTATTGAACGCCTCTGATTTTCATAGATAACGTATGACTTCTGTTAATATATAAGCATTTTATTTTTGTCTTATCTATATTAATGATACTGCTATTTAATCCGTAGCTTAAGACCGATTATCCCGTCTATATAAGAATTTGTGATTAAAGAGTTGTTTGACAATTAATTAATCCGTAATTGACATAGCCTGCCGTAATAAATCAGCCCAAATTCGACCCACCAGATTTTTGTCAACATCACGACAGCTAAAACTCAGATACAAATTATAATTAGGCCTCCATTTCAGCTATTTTAATGAGTTGGAAGGTCGACTTTTATTTTAATGTCTTAAGTTGACATTTATGTGCATTTTCAAATTTCAACAGATGTCAATCAAACTTTATAATAGGTTATTATCTGGCATTTATCCTTTCAGAGTTTTGCTAATGCACCTAAGTTAATTAGGTTATGACTCTTAATTATGGAGGGGATCTCACTCATTATTTGAATCGGCCAATTACATGGAATATACCGTATATAAGATATTAGCAAGCGGTAAAGTCATGAAAATGCATGATTTGAGAGGTTTTAGGTTCGATTACCTGATGGGGCGATGACCACTTGGTCACTGCATCCCCGTGGTGGTTTACAAGATCTATGTGGTGGTGTGGGAATGCATGGGCCCGGGAATTAAACCCCTCGTTACCCAAAAAAAATCATGAAAATGACAATATAATCTTATTCAAAATCTTTGAGCATTAAATTCATCCTTGTTGCTTACTATGTTCCGAGAACAATTGATTTCTCAGAGTGTCCACTAGGCTAGTCTGGGAATTTTAATAAGCCTCAATGTAAAAGTTGAATGAAGGATGATGGATGATATATTTTACGGATGATGGATGGTTTTGGTTGGATGTGAGATTTTAAAGCGATGGATTGATTATGGAGGAATGTTCGTCCGACCCAAACCGGTTCTTTTGTCATCACTGAAAGTGGTTGACATTGAAAAAAAAGAGGTTGCGGTTTGATCATTGATCTTGTGTGAATACTTTTATATCTTACCCTTAATTCAAAAAACGTTGAATGATCATTTTTTTACTAAAATATGTAAGATTATCAGCGGTAGACAAACCTATTTCAAACATAACTACGATCCTATTGAGTGTAAATGTCCCAAAATATTATGTGAACGTGAATTATTCGAAGTAATAAACGAAATTTCAGTAGAAAATCCTAATATAAATTATACTCAAATTTGTACAATATATAAGGTTAAGAAACACATGTACCAATCCATTTTGCATGGGCCTCCAGCAATATTGACCAAGACATTGATGAAGCCCAGTTACAGATCTAATTGGACTAAAGTAATGTTGCTATATAAAAAGTTGGGCTGGGTCAACTGTAAACCTTTTTTTAAAGATATTGGAATCGCGCACTAACCGCATTATAGCAAATGGAGGGGGAATTCAAACATGAACTTGTTGTTCATAACATCTCAATCACTAGACAAGATATATTCGGTAATGTACATTTAGGAGTCGTTTGGTTCAATTAATTGGAATGTAATGGAATTGATTCTAATACCAAGGAGGTATGGAGTTATAATCTCATACTTATTAATGTTTGTTTGGTTTGATCTTGTATTTGATTCTAAATGTTGTTCTTGTTGTTTGATTCACATTGGATGGATTTCAAATTATTTCATTTTCTTCTATAGATAACTCGAGTGACACAGTTTTAAGACTTTAGAAAGTCTTAGGGATAATCTTACCCTTATAGCAAATCTCTATTCTAGAAAAGCATTTTTAGGGAATTGTGACCCCACCTCAATTGCTACCATTTAGTCAACACAAATTCTTATTTGTGACGGATAGTATCCGTCGCAAGCTTGTGGCGGGTCAAATAAAATTCATTTGGGAAGAAAAAACAAACCTTTGTGATTACCTATACACCTCTACTTTTGTTTTATCTACCCGTGCGGGTGTTATTCAACCCGTCACAAGGGAGACTTATTGTTTAATCAAATGGTCTTATTTGTGACGGACACTATTTGTCACAAGCTAAAGACGGATAATAATCCTTTCGTTGTAAAGCAAGTACGGACACACGTGGGAGAAAATGAATCATTTCATGAGTCGTGGCACTTGCATTGTGTGGGAGGGCACTATCAGTCTTTAATTTATGACGGATACCGTCATTTTCAATGAAAATTTGTGCCATTTAATTTATACGATTCAAATGCACTTCATTTTCTACAAATTCAAAAATATTATTTTTTTCCTTCGGGATGTAGCAAGTATTTTGGATAGTTTATTTCTCAGAATTATAATTGTGAATAACATAACATTATTGACATATTTTTTTTAAAAAAAAATTATGGAGTATTTAATAAGACTATATATATCGTATAAATGTCTAATACTGTAAAAAAAAATATGCACTCGCATGTCTCGAAAAAAAAACATTGTAGCAAGCTACAAATAAAACAAATTACTTTATGTTTATTAGCTTAAAATATTTCTCTTTGCGTTTAATATTTTCTGTTTATAATAATAAAATTGACGTCTTGTGATTTTTTTAAAATATATTCGCTTTTAGATTATGTTGGAATATTACGGTAATATTGTATTATACCGTAATCGGAATAATATAATATTCGAAATAAACATATTATACCTAACCTATAATAGGCGATACGATTCAAATCTCGATAGTACTATAAATATCATGTCAATGTAATGATTCGAGACACGAACTAATTATCAATAATACTATGATTACCTATATGGTTTTTCCCCTCTCCGTTTCTATTATGGTATCAGAGTCTCACGCTCTTGAGGCGTAAAAAGAACGAATTTCCGCCCTGCCGGAGGGGTTAATCAACTATGGTACTCTTCGGGGGGATTTTATCGTGATTATCTATTTTTACCGATTTTTCGCTCTAGTCATAATATTATTTTCATAAAAAAAAATGATTACCGACAATTACAATTGCGGATATTTTTTCCGTTCGACGAATCTATCAGGTTCGAAAAAAATTGCGACGTTTCTGATCACGAAATTTTGACGAGTTCGAAAAAATTGATTTCTCGTACCGTTTGAATTTTGACGAATTCGAAAAACTACGACGTTTCCGTCCGACGAAGACCGAAGAAGTTTCGTTGTTTCTTTTCTCATGTTAACCGAATTCGATATTGTGCAAAGCCATGGAAATTTCGACAAATTACCATAGGTTTGAGGGGGGGATGTTGAGAATATTACGGTGATATTGTATTATACCGTAATCGGAATAATATAATATTCGAAATAAACATATTATACCTAACCTATAATAGCCTAATAGGTGATACGATTCAGATCTCGATAGTACTATGAATATCATGTCAATCTAATGATTCGAGACACGAATCAATTATCAATAATACTACGATTACCTATATGGCTTTTCCCCTCTCGGTTTCTAGATTACATTAGTTTTTTAATTTTTAATTAATTTTTCCAGTTTAGTTAAATTCTAGTGAATTTTGTATATAACCCCCTTATATGTACCGTTTTTTACAAATAACCCCCTTTTAAGTTCGTTTTTACAAATTACCGCCTTAAATATCAGTTAATCCTAAAAATCACCCCCTAATGTCAGTTACGGTTACAATTTTTATAACTCGTTCTATATACAATATTACGACATAAATTTATGTTATATACCTAAAATACCCTTTGTTTAACCATCACCCTATCCACCTAACAAATGAATAGCCCATTCATATTAATCGACAAATCCCCAAATCAAAACATGAACCATACACCAAAACCCCAAAATTAATAACCCATTCATATTAATCCTTGCGCCTTGCTTGCATTTCATCCTCTTCGTTCATCTTCTCATATTATCATCAACCAACATTTTGTCAAATTATTTTGGCTTTGGATCGAGTCAATATCCGCTAGCTCTACTTAACCATACATCGCAAAATATCAGAAATTCAATAGCATCATGATGAATTTCTTCTTCTTGCAGGAAATAAGCAACTCTATCAACATACACCTTCTTTTATGCGGTCACATTGAGCAAATCAGGCAGACTGTATATCGGATCCTGCAGCATACGAAAAGTTGCTAAACCCGATAAAACTCTGCCTGCTATCAATGGAATTTCCATCACAATACAAGCCCCAAAAATAACGATGGAAATAAATGTAGACAAGCTCCAAAAATTTTGCCTGTCAATGGAACCCCAATAGAAAATGCACCAATAGCCGTCTTAATGATATTTTCATATCTATATCCAATTAGTAAGTCTTGCTTGTGACGGGTATTTTGTGAGATAAAATTGATACAAAATGAGTTAGTGGAGAAATGAACCACATGAATAGTGTCGGAGAGAGAGAAAAGTGAGTATCTTGTGAAAGCAAGCGGTATCCGTCACAGGCTTGTGACGGATACCGCCGTCACAAATGAGAATTTGTGATATCCAATTAGATATGATCAGTAATAGACATTGGAAAGATAGGAGGAATGATAAAAAATAAACATGGAGCAATTGGTTAGAAGTAGCATTAGGCCGATTAGGGGGTTATTAATTTGTTGGGTGGAAACGATCCAGCAATTGGCTAGTATGGTTAGAAATACCATTACGGGGTTATTAATTTGTTGGGTGGATAATATGATGGTAAAGAAAGGGTATTTTAGGTATATAACATAAATTTATGTCGTAATATTGTATATATTACGAGTTTTATAAAAATTGTAACCGTAACTGCCTTTAGGGGGTGATTTTTAGGATTAACTGATATTTAAGGCGGTAATTTGTAAAAACGAACTTAAAAGGGGGTTATTTGTAAAAAACGATACATATAAGGGGGTTATATACAAAATTCCCTAAATTCTATATAGAAATAAGATCAAAATTATTTAAAATATTTTTGGATGAGCGATGAAACTGTCTAATGTATATTTGTATAAGCACAAATTCTCACTTGTGACGGACATATATCCGTCGCAAGTTTGTAACGGGTCAAGTAATACCAATATGGAGAGATAAGATAAAAGTAGAATATCTTGGTAATAGCAAACTGTTTTGTCTTTTCCACCAACATAAATACGTAGTATTTAACCCGTCGCAAGTTTGTGACGGATATACCCGTCACAAAAGAGACTTGCTGTTGTATCTTCATTTATATGTGGACGACATTATCCTCACCGCTTCTACTGATTTACTTCGGTCTAAAATTATGGGCCAGCTTCAATCCGAGTTTGCTATAACCGACCTTGGGCCACTAAACTATTTTCTGTGTATCTCGGCAATCCGACATTCAACTGGTTTATTTTTACACCAAAAGAAATATGCGGAAGACATCATTGCTCGCGCCAACATGACTCCCTATAAGCCAGCACAAACCCCGGTTGACACAAAATCAAAACTAAGTGCCACTTCCAGTGCTCTTGTTGCCGACCCCACTCTTTACCGCAGTCTCGCCCGAGCGCTCCAATATTTAACATTCACCCGGCCCGACATCTCGTATGCGGTACATCAAATTTGCCTCTTTATGCACGATCCCCGAGAAACGCATTACGGTGCCCTGAAACGTATCATACGATATATCCGCGACACTTCACACTATGGCTTGCACCTAACGAACTCATCAGTTGCATCCTTAACTGCCTATAGTGACGCTGATTGGGGCGGGTGTCCTGACTCTCGCCGCTCTACATCCGGGTATTGTGTCTACCTCTGAGACAATCTTATTTCATGGTCCTCTAAACGACAAGCCATCATCTCACGCTCCAGCGCCGAGGCCGAATATAGAGACGTAGCCAATGTCGTGGCAGAGACGAGTTGGTTACGAAACCTCCTCCTCGAGCTCAGTATGCCATTACACAAAGCCACTATTGTCTACTGTGATAACGTGTCAGCAATTTACCTCGCCGGAAATCCCGTCAATCACCAACGCACCAAGCACATCGAATTAGACATTCATTTCGTACGGGAAAATGTGGCCATAGGACAGGTTCAAGTCCGTCATGTTCCATCGCGCTATCAATATGCGGACGTCTTTACGAAAGGACTCCCAAAAGTTCTTTTCGATGATTTTCGATCCAGTCTCAGCATCCGTCCTCCTCCCGCTACGACTCCGGGGGTGTAATAGAATATGTAAATATTCTCATATATTTTGTATGACCTAACTTAGGGATTGTATTTGACTAATTTAGTTATGGTATCCCATGATTGTAGGCAGAACATATCGGATGAGATCTTCTAACTTACGATAGCTTTCATGTATATATTGGATGCTCTTACGTTAATAATACTCAAGGGATTATATTCGTTTTCCAAGGTAATTTGCACGAAGTTTTTGATGTTGGAGACGGAGTAGGCAGGGTGATATGTGGGTTTTTGTGTGTCGTTCTGTCATTGGGGAAGAGAGAAAAGAGTTTGAAGAAGAGGAAGATGAAGGCGGGAGCGAGGGGATTGATTGGTCTTCTGATACCATAAAAGAATATAATCTCTTGAGTATTATTACCGTAAGAGCATCCAATATATACAAGAAGGCTATCCTAAGTTGGAAGATCTCATCCCACCCATATGTTCTGCCTACAATCATGGAATACCATAACTAAATTAGTCAAATACAATTCCTAATTTAGGTGCTACAAAATATATGAGAATATTTAAATATTCTATTAGTATAAGAGATATAAAATTATCTAATTATAACAAATGATACATTTATTAGTAAATTATATTTTTAATTTAGTTAAGTTGTTGAATATTAATGAGGTCCTATTCTATCCGCAATGCTTAATTTGTAACAACACTAGTTTTACTCCCGTGCAAAAAATGCACGGGCTTAATTTTATTAAATTAAAAAAATAAATAAGAAGGTGGATATATTTTAAAAAAGTATGTTTTAATATTACAGTTATGCCGATGTAAAATGTATAAATAATCTATACACTTAAATTAAAAGTATGTAAAAACAACGCATTAACTCAACGTTATAGAAAATAAACACATTCTTATTTAAGACGGTTTAAATATATATGTGTATGATGAACAAATAAACAAAATAATAACATTATGCATATGAAAAGTAAAATATTTGTCCTATATGCCCAAAGAATAGATATTGACCCGTTTTAAACTTAAAACGGGTAATAGTTAATAAAAATTTGTAAACATCTAAATATTATATTTACGGTTTAAACCTAAGTCCTTAAATATCATAATTAACCCAAATTATTATTGGTCGACCCTCTAACTACAAAAAAACATCAATCATAAAATATTAACTCCGACCCTCTAACTACCCAAAAAAAATTATCACCACATATGGAGTTGATTTTTTCCACATGCAAAATAATTATTCATAATTTTTTTATCTCCGATAGTTAATTTTAGTTGATCATTTTTTGTTCTTTTTATCGAGATATTATAATCTTGCTCTTTGTGTTAGATTTGATGTATAATTATATGAATTTGCTTGTCTATATTTATTTATTATTATTCATTAAGGTTGTTATTTTTTAATTTATTAATTTGAAATTTATTAATTTGTAGTCTTTGAACATATATGCATTCTGTACAATTTTCGTTTTTTTTTATTTTTAATTTTTTGTTTGCATAAATTTTTCTGTAAATAAACTTTTTAACATAAATCCTCGTTCTATAAAAAGAAAGACGTTTAGAGAAATCTGATTGGCCGAAATTTTGTTCATAAAAGAAAAAAACTAATCGCCCCACTCCCCAATCCCCAGTATCCCTAAGTAATTAATTACCCTTTCTCCTCTCCACTATCATTAAGGTAATCTCTCTCCTCATTTCTTATTACTTTCCATATAAGTACATTCATATATTCATATGTTAAAAAGTTTATGATAAAAAAATTAATCACATTCAACCTTACAATAAAAATAAAATACAAAAAAATCGGAAATCTGTATAGAAATTCATATATTAAAGGACAACGAATTTTATAATAACAAAAAAAATTACAATTCCGGAAAAATTAACCTCTTAAATACCTTCACAAATAAAACTAACTAGTTTTATGCCCGACAAAAAAAGTACGGGTCTATTTCTAAAATTTTCGTAAATATATTAAAAAAAGTAGTACAAATATAATTTAATATGAACTTAAATGAGAAATATATAAATTATGAATTCAGGATGATTTTGACTCCAAATAATTGATTTACTTGTATAATTAATTTTTTTTAATGATTATATAAATTGAAATAAATAATCATGACATTATGAAATAAATTTGAACCATATAAAATAGATAAAGAAATTGTATTGTATTTCTATATCTTACCCTTTAAATAACTTACTCTCTAAATGAAAGTAAAATGATAGAATTGTTTTTAATAGCAGTCTCTTAAAATTTGTGGATGATTTTATAAAGAAAATAATAATGTATTGTTATTAAGACCGTCTTTTTACTCGATGTTAACGTAGTTTTAATTGACTAATTCTCGAATGTTGTTATATTTTCTTAAAAATCGTAAATTTATATCTTTTTTTTGTTAATTTAATGGGCTGGGTTTATTTGATCTTATTCAAAAAAAATTGATCTACGTTTCTTTCATTTTTTAATCTACGTTTTTTTGTTAATTTTTATCTCCTCGTGTATTTTTTTCATTTTTTTAATTTTATGGGTTGGGTTTATTTGATCTTATTCAAAAATCTTTGATCTACGTTTCTTTCATTTTTTAGTTTACGTTTTTTTATTAATTTTTATCTCCTCGTGTATTTTTTTCATTTTTTTAGATATACGTATGTTTGTTAATTTTTAACTCTTTGTATAATTTTTTTCGTTTTTCATACCTCTAAATATTTGTTAATTACTTCTAATTGTCCAACTTTTTTTAATATTGTTGAATTTTATGTTTCTGTGTAGAATTTTAGTGATTTTTTTATTTTCGAATTTGGAGTAAAGTTGTTTTTTTTTATTATGGAGATAAAAATTATTTGTAACTATAGAATGTTAAATGGAGAAAAGTAAAATGAAGAAAAATTAAAGCTCCTTGTGTGAGTGGTGGGACATGGTGAGAAAGAAGTTTTTTAATTTCCTAAAATTAAGCAACCAATAAAAAAGCAGGAAAAGTTGTTCCTTCTATAGTTAAGGGATTAGGAATTCTTGTGTGAGATAGTCTCATACTATAAGACTGTTAACATATGTAAAAAGAAAAGTCGTTTACATATGTATATTTGATTCGTTCTAAACTTACACCGATAGCATTGTCCTACCTAAGAATTTGTATAATTTTATAATGTCAAGCAAATGCGTTGTTTTTACTTACATTTAAGTTAGCGTATAAGTTCTTTTTATTTTTTAGATCGATATACTTGCGATACTAAAATTATAATTTTTATTAAATTTATTCACCTTTTTATTTTTATTTTTTCAATTTAACCCGTGCATTTTTTGCACGGGCATAAAACTAGTTTAATATACAAATACGAATATTTTGGAATAGAAAATTTGTAAACTGGAACGCAAATGAATTTGGAGGAGAAAGTAATTAAAGGGAAGAAATTGATGGTGGACCCATCTACCTCAAATCAAGGAACCAATCAGAAGCCTTAAAATGTCCTTCCTTTTATAGAAAGAGGATTATAATAATTCTATCATCACTACACCATTTCCTTAAATATTCGCATTAATTTCCCTATTGTGAATATTAGAATTTTGAAAATAACCGTGTATTTTTTTATGCACGGGTCTAAAATTAGTGGACTTCTTAAATATAGTGATTGCATGCTAAATTCAAGCATTTTGTCTCCTTAACATAGTAGGTTACTATTATAGGTTACTCTGTTCTCGCTGCTCTAAATATTTGTACATCATATAATTTGGGATGATAAGATATATAGAAAAGAAAATAGGTAAAGTCATTCATGGATGATAGCAGTATACTAGTATAGTGCATTGTTCATTCAACTTTGAATAATTTTACAAAGAAAATCACATCAAGCAACCGTTAAATTCAAGAAAATCACATCTAGGAAGATGGTTCGCATTGAAACGTAATAAATGAGAGTTTGGTGAACAGTGATAGCATAGTAGAGTAATTTATGAGTGGTCCGAATTTTGTTCATTTTCTCAAAAGAAAATAAGAAAATGGACCTCTATTTTTTATATAAACGTTTCGGCAGGGCCGTCTTCGAGATTTTAGTGGCCCTGTGCAAAGTTTAGAATGAACCCCTTCTTTACAGTTTTTTTCGTTTGAATGTAAACGTATTATGTATTATAAACAATAATAAATTATTTAAAGTTAAAATTTAAGATTAAACTGCCAAAAAAATGAATATATATATTTGCTTGTCAAATGGATATTTTTGACTAATTTAAATGGATGAAATATATGCAATAATATAAATAAAAACTACTTTTATGTAATACGCGAGAAAAATAAAAGGATCCGATAACTTTCAAACGTGTAAAATTCAAGATGATTTTAACATAAAGGCTTAATAAAAAGAAAATTAAAAAGTGGCTAACTGGGATTCGAACCCGCAGTCCCGCAGTGTTTTACACAAATGTATGTTTTTTACCACTAGACTAGTGTCAACATGCTACTCTTTGGTCACAGTCTTCACACTTTTACCTATATGTACAATATAACACGTTATTGGGCCCTCCAAAATTGGGGGCCCTGTGCCGCCGCACGGGCTGCACAACCTTAAAGACGGGCCTGCGTTCCGGATTAAATCACGTGATGGTTCAATGCTTGTAATCGTTTCGTAACAATAATGTCCTAATAAAGAGGAATAGAAAATATATTAAAGTTGGATATATTAGAGAGGAACTTGAGAAAGAAATGGAGAGGATCTAAATTCAAATAAAACTAGTGGTGATTACTAATTAGAGATGTGCATTTGGCCGGGCTAGTGCAAGCTGAGCCAAACTAACGCCCTAGCTAAGTGTTAGCAGTCCAAACACGCCCTAAATAATGACTGGGTTAGGTCAATTTTGTCTAGCACTAAGGCACGGGTCAATGCTAGGCTAGATTGTGCTTTTATATTTTTTCTATTATGTGTTTGGATTGACGAGGCCGAGGAAGTAGTGCACCCAACACTAGAGGATGACCGGGCTGAACCGGACCGTGTCATCTCCTGATCAGACCACCATTTTTCGATCCATAGGGCCGGTCGGGCCGCTCTGCCTGCCACATTTGACACCTCTAATGGTGATTATATACTTCGCTCTTTGTTTATAGTGTTTGTGTCATTTTCTTTGAATAATTTTATTTTTGTGATCTAATTTAGTCAAAGTCTGTCATAGTTAATCTACAGGTGATAAAGAGACTAGTATAAGAGCTTAACCTTGTACAACTTGTACTTATGAAACAAAAGTCGAGCTCGAACTAATACATGAACTTGAAAAATTGACCTTATTACCTTGCTCGCGATCTTTAACTCTAATTTGAGCCTTTTTAAAGCATAAATCGTAACAACATATAATTATTAAACTATTGTTTTTTTGCTTTTAATATTTTTAATAATAGGTTTCATAGGTTATTCCATTTTCAATAAACATTGCCTATTGATTTTGAATTAAAATCTCTTTAAACTTGTAAATACAGTATGCACTCTCTCTTTTTATAGGACAAATTTATGATATGCATGGTTGTAGAAAGACATAATCATGATACATAATTTTATAAAATAATTCAGAACAACATATTATCACACAAGTTCGAACCATTCACGAGCCTTTCTATCCCAGCCACACCGTCAGCTTAGCTTGGCTCATTATGTTATCGAGTGGAGCTTGAACTCGAGTCAAGCTCGCACGAGCCATGCTTTAACCAAGTCGCGATCCATCTCGTTTTGTTATTTCCCCAAATTCCATCACTTTTTTCAATAAACTAGGGTGCTACAAAATATGGTTATAGCGTAAATGAAATAAAAAATTTCACATAATTTTGCTAAAGAAAACAACTTATTGCACTAAAATATTTCTTTTCAATCTGAAATTTTGTGATCGTAATTTAGATCACCAAAATGAAAATTAATTCATTACTCACATGGTAATAAAGTATAGATATATTATTTAAAACTTAGGGCACATGAAATAAAATGAGCTCATTCCTCAAAATCCAAAACCAAATATTCCAAAATTACTTGATATATATAGGTCTCACAAAATCTTTTTTTTCCACTAATAATTTAATGATATTATTTTCACTAAAACCGGCTGTCAATTTTTTCACTATAATTCTCGAAGTATATTTCTACTCAATTTAAAGTCGAACCATCATCTTGAAAACAAAAACCTGATACGAATACGAAGTAAGCTGTAAATTGGACAAAGTAGTTGTATATGTTATATTTTAGATTTTGGTAAGGGTAATTCTCTCTCGTGATATAAGAGTTTTGATGACTGTATATACAAAGTAGTTGTATATGCTGGTCGTGGGTCGGCACTGACAATCCGGATCCGACCCGTCACTGAACCCAGACCTAATCCGTCGCGTCCCGAGTCCAAAGTCGGCCTAGCCCGCATGTCTGATGTAACTAGGTCCAATTTTTAGAACCCGACATGTACGTAATACCCGCCGACCCGCCCGTTGACCCGGTCCATGGACCTGGCAGTAAGTAGTTGTTGGCATTTGACATTATAACCATTGGCAATTGACATTGAATGTTGACCCGCCCCCAACCCATCCCCAACCCATCAACATCATCAACACCTGGGCCAAGTCCGGGCTACACTTCCCAAAAATCGGGCCTAACCCGTCCTGACCCCGGGCCGTGTCCGGGTCACCGCTCCTCGGCCTAGCCCACTCGCACCATTGACCAGCCCTATGTGAGACATTATCCACTATTATTCAAGCTATAATTTTCATGTATAAGTGTATATTGAACAAAAACCGGCCATCAATTCACCGTAAACACGGTTTAAACTTTTAATCGAGATAATTCTCGTGCATATAACCAAAGGAGGAATGTTGCGATTATATGAATGTAACCACTACCCACCTTAGGAAAGAGGGAACCTTAGAGAGTTAGAGTTAATAAGGTGTTACTTATAACTTATAAGTCTCCATTGCACACAACATCATTCCCTTTGTCCCTCTCTTCTTTCCCTCTCTTTGCCTGTCCTTTTTGGTCCCCTTCTACTTACCCTTAAACCTTCATCACTTATTCTCTTTATTTCCTTCTTTTTTTCATTTTGTCACATTACGCTCACAAACAAACAAACTTAAACCACATAATTCCAAACTTTCATACAAAAATAAAATAAAATAAATTATATATTATCATGAAATTTGTTCCATTGCTTCTTGTTCTATTCTTAGTTGCCACCGATAGTTGGCTTCTCCTAGTAGTGTCAAGATCGTTCGAGCGTAATAGAATTCGCAACCCTAACGGTGATCATCAATTCGAACATGATAACAAGTTCGAGCTTAAGTCCAAGTCCATGTCCATGTCCATGTCCATGTTCACGCTCGAGTCCAAGGCCAAGAAAATGGTAAACGACACCGTCTTAGACGATAAACGGGTTGTTCCAACGGGTTCAAACCCACTTCACAATAGGTAGCATAGTTAAGAATAATTGTCTTTGAAGAGGTACAAAGTCATAACTCTTAGATAGGTATTAGTACGTATTACGTAATTGTTTTCTTCAAGTTGTTTCGAGTATTTTATATTTTTTTTGTAAGGTAGCCAAGTAGATTAGTCTTTTTATTTCTATAAGCCAGCTGCGGAGGACTGGACTCTAAAGAACGCTTATGATCATCTGTAATTTGTAACGTTTATGATGAATTAATCAATTTTATGTAATTTAGGTCATGTTCTTTTTGGTATAGTTTCAGCTCGTTTCAATTTTGGCTGGTCTGTTAAGTTTTATTTACGTTCAATCAATTATTTTCAATTAATCTCTTCACAAAAGTAACTTTTAATTCAACTAAATTCACTCCAACTCAGTTTTACTCATTTTAGTTTGATTAAACTTTATTCCAATTTATTTAATTCAGCTCGTTTCAGCCGAAAAAAACGGGGCTTTAGTGTGTTATTTTGAACTATGATCCTTAAGAATCCATATCAAATATATTTTAGCGTGGACTATTGAACATTTGAACTACCTCATTTTTCCTATGTTACGTGCTTACATGTCCAACATGAAGCTAATAGTTTCTCCCTAAACGTCGTAATCGAGATTAACTTGAGACATCAGTGCTACTCGGCCGAAGTACTCCGTATTAGTTTGAATTAATCCCGGGCGCGGCCTTAAACAAGTCCAAGTGAAAAAATGTAAGTTGTTTAATTGTAAGGAATGTAGGAATGGGAAGATGGAGTATTGTTGAAAAAGTTTGCAATCGCATTGATGGAGTTATGATTCATGGAGTGGGAAAAATAGCAATAAATAAGAGGCAGAAAAACAGGTAATTCAGAAGAAAGCATTGATCTCCACTTTTTGCATGTACCTGCAATAATCCTGCATATAGTTATTGCATTACAAAGCTGTTACATATACATACACCCTTTACCTAAATGATCCCTACTCCCTAGTAGTCTCGGGTAAGATTATTGACGATCTTGAGACAAGACTTTCTTAAGTTTTAAGATAAGATTCTCTCAATTTTACCACTAATTTACTCGAGTCTTGAGAAAGTCTTATCCAAAACTCTCCTTTAAGACTTTGGTGGGTCTTGATGCCAATATAAGTAATTTAATAAGTATGTAAAAAGAAAAAGTAAAATGAAAAAGTAGAGTCTAAGATGAGTCTGACGGATAATGTATAAAGTTTTGGGTGAGTCTGAACAATAAAGAAATAATAAGTTAGTAAAAAGCTGATGTGACAAACTTTTAAGACTTTGAAGAGTCTCACGAATAATATTACCCTCACTCTTTTTTTAGTCTTCACCTTGCCTTTCTCTATTTCTTCGATTTATTCACTGTGAGACGGTTTCATTTCACGTATAGAAAATTAGAAATTGTAAGACATACATAAACATAAGAGTTGGATTAGGGATATTGATGGGTAATTACTGGGTTAATATATAAGACGATATCGCAAAGAGTAATGTGTGAGCAATTGTGAACTCTTGAAGTTTTCTCCACTTGTTCTCATTACTCAATATCTACGAGTATCAATGTACATTAGTTTAAAAAAAAGACAAACTTAACTAATGAAAAGTCAAAGCATAATTAATGGTGTTGTAGAAAAGTCAATTCTCGCGTATTTTTCACAATGTTGGATTTAATAGTATTCTTGTTGCAGAAATACGCTAAAAGAAGGTATTTTAGCCGTTAAATACCTAGGAATTTCTAAGTTAATTGTGAAGGGTGATAATTTATGTGTTATCAACTCACTCCATACAGATCCCGTTGGAAATCTCTAGTATTATCAACGATGATTTCATGGCTTCTGATGTCCAACTCTTTCGAGATTGGTTGAAAGCCGGTGGCTTCAACTTACCTTACTCATTCGATAGGATGAGATAGGTTGGTTATATCCAACAGGATAGGCCTAGTTTCCTTACCTTATAAAAAAAAATGGTTTAACACTTGCTGTATCATTTGATAAGGTGGTTCGTTCTTGCATAAGACGGTGTTATATAACTAATTAAGCGCCTTTAACCTAAACTTAAAAAGTTAAAATCAATTTCCTATGTACTCTTATAATCAGTCTTGTAGTAAAACACCGGACTATAGAGAGATGACTCTTTGTGAAGAAATCCGAAAATTCCACACATGTGAGGATTATCCCACGTTGATAAGAGTGAAGAAGAATTGGTTTATAAGGCAATTGGTTTTAGAGGTTACTGACTCTATTGTCAATTGGTTTTAGAGTGAAACCCTCTTGGGTTTATATTGTGGACTTTCTCCTCCGTTCGGGTGTGGCCCAAACCCGTTTTTGCAGCTGGACAAGAAAGGTTGCTCAGTTGAATTTGTCCAGTCTGTGGGTAAGTGGATTTCACATAGGAGTGAGAAGAAACCCGAAAGTCCCACTACCACATTGATAAAATAGAAGAAGAATAAGGCAGCCAATTGGTTTTTATAGTGGAACCTTCTTGGTTTATATTGTGAACTCTTTCTCCACCGTACGGGTGTGGCCCAGACCCGTTATTGAGTTTAACACTCTTGGTCAGTTGGTGTATCGTAAGTCGTAACTGTTGGATATATGTAAAGACTTGTGTATCTAAAGAGGCTCAAGAGGCAAGACTGTTGTATACATAAAATGCTAAAGTCTCATGTTTAAGGATTATTGGGTAGCCAAAATGAATAACCTTAACTATCTTTTGGGGGTTTGGTGTAGCCGAACCGATACCCTTTGGTACTAGCTATCTACGCCACCCATGCAGTGGCGTAGCCAGGCTAGTGCGGTCATGAGACCCCATAGCTTTCTGACAATTGACGTCTTTACCATCTCATAATAAAAGAAATGAACAAATGTTACATTTAAACTAACCCCACACGTAAACATTTCTGGGTACGCCACTGTATACACGCGTCTTGAGCCTCTTCATATATACGAGTCTTTACATAAATTCGACAGTTACGACACAGCAAGAGTCATCTTTTTCGAAATTCCATTGTTCTAAATTACCCATACCTGTACTATTACATACTCAACTGCCTTAATTCCATGAGAGAATTAATTCTGAGTACTTGGTGTCAGTCTTATAAAACCTGTTGATTTAGATAAAAGGATGGAACACTGTGGTTTTGTTGGTTAATCTTATAATATATATATAAATATAAATATTGTCTTGTCCTTTTCTACATACTTGATGAAGTTAATGCTATGTCTATTTGCCCATAACTGAATCATCATATTGACTTATAGGTTAAATTTCTTGGGACAAACACACACAGCAAAAAAAAATTTAACTGTCATGATTTAAATGATCATTTCAACATCATTGTACTGCATTTTCCCCTGTTTGTTGGGTAATTTTTTTGGTTTATCTTTTACTGTGTTATTTGCAGTGTGTCCTATATCTGATGATCAGGGAAGATTATCAACAGGATGTGGGTACTGGGTACTGCGACCATTATAAATTCTTACTTTTGATTTTATATTTCTGTTTTTTTTTTTCTTTTTTTTTTTTCTTATTTTGTGGTGCAAAAGAAGGGCAAAGGCCTATAATTCAATATTAGCTATTACATGGGAAGCGACTACTCCAAATATGTCATCCGTGAGGATAGAGCGTAATTTAGTAAAAGGCGAGTTTAATTATGTAGAAATGTTACTCGAGCAAGTTTGCCTATTACTCTAGTAAATCAGCAGCTCTATTCGCCTCTCTATAGGTATCCTCCAACTTGACGATCCATTGAGTATCTTGGATTAGTTCCTTACAGCGTTGGACGATATACTGCAAGTCATTGCATAGGAGCTATCTTCGGTAATAAGTTTGACGCATTGGGCATTGTCCATATTAATGATCAACTTTTTCAGACGTAAAGATCTGGCTCTTTCTAGCCCGATGTGTATGTAAGGTGAGTAGCTCGACCTTGATAAACGAACAAATACCACAAGAAAGATAGTATGCACTAATGAAATTACCAGTTTCATCTCGGAATATCCCCCGTCGTTACCTGTTGGACCTTGGTTGCCCTTAGAAGCGCCAACAATGCTTAATTGGGTCCTACCATGAGGTGGAGGTAGCCAGCGGAGAAGATTTCAAAATTCCGAGGTCTTGGTTGTGGTGTAAACATATTGACATCAATCGGGTTGTCACGATCGCGACAAAAAACTACATTATTCTGTTACTTCTTGATCTACCAACACGCAACGACAAAGTAGATTGGCCAGTTTACTGTCGTCGTATTCTAGCGGCGTTGCTCCTTTACTTTGCACTGATAGTTGTAACTTTTGTTATTTTACTTAGGGGGTATTTGGTTGGAACATTTGAAATGAATTGGAATAGATTCACTCTATTACAATGTTTGGTTGAAGCATTCTGCAATGGAGTTAGATACTTGATGGATTCTAACTCAATTCCAACCTCTTCGAATCTCATACCCATATCTTCTCCTAAGTTTCTAACTCCATACATCTTTGAAATTATAATCCATTTCATTTCATACTTAATGTTTGAACTAAACGACCCCATTATAGTCTGTGACTTTAGCTAAGGATAGGAAAAATAAAAAAAAAATATCATTGTTAAACGAACCTATTGGCCCTAAATAATTTAAAACCAACCGTAAAAAAGCTAATTAACTTGACTGCCAAAAAAAATCACTTGACTCCCCGTAAATTGATGATGAGGCTATCTTGAATTGAGTGATTTACTTGGGTGACGATTGATGGTAACAAGTCAGATATCAATTAATTTAGGATTTGTTTGGTTGACATAAGAGAACGAAAGTTTACGAGAACTTTAAATTCATATGAATTACTAATCCATGTAAATTCTCAAAAAATGTGGTTTATGTGAGAAGTTAATTCATGTGGGAAGTTTGAATGACTAAAGGGGCTTGGTGAGTGACTTTCCACATAATAGATGAAATATATTTAGGTGGGAAGTTCTACTTCCCATGATCTTGACAACCAAACAACATCATGGTTTTACACTTTCGAGTAAGTTTAAAATCTAATAATTTCAGTGGGTAACCAAACAAACCCTTAATTAATAAAGCCATAAGATGCAATATTCACAAAAGATCTAAGAGATATGGTCGTTAATGCTATTAAGACCTCCTCAACAGTAAGAAGTTATCATTTTATCGATTTTCTCTCATTAATGTAGTAGAGAAATGTCTCTCGAGAGGCTTATTGGGTACTCGTCACTCTATTGAACAACTACTCCATGAGCAAAGTTATGGAGAATCAAACTTAAATTCTCATGTTCTCAAGCTTTCTTCGCACGCATATCATTAATCTAATACACATATATGTTCACTTCCCATTAGCTAGTGTGGTTCTCGTGCTAAAGTATAATATTTTTTAGATTTATTTTATAAAGAGACTTTCTAAATTACATCATTTGCATAAGTAAATTGTACTTTTAATTTAATATTATAATTTACTAAACATAAAGTTGACTAATAAAAAACACTATAAGTTAAGTTATTTTATTACTTTAAAAATAACTCGATAATGATATATTATAACATGCAACTAATTTATGACATTAATAAATAATAATACAATTAAGTTGGTTGTATAATTTTTTCGTCAAAAAAGTTGGTTGTATAATTTAACTAAAATGCGTATTGACCTTAAAACAAAAATTGGTAAAAAATAGTATTCCACACATCTAAAAAGACGCTATACAAATTATTAAAAATATATTTTCACTTTTTTATTTCTAATATAAAAAAAACATAATTGTTTTTACATCCTTCAGAAAATACTCCATATTACTAAAACAAATATTCGATAATAAATTTTGTGATTCTTTCCTTATATAAGAGATAACATATAAATATAATATGAATTTAAATATATAGAAAATCAAGTCCGATTGTCTAATTTATAATATGACACGTAGAGTCAAAATAGTGGGTTATTAATAGCTTTTATTTTCACAGTCGATCGACTGATTACGCGTCTGATTAGTTTTGTTTTATCCCGTTAATTGCAATATCTTGTTGGAAGTAGTGCTTCAAAAGAAGCTATTTACTTATCCCACATTGGTAGAATAAATAAGAAGGTTATAGTTTATAAGTGAACTAAGGTGTGATACTACTAATATGTGTAGCAGTGAGGGGACACCGTCACCACACACGCGCGCTAATGGCTCACTAAAATCATACGGTTGTATATGTACGGAAAAAATTCCACCTACTCTGAATTAACATGTACATTTATTCTGCACAGAGAAAGTTTGGAGTACGAAGCATTTCTGGCAGTGACCCAGAAATGATGGCTGCCTTATATAGTTATAGTATGGTCATCACGTAAATAGTATAATTATTATGATGAAAATACCGGTGTTGAGCTTGTGTGTTTTCTCCTAATGTAGGCTTCGTGAGTTGCACACACTGAAAGGTCACGTTGAGTCAGTGGTGAAGCTAAAGGGTCTCGACATTGATACCATCAACCAAAATTACACTGTCTAAGCAAGGAGAGTTAATTAAGGAAGAGCCGTACGACGAAAGAGGTTGAGGTTGAGGTTGAGTTGTTGATGGATAATTGAAGGATAATGAGGGGTTAGGCTCAAAGTGGAGGCACTTGATAATTTGTAATGAAAGGAAGCCTTGTTTATTTCACAAATTCAACAAATATTTAGTAGATGAGAGGAAGGCAGTGACCGACCTTTGTTGCATAAATGTCAAAGAAATCAAACGCCGTTTTTGTTTGGCCATTTTGCTTGTTACATAAATTTCAATGATATAAAAAGGCTTCAAAGTCATATTCTGTTTTTTTAGGTGCTACTTTTTAAGTTTTTCTTTTTAATTTAACTTGAGTTGACCATTGCTTAATTGCAAAAATTCTAAGAGCAACTCCAAGGGCAAGCAACGAAGTCTTGTAGCTTGTCTTGTCACATCGTCTATTGAAACAACAATTTTTTTAAAATATAACGTCCTCGAATGATAAACTTCAATAAATGTAGCTTGAAAGGACTCACATAATAAATAAAGTATCATAATATTATATATTTTATTATTTCTTAATTATTAATTTATTTCAAGCATGTAATTTGACAAAACTACATATCCTTGTAAGCAGGGACGCAACTGATGCTCCAATGTTGAGCATACCCCTTGAATACTTATAATAATTGCAAGCAGGTCCTAAGTGCAACCATTTGAGATTCAAAGGTTTCACAAGTAGGTACCTAATGGTGAGCATACGCTTGAATTCTCGTTTTATTCCTATGGAGTCATATTATGTAAAACTAGCATTTTGAAGTTTCACAAGAGAAAGTACTCTAAAAGTGTTGATCTCACATAAGAGTTAATGCAAAAGTGGGGGAAATTTTACAGATCAACTAGAGAAACTAGTTAGTACGTCTTTGTTCAACTCTTAGGTGTGCATTCTGCCATTACATGCTATGTGATAGATGAACCATCTCAACCAAAACCTTAAGGTGATCATTGATGCCCAACCATTATTAATATTCCTATTACGCTCCCTCACTCAAATGCCCATTGGGCTTGAAGAGTGGATAGTTTACACAGGCTCCCCAATACCATATGCTGGGTTTCACTTCGTGTTTATGAAAGGTTTTGAGGTTGCCAGGATTCGAACCCGTGACCTTTAGTCACACTGGCTCTGATACCATAATAGATGAACCATCTCAACAAAAACCTTAAGATACTGGTTGAGGCCCAACTATTATTAATATTCCTATTCCTATGTACGTACACTTATATTCATCACTTATATTCCTTTTTGCTTATCTTTAGATTTTATTGTCACTAGTGTATTTTGTGTATTTTCTTTGTTCATAAGTTAACTTTTGCATCGGTACGTTAGACAATGAACAAGTTAAGTTACGGATGTTTTATCATCTTGGAGTATTTGTTTAACACAAATGAGAGAGAAATTGAATTGAAGTAAAATAACTAAAATAACAATTTATAGACACTCACATTACCCAATATAGCAAGTCATTTTTTATGATGGGATTGTTTAAAAAAAATAAGGTTAAAAGACGGGAGTATTGAAAGGTGGGATTATTCTTGGAAGATATCAAAAAGGTGGGATTATTCCCGTCAATTCATCTTATTTTTATTTGCTAACATGAAAAATGTCGTTATCTCACTAGGATAAAGAACTTAAAATATGATTTGCGATTTGGCCAATATATGTAAAAAAACATGGGCATATAAGTTGAAAATGACTAGAATTTGCTTTTATTATTGAAATTTTATTACTCCTCACAGCTGATGGTGATGATGATAAAGTGGTAGAGAAAACAAATGAAAGGCTTTACATTTGTCAAAACACTAAAACAAATGTAATGAGACATTTTTATTTTGTCTGTGCTCATGTTCGAGATTATATTATTTTTCCAACAGAGAAGAAAGATAGTGAGTGAAATTGTTAAAATTGACCCAAGATGAACCATTAGAACTAATGGCTTCTGCAGCTGCCTTTTTCCACTTAGTTGCACTCATTTTCACTTGTTTTCCTTTTTCTCCTTCCATTACGTCGTGAACTTGTCTCGTAACAGTGTCTCTCTTCACATTAGTGTCTATTTCCACACCCATGCTCCATCGATTACAAGAATAGAAACAATTTGTAGGTTGATCAGCGAAATACGGCCAACAAAGTACAGGTACTCCACTACAGATACTCTCTAGAGTCGAATTCCATCCACAATGAGTTAAGAAAACACCAACCGAAGGATGATTAAGTACCTGTTCTTGATCGCACCAAGTGACAATTAAACCTCTTCCTTTAACATGATGAAGAAACTCTGATGATAATTCAACTGATGACTTATCCTTGACACTATTACTCCTAATAACCCACAAAAAGGGGAAATTAGTGTTAGCAAGTCCCCAAGCAAATTCATTCAATTCTTCATTGGTCATGATTGCTACACTTCCAAAACTAACATAAACCACAGAATTTGGTTTCTTTGAATCAAGCCATTGGATACATTTGGAGTCTTTTTCCCAAAGGTTAGATCCCAAAGACCTAAGTTTTTCATTTTGCAAGTTCTTTACTTGGGTATGTAAAGCCCCAATTGTATATATTGGACCATTGGTTATTGTTTTAGCTATTTCTTGTAGGGATTCATGCTCTAAGGCATCAAAGGTATTGAAAACCATAGGTGATCCAAGACACCATTTGCACATTGCTAAAGCGAAATGTAGTATAGGATCATTTTTATCCGTGGTTCTTAAAAATGTTGGGAGATCCCTTATTCGTACATCATTCATACTCGGTATCCAATCCACAACCTTGTCTAAAGATCCATCCATCATGAACGATTTATCTGTGATACCAAGAAAATAAATCAAATCATGCACTTTAATGTCAATTCACCTATGTAATTATATCACTAATTATGTAATCTTCATTTTTATATCTATCTTCTCCCTCCAAGGCTCCGACCCATTTTCAAGGTAATACTTAAAATAAACGGACAATTGCAATTAAAGTATAGTAACATTTCTTATGTATCCAAAGACATTACCAAATTGTCCTTCATGCAAAACATAGACCTAAATAAATAATCTTATCTTATATTATACATTACATTTCTTATTTATAAGAAGTTTACATATGTCAATTCTGCAAAAAGAATTCATGCCTATTAACACCTGGTAAATTGATGACTAATTAATATATTCTATTTGTCCCTGTTATTTGTTACATTTACGTGTGACACAAAAATTAAGGGAATGGGAGGGTACCATTTAAAGATAGTCCTATTTGATGATAAGTTGACAATAATGAGATTGGATGATTAAATAATCCATTAGAGAGATGGCTAATATAAAAAGTTAAACAAATGAATGGAACACCTTAAAAGAAAAATGGTAATTAATGATTGGGACGGAGGGAGCATACGAACTAGTCTAGATCTCGCGAAAACATGCACGATTAGAGGTGGTAATCGGGACAGTTGAGTCAAGTCAAACCGGGTTGGATCAGGTTCAAATCATTTCGAATTAGGTGATGTGTCGGCTTGGGTCGGGATTAGGTCAGGTCAATATCGGGTCTAGCGATTTTATCACTAGTTCAAATATTTGACCATTAAAATTATTTTTCTCACAAATATTTTGTTTAATTGCTTCATTATTAGCTCAATTTTATCAAACTAAATACTAAATCGCTATCAATTTGATATTAAGCTTAATAATTATCGGGTTATCAATTTAATTGGGTCAATAACAGGTCAGGTTCATATGGGGTCGGGTCTAGATTGAGTTTGGGTCACAAATTATCGGGTCATGTCGGGTTACGGGTTATTATCGGATCAGGTAGGGTCGGGTCAATTTCGGTTTGCAATATTCTCGGATTATGTTAGGTTGAGTCACTCGGGTCAGGTCATACATGCCAACTCTAAAGACATATATAACATTTTTTAGTATATTACTTGTAAGTTTTAAATTGGCAGGTCATTTATTTTCATATTATTTGTAAGTTCTAAATGTGTATATTAATAAAATACAATATTCTTTTTAACTTATGATTAATGTTTTCAATTAATAAATTTTCACAATTTTTTGATTTATTTTATAATTTTGTGACATTAAACTTAAAATTTAATTAAACTTACCTGTATTGTTTTTTAGTTTCATTTTAATTGTTTGAGCATAATATATAAAAGAAGTTCATAAATCTTACAATAAAATTCATAATTTTTTTATTTACCGGTTTTTTAAATAGAATTTAGCGTAATTTATTTTGACCATCATATAAATTTTTGTTTATTTTTTATTTGAGCAAGTAATCAAAGAAATACATTGCACCTAGAACATTTTTGTTCAACTTCACTTTGTCCTCGAGAAATTTAAAATGCATCACACGTTGTGACTTTGGTGAGTTAAATGTACTATAAGAAATTTCACCCAAAAAATATCCATTATACCCATTAAATCATCAACTCAAACTATGGTAATTTATTTTAATTTTAAGGGTAAATTGATTATTACTCCCTCATATAAGTCACTTTTTGAAACTTACTCTCTTAATAATTTTTTTTAAAACTATTACAATCACACATAACTTTTATCAAATATTCATGGCCGGTCCTAGGCTTTAGAGGCCCTGGGCAAAATTGTAAAATTAGGCCCTAACTTTCAAATTTTTTTCCAATTAATTTATCTGTAATTATCTAATAAAATTTAATAAATGAAACAATGGATGCAATTTTTTTTTTTTGAACTAGACGATGTTAATTCTTGAAAAATCTTAAGAAATTTAGTAAAAAAAATGATTTTGAATGTGGAGAATTGGATAGGATGTATCTTATAATTCAACTTTTTTATCGTCAGAAAATTGTAAAAGATCGAAATTTTTCAAAGTTAGATATTAGCTTTATTAGACGAGTCTACTAATGTATAATTTGGAAAGAATATGTTTTGATGAACATAATTCACACAAGATCTTGTAACTTGTAAGCATGAAAAATATTTTATAACTCAATTGACTCACTAAAATATAAGTAAAAAATATTACATGGATGACATAATATATTCAAAATAAAATATAGAAATAAATGTGAATTCTAAAAATAAAATATTAAAATTGAAAATAAGCCTTTTGGGGATAGAACACATGAACTTTTGACACTTGGTAAGATGAATTACCATTAGACTCCACATCATAATTTGACTTTTACTTGTGATACGTTTTATTTTATAAATAAAACACTTATAATTTCATAATAATTGGCCCCTTTCAGACTTAGACCCTTGTCAATTGCCAACCCTACCATCCCATAGGGTCGGCCCTGCAAATCTTGCTCCCATTTAATTATTCTGATCAGAAAAAAGACAATATTTCGTCCAAAATTTAGAATTTAATACTCCCTCCTATTCCCAATAACTGTCACATTTCGGGTTTGGTACGGGAATTAAGGAACTCATTTGTTTAATGTAAAGTAATGTGTGGGGTGGGAAGATTGGAGAGAGGGAATGTATTATTGATTATTATTGTGAGTAGAGGTGATTAAAATAAGTAGTGTTGTGGGGTAATGTGGGGTATTATTGTGGGTTAGAGTGAATAAAACAAGTATAAACAATGTCCCAAAATGGAATATGTGACAATTAGGTGAATAGACGAAAATGGCAAATGTGACATTTATTCGGAATAGGAGGGAGTACTATTTTTTGTTGTTTATGATTGTATTCTCTTTTACTTATTAAATGACCAATTATATCACCTTTCTTCCTCCCAAATCTGTTAAATCCCATAAGTTATCTATCACCATTTAACGATTTTGGGGGGACTAACATTAATTTAAATGGGTTGTGTAATAAGACAAATGACAATACATTCACAAGCAACAAAAATTAGTACCACATTTCATGATTGGAAGAAATATTCTCTTAAGCATTAATATGAGAGCAATATTTGATAAAAGTAATATGTGGTGGAAGTAAATTTTTTAAAAAATATATATAAAAGACTAAGTTTCAAAAGTGATTTATATAAAGGAGTAATAATTAATCATATATTTATCTAATGCAGAAGCCAAGCTGCTAACGTGGCATCACTAGAAAAAAGCTTTGTCCTACGTGTCGCGTTGTAAAGCATCCTAGAGCTATTGTCCAATTAGATTCATCCTAGAGCTATTGTCCAATAAGATTCAAGATATGGTATAATGGTATAATAACTATTCCAAGATTTCACGGACTAAATCTATGGAATCACAAGATTTCATTCCATATATTGAAACAATAAATAATGACAGTTTTGGCTGAAGATTAATTCCGTAGCACGGCCTAAATCCTAGAGTTACCAATCCATAATCACCGAACAAAAAAATACATACAAGTATTTTTTAGACTACATTTTCGATTTACATATGGGTCGGAATAATTACGGGTCGGAATACCTACAAGAATTTTTTAGACTACATTTTTTTATGGTTCAATCGTTATTAAATATGGGTCGGAATAATTACTCTTCATCGGTATATACACTTATGTGAGCGTCGTGATTTATTAGACTACATTTTCGATTTATTGTAAGACATCTGACTATTCACGTGAATGCGAAACATTTTAACAACTACGGAGTATTTATTTAATATAGTAAATAGTAAATGAGTGGTCATTTAATAATTTTGGAATGTCTTCGTGTAAGATGTCGCGCGCAATAACTGTTATTTATTATATGAACATCTTTAATAAATATAATTAAAAATACGTTTTTAACCCAACTATACATTTACTACTCACGTCTCATCAGATTATTTACGTTTTGCTTTTATTGTACGATATGTAATATAAAACTTTATTTTATATATGGGTTACATATTTTAAAAATGGTGCAATGAGTAATTAAAAGTATACAAATTCTATTGTAAGTCTTGATCATATATTTATCTAATGCAGAAGCCAAGCTGCTGACGTGGCATCACTAGAAAAAAGTTTTGTCCTACGTGTCGCGTTGTAAAGCATCCTAGAGCTATTGTCCAATTAGATTCATCCTAGAGCTATTGTCCAATAAGATTCAAGATATGGTATAATGGTATAATAACTATTCCAAGATTTCACGGACTAAATCTATGGAATCACAAGATTTCATTCCATATATTGAAACAATAAATAATGACAGTTTTGGCTGAAGATTAATTCCGTAGCACGGCCTAAATCCTAGAGTTACCAATCCATAATCACCGAACAAAAAAATACATACAAGTATTTTTTAGACTACATTTTCGATTTACATATGGGTCGGAATAATTACGGGTCGGAATAACTACAAGAATTTTTTATACTACATTTTTTTATGGTTTAATCGTTATTAAATATGGGTCGGAATAATTACTCTTCATCGGTATATACATTTATGTGAGCGTCGTGATTTATTAGACTACATTTTCGATTTATTGTAAGACATCTGACTATTCACGTGAATGCGAAACATTTTAACAACTACGGAGTATTTATTTAATATAGTAAATAGTAAATGAGTGGTCATTTAATAATTTTGGAATGTCTTCGTGTAAGATGTCGCGCGCAATAACTGTTATTTATTATATGAACATCTTTAATAAATATAATTAAAAATACGTTTTTTAACCCAACTATACATTTACTACTCACGTCTCATCAGATTATTTACGTTTTGCTTTTATTGTACGATATGTAATATAAAACTTTATTTTATATATGGGTTACATATTTTAAAAATGGTGCAATGAGTAATTAAAAGTATACAATTCTATTGTAAGTCTTGATCATCTTAATGAACAACTATATGATAGCTCATGTATACCGTCATACCGACATGTGTCATAAATAATTCAAAATTTATTTATATGTATATAATTAATCAGCTTTCTTTGATATTATTAATTACGGTATTCATCTAAAGTTAAAAACAGGCCACAGTAAATAATTAATTTGCTTATCTCCAATATTATTAACTATATTCATCTAAAGTTTAAAAAACAGACCCGTGAATTTCACGGGTTACAACCTAGTTAATTAATTAAATTTATATACTAATATTCTACAATATTCACACGGTTAAGATATACAAAAAGCTTGAATATTTGATTTCATAAGTTAATCATCAATCACCGTTGGAATATTTGACTCCCTAATTGTTTCCTTATATACTAATTGACCTAAATATTCTATAATTAATTTATTTATATACTAATATTCTACAATATTCCCACAGTTAAGAAATAATAAAAGCGTGAATTATAACAAAATCACCGTTATAATTGTTTCCTATCATGTTTCCTTATAACGAAAACACCGTGGGAATAGTTGATTCCCTAATTGTTTGCTTATATACTAATTTATATACTAATATTAAGAATATTTGATTCTTTAATTATAACGAAATCACCGTGGGAATATTTCACGGGTGTTTTACCGTCAAAACCTTACAAATTAGGTAACAATACTTCAGTAAAATAAGTCAGCTCAAAATATTCTACAATTGTCCGAATAAATAGAATGTTATATAATAGGATAATTTGTGAGAAACTACCTTATATTTATGTCCATTTGTGAACAACTACCTTACTTTTTTTTATTTGTTAAAAACTACCTTTTATTTTAATTTTTTGTTAAAAACTACCTTAAAAAAAGTTTTGAGACCAATTTTTATTTATGAGTTGGATTTCACACGTGTGAGTTCTCTAAATTTCATTCTTAATCACGAATAGCATAGAGTTCATACGATTTAGCCCATGTTCATCATCTGGAGCAATTATTCTACATGCTTAAACAAAGAAATTGAAGCTAATGGCAAGAATTACCTTTCGTTTAGAACTTTAGATAAGAAGGATAAGCTTGGATATCAAGTTTAACGACAAAATAAGAATGAAAATTTAGAGAAATCACACATGTGAAACCAATAATAAATAGAAATTGGCCTCGAAACTTTTTTTTGGTAGTTTTTAACAAAAAAATAAAATGAAAGGTAGTTTTTAACAAGAAAAAAAAAGTAAGGTAGTTGTTCACAAATGGACATAAATATAAGGTAGTTTCTGACAAATTATCCTATATAATAAGTAAAATTTATATATGTCGTCTTTAAAATAAGTGTACGCAATCCCGTAATTTTTCATGGGTGTTACACTAATTTTAATATAAACAAGTCTGAAGATAATATTATGAAATTGTCCCGTATGAAAATGGTCATAAAATAATAGTATAAGTTTTAATTTGATTAAAATGGTCCTAAATATAACGGTAGAAAATAAAAGATTCCCTTAAAACAAATGTAACAAGGAGTAGTGTGTTACATACCCTGAAACGGCACTATGCCCTTCTCGACGAGGGTACCAAACTGAGCAGTACCCAAAAAGCTACAAGCACTAGCCGGCCAAAAGAAGACCAAGGGTAAGTCCGGGACTACTCGGGGAACCCCCGGTGCAAACGGAACGAGACAATCACAGATAATAAGGGTTACTGGTGGCCTACCGGAGGCCGGCTCATTAACCTTACGTAAAACATTTACAAAGGTCTCAAGCCCATTTTTCGCCAAAGATTGTAAAAGAGCCGGAAAAGATTGGTTAACATCACCACGTGCGGGTGGTAACCCATCAGGAAAGCTCTCAAATCGAAATGATGGGGTTCCGTCTAGGGAATTCGGGCCATTTGCGGTTAGGAGACGTCGATGGTTGATTTCACTATTAAGGAAAGTTATATGGACGCCATTGGAGTTGAGGAGTTTTGCGAAATGAAGCATTGGTGTAATGTGACCTTGTGCTGGTAATGGTACGCATACTGCATGTATTATTGCCATTTTTTGCTCCTATGTGAATTGTTTTTGCGCTTTTCTGATGGATTATCGATGTGAAAAATTGGAGGATCCATGTCCGATTATATATGGGTTGTTGATCATATCATACTTCACCCAATAATTAATTCAACGATAATTAGCAGCAATAGATGGAAATTTTTGACGAAACAAACCTTAGATTTATGAGCCACTTTTAATGGTGCGTGTAATGTAGAATGGTATGGCCCAATGGCCGTAATGGTGATTATGATATGAAAACTACTTCATAATATATTGTGTTGCTATTCAATTTGTTTATCCCAAATCTGATGATGCATCTGTTTTGGTGCTCAGTTGCTTACGGATAATCAATGGAATGAGTCAGAAGCTGCATTATTGGTGATACTCCAAATAGATATCAATCAAACCACCCGCACTCGAATCGATTGCGTAACGAGTCAAATTATTGAGACTCCTCGGCAAATCAACATACTGATGATCATCAGGAACGGTCATATTTATGGTTCTAAACGTGACGGGTTGTTTGCATATTTTGCGAAACAACATGCAAACTTTCTGAACATTCTCAATTAGTTCAATTGTCAGCAACTTTGAAAAAATAAGGATCCATATCTCTTCAAGTAGTTCTAACCAATTTGGGAATTGGGGTTTGTTGGTTTGATGAGTAATTAAATTGGTTTTTTGTTTCTTGTTTTTGGGTTGATCGGTGGTTGATGATGAAGTAGGGGTTGAAATTGATGACATTGTAGGAGGGAAATTTGCAGAAGTTTAGGCAGTTAACAAGGGATACAGACTACAGAGATTGCGTACATCAGTACTTCAGTAAATGTACTTGGTAATTATAATGGACAATATGGTCATTAGGGATGTCAATGGGGGCGGGGCGGGTGCGGAGGGGTCAACCCGCGCCCGTGCCCGCCCCGCGAACTTTTAATGCGCACCCGCGCCCGCCCCGCGACCCGCGGCGGGTTGAACTTTTCAAAACCATCCCCGCCCCGCGGGGACCCGTTGACCCGCCTATCTCCTCAAAAAATACAAATCGTAAATTTAAAATATAACCGTCGTACTACTTATACAAATAAGTTTTCACAAAAGGCCTTAACATTTAATTAACTAAAGTCCGTTGAGCCATAAAACGGTTTTACATACAAATATACCACCAAAAACATGCACAAACAGTAGCCCAAAGCCCAAATTCGGACAGACTACTACTAAAAGAGTTATCAGTTTGGAAATTGGGGATTTGGGGGACGTGGGTAGTCTGGGTAGTGGATAGTTTAGTGGGTTATTTTTTTGTTTAGTTGTTTGGGCCTGGGAAATGGGTAGGAATAATAGGATAGATTTAATTTATTATTATTTTTTTTATTATTTTAAGTTATATTTTTTATTTTATTATTTTTTTATATTATTATTAAATATTATTATTTGTTAGGTGGGTATTAAGCGGGGCGGGGACATGTGGGGCGGGGCGAGCGGGGTGGGTGTGGGGCGGGTCTTATGTGATACCCGCACCCGCCCCGCGACCCGCGACGAATGTTGCTTTTGAAACCCATCCCCGCCCCAAGACCCGCCAAATTATTACCCACACCCGCCCCACGTGGGGCGGGTGCGGGGCGAGACCCGCCAAGACCCGCCCCATTGACATCCCTAATGGTCATCAGTCGTGGGGACGTGGGTTTTAGTAGGGGTGTTCATAATAAACCGAACCGAAAAATCAAAAAACCGTACATTTTTAAGGTTCGATTAACCGAACCGTTTTGACAAAGCGGTTCGGTGAACCTTTATCATGGATAAGGTTCGGTTGAGGTTCGCAATTTTAAAAAAGAGGTTAACCGCGAACCGAACCGTTCACAAAAGGTAAGCAAAAAATTAAAATATTATATAAAAAATTGTTCTTTTATTTAATTAGAAAGTGTTTACAGATTCAAAAATGATTAAAATGATTAATATTAAAGTTTCATTTATTAACTTTATTGTTGAGTATAATTAAATATTAAAAATTTAATTAAACTACTAGATAGAAATCTCGAAAACTAAAGAAAAAGTATATTTAGCATATTTATAGGTTAACCGGTAACCGAACCGCAAATAACCGTTTAAAGTGGTTAACCGAACCGCAAATAACCGTTAGGAACGGTGCGGTTTAGGTTCGGTGTTTTGCCAAACCGAACTGTGTGCGAACCGTATTATATATGAGGTTCGGTGAACCGAACCGCGAATGAACACCCCTAGGTTTTAGCCTAGTAGAGGTTATCGGTTGCGGATCTAGGATTTTTGCGGAGGACACAAATTTTTTTTTCGATGCACTATTTACACGTGTCTAAACATAGATGAAAGTTAACATGTCTAGCAATTTTGTCATGATAACTATATGTCTATATTGAAGACTTATAAAATTTTAAATTTCATGGGGGGACGTGCCCACCCGGGAGTCCGGGACCCCCTAAATTCGCCCATGGAGGTTATTGGAGAATTTGGTAAAAAAATATCATAAGTCTCTCTTCAGACGGATATAACCATTTTAAAACTAAAACGGGTCATATATATCCCACTTGCATAGATAGACAAGTCTTTTTGCTAATATCTAGGGATCTTCTTTTTGTCTTATTTATAAAGTGTGAGATATTTGACCCGTCTTATTGCTTCAAATGGATATGTTTGGTTTGAAACAAGAATTTGTGAAAAAGTAAATGTTGGACAAATAGGTAAAAAAATAGTGTATTGGACAATTTGGTAAAAAAAGTTGATTAGGTGATATTTAGGCCAAAATAAATAAATAGATATTTTTTTTAATGTATTCATGGTAAACAATATATATCGGGTTGGCTTGGGTTGAGCCATTTAAGATTTGGATCATTTTTTGGGTCTATTATTATCAAGCTTTTTTTAAAACTAATGGTTAGTTTACAATAATAAACATTTGTGTCGGGTTATATTGGTATGGATCAATTCAGGTAACAAATCATGATGGGATCGTTAGTTCAAGCATATGTCGTGTTAGTTTGAGTACATACTTTTGTCAAGTCAGTTCAGCTTAATGTTACACGTTTACGACAGTCACAACAAACGTCACTTTCACATGTTTTCATTTTCATTGAAGTTTCATGCTCCTTTAATGTTACACGTTGTTCCATTAAGGATGAAGTAAGTGTAAGTTACACGTTGTTCCATTGATGATGATACATTCGATGTTTTATTCGTCATCGAAACTTCATCCGTCATTGATGTAATTAAAAGATTACGAGTTACAAAATGCGAGTTATAATTAAAAGATATACGAACAACAAAATACAAACACAAAAGAAAACAAGCTAATGTAAAAAAAATAAAAGCTTAAAAGGACCGGGAATTTAAAAATACGAACACATAAGAATAAATATGAGATATTAACCTAAGGATACGAGCTAGTATAAAAAAAATAGGAGTTATTATGCTAAGAGTACGAGCCATTAAGATAAGAATACGAGTTGATGTAAAAAAAGAGTAAGAGCTTAAAATAATCGTGAACGCTAAGACGAGCATATAAAAATCTCCTATCTATAAAAGGAAGGTTTTTTCTAGGCTTGTGATTGGCTGGAATTTTTACTTTTTAATTTTTTTTTTTACCCATTAACCAACCCCACTCTCTCCACTTAGGCCCTGTTCTTTCTGGCTTATTTTCAGCTCGTTTCAGTTCAGCTCAGCTCTATTCAGTTCAGTTCAGTTCAGTTCAGCTCAGCTCTATTCAGTTCAGTTCAGCTCAATTCGGTTCAGCTCAGCTCAGCTCAGCTCAGTTCAGTTCAGTTTAGCTCAGCTTCATTTAATTCATTTCAGTTCAGTTCAGCTCGACTTTATTAAGTACATCCCACATTATTATTATTATTATTATTATTATTATTATTATTATTATTATTGTTATTGTTATTGTTATTATATTTATTTATTTATTATTCTATTTATTATTATTGATTAATAATTCTTATTATGATTATTATTGTTAATCATCTTGATGTGCTTCATCTTCGAGGTCATTATAGACACCAATATCGCACTTTTTTTTTCAATTTCTTTTCGAACTTTGTCCATGAATTTCTTCCGTTCTTTATCATATGTTGTATAACTGGAATACCAGTTTATGCATCCGAATGAAATTATGAAGTGTAAAAGCGGATACAATAATTGACATTTGATATTTCGTTGTCATTTGTGGCATGTTTTTTAACACTTTTCACCTTCTCTTCAGCTGACTAAACGTCATTTCAACCGTCATCCTCAAAGATGAATGTCGATAATTAAAATGTTCAAATATTCCGCTAGGAGGTGCATGCTTATATTCAGGCACATGGTTTCTCACGTTTGGAAGGCTAATAGGAGACAAATACCCAAGTGTATTCGGGTATCCCGAATCCACCAAATAATATTTATCTATAAATGTTTATATATAAAAATAATTAATGTTTAGATAATATAAAAAATGAAATACATGCCATAATTACCACATTTAGACATAAAATGTTTAGATAATAAAAATAATAATTAATGTTAATTAGACGTAAAATATTCAAATGTTGCTTTTATTAATTTTAAAACACAAGAAAAGAAAAAAGCAAAGTCCATTAGAGTTTACCACAAAAAAAAATACTTAAAAATTATTATTTTTTAAATATAATTGTTTTTTTAAAAATCGCAAATTTGTATTAATCAAACATTTTTTCTATATTATTATCATTAGTTAGTATACTTTAATTAAACTTAAGTTATTTCTATTAATTTCAGCTTCATTCAGCTCAGTTCAGTTCAGCTCGATTAAATTCAGTTTAGTTCAGTTTAGCTCAGCTCAGTTCAGTTCAGCTCAGCTCGATTCAGTTCAGCTCAGCTCAGTTCAGTTCAGTTCAGTTCAGCTCAGCCTCATTCAGTTCAGCTCAGTTCAGTTCAGCTCTAAAAAGCCAGAAAGAACAGGGCCTTACTCTCACCCCAATTAATTACCCTCTCTCCTCATTTCTTATTTTTCATATACATATTCATATGTTAAAAAGCTTATGATAAAAAAATTAATCACATTCAACCTCACAATAAAAGAAAATTTTAAAAAAATCGGAAATCTATATAAGGGACAACAAAATTTAATAAAAAAAAATTACAATTCCGGAAAATTAACTTCTTGGATACCTTGACAATTAAAATTAAATTAGAATTTTTGTATGAACGGTCTCATACTCTCATACCATAAGACGATCAACATAAGAAAAATCGTTTATTAGCACTGAAGGAACAACTTTTTATATGAGACCGTATTACTCTATAATTTGTGACAATTAAAATGTATAAAAGCAAATTTATATACTATATAAACATATACATTAAATTTAACATGAGGTCCAAATTTTAAAATTTTGATGAAAAATAAATCCTAAAAATATCTATATTTCCGAAAATATGAAAAAAAATGGTCACTATGTAATCAAAAGTGGTCACTACGTATCAAAATGTGATCACTTTCCTACTGGTCGCATGTGCGACCGTCGTAAAGTAGAATTTTGCGAAATGGTAAATTAAGGCTACATAAAATAATACGAGTAATAATTATTATTAGGTGATATTGTCGACTCATGCATCTATATCGATCCATGTTTTTATGTTGTCTATTAGCCTAAAATATATATTTTTACAAGCTCAGAAATAGTTGGGGTTAACAAAAATATACAATGCCGTTTTATTATATACGGTTTTAGATTAAATCCCTTATCTATAAAAAGAACAACTTTTCCTGCTTTTTCATTGGTTTCTTCATTTTACTTTTCTCCATTTAACATTCTAAAGTTACAAATAATTTTTATCTCCACAATAAAAAAAAAACAACTTTACTCCAAATTCGAAAATAAAAAAATCACTAAAATTCTACCGAGAAACAAAAAATTCAACAATATTAAAAAAAGTTGGACAATTAGAAGTAATTAACAAATATTTAGAGGTATGAAAAACGAAAAAAACGAAAAAAATTATACAAAGAGTTAAAAATTAACAAATATACGTATATCTAAAAAAACGAAAAAAATACACGAGGAGATAAAAATTAACAAAAAAACGTAAATTAAAAAATGAAAGAAACGTTGATAAAAATTTTTTGAATAAGATCAAATAAACCCAACCCAAAAAATTAAAAAAATTAAAAAAATACACGAGGACATAAAAACTAACAAAAAAACGTAGATTAAAAAAATGAAAGAAACGTAGATCAATTTTTTTTGAATAAGATCAAATAAACCCAACCCATTAAATTAACAAAAAAAAAATATATAAATTTACGATTTTTAAGAAAATATAACAACCTTCGAGAATTAGTCAATTAAAACTACGTTAACATCGAGTAAAAAGATGGTCTTAATAACAATACATTATTATTTTCTTTATAAAATCATCCACAAATTTTAAGAGACTGCTATTAAAAATATTTCTATCATTTTACTTTCATTTAAAGAGTAAGTTATTTAAAGGGTAAGATATAGAAATACAATACAATTTCTTTATCTATTTTATATAGTTCAAATTTATTTCATAATGTCATGATTATTTATTTCAATTTATATAATCATTAAAAAAAATTAATTATACCAGTAAATCAATTATTTGGAGTCAAAATCATCCCCGAATTCATAATTTATATTTTTCTCATTTAAGTTCATATTAAATTATATTTGTATTACTTTTTTTAATATATTTACGAAATTTTTAGAAATAGACCGGTACATTTTTTGTACGGGCATAAAACTAGTATGAACTGAAGTTAAGATAATACAAGCTTCAACAATCTTCATGCATTTATCTTTCCAAAACCATTAAATCGGACATACATGTTCCCGTTTCCATTAAAAATTCATGTTTTTTCAAAGGTTCATGTTGTTCCATTGATACGTTCATGATGATACATTTACCACTATTTTACCATTATTCCACCAATAAGTTAATCGATTATTATTTCTCACCATTGTAAAATTATAGCAAAATAATAAGTTGAACAATTAAAATTCTAAACTAGGATAAAATTATTTTAATAAACTATGGGTAAAATCAATTAAGGCTAATCTAAATTAATTTAAATTAAAATAGAATAATTAGTACTTAAATTTTGGATGAATTGAGGTTGATAGAGAAGTAATTAATTAAAACTTGGTAGAAATTGGTGATAAATTTTCGAAAACTAGTTTTAAACCCGTGCAAATTGCACGGGTATGTTGTTTCTGAAGTTATTATAAAAATTGTAAATATATATTAAGTTTTAAAGTATAGTAATAAAATCTCCCTAATTTTTTTTAAAAAATTTACTTGATCAATGTAATAATTAAGTAATAAAGAAAATTCTAAATTTGAATTAAAAATTTCACTTGCAAATACTATAAATGATTTCAATTAGTCGGATAATTATTATAGTAAGATATCGCTTTCTTATTAGTTAAAACTTAAATGTGAGTTTCTACTCGACCTTGTTACTCAGGCAACCTTAGAAAAAGTTGAGTTATATAGGTAAACAAAATTATTCATACGAAAATTATCAAAGAATTAGTGAAATTACAAATTGTTAGCCCTTTTTTTTCTTTTAAGGGCTTGTTTGGTTGACATAGGGGAATTAAAGTTCCCGGGAACTTCAAGATCACATGAATTTCCAATTCATGTGAATTCGCAAAAAGTGTTTGGTTCGCATATGGGAAGTTAATTCATGCGGGAAGTTCTATTGACCAAGGGGGGGACTTGGTGAGTAACTTCCCACATAATGGAGGAAGTAAATTCATGTGGGAAGTTCTACTTCCCAGGATATTGGCAACCAAACAACAACATAATTTTACACTTCCCAGGAAGTTCAACATCCCATGATTTTAATGGGTAACCAAACAAGCCCTAAATACACCGATAGAGGGTACAACTAAAGTTTTGACCGTACATATATTTAAATACAAATTTTGACCTTTTCATTAGAACAAATTGTTATTCATTAGACGGAACAAAATCATAATTGACTCGTGCACCTTTAATTTAAACCGGTTTAATCAACATTCAAACCCGGAAAACTATCATAGAAAGATAAATTATAAGTTGTTAGAAAAATACTTGATAAATATCATTAAAATGTACTCCATCAAAAAAATTTCATGGATAATTATTGTTAAAAGGATTTTAAATCGTAATTCATATTTGTCATGCCTGAAAAACATTTACTCCATAAAATAATTGCCAAATTACTATCTCCGACCCAGACTTGTACTCCTTAAAAAGTACACAAATTCTCATTTGTGACGGAGGTATCCGTCGCAAGCTTGTGACGGATACCGTTTCCTCTCATAAAATACCCACTTTTTCTCTCTCCGACATTATTCATGTGGTCCCCTTTCTTCACTAACTCATTTTATATCCATTTTATCTCACAAAATATCCGTCACAAATGGTGACCCGTCACAAGCAAGACTTAATATAAAAAGTAATAAGCCATGTAAAAATTAATAGGTTAGTCTTCCTTAAGACGAAGGTATTCCTCTTAACATCAAAATGGGTTAAATATCATCTCTTTATGCATAGCAAAGTTGGTGCTGATCGAGCCTAATATATATATTATGCTTTTATCTTAACCATATTATCTAATACGCCCTAAACTTAAGACAAATACACCCGTTTTGAATAAGAACTTGTAAAAGAATCGAGTAATAAACGAGACGGGTAAATTAGTTTTAAGCAACGCGCTAAAATGAATTCCATATTAACACATAAATCACACAGGCCACACCCGCGCGAATAGACATCATCATACTTTCACGTGCATATAAAATCTTCATAACAAATCCCACCCAAAATTTACTCTTTTTCTCGCTTCTCACCTGCCAATCTGCTATCACTCTTTCGCCTCTCTCTCTAACTTTCACAACCAGTCCATCACTTGTATGATATTTTTTGTTCTCATTATTTTTTTATCAGTTTAAATGAAATTTTTAGAATTATTTTTTAGTCTTATTAGTTAAAATGTGATGCGGATTTTAGTTCAATTTTCATTAATTTCAAATAATAATTTTTATGTGATTTTTCATATTGTTTATCAATTTCGATCTAGATCAATATGTTCATTCATTTAATTTTTTCAATTGTATTTTTGGTGCAGTATAGTTTTATAACATTAATATTGGTCAGTAATTTTTCTCAAGATTTTATGCTTTTTGAGATAATTTATTTTGTTAGGTTTTTTTCTATGTTTTATAACTAAATTTACCAACTCATTATTTACATCACCGTTAATTTTTATTAACGCTGTCTAATTTGATGAATGACTTATATTAGATATTTATTTTCCTTGACTTTTGTATTATTGCATGGTTTAATATATAATATAATAGATATATATATATATAATCTATATTAATTTACTCATTTCTGATTATGCAATTACATCAGAAAAAAATGAGTATTATTTTAAATAAGACTACGTTTTTGTTGCATGAACGAATCCGTCTTTTATTATACATAATTATCATTATGTATTTAATAATAATTATTATTATATAATCCTAATTTTAAATTTTATTTATTTATATCTTATATATATTGTATCTACAAAGTTTGCTTTTAAGTATTAGTCAACATACGATTGTTCAACTTGATTTTTGTATCGCAAATTATCTACGTAAAAGCAAAAAAGAAAAGAAAAAAAAAAGATAGAAGGTGGGGGACATGGTAGGGCCTACATAAAATAAAATATAAAATAATGCACTTTCAACCACAGAGCGACACTTCAGCTCTGTGGTTGTTGCTTTAATAAATAGGACTAGGATTCCTCTTTTAATTTGGAGATTTCGTGCGTTTGGTGTATTTGAGAAATAATGAGAGAAATCACATTTTTATATAAACAATATAAACTGCTAAAAAACCCGAACGGAACAAAATTTTACAACACTTTAAGTTCTTGACTAGTTTTACGCCCGTGCAAAAAATGCACGGGTTTAATTTTATTAAACCGAAAAAATAAAAATGAAAAGGTGAATATATTTAATAAAAAATATGATTTTAGTATTGCAGATATCGATGTAAAAAAATAAAAAGAATTTATACGCTTAACTTAGACGTAAGTAAAAACAACGCACCTGCTGACATTATAAAATTATACAAATTCTTATATAGGACGACATTATCGGTTTAAGTTTAGGACGGATCAAATATACATATGTAGCATGAATCAAACAAAAAAAAGCATTATGCATGGCGAAAATAAAATAGTTGTCTAATAAGCTATAACCCATGGGGAGTGATACTCACCTAATTTAAATTTAAGACGGATAATAGCCGGTAAAAATATATATAGATTTTAAAATTGTACTTAAGGTTTAAATTCTAAGTTCATAACCATCGTAATGAACCCAAATTATTATTAGTCTGATTCTCTAACTACCCAAAAAACTCCGACCATATAATATACGAAGTAAATCTTATCTATTTTATGTACATTTAAGACGGAGTTACATAATTTCGTTGATTTCTAATTCTCAACAATTTTAATTTGTTAATTTCCAGTATTAGAATGTATTATTTTTTGCCAATTTATATATTATTATATTTGATATTCACTTTTTGTTTCTGTTTTATACTCATTGTCACTCACTTTAATCATTTTATTAGTGCATGTTAAATGGAGTATTATCAATTTCTTTAATCTTTGAATATACTATATCTGTAAAGTGTAGGCGTCTCAATCATATTATTATATTTAATTTATACCTTTAATTTATGTAAAAATAGTTAACTTATTATCAATGATCATTAAAAATTTGATTTTTACTGTTGAAATTGAATAGTTAGAATTTCGGAAGATTTCATATTCGATGTGTAATTATAGATTGTAACTTATTTAATTAACGAAAGTAGTGAGAAAATTAAATTGAAGTAATTAATTATGTAAATGAACATGGCGGACCCCACATTGATTAAATTTTTTTCTTTTCTTAATTTCGATCGACCAATGGGAGCTCTTTAAATTCTATCCCTTTTATAGTAAAGGGATTTAAATGCCGAAGGCGTTGGTAAAACCACTGGGCAACTTAGCTGCTTATACCGGAAAGAAATTTACCACTTAACAATACCTTTTGATCTTAATTTAAATACTGAAAGCGTTGGTAAGGCGCTGGGGACTTTAGCGGCTTACCATGTTGCCTTTTGTGTACCAGCTCCAGTAACCTGTTGCTTTAGATTTTTTTAGCCATGATTTATCAAGCTAAGAACTGTGCTTTAGATTTTCCGAGCTTTGATTTATTATCTATCGGACTGAGTATACTGTTGTATCTAATCTATCTATTAACTAAATTTGCAGTAAGGATGAAAAACGAAACAGTAATGATGAACATATAACCTTAAGAATATGGCAGAAACATAATGTAAATACAGCAAGTCGAGTCGAAACAGAAGCTGCAGTGTCACTATCACTCTGTCTGTAAGATGATCACATACTCATCATGTCATGTAAAACCCGAAAATTCAGTCAAACGATTCATAACCCGGAAAAACCAGAACAGTCAAGTAATTACCAAACTGTCAAAGGGTATAATAATCAATAAATGCAGCCTCGTCAAAACCGTCATCATCAGAACCAGATATACAAGACCAGTAATCCGGGTAATCAGAATAGCTGCCATCTTCATTATCATCGTCCTCAGAATAAGTAACACGGCCATATCTGGCAGCGGAATCATAAAGACTTGTAAGGCGCTTGTTCGCTTCAATTCTTTTACCTAAATCCCCTGATAAATCAATGTAGAAACAAGCGCGCATATCCAGGAATTCAAGATGAGGGCATCCGTCTATGATTTCTTTCAAGCCTACATTGTCCATGCCGTTCCCAATTACTTGAAGACGGCGTAGTTTAGGCATGCTTTTAGAAATGGATAGAGCTTCCCCATTGTAGACGTAATCTGGTTTTTTAGATCCGTCACCATTTAAGCTGAACGATGTCAGTGACGGGCAAGCTTTGCCGATTGCTTCTACTGTCTCGTCTGAGAAAGAATTCATTTTAACCTGGATTTCCTCCAGCATTGGCAGTTTATAAACTGCTTCGATCAGTTTTTCATCTGACACATATACGTCGTTGCCAAGGCGCAGATGTTTAAGATTCTTGCATCTGTTAAGATGTTTCGAGAATTCAAGAGATGCAACCATGAATTAAAAGACAGAATGCTGAATGCACCATGAATTGGTAATGCAACAACAGACACAAGTACTGACAGAGGATCGAGTAACTAAAGTTGTCTACTTGATCGTAAATAATCAAGCTTAAGAGGGGTCGGATATATGCAGCCTAATACATGGGCGGATCCAAGGGGCCCGGTGGGGCAGCTGCCCCATGAAATTTCCGAAATAATTCTTTATAAGTATCTATAATAGTTAGTGAATTATTATGACATAGTTGGTAGGAGTATATTGTTTAATATATGCGGTACAAGGTTCGAATCCTTTTATAAAAAAAATTAAATCAATTTCATTTATTGTTAATTGCAGTACTAAAATGTATTTTATTCTACGAGTTGGATAATTCTGTGCTCCTAGAACAAAATTTCTGGGTCCGCCACTAGCTTAATAGTCTTTAGCCGAGAAAAAGGAACCTACATCGGAGACAGTACCTATAATTTTGTCTTTTTTGAGCATATATCGGAGACAGTACCTATAATTTTGTCTTTTTTGAGCATATATCGGATACAGTACCTATAATTTTGTCTTTTTTGAGCATATATCGGATACAGTACCTATAATTTTGTCTTTTTTGAGCATATATGTCTTTTTTTGAGCTTATTACCTCAAGCCTTATTTGTTTTTGAGCAAGCATAGATTTCAGTTTTTTTCGTCATAAAAATAATTGAACTAAACTCAGAAACTTTGTCGGGTTTTCATTCCGCACACATTATACAATCATATGGAGTTTGAGTACAAGTTTCAAAAGCTCGTACGGTAATTTATTGGGGAATCGAATCTAAAAACAAACATAAACAGAGGCATAAACCAAAATAAAATAAAACAAAAAAAGAGACTGGATTATATATATACTCGTACCTGTCGATGATATACATAAAGATATCATCGTCACAAAGATACTCCATATAGATATCAACCAAACCACCCGCGCTACAATCGACCGCGTACCGAGTCATAAAATGGAGATTATAAGGCACATTACTAGTACTTAGACCACGAGGAAGACTCATATCAATCTTTTTGAAGACGGAGGGTTGTTTACATATTTTGCGAAACAACAAACAAACTTTTTGGACGTTCTCAATTAATTCAATTGTGGGCAATTTTGAAAAAATTAGGACCCATATGTCTTCAAGTAATTGTAACCAATTAGGGTATTGGGTTTTGTTGGTTTGATGAATTAAATCGATTTTACGTTTCTTATTGTTTGGTTGATTGATTGGTGATGAATTAGGGTTTGAAATTGAAGACATTGTTTGTCGGGCGAGAAGGTATCGAGGTTTAGGGGTTTAGGCGGTTACTCGGTTAGTCAGGTATTTATATTGAGGTTTACGCAAGTACAAGAAGTGTTTGTTTTTGTCTAGGATTTTAAAACGTGGGTATTTGTATCGTCTTACGTTGTATAGACAAACTTCTCCGTTTCCTTCAACAACACTATCGGTTTTAAGCCCTCCTTATTACTTATCTATAGCATCAAAACGGATATAAAGACCAATATGAACACGAAAACTGTTAGGATGCAAATCCATATTTCACCTCATCATTAGTGTAAAGGTGAAATATATCGACTTTACATATCGACTTTTTGTAAAGGAGCCCAAGAGTAAATTCGTGAGTACTTGGTCAAAGCGGACAATATCGTACTATTATAGACATTGTACACCGGCGCAGCCCAGGGCCCGCATGAGTTATTCACGCGGTCACGCTTCCACACAACAAATAGGTTACACGACATCTTATAAAATTTAAGATACCGGACACGTTATTTAAATTTAATAAAATATATTAGTTTTTAACCCGTACAAATTGCACTGTTATACAGTTTAAATATTATTATTCTAATATTTTCATTTAAAAAACGTGATTAAATTTTATATTTATTAGTTATATTCAATTCAATTTATATTTGCAAATATGAATCTTTAGATGTCGAATTTAAAATATAAGTAGCCTTAAATTAAATATTGTATATTTACAAGTATACACCCAAACACTCTCCTTGTATATTTTTGGATAAATTAAACTCCGCTATTAAAAATGGTTAAGTTGATCATTCATTGTCGATCATAGTAATACAACTCCATTTCTATTTTTTTTCCAGTTTGTCTTATTCAAGACGAACACTATTCGTCACAAGTTTAAAACGGATAATATCTCTCTCATAATATCACACGTGGAAGGATAAATGGGGGTGCTCCATTTAATTTCTATAATTTGTCCTCCCACCTACATATTGTGAGAGGGTTTTATCCGTCTTTAACGAGTTTGTGATTTTTTTTATATCATTGTGTTTAATTCGTGCTCAAACCAAGTAAGATCATCATAACATAATGCCAGATTGCCAGTACCAATATCTATATGTCGATATGTCATATCATACTGTTCATCACAAAGACTACTTCGCTTATTCGTCATTGGTCAGTTAGTCTAGCAACATGGTAACGGTTTGTTAATTTTTTTTTTCATGTTTCCTAAACCTTTTTTCCCATTTATTATGAGTTAATTGTTGTCTAAAAAAAAGGCAAGGCCGCCCATCCCCTATTTATAAAAGGAAAGTCTTTTCTAGGTTTGTGATTGGCTGAAATTTTTACTTTTTAATTTTTTTTTTACACATTAACCAACCCCACTCTCTCCACTTACTCTCTCTCCAATTAATTACCCTCTCTCCTCATTTCTTATTATTTTTCATATACATATTTATATGTTAAAAAACTTATGATAAAAAAAATTAATCACATTCAACCTTACAATAAAAGAAAATTTTAAAAAAATCGGAAATCTATATAGGAGACAACAAATTTTAATAAAAAAAAATTACAATTCGGAAAATTAACCTCTTGGATACCTTGACAATTAAAATTAAATTAGAATTTTTGTATGAACGGTCTCATACTCTCATAACATAAGACGTCAATATATATATAAAAAGAAAAATCGTTTATTAGCACTGAAGGAATAACTTTTTATATGAGACCGTATTACTCTATAATTTGTGACAATTAAAATGTATAAAAGCAAATTTATATACTATATAAACATATACATTAAATTTAACATGAGGCCCAAATTTTAAGATTTTGATGAAAAATAAATCCTAAAAATATCTATATTTCCAAAAGTATGAAAAAAAATGTCACTATTTAATCAAAAGTGGTCACTACGTATCAAAATGTGATCACTTTCCTACTGGTCGCATGTGCGACCGTCGTAAAGTAGAATTTTGCGAAATGGTAAATTAAGGCTACATAAAATAATACGAGTAATAATTATTATTAGGTGATATTGTCGACTCATGCATCTATATCGATCCAGGTTTTTATGGTTGTCTATTAGCCCAAAATATATATTTTTACAAGCTCAGAAATAGTTGGGGTCAACAAAAATATACAATGCCGTTTTATCATATACGGTTTTAGATTAAATCCCTTATCAATAAAAGGAATAACTTTTCCTGCTTTTTCATTGGTTTCTTAATTTTAGAAAATAAAAAACCTTCTTTCTCGCCATGTTTCACCACTCATACAAGAAGCTTTAATTTTTCTTCATTTTACTTTTCTCCATTTAACATTCTAAAGTTACAAATAATTTTTATCTCCATAATAAAAAAAAACAATTTACTCCAAATTCGAAAATAAAAAAATCACTAAAATTCTACCAAGAAACATAAAATTCAACAATATTAAAAAAAGTTGGACAATTAGAAGTAATTAACAAATATTTAGAGGTATGAAAAACGAAAAAAAAAAACGAAAAAAATTATACAAAGGGTTAAAAATTAACAAATGTACGTATATCTAAAAAAATGAAAAAAATACACGAGGAGATAAAAATTAATAAAAAAACGTAAATTAAAAAATGAAAGAAACGTAGATCAAAGATTTTTGAATAAGGTCAAATAAACCCAACCCATAAAATGAAAAAAATGAAAAAAATACACGAGGAGATACAAATTAACAAAAAAACGTAGATCAATTTTTTTTGAATAAGATCAAATAAACCAAACCCATTAAATTAACAAAAAAAATATAAATTTACGATTTTTAAGAAAATATAACAACCTTCGAGAATTAGTCAATTAAACTACGTTAACATTGAGTAAAAAGACGGTCTTAATAACAATACATTATTATTTTCTTTATAAAATCATCCTCAAATTTAAGAGACTGTTATAAAAAATATTTCTATCATTTTTACTTTCATTTAGAGAGTAAGTTATTTAAAGGGTAAGATATAGAAATACAATACAATTTCTTTATCTATTTTATATGGTTCAAATTTATTTCATAATGTCATGATTATTTATTTCAATTTATATAATCATTAAAAAGAATTTAATTATACCAGTGTAAATCAATTATTTGGAGTCAAAATCATCCCCGAATTCATAATTTATATATTTCTCATTTAAGTTCATATTAAATTATATTTGTACTACTTTTTTAATATATTTACGAAATTTTTAGAAATAGACCCGTATATTTTTTGTACGGGCATAAAACTAGTGAGGAGAGTAAATGAGAATTACGTGCGCGGATATTATAAGCCACAGATGGCCGGTTCTAACAAATTCCGTAAGCATATAAACTACTGCAAGTCCAAACTCCCATACCTCTATACCTCTTTCACAAGCTTATAATACCACAACACTACCACCACCTACACAACCAAAATCATGGCTTACAGACCTTCACAACCCGGTCCACCGCACGACCCTTACGGTCCACCACACCACGATCCATACGGACCATCACCACCACCACCGCCGCCACCACAAATATATAGTAGACAATCACAACAGCCAGCATATGGGCCTCCACCACCAACCTACCCACCTCAGCCCAATTTCTATGATTCACCTTATTCTCATGGTGGGCCTCCCCCTGGCCCACCTTCACCTCCTTATCATACACCACACTCAGACTACCATCGTGGTCCCCCTGGCCCAAGCCCAGGCCCACCTCCTCCTCCTAATATGAACCGTGATCCTTATGGGTATGGCCCACCTCCACCTCCTATAATCAGCCATACTCATCATGGCCCGTCTACTACTTGGTCTCACCCTGGTCCACCACCGCCACCCCGTCCTTACTAAGGGCGTACAAGTTGTATTTGACGGTCTTACACGAGTATATGATTTTATTTAAATACGGAAATAGTTTGATCCGGCTTGTGTTTAGGATCTGTTTCGGAAAAATCAATGATAGGTTATCGCCAGTAGGGCTGTAAATGATCTGAGCCGGCTAGTAGAGCACTCGAAATCGGTCAACACTAATTCCGAGCCGATTTTGAGTCTAGTGGACCAAATCCGAACCAATTCAGCTCTGAGTAGAGCTTGAAATCGGAAGTTCGGTTAGGCTTGTTTTATTATTTTTAGTTATTTCGTCATTTTGTAATTTTTCTTTTTCGTAATAAAAGGTCATTTTAACATTTATAATCATTTGTAATCATATCATATATGATAAGTATTTTATATTTTCATCCGTATTAAAATATTTTTATTTTTATTTTGACTCACGAGTCACAAGTTCAAGAAAGTAAGGAAAAAAATTATTTAACCGAGCTCAACTCGAATAGAGCTCGAGTTGAGTTCGAGCCTAATCTGAGCGGATTCAAAGCTTTGATTTTTTAATCTCGGATGATTCCGAGCTCAGGCTCAAGCTTCTGAGCCGTTTCCAAGCCCACCGTGCTCGAACTCAAATCGGCTCGGACCCTTGATTACACTCCTAATCGCAGTCATCATTGTATCTTTGTAGTTTCTTCATCTTCTTAATTTATGTATTAAATAACAGAATAAATTTCAACCATTTTTATGCCGCTTCAGATTCTACGATGTTGCTCTGTCATTTTTTAAGATTAGTGAGAGTATTTTAATCAAATGATTACAATAACAAACAAAGCCTTAACCCTAAAAGACATTTGGATTGATCAAAACCCTAATCATAATCTCAAACCGTGAGTGGTAACAATGAAAAGAATGAAGATAAAAAGGGTAATAAATCAGAATAGTTTGCATTCGCAGAGCAAATTCAGCGAATCTATACTGAAGAAACGAACAGCAAACCAGATTTGCCAAACAAAGCGGACACACGTACTGACTTACGCCTATTTCGTAGTCGTTTAGAACTAACTAAGCTCTAAATAGCAAAGGCGTCATTGGAACGGTTTGGAACGGTTTACAAGACTGTCACGGAGAAGTGACCTTGCTTCTAATCCGGCTTGAGCGTCTCACTGGAGTCACCATTTCACCTTCTCCCTGAAAAATTTGGAAAAATCACTTGTCAGTCACTAACTATACCATACTTGTCGGCCCGATTAGTAGTTTTCAAGGTCTGTTCAAGTCAGTTTTGTCGGATTTACTAGGGTTTAGGTTTAGGGTTTAGGGTTTGACTTACCCGCTTGGGATGGATGACGCTATACGTGCTGAAACTACCATAAGATGGATCCATACTGTATTCTGATGAGGAAGAAGCAAGGGACTCTCGCTTGACGTTCCTTTTAGAACTCTTTTGCAAACTATGTGCTTCATCTCCGGCCATTTGTTTACTCTTGGTGTACGCTGAGTTGTTAAAGCTACTCATCTCGGAAGGGCATGATTCACCAACCATGTCAACCTCAACTGGAACACTATAAGATGACGGGGTGGTCTCATCAAGAGACGGCTCCTTCTCTGCTATGCTCTCGTCAACCAAAGGACTTTCTTTCTTTCGCTCTTTCTTTGGCTTCATATACATGAAGGCCGCTGCCAGTAAGGATACAATAACCAGAGTGATAGCGGCTGCCATTGCAGCCGAACTTTTCTCACTCGGTTTCCAAAATTGAGACCCAACTGATTTGATAATGTCTTTCTCAGCTGGCTGCACATCATCATCGCGATTCATGTCACCATTCTCGGAAGGCTCGTTTGTGGATATGACCTCCCTTTGCATCTCTGAAACTTGTGATACTTCCTGCTTTTTTAAATTAAAATTAAGGAACATAATAAGATGTAGGGTTTAGGGTTTAGGATGAATGATGAAAGACGTGTGTTATGGATGAAAAGATTACCTTAACATCAGTTTGCTGCTGACCAACATTGAACTCATCATTTACCATACTTGCAGGTTCATCCTCTGATAATGCTTGTTCAGCATTCACAGCATCACTGTCGTCCATCGCAACATTTTCTTCATTTATAAGCTCAGAATCAATAGTCTTCACAAGATCAGCTTCTCCAGCCGAATTTTCTTTGTATTCAAGTGCCGAGTAGCTTTCCATTTGCTCAGAAGCCTCGTCTTTGATCTCGTGGTTTTGTTTCACATCCTCAGATTCAACTACTATTGCAAGAGCAGTTTCTACATTCAAACTTCCATCGTCTTCATCTTCAATCTCATGATCCTGTTTCACTACTTGTGGCTGAGAATCATCTAGCTTTACAGTGTCAGCAACTTCGGCAGAACTGCCATTGTTGTCTTCAGGTGCAGAAGCTTCGTCTTTGATCTCATGATTTTGCAAAACAGTTTGGACATTTGGAAGCTCCCGGTAGCCTTGACTTTCTTCTAAACTCCCAAAATAAGGCTCCGCCTCAAATTCTTCGACAAAATAGCCGAAATCCTCCTCTTCTTGCAAGGCAGTCAAGTTACTAAATGTCAGAGAGCTAAACCTGTCAACTTCTCCTACATTCTGTAGGATCTGAGACATATAGTCAACACAACTAGCTGCCCAAAACTTGGCGTTTTCAGCGAATCCACTGAAACGTTCAACCAAAGTAGCTGTGTGAGGGTGATTATATACGCGAGAAAGAATCTCATTTTGCATATAATCAACACAACTAGCTGTCCAAAAGTTAGCATTTTTGGCGAATTCACTGAAATGTTCAACCAACGCAGCTGCGTGAGGATTGTTATGTAGGCGAGAAATAATTTCATCTCGGTAAACAACATTTCCAAAGCCTGGATGAGATGTCAACAAAATCGACATAAATCCAAGCGAGATCAACAAAAGCACAGCAACAAATTTCCAGTTTGTAAACCAACGAGACCTCCTAGGCTCAAGTTCTGCCTCAACCATCTCAACTATATCTGATAGTGGCGGCAATTCCTCGAGAGATACTTCCACTGATGAATTTGAAGAAGTGGCAGAAGAAGCATCTTCTTGGTCCTTCAGAGAATCTTCAGACTCGACTTCTTCACTACTGTTCTCAATCTCAGAAAGACCTTCACTGGTAAAATCATCTTCAAGATTCATTCCTTGGTTAACATAGTTTTCAGTTCTCCAATTGGGATTGTAATGAAGAAATTGTGGCCGTGGCGATAGGTAGTTTCTTTTTGGATCATAAGGTGGAAGAGATAGATCAGCATCAAGTGGAGCTTCATCAACCATCAATGTAGGCATCTCACTTAAAGGTAAGGAACCAGTAGATGTTGCAGTATGTAGAGGCACATCAGGGCTAAGTACCACTAAATCTGCCTCAAATACATCAGTCTTTACCTCCCCACAATTGGAATCAGAACCATTTTGAAGTTGAAATTCATGCTTATGGGGGGGTTCTGATGCCTTGTCAAAACTCGTGGGAATTACCGACTTTAACTCATCTTGTTCATCATCAGATTCTAGCGAACTTGTCGAGAAAAAGTGAAATTTGCCATCAGATAGAGAGGCAGAAGTGCGGATAGCTTCATTTCGATCCCCTAAGACTTTCTTCCTTGGCGATGGATTGATCTTAGAGGCTGCTGAGATGGTTGGGGACATGAAGTGCTTAGTCCCCTTTGTATTGACAGAGGGGGACTTGGCTCTTGCAGTTGGCTTTATTATATTGAGGTCACTTTGGTTTTCTTTCTGCTCGTGGTGGTCTCGGAATGAGACCACACCTGAATTCCTACCATCTAAACCTCTTGCATATTCTGTAAAACAGTAGAATTTACATAATTTAGTATGTTATATTGCAACAACAACAACAACAACAACAACAAAACCCGAGTCTGAGTTGTAATAATGTATTTAGGGATCCGCTAACAGCTGACAAAATAAGTTGAAACCACAACACAGTAGATGATTACAACAGCAACAACAACAGCAACAAAACCCAAGTCTGAGTTGTTATGTGTTTAGGGTTTAGGGTTTAGGGTTTAGGGATCCGCTAACAGCTGACAAAATAAGTTGAAACCACAACACAGTAGATGATTACAGCAACAACAACAACAACAGCAACAAAACCCGAGTCTCGATATGATTTAAGGGTCGGCTACCTTGAACTGTCATCGATATACTTCTGCTAAGTAATACTGCTATGGTAGATACTAGATAGTGGCCCATAGATAAGATTCTTTAATGCTTAAGAAATCAAACTAATCAAACTAGAAAAATATTACGCTCCTATAGAGAAAACGTGCAGATTTGGGGAGAAAATCACGTCAGAATAGAATTACAACACCACGGTCCAAGTCATTGTATGATTATTCATCACATTTTTGCGGGGTTCATAGAATCATAGTAGAATTATTCATAACAACACGGCACAAGTCATTATATGATTTAAGGGTCGGCTAACATGAACATAAAACCATCAATAAAAAACCTCACAAAATCCATCTTATTCTTCACAAGTCCACAAAACAAATCTAAAGCCTCATTTACATACGAATAAACAATCGCTCAAAACAACATAATTCATATACCGTCTCTATCTCATTCATTTGTTTACTTATTTTATTCTTCGAGAGAGTATCTTAATCGTAGGTAACCATTATTCGGGTCCGAGGAATACATAAAATGAAAGTAAATTTAAGAAAAATCAACCTACAATGTGCCTAAATATAACATCATCAATTCAACAATCAAAATTAAAGCTAAAATTGAAAATTAACGAGCTACAACTAACCAAGATTAACCGGAAAACAAGATCATTGTAAATTAAGACAAATATAAAACCCTAATCCCCAAATTAATTAGAAAAACTTGATTAAAAAGAAATTAAAAGGTACCTGCAGGGCTATTAACAGGAGTATTAGGAACAAGACTTTTCTGTTGATGAACTAATGAAGATTTCACTAATGGGTACCCATTAAAGCTCTTTCTAACCCCAGTTCCTTTTCTTTCAGGATTATTCGGGTTAGGGTTAGGGTTAGGGTTCGGCCTGGACATAATGGGTGAAGACGATCTAATTGGTGAACTACCCACCATTGAATGAATGATTAAATCAGTACCCAGATAATTTTTATGTATGATTAAGAAAGTGAGGATCTTTGATGAGATGTTTCTTGGGATTGTGATGAATTGAAGATAGATGGACTAGGAAATGCAGAGGATAAAGTAAGGAAATGTGTAACGGCTAGTTTGGTTTGTTTTTGTTAGTAGTGGGAAAGATGTGAGCTTTGTTGAAATTTGAATTTGCTGGATTCTTGACCGTTATAAGTTGGTGATTTGTAGAATATATTATGTTGATAGTCTTTTACTCATAATTTGACTTATTTTGGGTAAAAATCAAAAGCTTTAAAATGCTCCTAAAAGTTAAATATGTAGAAATATATATCAATAATGACCCTCCAATAATTCAAATGGCGTCGGCCCTCCATGATTAAAATAACGTTATTACCTCTTGACCATTGTGACTTGCGAACAGTTATACGTAGCTTTCAAACTTTATTGTTGGTTTCAAATACTCCCTTGCTATTATCTCTTGGTCATTGTGACTTGTGATTGTTACCTCTATTTTAAGGGAGTGAAGTCCACAACAAGGATCCTAATTATCAACAAATATTATTTTAAGGGCCTCAATTATTGTTAGGTAGCTTTTAGGACCTCACCGCTTAAATTTCACCAAAATACCCTTATATATTTATTATTCCCTCCAATTTTTTCTTCTCAATTTTTTGAAGGATTGAAATTAACAACTTTAATCATGAATTAACAAAACTAAAACCATTAGTATAGAAAACAAATTAATTATATTTCTTATAACTCAACTTGGGCCCATGTGCACTTGTGCACTTAACATGGAATTATGGAATAACTTATTTGGAGTAGCACAAAAATGCACGAGCCTTCATCTTTTGTTTTTGGGTCCCGCCGAGAAAAAACCCGAAAAGAGGAGCCTTTATTTTGTTACGAAAGAAGTATATTACCATCTTAATTTACCACATATCTTTTACTTCTATTTAATTACAGGTTGACATGAATTATTTCTCCCTTTTCTCTTTTTTATTGTCATTTTATAATTATTTTGTTTTAGTTAGTTTAATCACTTTAATTAATCAAAGTTTTAGTCGTTATTAGTATTACTTTGTTTTATTTAGTTTAAAGTTTTAGTCTTTATTGATTTCACTATGTTTAATAATGTTTGGATTAGTTTAGGGGTAATATGTTTAATGTTATTTTAAGTATTATTAGTAATACTCTGTCTCAGTGCCTGAAACTGGTTTTCCTTATAGGACCTCTGAGAACCACTCCCGTTAAAATTCTTGCACTCAAACCTCTTGTGTCCTATACCACCACAGTTAAAACTCTGTGTTGTAAAAGTGTTACTTGTACTACGACCTCGCATGCCTCCAAAGCTAGCTTCACTACCTGAATAAGATCTGCCCTAGTTGTAGTTATTCCTCTTAAAGTTGGAGTTCCCACTATCATGATTTGTCTTTCTCTTTTCGCTCACTTTGTCGTTTGCCTCCTTGGCTAAGTTAGCCAACCACTCTGCGTGCCTAGCTCTCTCATATACTTCTTTAAGGTCAGAAAGTACCCTCACATAGTCACATGTAGCCTCTTCATGATACGGAGCGTCAAACCCTTCTCGAATCTAAGAGCTAGATCCTGAGGGATCATCTCCATGTCTTCTTCTTGGCGAGCGAGTTCATTGAATTTGATTTAATACTCGAAAACCGTCATGTTATCCGACATAGCGAAGCAGTCAAACTCATCTCTCGTCTGACTACGGACATGTTCAGGAACAAACTCATGTCTTATAGTCGTCTTAACTCATTCTAGGGTATAACAGGTTCACCCTGGTTCTTATAGTACTCTTGGGCCCCGACTCTCTCCTTGAACCACCACCCGCTCACTTGGACCCTTAAGTAGAACACAGCTTGTTCCACCTTAAGGTCGTCTGTACAGTTGACCACCTCGAAAATGTTTTCCATCTCTCTCAACCAATGCTCAAGCAAACTTGGCGCACCCGTGCCTTCATAAGTTGTGGCACAGTGACGCGAGATAGTGGTGCTCAGTGCGAATGCATTAACAACTACCTCTTTTCCATTGCCCACATTCTTTACAGCCTCGATGAGTGCCTTATTTTGCCCAATAAGTTGAGCAATCTCATCAATTGACATATTTCCAACTTGAATCTTGGCGGCGGATCTCTTGGGTGCGAATTTGAGCTTCAATAACAAAAAATAAACTTAAACACATAGCCTATGGCTCAAAACAAAGCATGATAACCCAAATTAGATTCACTCAGTCGAGTATTACCCACCTACTCGACCGAGTACGGGGTGCTCGGTCCCGTACTCGGTCGAGTTCCTCAAGTACTCGACCGAGTATGCCCAACCCAGTAGCTACACATAAACCCTCCTAAGAGGTACTCGGTCGAGTACTAACAAGTATTCGGTCAAGTACTGAAAACTACTCGGTCGAGTGGTCAACTCTTGGAGCTAAGACAGATCCTATTAGAAATGTACTTGGTCGAGTACCCTACAAACTAGGTCGAGTACACGGTACTCGGTCAAGTAGCCCACCTACTTGGCCAAGTAGCCTCAATCCAGTAGCAAAACCAACATAAAAAATACCACACTCGGTCGAATATCGGCTACTTGGTCGAGTACCCTAACCCACTCGATCGGTCGAGTCATGCACGAAAGCTTCCCCAACACATACATACCCCAAGTTAAAACAAAATCATTCAACCTATTCTCATACTCCTACATACGCAGGCATATAAACCAGTAGAATAACATAATACAACATTCTAATACATATATGGATGTACATCATTCCAAGTACCAACATGGCAACACCCACGCATGCTCATATCACATATATATCTAACTTCACTTCAACCTTTTACACGTAAGTACCGGTTCGAAATTATAAGGGTTGTAGTGCGGTTTTAGGACGTTTCCCAAACCTTTGCGGTAGCTCCAAACAATCTCTCCTCGGGTTCAATTTAATTAGACGTCCTATGTCTGTTTGTTCATTTGTTTCAGGTTTCAATATCATCGCTCTGATACCACTTTGTAACACCCTCATGTACCAAGGCACTTACCAAGCAATACCCTAGCATATAAGGGTGCTACCATCTCGGTTGCCCAAGATAGTATGCATCGCAGTTACCAAATGAAACGAGTTAAATATAAAACTTTAAATACAAAAGCCAAATACAAATTTCTCAAAAGTCCAAAGTGAAATGCAAGGCACTAGGTGAAGACTAAGACGACACTAGGTGAAGACTTTGTCCTATCCATGTCCCGTGAATCAGTCAACATCTAACCTGTTAATCAACTGCTCACCATACATGAGTAGATCACCATAGTTTTAAAACAATACATGGAATCAATCAACTGCATAAATGAAGTAAGCAACACAAGGCATATAATCACAATACTCAATACATAAACAATGGTGAACGTTCTCAAACTACATAGTAACTAACTACACATCACAACATGTAGTCTACTCGGATTACCCATCACAACAGGTAATCCATACCGCCAGTGAGAACCGCAGCCTTACTACCTAATCCCCACTCATCATAACGAGCGCAACCACATCATTAATATGCACATTTCTCTTGTGACAGGAGCCATAAGGGGAGAATATAAGGTTGGAACCATCTCCCGACAATGGTCCCACAATCAAGATCAATACCAACACAATACATATACACAACAACTCAGACATAGATCATCGCATACACCTTACACCAAATATACATCAACTGAGTAGGGAAAACCTACCTTACTAAGAATAACGACTTTCACATAAGGCAGTCTAAAAGTGATTTTTTACGAAATCCTCACCTATACCATCACATAAACATGCATCACAATCTAACCACAAATATGACAGTAAAGTTCTAACCTAAACTCTAGAATTATGATCATAGGATGGACGCACAAACACAATCTAGGATCAAACACTGGTGTTTCCCTGCAAGGTAGTGATTAGAAATGATTAGGATTTGTGATTAGGGATGAAAAACTGATTATGAAAGTGTTTGACGGAATAAGATGTTTTAAATATAACTCCTTATATTCTAATCAAACCTTCGCGAAACTGATTCCAGTCCGGGTACTCAATCGAGTACCATAGGTACTCGATCGAGTACCCCATAAACAGACTCTACCAGAATATCAAAACACGAGTACTCGGTCGAGTACGACTTACTTGACCGAGTACCCAACAGCTGAACAGGAGGAGTATCACATTGTACTCAAACGGTTACAAGCATAATCTAGGTTCAGACTTCGGAGGGTGCTGACTAGCAACATCTATTTTGTTGACTTTATTTTAGAAATATTTATCATGATAATTTAGGACGATAAAGAATGAACAAATAAATTTATCTCCGGGAGAAGTGTATGGTGGATTCATAGGTAGCAATGACATAAACACATACACAAAATGGATGGGGTGACACAACACTCGAAATTTTTGAAGGATATCGACCGACAAAAAAATCAATATACATATTAAATATAAAGGAGTTTTGAAGCTAATGTATAAAATTTGGTCACTTAAAAGTTCAAATTTGAATTTATAGGTAGCAACGACATATAAACCAATCCTAAACCCTAAACCCTAAACCCTAAATCCTAAACCCTCTGTAATGAATATAAATTAAAAAATATTCTCAGTAATTATTATTCTTAAATGTCAAACCTATCATTAAGCAACTCATTATTTAAGTAATTGACTTCCCCAATAATTATCACCCGCCCGATTAAAATTTACCCCCTGATTATTCCACGAATTTCAAACAAGCCTTAAGTATAATATGAGTTAGACATGAGGAAGGAAGGTGGGTAATGTACTAATGTATTACCTCTTCGTGAGGATAATAGATTTGTGAGGTGAATAATTATTATCTTACCAAACATGGAAAATGGCACCTTAGATATCACCTCTCTATTCATTTTCCTCCTTTTTAACGAGAAGATGATTTAGCCATGATTAAATCTAGGAATCAATCAAGGATTATATTACGTAGTTGCTCATTTATGTATATGTTTTACTCAATCATGGACTTTTTTTTCATTATTTTTCCATAGTACGCTCTTTACCTACTTCTCTTTAATGCTCTCCCTAACAAAATTAATAAAATCCCCAAATTAATCTAATACGTCAGATTACATAATTATGGATACTAATTCTTGTATCGATCAAGTAATAATTTTAATTTGTAAATTTATTAATTATATTGTATCAAATTAATGAATTGGTTTAAACTAATTAGATTAGAGTTTGTTTAAATCGTCGCTGATGTTGGTGTGAGGGATGATGGTCATGTATGGGTTTTACACATTCACGGGCTTAAATGAACGCAATACCCCTTTTAGTTTAATGATTTCATTTTAATACCATTCTTTCAGTCTCTCTTTTTTCGTTTATTTTACTCTTTTTCATTCTAACTCCAACCATGCAACCACCACTCGTCAGCCATCATCGACCGCCCTTACCACCGCCTCCCTCGCGCAAAAATTACCAAAATAGCAAAATAAAAAATAAATAAATAACATTAAAAAAAATGAAAATGAAACAAAAACACGCATAAGGAAGAAACATGTATTCATGTAAAACGCTGGCGACATGCCACTACTACCCTTAACAGTTAACACCCCCTACATACCATGCATGCCACCACAGCCATGCACCACCAGTGTTACCGCCACGACACCCGCCTTTGCCCAATGCCTGCAATGACCACCATTCCTGACCCCAACACGAAGATGATTTAAACAAACCCTAATCTAACTAGTGCAAACTAATTCCTTAATTTGATAATATAATTAATAAAATTAAGAATTGGAATTATTACTTGATCGTATCACCATATATGAGCAAATTAGGCAATAACTATCCATACACTACATTTTTTCACTTTCTACGCTTTCACTTGTCAATAATCACCAATATTAAGAGAAATTTGGAGAAAAAGGAAGGCAAGCAATTTGGAAAGACTAAAGAGCTAACTTTATTTATTAGGTTAGCGAAATATAGGTGAATGAACCCTATTTTTTCCTCATGCGATGTAAATGTTTTCCTTTTAATAAAGAAAAGATTTGACGGAAATCTCCCTTTCACTCTCCATTATCGCTCCCTCTTATCCCTTTCACTCTCCATTATCGCTCCCTCTTATCCATTATCGCCTCCTCCCACGCTCGACAATCGGGCACACAACATCTCCGTTTCGAGTCGTCTTGCGTTATTTGTCTTCGTCATCAACACCTCCTTGCACATCTACCAGCATAACATCTTAATATGAAGAAGTATCAGACTTCTCCATATCTTCAACCAAATCCATCTTTCCTTTTCTAGAGTCGAGCTACACGCCTCCACAAAAACACCCTCCATAAACAAACTGATCCACACCGAATCATTACTTCAAATCCCTCAATCCAAACAAACCCATCATTATTACTTCCGACCCTCCTTACACGAGTCATCGCCACCACATTCCCCAATCCCCCCTCAAGTAACAAACTAACTATACAAGAAACCCAAAGGGTGACCACAAAACCTTCCCAATGAAAACTCCATCCTAGAAGAGTACAAGCCACAACACCTCTCAAATAGACAAAAGAAGCACACAATCACACGTCACAACCTTTGACAGTATCCTCTGTTAGCCACAAATTCACTCAAGATCTTCCATTCTTCCTTAACACCGCAATATTTTCACGCAAAAAACACCCAAATCCCACATGTCTACATGAATACATCCCCGCTTTATGCGCACTCTATCCTAAACTCACCTCATTTTCACTAAAATACACCACTTTTCCGGTTTCCCAATCATCTTTCGTCATTGAACTTCCCCCCAACTTGCAAACTATAATTCCCCTTCTTATTCTGTTTGTTCACCTGCAACACAACACTTCCTTTTATCTGAATGAAAAATTGAATCAAACCCATTATTTGTACTCAAAAACCCATCATAAAGATCTTGTCTTTTTGTATTTTGATTGAATTTATTGTCAGGGAATGACAATGGGTTCTTTGCAAATAATGAAACCTGCTGTTTTTTCTGCATTTCGTGGTTCAAGGGTGGTGGAATTGGATTCAGAAGTTCAGGGGAAAGGGATTCTTCGACTGCGGTCGCGACACTGGGGTCTTGGTGTTAATGATGGTGGTAGGGGGAGGACGGTGCGTAATGGCAATAGGGTGTGCTGTAAATTACAAGATGGTGATAACAGACCTAGTGACAGCAGTAAGTTTTTATTGTTTTAGGATTTTTTTTTGCATGGTTAACTTATTGTGAAGTAAGTTTAGTAGTCGTCTTTTGATGCAATTGTCAAATTAATTTTCATTGTATTTCATATGGAAACAATATCTGTGTTGTTAAGGCAAGGTAAAGCTGCGTACATCTGGCTCGCCATTAGTGGATGTTGTTGTTGTTGCACGATTAAGTTATTTGCAGAGTTTAGCTACTCCCTGTGCCCGGTCATTTGTAAACAACGAATGAGACGCCCTTGAATAGAATAGGTAAACAAATGACCTGAGAGACATGGGAATTGTAGATAGCGATAGATGAACCATCTCAACCAAAACTTTATCCCTATTACGCTCACTCACTCAAAATGCCATTGGGCTTGAAGAGTGGTTAGTTTGCACAGGCTCCCCAATACCGTGTGCTGGGTTTCCACTCCGTATTTTTGAGGGGTTTTGAGGTTGCCATGATTCGAACCCGTGACTTTCGATCAAACTGGCTCTGATACCATGATAGATGAACCATCTCCACCAAAACCTTAAGGTGATGGTTGAAGCCCAACTATTATTAATATTCCTATTAGATAGCTCATTGTTAAAGTTTGGTGTCCTTATACAAGATATACTCCTTGTCATTTTTATGACAAAATATACTAGAAAAAACAAAGGTAAATAATTGATGGGAACAAAGAGAATATTTATTGGATATTATTAAAGACTAAATCAAAATAGTTTGTGAGCTTTTTTCATGGAGTAGAAGAGCTGTGTAGGGCCCAATCCCCTAACTTCACTTTGGAATGAGATTCTTTATAGAATTATATGTACCATTTAATAACAATGAAAAGCAGAAGCATGAAGAATGAGTTAGCAAAAATTAATGTAATCCTTTGCAGTGTGTTATGCTCTGGAAATGGATGACATGAAACACCTTGTGGTATTGTTTGTTCTGCTGGCTGAAATCTAGGCTTTGATTCCATTTATGGTTGGTATTTAATGATCCATTTCTGAAGGGGGTGATTCTGTTTGATTGTATACTGTATACTACTTAAATGGTGTACAATTTCCGGCTAGTATCTGTTTGATCATTCCTCTCAAGTTGCAAGTCGGCCTCTACGTAAATATCTTATTTTGCTGGTCTAATGGAGTATGCTTGTAGGTGGGTAATGCATATTCACGTAAATAAGTTCACAGCGTGATTTATGATACAAACATGCATTTAAGACCCAATATATTAATGTAAGTGTCACAAAGTATACAATTAGTTAACCCATGAGTTTGGGTGCTTCGATGATATGCTTCATTAGTTTAAGAGCCCTACTTTTAAAACTATTCCTGCTATCCTACGCAAGACGCTATTCCTCAGAATCTAGGATAAAAGCTAAGTTGTCTGTGTGTTAACTGTGTTTGTCGTTGTTTGATGTGTTTTTGATCTCATGGCTTCTTGATCCATTTATAAATGGAAAGGCCTCTGTTTATATATGCATTTTACACACCAATCTTCCTCGATTGGGCAACTTCGTTGACTGATTCACCTTAATGAACTTGTATCTTTGTTCTTGTAACGTCTTCTTCAGTGCTTCATGTTTTCTGCTGCCTCTGGTGATGAGCCCTTAAGCACCAACCCCTTCTGTTTATATAAGGGTCTTTTCATGGAGCGAGAAGATAAAATAATATGAAATGGATTTATTCTATGTTTGCCTAATATCACTAACTTCTTGTAGATGGTGAACCTCCCGAGTCTTTGTTTATGAAGGAGCTAAGAAAAAGAGGTATTTCACCAGCATCCCTGCTTGAGGAGATAAACAACGGCACATTTGGGAACGAGATAATGGAAGAGGGAGGTGATCGGTCATTTTCACAGAGGAATTCAATCGCAATGGGTCGTCTTGATAAAAGTTTAACTAATCAAAGGGAGCAATCAATGGCGTTGAACAGCGAAGGCCTTGAGGTTGACATACATTTATCTTTTTGATGATTTTGTTTATTAACATAACTAATTTAATCCTCTTATATCCCAGTATTACTACTACTCTACTAGTCTTTTATCAAAAATATACAAAGATAGTATTTACAGAAGTCATAATATCCCTAATAATTGGAAAAAGATTGATGCTTTCGGGATGAGGCTGCCTGACAGTTTGGAATTCCTTCTCAGGCCAGTGTTCACGGTAAAAGTGAATGCTGTATCAAAAAAAGATGAATTAAGATATCGGTTGGTATTGGTATGAGGTCCAAGAGAACATTTTAACAAAGCACATTTAAATGCATCTATTATTAAATCCTGCTGTGATCTAATGATAATATCTGCTGATTCATCTAGGGTTTCAGATTTTGTGATAGGCATATACTCTTTTTTTAACTGGACCGTCATCTAGACCACGAAATGGAAAATATAAGAAACAATGGTGAAAATTTTGGGATATAAATAATTGAGTGTTACTCTGCCTTGCATATAGTTTGCAAATTATTTTGCATTTTCACTCATTTTTAAAAGCTTGTTGCTCGTGTGCTGAAGCGTCGTATCTGGATTGAGATCCTTAGTTTTGCACAAGAAAATTTGTCTTTGGTTGTTTCTCTTGAAATTGTTTTCAGTTTCACATAGCCTAGAAAGTGTCGTTTGTTGTCTTAGTTTTAAAAATCATGCACCCGCGCCTTGGATGAGACACTAGCCAAAACGCCTCCAGACTCACCAGTACGCACTTTCCATATCTTTATCTGTTATATCTTCAATTATGCCATTTCTTTTCCCGATACTTACTAACTTTAAAGAGTACTTTTTACTTTGATTTTACATGTTAGCCAACTTGAAAACTCCTCCCAGAGTTTTATTTGGAAAATATAGTTTGTTACCAAACATAGGGCGCTTCGTGTCCAAAAGGCATGGGCCTTCACCTTGCACCTTGTCACCTCAACCCCATAGCGCCTCGGTACATCTTCAAACTGAGTTTGTTGTTCTTCAAAAAAAAAAAAGATTTGTTACTCTTGTATACAGCATGCCTTTTAGTCTTGAGTCAAAGTGGAACGAAGCGTCAAGAGCTTTCAGGTTTCAATGCACGAAATAAGATATATATTAATGAAAATCTATAGGTTGTTCTTAACTCGTTGTGTCAAGCAACTAGTGAGGCAATGTCATTAAAATTACAGACTTTATTCTTAGTTTGGTAATTTTGACAAATGATAATATTAGGCCATATGCTATATTTGCCTTTTCACAAACACGATTGTTGTCTCCGTGTTCTGGGAAGGTTCTACATATAGTTATAGCATAATAAGGGGAACTATTTGTCAAAAAAAAGACATAGGGAGAGGAACTAAAGGTTAAGTAACTTATTTGGAAGTTATATGCTTCTAAGATTATGAATTTGTAAGTAAGTTTCTCTTGTCTTTGCATTTATGCACAAAATTTATGACAGGCTATGCATTTGCTAATTTTTTTTTGACATTTATTCACTAAATGCTTATGAGAAAAAAATCTTTCGGATTGAGTTCTTGCACCCCTTTTCACAGATATACAATCAGCCTAGTTTTCACCAAAAAGCAGCTAGATGTCTTAATAGTTTATCTTAGTTTAAGCGGCTTTCTTTGTGTCATTGTGTGACGTTCAGTTATCTGTTTGTTACGACTGTGAAAAAAAATGATGTCATATAGCGGTAGTTAAAGGAAGTCGTTGTCGTTAAAAGAGTTTCTCTTAGTTTTGGCGGCTTTCTTTGCTTGACGTTGTTCAGTTATCTGTTTGTTACGACTTTGTGAAATAAAATGATGTCATTTAGCGTAACCTAAAGGAAGTCTCTGTCGTTTCTCGCATAATTATTGCTTTGTTTTCTTTTCTGTGCTTCATATGTGTCGGAATGACTCTGTGCTGCCTACTGTTTTAGGGTATTATACATTTATACTTCTATTGCCTCCTACTTTACTTTGCCTTTGTCAGAAGTACCCTACACAGATGCGTCACCCCTCTCGATGAGTTTATAATTTACCTCAGATTGTAAGTTTTAGTATTTTAGGATTTTTTTTACTTGTTAGTTGTTACCTCATTTCCTAGCACCGTGTTACCTCAGATTGTAAGATACATAATTCAGTCGTCTTTTTCGTATTTGTTGGGCAGGGGTTAATTCCACGAGGTAAAGTTTTGTTAAGACTTGGCGGAACATTCTTCCTGGCATTTTGGCCTCTGATTCTCTTAACATTTGGCGTTTTCGCTGCTCTCTATCTGGTAAACATCCTGATCTTTCCTCTACGATGTTCAGATTTCGCCTATCTTTATGTTTAACAATTTTTGTTTACTGAACATGACGGGGATTCATTGGAAAAATTACTGTGAGTTGTTAATCTGTGAACTTCCTTTATTCATCCCTGTAGTAATTTCATGTTACATGTTTTGTGCTTCCTATGGTTTGTAATAGGGTTGTATCATGGTGTGTTGTGCCGTTCTTAGTTACCACATATGCTCGAAACAGGGGTACTTAAGTTAGGCCATTGAGTTGTATAGGTTTTGAAGTTCATTGCATTAAAATTTTGAAGCGGTATCAGTCACCTGCTTCCTTCTATAGAGTGTCGACTAGGGGTGTTAATGAGTCGAGCTGAGCCCGAGCTTGGCCTTGCTCGGCTTGTGCTTGATTACCAAAACTCGAGTTCGAGCTCGAGCTCGAGTCGATCTTACCCGAGCTTGCAAGCTTTAACACGAACTCGAGCCAAACTCGAGCCAAATCGAGCCTATATAAAGATGTTTATTTATTTTTTTTTTTTTTCTTCCGATATTTTCAATAACAAGGTTCGAAGATTTTATGTGAAAATATTTAGCAAATCAACAAGATATTTGATATATATTCTACAAAGATATAATAAAGATAAAATATTTTTATAAAATATGATTATTATCTTATGTAATCTCAAAGATTCGAGTCCCTCGCGAGCTTTTCGAGTCGAGCCAGCCTTTGCTCAGCTTGACTCGTTAAGCTCTTGAGCCGAGCCCGAGCTCGAGTCGTGCTCACACGAGCCGAGCTTTGATCGAGCTTTGACCGAGCCGATCTCGAGTGTCTCGTCTCATTAACAGCCTTGGGTGTTGACTAGATTAGACAGGCATGAGTTGCACGAGCGATTCCAAAATCAAGTCTCCAGCCAAGATATAATACTATGTCGAACCCCAAGTGTGGAGATAGTTGAATTGTATTCCGAGTTCCTCGATTTGTAGTCAATGAGGAGGTAGATTAGATAAGATCACTCTATGGGAAGCTAATCGTAGTAATGTTCCTCAACAGCAATATCTTTCTTTAACATTTCTGAAAGAATTGTTTTACTGCAGTTTTTTGGGCCAACATTTGTCCATGACGGAAGCAAAGTACCAATTTCTCCTCCACAGTATATCGATCCATATGTACTTCTTCAAGAAGAAAGAATCGCGCAGTGAGCCAATCCAGGTGATTGCTTCGCTTCTGAGTTCCCACACTGCCAATACTCCGAGGACGACAGTCGACAGTGAGATTTTCAATCTCTGTAATCTGTAAATTAAAGTTCAGTAGTTGCTCATCCTCTTGTATTTTCATGATATGTACGTACTCTCTTTATGTTATCGAGGGTCAAAGTCATCGTAAGCACAGTTCGTGATCACGAGTTAGAAAGAACTTAGCTGAAACCACCATCTTGTAAAAAACCGCTTATAATATATACCTGCAACTTCGTTTACTGTGACCGTTTGTCCCCAAAAATGAAGAGGGTTGAGTCTAAACTGTTGGCCAATCAAGCTCAGGGAGTCCAGGCATTCCTGCTGGAGCTGGGAGCGTCAATGGCAGTTTCAGTGTAGAACAGATTCGAACTTAAGATCATGACTTCATGAATATCATCATCTGTTATAATATTATCATCGAAGGCCTTTGAATCACGAGTGACGGTCCGTCATAAGCTGAAGACGGGCATATCCATCACAAGCTGAAGACGGGTCAAGTAATATCAAAGTTGTTAGATGAGACAAAAACAAATTGTCTAGGAAATAACATTATGTTTTTGTCTTAACTAATCACTCGGGTATTACTTGACTCGTCTTCAGCTTGTGACGGATATGTCCGTCTTAAATGAGAATTTGTGTAAGTCGTAAGGCACGAGCACGACTAACATTATAACCGGTCAACAATCTAATTGTCACTCGTTTTGAGCTCACTCAAGTCAAATTGACTGCCGCACGAGATCGGTTTCCTTTTTTTTTTGTTTGAAACTAGCAATGAACTGTCACTCGTTTTGAGCTCATTCAAATTAAATTGGCGGAAGATGCTACACATACACGAGGGGTATGAGATTTTCTATATACGAAAGATGAAATTGTGCCGCGTTTATAACTTGAGTTGATCTTATATGCTTAATTAAGGGTAAGATTGGTAATTAAACCTATGTAGTTAAGAACAACAGGTAGTTAGCTATATTTCAGGTAACTTTTTAATTTCTTTGTTTTACGTACTGAGAATTTTTAATGTTATTATTATGATTATTATTATTATTATTATAAAAGCACAGCTTTTATATAATAATCAAAGCAAAAGTTTACATGAAATTTTGTAAAAATAAAGGCATATAACAGCGCGCACTCCACTGAGCGAAAGAAAATTTCTGAACTGCTTAAGCAAGGCAATAACTTCTGCCTCCAACTCCCCTAATGACGAGAAAGAACACGGTAGAAACTCATAGCCTCTTGCCTCAGACAAGCCCTGATACTTGGCGCATTTGCGCCGAGCTGCATCACCAACCACACCCTCAGACACAAAAGCAGACATTACAGACTGGGTCAAATGAGAGAAACTAGTAAGATCAACACACACATCGCATCCCCTGTCCTAAGAATAAAGTAACAAATCTGTAGGATGAAGAGACCTGTCATGTCCATCAATCAAGCCAATATCCACCTCCTTACCAGTAAATATACCCGAATGGAAGCAGATATAAAAAAGGGTGTCACAAACCAGGTTATGTCGATGTTTAACCTAATTGTACCAGTACATGACACAACATGATTTCTGTAAATATCCCTATCAAAAACCCGCGAGCAAACAAAACAAAGTCCAGGTACCAAAAATCCATGGTGTCTTGGCACGTGTGTAGGGATAAAATGCAGAGATGAGCAAGGGAAGTTACTCTAAGGGGCTACGTTTCAACTACAGGAAACCATTCTGTTGGGCTTAGAGGTAGCGTGGAAGGAAGGGAATAATTGTATTGAAGTGGAGGGTGATAGCCTTACTGTCATTGAAGCGTTGCAGACGAATATGCAAGGACGCGGTGACTTTTTCCTTATTCTTGGTGATACTAGAGAGTTTTGTAGTGTTTCGAGTCGGTTAAGTGGTCTTTTGTTAGTAGATCTTTGAATCGAGTAGCTCGTGGGTTGACTCATGTCCGTCCATGGTGTATTGGTCGTAGAGGATGAATGTCTTTCGTCCCTCCGAACATTTTGCATCTTGTTTCAGCAGATTTAAGAAATGAATCGTAAACCCGTTTTGGGTTTTCTCAAATTTTTTTAAAAAAATAACCCGACCTAACTTAAATTCTTTCAAAACCAAACCAAATTAACCCGATCAAACTCGATCCAATCGACCCATTTACCAACTTTAACTAAACAAAAAAAACATTCAAAATACCATAGGCCAACCCTAATAATACCATTGGCCTTCAAAGCCCATCATCAAACTCCAAACCCTAACAAACCCTACATATAAAATCCACAAACCCACCCCATCTCTCCACTCTCCATTTCCCCCCTCCCCCGAATCGCAGCCGAAACCCCAAAACACCATAAAAAAATGGGACGAGTGATCCGCGCACAACGTAAGGGAGCAGGCTCCATCTTCAAATCCCACACACACCACCGCAAAGGAGCCGCCAAACTCCGCACCCTCGACTTCGGTGAACGTAACGGTTACCTTAAAGGTGTCATCACCGACATCATCCATGACCCTGGACGTGGTGCTCCCTTAGCCAAGGTCACCTTCCGACACCCTTTCCGTTACAAGCATCAGAAGGAGCTCTTTGTTGCAGCTGAAGGGATGTATACTGGTCAGTTTTTGTATTGTGGGAAGAAAGCCAATCTTATGGTTGGTAATGTTTTGCCTTTGAGGAGTATTCCTGAAGGAGCTGTTGTTTGTAATGTTGAACATCATGTTGGTGATCGTGGTGTTTTTGCTAGAGCTTCTGGTGATTATGCTATTGTTATTTCTCACAATCCTGATAACGATACCTCTAGGTATGCATTTCTTGATCTCCGTCTCCGTTATTTTTTTGCCTATTTCAATTGTTTACCATTTTATGTTAAATGCGTTCGCCGTAGTTTTGTTTAGAATTGGGATTTTAGGGTTTTGTGGAATGGATCCCTGGTGTATATTGTTTGAGTGTATTTCTGCAGATTCTTATATGAAAAGGTCTTATGATAGATTCATGGCTGTTATTTTCTGTATAGATTCTTGTATGAGACGGTCTTATTAGAGATTAAAATACCCCTCTCGATGAATATGAAATGTAAACAAATGAATTGCTTGTTATTTTGTTGTAAAATGAATCTGGGATTGTCTCGAGAGACTGGAGAATTTCTTTGATGTTAGAATGCTTTTGAATAAGATTCGGGAGGCTGTGTATCGCTTTAATCGGCTTATGACAGTTTAATAACCTCGGAACTTATTCGATTTGAGTGTGTCTTGTCTCAAGACCGTCAAAAATCTTACCTTTATCGCTTTAATCGGTTTATAACAGTCTGTATCATCACCTGTTTCGGAAAGTTGAGGTTTTCAGTTTTCTACATGACTGTATTTCTAATGGTTATTGTGAATTGTAGGGTGAAGCTTCCATCAGGTGCGAAGAAGGTAGTCCCAAGTGGTTGCCGTGCTATGATTGGGCAGATTGCCGGGGGTGGTCGTACTGAGAAGCCACTTCTAAAGGCTGGAAATGCTTACCACAAGTTCAGAGTGAAGAGAAACTGCTGGCCTAAGGTTAGAGGTGTTGCTATGAATCCAGTCGAGCATCCTCATGGTGGTGGTAACCATCAACACATTGGTCATGCGAGTACTGTCCGTAGGGATGCCCCACCCGGTCAAAAGGTTGGTCTCATTGCTGCTCGCAGGACTGGTCGTCTTCGTGGTCAAGCTGCTTCTGCTGCTTCCAAGAGTGACAAGGCTTAAGTTTTACTTTGTTTTCTGTTTTGATCATCTAGTTTGGAGACTGCATTCTAAGATTGTACTCAGTTTTGTTTAGAAACCCTCTTCTGGTTTTTACCATCTGTTATCGGCTAAAATACAGTTTTTGCTTAATGGATCTATTACTTGAGTATACATTCTGAAAGCTAGATGTTCTGCATTAGTCGATTATGCTGCGTATTGCTGCCTGCTCACTGTGCTCAGTAAGCATTTGCGTGTTCGGAGAGGACAAAGTGACTCTCCATATCTCCCTTCTAAGTTATAATCATTTTGGTTGATGGTGCTGACAGTCTTCTGGTTTGTGGAATATGTGGATTGTGAATCTGAGACTTGTTTTATGGTCCGTGGTTGACAGTGGCGGATCTCGAAGATATTAATAGGGGGCCGATAAGTAAATAACCGAATTTTTACTTACGATTAAATAAGCAATCATTTATATATAGTTAAAGAGAGGTGTTTATAAACACATTTTCTTATATGAACATCCCGTGTCACGTAAAGGTAACAAATGACCGGAACGGAAGTCGTATGCTTAAAAATTCAAAAATCACTAATACACTAATAATTATGTCTAATAAATTGCGAATAGTGATTTTTTAATCATCATGCAAGTGCGAATGTTCCCATTTTTTTTATTACTTTTACATATTTTCAATGTAAAATTTAAAATCTAGTCTTATTTGGGGCTTTTACTAAGGAAAGGCGGTCAGCCTGTTCAAATATAAAAAGTTTCATATATTTTTTTTTGAGGGTTAGTAGTTAGGCCACAATCGTAGGGGCCTGACCCCGACGCGTGATAAGAAATATTCTCCTCTGATTGTGGAAATTAAGAAGATCCCTAACTCGGAGATGATGGATATCGTGTTATGGATGTTAACTAATTATCTTGGAGTGACTTGATCATTAGATTTTTAGCCAAGGAACAGATCTACTACGGTATAATTCACTGATTTCTGTTTGCAAGAGGCACTTGAATTAGTAACTAAAAAAGTTACCGAGCAATTGCAATGGTAGCACTTTCAATCATTATTTGTCTCAATCACTTACGTTTTTGAATTTTGCTTTAAATATTATGAACTTTAGTATAAAGTTTTTGATCAAATTCAATATTATTCAAAAACTACACACATAAATTCAAATATGCTAAGAAAAATTGCATCGACTCTCAATAACTAAAAGAGTTTGAAGTAATACATCAGATGTATAATCCGTTTTTTTTTTTTGAAGTAAATACACTCATGGCGGCCTTGACTTTCTATACACACTGAAAGTAAAACATCTCAAGGAAAATGATACATTGAGATACACCTAAGTCCTAAGATACAGAATGAAAAGGTTTGTATTCCGAAACACTTACACTAATACCTCTAAAGGAAGCTACAGCAGCTAAGAGTGAAATAATGAAGCATACAACATTCAAAATTTGCAGCCCTATCCATGTCGGCGAGAATCGTTGGATTTTGGCTTGCACAATGTACATCTCGATAGGGAAGAATATGGTGAGTGGCCAAAAGGAAAACGCGCCTAAAAGTCCAACAATGTCATTGAAGAATGGAAGGAGCATTGCTACGATAGTCATCACTACCACATATAATGATCGATATATCAACCTGAACATACTGACGTTGTAGATCCCACATGGGAGGTTGATCGGAAATTCTGTATGGATGAATTTGTTTTCTGGGCATCTAGTTGCGCATTGAGACTCTATAAACTCAAACAGTGGTTGCACGAATACCTATCATAATTACATCAATTATCAATCAATAGCATGTTTCTAAATCAAAACAAGTTTAAGAAGTAACAAAATTACCTGGTACGCTCCAACAAGATGGACAACTATGAAGATATTGGCAATGGCAACGAGCCAATATGGTTCATAAAATCCAAACCCGGTCAAAAAGTTGCCTGGTGCAGCGTTACCAAATGCTGCATAACCCATAACTCCACATAGTATGTAGAAAAACGTGGTTATAAAAATCCCAATCGTTGATGCTTTCTTCATCACCACATTCTCCGGTGGGCTTGCTCCAAGTGTATCCTGTTAGTTACAACCATCATTTCCCTTTTACCCTGTTCTAAACGGGAAACTCTCGACCAAATTAAGCACTACAAAGATGTCGGAAAGCTTACTTGTACTTCAACTAGAACCATGGAAAACGCATAAGCAAAGGCCATGTTTCCCAACGCAGTAAAAATGTTCCAAATCTTTTGTTCCTTTGTCACATCTACTCCAATTTCTACTCCAGTTAGTGTTGTTTTAGCATGACTTCCACCTTAAACAATCATACACAACACGTTTCAGTTCAGCCGAGCTTATAGTTTACCATTAGAGATAAACCATCAACTAATGCAACTCCGTCTTTGTTAGAATATAAACGAATCAAGGAACTCCAACATCGGCTTAAGCTTTTGGTTGAGTTGGTTTCTTGACATGGTATCAGAGACATGTGACCAAAGGTCACGGGTTCGAATCCCACCCCTCCATTCTAAAGTGGATAATCAGAACAGGCAAGAGAATCCCGCCTGCACCCACACTTCAAGCCCAAAAAAAGAAAAAAAGGGCCCAACCATCGGCTTAAACTTTTGGTTGAGTTGGTTTCTTGACAGTCTTACTGACCTGCAACTTTGGCAATGGAGAGACCGATCCCAATTAACGAGTAACCAAAAGACGTGACAGCCGCGATTATAGAGAGTATGGAAAGCTTGTGAAAATTCTGAATTTGGCACAAAAATAACTGTACTATTCCAAATGCTATTATGAATGGATTGTTAGAAAGGTGACATCCTGCTTGGTGTCCATGCTTGTGGAAGCAAACTGCTCTCTTAACAGCCCTGTAAATTAATTTCATGATTAAAGATTAATCAATTTGAAATAACATGTTTAGAAATTAGTCCGCTTCCCGTCTCAATGATTTGTTTACGTCTTTTTTTATTGTGTATAAGGTAAGTAAACAAATGATTGATACGGAGAAAGTAGATACTCAAATCCTTACGCCATGCTTATAGAAGCTGTAATAGTGTAACCTATTGTCACTCCTATGAAGTTTGAATATTGAGCAAGCCCGCAAAACATAAATTTTGTTCCACCTGTAAATATATGTAAACGTGAATTTATGGTTGAAACATTAATCAAATTATGTACTCATACAAAACATGTACAAATTAAATAAGAAGAAACTATTATTTGGCTAATTGTGAGATTAGACCCCTTAAGTTTAGATTGTATCAATTAGATTCATAAGTTAAACTTTTCGATAAAATGACGTTATTTAACAATTAATTATCGGTTTGAGCTCATTTAAAATTATTTTTTCCAAATGAGTGCACACCCAGGGGCGGAGCCAAAAATTTATTTTATGTAGGGCTAATTTTTCTTTTCCCGGTTATACTCATATTTGTTACTTAAGAAGTGAGAATCATAGTGAGCTTAAAAATGAGTCTAATTAAAACAGTTATATTAATATATACTAAATTTTTTGAATTTTTTTGGCAATCTACAAGTCTAAATTTATTGAATTTTATATGCTCGATAATTTATACAAACTTTGCTTAGAATAGCTCTTGAACCTGAGCAAAATTTTTTGAATTTTTTTGGCAATCTACAAGTCTAAATTTATACAAACTTTGCTTAGAATATGTCTTGAACCTGAGCAATCTAATTGCAGGAAACTCTTAAATACATTCATTTAAATAACTATCCTCCAAAGCCCACATTGTTTACTTATAAACTTAAAATTATTTACCAGAAAATCGTGTTGGGCTATAGCCCATATGGCCACTTTAGTGGCTCCGCCCCTGTGCACGTCATCTAGTTTATTTTATTTTTTAAATTTTGTACACAAAGCCGCTGATAAGCCATCGGCTTCCTAGTTTCTAAAGAAACAAAACAACAGAACGGAGCAAGAGGAAGGCAGATTGGAAAATCAGAAACAGAGGCAAAACGCTACCCCAACCAGCGGCTTATCCTCTATAAATGAACTTTTCAGAAATGATCTTATTCTAAAATATACTTCTGAAATTATAAAAATACCTAAAATAGATCTGACAGCTTCTCGATATGTATAATTTCTCTTGCCAGTAACGGGGTCCCTATAGCAATCAGCCTGCATCATAGAAGCGTACCATGTAACAATGGCGAACGCCAGTATTACTACGGGCCCAGCAATCCAACCCATTTGGGCTACGGCCCATGCTAGTGATAATACACCAGACCCGATTACGGCGGTAATGATATGTGCACTTGCGGTCATCAACGTACCTTTATTTGTCACACCATTAAAAACGTCACATTACATATTATATTATAATACGTATAAAATTGCATGAAAATCATATCATAATAAAATAAAATGGATAGATAAAAACCTTCTCTTTTAGGTTTTCCATCATCGTCGAGATGAGATGAGTTTATTTGGTTTTCAATGGGAGGCGTTTCGCTCATATTTGAAGAACTTGTTTGGATAAGAGATTCTTTCTGGTCGTGTTCTCGAGATTCTAATGGACTTACAAGAAGAAGAAGAAGAAGAAGAAATTGTAATGGTGATCCAAAATGGTTGATTTGTGGAGATAATATTTCCTATCTTTTCTCCTTTGCAGTTGAGAAATCATACTTAAGGGTAATGTTTTTTTTAAAAAAAAATCTGAAGGAAATTAATTAATTAAGGGCGTAAAATTAGAACGTTGCTATATGATTAACGAATTTCCAAGGATTTGATAGTTAGTTTTTGCAATGTTTATCGAAGTTATTACATGAATAAATTATGAAGTTTGGCAGATTTTTTTTGTTTTGGTAAAGTTCCATGAAAATGGGCATTTAGACAATTAAATTCGAGCCTATATTATGCATGCATGGATTATGCGGCACAAAGTTTTGTTTTAAACGGAAGTATTCGTTTTAGTTTAACACAAATTCTTATTTGCAACGGCACTATCCGTCGCAAACTTGTGACGGATACCGTTTTTTCTCACAAAATACCCACTTTTTCTCTCTCTGCAACACTATTCATGTGGTCCCCTTTCTCCACTAACTTATTTTCTATCCATTTTATCTCACAAAATATCCGTCACAAATCATGACCCGTCGCAAGCAAGACTTACACTTAGTTTAAAATTCGTCAAATAGCATGGGGAAGACAAAAGTATAATATTACGATTGCGCTAAATACTTATTTTATTTATATAGAACTAGTTTAATACCCGTGCATAAATGCACGGGTATGGGTAAGGAAAATTTTAAACATATTAGATATAACACGTTGTATGAAATCATGGATCTTGATTGATAATTTAAAAGTAACTATGCGATATGATCCAACAAATTAGTTATATTCGATTAAAATACTCAACCGAAAACAAAAAAATACGTAAATAAATTCTCGAGTCCTTAAAAATATAATCAAAATAAAAGCTACCATTACATGTAAAATGTCACAACATAATAGAGATTATATCGTCAATTTTAAAAAGGTCGTGAATTTTTAGTAATGGATGTGAATAATATAATCTTATAAGTACAATAGCTACAATGAACACTTCGTTTGCTCAAATATCTCGTCCTTTCGTAGTTTTAACTTTTTTTATTTAGTTCTATTTTTAAATCAACTATACAAATACTCGAGTTTAAGACCACTATTCATACGTTTATTGTAAAAAAAAAACACTTTACAAATAAATGGTTGTGTGTAAATATATATTTTAAAAAAAAAAGAATTTAGAGAGACGGTCTCAATAGCATTATTGAGAAACCTATCACATGATAAGGGGAGAGAGTTATTTAGCAATGCAATGAGATTCAAACCTTTGATAGTCTAGTGTGAATTTTGTCAATTCCAACATGAGCGCCTTTAAGAAGTATCAAATTTCATCTCCTCAATTACTTGTGTGAATTTATATTGAATATTGAATATATAATATCCCCAAACTTATTGAAAACCCTAGATGACATCCAAATCCTCAAAGTCTAAGTTTATCATCTACAACCAACAATTATATATGAATCTACAAAAAAATTATCTAGAAAGTCGCAGAAAAATCAAATTGATGAAAAAATGAACCTACTCGACTTCAGTTAGGTAATATTCTATAATTTGAGATTTTGTTTTGTGCTTTGTGGTTCTTAATTAGAGTTAGAGCCCATAATATATTAACGTATAACCTTATCGATAAGACGATAACCATGTAATCGTATATAAGACATGCAGGTAAATGTTTTAGATTATCAATTTGTACATGAGAATTCAACTTTTATCTTCAAACTAATTCAACTCTAGGGCAATCTTAGTTGGGTTATGCTATGAAAGAGGTGGAATACTTAGTTTCCGATTGATCGATAAATGAATAATATATTCATTATATATAAAAAATGAAAAATGAAGTATGCTATGAAAATGCATAAATAAATTTGCGAGATAAGAAGGATAACTTAATTCAATTCATGGGAATAATTTTGGCAGGATTGAACCATATAATTTGGAGATAACGTCTACGGTCTACCCATATAGTAAAACTTAAATAAACAAATAAAAAGAAGAAATACATAGTTATAGTACAATATAACGATTGAATCATGCACAAAATTGTTGCTCTTTGATAATAGAAATTTTTCCTTATTAATTTGCACATATAAAATAATGATACAAACCTCGAGAAAGAAAAAAACTAATTGAAGAAAGTGTGAGAAAATCACCGATATAACCATTCTAAATTTCATTAGCATAGAAGTTATATGTTGAGTAGAGAACTCATGAAAAGGGTGGGGAAATTTTGTAATCAGCGTTGAGGAAAAGATGGGCCACGATTTGAAGAAAGATAATTTTTTTGGTTGAAGATATTTTTTTACGGAATGTTGAAGCTTTCACGTTATTAGGGACATAATCAGGGTTGGGGAGAGATATGGTAGGCAAGTGAGCAAATAGGCGGGAAAAAAGAGTGTGTTGTGGTTTCTGTTTTATTATTTTATATAGATGTTATTTGGCGAGTTTTAGCAAGACATGTCACTCATTTTAAGATAGACTAATTGTATATGGAATATATCTATGTGCATTAAAATCGAAATTACATTTACCACATATAGATTTTACTTTTTCACTTACATTTTTTCATAAAATTTCTCTACCCTACCCTTTTACCTAAACCTAAACAAAACAACTCCTCATCATTATTACTATAAAAGCAAAATGTCGAACTGCATACGTGGCGCAATAATGTTTCACCATTCACTCTTTCTCGCACTCACGTTCACCCTCACAAAAAACAGTTTTGTAGACTAGTCAGAACCTTTTATTTATGTCACGTCATATTTTTTATGTATTATGATATTATAATATTAAAATAAAATATAAATACTCACGTCCTAAATATTCCACTAAATATTCCTTAAATCTTCCATAAAATAGAACCGTCCTAAATATTCCACTAAATATTTCTTAAATCTTCCATAAATATAAATATTGTTCAACTATTTTAAACGTTTAAACCATCTTTTAAACCGTGTAAATTTTTTTGATTTTATTCCCTAAATATTCCATAAAATAGAACCGTATAGAAGACTGAACAATCTTTCCATAATTCACGGCTGAACAGAAGTCTAATGCAAATACACTACTCAACATACATCTTTCCAAATCAAAACTATTCGATAAATATTATTGACTAAACTTATAAAATAATATAACCGAGTATTATTGTAAACCGAGTAAATTGCAAATATTCCATTGGATGATAATTTTTAAACGCGATTATTATTGACTACACTTATAAAAAAAATTAGGTAACAATACTTAAGATAATTATTCTGATGCTAAAAACGTGATTCAGTCAAATAACAAAATTATTCCTTTTGAGCTAAATATTCTACAATTAATAATATTTGATTCTATATTTAATCAAAACCGTGAAATTAGGTAACAATACTTAAGATAATTTTGCTGATGCTAAAAACGTAATTCAGTCAAATAACAAAATTATTCCGTTGACCTAAATATTCTACAATTAATAATATTTGATTTTATATTTAATCAAAAGCTTAAAAATTAGGTAACAGTACTTAAGATAATTATTCATAAGCAACGTGCTTTCATATGGAAAAAAACGCAATATCAATGTTATTATGTGCATATATATATATGACGCACGACAGTAAGTTGAGCCACATATTAGGAGTGGCGACAGATCTTAGGAATTTTTTACTTTAACGGGTTATAAACCAAAATATTTTAAAAAAATGAGATTCATTTCAAACTATTTACATAGAGTAAGTTTTCGCCAATTAAGTGAACGAGTTGTATTTTTTTAATTCAACAACTCTGGCTATTTCACTTCAATCATCGTTTCTATGCTATTCATCCATCACCAACGATCACCATTGTGGCATCGACATCAACTCCAGCGGCACCAAGCTCTCCGCAGAACTTCTCCTAATTATGAGCCCATTTGTAGCTACTCAGTCCGACTCGGTTCCGAACCCGCCATTTTGTGCTATCTCCCTGTACCCCAAAGGAAGCCCCGAACAAAACCCGAGTTAGGAGCCGCTCAAATCAAGCCGGCCACCATCTCCCTGTACCCCAAAGAAATGCCATATGTAATACCCCGTATTTTAGCCTCGGTCAACGGCAGTCAAACTGTGTTCTATACAAGTATTTCAAAGGGAATGTTTATAAGTATTTTACATAAACTGTTATTATTTTATAAATCGTATTTTGACGATTATTTTGTATTTCTTAATCATTTTATATTGACGATTATTTCATGAAATGACATTTCATTCGTATTTCTTTAATTTTATTAATACATTTATAATTTAATATATGTTCTATTTTATATTTATTTCTCATCTATACATAATTTATATTTTTATTTAAGTCATAATTATACTTAAATTCTATATTCTATATATTTTCTTATACTTTATATAATTTATATTTACTAGTACTTATTACATAATTTAATTAGTATAAATAATTTATACGTACTCGTTAGTTTAAGTTACGAGTCGAGGACGGTAAATAGAGGCCAATTACCTCGAGAGGCGTTTTGGGCTGTGGACTCGGGTTGGGTTAAAGACAAACAAAACCCGAGTATACATTTTTTTACACCGACAAGATAATACAAACCCTACCCATACTATTTCCATGAAACAAAACCCAAACCCTTACTCTATTCATCCATCGACAAACACAACTAAACCCTATTCATCTCCAACCTCCGTCTGCCTCCATAACCTCATATGCATCCCTACATCTAATCTACACGTAAAACCCTACTTCGTGCCTGTCGGGGATTAGAGGAGACCAAAAAGGGAAAGAAAACGAGCCAAGAACAACTAGCACCATCATCTTTTCCGTTCTTTTGAGCAGCAGTAAGTTCGTGTCTTGTTATTTCTTTTATCGAACCTTCAACTTAAATTTTATAGTCGTGGTTAGTCTTTGTAGGAACCTTAGCAAGTTTATCACCGTAAAACAACCATAGGATCACCGTGGCATCACTTTTGAACACCATAATTGTCGACAGTAGCAATGTCTGTGCCTGCTCTGTTCGTTGTTTTTAGTTGGTGTCGAACTGTTTTCTGTTTGTTTTTTTTGATACGAGCCACTAGTTGGTCATATTAGGGAGTCTCTAGTTTATCTTGGTGGTTGTAGGGTTGATCGTGGTGGCCGGAGCACCACCTTAGACACAGTTTGTTTAGGGGCGACAGGAAGCAGAGAAGAACCGTGGTCAGGTGGGGGCTGCTGTTGTGTCTCGGTTTTTGAGCAAGTTTATGGATCATTTGGCGTATGGTTGATGACTGGTAGTTCATGGGATGTGGGAGGTCAAAGGGCGTCTTGGGTAGTGGTCGTTGGTAGCGAGAAACACCACCACGTGATGTGAAAAATAGGCTGTCCAGAGGGGGTGAAAACAGAGCATCACGGGATGAGAGGTGTTTGGGGCGGTTTTGATGGGGTTTCTGGGTGAGCGAGGACATACCTTTACCTCCAGTTGGACCACCGTGGGTCAGTGGTAACCACAGTGGTGGTCAGTGGGGCTGTTGGGCACGGTGGAGAGAGGGAGGAGCATGAGAAAAGAGGGAGTTGAAGATGATTTCTGGAGGTAGTGAGGGTCTGTGAGTGTACAGGCTGTTTGGGCTGTCGTGGTGGTTGGTGTGGTGGCTCCTGGTGGTGGGTAGTGAGTGGTAATGGTAGTGGGTAGTACATAGTTGAGTTTAGGATGGTTGGTAGTGGTCGTGGGTGTCGTGGTTGGTGACGGTGATGTCGTGAAGTGGGGTGTGCGAGTAGTGTATACGGAGTTGGCGTCGATATTGCTGTGATGTCGTTATGTTAAGAGTCTTCGTTGATGTTGAAGTTTCGTTTGGGTTGATGAGTTTTACTTGCTTAGTGGATTTGTGTAGTATTATCATCATTAGTATTATTATAGTATTAATATTATTATTATTTGTTTATTTATTTATATTGTTTGATATCGTAATAATTGATTAGTTGATCATATGCTATTTTTAGTAAGTTTATAAATAGTAAGTTATATTTGGATAATAATAATTGAGATGTATAGTTAAATTATGATAATTGATACGGTCTCGTTATGCGTAATATATTATTTAAGTAATTAACTGGAATGATTGATATATTATATTAATTTGTGTTATTGAATTAGTTAGTGATTGAGTATATTATTTTACTAGGTGTCGAGTATGTGATGAAGTAATGCTACTGATTGGATGTTAGCTGCATGATTGGATTATATTGCTATCCAGGTAGGATACACTGACACCATACTCTATGATGTTTTATGAATGGATGTTGGGTTGTGTGCATTGGATGTTAAGCATGATTTACATGAGAATGATATTGGTTGGATTGAGTGTTAATTGTTATTATTGGCATGAACATTTTATTATTTAATAACATGATTGATTAAGAGTATTGTTGCATTCATGAGCATGGCATATGCATTGGTTATTGAGAAAGATGTGAATCAGATGTTGTTCTGATATAAAGCCCAGGGTGGTTCTGCAGACCAGGCATGGTGTCTTATCAGCTGTTGAGCTGATGTTCGGCGACGGCCGATTATAGTCTGCCGGGAGGTTCGGTATGGCTGGGTGTTTCGGGTTTGAGATTGAGACTGTGATTGAGCTCGAGCATATCATGACATTTGCATATCATCTTTGTTGCATTATTTATTTTTGTGTTACCCTACTCAACCGCGAGGTTGACAGTGTATTCGTGTACACCTACGATGATCCGGAATGGGGAGTAGATTCTACAGGTCAGAGACAGATGGACTAGGAGCTTGGGCAAGGAGTGAGACATAGCGTGGACCTACTTAGAATTAGATCATATCTAGAGAAGTCATCAGTTGTATTTTCTTTTCCGTTATGTAGTAGCTGTAATAACCAAAAGTTTAAATTCTATCAGTTTTATATAAAGTACTTTGGTTTGTTTAATTTGTTATTCACTACCTCGGACATTCCGAGATGGTAACAGCTCTATTTATTTGAGAATGTCTTACTTAAGGCTCTTAAATAAATGGGGGTGTTACACCATATCTCTTCAATATCTTATTGAATACCGAGTAAATATTTAGAAATGTATAATCAGATGGAAGCCTATTTTGCTACGTTCATTCTAGCGTATTCGGGTTTGATTCGTAAATGGGTAAGTTCGCTACAATATAATGTAGATTCGGATAGTACGGAATCTACACTTGCATATTTATTTAATGAATAATTTTCACTGACGGGTTCCGAGGCAATGCCCGGGAAACTTTGATGGGTTTTAATCTTCACAATAGAAATTAAATATGAGAATTTGTACAATTACAACTCTTCACAGCTCATATCATTCCCCATGCAGCAAGTCTCCCTTGCTCGCTTAGGACGGGTCAAATACACAAAACAATTTGCTATTATCAAGATATTCAGACAAAACAATTTGCTATTAACAGATATTTTACTTTTGTCTTATCTTTCCCTGTGGTTATTACTTGACACGTCATAAACTTACGACGGATATATCTGTCACAAATGAGAACTTGTGTTCCCCATGTAGCTTTGCATATCTATTTATTTATATAAATAGGCATGGATTGAAGATGTTGAAACATATAGAAAAAAATATCTTATCTTTGCATCATTGAACTATATTCATCTATGAAATTCGGTATAATTCTGGCACTAAAATAAGATCAAATTGTACGTTAAGAAAACAAAATCGATTCGGAGTGATTTATTTTAGCGATTACGTATTACTCCATGTCTCCATCCATTCTCTTTTATAGTCCTTTTTTCAAAATTAAATCCAAATCAAGAATCTCCCAAATCAATTGTTTTCTTTCTAAACTTGGTATGCCAAACGGACTGACAATTACTGTTAACTCTAATTCTTAACTATCATTCCCTCCGCCAAAATAACCATTGTCCTTAATTAAAGAGAGTATAATTTACTATGGTTTTCAAAACGTGTGTCAATAATCCAAATATGGAAAGATTTACAACATATTCATATCTGATTCTTAGTTAGAAACTCAACTTTATCATAATTAATGAAAATAGGGTGCGAATCTTTTCGTATTTTCTACGTGTGCCATTTGGGTACATATTAATAATCTAAACTATATTGTAACCCGTGAAATTCACGGTCTACTTTTAGTATTTTAGATGAATATTATTAAATAAAATCAAAGATTATCTATCATGTTTCAATTCACTATATATAATTCATAATATTTAGGAGATTGAGTGATACGTAATATTAAATTGAGTTGGAAAAAATATTCCATTAAGTGGTATAGAATATAGCTAATGGAATATTTGATATCAGTTCCAAAAATTGCTAATGTTTAGTAGATTGATTGGTAAGTAATACTATTAAATTGAGAAATGAACCTTTGAATCGGCAATTGCAGTTGTATTTCAACATAAATTAAGACAGTAGGTAGAGGAGACGTTTGGTATCCAAAAATTAACATAGCAAATTAATTACTTATCACCAACCTACGTTGGATTCTGATCAAACGTGATGCTAGCGTTTTACAGGGAGTTGTAGGTAGAGGAGTTTACTTTGAAATTTTGTTGAAATGTGAGTTTGTCCTTTCACAGAGGATTGTAGGTGAGAAGTTCAATTTGGATTTTGATGATGTTTTGATCGGTTATTGCTATTATTGGGCCTTTAGGCTACGTCTTGAATATATGTAAAATGGCTAGGCTCGAACAGATAAAATCATTGTATAATATTATTGGGCCTTTGGGCTCCGTCTTCAAATTTCTATAATCATTGTAAAATGGCTCCGTCTTCATGGTTCTATTATTGGGCCTTTGGGCTCCGTCTTGATATGTTTATTCATCCTTTAATATTGGGTTGGACTGTACTATTTTATCAAAAAACCAATTTATTGGGTTGTTATCATTATATCGGACCTCTAAGGACGATCAATAATCTATTATTTTGTTTTATTGTTTTATTTACATATTTATTATGAAAAGATTTGTCAGAATCGATTTTTATCTAAGTTTCATTTTCTGTAATATATAAAACTTAATTATCTTAATTTGGTTTTTTTTTATAATTTAAATAGCTATGACTTAATTGTTTCATTTTAAACATGTCTTAAATTTGTTAATCTTATTAACATTATCATGTGTACTTACATAACTTAAGGTTCTCAAGGTTGAATGTTATAATTTCCGTATATATATTTTAATATATACAATGATATTATATTATTTCTTTCTTATTGTAAGAAAGTACATATGTTCGAATAAATAGAATTGCTATATAATAAGTAAAATGTATATATGTCATCTTTACAAGTAAGTGTGCACAACCCCGTGATTTTTCACCGGTGTTACACTAGTTTCTCCTAAACATAAACAAAACAACTCTTATATATGCATCTTTGTCCTAATATTGAATCTAATTAATCGAAAAACTTAAACAATGGATTCTAGTCCTTCAATTATTAAAGTAACTAGATTTAATGCCCGTGCGATGCCGCACGAGCCTTTTGGTAAAAAAAATTGCACTATTTTTGATTATGTTAAGAACGTTATTATTTAACTCAAATTTGTGAATGACTTTTTTTCAATAATAAAAAATGTATATGGCTTTATTTAAGCCTGGTTAAGATAAGAGTTCTATGACAAATATTTTTGCTCGGCCAATATAATTCTCAAATGAACGTAACTATTACAAGCCAAAAAATATAATCAAAATTAACATATTTTTAGTAATAATAATAGACAACCAAATGTTTTCTATATTAAATTGAGATTGTCATATATTTAAAAAATTGCCTCGTTTGACTTCGTCGTCAGTAATGAAATTAAACAGTCTCATGTTAAATAATGTTGAAAATTGAAATTAGTCATTGCACCTTACGTGATATAGTTATTGGAAATCGGCATTTGTAACATTGCTTAGTCTACTCCCGATTAATAAAACAAAATACGTTGAACATGCGTCGTACTCCATGAATTATTATTTTATTCCAAGATAACAATTCATGTCTTTACACTTTAAGAAACTCACTCTCATGCCTTTGTTAATACAACTTAGGTTGATATGTTCGTACATTGGATGTGGATTAAGGTTATAGATTAAGTTTCATTAGATTAGGTGAATACAATAAAACAAATATATTTTATTAAATTAATCGAATATAGTGAATTTATTACTATTTTAATAAAACTAAGCATAATATATTACAATACAAATACAAATACAAATACAAATACAAAATAAAATTATATGTAAATACTCGTAAGAAATGATTACGTATAGAGTATAATATATCACAATTTGTATTATACTAACTTGTGATCACTTATGTTAAGTATATCCCTAAACCCTAGTATTACCAACCTTTGTCTATTGACTCTTAGAATTTCATAAATAACGAAGTTACTTTTACACGATTCTCCAATTTTCGGCCGAAACTGGTTTATAGCATATCGTAACGTCAAATGTCTACCTTTGTTTTTGATTTTTTTTGTCCCCACTCTATCTGACTCGATTAACCATCCATGCGATTTTCGGACATATTTGATTCTGGAGCTCAGACGACTAAAAAACGTGTATTATAACCTTCAATTTGAGCCGTGTTTATACGACGTGTCCGAAATCGCATCATGAAGTATCTTATTCGATTCTAGACTCAATAAACAACTATAAATCACTTTACACGATTATCCGATTTTCGGCCAAAACTGACTTATAGCTTACCGGCAACGTCAAATATCTTCCGTTGTTTTTGAAATTTTTTGTGTCGACTTTATCTAACTCGATTAATCACCCGTGCGATTTTCGGACTTTTTTTTATTCGGGAGCTCAGACGGCTAAAAAACGTGTATTATACACTTCAATTTGAGCCGTTTCGGTTGGTCGGAGCAACTATTTTTATTTTTCAGCCGGTTTTCATACCACGTGTCCGGAATCGCATCATTAGGTATCTTATTCGATTCTAGACCCTATAAACTTATAAATCACTTTTACACGATTCTCCAATTTTCGGGCGAAACTAGTTTATAGAATACCGGACTACCGGTAACGTCAAATGTCTTCCTTTGTTTTTGAATTTTTTTTGTCCCCGCTTTATTTGACTAGATTAACCATCCGTGCGATTTTCGGACATTTTTTATCCAAGAGCTCAGACAACTAAAAAAACGTATTATACACTTCAATTTGAACCGTTTCGGGTAGGGATGGCAGTGGGTCGGGTCTCCGACCCAGATCCTCATGGGTCGGATATGAATCTGAATTTTTGAGACCCACTCAGATATGGGTCGTGTATCGGTCTTATATAAAAACATCGGGTCTAGGTCCGAGTCTTGGTGTTGGCTCCCTACCTGACCCTTAGACCCTTATACTTATTAAAAAAAAATACACATACGATCGTCAATAACCCAAATAACACACATACCGATGGTTGTTATTAGTTATCGGTAATATACTATACACATATACAAATGCCCAATAAGAATAATGAGGGAATTGATGAAAATGATAAGTTTGAGTACTAGATAAATGATATAATTTAGAAAAAAAAATTGCTTAGTCAAAGAAAAAAGTAGACCCTAGGATAGACCCTACCCGGATGCGGACCCTCTGGGTCGAGTTTGGGCCCATTAATTTCAAACCTTTTAGGGTCTAGGTCAGATATGGCTCCAAGGTATGTGACCCAGGGTCGGGTATGGGTCCTGCTGGACCCTACCCAAACTCTACCCATTGCATGCCAACTCTAGTTTTGGGTGGTCGGAGCGGCCATTTTTATTTTTCAGCCGATTTTCATACCACGTGTCCGAAATGACATCGTTAGGTATCTTATTCGATTATAGACCCAATAACCAACTATAAAACACTTTTACACAATTATCTGAATTCGCTCGACACTAGTTTGTAACATACGGTTAACGTCAAATGTTTTTTGTTGATTTTGGAGTTTTTTGTGCCAGCTTTATTTCACTCGATTAAATATCCGTAGGATTTTCGGACATTTTTGATACGAGAGCTCAAACGCCTAAAAAACGTGTAATATATTCTTCAATAAGAATTAATGAGAAAATTGATGAAAATGATAAGTGTGAGTAATAGATAAATAGTATAAATTAGAAAAAAAAATTGCTTAGTCAAAGAAAAAAGTAGACCTTACCCGGACCCGGACCCTCTGGATCGAGTATGGGCCCATTAATTTCAAAACCTTTAGGGTCTCGGTCAGTTATAGATCCAAGACTCCAAGGTATGTGACTTAGGGTCGGATCTGGGTCTTGCTGGACCCTACCCAGACTCTACCCATTGTCAACTCTAGTTTCGGGTGGTCGGAGCGGCCATTTTTATTTTTCAGCCGATTTTCATACCACGCGTCCGAAATCAAATCGTTAGGTATCTTATTCGATTATACACCCAATAACCAACTATAAAACACTTTTACACAATTATCCGAATTTCGGCCAACACTGGTTTATAACAAGACGGGTAACGTCAAATGTTTTTTGTTGATTTTGGAATTTTTTGTGTCAACTTTATCTGACTCGATTAACTATCCATGCGTTTTTCGGACATTTTTTATCCGAGAGCTCAAACGCCTAAAAAACGTGTATTATACTCTTCAATTGACCCGTTTTGTGTGGTCGTAGCGGTCATTTTTAATTTTCACCCGGTTTTCATACCACGTATTCGAAATCGCATCATTAGGTATCTTAGTTGATTCTAGGCCCAATAAAAAAATATAAAATACTTTTTCACGATTTTCCGATTTCCGGCCGAAACTGGTTTATAGCATACCGGACTACCGGTAACGTCAAGTGGTTTGGCCTTTTGGGTTGTTTTTGAAATTTTTTGTCCCCGTTTTATCTGACTCGATTAACCATCCGTGCGATTTTCGGACATTTTTTATCAGGGGGATCATACGCATAAAAACGTGTATTATATACACTTCAACTTGAGCCATTTTCGGTGGTCCTAGCGGCCATTTTTATTTTTCAGCCGGTAATCATACCACGTGTCCGAAATCGCATCATTAGGTATCTTATTCGATTCTGGACCCAATAAACAACTATAAATCACTTTTACACGATTATCCGATATTCGGCCGAAACAGGTTTATAGCATACCGGCAATGTCAAATATCTTCCGTTGTCTTTGAAATATTTTGTGCCCGCTTTATCTGACTCGATTAACCATTCATGTGATTTTCGGACTTTTTTTATCCGGGAGCTCAGACGCCTAAAAAACGTGTATTATACACTTCAATTTGAACAATTTCGGGTGGTCGTAGTGGCTATTTTTATTTTTCAGACGTTTTTATACCACGTGTCCGAAATTGCATCATGAGGTATTTTATTCGATTCTAGACCCAATAAAAAACTGTAAAACACTTTTACACGATTATCCGATTCGGCCGAAATTGGTTTATAGCATAACGTTAACGTGAAACGTCATCTGTTGTTTTTGAAATTTTTTGTGGCCGCTTGATCTAACTAGATTAAACATCCGTGCGATTTTTGGACATTTTTTATCCGGGAGGTCAGACGGCTAAAAAACGTGTATTATAAACTTCAATTTGAGCCGTTTCGGATGGTCGGAGCGACCATTTTTATTTTTCAACCGGTTTTCATACCACGTATCTGAAAACGCAACATCGTGTATCTGATTCGATTCTAGACCCAATAAAAAACTATAAATCATTTTTACACGATTCTCCAATTTTCGGCCAAAACTGGTAAATGTCTTCCTTTGTTTTTGAATTTTTTTGTCCCCACTCTATCTGACTCGATTAACCATACATGCAATTTTCGGACATTTTTTTTTTATCCCGGAGCTCAGACGACTAGGTGTATTATAAACTTCAATTTGAGCCGTTTTGGGTGGTTAGAGCGGACATTTTTATTTTTCAGCCGATTTTTATACCACGTGTCGGAAATCACATCATTAGGTGTAAATCACTTTACACGATTCTCCGATTTTCGGCCAAAACTGACTTATAGCATACCGGCAACGTCAAATATCTTCCATTGTTTCTGAAATTTTTTGTGTCGACTTTATCTAACTCGACTAATCATCCGTGCGATTTTCGGTTTTTTTTTATCCGGGAGCTCAGACGGCTAAAAAAACATGTATTATACACTTCAATCTGAGGCGTTTCGGTTGGTCGGAGTGGTCATTTTTATTTTTCAGCCGGTTTTCATACCGCGTGTCCGGAATCGCATCATTAGGTATCTTATTCGATTCTAGACCCAATAAACTTATAGACACTTTTACACGATTCTCCAATTTTCGGCCGACATTGTTTTATAGCATACCGGTAACGTCAAATGTCTTCCTTTTTTTTGAAATTTTTTCTATCCGCTTTATCTGACTCAATTTAAACTGTTTCGGGTGGTTGGAGCGACCATTTTTATTTTTCAGCTGATTTTCATACCACGTGTCCGAAATCGCATCATGAGGTATCTTATTCGATTTTATTCCTAGTAAATAACCATAAATCACTTTTACACGAGTATCCAATGTTCGACAAAAACTTTTTGTTAGCATACCAACATCAAATGTGAGAACAAGAGTTAGCTCAAGTGGTAAGAGCTCTCTTATCCCAACCTTGATGTTCGGGGTTCGATTCTCACCCGCGACATAGTGCGCTCATTTGAACCAAAAAAAACATCAAATGTCTTCCGTTGTTTTTGAAATTTTATGTCCACTTTATCTGACTCAATTAACCATCCGTGCGATATTCATACATTTTTGTTCCAGAAGTTTAGAGGCCTAAAAACCGCGTATTTAGGCTTCAATTTGATCCGTTTAAATCACGAATTGCCTTTTATGTTTGATATGATTTACAATGCAATTACATAAAAATGGATCTTTTATTCCTTTTTATGTTTGTGAAAGGATTTAAAATGAAATTACCACAAATGATATTCGAAGCCTCGACGTGTTGTAATCAAGACGTAATATTCGAAATTTTTGTTTTACTAATTTATTGTCACTATCGTTTTTTTATTACGGAATTTCAAGTTTATAATCCCAATTTTATATTTGTCATTATCGTTTTTTATTACGGGATTTTATCACATATATTTGTCGTAGCAACAATTTATTTCTAATTCACAATAACAAGGAAAATAATAATACAAACAAGGGAAAAAATTACGATCCACGAAAAAATAATACAAACAAGGGAAAAAATTCCGATCCATGAAATAATAATACAAACAAGGGAAAAAATTACGATCCATGGATATATCAATTGATTATCTGAACTTGAAACAATTAATCCTTATATAAATAACTCGATCGATCACCGTAATTTTCATGCACTCATATACATACATTTGATATCAATCACACATAGTTCTAAACATTTTTAGTCAAAACAACTCTCTATACTTTTTTTTAACATGGCCGCCATTCCGGTCAGAAGGAATCGAGGAAGGCAAAAGGTTCCAATGGAACTTATGCCAAATGAGGGCAATAGAGCAGTGACATTTTCAAAGCGTCACAATAACTTATTCAAAAAGGTTAACGAGCTATGTACGCTTTGCGGCGCAGAGGCCGTAGTCATTGTCTCTTCCCCTGGGGAAAAAGGCTTTGCTTACGGCCACCCAAGTGTTGACACCATTCTTGACCGGTTTCTGCTAGGCGATGGTACTAACCCAGTTTTAGGGCAGCAGAATCCGGACATAAATGAGAATGTCACAAATCATAACTTGGAGCTTAACTTCCTCAAGGATAAATTGGAGGAAGAAAAGAAACGTACCGATGAGCTCTTGGAACCAAGGACGTCGATGCATGTGGACGCCCTGAAGTTCCTTCGACCTTTCGAAGAACTCAGCTTGCCCGAGCTAAAACAAATGCTACAATCCTTGGATGGATTAGGGAACAATGTAGGTATACATAAATATCTACTAGAAGCTCAAATGCCATTTACCGAGAAAAACCTCGCTGGACAAGGACATACTGACACAATGCCTTGGCAAAACCCAATTATCGGACATGGACAAGCGTTTATTCAGCGACCAAGTATGTTGGGAGGGCAAAATTTTTATCCTATCCTTCCAACATTTGGTGATCCATCCCAAATGATGATGCCACGTTCCATGGTGCGAAGTCCATATGTTAATCCTCTAATGATGGTGGTTCCGACTCCTATGAGAGTCACTGAACCATCATTGATGGTGAGACCGGGTGGATTAGGTCGGCCGGTTTATAATCCTGGCGCATTTGGGGTCCCATCAATGGCGATGAGGCCAAGTGGTATAGGAGGGCTACTTCCTAATCCAAGAATCTTTGGGAACGCATCAATGGTTATGATGCCGAGTGGCATAGTACATCCACTTCATGATCCTAACCTTCCATCTTCCTCCTTTATGCCAAATCTTATGGGTGCAGGTCCATCTAATCCAAGACTGATGCAACCTGTTACACAGGCTCCACATCCTGTCCACCCGACTGATGGACAGTTTGATGGATGCCAAGGTATGCCATCAAGCATGTCAATGATTACCACCTCAAGCGCTTTGCAGAGCCTAGTTTCTTTTCTGATGGATGATGATGAGGACAATGAGGATGGTTTACATGCTACTTTCAATCCTCAAGGTGGATCCTGTTTTGGTTCCGGGGGTTCTTAGCAAGAGCTAAAAAAAATGCAATTAAAATATACTCCTTCATAGACTACTGTCACTTAGCAAGAGTTTAAAAAATGCAATTAAAATATACTCCTTCATAGACTAGTGTCACTTTGTACGGAGTATCAAATTATGCGGAAGTTATCATTTGAAGAAATACATATTCCAAAATTTGCGTTAATTCAAAGTAAATTAAAAGAGTATAAGACATAGACAACAAATAAAATACATGTTTAAAATACCGAATATTTTACACATAACTTTCAAAGATCACAAAGTTACTGATATCGACATACGTGACATGCAAACTACAAATTCAAACGCCGTATTTTGCTTATAAACTTTGAAAATGACAGTGTTAATAATATAGACATGGGTGACACACAAAATAAACGCTCAAATATATCATGCGCGGACTTCCAAAGGAGATAAATAAGTACGGTATTTAAGTAAATATAGCCGGAATGCAATAAATGTTGAAAAAAAACTATATCTTCTCTGAAAGTACGTTAAAAAGTGTACATTAGCAATAGCTAATTTGGCAAATAATTAAGACATAAAGGACTTCTAGATACGATTGAATGGATTAACACTATAATAGATATGAAAGCTCAAGTAGTTCGGGCTTCATGAAATAAATGCAAAGAGTACCATGGAAATATAAGTAGGGTAGTAGAGTTATTGAGCCTTATCCCTGCAAGTCTGCAATTACGTCAGCTCCTTATTCGAGTCTAACCGAAGCATACAACCTGTCACAACAATACTTGGCCATGATTCCATGAGTATTCTCATTGTTCTGTTACAAATATTTGTACATCGGTAAGTGAACAATATAAAATAGGAAGAGCTAATCAATCTCATGAGATGAAGACGCATAAGGAGAAAATGAGTTTACAATATAAATACATATATAACTCATACCGAACATGGACAAGCCCTTGTTCAGCCACCAAGTATCTTGGGAGGGCAAAACTTTTACCCTATCCTTCCAACATTTGGTGATCCATCATAAATGATGATGCAATGTTCCATGGTACAAGGCCTATATGTTAATAATCCTCTAATGATGGTGGTTCCGACTCCTATGAGAGTCACTGAACCATCATTGATAGTGAGACCGGGTGGATTAGGTCGGCCGGTTTATAATCCTGGCGCATTTGGGGTCCCATCAATGGCGATGAGGCCAAGTGGTATAGGAGGGCTACTTCCTAATCCAAGAATCTTTGGGAACGCATCAATGGTTATGATGCCGAGTGGCATAGGACATCCACTTCATGATCCTAGCCTTCCATCTTCCTCCTTTATGCCAAATCTTATGGGTGTAGGTCCATCTAATCCAAGCCTGATGCAACCTGTTACACAGGCTCCATATCCTGTCCACCCTACTGATGGACAGTTTGATGGATGCCAAGGTATGCCATCTAGCATGCCAATGATTACCACCTCAAGCGCTTTGCGGAACCTAGTTTCTTTTCTGATGGATGAAGATGAGGACAATGAGGATGGTTACATGCTACTTTCAATCCACAAGGTGGATCCTATTTTGGTTTCGGGGAGTTCCTAGTTAGCTAAATGGCGATGACGTCGAGTGGCATAGAAGGGCCACTTCCTAATCCAGGAGTCTTTGGGGACGCATCGATGGTTATGATGCCGAGTGGCAAAGGACAACCACTTCATGCATATCTTAACCACTCATCTTCCTCCTTTATGTCAAATCTTATTGGTGCAGGTCCGTCGAATCCAAGCATGATGCAACCAATCATACAGGCTTCGCATCCTATCCACCCTACCGATGGACAGGTTGATGGGCATCAAGGTATGCCATCAAGCATGGGAATGATTACCAGCCCAAGCCCAAACGCTTTGCAAAGACTTACTTCCTTTATTTATGATGGATGGATTATGAGGACAATTAGGATGTTTTACATGTTGGTTTCAATTCACAAGGTGGGTCCTGGTTTGGTTCCGGGAGTTCCTAGTTAGCTAAATCAAAATACACTTTCGTTGTCGTCGTCTCATCTACAATCATGTAATATTTGTATTGCTGATTCAACAAATTGGAACAAGAACAAAGTTCTACTGTGTGTATTGTCTGCCCTCCCTCGGACAACGGACACAACAAAGAAGAAACGAAAACAAACACAAGAAAAAAATGGCGACCAAAAAAAATTCAAATAATATATACTCCCTCATCGGCTACTATTACTTCCCAAGGAGTCAGGGACTCAGGGATGGCACAATTTTGTTTTACTTCATAATTAGAAAGTTCTTACCCATTTTGATACCCCTGACTATTTAATGGCTACAATTTTTTGAATAATGGATAAATTGCTATTTCACACTCTTTTCCCGTTTTTGTTAAAAAAATTATTCTTTAAAAAAAAGTAGAATTGGGTATACCTAAAATTTAAATTACCAAGTACATCCCCACAAAACACGAAAAAATCGAAAAATTGTCATTTTAAATTATTACTTTATACGGAGTAAAACTTATAGTAGGATATCAACAAGTACATCCCCACAAAACACGAAAAATTCGTTACAAATTAGTACAACACTGCATTTGAGAAACTTATAATGCTTGAGTAATAAATCTCAATAACTCTCTTTTAAGACTATATATCCGTTTTAAATTAAAACGGGGCAAGTAATATTCCGTTTGACCCTTCTTAAGCTTAATAAGGCTACTACCGTCTTTTCTGACAAAAACTCTCAATGCCTCCAAATTTTTATCCGTAGGAATTTGTTAATTAATGCCTACCTCAGTTGAGAATTGAACCCCAAACCTCACCCAACAACAAATCCAAAGTCATCTAAACCACTGAACCGAATAGACTTTTAAGAGAAATTTGTGCTGAATATTTTCTTATCTTAATCTGAAGGGGTGGCACGTGTCAATCCCATTCCCTTCCCCAAATCCGCGCCTGCAAGGAGCAACAAATTATGCAAAAATAATCGTTGGAAGAATTACACATTCCAAAATTTGCGTCCTTTCAAAGTAAATTACAATAGTATATAAGACCAAGGCAACAGATAAAATACTACATATATGTTAAAAATACAGAATATCTCGCACAACTTTCAAAGATCACAAAGTTACTAATGACGACGTACGTGACATGCAAACTACAAACTCAAACACCATATTCCACGTATAAACTTTGCAAACTTGTGTTAATAATATAGACGGGGTGACACGAAAAATACATGCTCAAATATATTCGTGCTCGGACTTCCAAAGAAAATAAATCACTTGAAATAAATCTCTATTGTATTGAAGTAAGCGTAGCTAGATGTAATAAATTTTAAAAGAAAACTATATCATCTTTGAAAGTACCTCAAAAAACTGAACATCCGCCATAACTAAATTAATTACAGTATAAAATGTTGAAAACAAACTTAGTTTTACATATTAATTATGGTTTAGTTGCCTCAATCCACTATGATATTTCAATACCATAAGTCAATAATCACCGTAAATTGCACCGAAATTATAAAACGCCCAACAAACTTGAACGCTCCCATGTATAGACCATTTTCAAGAGTCACGAAATGAAAATTACGAATATTATAATATTATAATATGATTATTAACTATGTTACACAGCACAAAAATAAGATGCAAATTGAGTTCATGCACTAACATAAATAACTAAGATTACATCTACGTTAACGAATTATAAACAAATTACTCCCTCAATTCCCGTCAATTGTTTACTATTCCATTTTGAGGTCTTTCGATCAATTGATTACCTTTCTATTTTGGTAATGTCTTTGATGTTCAATTTGACATCTATACCCTCTGTCTCCAAGAATTCAATGTGATAGAAATAGAAATAGCGGAAATCATAAGAATATTATTATTGATAGTTCGTTCGTGTCTCTAACAAATACAATAATTCGTATTTATAATACTTCTAGAGGTCTAAACGTAATAACGATAATAACTCTTAATAATGGTAAACATAGTAATATCAATATTATTCTGATTACGGTATATCACAATATACCGTAATCTCCTAACACAATGTATGCATAATCATTTGGTTGTCCGAATTTATTGGGCCGGATAGTCACCTTGTCTGATCTACAGTTCCACAATCCACATGACTGGAAATGCTGCTGAACCTCTTCAGGTGGGCAAGCATAATCGACCTGCATAATGAGCCTTAGCTACAACAATACAAGATCTAAATGGAAACTATAGAAGCGGATACAACGTAGTAAAAGGAAAACATGTCCAAATTCGATGGTGGTGACTGGTGAGTGTGACAATGAATAAAATATCCATACACTTTTCAAAAAACTGTTGCCACAACAGTACAATAGTTTAACAATTCCGTCATACAAAGGGATTTCTGAGTCAAGCTGCCGCCCACAAGTTTACCAGTTATACCACTATCATTTTAACAAGAGGCGTAAAGTAAAAAATTCTTAAGACTTAGTTTACCACTTACCAGTATTAATCTCGACCATTACCTATCATGTACAAAGGTTGTTAATTAAAAAAGAAAAAAGAAAAATACAGTCCAGATACTTTTTGTCAATCTGAAATGAAAATTTCCTACAAAAACCACACGCAACGATTTATCCCTTAGTTTCTTTTTTTCGGTTGCGTGAAATGATTTACAATAAGACTAAATACAAGAATAGAAAAGAGAAATCAAAACTTCGACATTTTGTCCTTAACTGTCAATAATAAAGAATCACCTTGTTGACTAGTAACTAATGTGAATTAAGGAAAGCCGAAATTATTAATCGCAGAGTTAAAATAATTAGGTAATTGACCATTATAGAGTTATAGTTAAAAATCGAATTCTGACATGTTACCTAACATGTATTAAAGGTTGGGAAAAAAGGAAAAATACAATTCATATTCTCTCTCAATCTGGAAAGAAATAATTCTACAAAATCAAAAATTTCTAAATAAAGTCGGAATTTCCATGACTATCTTCTATCCAAACATCAATTTGTTTCTTTTTTATGTGTATGAAATGATTTACAATGCGATTAACAACAAAAAGATCTTTTATTCCCTATTATACTTGTCAAAGGAATTACAGTGCAATTATAGCAAAAGGGAAGGGATAATCAAAACTTCAACGTATTATCCATATACAGGGACGGGACAATGGATGCTTCGACAAATTATCCGTAAACATTTAGATTATATAACATTCAAGACCAAGACATAATAATAACTACGGAGCAGTTCATATTCCTTAAATGTAAAAAATCGAAAATCTGAAAGTTACGTAAATATAAGAATCATTATCGTTCTTTTAGCTAAATAACGGAACTTTCAGGTTCGCACTCCATATTTCGTAACTTATTAATTATAGAGCTAATGCCTATATTTGTCGTACAATTTTCACAAATAACTTCTTTCAGTATTGACAGCCTGCATTTGACAATAAAATGTCGCGAAAACATATTAGACATCATATGGAAAATAATAATACAAACAAGGAAAAAAATTAGGATCCATGAAAATAACAAATGATTATCTGAACTTTAAACAAGCAGACCCATATAAATAGCTCTATTGGTAACCATAGTTTTCATGAACTCATATACACACATCATATAGCAATCACACAAGTTCAAAACTTTTTCTTTTTCTTAAAAAAACTCTCTTTTTTCACCATGGCCGCTATTCCAGTGAGAAGGAGTCGAGGAAGGCAAAGGGTCCCTATGGAACTTATGCGAACTGAGGGCAATAGAGCAGTGACGTTTTCAAAGCGTCATAAGAACTTGTTTAAAAAGACAAATGAGCTTTGTACGCTTTGCGGCGCAGAGGCCGTAGTCATTGTCTCTTCCCCTGGGGAAAAAGGCTTTGCTTACGGCCATCCAAGTGTTGACACCATTCTTGACCGGTTTCTGCTAGGCGATGGCACTAACCCAGTTTTAGGGCAGCAGAATCCGGACATAAATGAAAATGTCACAAATTATAACCTGGAGCTTACCTTCCTAAAGGATAAATTGGAGGAAGAAAAGAAACGTACCGATGAACTCTTGGAACCAAGGACATCGATGCATGTGGACGCCCTGAAGTTCCTTCGACCTTTCGAAGAACTCACCTTGCCCGAGCTGAAGCAAATGCTACAATCCTTGGATGGATTAGGGAACAATGTAGGTATACATAAATATCTACTATTAGCTCAATCAAACACGATGCCGATGCTAATGGCCGGGCAAAACCTCGCTGGACAAGGGCATTCTGACGCAATGCCTTCGCAAAACCCAAATATCCAACATGGACAATCCCTTGTTCAGCCGTCAAGTATGTTGGGAGGGCAAAATTTTTACCTTACACTTCTCACATTTGGTGATCCATCCCAAATGATGATGCCACGTCCCATGGTGCAAGGCCCATATGTCAATCCTCCAATGATGATGGTTTCGACACCCATGAGAGTCACTGAACCATCATTGATGGTAAGACCGGGTGGCTTAGGTGGGCCACTTTATAATCCTCGCGCAATTGGGATCCCATCAATGGCGATGAGGCCGAGTGGCATAGGAGGGCCACTTCCTAATCAAGGAGTCTCAGGGGACGCATCAATGGTTATGATGCCGAGTGGCATACGACAACCACTTAATGATCCTAACCATCCATCTTTCTCTTTTATGCTAAATCTTATGGGTGCAGGTCCATCTAATCCAAGCCCGATGCAACCTGATACACAGGCTCCGCATCCTGTCCACCCTACTGATGGACAGTTTGATGGGCACCAAGGTATGCCATTAAGCACGCCAATGATTACTACCTCAAGCGCTTTGCGGAACCTCGCATCTTTTCTGATGGATGATGATGAGGACAATGAGGATGGTTCACATGGTGCTTTCAATCCACAAGGTGGATCCTGTTTTGGTCCCGGGGGTTCTTAGCAGGAGCTAAAAATAATGCAACTAATGTATACTCCTTCATAGACTACTGTCACTTACATACAAAATATTAAATTATGCGAAAATTTGTCATTTGAAGAAATACATATTCCAAAATTTGCGTTCTTTCTAAGTACATTACAAAACCATAAGAAATACACAACAAATAAAATACATGTTAAAAATACGGAATATTTCACTAATAAATTTGAAAGATAACAAAGTTACTAATATCAACGTATGTGACATGCAAACTATAAATTCAAACGCCGTATTTCGCGTATAAACTTTGAAAATTACAGTGTTAATAATATAGACGTGGGTGACACGCAAAATACACGCTCAAATATATTCATGGGCGGGCTTCCAAAGGAAACAAATAAGTACGGTATTTAAGTAAATATAGCTAGAACGCAATTAATGTTAAAAGAAAACTATATCTCTGAAAGTACGTCAGAAAGTTATCAGCAATAACTAATCTGACAAATAATTAAGACATGAAGGCCTTCCAGATACGAATTGATTAACGGATATGAAGGCTCAAGTTAACAAATTATAAACAAAATATTCCCTCCGTCCCGGTCAATTGTTTACAATTCCGTTTTAGGGTGTCTCCGATAATTGATTATCTTTCTATTTTGTTAATGTCTTTGATGTGCAATCTGTGATCATCCACACCCTCCGCCTTCAAGGATTCAATGTATGCATAACCCTTTGGTTGTCCAAATTTATTAGTCCGTATAGTCACCCTGTTTACAGTTCCACATGACTGAAAATGTTGTTGAACCTCTTCAGGTGAGCAAGCATAATCCACTTACATAATTAGCCTTAGCTACAACTATACAAGATCTAAAGGGAAACCATAATATAGAACAAGATTACGACATAGTAAAAGGAAAACATGTCCATGTTCGATGGTGGTGACTAGTGAGTGTGACAATGAATAAAACTTCCATCCACTTTTCAAAAAACTGTTGCCACAACAGCACGATAGTTTAGCAATTCCGTCATACAAAAGGATTTCTGAGTCAAGCTGTCGCCTACAAGTTTACCAGTTATACCAATGTCATTTTAACAAGAGGCATAAAATAAAAAATTCTTAAAGACTTAGTTACCACTTACCATTAGTAATCTCGATTTATTACCTATCATGTACAAAGGTTGTTAATTAGAAAAAGAAAAAGAAAAATACAGTCCAAATACTTTTTGACAATCTGAAATGAAAATTTCCTACAAAAACCACAAGCAACGATTTATCCCTTGGTTTCTTTTTTTTTGTTGCGTTAAATGATTTACAATAAGACTAAATAAAAGAATAGAAAAGAGAAATCAAAACTTCGACATTTTATCCTTAACTGTCAATACTAAAGAATCACCTTGTTGACTAGTAACTAATGTGAATTTAGAAAGCCGAAATTATTAATCATAGAGTTAAAATAATTAACTAATTGACCATTATAGACTTATAGTTAAAAATCGAATCCTAACATGTTACCTAACATGTATCGAAGGTTGGGAAAAAGGAAAAATACAATTCAAATTCTCTCTCAATTTGGAAAGAAGTAATTCTACAAAATCAAAAATTTCTAAATAAAGTCGAAATTTCCATGACAATCTTTTTCCCAAACATCGATTTGTTTCTTTTTTTATGTGTATGACATGATTTATAATGCGCTTAACAACAACATGATCTTTTATTCCCTATTATACTTGTGAAAGGAATTACAATGCAATTACAACAAAAAGGGAAAAGATAATCAAAACTTCGACTTATTATCCATATACTGGGACGGGATAATCATGTTGGGTTTCTTTAAACTCAAATTAAATTTAGTCATACTAATTTATATTATCTCATAATTCAAGATCTTATTGCATGCATAACTTAAAATGGCCGAAACAAAAGAAGAAGTAATCAATCCTTACATTGTTAATATTTCGGCTAAAAGGGCACAATCAAAGACTCCTTCTTTGATTGTTCTTGAGCTTATTATCAAGGTATGATCCTCCTAGTCCCCAAATTAGAAGACCTCCAATGAGTTAACACCAAGACACTCTAATAATATTTGTGTTTGATTTTACTAGAACCTCACACAAATAACTTAGTTATTATCTATTATAAATTACTACTCTTAGTATAAATATAATAGAGATTTATGGTATATGAAGTGATGAACCACACGGCTAAACCAAGAGAAAGATGAGAACAATTTTTCTCTAAAATCTCTCTAAGTTTGCATGTGTATTGAAAAAATGAATGAATGAAAACAATTTTTCTTCTCTTCTCAAGGTGAGGCCGGGTGGGTTAGGGTGCCCTATGCATGGTGATACGAATACGGATATCGAGTCAATGAAGGAACGATATGATACGAATACGGATAAAGGTTAATGAAGAAACGAGTTTATTGAAAGCCGGAAATCAGTTTAATTATTCTTGAGAGTGATTAAATGTATTTCGAACTTTCGTTTAACTAATCCGTTTAAATTTAGTCAATAAAGGATATTATTATCCTATTTAGTGGCTGTTTATTTCCTTTTAATTCAGCTTTTAAGAGTCTTGATTTCCTATTATTAATGGTCTTAATTAGTCTTAATTTACTAGTTAATGGTGGCCTTTGTGTTGCCTACGGCTAGGCTATTTATAGTCTATGCAAAGTTGTATTTCTAATTAAAGTTTAATCATACAAAACACAGAAATTGCTACTAGCATTCTTTTGTTATTTATTCAAAGACGTGATACGAGTTGGGTTTGTTGATTGAAAGTCGGAAATCAGTTTAATTATTCTCGAGAATGATTAAATGTATTTCGAACTTTCGTTTAACTAATCCGTTTAAATTCAGTCAATAAAGGATATTATTATCCTATTTAGTGGCTGTTTATTTCCTTTTAATTCAGCTTTTAAGAGTCTTGATTTCCTATTATTAATGGTCTTAATTAGTCTTAATTTACTAGTTAATGGTGGCCTTTGTGTTGCCTACGGCTAGGCTATTTTTTTTTTTTTTTTTGGTAGAACGACGTGGGATAACCCCAGAAAGCACACGGGAAACAAAAAAGCGAAAAACAAACTACAGCGGAAACACCAAACCTAAAAAAAAAAAAACAGAGAACAAAAACAAAAGAAAGCTAGGACAGAAACTACGCTACACAGCTACCCCGCCCGGCACCATACGCGGCCATGCTACACCACGAGCATCAGAGGAAATCAACCGTCGTAACTGAGTTGGAGTAGCACCAGGTTCAAAAATGCGAAGACCCTCATTCTGTTCCACACCGAGATTTGCTAGCCAATCCGCACACGTATTCGCCTCCCGATAAATATGAATTATGTCAGCTTGCCACTCTGTTTCGTAAATAAATGCACGGCATATGTGGATTAGATGCGAATGAGCAGACGGTAATAGCTCCTTATCTAGGTTTTTCATAAACCCTTCCACCACCTGTGAATCCGTCTGAATGTATACTCTCGGGTATTTCCTTTCGATCGCAATTAGAAGACCTCTCCTTAGTGCCATTAGCTCTGCTCTAGTGACGGATGCAACTCCAATCTTCTCAGCAAAAGACACAAGCTCCTTCCCAGTACTATCCCGTATGATACCACCCGCTCCAGCTAAACCAGGGTTACCCTTCGACGCCCCATCAATGTTTAGCATAACCCAATCAAACGGAGGGGCACACCATTTGACATTAACCTCCTTGCGACGAGAAGTCGTACCAATGCTTATAAGGTCATCGGTATCTTTCGCCTCCAACACTTCACGAATACGATCCGTGATAGTAGTAAATAAGTTATTCGGGATAGTCTCTGGTCGGTCAAAAACCCGACAATTACGCCAACGCCATAGCCACCAAACCACGACCGCAAAAGTGGTAGCCCAGTGCTCATAAATCCCACAGCCTCCTTTGGATAAGTTGCTAATTACCCAATCTTTAATGCTGCTTGGTGATTTAAAAAAGGCAAGATTAGCTAGAGGAAAATTATGCCATACCTCTTGTGCTTTCGGGCAGTCACGAAGTAAATGAAGGGCCGACTCTTCCACCCCCGGGCATACCCCGCAACACGGATCTTCGGTGAATCCTCGTATAGTTCTGTTAACATTTGTCATGATACGATCATGCATAAGAAGCCATAAGAAAAGGCGCATTCTTTGAGGTGCCCAAGTCTTCCACGGGAGTTTCCAACAATTACTCGGATCTTGGCCAGGAGTCCTTCGGATAAGCTTAATAGCGGATTTGATCGAGAAGTATCCTGAAGGGGTTTCTGACCAAAAGAATTTATCCGCATTGGATTCCCCTGGAACAACTTCGAAAGACGCTATAGTTTGGAGTATACTAGTCGGTAGGATGTCCGCGAAAAGTTCCCACTTCCACCCTACCCCATCATCCCATAGGTCAGCCACGGTAGATCCTTGAAGCGGCTCTGGGATTTCGAACTCGGATAGGTTTTCTAGGGGCGTCTCAGTAGCCCACTTGTGCTTCCAAAAAAGTGTTGAGATGCCGTTCCCAATACTCGAACCTAAGCCCTGTTTCAACACCTCTGAAGCCTCGACTATTCCTCTCCACACATTAGAACAGTTGTGTCGGGCTTCGAACATCTCCATATCACACCTGCCCATAGCATATTTGTGTCTAAGGACCCTAGCCCAAAGTGTATTGGTCTCCTTAAGAACCCGCCACCCTAACTTAGCCATAAAAGCACTGTTTGCTTGGCGCATAGACCGAAGGCCGAGCCCTCCGTTCTCCTTTTCATTTGTTACCATATCCCATGATACCAAACTAAGGCCCCGAGACTCACTGTCACCGCCCCATAGAAAACGGCGAGATTTTTTATCGAGTTCGTCACAAATACTTCGAGGGAGATGTGCTGTTTGCATAGCATATGATGGCAAAGCATTGAGGGTAGATTGAATAAGGGTAGCTCTTCCCGCCATAGAAAGCCCACGAGACTTCCATCCCGTTAACCTTTTGTCCACCCTTTTCGTTACAAATTCAAAGGTATCTTTTGTTACTCTCCCATGTATTGTCGGCATACCCAGGTAAGTGCCAAGGATATCCGTGCTGTCGATCCCAATAGTGGCTGTAATAGCTTCCCGAATCTCGACATCTGTATTGGGCGAGTAAAAAATCTTTGACTTTCCGCGGGAAATGCGCAAACCCGATGCCCCACAGAAACGTTCTAAACTAGCATTAATTAACGTAGCTTGTTCAACATTTGCTTCCGCGAACAGAATAATGTCGTCCGCAAAAAACAAATGGGTGAGAACCGGTCCACCTCGACAGGTCGGAAAGCCCTTCCAATTACCGATGTTGGTTTCATGGACAATGAGTTGGCTTAATTTCTCCATACATATAGTAAAAAGATAGGGCGAGAGTGGGTCACCTTGACGAATACCTCGGGTGGGAGTAAAGAATTCCGTCATTTCGCCATTCCATAGTACGTTTAACGTCACGGAATAGATTAACTTCATAATTACTCGGACCATTTTCAGGGGGAGCCCCATATCAATAAGGCAATGGTTCAGAAAAGGCCATTCAAGCTTGTCATACGCCTTTTCCAGATCGAGTTTCAGAACCATAAACCCCTTTCTTCCTTTCTTTTTTCTCATAGAGTGAAGGGCTTCCTGGACCAGAATAATATTGTCTGTTATCTGTCTTTGGGGTACGAAGCTGGCTTGAACCGGGTTGATCAGGATAGGTAGGATCGGTTTTAACCGATTGACTATCATTTTTGTTAACAGTTTGTACGTGACATTACACAGTCCGATAGGCCTAAATTGATTAGCAAGATGAGGATTGTCTACCTTTGGGACTAATGCTAAGAATGCCTCGCCAATACCATTTGGTATAATCTCTTCATTAAGCGCCTCCAGGACGAGTCGAGTTAGACTCGGACCAATCGTGTCCCATTGAGATTGATAGAAAAGAGCTTGAAACCCATCCGGTCCCGGGGCCTTGAACGGGGACATCTGTTTTAAAGCACTCTGGATATCCGTAATGGTGAACTCCCTTGAAAGTATCCGAGTTTCGTTCTCCGATAGCGACGGAAATTGGTTCACTAATACTTTATCGAGCCGGCACTCGACATTTGAGCCCACAAACAGAGACTTGAAATAATTGATTACCATCTTCTTTACCTCCCCTTCGTCCCAGACCCAATTATCGTGGCTATCATGGAGGGCAGTGATACGGTTATGTTGGCGTCGGATCACCGTGCTAAGGTGGAACAGCCTGGTATTGCGGTCTCCGTCGCATATTCGTTCCATTCGCGATTTCTGGAACCACAATAACTCCTCCTCTCTTAGAACTTGATTCAGTTGGGCTCTCAATTTAGTTTCAAGCTTGAAGAGATAGTTCTGAGTTGATCTCGATAGCAGTTTCTGAACTCCTAATAGTCTTTTTTCCAAACTTGCTTTTTTAACGAAAATATTACGATAGACCTCCCTGTTCCATTCTTGAAGTTTGCAGGAAAATTCATGGATGAATGGTATCAGTGGCTCCTCACTTTTCCAATTCTTATGCATAAAATCATTAAACTTATCATGGGAAAGCCAAGAAGCAAGAAATCTAAAGGGGCGGAGAATACCGGGAACTGGAGCGAACCCGTTAGTGCTCAAAACAATCGGACAATGGTCCGACTGATTATGCAGAAGATGACGTAACGATCCCTCCTCAAACATGACCCGCCAATCCGCATTACAAATCGCTCTATCCAAACGCGCCCATTGCCGTGTTTCCACTGAATGTCCCCGGGACCAAGTGTATTCCGGTCCAGAAAACTCGATGTCGACCGAGTTGTTTTTTTCGATCCAAGCATTGAAGCGATTACAACGACGCCTCATTCCGTCACTCGATCCGTTCCTCTCCGAAATATATCTTGTGTCATTAAAATCACCCATGGCAAGCCATGGTTTATTGTGAGTGCGCGCGAAACGCTCAAGGTCCCGCCATAACTCCTCTTTCTTTACATTATCTGGGCTAGCATATAAGGCCGAAAAGAACCACGGAAGTTCCCCGACTCGAGAAATCTCTACTGTAATATGCTGAGTATTGTGCACAATAGGTGTGACTGTAACCTCTTCCGGTTTCCAAAACAACCATATCCCTCCGCTGAAACCTTCTGCGTCCACCCTTGTTTTACCTCCAAAATTGATACGGTCACACACCCTCTGGGCTACTTCTCCACTTATCCGAGTTTCAACTAGGGCTAGGACCTGGGGTCGGTTGACTCGAATTAACTCCTTTAGCATAGTTAAGAATTCCGGACTGCCCGCACCTTGAACGTTCCACGTCATTAGACTTAGAGGTGGACGAGTACTTAAAATATTAGGATATCTATCCATAAGACGATTTGGGTAGTAAGGCAACGAGGACACATAGGCGTCCGACAGTCTATTGAGAGCAAGCATCACCATCGGTGATACCTTCGCTTCCAGGAACAAATCCGGTGTTATAGTGATCGGGGGGAGGAATACATTGATCTCCAATTCCATTGTATGCACTAGTGGCAGCGCTGTTGACATGTCCGGTCCCCTCATTGGTAATGTCAAGCAAGGGTATTGGGATGGTGGTATGGTCGAGTGTCTTGTTACAGGGATCCGGAGCGGGTCGAAGTGACTCATTATCTTCAACTGGCACCGGTTGGGGAAACAGAGCAGTGACTTTTTTGTGGATTTTTGGCTTCGAAATTCGGTATGCAGGGGATGGTATTTTTCGTGGGATTTTGAGGTGAGATTTTTGTTTACTGATTCTTTGAGTAATTGATTGATTATATAATTGATTGGAGTTTGCATTAAGGTAGGATTCAGAGTTTTCCTTGTTGTTGCCTTCAAAGATACTTTCCATATCTTTTCCATTGGTAACAGAATTTTCCAAACCCAGAATTCGTATATTGGTAGGATTAGGAAACTTTTGATTTTTACCTTCCTTATCTTTGTAATTTGATTTCTTCGGGATTTCCTTTGAAGAATATTTAGCAAAATGCCTAGCAAAAATACTCTTACCTAAACTGTTTGAAGGAGTCGGGCCTCGAGTCGTATCCTTACTTGGGTCTACTACTTGATCGGTAATTCGACCCACAGTAGCATTCGGGTTAACCTTTGTCCCTCCTCCTAGCAAACTTTCCTTACTCACTGGGACCTCAACGAGGTTTGTGTCATCGATTCTATCTACGCTATTATTCGCATCCAAGTCATCCAGCGCTGTGAATCTTGATCCAAAACCCCCATCTTTGTTCATTGTTCGCGAATTTGGCGTGGTTGTCAGAGGTTTCTTACGAGTTGGTTTTTTGACTTGCATCCAGTCTCCGAACGCTGCACTAGTTTCGTAGGGTAAATCGTGAGCCTTCTGACTATGCTCGGGGACACGTCGGGGATCCACCTCAACATTGGACTCGTCGCGCTGAGCTGGGTACGAAGGGCATGATGTGTCCACGTGTCCAAGTTTGCCACATTTGTAACAGATTTGACGTAACCCCTCGTATTGAATGATCCAAATTCGGCCATTCAGTCGAAATTTCGATAGCAGCGGCTTCGTGAGGTCTACTTCAACACTCATACGGATAAATTGGCCCCTCTCCGCATTTATTGTAGGTCTATCGATACGAACCACCCTTCCTATTTTCTCACCGATTTTTTTCAGTATGTCCTCGTGGTAGTACTCCACGGATAGACGTGGGATTCGAATCCATGTCGTTAAATACCTAATGGGTTCATCAGAGCCTATGAAATTTGGTACCCATTTACGAATCGTTAGATAGTGGTCGCCTATCATCCAAGGGCCTCCCGTTAACACAAATTCATAATCCTCTTTGTTTGTAAACCGAACTACATAGTATCCACACCCCACATCTGTAAAAACAACATCCCCTTTGATTGACCATTTACGTTTTAGTTGACGGACTAGCGAAAAATGCCCGATATTTTTATCGAACATTTTAATGATAAGGGAGTTTCGCCAGTTGTTTCGGATCGTCAATTTTTCCTGTTTGGTTAACAGTATGGTGGGACACAAAGGATCCCTGGGTATGGAAGGGTCCTCCAAATCGTCATCCGAAGTATCGTCATATATATCATTATTAACAACGGTAAATCCTTGATCCGGATTAAGGGAGAACGAAGGACCCATACCTCTATTAAGGGAGTCCTTGTAGGATCCCGTGCCTCCAAGTCGAATACCTCCATTAAAGTCCCCGCCTTGAGTTGTACCATCGTTCCGTACATGAGTCTCCAGAGGAGTGCGTTCAAGTATACTTGCTTCCATTTGCGGCTGAGAAAAGTTTAACGGAGGGAAAGTGTTTGGGACGAAAGAGCAGTCAACATCCATGGAGTTAGACGGACTGTCGATCTCTGTAACTTGATGCATCTTGCATTTTTTTGTCGATCTCGTTGATTTTTCGTTTTCGTCATTAGGGTTATTCTTAGGGTTTTTCTCCATAGTAAGAGAGATTTTTTTTGTTTTATTTTTACGGCTAGGCTATTTATAGTCTATGCAAAGTTGTATTTCTAATTGAAGTTTAATCATACAAAACACAGAAATTGCTACTAGCATTCTTTTGTTATTTATTCAAACGCGTCTTTGAATATTAACTCGTTCGTACTCAATAGGTCTTGAGTTCGTTCTTTATTGGTAAGTTATAGGTCTAACTTATCAAATATCCAGTTGCGACGATCTTTTCGTCGGTAACAAATGGTTCTCTAATTCACTATTTCGCTTCCGCCTTTTAATTCGTATCATATGGTATCAGAGCTTCGGCTCTTGATTTCTCTAAATCTAGACGGTCCAAGGGTGTGTCAAAACCAAGTTATTGGTTGAGTTTTCGATTGCGATCGGGGTTCAAAGGTTAAACTCGAGCGAGGTAGTTCGAGGGTTAGTCGGTTTTGATTGTCTAGTGGTTTTTTGTTGAAATTCTAATCTTTTCCTCAAAAAAAAAAAACAAATCCCAAAAAAAAAAAACTAAAGTTACTGTTCACCGTGTACTGTTCACGCGGAAAGAAAAAAAAATGTCAAAAATTTTCTCTTTGGAAAATATGTACGAGGAATGTGTGGTTTTTGATCCGACATTACCTCCTTTTTATGACGATTATAAAGATGGGGAAGTTGTCGAAGTTGTTACTTATGAAAACCAACCTCAAGCGGTTTGTTTTTGGGACGATAGTGCAACAACTATGAAACCTTTTTCTTGTTCAATTTTCTCGATCAACAACGAGATGTTTGAGAAATTAAAAGGAAGAAACAAGTTGGGTATTAACTTTAAGGGTGGTTCGAGTATATGTTTAACTTTGTTGCAAATACTTGTCATCCATGTCATTGTGAGGGCAGAGTTCATTTTCGATCCAGGGGGACTTCATGGGTCTAAGAATCGGGACGATTCTTTTTGAAGAGAGGGAGTATGATACGAGTTGGGCTTGTTGATTGAAAGTCGGAAATCAGTTTAATTATTCTCGAGAATGATTAAATGTATTTCGAACTTTCGTTTAACTAATCCGTTTAAATTCAGTCAATAAAGGATATTATTATCCTATTTAGTGGCTGTTTATTTCCTTTTAATTCAGCTTTTAAGAGTCTTGATTTCCTATTATTAATGGTCTTAATTAGTCTTAATTTACTAGTTAATGGTGGCCTTTGTGTTGCCTACGGCTAGGCTATTTATAGTCTATGCAAAGTTGTATTTCTAATTGAAGTTTAATCATACAAAACACAGAAATTGCTACTAGCATTCTTTTGTTATTTATTCAAACGCGTCTTTGAATATTAACTCGTTCGTACTCAATAGGTCTTGAGTTCGTTCTTTATTGGTAAGTTATAGGTCTAACTTATCAAATATCCAGTTACGACGATCTTTTCGTCGGTAACAAATGGTTCTCTAATTCACTATTTCGTTTCCGCCTTTTAATTCGTATCACATGGGCACCAAAACACCACTTGGCATTTGCATGCTACAATTAAAATAAAATCCTATATATAAAAGCAACAACCACAGTGCTTACGTGTCGCACTGTGGTTGAAAGCTCATTTTCTAATTTTTTTTATACAAGGGGCCCACCATGATCTATCTTTACATTTAATTTAGGAGAATGACTTAAATTCGATAAATAGTGTGCCGCACGATTTAAATTGCTCAATATTAAAAGAAATTTGTTAACTTGATTATGATAAACAATAAAATAACAAAATCAAATGTTGAAAATCCAATCTTCAAATTTAATATACAGTAACATAAACTTAATAAAAACACCAGTAAATATTCAAATCTGTTAAATAACACTTTGTCAATTTGATGGAAAAAGGAAAAAAAAAAGACTCGAAGAATAAAAAATACAACTACTAATAATAATGACGTAAAAATGAAAAAAAGAATTATAGAAATTATTCACAAAAACAAATTTATGAATAAAATATTACATAGTTAAATCTGTGAGTAAATTATTCACAACATCACAGATTCACAGGTATTAGATCTACAAAGCTATAAGTAAAATATTCACATAAACAATTTTTAAATAAGGTGCAAAATATTTAAATATGTTAAATTTGCATCAAATGAAAATTAATATAGAGTATAAAAATTATTAAGATTGTAGAAATTATTAGGATTTTAAAAAGGTAAAAAATTAATTTCCCTGAAAATAAAAATGATTGAAAAAACGTGATAATGGTAAGCATATACAAAACTACCTATTGAAAACGGGGAATCGTCGTCTAGATTAGACAAGAATAGTTTGAGTGATTATATTTATACCCTTAGATTAAATGACTTGATTAATGATGATCTTGAGTAAGAGGGAAAAGACGTTTAAAATTTCATATATTTTGAGTGAGAGGGCTAATTTATCAGGGAAAGAAGAATTAAAAGTCAAGAGTAATCTAGAGAAAGGAGGCGCATTTTAGGTGTAGCGAGATTAGGGATGTGAATTTTTGTTAAAGCCATTAAAGGAGATTGGGAAACATGGTGGGAGTGGGAAGACAAGAGCAAAGTAGGTTAAAATTAAATAGAAAAGTGTAAAAAAAATAAGTGATGGTCATATTGGTCAATGCATAAGCCCAATATATTTACGTATCAATTGGACGAGTTATCCAATTAGACTTATCGCTTCGTTTGGTGGATTACATAAAAGTGGTTCGGTTCACTGTATTAATTCATTTCGATAGCAATTGTTAAAGATTGTCGATATATTTTTACACATTAACAATATATTTTTCGAAGACTTTGTTAGGTTCGATGTTTATTACATTCTCTAAATTTTTTAAATTGTAAAAATTCAAATTAAAATTGAATGACTTGATACAAAATATATTCATCTTTTTCAATCCCTTCTAAATAATAAAAATATTTAAAATAACATGTTTGCGCAATTTGACCACGTTTGTAATGTTTGTATTTAAATAGAAGTTTTGAACTAAATGAGATATATATTTTTGTTGTTTGTTTAGGTAGTTTGAATATAAATGATTATTTATATAATTAGAAGTATATAACATTATCGTTTACTTTTAGTTACTATATATTTATTTAAATATTTTATTGTTAATTTCACGGGTTCAAGGATTAACAATTTGACTATTTCAATTTAAACGTGCACGGCTCAAAATTTTACTTTTGTCCCTGATTACTAATTAAAGCTTTGTACTTAATGAACCATGGGTCAAAATTTCTACTTTAAATATACACGAGTTCACTAAATGAAAAACGGGTTTAACAATTTGTACAAGTGTGCAATTATTCAGATCCCTGCATTTTCACTAATTCCGTGTTAATTTTTATCCAAATAGTTTTATTTCATCTTATACCAGGCAAATTTTTTTAAAGTCGCCCAAGTAACAAAACATAGTAAAACTCAACATTAGCCGAGAAAATGACGTATTATATTAGAAGTACTTATTAATTGACCCTAAAATATCATTTATGTTAATTGCAAATAATTTTTTTAATTCACATCTATATAGTCTTAAATATAACTTTATAACACAATTATTACATATGCAAATTAAATTTGCTAACAAAAAAAGAACTTTATTTTACTACTTTACTTTAAAATTTATTTCCAAAGATAATTAAATTTAGAAGAGACGATAATAATTAGTGTACAAACTAATCTCAAATATTTATGTTTTCATATAGTAGCAAATTTTTGAAAACTTACCCGTGCAATTTGCACGGGTTTAAGACTAGTGTTTTATTTAAATCTTTAACCCATAAAATTTACACTAACACAATTGTAAAATGTGTAGTGTGACCATGTCACACGGTCCACATACATAAACAATGGGTCCAATTTTATCTTTTATAAAATTGGATAATCAAAACATTTCATTAGTTTAACTAATTTAAACTTTAATTTTATAAAATAATAATCCTATTATTATCTTTATAAATTATATTAAAACATTTCTAATATAAATAATTCATTCTATCATAATGTTTCATAAACATATTAATTTTAGTAATGACAATTCATTCACTAAAATATCACATTTATAATCGTATTATAAATATACTCCATACTCGAAATATAAACTAGGATCAATATAACTCGTATCAATATACAGTCACATCATTTTTCTATTAATAGAGTTGTCCTATAGGTGTGACCTAAAGGGATCGACTGATCACCACCGTCATACGACAATAATGTCAAACTTTAGCAAGCCAATCATTACCGATTAATGTTGATCAGTCGACTGTATGAAAAGAATCATCCCATGAGTATTCTTATTGTAGATTTATCAGTGATTTATATTTACTGACGTGATCGCACTATTGTTGAGGACACATTTCCCAACAAATCGAACCTTCGACAACTTATCCGTAAACACTTAGATTATATAACATTCAAGTGGAAGACAAAATAATAAGTACAGAGCAGTTCATAGTTCCTTAAATGTAAAAAATCGAAAATCTGATAGTTACGTAAATATACGAATCATTATCGTTATTTTAGCTAAATAACAGAACTTTCAGGTTCGCATTCCATATTTCGTAACTTATTAGTCATAGAGTTAATGCCTATATATGTCGTACAATTTTCACAAATAACTTCTTTCAGTATTAACAGCCTGCATCTAACGGTAATATGTCACGAAAACTTATAAAACATAATATGGAAAATAATCATATAAACAAGGGAAAAAATTAGGATCCATGAAAATAACAAATGATTATCTGAACTCTAAACAAGCATACCAATATAAATAACTCTATTGGTAACCATAGTTTTCATGCACTCATATACACACATCATATAGCAATCACACAAGTTCAAAACATTTTTTTTCTTAAAAAAAGCTCTCTTTTTTCACCATGGCCGCCATTCCAGTGAGAAGGAGTCGAGGAAGACAAAGGGTCCCCATAGAACTTATCCAAACTGGGGCAAAAGAGCAGTGACGTTTCCAAAGCGTCATAATAACTTGTTTAAAAAGAAAAACGAGCTTTGTACGCTTTGCGTCGCAGAGGTCGTAGTCATTGTCTCTTCCCTTGGGGAAAAAGGCTTTGCTTACGGCCACCCAAGTGTTGACACCATTCTTGACCGGTTTCTGTTAGGCGATGGTATTAACCCAGTTTTAGGGCAGCAGAATCCGGACATAAATGAGAATGTTACAAATCATAACTTAGAGCTTACCTTCCTCAAGGATGAATTGGAGGAATAAAAGAAACGTACCGATGAGCTTTTGGAACCAAGGGCGTCGATGCAGGTAGACGCCCTGAAGTTCCTTTGACCTTTCGAAGAACTCACCTTGCCCGAGCTGAAGCAAATGCTAAAATCCTTAGATGGATTATGGAACAATATAGGTATACATAAATATCTACTAGTAGCTTAATCAAACACGACGCCGATGCCAATGTCCGGGCAAAACCTCGCTGGACAAGGACATTCGGACGCAATGCCTTGGCAAAACCCAAATATCCAACGTGGACAAGCTGTTGTTCAGCCGCCAAGTATGTTGGGAGGACAAAATTTTAACCTTATCCTTCCAACATTTGGTGATCAATCCCAAATGATGATGCCACGTCCCATGTTGCAAGGCCCATATGTCAATCCTCCAATGATGATGGTTCCGACTCTTATGAGAGTCACTGAACCATCATTGATGGCGAGACCGGGTGGCTTAGGTGGGCCACTTTATAATCCTAGCGCAATTGGGGTCCCATCAATGGCGATGAGGTCAAGTAGAGGGCCACTTCCTAATCCAGGAGTCTCGGGGGACGCATCAATGGTTATGATGTCGAGTGGCATACGACAACCACTTCATGATCCTGTTACACACGCTCCGCATCCTGTCCACCCTACTAATGGACAGTTTGATGGGCGTCAAGGTATGCCATCAAGCACGCCAATGATTACCACCTCAAGCGTTTTGCGGAGCCTTGCTTCTTTTCTGATGGATGATGATGAGGACAATGAGGATGGTTCACATGGTGTTTCAATCCACAAGGTGGATCTTGTTTTGGTTCCGGGGGTACTTAGCAAGAGCTAAAAAAATGCAATTGATGTATACTCCTTCATAGACTACCGTCACTTTCATATAGAGTATTAAATTAAGTGTAAAATTTATAATTTGAAGAAATACATATTCCAAAATTTGCGTTCTTTCAAAGTAAATTACAAAACCATGAGAAATACGCAACAAATAAAATTCATGTTAAAAATACGGAATATTTCACAAATAAATTTCAAAGATAACAAAGTTACTGATATCAACGTACATGACATGCAAACTACCAATTCAAAAGCGGTATTGCGCGTATAAATTTAGAAAATTATAGTGCTAATAATATAGACGTGGGTGACACGCAAAATATACGCTCAAATATATTCTTAGGCGGACTTCCAAAGGAAATAAATAAGTACGGTATTTAAGTAAATATAGCCAGAACACAATCAATGTTGAAAGAAAACTATATCTCTGAAAGTACGTCAGAAAGTCATCAGCAATAACTAATCTGGCAAATAATTAAGTCATGAAGGACTTCCAGATACGAATTTATTAACGGATATGAAGGCTCAAATAGTTCGAGCTTCAAGAAATAAATGCAAAGAGTAAGACTCGTGAAACAAGGTACCGAAAAATTTATATGACAATCTACAATTAGGCCATTTCTAATTCCAGTCTAGCCGAAGCAGCATACTAAAATATCATGGAAATATAAGTACGATTCAATTATTCATGGTTGTAGAATCTGATGTTCCTATTCATTGATAAATTTCTGGAGATAGAATCATAATATGATCCTAAAATTTTACGATCATACAAATCGATTCCATATTAAAAATCTTAATATATAATTATAAAATGACATCCTAATACTCAAATTTTGGTGTCTTTTGAATCATGTTCATACAACGATCGATGGGGTAGGTAGGATCGAATAGGTAGAATGGGATCGTAAAACTCTAAGATCCTACAAAAATGGAAATTTTCAGACAATAGCGGAGTCCTACACCTAGGCAAAACCCAAGTCGAAGGTTGAGGTGCATAGCATGCTCGACATTTAACATGTACTTTCAGCATCCTCGACATTCCATTATTATCGATCATCCTAACAGAACATACCACGGCTTGACATGCCAATCACAGTAGTCACCATAAGCAGTAAGCTACCTCCCGATAAGCAACCATGCAAAATTTAATTACAACACAAAATGTCGAAAACAAACTTAATTTTACAAATTATGGTTTACTTGCCTCGTTCCAGTATGGTATTTCAATACCACAAGTCAATCACCTTAAATTGTACCGAAATTTGATTGTACCACAAGTTTATTTTGTTAATGTCTTTGATGTGCAATTTGATCATTCACACCCTCCGCCTCCAAGAATTCAATGTATGCATAACCCTTTGGTTGTCCAAATGTATTAGTCCGGATTATTCCAAATAGGCAAGGAGGTTTGGTTAGGAAAGGAATTTTGAGATGATTTGGAAACAGGAATCATCATTGTATTGTACTTCCTCCATTCAAATCCACTCTAGCACTTTCTTTTTTCACGTTTGCCAACGCGTCTTTTGTGCGGTAATATTGTTAGCTACGTATTTTCAAAAATTATAAAAATTAGATATTAATAATATACTCGTAAAGACGAATAAAACTAGATCCCACATGAATATAATTTTAATTACGTATAGAGAGAAAATCGGATTTGAATGGTTGTTTGTGAATAGTGTGTAAAATAGAAATGTGTAGAGTGGATTTGAATGGAGGAAGTATATATTAAAGAATCTTGTAAAATTGTTGACGTGGCGCAATGTGATTTCAGAAAACCTATTTTCAAGCTCTCTCATTTACCCTCACAAATTCAATTTTTCTCGGTCAATTAAAACTAACATCACTGCCATGTCATCAGCCGTGATATTTAATTAATAATTAATAATTTTAATCTTCCATGATAATCATGTGATATTCAACTACTCTAATTTTATAGTAATTTATAATTTGACATGTTATGAAAACATATTATTACACATCTTCCATGATAATCACGTAAACATATTATTTCCATATTAATAACGCATTCTTTTAAAATCATATCTCTATAATTAATTAATATGGAAACATATTCTGTCAAATTATTATGTCAAATTATTATTTGCCTGTTAATCAGTGCCAACTAAACTCTTTAAGACCCAATTTTCAAATCTTTTTATTCTACAAAATCTTCTCGACTGCCAATTTTCCATAATATGTTTTATAATTAATATGGAAAATTAGAGTAGTTGAATATTCATAATATATTTTATAATTAATATGGAAACAAAGGAGTGACTAATATAACATCTAATGTTGTTTACAAGAAGATTTTCGATAAACTATAAATTTGTCATAGATTTTCTTTATTTGATACAGTATTCTATTTTAATTTGTATTAGAACCTTTTTTAAGTTAATTTATCTTATCTTTTAATTTATTTGTTCTTTCATTCTCCAAACTATTCATCTTATAAATCTAACAATTTGATGCAACTAATATAACCACAATCTTGACTATAATTTTCATTTTCTGTAGTATATAGAACTTAATTATCTTAATTTTGATTTTTTTTTATAATTTATATAAGGATGATAATTTGTGAGAAACTACCTTACATTAATGCCCATTTGTGAACAACTACCTTACTTTTTATTTTTGGTTAAAAACTACCTTTCATTTTAATTTTTTGTTAAAAACTACCTAAAAAAAGTTTTGAGGCCAATTTCTATTTATTATTGTTTCACACGTGTAAGTTATCTAAATTTTCATTCTTATTTTGTCGTTAAAATTGATATCCAAGCTTATCCTTCTTATCTAAGGTTCTAAACGAAAGGAACTCCCTATCATTAGCTTCAATTTCTTTCTTTAAGTATGTGGAATAATTGCTCCGGATGATGAACATGGGCTAAATGGTATGAACTCTATGCTATCAATGAATAGGTGGAATAATTTTCACTAATAGCATAGAGTTCATACCATTTGGCTCATGTTCATCATCCGGAGCAATTATTCCGAAGCTAATGGCAAGAATTCCGTTTCGTTTAGAACTTTAGATAAAAAGGATATGCTTGGATATCAAGTTTAACGACAAAATAAGAATGAAAATTTAGAGAACTCACAAGTGTGAAACCAATAATAAATAGAAATTGGTCTCAAAACTTTTTTTTAGGTAGTTTTTAACAAAAAATGTAAATGAAAGGTAGTTTTTAACCAAAAAAAAAAAGTAAGGTAGTTGTTCACAAATGGGCATAAATATAAGGTAGTTTCTCACAAATTATCCTTTATATAACTTAAATTATTTAAATTTGTATGTTATAATTTTTTTTTAACTATGTCTTAATTGTTTCATTTTAATTCAGTCTTACAATTGTGACTTCTATTAACATTATCATATGTTAGTTTATTAACTTACCTAACTTGAAATTCTCAAATCTGAATGTTATAATTTCCGTATATATATTTTAATATATATAATGATATTATATTATTTATTTTTAATTTTTAAAAAGTACACACGTTCGAATAAATAGAATTGACTATATAATAAGTAAAATTTATAGTCATCTTTAGAAATAAGTGTACACAACCCCGTAATTTTTCACGGGTGATACACTAGTATCTTCTTGATTCAGAGGACCAAATACAAGATCTTGTCCTTCCGAATTAGGCAACTGTATATTCAGCAGATTATCTTCTCTGGAGCAATCTTCAAACCAATTATCGTGATCCATCAATTTTCGCCTTTGGAACTCCACGTTTTCCGATTTGTCTGTTAACGCTTGAGCGTTGTCAATCATCGTTGATTCCCCTAGGATTACATCATCTTCCTTTGTCTGATTCAATCCTTCCTCGTTCACATTGGGGCTCTGTTCTGACTACCCGTTCTGAATAAGTTCATCCCTATTGTCATCCTCTTCATTATCCAATGCCTCAAAGCGAGACCCTGACATTTGGTTAACCTGTTTCGCAAAATTTCCCCTCTTAAAACAGATTGTATATTATCCGCATTAACTCGCACTCTATCCACCTTAGCATTGGTTTTTCTATTTGGTTTCTTCACATGCATCTAGGGCTGTACAATGGGCTGGGCTGGGCCGGTCCGGGTCAGAGGCGGGCCGGGCTGAAAAAAGCCAACCCGGCGCGACCCTAAAATAATATAGGGCTGGACTGGGCCGGACCAGGAAAAGTCAGCCCTGGCTCAGCCCTGTAGGGCTGCTAGTTGTGTTTGTGGGCTGTATTTGTATTAGTTGTGTTAGTTTTATTAGTGGGCTGGGCTGGGCTGCATTTCACACAGGGCTGGGCTGACAAAATTCGACCCTGGCCCTAGCCCTATTCGCTACCGGGCTGGGCTGACCCAGCCCTAACCCTGTGTGGGCTAGAAAAATTGGCCCGCATAACAGGGCCGGGCCGGGCCGGGCTGGCCCGCTACGTTGTCCAGCTCTACATGCATCCATGAACCATATTTATACTTCGTTGTTAGAAATTTTATCGTCATCGATCTTACCATCAGCATGTGGTGTATCTTTAACCATCTGCACTCTCCTTGTTCAACTCTGTCCTGAGTGCTTTTAGGAGTGAATGTAGGGCATATTGAATCGATATGTCCCAATTTGTCACATTTGTAACAAATTTGTCGTAACCCATCATATTGTATAAGCCAAACCTTCCCATTCATACGGAATTTCGATAATAATGGTTTTGAGAGTCGACCTCCACACTCATACGGACAAACTGACCTTTTTCAACCATAGGAGTAGGTTGATCAATACAAACCACTTTGCCTACTTTGCTGCCAATTTTCCGAAGTTTATCCTCATGATAGTATTCGACAGATAGTCTCAGGATGCGGATCCATGTTAAAATCCTTATTGGTTCGTCATTAGCAACAAAATTTGGAATCCATTAACTAATCGTAAGATAATTGTCTCTAATCATCCACGGTCCTTATGTCAGGACGTGTTCATAATCTTCTCGATTCGTAAACCTTGTAACATAGAACGAGGATCCCACATCCATGAGAGAGAGCCCTCCTTCGAGGTTCCATTTCTTCTTTATTTGGCGCATCAGAGCAAAATATCCACTGCTTTTATCAAACATTTTGATAATCAAAGTGTCTCTCCAATGTTTGCGAATCTTCGTTTTTTCTTCTTTTGTAGAGAATGGTCGGACAGGTAGGATCATTTGCGCCCTCTGACTCCTCTACATCATCATCTGACCGGACTCCTCTTCAAAAGTGTCGTTACTCGAAATCATGAAGATCCTTGTCGAATATCAAATGAAGGCTCAACTTCAAAGTTCAAAGAATCTTTGTATAAAAGACGAGTTGGGCTACCTCGTAGGAATTTTTCTACTTCATTTTCCCCTGGCATGTCGGTATCAAGGTTCATGGTGTGAGGTTCCGTATCCGATGAAGTATGCTTTTTACATTTTTTGGTAGATTTTGTGTTCTGGTCCTCTTCCCCGGAGGCTAGAGGATTAGGGTTGGGAATCATTCTTAGAGAAAATTTTTAGCGAGATTTTCAGCGTTGATCGTGCAATAACCTTTTTCTATTTACCAAACATATGAAAATGATAGATTGATAAATCAAATTACTAACGGTTTTTCTAACGTGTACCTCTAGGTTAATAATCTAAATACGAAAAGATTTACAACATATTTTCATCTGATTCTTAGCCAGAAACTCAATTTTACCATAATTAACGAAAATATGGCATGAATCTTTCCATATTGAAATTATTAATGTGTGCCCTAAAGGCACACATTTAAAAAACCAAATTACTAATTAGGCCGAAATCTACTAATTTCACCTAGATGCTTACTACCCCGAAATTAACCTGGCCCGATTCGTTTGCCTGGATACTTAATTACTTACAAGTTACAAGTAACAAATCAATGGAGAAAATCTCAGAAGATAAATAAAAAAACAGTAAACAGAGATAATCGGCCCGCTTCAGACTTCAGTGCTTCACCATAGACCATAGTCCATATACTCCACAGTCCACACCAACTGTCTGTCTCCAATGGCGATTGCTCTAAATAAAATGAGGAATATGCCAAGTTTTATAGCTCGGCAGCTATGGCTGAAACTCAAAACTACCATTAATGCGGACCGAGCATTTTCCACCGACTACTCCAACCAATCTCGCGGTGGTCTCCCTCGTTTCTTCTCCCCAACCCTTCCTTCTTCAATGGTACTCTCTACCCCTCATATTTCGCTTAATTTCTTTCGCTTCATGTCTTCTCCTTTCCGGGTGCACTGTTATTCTGTCATTTCAATTATTGAACTTTAGTTGAAATTTCTCGCCCTCTAAAGCCAAACCCTAGCTCCGTCACTGGGTTTGCTTAGGGATCTTCTTAAGGTTTGATTTTGAGTAGAGCACCATATTGCCATATTGTACATGCATTTGTTGTTAGATTGCGAACTGTGAAAGATGCCACATGTAAAGGTCTCCCACATCCAAGAAAGAGAAGAGAATGATCAACTCTATAATCCATGGAGGCTGGAGCTACTCCACCCCATTGCCAATTGGTTTTCGGATGGAGCTTCCTTGGACGTATGAAGTTGACACTCCTCGGTGGGCACGGCCTAGGCCCATGTGCGAATTTAATACGAAGCATTGTTTGGCCTATACATGGTGTCACACAATTTAGTACATTATTGGGGGGGCCTAATGACCTTCAAAGGCTTCAATTGAGGAGCACTTTCTAAAATACTGCGTTTCTTGTACTCCCTCCTACCCAAAACTAGTGTCTCATTGTGGAGAAAGGACTAAATTTATTTATGATTTGTTGGGTTAGGGGTGGGTGGGTGGGTGGGTAATAAATGGAAATAGGGAAGGGTAGGATGGTAAAAAAACAAGCCTAAATTTGGACAATGGGACACTTTGACGAATAAACCGAAATGAATAATGGGAGATTAGTTATGGGTAGGAGGGAATAATTGTTTATGTTCCTTTATAAGTTGTAGTGATCTTATTGCGTGCACTTGCTCATGAATCCAGGGTGGTGTAGTACGAGTTCAAGGAGATGAGTTTTGGCATATGATTAAAGTTCTTAGGTTGAAAGTGAATGATAGGTAACTATATATTTTCCTGATCATTAAGCGTTTTGTTTGCTGTGTTTCCTTAATGCAATCATGCCCGAGAACATGAGGAGGAATTTTTTTTAAAGTCGGCCTTAGTATTGTCTATTCTTCAATGCGGAGATCTTTTTACTCTACATCAATTTGGTGTGAGTAGGTTAGTTCTTGCCAAGTCCTATGTTAGACATAGATCCATTGATGTGTTCATGCAAATGGCGAAGTGTGATATTTGGACGGAATGCTTCTCTGACTTTATGCATTGAGGTAAAGATTTGGATGGTGCATTTTTGCCGAATACATGATCATAATTTGAAATTCAATGATCAAGTATACTGTTTCATGGGGCCAATTTTCCTATGTTTTTAATGTGATACATTCTTGTCTCTAACTACATCTAATCAGCAAATGCTTACTAAAATATAATGCAAGGATAGAACTTTTCAATGGAAAAGGGTGTTTGATGGAGGGTTCCATAGAGAAGGTTGATCGGACAGGGCTTGATTTTGTTGCCACTAGAGATTCCGTGGTAGTATCTCCTCATGAACCGCAATGGGATGTGTTTGCAGCTTTTAGTAAGTTTGAAAATTAATATGTTGACTTCTACACATCTTTTTTTTTTTTCGGTTATGCATGCTCAAATGGAGTATTGCAGGTACACTTAAAGGCGGTAGAGGTGACTGGCTTGTCGAGAAGTGCACTGTATGTTTTTGGCATCTATGTGTTCATCTTTCATTTAAGGCGGGATGTGACTAGTACTTTATTTTACCGAAGCTGGCTTCTATCATTTCCTGATAGTCTGATACGGTTTTGATGTTCGTCACTTTCTAGGAGCTAGGAGCTAGTAGTGTAACCCCGCTTTTGACAGAACGTTCTCCTTTGATATCAGAAAACCGGGTTGATAGGTTACAACGAGTATCACTAGCTGCAACTAAACAATGTAAGCTACATGTTAATCCGTATAATTATATTGCTGACAATGTTTTTTCTCTCTCTTTTCTTTCAGTATGTACCTAGCTTCAAACTTATTGAGATATAATTTCTCTTAGACTGGAAAATAACTTCTGGTACATGCCATGTTCAGGTCAACGGTTGCATGAAATGACTTTAAATCCTCCAATGAAAATTAGCAGCATTGTACCTATGGTGAGTTGTGAATTAAAAACTTTACTGAAACAGACAAAAATCATTGCCTGATAAACATGCAGTTGTGCACAAGAACTCTATAAGCACTAATAGCTTTGTTTTCTGTGATTTCATCATGGTGACATGGGAAGGTGTCTAAGGCATGAATTATAGCCTTTTTGGTCGATATTCTCGGACCATCTTGACTTAAGTGACTTTGTAAATTAAAGTTATCAACACCAACTCATAGACAACTTAGGATTACTTCTATGCCACATGCTTGTCTTGCATAACTGTGGGGTGCAATGTCAAAATTTACTGTATGCGCCATTTTGTTGTTTAATATTGCAACAATTATCATGATCACAGCCAACGTGTTCTTAGGATGCTTTCTGAAAATTTTCAATAAATTTCGAAACTATACCCCCATGAAGCTGCCCTTATCGTGTATCATAACATTCAGATTTGACCTTCCAGGCTACCCCATGCCACCAAGACTAACTCATAGACATCCACGGCAACGCATGTGTCACTGTCACTTGGGTGCGTAGTTTAGCCTTCATGCAATGTTTCTACTCATCGTGGTCTTGACAAGTTGGATACTGAAAACAGCGTGATGCACTACTTTCCGATTTGAGAATGGATTAGTTGCAATCATCAAATCCAATGTCCACCCCTAGGATGCAACATAATTTTGGTGGACCGAGACCACATTTAGCATCCGTGTCAAAATGAGTCAGAGGTTGTTAACACCCTGTCACAGACTTCTTAGGATCACCACGACTCTATTTTGAGACCCTCTTTTGCTGATAAGACGACTTAGTTGAATGGCTTTTTAGTATTCCACTGAAGTTTCTAAACTTCTTGCTTTTTTGTATGAATATTGAGCAATTTAGTTCAGTTTACTCAGGGCTTTGGCGCGTCACTGTCCCACTAAATAGTGCATGCATGACCAATACTCCATGGTTAATTGCAAAATCAACGTCGATTTGGAGAAACTTTTCTGTTTTCTTCCTTCTTTTGGTGCTTGGGAATGGTTTTGTGTGTCAATGCAATAAAAATAGTGCTTGCATGACCAATACTCTACCTTGGTTTGGCCTTTTAACTAACATATTTTGTATTGTGTTATCAGGTTGCTCGATCAAAGTTGTCTTTTGTTGCTACGGCAGAAGCCACACCTATATTCAGTACTCTCGAATCATCTAATATAGAAGCTAAAGGCACTCTTATAATTGGGCCAGAAGGAGGTTAGCTCACTTCCCTTCGCTGTACAGCCTGTACTATTTCACCATGCCAGGTTAATATATTCATGTTCCTAGTTTGCGACTATATATAATTTAGCTTGTTGAAGGACTCGAGTAAGGCGAATGTTTGTTGACTCTATATCTAGAAAGAACCGAGGATCAGTTTCTTGTAACCTTTCTCCACAAGTACATGAGAGTAGGATTGGGGGGAGTAACATGTAGAAGAATGATTTGTGAATGTTTCATGCGTAACTGAGGTCCCTTTGCAAAGGCACAAATTCTTATAGGAGACCGTTTGAGAATTCTCAGATACCCTCATTACACAAATAATATAATATAACACCATATATTTATTAGGAATATTAATAATAGTTGGGTCTCAACCATCACCTTAAGGTTAGGTTTTGGTTGAGATGGTTCATCTATCATTGTATCAGAGTCAGTGGAAACCCAGCACACGGTATGGGGAGCCTGTGCAAACTAACCACTCTTCAAGCCTAACGGGCATTTGAGTGAGGGAGCGTATTAGGAATGTTAATAATAGTTGGGGCGTTGGGCCTTAACCATCACCTTAAGGTTTTGGTTGAGATGGTTCATCTATCAATATTGACATACGACTGTACAAGACTTGCGCTTCTATGGTAGATGATGATGCTGAGAGCCGATACCCATCGTTGTTGGGAAGTTGTCTTCTTTTTGACACTGTAATTTAGGATGAAGTCCGTTATGTTTGTTATACAAACGTCTCGTGATCAACTCAGCAGTTTTGATATAAACCAGTTTCAGATCCGAGTCTGTGTACCACAGCCCACAGCCACTCAAGATTTGTGCTTTTAGAAACAATACTTAAGCAGTTGCATCTGTAACTTCATCTTACTATTTCTCATCAGAATAGTTGTTGGTTTCAGACTTCACCGAGGAAGAATTAAAAATGATCACAGAAGCTGGAGCTACTGCAGTTGGGCTTGGGCCGCATCGCCTGAGAGTCGAAACGGCTACAATAGCACTCTTAGGTACACTTATGATGTGGTCTGATTCTCAACAGTGAGTTTTCTATACTTAACAACTCTTGAAATAGTCTTCGGCAGAAACAGTGCCTCATTTAAGACCATCTCTTAATCCCTTGCATTGTTTTTAGTCATTTTATTTGCTTGGTTCATTGCAAAACATAGCCATATTTTTTTTTTTCAGCAGGTCTCACCGAGACCGTCTCTCACTAAATCAGCGAGAGATGTAATGGAATAACAAAAATTTCAGTGGATTCCACAGCCCATCACGTGAGAGGCCTCTCAATATCAGCTATTGAGAGACCGTGAAATTTTTGTGGCAAGTTAACAATATCTCATTATCACTCAACTTTTTCAACATCGTATAAGTTCGAGATCAGTTCGAACTCAAATTATTAATTTATAACTACAATTTCATACTTAGCTAGACTGTTTCATTTGCTGTTTCATTATGTCATACTTTATACACTTGACATATCAACGTTTTTGTATATGTTTATTTTTATTTGCAGTAAATGGTGTGTCATCAGATAAGTAGAGTAATACACAGAATTAAACATAAAAGCGAGACAAATGATCCTAATTTTAATCACCCATTATTTCGTATTCGTTCGTCTAAACCATGACAAGTAGGGATGGCAACGAATCAGGATTCGGTTCAATCCGCTAGATCCTACCCTAATGGATAGGATATGGATCCTTATATTTTTGAGATCCGTACGGAACTGAATCCCGCTTTCACATCACGGATCCGAATCTAAATTTTATTGGATCCTATCTAAATCCTACCCGTTGTTATCTCGGCAAGGTTGTATCTAAATTCAGAAGTTGACTTTTCATATTTAAGAGTAGAACGTTTTGCATACGCATATTATTTGAGTGTCGAAGACTTGACAACGTAACTAACAAGTCCAACCATAAAATGACGTCCTAAACTCACCGTTACCCTAGCTCCAAAACTCGAGTAATATAATATTGAAAAATCTATAAAGGATCTCGTATTTAAATTCGACAAAGAGTAATTTTGCGAAAATAAAATACTTGAAATCAGGATGCGTTAATGAGACGAGACAGCTCGTGAGCAACTCGAAATCGGCTCGGTCAAAATTCGGCTCGTGCGAGTTCAACTCGAGCTGGGCTCGGCTCGAGAGCTTAACGAGTCGAGCCGAGCAAAAGCTGGTTCGACTCGAAAAGTTCACGAGCGGCTCGAACATTTGAGATTACATGAGATATTAATCACATTTTATAAAAATATTTTATCATTATTATATCGTTGTATCATATATATATATAAAATATCTTGTTGATTTGCTTATATATTTTTATATAAAATCTTCGAACCTTGTTATTGAAAATATCAGAAGAAAAAAAAAATAAAAAAATTTATATAAACTCGAGGCCAAGGATTGGCTCGAGCTCGAGCTCGTGTTAAATCTTGCAAGCTTTGTAACGAGCGCATTTTTTCAAGCTCAGGTAAGATCGGCTCGAGCTCGATCTCGAGTTTTGGTAATCGAACACAAAAGTCGAACAAGGCAAAACTCGGGCTCAGCTCGGCTCGTTAACACTCCTATGTTGAAACCATGTCTTTTACAGTCCAGATCTATCACCTCATAAAAAAAACAATTAATCTAAGTAATATATATATGATTTTTAATTTATCACCTATAATTGGGAGTTTACTCATTGCAGACCAAGAATAATAAAATTCCATTTTAAAAAGGTTTTGAGTCAAATGTTCACACAACCTTCGCAGTCCAAGTAACAATCATTTTTTTTTTTGACTAAAACTTGGGAGAGACGATCTTTTAATAAATTATCAGAAGACCATTTTTTTGTACCTTTCTATTGTATTTCGTGACCATTTTGTCATTGATCATACCATAGTAATTTCGTACTTATTACCTAATAAATATACTCATTTTATCTTTAATAATGATTTGTACCTATTGTATTAATTTTAGTATCAACGCGATCTCTGAGGAGATCTACTGTTTTTTGTATTTATTTACGGTATTTATTTTTAAATTTATTTGAGTCGATGTAACAACCAAACCCTCTATTTAATGCCAATAAAACGAAGTCAAATGCACCGTCCCCTGCACATTTTAAGGTAAGAAATCACATTTAACATCCATGAAATTAATACCCACTACCATTTTATCATCCTAAATTCATAATTCATAATTCAACGTATTTGTACTACTATTTCATTACTAAGAAAACAAAAAGAATGGCAATTTCTCAGCTTGGTGATCTTATAGACACCATTAAATCCAAGGTTAATTCTTTAAAGAAGAAGAAGAAGATGAACAAGTTTTCGTCAAAGAAGCCTTACATTAAGATGGATAAAAGTGCTAGTGTCAAAGTCGAGATTCGCAGTCGTAAGGCTCGTCAAATTATTGATAAAACCTTGAAATCGGCTGATCGCCCTGGCAAGGTCTGATCAACTTGCGACTTTTGTGTGAGACGGTCTACATACATGAGCGAGCTCGTGGCTCGCCCTTAGATTTAATAGTTAGTATTTCAATTATTCTCCTTTTTTTTAAAAAAATGTTTTATTTGGTTGTTACATGTATAAGTTGTATATAATAAAACATTATAATTATTTGCTGTTTTTTTTAATGAATTTTCTGATGAACAGACTCGAAATGCTTTGTTTCAAGTTTGACTTATTAGAAAGGTGGATTTGTCGGCACTATCAATGTGTTTTGTTACGGGATCGGTCGTAGCTACTCCGTATTTGTTTACCTTTCCTTTAATTACTAGTTTTATCCCCGCGTAAGAGAAAATGGACGGATTGAGATATATTAATTGATACGATACTGAAGTGATGAAAATTAGCCGAGTAGTAGCATGTCGTAAGAAACAAAGAATATTAGCAATAAGAACATATAAAACCAATGACACTTATTTTTTATCGACTCGTTTCAACTGTAATATACGGAGTAAAATATAGTCGAATTATTTGGTTAATTGATGTTATTTACCCAATTAATTGGGTGATTGGTGTTGAAATTAAATTATTTGGGTTTGTAGTGTCCACGTGGATACTGTTGTGTTTTTTACAATTTCTCGATGAAGCCATTGAGGTTCATAACGACTTCACTTGGTGATTGTTTTTTTTTAATGAAATGCTTTTCAAAAGGTTTTGGAATTGGAGAGTAAAAGAGGCTACAACTAATATAATAGTCCTTAGCGGCTAGAAACCCAAATGTCTCCCCAAATATAAGAAAATTTGGGGAGAATTCAAGTGTGGGAAAGGAGAAGGTGAGAGAATAATTAAATATATCCACAAAGTGGGGTCCCGTATAAATTAATGTTTTTACCGTTGGTAGGAAGTCAGAAAATTCTATGGCTTTTATAGTAAAAAGATAGAACAAGAAACTAAGTTTGAAGCTAGAATGTGAGAAAGTTCAATTGTTGGCAATCAAAGGGTGCAAAACAACTTAAAGATATAAGTCTTTTGTTTAGTGAGATGACAATGAATTAGGACTTATAAGAAAGATGACAGAATTGTCGATTAAGGAGGGGTGGTTTGATTAGTATGGAGTACTTTTATAACACATGATTTTGAATTCCAACAATTGAAAAGTTTTAGAATAACATCCCTATCGTTCACGGGACTCTAATTATGGACTTAAACTTTTGGTTCACATGGTTTTTTGACATGGTATTAGAGCCGGTGTGACGGGAATTTTGGGAGATCTTCGTCGATCCATAAACATCATCTTAGAGGGTCGCAAACATAGTAACACCACCGCCAACAACAACGTTACTCCAATGCCTCAATGACTCCTGCAAATTTTGGGTTGATGATATGGTGCGAGAGGATGTACGCAACCTTGTATTAGCAAAAAAGAAATTGTTTTCTAATGATTCAAGATGAAAACAGACAGAATGATGGGAAGTATGTTTCTAGGAGTTCTTTCTAGCAATCGCGGAGCCATGGGAAAACCAAGAACGAACTCCTTGAATACGTACTTCAGGGAAAACAAATGTAGCACTCGCGACAATGCAACAATGCAACAATGCAAGTTATTCTGCAGAGCGCTTGTGATATAGGAAAAAACACTGTAGAACTCGATGATGCTAAACTGCTATAATGGCTCTTGGGAAAATGTCAAGGCCAAATGTCCAGGAAAAGTAGCGAGGTTTGGGATCGTTGGGGCTAATACCAAGTTCAGGGTACTGACTACTGATTCAGGCCGGGATAGACGATATCTAGATGAAGTGTAGTCAGTCTATGGTATCAACTATCGAGTAGAAGTACAATTCCCAACTGATTATACTGTGTATTTGATATAATGTCGCATTGATTCTGATTTCCGAGTATCATAGCATAAGCCTAACCAGATGCTGAATGTAAATTGAATCAGGCCCGTCTGGCCGTCTCGGATATAGAAATGCAAGTAGTTGAATGTTGATGTTGATTTAACAAAAGAAAATTGTGAGGAAACTTAATAAATCAGAAAGGTAAGAGCATTGGAATACAGATATGAGATGTGCAGGTGAACTGCCATTTTCAGTAAGATAATGGTTTGCTGCTGCCATTTGCATTTTTGCACATGCATTACTGGGATACTAATACACTTCCTGTCATGGGCTCCTCTCTTGTTTCTGATGCTACTATACTTTTGTCATGGGCGATGGGGACACTCCAATTATACCACCCAGAGTTCTGTTCCAAGGTAAATGACGCGTGTGAAACGGTTTTATGTACTCTCTTTGATCTAATCATCTGCTTACCTTCGATTCACCTACATACATTTCCACTTGGCCTATACCTTGGATTCATTTTTATTGTAGTGTCACGATCCAAATTTAATACCATAGCCGTGGGGTTATCCGTCATAGAAAACAAACAATAGTGAAGGAGCCCATGAGCCAAGGTTGCCCCCTGATCACATAGTTGCAGGGAATTGAAGGCTTCTGGTTGTAGTGTATTGCTACGACAAGTATTGCCACTTGACACTTCCCATACCTCTTCATTCATATCTACGGAGTGTCGGAGTATGTTGCCTGAGGCTGCATACGGACAAATACATCCGAGTGTTACCACAATTTATTTTACGAATGTAATACAAATTACTTTATAGTGACCGAGCTTTGATTTGATGTCAGAGTCAGTGTGATCGAAAGTCACGGGTTCAAATTCTGACAACCTCAAAACCTCTCAAAAAACTCACGGAATGGAAACCCAGCACACGGTATGGGGGAACCTGTACAAACTAACCACTCTTCAAGCCCAATAGACATTTGAGTGAGGAAGCTTATTAAAAATAATAATAATAGTTGGGCTTCAACCATCACTTTCTTAAGGTTTTGGTTGAGATGGTTTATCTACCGTGCTATCAGCTGGTTCGAATCCTAACAACCTCAAAATCCCTCAAAAATCACAAAGTGGAAATCCAACACACGGTATGGGGAGCCTGTACAAACTAACCATTTCAATTAAGTATACATTTAAGTGAGGGAGCGTAATAGCAATATTAATAATAATTGGGCTTCAATCGTCTCAACTTAAGGTTGCTTAATTCTTAGGAAGGGTGTATAGCATGTGGTATGATATTTACCGAGATCATATTGAGGAGCAAAATTCCATACAAGTGAGACGAAGTAGTTGCTGCTGGCTATGGTTGCTTGTACGGGCTTGGGTGACAGTACAAGGCTGGATTTTGTTAGCTGCGTCTAGAGGTTGCAGCGGGCCGAGCCGTGCTGGCCCGGGTATGACCCATCGTGCCTCATCCTAAATACAGCCCGGTCGTGTCGGTATTAGGCTATTCGTGCCATGTCGTGTCGTGCCAGCTTGGTCACCCTAACCTGCCGTTTCCCACTCCTGGCACGCCCAAATTGGCGCCCACTTTGTAGAATTTCTTGGCTTTTTATTGGCGGTAGAAATTTAAGTGTGGAAAAAACATTAATTTATGTAAGACCCACTTTGTTTATATATTTAATTATTCCCTCTTCTTTCATTAATTAATTGATCTCATTTCCGACACTTGAATTTTGGAAATTTTCTTATATTTTGTTCTCTAAAATTGTTTAAATTAAACAATTATATATAAATACATATAATAGACTTATAAATTACAAGTAGCCTAAAAATATACATCGCTCAAAAATCATAGAAACATATTTATAGATCTCGTATTAATTTTATGTCAAATAAATTAATAATTCTTTTTTCACTTGCATTCTATAAGTTTGATTAATATAAATGAGTTGTATTTTAATAAAATACATGAAATCCAATTGAACGGGAAAACTTTTATATTTTACTTCGTATATTACAGTTAAAACGAGTTCATAAAAAGATAATTGTCATCCGTTTTGTATGTTCTTATGGCTAATATTCTTAGTTTCTTACGACATGCTACAACTCGAGTAAGTTTCATCACTTCATTGTCATATCAATTAATATATCTTACCCCGTGATCTTTTTTTTTTACGGGCATAAAACTAGTAAGAGCAATAGGAATAGTAGAACTTCATATAAAGTTTTTCCTATTTCCAAGCTATTTTCACAAATTACTAAATTTAAGAACTTTACATCACAATAGAAGAATTTTACTTAATTCTTAATTAGGACCCACTATTAATTATCTTATCTTCATACACTTTTTTTTCTTCTTGAAACCAACAAAGAACTTGGTTCTTAAATATAAGAACCAAGTTCTTATTTTAACAAACCCAATGTGACTCACAATAGAAGAACATTATTTTTGAAGTTCTTATTTACAAACCCAGGAATAAAAACTTCTATTGCTATTGCTCTAAGTGATTGAAACAGGGGATTATGATTAATACAATTAAGTAACTAAGTGAGTAATTAAGCACACAAGCATTACATTCGATCTCAAATTCCAATAAGAGAACATGATGAAGTTGATCGATCATGTTGGTTGCTAAGAACAAAGCAAGTTTTATTCCGTTTAGTTTTGGAAGTCGAGGTTGTTTGCCTTATTGAGTACCACCTTGTTCAATATCACATGGAGGACTCCAATTTTTAAGGCTTTCAGATTTTAAAATTAAGGCACACGTGAGTTCAGCTTTGGATGCTAAAAATGGTCACACAATTATGTGCACCTTTTTAAGTAATCAACCAACGTGTAACTTCTCATGTTGAAAACCATTGTCTTCACGATTTCCTAGGAACAAATTAAGTAATAATTTCATCCGTTTCGATCGGGAAATATTACTAATTCGTGTTATTTAAATTTTCGAATAAGGGTATAAAGAATTGGGTCTTTTGTCAAAATAACCATTTAGCATAAATTATTTACCACAATGATCATATGTCCATTATATTTACCAAAATGACCATTTAACATTGTAATATGACTATAACTAAGTAATTAACTAACCATAATATCCAAATTTAATTTTAAAAATTATTTAAATTTATCATGATAAGAAATCATTTACTTCATGATGTATAATAATTATTTTCATAATCTAATTTTACAAATTGAAATTATCTATAGAATATGTATTGGTAGTAGACTAGTAGCTAATAGATTATTAGTTTATAAACTCTCCTACATAATTATACATTACTGATAGTGCTTTGACAATTAGAAAGAAAATTGCATGTTTCTTTAATGCATTTTCTTATTTATTTTTTAAATAATAGTTTATGAGAATATATTTATAAAACTGCATGTTTTTGTGAAACTTAAGAAAAAATAAAAAGAAATCATAGCGCTTCATCCAAAAGTTAAAAATATATCAATGAGTTAATGGATAATTTTCTGAAAATAATATCGAAATATCACTTTTGTTTAGTTTTATAGAATATTTTCGTAATTTTTATATATTTGTATTATTTTGAGGGAATATAAATAAATTTGAAAAGAAAAAATTGCTTAGCTTTTTTATGATAACTTTATAACTTAGATAGTCATTTTGGTAATTAGATTTACAAAATGGTCATTTTGGAAATTGGCAAAAGACCCTAAAGATTTTGTCTATTCTTTTAAGACATTAATACTTAATTACAACCTATAGTACATTGCAATATATAGAAGTTCTTTTAAACGAATTTTTGGTATTATTAACTCAATCTCTTTAACGTGTTTTATCTTGAATAAGAGGATTAATTCGTATGTTATGAATAAAAATATCAGGTAAATTAATGAAAATATTTATTATGATGATACAAATATATAATCATGATATACGAGTAATATTTTTATAAATTACGAGCAAAATCTTATCAATATTTTAAAAGTTCACGGAATTTTTGAGCCGAATTACATTGTTTTAAAAATGTTAAAAGTGTAGAAAGCGTGTACAAGAGATAAAGTCTCCACCTTCTATTTATGTGTACAGTTTTGCATGTTGCTTTTTACTCGTACATAATTGCGTAGGGACATGGTTATTAAAGAAAAATAAAGAGGGGAAGTATCCTTTATCAGTCACCCAAAATAATTGATGTAAATAATGTCACAAATTCTCATTTATGACGACTATATTTAGGGGCGAAGCACAGCACAACACGGATCCAAGAGGCTATAGTTCGGGTTGTATTTTTGGGATATATATAATAATAATGGTATTATTTACATGAAGAAAAAGTAGCATAGTTGTCAATAGTGTAGCTATCAGTCTTATTTTTTAAACCGACTCCCTTTACTTTTGTATTCTAGCTGATTCGTCTTTGGGCATATCCATTGTAAATCTGCGATGAGTTAAATAATATCCACATAGGTAGTTAAGATAAAAGTTAAGTAACTAGAGAGTAACATTCTGTTTTATTTTATTTATCAATATGTATAATATTTAATCCGTCAAAAATTTCTAACGGATATACATGTCACAACTCGCTGAAATAATGTAGCATTGTTTTTAAATAATGGGGGCCGGAATATAGAATGATCAGTGAATCAATCAAGATGACTATTGTCTCCACAGATGGAGACATATGTATGCTCTTTTACACTAGTATGACTCTTGTCCTTTTCTAGTATACTTCAAGTTGTTTTTCGAAATTGAAACTAGCCAATTTAGGGAGTAAATATTTATTGTTTTAAAACATGTACACGATCGAATCCGTTATATACACCCTAAAATCGAAAGGTGAATTGTTATCTTTAAATTATAATCAAATGAATATTATTATGGACCGAGATGAAGGAAATATTACGTGTCAAGTAACCCGTTGGACCTCAACTTAGAAATAAATTGAAAAAGGGTACAATAATACACAAATAATTCATTTTAAATGTACTGCCCTAATAAGTGCTACTGGTACAAGTGAATTAAAGTGACAAGCAAAAGTAATAACAACAAACAAGAAAAGAGTACAAAATTAAGAAAATTCAAAGGTCCCTTTGAGACCTATTTTCTTATCTTCCCGTTTTCATGACAATCTTTCATCTCTTCGCTCGATCACCCTATTTGCCTCCTATTTTTTTCCTAATTACTATTAAAACCTTGCCCTAAATATGATTATCATCTGCTCTGATCTTCCTACTGTTTAATCCAACCTGTACGATGAAAATGTGAATTGTGAGATGTTTGTGACAAATAATTTACTACCAAATGAACTTATAATCCACCTAGTATATACAATGCTAGAATTTCAATTAGGTTAAATGTTTTCGGACAAAATATCAACACTTATTAACATGTAAATTTAGGATACCTAGCGAGTAGCAAAGAGTAGCAATTATAAACTATCCTTAAATCTTCAAAAAATGGTCAACGTTATCGATTTCTGTTATCCCAAATTTCTTAAATATCAACTTTAACATAAGTATAAACATAAGAAAAAAACGCTACCTCATTTTTTTTTTTAAATTTCACTGCTTTTGTTATGTCTCCTGATATACTTTAAACACCATAAAGTCATGAATGATAATATTCCTAACTTAGATATGAATCGCATGATGATCGGCCATACAATGTCTTTACACTAAAATGATACAAGCAATAGAGAGTACACAATCTCATTATTGTCCTAATGCCTCCTTGTTAAACCATAAATAAATCAAGGGAATAATAAAAATATTACCCCTACTATTTTATATGATGTTTCTATTTTCTTTTCAATCAAATTTTATTGTTCTTGTCTATTTTTTTGGACAAATTTGAATGGTCCAAAAGTAATTTGACGAATGGTCATGTGCATGTATTGCGGAGTCCAAATTAATTCCGTTATTTCTTCTGTTAAGACGAAAAGGGAATATATGAAATAAGAGGAAATATTATTATAATATAAAAAAATCAAAATTCATAAAAAATAATGTATATGTATTATACTCCCTCCTATTCAACTAGATAATAAAAATGATAAAAGCCAAATGTTATATATATTGGTCAAATCCCGATTGCATTCAAATGTATTTATGATTAACTTAAAATCAACAGCAAATCAATCTAGGTGACTGATTGTGGTATCAAAATTAGAAGGTAGATTAATTACCTGAAAATGAGTAGCAGAATAACCTTGTGAAGAGTAACCTATTAACCTCTCAAATGATGCATTTTGGTGATTTTGGACATGAATACCTCCCATTTTCTGCACACAATTTGAATACAACAAGTTTCACATTTCTTCTCGCAACATGCAATTGACATTCCAAACAATCTACAATATGAAAGACCAAGGTAATAAATGGCAAAATTTGGGATAGGTTTTACGAATTAGGGTAAGACGAGACACAACCTCGATCATTTAATTATCTTTAATTTGAGTAAATGCACTTTACAAAAGAAATTATGTTATACAAAAATGTTAGAATTATCCCACCATGCAATGTCCTTTCATTTGTTCTTTATGCAAATTTATAAATAATTTAAAGATAAATAAATGATTAAGACAGAATGATTTGAGTATCGAAATGTTAGAATACCACCATGCAATGTCCTTTGTTTTCTTCATGATGTATATTAATCATAAGAAAGCTAAAAAAAACCTACAAGAGTTACTCTACCTTGTTAGTTGCGAAATCAGGATTTGAATCTGGGGTCGAAAAATTGATGAGTAGAACTAATTTCCGGTGTTAAGGGAGTCATAAGGGCCATTTTAATGCTGATGGCAGGTTATGAGTACTATCTGTCATGACTTTACCAACTAAGCTAATTGACATCAGCATGAGCTAAACTAATACTGTAATGGAGTTTAGATAGAAGATTTCAAAAATTATAAAACTTGCCTTTAATTTTCCTCAAGGTTAAGAACATAAATTAATTACCTTAGAAGTGAAAACATGAGAACTAGCAGTATCATCAAGAGCAAAATCATCATCTGCCATATTATTAGCACAATAATGAGATTCATTTCCATATGATTTCATGCATTGTTTTCTTAATCTCCCACCATTATTACTATCTTCCTCAACATCATCAATATCATGATCAAAATGAGGAGGTCCAGAGGATGCATCAGACACCATTGACAAATCTTCCTCTTCGTCTTCATCTTCATCTTCATCTTCTTCTTCGCGATACCAATAATAACCATCTTTACCTTTATTATCTACTAGGTCTTCAAATTTAGCCATTTTCTGCAACTCTTGTTTTTCATTATCATCAAAACTTCTTTTTCTAAAACCATTATTAGAAAATGTATTTGTAGAATGTTGTAAGTATAATGTCCAACCAGACTCACAGCCACTACTACACTCTGAAGAAGAAGGTATTACTACATTATTATTCATCATTTGTATAATATATATGTATATAGTTTTATTATATGATAATTATGTAATTGAAAAGTATGAAGTGTATGTATGTGAAGAAAGTGGATGGAAATGGTGTGGATTTTATGTAGTTGGGTGATTTTATAAAAATTGATAATAATGCCAACTTATATATAGTCAGACACTCAGATAAATGCTTGTATTTTACTATTTTAGTTCAAAGCTCCTATCTATTCTTTTTAATGTGATTTTCTAACTAGTAAGGCCTGTTATTTTCAACTTAAACGAGCTGAAGTGAATTAATTGGAGTAGAGCTTAATTGAACTAAATTGAGTGAAACTGAGGTGGAGTGAATTTAGTTGAATTAAAAGTTAATTTTGTGAAGAGATTAATTGAACATAATTGATTGAACTTAAATAAAACTTAACGAAATACACCCTAGCAAAATTGAAAGGAGCTGAAATTAAGCTAGAAAAAACAGGGCTTAAGTCTTGTTTAAGACGGGTATTATCATTTTCTAGGTGATAAGTGGGGTGATTTGATATATATTTGACCCGTCTCACACTTAAGACGGATAATTACGGTTTAAAATGAGAATTTGTATTTTGTAAAATGAGTCTCTACTTTTAAGATTAATTAAACAAGGTTTACTTTAAAAAAAGAAAAAAAAACCAATATCGATTCTTTATAATAAGGTTTATTTTCAAAAGCAATATTATCGTGAGACACTCCATAAAATAAATAAATAAATAAACAGGTAAAAACTCGGAATATGCGGCTAGATTAGATAAGATTTACAATTTTTTTAGTATACATCGAAATGGTTAGTGTCTACCGTTAACAATAATGTATAAACACCTCAATCCTGGTAACATTTTTGAATTTTAATGAGTCTTAACATGAAACAATGGTTAGATGAACTACCATTTTTAAAAAAAATTAATACTCTATAATAATCTTGTACTTGTCCTTATATCTCTACTTTGAATTCTCACTTGCAATTGCATTATAGTCTCAATTAATTTATTTAATTTGATATTCAGATTTCCAATAACTATAATCTATATTTTGCAAAATATTTACCATTTCTCATTATAATTATTTGTATTTTATAAGAATAAGACAAGCATTTTTGCAATGTCACTAAATTATTTGATCACCGATACACATACAACTAGTGACGACATAAGTACATAACTAGTGGCACAACTTAGGATATATCTGATCATGGGACCGACATACAAAATATAGACACGATACAACACGACATAACACGATATAGAAGCTCCTCAAAACCGGAGAGGACCCTCCTACATACAATTACTCTTTGACATAAAAAACTCTAATAGATACACAAAGGTACTACTGACGACCCAATTCATTGAGTACCATCCTTAAGGATGAGTATCATGATCTAAGATAGTATAAATTCTTATTTGTGACGGCAGTATTCGTCACGAGTTTGTGACGGATATCGTTTTCTCTTACCAAATATCTTTGAAAGGTGATTGGGAAAACATATGAAGGGTGTCCCACCTTATCCCTAGTGACGGGATTAGCCCGTTACAAACAAGTCTTGCTGCTGAGCTAGTACGAATTGCAAGTTGGAAGGAAGATACAGTATATAATAGTAGAGGAAGAAGAGATCACATGGATTACAGAGAGGCAGGCTAAACTCTGAAGGGTCATAACAAAAACGGGTACACGTCCATTATCGTTACTTTCTCCGTATGTGGTATGTGGACACCTACGACACGTTCTATTACTTCATATATTCATTACATGCTTACATATCCCCGTGAGCCATGACCCTTTGTTTTAATGACATTTGGCTTATCTTCTATTGTTTTTGGTTGTGCGTTGTTGCCTCGTTGCTCTCTCTAATTAGGGTTTATATTTTCTTTTGGACATTAATCTATCTTTGATTTTAACAAAAAAATAAAAGAAAGAGGAGTAAAGCAGCTATTAAATAAAAAGTGGAGGGTAGCTTAGAGACGGCAATCATTAACATGACCCGAAAATACGACACGAACTCGACACGAAATTAGCGGGTTCAGGTCAAGGTGTTTCAATCCGTTTACGTAATTCGGATGATACGAACACGAGTCGAACTTATATAGGTCGGGTTAGGGCTGGGGTCTTGCGACACGAACTCGACACGAATAACACATTATTTTAAATAGGTTATGATATATCCATCCAAAATGGGTTATATATAATCGGGTTATGTTATTTTGAATGTGAAATAAGACACGAAGATTGTCTATTCTTGCTGTAAATTTTAATGCTGAATGCATTATATTTATATGGGTTGTAAACTGGTTTAATGGGTCGAAATTAATCTGTTAAAACTTAAATGGGTTACACAACTCGGGTTGGGTTATTGAAAAAATAAATGAGTTGGGTTAGGGTTGATGCATGTAATCTGTTTATCTAATTGGGTCGGGTTAGGGTTAAGGGGTCACGACTCATTTAATGGTGACACGAACACGAACTCGACACAACCCGACATGTTTGCCAGGTCTAGGTTCTAGGTAAGGCTACTCGTTAAAGACATAATACTCCGGTAAAGAAATAAGCGAGACAGAAAGTATAATCTACCGTCCGTACGGTTTTTGGAAGGCTACTCTAGTAGATGAGTAGGGGATCGCAGTTGTGGTGGAGTATTGGTTAGCAACAAAATAATTAAAATAATTGTAGTTGTTAGTAAATTATTGGTGTTGAAGATATTGCATGCCTCCATCCATGTGTTCGTATCCTTAATTTGTACTAAATGATGTCCCATGTGAGTGATGAGTGAGTGAGTAAGTGAGTAAGTAAGCGAGTGAGTGACTAAGCAAATGTTTTGGTCATATGTTGGCAATATAACTTTGACAATTATCCAAACACAAACATGTAGACTCTAAATCATTTTCACGAAATTAAAAAATAAAATTATAGGTGAAATTGGCTACTAGTTTTACTTTCTCGGTCATCTACCTCACAAAAACATCAATATTAACTATGAGACTCGGTAAGGAGTTATTCGATTCAGTTTTAAATCGGGTAAATCGGTGTGAGTTAAATCAGGTTAGATCTTATTTTCGGTTTTAGTTCGATTTCGATTGGGTTCATTCAGTTAGCCATTTTAATTGGTTTGGATGATTTCGAGCTGAATACGACTCGTGTCAGGTCATTTTCAGTTCAGTTCTATTTTGGATTACAATTTTTCTTACTTACCGGTAAAAATACTAGCTTAAACGTACCTTATATTTTTCAATTTGAATAAAATAAAGAATTAATGAGAAAACACCTCAAATATGTGTTTATCCGTAAAAAATAGATACTTTTAATTCAAGTTAATCGGTTTGATTATTAGTCGTTCATGTTCAAGTCTCATTCGGTTATTATTGAATTTGATTCAGTTTTGGTTCAATTCGAATTGAGTCGAGTTACGGGTAGAATATAGGTTACTATCAGGTGTTCAATGGATTATCAATTTAGGTTATTCCACATTAATAAAAGAGGAGAAAAATATCACTTTATAAGACAGGGGTTTACCCTCCTTATTGACAATTGATTTTATAGTGAAACCTCCTTCGATATTTTAAGTATTCTTTTTATCTTCCGTTTAAGTGTGGCTCAAACCCATTGTTGCTTTTAACCTGGTATCAAAGCTTATGACTAAAACTGAGCATGATGATTAACTGGGCCCTTGCGTGTGAGCTGGACGTGAGGCTTTGTGTACTTATTTGGCCCAGTCTGAGCTTGTTTGCAGTCGGAGAAAATTTCATCCGTTGATGGTTCCAGTCTGTCAATTGGATTTAGAATTAAACCTACTTGGAATTGTAAAGTTGACTCTCTCTTCATCGTTTGGATACGGTTCAAACCCGTTGCGTGATTTTAACAGTTACGAGAATGGTCGGATCTTGTTAGGTAAAAACATCAGTATGTATTACCTATAGTCGGTATTTATTAAAGAAAATCATGTTATGAGAAATTAGAACCGAATAACGTCAATTTAGAAAACACTTCTTTGGCCACAATTTCGAACTAAATCTGGTCTTGATGTTTAATAAAGGTACTACAAATGCATACTATTAATGCACATTGAAGATAAACACCGTAAATTAAGAAATGACTCCAAATCAAATCTACACAAAGTGGTCCAAAACAAGTGAATCATCCATGTTCGGATGATGAACTTCAGAAAATATAAAAACCCAAATTAAATTAAATAAATGTATATATATGTGTACTGTTATCGTTAGATCTTCCTTAAAATGGATATATTATTCTTTAAAATAAAACAAATTAAATAATATTAATTTGTATAAATCAGGGTCAATCCAGGGTTAAATATTTGGGTAGTAAAATTAACGAAATTCATACCCAAGCAAAACATTGACCATTGAACCAGAAGAAATTTACTACTCCATATATTAATCGGATATTATTAATTTATCAACTGTTCAACAATATTTGGGGTAGTAAAAAGTCGTCTTTTCATTTAATTTTTTTGAGTTCTCCTTGCTACTATGTGGATTCGCCCTTAATATAAATGTAACAACGCACTCTTTTTAAAGTTAATTCGAATATGTCCATTTTAAACGAGGCATTACGGACATAGTAAGTATTGTATGGAGGATGGAGAAGCAGAAGCAGAAAGGCACATGGAGAGCATAGCAAGAGGAGCAATAAGCAGAAATAGGCAGAGGCTCCTCTCTTAAATCAAACACGCACCCACACACACATGTAATCACGTGTGCATTTTGGGGGGATTGATTATATTTCACCGCAGTAACACACATGTTTTCACGTGCACACTCTTTTCTAACTATATGCCTCTACTGTCTTTCATATTTACTGCTAATCTTCCTACTTTTTCATTGTTAATGTTGTTCTTGTCTTCTTTTAATTAGGGTTTGATCACTTCATTGTCTGACATGTCAAGCTCAGATTTCATGCTCAAAGTATTTTGTCTAGTGTTGATCGGAAACATCCCTATTAAGTATCGATAACTGTACTAGATAATTCGTTCTGAGTAAGAAAAAACTTAGCAGATGATTGGATTTTTAAAATCGATTTATTTCTGATAACACGCCCCCTAGGCTGTAAAACGAATGCCAATTGGGCTTGAATAATCTCATACATAATGCTAAATATTACACTTTAGGAATAAGGCTGGTGAGATTTGAACTTGTGACCTTTTAGTCACAGGGTCTCTTATCAAGAAACTGTATAAATTAAAAGTCTAAACCGAATTTTGACATCTTATAATCAGTTGAACTCTTTTGTTCGACTTTGTCGTTTGAAAAGTCCGAAATCAAACCCTATCAACCGAATTCATGTCAAATAATAACTCCCTAGTCATCTTCATATTTCACATTATTTGAATGATAATTCACATGATTTATACATTTTCAAGGTCACTTTTAGCTAAATGGAAGTTATGTCCTTTCTGTAAGACTATTGTGGGGTATATATTATTGTACTCGTAATTGTTTATTCTCACTAATTCAGTGTGTAATGCAGGTTAGGATTGTTGCATGCCCAATTTTTTTTTTTTCGGGTAGGGTACAAGAAAATTCCTCAGATTCTAGCAAAAGATGTTAAAGAGTTAGCAATCTTATTTAGAGATCTAGAACGATAGCTAATAGAAACACAGTGTAAATTACAAACTCTAGAATTAATTGCAACAAAAATGTGCTTGATGCATTGGCTAGGAGAAGAAAGTCCACAAACATGATAAACAAGCTCCAAACAATCCGTAGCAATATCAATAGGAAGTCCATTTTTTTGTTTTGAGAAGAATGTATTAGCCAATGATCTTATATATTCCCTTCATCTCGATTAGTAGTTTACCCATTTTTAAATGTTTTAGTTAATAATTATGTTAAGTGAGCGAATCGTCAATTGCATTGATCACTTAGCCTTAACTCGTCTTATATAGAATACATTGTCGGGTTGTTGTATTGGGCCTAATATTACAACGATATATATATATTCCTAATACCCCTTAAACTGGAGTATGAAGGTCAAGAATGTCCAGCTTGCGGAGAAGATAGGAAAATTGTGAAACGCCTAAAACTTTCATAAAAATATCAGCGAGTTGCTCATCTGAAGGAACATGTGCTAGAAGGACGAGTCCGTCGAAGATAGCATCCCGAATGAAGTGACAGTCAATCTCTGATACCATGTTAAGTGAGTGAATCGTCAATTGTATTGATCACTTAGCCTTAACTCGGCTTATATAGAATACATTGTCGGAGAATTGTATCGGGCCGAACATTACAACGATATATATTCCTAATTTACAATTCTGTTTTGGATATATTTTACTCTAACTCTTTACTTTATTTTTTAATTTAATAATACTAACTAGGTTATAACCCGTGAAATTCACGGGTCTGTTTTTAAAATTTTAATAAATTTGGAATGTTTTCGTGTAAGACGTACAACGCAATAACTATTATTTAATATATGAACATCTTTAGTAAATATAATAAAAAAAACGTTTTTTAACCCAATTATACATTTACTACTCACGTCTCATCAGATTATTTACGGTTTGCTTTTATTGTACGATATGTAATATACAACTTTATTGTATATATGGTTACATATTTTAAAAATGGTGCAATGGGTAATTATAAGTCTACTAATTCTATCGTAAGTCTCGATCATCTTAATTAACAGCTATATGATAGCTCATGTATACCGTCATACGGACATGTGTCATAAATAATTCGAAATTTATTTATACGTATATAATTAATCAGCTATTGTTGATATTATTAATTACGGTATTCATCTAAAGTTAAAAACAGACTATCGTAAATAATTAATTTATTTATCTCCAATATTATTAACTATATTCATCTAAAATTTAAAAAACAGACCCGTGAATTTCACGGGTTATAACCTAGTTAATTATCATAGGATTATGGGATGGATGAGTTTGTTGATTTTATAAATCTATAAGTTTAAATTATTAATTAATTGAATCTCTTATATTCAAATCTTTTCAGTCTCGAGAATTTGAGTTCTTATGGAATGCAATCTTAGCATTAAATCACGTGTAGAATTATGGAATGCATAATAATCACGTCAACCAACTTAATGCAAATGGAATAAAATCTTGAAGAATTATGGAATTTATGGAGTCATTAGATTATGTAAATTGTTATAACCCGTGAAATCCCGTAAAACTTAGTTGCTGAGTTTCCAAATTGAAATACATAATCAAGTCAGTCAATTTAATGCAAATGGAATCAAATCTTGTGGAATTATGGAATTAAATCAAATCTTGGCATTAAATCAATGGAACCAATTAATAGCTGATAACAATAACACGACAAATTAATCTAAAATCAAATCTTTTTATTGGAATACAATCTCTTATATCTTATATTCAAATTTTATTGGACAATATGTTATGATGCTTTAAAACGCGCCACGTAGGACGGAGCTTGTATCTTGTGATGCCACGTCAGCAGCTTGGCTTCTGCATTAGATAAGTATATGATTACTAAAAACAATTTTCTCTTTTTGTAACTTGGTCTCTGTATATAAAACGTATATGTAAATATTTCTTTAAGACGGAATGAGCATTGTGTCATAGACTGGCTCTGTTTAGCCATCTCCAATTGTCCGGACAACCTTTTACCGTGGTTCAGCGTTGGTCGTTAGAGTTGCGTTTGCTAAAGCCATTTTGATCGGATAAATGGGCTAATTTTAAAGTATTAATCAAGTTTAAACCCAATTAGCCGGACCCATGTGACCACTTTTGTGGAGTCTACAGGTTAGCCCAATAACGTTATGTTTTATGATTTATAGTCTCGTAAAGCTCACCCGATTCGTATGATCCAATTCGCGATAAGGTTGACCCAAGTCTAAAAGTGATCAGCGCACCCATGTTACCGTGTATGACCCGAAATTCATACACCCTCCTTTGAGCCTTGACGGACCCAGCTAAAAAACCCGACTCATAATTTATTTGATTCAAAAGAATTTAAAGTGACCCAAATGACTGGAAACGACAAGTATCAAGTCATATTAATGTTACAATATGAAAATAAAGTTTTAGTTGAGAGTCATCCCTAATACTGAGTAAATACTTTTAAATTTACACAATAATAGTACATTTTAATTAAAATAGAGGAATTTTAACTAAAGTGTCTTAACCATTAACCCTAAACTCCAAAAGCAACCCGGCCAAAATGACCCATTCCCGAAAGTGGTCCGATAACAGGCACCTGAAATGGACCCGTAGCCCGACCCGGCTCAAAATGTCTAACTGATCTAAACTGAACCGAGACAAATTAACCCAATTTATACCCAACCCGATTGACTCATTTGCCACCGCTACACTCATGAGATCCGAGTATTCGTAATGATCCACAAAATTATAAGAGAGGTAAGATTATAAGTGGAGATGATCAAATGGCCCATGCCCCAAAAACCCGACCCGGCCCGATCTTCTTTTCCCGGGTTTAGGCTAACTCTCGGTACCAAAAAAGCCGAAAGCCCGATCTAGGCGGCCCAGGGAAACAATTCGGCTGGATTTGGGCTAAACTCTTGGCCTAAAAGTCCAAAGCGCGACCCTTTTTTTTAAAGTTCGTGTGATGTGTACTTGTGTACATTGCATAAGTAAGCAAAAAGTCAAAAACCATTGATTATTGATATGTTATTACCTACGGGCTACGGCCATGTCTTATATTCATGTTATCATGTCAAGTTTAATTTCATTTGATTTGGAATTGTGGATTATAATTTGCTAAAACCTCTTTCAAGCCTTTTTTTAGTTGTATTGTAATCTTGAATATTAGCAGCTATAAACTCCGTTGTATTGTTTTTCAATGTGCGATTTTTGCCTCTTTCACATTTTCATATTTTCAAGGTGTCACGAGTCGCAAGGGCCAAAAAAGCTCGATCTAGCCCGAGGGCTTGTTCGAGCCCGCAAGGGTTGGATTTGGGCTAAAGAAAAAGGCCCATTGACTTGGCCCGACCCAGCCCGACCCCAATACATGGACTGTTTTTAACATGTAAGTCTGCCCAATTTTTATCAAGCCCCACCCGTGATCAACTCTAATTAAAAGCAGCTCAAATGAACATATAAAGCTTGTAATTACATTTCAAGAGCTAAAATTTGAATCAGATGCTTCATTTACTATATTAACTGGAATTGTAAATGTCATCCAGCATTGTAAGATTACATATATATATATATATATCTATGTTACTGGTATCATACTCAGCAAACTGCTGCAATCTCTTCCAAACTTATACACCCTTACTCGAATCTGAGTAATGTAAAATCAAACCATCAATTTTCCGGGTTGTACTGGTTTTCGATACATGAAATAGTTGGGTAGGGCGACTAGAGTGACGGGAAATATCTGTTAAGGCCCCATGGAAGGGAGTAAAATTCTCGGCTCCTAGTGTCACTCTCGAACGCTCTAAACTTCTTCCACCAATGCCTTCCACTGTCTCTCCTTGTCGCTGTGTGGCTGCGATGTAGTGTCAGGTCCAGGAATAATGCAATAATCCCACCCACTGTGGCCGCTGACGCAAAGATCACTTGCACCATGCTGTTGAACTGATACATACGAGTAGTTCATTAACAGCAGAGTTAAGTTTTGGAAATGGACTGTAATGGAACTAACAGAAAATTGAGAAGACATACTGCCATGGAACGCGTAAATATAGGAGTTCGACCCTCAACCAAAAGAAACTCGTAGAAGTACTGAGGCACGGAAAGCCCCAGGTACAGTGAAAATCCCAGTATGAACTTTGTTCTGAAGCTGTTTAGGCTGCAGAACTGCAGAAATCCTAGCCCTGCAGATACTGTATAGTAGCATAAACGACAGTGTCAAACTATGCGATCATAAGAACACCAAATTTGATTAGTAAGACGTATTATTAGATTATCAATACCTACCCACATAAGCATAAAGGACACAGTTGATTGCTGCGAAGATGGGGATCGGGATTGATGCTAGAAGCGCTCCAAATTTTCCTGATTAAAAGAAATGAACCCGTTACTAGAGTAATGTGTCTGAGATTCAAAAAACCACGAAAATGGCGCTGTACAGGTGTTATAACGGAAGCACAGAGAAAGATAAAATTTACGTGGTTCACTAACGGTGTGTTAGCTACGTCCACAGGGCAGAAGGGAGATAGTTTTATTAATGCGAGGAGTTTTCAGATTACAGATTCAGAACGATATAGAATATGATAACCTAATACAATACAGATTTGACCTAATAAGGCCCAGACAGAAACCCCCGCATAGTTGTTCAAAGCGGCGACTAACAGATTCAAGGCATAAACCCAACAGCAGGCATTGTAGAAACTCACCAAGAACTGAAAAGAACAGCATGAAAATTGCAGCAATTTGAGCAACTCTACGGCTTCCGACTTGGTTAAGCCCCAACAGTCCTGCATTCTCACTATGAAACAATTTCACAGTGAATTAAAAGTGGTGTAACAAATAATAATCATGTGTTGAAATATTTGGTAAATGTGTATGAAGGAACTGTAGAATATTACACTGATGCCATCGCGCCACAGACTGAACCAAATGCCCCATTCAAGAAATTTCCAATGCCCTGCAATCAAAATTAAGATGATGGTGTCGATTAGAAACTTTTCAAGTGATCGTATAGGTCCAAACTGATGCGAATAGTGACAGACTTACGATCCAGGTAACCCCACGGCTCACAACAGAAGGCGGTACTGGTGTGGCACTGCTATATCTTGCTGCTGATATAAATGAGCCTGTGGACTATAAGAATGAAGAAACAGATGTAACTCATTTGCAACTTGCAAGTGTCAGACACGACTAATAAATGTGGTACGGAACAGACCTCAACAAGGGAAACAAATGTAGCAGCAATCATCGCAAACCCATTTGCTACATTCAACGTAGGACGTCCCCATTGAAATGGATAAGGGAACCGTATCCTGTATAAGAGATGGTCATATTAGGAATATTAATAATAGTTGGGCCTCAACCATCACCTTAAGGTTTTGGTTGAGACGGTTCATCTATCATGGTATCAGAGCCAGTGTGACCGAAGGTCACGGGTTCAAATCCTGGCAACCTCAAAACCCCTCAAAAAACCATGAAGTGGAAACCAGCACACGGTATGGGTGGGCCTGTGTGAGGGGGCGTATTAGGAATATTAATAATAGTTGGGCCGCAACCATCACCTTAAGGTTTTGGTTGAGATGGTTCATCTATCAGGTCACAGGCATGAGTAATGTTACTATGTGTGCGTAATTCAACAACTAGATGCACGGACTCACCAGGAAGCAGCACCTATGAGACCAGTGCGATCAGTGCGACAGTAAAATTGGGTTTTAGGGGAGCTATTCTTGAAAGCTCCAGCTGCTGTTAGGATTGCAGCAAATGCCCAGAGAAGCCCTATCGTAGCTAACACTCCATATCTACGACCAAGGACTTGTAACGGCTTCAGCAGACTACCAAAATACTGCAACAATAATGTACTTCACAACTTAGTAAACTGCCTGTCAGGCTGTCAATGTGTTTCCATAAACGAGGAATGCTACGCACTTACCTGGGTCAAAAACACCATAACGACTAGCGTTGGGAGTCCAATTGCAGTACATTTAGCGAGCTGGCATATGATCAGATAAACAAAAACGAACTCAGCTTTCAGGAACACGGTTTTCCTGGTTTATTTGAAGCGATGTATGCGCTGCATACCTGAGGGAAACCAAATTGTAATAGGCCAAGTCCAGTAAGCGTGACCAAGGGAATAGCGGCAAGAGGGCTTATGAACCTGCAACGACAAAATTTTATGAGCGATTCTATGCTTAATGATTTAGAAACTTATTCTAGTTCAGCTGAAAACCAATCCGATTTCTCCTTACCTTACAACAATCCTCCACAATCCCAAAACCCCAACAATCACGGGAAATATAGATGCGAACATTATTGCTCCTTGGATCGCTTTCATTGTTTCCCTGAACCTCTGTAATGCAACCAACATTCCATGACAGTTCAAATTTTCAGTTACATAACGCGAACTTGTCCCTTTCCCAAGGAATATTACATCTAGAAATCTAGAATCGACTAGCGCTATGAAAAATGCCCAGGTACAGTGAAAACACATATTAGCCAAATTTCAGCATATTTGAGAGATTTAGCATGTTTGACTTACCAATATGTTATTTAGAGGGTTTGGTTAATGGCATATTGAAATAGTATATTGGGGTCCAGTATGCTATTTTACAATATGTTACTCCTACCAGCATATTGGATTAGCATATCAGAAACAAAAAAATTGTTTTATTTACTCTCTTAATAAAATACTAACATTTCTTTTATATATTTAATAAATCAATTTCCATGTCCTTATATAGTTATATGTCATTTTATAAAGATTTTAGACAATCTGCTAATCTAAACTGTCAATTACCAAACACCTCTAAAATAATTCTGTTAAATGAATCTGCTGGTCAAATCCGCTAAATCATTCTGCTAGTCAAATCTGCTTTTGAAATCTGCTTCTGCCAATATTATGGAGACTAGAGTATACGGAGTAATATTTAGAAGAACGCGAACCTCATAAGGGTCAATGATATAGCCAAAGTGGTTAGTATAAATTATGGAGATGGCCGGAATGATAAATGCATATGAACCTCCGACCACTATTGATGTCCTACACCCAAACAGTGTCTGGCATAACGTATTCAAACCCGAAACAAAGAGCAAACTCTGTATCACTTTCGCCTTTTCAACCTGTCAAATGTACGTCAAGATACATACATTAACATGAGACCGTCTCATAGAAAACTTATTACTTTAAAGTTAGAATTCTCACCGGTCCACCTCCCATAAGAGGAACGAGTATGGTCGGTATCATAACTGTAGTCCCAAGCATTACTATAAAATGCTGAAATCCAAGAATGATTGATTCATCTGCAATAATAATTTGTCCAAAGCTCAGATCGAGAAGTTTTTGTTAAAATGAGGTCGAAAACCAAACTATTTACCAAAAAAGCGCTGATTTCAAACTATTACCGAAGATGGGTCCACGTCATCAATTCCAATTTATTTTTTTTTTTAAGAAATTCAAGAGTTGTCGCTAGGTGGGACAGTGACATGTTACAAGTTTGTGACATTTACAAAATGCGTTGATAGAAGGTGGCATTTTCCTACTCAATAGTTTGTAACATTTTATTACCGAAAATTTAAAAATTAGAATTGATGACGTGGACCCATTTCCGGTAAATAGTTTGAAATCAACGCTATTTTGGTAAATAGTTTTGTTTTCGACCCCATTTTAGCAAAAACTAGATCAACTCGAAACTTACTCAATTCGGCTCTTAGTTTGCATGTGAGACGGTCTCACGTATGAAACTAACCAATATTTACGTAAAAATTTACTTAAACAACTTTAAAAGAGAAAACAAAATAAGAACATACGCCAAGGAGGGTTGCTAGTGAGACAAAAATCGACACCAGGAAGCTGTTCCTTAATCGGAAATGGACCAAAATCATCACCTCCTTTAATCGCGGCCATGCTTAACCCGTCTTCAAAATGTCGAACTGTTCCAATCAAACCCGACTTAATTAAACAACTTCGATCAAAACACGTACGTACGTAAAAGCAACTACACAATAACACACAGTTGCATTAGTAGCCTACTTAATGAAAAACATTTAACATAAAACAAGAAAATGTCAATGTCACAACTAACATAAAATAAATTTTTTGTTGGGTTTTAATTACAATTTATGAAAAGGCAAAAAAAAATTCAACAAAAATTGTTAAGACTAATAAGAAATGAAGGTAGAAATGGAGGGTGTGACTAACATTTGAGCAAATAAGATTATAGTGGTTGGAAGTAGCTCGCCTTATTCTTAACAAATTTGTAGCATTAACAATCAACCAAGAAAACACACTCATATAGTAATATGGTATGCTTATTTAGTAACGTAATCAAGTGGGTTATGAGAAAAATATGAGAGATCGTCTCTCGTTAATTTAGTGAGAGACCTGATAGGAAATAAAACTTCAGTGAATCATTTTATTTTTCGAGCATTCTTGAGAGAGGGTTCGAGTGGTAGCATCCTTGCGAGGTTGGTATTTGAGAGTGCCGAGTGATCAGTCTTGCGAGGTTGAGAGCGAGATATTTTCCAGTCGTGTTCACAATCAAGCCACCTCATCATGTGAGAGGGCTCTCAATAACACTATTGAGAAACCGTCTCTCGGAAATTTTTGTGTTTTACTTACATTTTTATAAATAATGATTACTTTTATGTTTATAAAACCACGAGGTTAAGGTCTGTTTGACAAAATTAGCTGAAAACGTAGCGGAAACCTGAAAAGTTACCTAAAAACTGAAAAGTACCTAAACCCTGAAAAAGTAGCTGAAAAGTACCTGAAAATTAAGACCCCATAAAGTAGCTGATTTTTGTTAAAACTGTTTGGAAACTAGCTGAAAAGGTAGCTGATATTTGACAAAAAGACGTAAAAGGACATAGTTTGTTAATTAACGATATAAAATCTGAGGGTAGAATAGGTAAATAAAAATAAATCAGGTGTCTGATTTGTCAAATGCTACATGATGTAGTTTTTTATTTCAGGTACCAACTCCAAAAATAATAAGATAGCTGATTGTTTTGGCAAAAATGTTACTTAGGCAAATTAACTAACTGAAATGTCTTGCCAAACGGAGCCAAAGAGTTTAATCGTTGCTTATAAAAATACAACATTTTTTATCTAGTCGTTTATTTTTGTGTATCTGTAACTAGAAGATGTATACTGTTGACGACGGGGAACCTCCCGATTCACACCAAGATAAACAAGTTTGTTTGACCCAGTTTTTCCTCCTACGTGATACTTTTGTGGGGCCATTTTTAGTTTATTGTTTGCCGTTTTATGTTACCAATTGCCATATGTGTGATATGATATGTAGAAGTAATAAATTTTAGATCAAATTAAATTGATTTGTGAGGGATTGTCACGTTATTTTGCATTGTGGGATGAATTTGATCGTTACATTTTTTTTTTGAAATTCATAGAAGTTAGTTTTGACTTTGTTGTGAATGTTGATTTGTTCTTGAAATGGTTTTGTTGGAGGAAATAAATAAATCGATCTTTTCTAATATTCCGTACTAGCTAGTAAGATGCGAGTGTTTATTAATCCGTATAAGTCATTTATGATACGAGTGTTTTACCTTGAACGAGCAAACTATGAGGGTCATAGATTCGCTATTAATCATACTTCAGGAAATTAAGGAAAGAAATATATTTACATAAAAACGATATATGAAATTGGAGAAATTAAAGTACATTATTGTTGAAGATATTCATATATAAACTTGGAGGATTTATCGCAAATCAGAAATAATTGGCAAGAGAAACAATAAAAACAACCAAGGATGGAGGTAAGATTAGATTTTGAATTTACTACAGAGTCGGCGGTTATACTGTTTAGTTGTGTACCTGATCCTCAGTCCCGACAAGTAATTTTCTATTTTGTTTTGGGTGCATGTTTCAATAGCTATCTATTTTCATATTTGATAATATCGATCGAAATGCGAGGATTATGGGGATCCCCATCGGCCATCATAGTAAAAGTTTAAGCCAAACCCAGAATTCTCCCACTAGGTAGGTGAACCGAGTACTCTAGATCTTAAGCTCATTTTAGGGTCGCAAGGTTGTCTTGATACTACTTCTAGCACCCCGATCCTAACCTAGAAATGTTAGTCATGGTAGCTCGTCGGGTATATACTAGTCTCATAGATCAACACATGTCCTTTACAGCACATTTTGTCCTCACTCATACGCATCTCGTGAACCTTTCAGGAGGTCGCTCATCCTAAAACTACTCTCAGTTAAGCACGTTTAACTGTGGAGTTCTTTCACCTGGATGATAAAAAAGAAAATGCATTGTGTTGATAGGAGTAGTATTTTCAATCCATTTAAGCATTACTCAAATTTTAAGCCTATCAATGGACACATTCAAAGATTAGCCCACCCGAATAACGTATTAGGTTTAGTGGAGTATTACACTAATTCCCCTTACTATTAAGATAATAAAAATTCTCTTAGTTTCTCCTCCAAATATTTCTATCGATATAAAGAAACAAGTAAATTTTTCTTTCCTTAAGCTACTATATATCTTTCATTAATATGTAATCTTATAATTACACTTTAATTTTATAATTGAGTTTCAAATTATGATTTTTTTTCATCAAAATAAAATAAAAACTTATCTATATAAAACCAAAAACATTTCAAGCATTCTCCTTAAGCTACACATCATCACGTGCATGTTTTTATTTTTGTTATTTTTAAGTAAATGTGAGACTCGCGAAAAAAAATTGGAATTAATTGCTTAAAAGTCTCAATGTTTAAGTTTAAACGTATGTTTATGTTTTCTACACGTAAATATTAGTGAATAATAACGAATAATGAATAATTTAAAACGTAAATAATTATGCCCAAAATTTTGCTAATATATTATAATAAATTAAATCAACTACTAAAAATTCAGTCCATATTTTAATTACAATAATAAATTACAATAACAATTAAAATAAACTACGAAAAAAATACATCAACTATAATAGTAATAAGATAAAAAAAAATTATAATAAAAAATACAATAATACAAATCAGCTCTAAAACCGTAAAAAAATTGTTATAATTTTTTCCGAAATATATTATTGCATAATTTCGAAATAATGCATGTGATCGACTTAAAAAGTACAAAGAAAATCATTTAAGTGAGGCATATGATAAAAAAAAGCATCTCAATAAAATAATCTTTTAGCATACTTACAGAATGAATCAAAGTGTGGTACTCACATATAATAGAGAAATGGGAAGAAGATTAATATGTGGAGAGAGTAGTAAATAACATAACAAACAAATAAGCGAACATCATTAATTTGCAATTATGATGTAAAATGAAACAAAAATTTGAACAAAATTAAACGGCAAGAACATTTAACTAACTAAATATTCAGATTTTAACAAAAGAAAAAAATTATTTAAAACAAAATTTATAGACACGCAAGGTTTGTAAAAAGATGATTAGATGTGTAAGTAAATTAAAATTAACTAGTTTTATACCCGTGCAAATTGCACGGGTTTGTTGTTTAAAAAATTATAAACAAATGGTATTAATAGTAATTGCTCATTAATAGAAGTATCTATCAAGTATATTTAAGATGTACCAATAATATGAATGTAGTATGAGAGAGTTTCTAAAATATGGCAATAAGTAAAACAGATCAATAACTCATCGGAAATTTCAAAGCATAACAGAAGTAGCAAAATGCGTGAGAGAAAAAAAAACTATGTTGTTACGATGTACAATCAGAAGTATATTGTACTATAACTTCTCGAAAACTTCTTTATACACCACATTCTTTGTTCTATTAGACATGCGCTTTTCATTATCACAAATCAGAATTTTCAACCCCTTTTTACCAATAAGTGGATTATACCACCAGAGGTATACAAGTTTCTGTACATATTTTGAGCTTTTTAATAGAAAACAGGAGCTTTATTAGAAAGAATATGAGTTATATGGTAAAATTTATGAATTCCTTGACCAAATATTGATAATTGAAAATTATTATACAACTAAAACACAATACATATAACTTGAACTATATTTCACTTTTAATATAAAAAAACTAAAATATAACTCAAAATAGTTTAAAGCTCAATAAATATGCACATAAGCTCAATAAAATACACCATGGTTGTACGATGCTATTATACATCTGGTTGTATAATCTTTTTTGTGCCTTTTTACTCGTGACTCTTGAAATAGCCACATAAAGTTGGCTGTGCGAAAACACCGGCCTTGGAAGATAAAGCCCAACATGTATTTAATTTTTTATTTGTTGTTTTTGTTTATTCGTCAATATTGTTTTATAACCACATTTGATATAGCAAACCCGTGCAATTTCTTTTATATTTTAACATTTTGTAATTTTCATATTGTTCTGTTACCTCGTTCAATGTATTTAATTTTTTATTTGTTGTTTTCGTTTATTCGTCAATATGTTAAAATATAAAAGAAATTGTTTTCACATTTGATATAGCGGAAGATATAGTGGAAGATAAAGCCCAACAGGTTTAGTATAATTCTTGTCAAATATTTCTTTTAGCAATCTTTTATACTAAACCTTTATTATCTGTTTTTAAATCATGTCGAATTATATGTTTTGATTCGAATATAATTAAGGAATAGATAAATGTTAAATCTTTTAGTAAAAGTATAATAAATTTGTGTTGTATTATTAGTTGACTACTGTTAAATAATTTAGTGTATAATTTTGTATAATTAATTTAAATTTAATATTAAAGTATAAGAAAATTTAATTTATTTGGCCGAATTTTAATAGTGTCGCATATATGATGTAATTTATTTGCTCTTATTGTATAATCTAAATTGAATGTAATCTTTTAATTGATAAGGTGGTTATTAAAAAATTAATTCATTCTTCAAAACATGCGGTCCCCACTGATTCCTTCTTTTATGGTATGCTCGACAAATCAGCCATCTGGTTGTTGCTTTTATAGAGTAGACTAGTCTTATGCCCGTGCAAATTGCACGGGCTTACACTTTAAATATTGTAAAAAATGTCTTTAATATAAGTTGTATTTCAAATAAGGTCATATTTTATCTAGTTAATGTGGTTCAATATATGGAGATAGTTTTTAAAATAAGGTAAAAAACAATTGCTTTTAGTTATATACTCCGTATTATAGCATCACAAAAGTAGACAAATTTAAAAAGAAGAAAAACAACACAATGAGCAGTAATGATGTACAATCATAATTACAATGGTACTATAACTTCTCGAAATTGGACGCGCGTTTTTCATCCTCGCAAATAAGGATCTTTAGTCCATTTTTGCTTGTGACTCTCGAAATGGCCACATAAAGCTAACCTTGTGTAAATACTGACTTATAAATATATTAAGAAAATTCAAATGGAATACACTCTTCTATGTGAATTACAAAAATGTCAACATATAACACAATATAAACCCGTGTAATGTATCTACATGTATTGAATGTTAATTAGCGCCCGTGTATTAATAGTGTCATATAAATTGCACATGATTGTTTTCACATGTTGGCTGTTAATTAGGACCTATGTATTAAACTTATTGCGTAAAGCACGTGATTGATCAAGAATTTGTAATCTGAACCCGTGTAAACACCCACATTGCGAAATTTGAAATATGGACACATACTATACGTGTATGAGTGAATTTTAAATACGGCCCGTGTATTAGAACTATAATACGTAAGCACGCATGTGTAAAATAAAACCTTGCAAATTGCACCAGAATACTTATATTATTGTGTGTAGTTTTTTCAGTTGTTTCAATGGAAGACAATCTCGTGCAAACTTTTTTTATGATTGTTCCAATTTACACAGACCCGCGAATTTGGAAGAACGTACCTTTAATTTTTAATAAATATAGACTTAATTGTCGCATATCTTTAAATTTTTTACTTAATATATTTAATTGAAGTAAATAAATGAATGATATAAGAACATATATAAAACCATAACCCGTAAAACCATTTGAAATTATGGTATTTTTTGTGAAACAAATGGTCGAAACTTAGAATTATTTTGAGCGAGTTTACCCAAAACAGACAAAGTCCAAAGATATACTATTAACGACCCATATACCAACTCACCATAGCCACACATACAACTTTGTGCTCTCTCATCTCTCACCCTAAATCTAACTACCTTTCATAACATACTACGTATTTTGTACCTTCCATCTTATTGTCTTCTCATTTGATTTATGTCTCACCTAATCTGTTACACTCGCCATTTTAAGATCATTTGAACTCACAATACCCAATTCATCTCTCTCTCATTGCAATCCTTCATACGGAGTAATTTTTTTGCCGTATTTTTCAGATTTCAATAAAAAAAAATTATGCATATGAATATTTTTTGTCCATATTTCCAAGTTTCAATATTATTATGTTTTTTACTTTTTATCAAAGTCTTTCAGAATTTTTTCGATTTAATTAAATTTATCCATTGATCTTAGTTATTTCCATATTTCATATGGAGTTCATCTTATGTGAATAATTTACGTGAATCATACCCATGAGCAATTGAACACCATAGATATAGTGACTTATTTAATTTTAATGTCATGTTTTTATAAAATTTTTGTTTTTTCTTTATTTGACTTATTTTTCTGTATTTTTTCCTATAATAATAGGTATTTTAAAAAAATTGTTGAATAATTTTTCTATTTTTACCTTAATTAATTTAACTATAAAAGTTATTAATGATTTTTTTAATCTAGTTATTTAATATGCAATCCACATATGTGAATAATTTGTCGGTTTTATTGTTGTAGATTGAAATAAAAGTGCTGCATAAAAAAATAAAAGGGTAGAGAACATGGTGGGTCACCTCTTAAAAATAAATAAAAAATGAACTTTCAACCACAGTGCGACACCTAAGCACTGTGGTTGTTGCTTTTATATATAGGATGGGAGGAGGGATTATAGTGCGTTTGATAAACTTTCATTAATATATAAAAGTATTATCTCTTTGACAAAAAAAATGGCCAACAATATGTAAATTTTGAAATACAAAAGTGATTCCTCGCAAAACACAAACAACTTTATCTCAGATGAGGACCTGTCCTCCAAACTTAACCAGTTCTAAATCAAGGACAAAGTGTTATATTGATTTTCAAAATTACAAGCAAGAGAGGTTTGGAGAGTGTGATTTTTGATAATAACGTGCTTTTGTCTAATACAACATCTAAAATTATTGTTTACAAGGAGTATTTTCATTTTTCAATATGTGAATTTTTAAGATTACTTATATACTTTGTAACGATTAATAAGTTATATGTGAATTTTAGTTTTTAATAGTTATACATAATTAAGTTGTTGAATTACAAATATTCAATCACGTGCATTTATTAGACATCCTCAAAATTATTTGAAAACAATCAGAGTGTTACTTAATATATTTTTATTATTAAATTTTAAAAACAACTCGTGCATTTTTGCATGAGGGTAAAACAAATTGATGTTAAGCTATAAAAAAGTTGATAAACTTTTTATTAAATGCAATAATTATAACTTTAGAAACTAACTTGACACATACTTAGCATTAACTTTGTGACGAAAAAAATTATCAAAATAACTAGAGGAAATTATAAAATGAAATTCTTAATTTTATAATAAAAAAGTAATTAGATTTCATAAATATAAACCGCGTATTGTGCGGGATCTATACGAGTAGTTGATTAATTAGTTGATAAACCAACTTCTTTTATGGGCTTAAATTTTGATAGTTCGAGTACTATAATACAAGCCCAATGATTTTAAGAGCTCATCTGACGTTGTCGCGTGAGATGTCTATATCCATGTTAGGTCTGTTATCTTCTAGTTGCAGGCCTGCAATAAAAACAAACTACTGCCTTATTCAAAAGAAACAAATGGGCTTATGATTGACTAGACCTGACAAATTTGACCCAATTCAACAAACCCGAGTTGACCGAAAAAATGACCCGACAAAACATGGAAAATTAGCAACCCAAAATCGACCCGACACCCAACCTGATGTTCAGTGACCATGAACCCGAACTTGACAAAAACCTGATTAGATAAAATGGTAATCCGACAATTATTAAGCTCGATATTGATCCAAATGAAAGCGATATAGCATTTATCTTCGTGTTTTGACTTAAAACAAACTAAGTAAACCAAAAAAATCGTTGGAAACTGATCAAGTGTTACAAAATTAAAGTAATGTCATAAAGTAAATAAATCCATCAAGAGTCGACCTGAATCCGACAATCAATTGACTCGTAATGACCTTACTCGATAATGACCCGATTCGAAAGAGTACGCCCGATATGACAAGAATCTGATACAACCTTTCCCGACTTGACTCGATTCAAATCTAACCTAACGGATCTGATTACCACAACTAGAGCACTACTGAAAAACAACACATATGTAATTATATCATATAATCTCATATGAGATCTGAAATCATTTTAAGGCTAAGACGATATCTTTACCTATTAATTATTTGATGATAAATAAACCAAATCATTGAATGTGGAGAACCAAGTTACTCGTTAAAGTCATTTCTAAATAGAAAGGTAATATAAGTTATTCAATCATCTATCTAAAGTTTTTGTTAATTAAATTTTACAACTACTTTCTACAAACCTATGTTTTTACAATCTAATTCAAATCGATAAGGTAGAACCATTAACACAAATACCATCAACTCATGGTTACCTAATTAAAAGGGATTGACATCACCATGACCGTTTGTTTTACCACCAGATATCAACTAATCGTTACCTAATTAAAAAAGACAATATGTAGTATCTGAATATTGTCGTAAATAAGAATTTGTGTTGTTTTAACACCAGAACAATTTTCATTGCAATGGAAAAAAGCTTTACTGTTCATTAGCTAATTAGGTCGTGATTAGGGGTGTTAACGAGTTGAGCCCGAGCTTGGCCTTACTCAGCTTGTGCTCGATTACCAAAACTCAAGCTCGAGCTCAAGCCGTTCTTACCGGAGCTTGAAAAAAACACTTGTTACAAAGCGTGCGAGTTTTAACAAGAGCTCGTGTTAAACTCGAGCTAAATCGAGCCTATATAATTTTTTTTTTATTTTTTCTATTTTTTTCTTCCGATATTTTCAATAACAAGGTTCGAAAAAATTTTATATAAAAATATGTAACAAATCAACAAGATATTTGATTATATGATACAAAAATATAATAATGAAAAGAGTCAATTAATCTTTACACCCTTATAAAATCAAGTTTTCAAAATTTACACCCTTATAAAAAAAAATTAATATTTTACACCCTTATAAAACACTTCCGATCAAATTTTGCCTCCTTAGTCGGAATCCGGTGTAAAACATATTGAAGTTACGAAATTGCCCTCAGTTGTTAACCTATACACTTTTTTTTATCTTTTTATCTCAGCTACTTTTATCCTACAGTCACTTTCAACTTTTCATTTTTCATCTTACCCAATAAAATCCCTAATAAAATACAAAATTGAAGTCACCATCTTGTCATATTCCTACGCCAGGCAATTGTTCATCTTCAAAGAAGTAAGTTCTTCCCCCTTTGTTCTCTATCATTTATTTTTATTGTGTGTAATTAATTAATTAATTAATTAGGGCTTTGTTAAAAGGGGTAGGTTACTCTATTTTATTGATGAAAAACATGATTATGATAATTGAAATTCTATTAACAGTAGATTAATTACAACCCTAATTTTCAAACTTCCTCTTCTTCGTTGCGTTTTATGATTTCAAAATACGTTTTGTTTGAGCATCACTAATTTGATTAAAACTTGGAATTATATAGAGCGTGTGTGAGTACAACTTAAATTTGTTATCTGATATTTGATTGCAATTTCTTGATGGTTGTTATTATAGGGATGGATCACATGCCATTTATTGTTAATACATGTATGCATTATGGGGGAACATTTGTATACAAAGAAGGGAAAATTGAGTATGCGGGGGGAGTTTTGCATATGGATTGTGGTATTTGCAGCAATGACATCACAGTCCAGTATTTGAAGGATAAAGCAGATAAGTTAATGAAAGGTAGAGAGTATGAATTATGGTATAGAAAACCTGGGAGAAACCTCAGCAATGGGAAGGCTTTGTTAGTTTCTGAGATGGATATTATTTCACTATTATGTACAAGGTGTAAGATGGAAACTGTCAGTATATATGTTGTTGAACCAGTTTTAACCGGTTCCTTTGTTACTCAACAAATCCCAACCATTACTCAACAATCTTCACCAAGATCCAAAAGACTAGATGTGGGCCTGAACCATATAGACCCTCTAAATACAAAGCCATTTGCAAAACACTAGCCAAACAGATATAAAGCCCAATTTGAGAGCTCACCCTAAACTCAATGCTGAAATGTACCAAAATTATGGGCTGGAAATGCCAAGTTACATATTGCCAGCAAAAAATTTATGTACCACAACCCCTTACAACTCAAAAGTTATTCCAACTGTAAATGTCCCACCTAAAAATGTCTTTATCCCACTAAAATCAGCAACTAGACCAGAAAAATTGCTTACAAAGAGCTCAAGAAGCTTGCTACATTTTGAAGATCAGTTTGTAGAAGAGGCATTGGAAAAGGGAGGTAAGGGAATTAGTGTTCCACATCAAGCAAAGAAAATTGGAAAAAATAAAGGGAGCAAACAGACAGGAAAGGGGAAACTTAGTGAAATTGAGACGAGCAGTAAAAAACAAAAGGGACAAGAAAAGTCTAAACAGATTAGTGATGATGAGTTTACGGATTCTGACCTCAGTGATGCTATAAGTGACCCAAATTGGGTTGTGGTTGAGTTTGAGAAGTTAGTTGGTGGTGGGGATTTGTTTACTGGAGAAAATCAAGGGAATATACTTGATAGAGTTGAGAAGAGTTTAGCTTTAGAGAAGAGTCAAAATTCACAGCCACAACTTTGGGATGATGATGCCTTAGAGGTAAGATTTACTGAAGAAAAGGATGAAGATTCTGATGAACTAAGAAGTCTTCAAGGTTCAGAAGATGAGTGGGATCCTTACTCAAGATTCAACAAAGAGGTTGACTTTAAAGGAAAAGTACAGCTGAAGTTGGGTTTGAAATTTGAGAGTAACATAGTTCTAAGGAAGGCGCTTGTGCATCACAGTGTTCAAAATGGCTATGATTTCTACTATACTCACAATGACAATGATAGGGTGACTGCCAAGTGTACAAACAAGTGTAAATGTGCGTGGAATAAAAAGAGATCTAAGTTTGGTGCTTGCACATGTGGTGTTGTAAATCCATGTAAGTTTGTGTTGCATGCTCGAAAGCTTAAGGGAGAAGAGACCTTTCAGATTAAAACTTTAAACTTGAAGCATACTTGTCAGATGTCGAGTTACAATAGAAAAGTGGGATCTGAGTATTTGGCTGACAGGTTCATAGAATTCTGGAAAACTAATATTGACTGGAAATTGAAGAAGTTCCAGGAACATGTGTATAAGGAGCTAGGCGTTCATGTCAGTTATATGAAATGTTGGCTCGCGAGGGCTAGGGCTAAGCTCATCATATTTGGGAATAGTAAAGAACAATATGCTCGAGTATGGGATTATGCTGTAGTACTAAGAAAATATAACGAGGGTTCATCAAGTATAGTTGTTTGTGATAGTATTGAAAGACCTCCAGTTATTTTCAGGAGGTTGTATGTCTGCCTTCAACCTTGCAAGGAAGGGTTTAACAAAGGGTGTAGACCATTTTTAGGCGTGGATGGTTGCCACTTAAAAGGGCCATACTCAGGTATAATATTAGTGGCTGTGTCGATGGATGGTAACAACAACCTCTTCCCAGTGGCCTGGGCAGTTGTTGAAGTTGAAAATACTGATAGTTGGACTTGGTTTCTTGAGTTATTGTGTAATGATATAGACAAGCATGAGGGACAAGGCATGACCTTTATGTCAGATAGACAAAAGGGTCTACTGGATGCACTACAGAGGGTAGCTCCAAAAGCAGAAGTGAGATTTTGTGCGAGGCACATATGGGCCAATTTCAAATTGAATTTCAATGGGCAGTTATTCAAGGACAGCTTTTGGAGAGCTGCAAAAGCCACAACTAAGGTATTCTTTTTTAGTCTATTTATTTGTTAAATCAACTTTATATTGTTCAATGTTAACCTATATTGTTTATACCATGTAGAAAGAATTTGACAAAGAAATGAATGAACTTAAGTTCTTATCCACTGAGGCATGGGCGTACTTGGCTGATATCCCTCCTAATCACTGGTCTCGGCATGCCTTTAGCAGCCACAGTAAGTCTAATTTATTATTGAATAATTTATGTGAGAGTTTTAATTCCGTGTTAAAGGATGCTAGGGACAAACCTATACTGACACTCATGGAGTGGATACGAAGATATGTGATGAGGAGGAGCTGTGAGAAAAGGGAGGGTGTTGAAAAGTTGGAGGGTAAACTGATGCCGTATGTGAATAAGTATATTGAATGGGCAGGCAATGAGGCTAGGTTTTGCAAACCTGAGAGAAGTAAGGTTGATGAGTACGAGGTTGATCACAACAATAGAACTTGGGTTGTTAAGTTAAATGAAAAAACATGTGATTGTTATCAATGGGAATTGAGTGGGTTACCATGTTGTCATGTTGTGGCCTGCATGTTTATCCAAAGACAGGACCCAAGGGACTTTGTTGATGAAGCGTACACAAAGGAGAAGTACTTGTTGGCATATACTCCTGCTATTGCACCTATGCCAGGTGTGGAACAATGGGAAAACTCGGGTCTGCCAGAGCCACTTCCCCCCCTTATGAGAAAGATGCCTGGAAGACCTTCATCAAAGAAAAGGAGGAAAGAGACGGGAGAAGGGCAGACAAGTCGTGTAAAAAGGCAAAAGAAGCAGAATAAGTGCAGTAAGTGTGGGCAATTGGGTCACTATAAAAGGACATGTAAGAACCCGACATCTCAGCAAACTCAGGAAAGACAATCAGGTGGAAGGCCTCCTACTCAAAATGAATGGGCAAAACTTGCAAGGAAAAAGAAGGAAAAGAGAAGGGAACAAAAAGAGACATATGCAAAGCAGCAAGAGACTTCTCTGCAACACTTACCAGTTCCAACTTCAAGCAATGTCACTTACCTACCAATGTCAGGCTCTTCATTCACAGAGTTGTTGACACAAGCAAGTTCTTCAGGGGCAATGTGGAATACATTAGAATTTAGTTAAGTTTGTTTTGAAACCATGTGTTTATGTAGTTTTTGTTGAACAATTTATAACATTATGAATGGGAATTTATGGTTTTGAGTTAGACTAATTTGGATGTAATATTCTAGAACAATGTTCTTTTCAAAATTTAACCTTTAATATTTTACCAACACTGAGAATGATACCAACACTTGGTTACGAGGACCGAACTTACGCCAGGGAGATTTATACTACCAGGTGCCAATATCATTAATAGGAACAACTAACAGGTAACTTTACGAAATGTAAGACTCGTATTGGTGGCATAGTACACAATGGCAAAATGATGTTCACATAATGGCAGTGATATCACCAATTCCCAAGCCATGAAAATCGATGCTACAAACACTCACATTTCAATTTGCACAAATTGTAGAATAAGACGGTCTCACACCGTAAGACGATTTATTTTTATAATAAATTTTCTCATATAATATTAATAAATAATAAATGAGTTTTCTTTTTATATATATAATGTCACCGTCTTATGTGTGAGACCGTCTTACACAAGACTTATTGATCAATTTGATCCAACAATTAAAGATTACATTGGCCTACTAAACCATTACTCCATCCTTTTCAAATCGTTTTGCATATTACCAAAAATTATGATTAAGAAAAATGTTTATTTGAGCATGCATGTAAAATAAGGCAATTAGTAAGCAATTTATAAAGATTATGAATGACAATTTGCATGCATAAGTATGAAAAAGTACCTGAAAAGATTAATTGTTCTGATTTGATCTCGATGGAATGAATAATCTAATCTTCTTTCTTCTCAAATAGTTTGTATTTCTTAATAAGTATATATGGAGAATGTTGTGCATAGTAAAATGCTAAGTAATTTTGAGAATTCGAAAAATGAAATCAGAGATATTAACGGAAGTGTTGGGTTGTGAATTGTGTTCACAGTGTTAGTGAAGAGAAGGGGAATAAAGAAGACGAAGAGAATGAAACAAATAAAGACAAGGGCATTTTGGTAAAAAATTATGAATTTTGGTGGGCAATTTTAAATTTCGACGGAATATTCTATTTTTTCACACCGGATTCCGACTAAGGGGGCAAAATTTGATCGGAACTGTTTTATAAGGGTGTAAAATATTAATTTTTTTTTATAAGGGTGTAAATTTTGAAAACTTGATTTTATAAGGGGGTAAAGATTAATTGACTCTAATGAAAAAATATTTTTATAAAATATGAGCATATTTTTATAAAATATGATTAATATCTCAGGTACTCTCAAATGTTCGACCCGCTAGCTCGCGAGCTTTTCGAGCCGAGTCAGCGTTTACTCGGCTTGACTCGTTAAGCTCTCGAGCCGAGTTTTGACCGAGCCAATCTCAAGTTGCTCGCGAGCTATCTCGTCTCACTACTAGCCCCGGTCGTGAGATTACGTGAAGCCCAACTAAAACTAAAATCTTCCGTTCACAAACTTCTTACTTAAAACCGTATAACAAAACCGATCCGGATACATATTACTATCTATTTTCTTTCTGGAAAGTGTGGAAAGTTAAGGATAATAAAAAAAGAAAAAGAAGTTAGAACCGCGTAGACACCGTAGTTGAGCACTAGAATAAAAAAAATCAGATAGAGTCGTCAGTCAATAACGTCTCTTCCCAAATCTTGACAATTTCCCTTCTTCTTCCTTCACCATATAAATATCCAGACACACCCATTCGCATCCCAATCAAATTCTCTCTCTCACCCACGTTCTTTTTTTCCTTCATCTCTAAGTCATCCATCCATCTATCTCTTTTATACCAAACCCACCTACCTATACTTCCAACAAGAATGAGTTACTACAACCAACAACCCCCCGTCGGAGTACCTCCTCAGCAAGGATACCCCGGAGGAGACGGTTACGCCAAAGACGCGTACCCGCCACCGGGTTATCCTGCGCAGGGTTACCCTCAACAAGGTGGTGGATATCCCCAACAAGGGTATCCGCCTCAAGGGTATCCTCCTCAACAGTATGCTCCTCAGTATGGTCAACAACCTCAGCAGCAGAAACAGAGTTCTGGGCTCATGGAAGGATGGTATTGTCTTTTACTCTCTCTTTTTTTATTTTTATTTTTTTATTTTATTTAATTCTTATACTTCGTATTAACTTATGTTAGATCTGGTTGTTTCTTGGGTTGATTTCGTGTTTTTAATCTTGTATGGATTATTTCTTGTTGTTTTGGGTATTAGATTGGATACCGATTATTTTATATAAGACGTAATTATTTGATAGAATTAATAGAATTCTTGAAAGAAAGTAGATATGTTCTGTATATAGGCATAGTACCGTGTACAATAGATCTTGTATAAGATGGTAGTACAATCGTACTTGTTTGATGTCTGATGTTATACAATTATGCAGTTAAGATTAATTGATTGATTGTTCATCAGATTTTTAAGACAAATTCTCATTAAAGACGGACGCTATCCCCACTTACATAATGCAAGTTGCACTATCTATCTGATGCTCCACTTTCTCCCTATGTCGAATAAAGTATCCGTTTTCAGCTTGTGACAGATAATCTCGTCCGAGTTGTTGCATGGTTGCTGTGACTGCTGGGGTTGGTGTTTGTGACGTGTAGGTTGGGTCGGTGGTAGGCAAATTGGTTTTGTCAATTGGAATTAGTAAAGTAGCCTTGTTTTGAGTTTATTTAAGGGGTATTTCCGGGAATTCAGGTGGGATATTCCCTGACTTGCTGTCATGGATATTTTAAGAATTTCATCATTCCTGGAATTTTCAAGTACAGATGTACAATTGTACAACTTCAAATATAGACAGACTATTACTGTCAAAATAATCTTCTTAATTGCACTTGAATTTTTTGGTACATGATCTCAATTATTTACCTTCATTTGAAAAAGAATTTTCACAAATTCCAAGATAAGGGGTCGGATGTACGTTGTCTTATATCCTTGTGTTACAAGTTACAACATCATCAGAGCCTTAATCCCAAAATGATTTGGGATGGTTGACATGAATCATCCTTTAGGATTATTTGTCTATGATGATCACACACCTCAAAATACGAAAATATAAAAAAGGAAAAGTGAAAAACAACCTGTACATGAATCATTCTTTTGGATTGTATGCTATTTTTGACTCGTTTATGACTGAAATTGCGAATAATACTAGAATGCTTTTGGATTCACCTGCCTTATAATGCAAAAAATGATTCAACTGGATTTGTGTTTGTTTTGAATGAGTAATGACCTGTGATTTCGAGGAGCAAGTCCCTGTTTTTTGGTTAATAATAAGCGGTATGTTTCACAACTAAGACCAGGTCCTCATACGGTCATACCCTTTTATGAGACGGTCGTAGAACTCCAATTTCTATGTAGTTACTATAGACTTAGCCTCTTAGGGTTTATTTCACGTGCAAGACCGTCTCCTATATGTTTTTCGGGTGAAAGCAAAGTATATCCCCCTAATTTGTTATGCCCATAATGTTGGACCATATCAAGCCTGATCATACGGAGACTACGCCATTGTTCTCTTGTAGCCCATTTGCTTATTTTTCCCTGTGATGAAAATTGACGACGGAAGTTGGAGCTGACTGATTGTGTTCGTTAATTTGCAGTTTGGCCGCTCTCTGCTGTTGCTGTCTTCTTGAAGCCTGCTTTTAATGAACAACACAAGATATAGGTGATTTGAATGACTGCCGATTTTCGTCATGGAAATGGAGAAAAAAAGAGTGATATATCGTAATGCATGTAGTTGTTGATGGATCTTAATTCGTCTTATGTTTTGTATAAATTGGATGTTCGACCTAGATATCTTGACTCTTGGGTTCATGACTCATGATTTCTTATTCAATTTGTTGATTACATTTGTGTGCTGAATCTGAGATGTTCATCTCTGTCTCCTTCTTCCCTCTTTTACACATGCTATCTCCAGTTAAAATCATATGCTTGCTAGGTGGTGACGATGTTGGTGTTACAAGGCGGGTACGTCTTGTTTGTGACTGCTTTGTCATATTGAACCCACAAATTCTTGTATAGATGGCTTTATACAAGTGATAACAACTAACAAGGCATCTTGGAACATAAATTCTCATTTGTGATATCCGTCACAAACTTGCGACGAGTCAAATAATATCCACTTAGATAGGAAAAGAATTAAGTAAGAGAACTTCACCCGTTAGAAGCTTGTACCTGTCGCAAGGAAAAGAATAGCAGATGCCTTACGAGGCATATTCGATTGAATTGCAAAACCGAAATTGTTAGTGAATAACAACGATATTACGGGTTATTTTTTTGCAAATTATGAAGTTAATAACTCCAACAAATATCATTATTCTTATAAAAGAAGAATGTATAACTGCATACGTGGCGCGCTAATATTCCACCATTCACTCTTTCGCTCACTCACATTCACTCTCACAAAAATCAGTTTCGTAGACCAATAAGAACCCTCAATTTATGCCAAGTCATATATTTTTATGTATTATAATATTATAATATTATTATTATTATTATTATAATAATTCCAAGATTCCCTAAATATTACACCGAGATTCCCTAAATATTATAAATATTATAATATTATACTAATAATAACCAATCAGATTATACTAATAACAAATCCTAAATATTCCATATATATTCCCTACCAATCAGATTATACTAATAACAAATCCTAAATATAAAGTTCGAGAATCATTGAAGATAATTACGTTGTAAACTAATAAAGTTGCCTTTAATGGTTTGCAAATATAAAGTAATTTTTATCGAATCCTCTATTTTTCACCATTAACTTATTTTGCCACATAGTTTCAAATTCGTACAAAATATGACGGGTTAATTTAAGAATGTAACAATACCTTATTAAATTGGGTTAATTTAAATTTTATTAAAAATATGACGCCATCACATTCACCCTCACAAAACAATTTTTCCGAAAAATATAATACTTTGAAATTTGACAAGTCAGATTTCCTAATTGATTTAAAAAACGTGTTTTATCTATCAAAAAAGACAACGTAAAACAAGTCAGATTTTCTAATTTGCCTTTTATATTCTCTAAACAATTATTTAGAGAATATTAATTATTTAGAGAATATATAGAAAGATTTCGTATGATACATAATCGTATTAATTAATGACGGGTACAAAATATGACAGATTTAATGACGGGTACACCAAATATGTCTATTATTTTTCTAGCTTATTAGATTTGAGTTAATATTTCAATTTTCAACTACAATTGATTTACCAACTACATAATCGTATTAGATTTACCAAATAGAACCGAATGCATGTCTAATACCACTGTCAAACTATCGTGAACCATGCATTGTAAAGAATTTTATTTTATTTAAGCGATATCAATTACTTTCTTAGTGATCCATGATGATTGACAAATATATTAATGTGGCATTACGAGGAATATAATATCCTATGGTATTTTGGAAAATGTGGTATATAATATGATATAATATATTCCATTGCTGAAATTATGTTAATGATTGTTAATATTTCTGAATCTGAATTAAGGTTACAAAATATCCTAATTATACAGTTCCTGGACTATACCACCAAATGTACAATGCTATTGTACATCGGGGTTATTTTAGTCTTTTTCTTAATTATTTTTGAAAAAAAAGTCTGTAATCTCATTTTTCTCCATTTTTCTTTTTTATGTAACTTTTTCCCTATTTTTCTAACTCATCTTTATCCATCATCCAATAATTGATTTTTCTCATTAATTATTATATCTCCATCTTTCATTAATTATTATGTCTAGGTAATTTTTTATTTTATTAGTCCATATTTTTTACATCAGCGAATGTTGTTTACAAGGAGGTTTTCGAGAAACTGTAATTTTTGTCCTAGATTATCGAATTTTAATACACCCATTTAATTTAGATTTCTATCTAATTAGTTATTTTATTCATCCTATTTGTCCGTCAACTTAAGTTCTGTCACCAATTCAGCAAATACAATAACTTTCCAAATTAATCATTATTAATTATTTAATCTTTTTTTAATCGTTTATTGTTTTTTTCTTATATATCTTATTCATTTATGTTATCATAATTAATCCAAATATTTCCATCATTGGTAACAGATATTCGAAAATTAGTGTACCAGGAAATTCACCTTTTGACCGAACATATCTTATATGCAAAACAACCCCGTTAAAAATCAATTTGTTTGAATAAATAGAATTGTTATATAATGAAATGAATTTGCTTTTGTCATCTTTAAAAGTAAGTGTACACAACCCGTGATTTTTCACGGGTGTTACACTAGTGTATATATAATAACGGAAGTGAGAAGAAGAGAACGAATCTGCTATTTCGTAATTTGATGGTCGAAGCAAAGAGAACGGAGGCCGTAAATGTAGCTAGTCGAGCACAAACTATGGCAAGGAACGGACAGCGACAAGTTCAATTTTCAGAAAAATAAATAAATAAATAAATAAAAATGACGACGTAGAACCATTTTCGGTAATTAGTTTGAAATCAACACGATTTGAACCCCAATTAAGCAAAAAGTTCGAAATTCTGTGAGACTAATAACATTAATCTCGGTTAACAAAAAGTAAAAACGTATTTGGTAGGCAGATGAGTGACAATATTTTATTAGCTCATGAGTTGATACACAAGGTCAATAATCAACGGGAAGGAAAACATGGTTTGTGTATCTTTAAGGCTGACATGAACAAAGCGTATGATCGTATTAGATGGGATTTTCTGAGGGAGGTGCTAAAGAGATTTGGGTTTTCGAGGTGGATGGTGGAGCTGGTTATGAATTGTGTTACCTCGGTAAGTTATGAAATTTTGTTGAATGGTCGCCCCCTTGATCGTTTCAGCTCGTGATGTGGGTTAAGGCAGGGTGACCCTCTTTCTCCATTTTTGTTCACCCTTTGCATGGAGGCGCTCTCTTGCCAAATATCTCAGGCTCTGAAGCATAACTGGATTCGTGGGGTTCGGCTATGCAGAGGGCTGGAGAGAATCCCAAATTTGTTCTTTACGAAAGATTCGTGTCTTCTTTTTTGAGAATCGGAGTGGGGCTGATATGAAGCTTATGGACGGGAAAGGAAAAAGTAAAAAAGTACAAACGTTATCTCGTAATTTGTTGATAAATCTAATTTAAAATATTGTTATCCTAAGGTAATGGAGGGAGTTAGTGAATAAAATTATGACAATATAGACAATCACAATATACAAACTCAGTGGTACCTTATCACCTCCGTGCAATAATCCAACATCAGTCAGGAAATTCCTACCACTTTGAATGGTTTCAAAATCAAAAGGAAATCATTAGCCATGAATGTTTGGACCAAATGGAATGCACCAACTGCTGTTAGTTGACTAAGTCGAGATAGCCGGGTCTGAGTACAAACCCCTCGTGACTTTACTAGCTACGCTAGCTGACATGCACTAAGTCGAGAACTGGTCTATAAATTCAAGCTTCATGACTTTACTAACTACGCTAGCTGACATGCACTAAGTCGAGGAGTTGTCTATAAATTCAAGCCAAGCTCCGACTTCACGGGTGGACCTCACAAAACTTTAACCAAATCCATTTTCACGACTTCCAACTCCTCGACTACAAAACCATTCCTCCTCCTCCGAAACCTGATCCCTCTATACACTGGCCTGTACACTTCCAACCCAACCACTGTTTCATGCTACCGTTCATCTACGTCAACCTATTGCCAAACTCCTCTGAAACCTGACTATGTACTTGTACAATATTGACGTTTAAAGACGGAATAAAATCATAACTGTACAATCTAGACTAACCAGTATTTCTAAATTCTAATAACTACGCCCTCGTCTTAATTAGGACGATCATTTCTAAGCATGTTTTCCCGTTCCCTGAATAAGGTCTCTTCCCACGCGTGTAATGAGATATTATTCCACATCTATTGAATTAGAAGTCCGTCAATTACTCTACCTATTGCCAATTCGTTTTAAGATGAAAAAATCGCTGGACTTATAGCTATTTCACTGTTCTTGTTTACGTGAGGCTAATGGTTAACAGAGGACTCATCACATCTTAACTTGAAAATGTCAATTTCTGAATTGAACCACGATAATCCAATTGTAAAGAACCCAAAGTAAAACAGAAAAACCTAAATAAAAGTGTGAATGAAATAGAATTTATACAAGTGATTGAATTAGACGGCTCTTTTTTTTGTTAAATGCTTTACTATCAATCTACAAAGTCTTAACAAGTAAAATAACCGTCCTATAATATACAACGGTCATTATATATTATAATGACCTTTAAAGTTAAGAGTGAATTCTTTTGAGATGTGCACTCATGGTACTAAGCTAAAGGGGTCGTCAATGGCGCGGGTCGGTCGGACCCGGGACGGGTTGAGGCGCGGTGCGGGTTCAAGGTATGGGGAGCCGGACACGGCCCGGGGTAAGGGCCGGTTGGGCCTGGTCCTTGAAGTGTAACCCGGACCTGGGGGCGGGTCTCGGTCGGGTATGGACACATACGGGTCACCTTTCGGACCGGGCTTCAGAAATTGAACCTGGACCTGGTTACTTCGTGCACACGGGCCGGGCCGGGTTTGGACCCCGAGTGAGGCAGGGCGGGTTAGATCCGGGTTCAATGACGGGTCGGGTCCGGGTTGCCAATGCTGGCCCGCACTCTTGACCAGCCCTACTAAGCTATACGAACAATAATTAAACCACCGAAAACAAAGCTCTTGCTTAAGAGTTAAGAGGGAATATCCTCCTTATCTATAAAACGGATCTAAATAATAGCATATGGTGATAATACGGACAAAACTTTTAGCATTTCCTAAGCAACTTATTATGCAGCTTGGTATCTATTTGACTCATTTCTAGATTTAAGACAGATATCTCCGTGTTAAGTAAGAATTTGTCGAGAATTAAATGTAAGTTGACACCTGAATGGTAAAAGTACAAGAGTGTCACTTGACCACCTGAATCCACATTTAAAACACCATCATAAAACCAGAAAAGAATGCAACCCATTTATGAAATTGCCTGCCAATATATAAGGTCCCACTTACATAACCAAAGGAACCATCCTAGAAGCCTCACAGCAATTGCTTTCATTTTGGCTTTATTGTCAATTTAACTAAAGCTTCTTCATGCTAAACTAACTTTCATTTTCGAATACTCAACTGTGTTGTCTGTATAAATTAATACTGCTGCTGTATTCTGTTCCCGAAATGTGTCGTTGGGAATGCTGAATGCACGAGTCGAGTAGGATCACAAAGGCGATAACCGACGTTGATATGTCGATGGGTAGGTTGTTTGGGGTAGTAGATGGGGTGTGTAGCTTGGTTTTGATTCGGTGGAGGCTTCAAGAGTTAAGGTTCGACAACATTGTACACCAAGCGCTGTCGTTTGTTTTTCATGTTATCGTTTTGGGTACATCTTTTGTAATGTTTGTACGAAGAAATTACTGAACTGAACCTTCTGCAGTCCTGTATGATGATGGATTGAAGGGTGTATACTTTCTGAATTATGTAGCATTGTAAACTGTATACGTTATTCTTGCTTTATTATGCTATAACTTTTACTATTATCTTGTAACTCGAATGAGAGTATGAGACGGCCTGACAGGAATTGTTGAAACTTGAAAGAGGTACCGTACGCCCAACACCAGAACAGTTCATAACCGATGCTGACAAACCCTAAACCCTAAACCCTAAACATACGATATGAATCTCGTGATATAGCATTATGCATTACTGTACGATAGACCTGAAGCATGTTCAAGTCTGAGCTCTTCACTCGCTGCTAGTTGACATTTGTGGTGGCTTGTAATGATCAAGCAGATATACAGAAGCCGTGTATATTACCATTCTTACTAGCTTAAGCTTGTATTTCTCGGCTTTTCATCTCTCTTACAGTTCAGAACTTGGGATTCATACATGTACAACCATTTGCTGAACTAAAAAAACAACAATGGCTAGAAGCGGGGAGAAAGCACCATCAATGCTAAATCGATTCATTAACAAGCCCAAAGGTTTTACAAACTTGCAACTGTAACAGATGACCTATGACTCCTATAATCGGTAAACTGTTAGTTCAAGGATCCAAGCATTTGTCTTTTGATGCGCGACTGCAACTGGTGACTGGTGAATCGGTTAGTATTTGAATGTCCAGTAGTCCGCCCACAAAAATAGATAATTAGATGCAAGTATCATCAAGAATGCTCATTTATCATGAAAAATGACTCTAAATTACACTTTCATCAAGAGAATATCCCATATTCTCGAAACTCATTTACAAATATATCGCTTCTGTTATCAAACAATGAAGAACAGCCAAAACTACATATGATATTCAGCAATTTAAAAAATTATCTACCAACTTAATTAACTAGATGACAACCTCGCTTGCTCGAGGTTGTCATCTCTCGCAATCACACTGGTTATACTCTACCCTTATTAACCGTATAGCCAGTGTGATTGCGAACAACTAACTTCTAACTAGACATTCAACCCATCAAAACCACACTGCTTATAGGTAAGAGCCTGAGTCCGAGGGCTAATAACAATAACACAATCAACGGAAACCTGAACACCGGGCGAATCAACCTGAAAAACCCTAACTTTGGCCGTAACATCGCCCAAAACCCGAAACTCAACCTTATCATACAAACTAGCATCCTTAACCAAATCCAACCCATCAGACTGCATCAAACTAACTTTATCAACGGAGACATTACTAGTAACAGTCGTAACACTATGCGCAGGTTGGTAAAACCCGTCAAGAGTACCGCTACCGAGAGGGACACCGCGGTACATGAGAGTGAACCGGGAGTGGCCGTATTTGATCCCGACTTTGTTAGGGTTTGCGGCGGTGAAGATGAGGCGGATGGAGAGGGAGACGGTGGTGGTTGCGGTGGGGGTGGGGAGGATGGCGAGGTTTTGGACGGCGACTTGTTGGAGGTCGAAGTGGGGTTTTTTGGGTTTGAGAGCGAGGAGGATGATGAGGAAGACGGCGAGGAGGAGGAGGCAAAGGAGGGAGATGAGGAGGAAGAGACAACAGCAGCAGCCTTTGAGGAGTGATGGGGTGGAGGATATGGGGGAGTAGTAGGAAGGGGTGGTAGGGTAGTGGTTGTGACGGCGGTATGGTGGTGGTGGGGTGGTGGTGGAAGTGGAAGTCATTGTTGGTGTGGGTGGAGGATAAGGGAGTGTACTCTCTACTTCTCTAGGTAGTGGAGAAAAAAGAGTGGCTCCACAACCACACTACTCACTCTCACTCTCTAGTCACTTGTAAAGTTGGTGCGATTAATTTCAACTTCTTTCAATTTTGTTTAGCTATATTACGTTAAGTTTTATTTACGTTCAATAAATTATGTTCAGTTTCACTCAATTTAGTTCGATTAAGCTCTACTCCAATTAATTTTATGCAGCTCGTTTCATCTGAAAAGAATAGGGCTTAAAGAGTGAATCGGATGACGTTTTGGAATTCTTTTCTACTACTTTTTTTTAGATTTGACATTGATCGATTAAAAATATAGAAGTTTTTGTTTAAATGGGGTTAAAAAGCAAATTATTTAACAAAGTAGTGTCGATATCAAACTATTTATCGAAAATGGGTCAACGTTATCATTTCTCTTTTTTTATTTTATTTTTGAGAAAATAGAACTAGTCGATGTCCCAGACAGCGGCTAGTTGCTTGCCATGGTACGGTCTTCGATAAGCTACCTTCATCGCCTCCGTTCTCATTGCTCCGACCACTAAATTACAAAATATCACATTCATTCTCTCGTTCTCTCTTCCCTTATCATAAATACATATTTGTTTGAGTTATTAGCTGCATAATTTTCGCAAAAAATGATTCGCAATATGTCATTCACTAACGATTTCGGTTTTGCGACAATTCATTTATATTATCTTAAGATTATTGGTAGCGTATGAACTCGTATTTAACGTAATTAAAAGAAGGTATTAATCAAGCAAGCAATAGCAAACGGGTCATACTTGCTTTTCGGAAAAAAAAAAAAAAAAAAGAAAGAAAGAAATGATGACGCGGGCTCATTTTCGGTAAATAGTTTGAAATCAACACTACTTTGTTAAATAGTTTGCTTTTTAACTCTGTTTAAGCAAAAACTTCGAAAATATGTATATGGATAATGAATCAAACAGTTAATACAAGTAACTTGAATAGTATGTGAATTCCGATTTAATCTGAACTAAATTGAATAGTAACCGAATAATACCAAAACTTAAATACATCTGAATTTGATAAGAAATGAATTGATGCATAAATTTAAAATATTTATTATCATAATATGTACTACTATATTTTAATTTATTTGAAAGAAAAATCGAAACCTACGGCTACCATTATTTAAATGTTGGAGGAAGAAAAAACTACAAATCAAAAATATTTGAAGATAAAACTCATTACAAAAAATTATGAGTCAAGAATAAGTTTGAAAACTTTTATGGCTTTTTGTGGAATGGATAAAAAGATTCTTACATATGTTCAAAGCAAAAATAAAAGATTGCAATTTGGAAAAACAAATTACTGTATTATTATCTACCGTATGAATAAGCAAAGTACCAAGTAAGAAGCATTAAAGTGGACGTGCCGGAGTGGTTATCGGGCATGACTAGAAATCATGTGGGCTTTGCCCGCGCAGGTTCGAATCCTGCCGTCCACGAAGCTCAAATCATCTTTTGATGCAAACTATCACAAAAAGCATTAGATCTAACGTTAATATTTTTTTTTTTTTGGTGAACATCTAACGTTAATATTTGTACACAAACAATTAAACCTTTTGATAATTGATTTTACACAAACGTCAATAGAGTTTTTCCCACGTTGTTACGTCGAGAGCGGGATTGATCGCCACTGTTCTTTTATATTTCAGTTAATATTTGCTCCAAAATCTACCACTCGATTCGTGACATCCCGTCGTCTGCATTCTAGATATCCATTGGCTATATGTGTTCATTTCGAGACTTCGGCCATGAGTACAATTATGAATTATCGGAAAAAAACATTTCGAAAGCTTATACGTGTGTACGTAAATAAAAACATTAATTACTTAGTATTTGTTACACCAACAATGAATTATTATATATTTTGAGTATTCTTATTTATTAGATTAACTCCAAACATAGATAGTATGACAAGAACGATAGTACTTGTATATTATAGTCGATAATTAATTACTTAGTATTTGTTACACCAACAATGGATTATTATATATTTTGAGTATTATTTACATTAAATCCAAACATATATAGTATGACAATAATGATAGTACTTTAATTTGTATATTATAGTGGATTATTAAATTACGAGCTCATCCCAAAGCGAGACTGAAGGGACTTGACCACATTAGCATCCAACTGGAAGGCCTTGGCTAGAACATCGACTGAGATAGATGGCTGTGCTCCAAACACCGTATTAGCAACTGTGATAACACCCGGGTTTTGGCTGCTCAAGCCAACAAAAGTCACCGCAGAGGTATTACCAACATTAAACTGAAAGTGAACGAGGCCCTGTGGAAACACGAAAACATCTCCTTTGTTCAAGACCTTAGTGAACAATTTGTTTCCACCATTTGGAAGGTTGGATGTCACAAACCCGACATAGAGGGTTCCTTCCATGACTGTCAAGACCTCAGTGGCGCGAGGGTGAGTGTGTGGTGGATTGAGTCCGTTTGGTGCAAAGTCGATCCTAGACAACGATATACCGAGGGTGTTGAGCCCGGGTACTTGAGTTGCTGTAACTTGTGTGACACCGACTCCTATGTTGTTGGTTTTCGGTGGTATGTCTAGCCCTTTGAAGAAAAAATCTTCAGGTGTTGCTTCCATTGGGTTCTTGCAAAACATGCCATTCACAAACACTAGAAAGAAACAAATTAATTTTAGCCGAAAATCGAGTAGAAACAATGATATTATATATGTCACAAATAAACAAGTATTTTGCTACGAATTTAATGATTTAAGTTTCATATAATTACTCGGCTCTTTACTGAAACGACCATTTTCTATAAAGTTTTTTTCAAACTAACCGTTTTCGAATTTTAATTCTCATTTTAACCATTTTTAAGGTTTTAACAATGTAATTAATTTTGGCAATAGCTAGTTTGGGCAATAATTTGGGCAAAATGGTTAATTCGGTAAGAAATTTATACGATTTTAGAATTTAATTTCTCATAATAACAACTAATTAATATATACTCTATATATATTTTCTAACCTCACATAGATATAATATTTTTTTTTCTTTTCAATCTTTATTTTTAATGTTTTTTTATAAATGTCATTATGTATGTTACAACACTTATATATAAGTAATGTATGATTATATCGAATAAATAATGCGACGTGAATTAATTTCTCCCTCTATTTAGTACATGAGCCTCAGGCAATTTTAATATTCTTACAAAAAGCAAAATTACCATTTAAATTACGAACAAAGTGATAAAATTACAATTAAATATTTAGAACCCAAAATCAAATAAAACAATAGTTGAAAAAATTACGACCATTTTACTTCCCTTCATAAATAATCACATTTAATTTTTTATTTCGTCATAAAATAACATATTTATTAATTTGTTTTACGTTTATGGTAACTTTTATATGAAAATTAAATATGCGCAATGAAAGATTATAAAATTTAAAATAATAAGTAAAAGGGATATTCTACGGTGTATCCTCGTGTTTTTCGATTTTCTACGTTGTACCCCTACATTTTTTAAATTCTATGATATGCCCTTAAACTCTACACATGAGTTTATACAATGACCTTATTTATTGGTTTTGCTAGCTTAATTTCTTAAATTATCTATTAAATCGTCTATTTAACATTTCAATTACTCGACAACCTTCTCAATTACTTATTAGTTCGCCGAATTACCATTAATCAACTAAATAGTATACAAATCTTACTCAATTTTATCAAATTGCTATTATTATTTCATGCTTTATAACATATATTTTTTAATAGAATTTTATGTTTATTTAAAGATATTTGTGATACTTTCTATATAGAATGGTGATAACACATTAATAAGTCAAAATAAATGTCAAATTATGACTTTTTATAGTAATAGTGTTAATGGAGATTTGAAGGAGGTCATTATGGAGAATAAGTAAGAAGTTTAAGGGTATACCATAGAAATTATAAAATGTAGGGGTACAACATAGAAAATCGAAAAATACGAGGGTACACCGTAGAATTTCCCTAAGTAAAATAAAGATCAAGAAAAATACATCTTTCAAAATCCATGAATTCGTGGAAAATATATACTCCGTAATATTAATTATCATAACGGAAAATTAATTAATTTTAACATTGTTTAAATTTTTACCAAATTAGCTTTTAAGCATAATTTATTTTCCAAACTAGCCATTATCAAGATTGGTTATGTTTCTAAAGTTTTAAAATGGTTAAAATGGTAATTAAAACTTGAGAATGGTTAGTTTGGTAAATACCTTAAGAAAAATGGTCATTCTAGTAAAAAACTCTAATTACTTCGTATCTTAATGTTGTACGTCAAAGATTGAAAATAAACGACTTGAATAAAAAAGCGAAGAGATGATATGAAAAGAAGATGTACGAGCATGTTTAGGGTCGTTAACTCCGACACAAAAATCTTGAAGCTGGGTCGGATCAGTAGCATAAGCCACAAAGGAAGTGAAGGCCATAAGAATGAGAATAACAAAGGTTTTACCGTATGCCATTGTTGGTTATAAGATTATTAGTTATTGGTATACTTAAACTTTTGAAAGAAGAAGTTTAAGAGTAGTTTGGATAATACATTGCAAGGTAAAATGATGTATTTATAGTTGATTATAGTTAGTTAAACTGTTGTTAATTTGAAGTGGTCATGCAGGCACATATAGAATTGGCAAGGCCGTATATATTAGGGCTGGTCAAGAGTATGGGTCGGCATTGGCAACTCGGACTCGACCCGTCACTGAACCTGAATCTAACCCGTTCCGTCTCATCCGGGTCCAAAGCCGGCTTGGCCCGTGTATATGAAGTAACCGGATCTGGGCCAATTTCTGGAGCCCGGTCCAAAAGGTGACCCGTATGCGCCTGAGACCCGCCCCTACCCGCCCAGACCCGCCCCCAACCCGATGCAGACCCGTCCCCAGACCATCCCCGGGCCGGGGCCGGGTTACACTTCCCAAGAACCGGGCCCAACCCGTTCCGAACCCGCCCTGACCCCGGCCGTGTCCGGATCCCTATACCTTGAACCCGCACCGCCCCTTGATCCGTCCCGGACTCGTTGACCACCCCTGACCCCTAGTATATATGTTGTAACTTATTGACATCTTCAAACTTTGCAACCTAACCTTTGTTTAAAAAGAAAAATGACATGGCGACACGGATGATAGTCAGATTGAGCAACATCGGGGTTCTATTGTAAAAATTTTAGCTATTTTGCCTGCCTTCGTCAAAATTCAAATTTCTAATTAATTAATATCAAAGGGTAATTTAGGAACTTAAAATTGACTAATTAGTTTAACAATAATAATAACTAGTTTTTGTCCATGCAAAAAATTGCACAGATTGTTTTCAGATCGTATTATTCTAAATATGTATCATCGGAACTAAATTATAAATGTTCATAAATTTTGTTTTATATCTAACATTTATACATTTTTTATCAAAATTTAATTTTGTTTTATATCTAACGTCTATACATTTTTGTTTATCACTCGATTTTCGCAAAATATTTCAATCTTATCTATATAATTACTGAATCATTTCAGAAGCCCTCGACGCGCCACATCATCAATGCAATTGTGATATTTTTTTTTTTAATTCTCTCAGGTGGGTCCCGCAATTTCTTTTATGAATTTCCTAGGAAATAATCGCCTGAAATTCTAAATATATACCTGATATTGTAGTTTAAGAAATATTACGTAACATTTTTTATATAAATTCGTAAACATGAAATTTTACGAAAAATTCGTGTAAAATTGTGTAATTCATTTGTACAACTATTTTGATTTTACAAAAATAAACCGTAAATTTTACGTAATGATTAATAGCGGGATTGAATATACCTATGGATAATTAATAATTTGCACAACTGTTTTAACATTAAAACGGTTTACGGTATTATAATTTTTGAATAAACCGCAATTTCATTTATGAATTTCCTGAGAAATAACCGTCTGAAATTATAAATAAATACCCGATAACGTAGTTTAAGAAATATTACATAACACTTATTTTTTAATTTCTGGCAAGAGTATACCCGTTAAATATACCGGTGCATTTTTGCAATCGAAAAAAGCGACAATACTAAATTTAATAACAAAATTGAGTAAAATAAAAAAAAAATCCAATAAATAATTACAATACACAATATATCGATATATTATATCGATGTTCTTAAAAGTATACCGGTTAAATATACCCGTGCATTTTTGCAATTAAAAAAAAAAGCGACAATACTAAATTAAAAAACAATAAAAATAACATAATATTAATATAACAACCAATAATAGTGTACAAATTTATATATTTTGCGAAATCAAATCATAAAAAAACGGTACCTTGAAATAACATCTATATCGATTTAAAAAAACAATAAAAGAATGGATATATAAATACCATTATTATTATCATGTGCATTTTAACGTATTATCAATATAATAGAAATTGAATGCACAATATTCACGTATTATTGACACTATTCGGTAATATTAATTATCCACCATATTTTTTCTAAAAATATTCCCGTGCAATTTTCTAAAAATATACCCGTGCAATTTTGCACGGGTTTAACACTAGTTGATAATAGTATTAATTTGTACACTATTCCTAGTTGTTAGATTAATATTAAGTTATTTTATTATTTTTTAATTTAGTATTGTCGCCACATTTTTTTTTTCAATTGCTATAAATTGTTAATTATTATTGTTTCTTGTAATTATGTATTTGGTATAAATTGTTATGTAATAGTTCTAGATATATGACGTTCGAAATTTTTACATTTTCTTATATAATATTTAAGTTCGTGTTATACTTATTGACAATTATCGCAGAAATTCATGTTTACGAAGTTATAACAAAAGTGTTATGTAATAATTATAAAACTATTATTTCAGACAGTTATTTCGAATTAAAATCATTAATTATAAAAAAAATTGGGCAATCATTTCAAAAAAAATTACAAAAGATTTAGTACAATTTTGGTTCAACAGTTCTGGTACATTTCTCAATATTTTGCGTGGTACTTTTCATTATTGTGTGTATTAGTGATTCCAAATCCCACCATAAACCTTGCATTATTTTGGCATAATGCCATTGAATTGCTGCTATATGTCAGCTAACATTTGGGTTAGGGACATCTGTTTTCATTATTCCGAGTTTGGTAGCTTGGCTTATTGGTGTTATTATTAACTTTCATTAATATAACTGAATAAACGATTAATGATACATATTTGAAGAAAATTTTCATTGGGTAATTGTCATTTGACAATTGAATGGTCTCGTTTTTATGTTAAGTAAATGAACGTATGAACGTACGATTTGATGAAACATAAACAAATGTTTGTTATGATATGTATTGTCATTTAATACTCCTACTAGTTTTACTCCCGTACAAAAAAAAATATATACAGGTCGGTTTTACAACTATGATATACTGGGCGTCTGGGCTAATAACATATGTTCATTTTATCGGCAATTAAATTAAATGAACTAAAAATAAATTGGATAATTACACCGACTTTTACTACAAAACAATACGCTCTTTGCGACGGAATGGTCCGTCGCAAAAAGGGTTAAATCCGTCGCAAATGATGATTTTGCGACGGAATTGCGACGGACTGTGTCTGTCCCTTATTTTTGTCGCAAAAAGTTATTTTGCGACGGAATTTGCCGTCGCAAACCTTTTGCGACGGATTGACCTTATTTTGCGACGGACTGACTTTGACCAGAAGTCAAGGTCAGTCAAGGTTTGCGACGGAAAGTCCGTCGCAAATAGTCCCTTTTGCGACGGATGTTCCGTCGCAAATCTTGACTGACCTTGACTTTTGGTCAAAGTCAGTCAAGATTTGCGACGGAAATTCCGTCGCAAATAGGACTATTTGCGACGAACTTTCCGTCGCAAACCTTGACTGACCTTGACTTCTGGTCAAGGTTTGCGACGGAATTCCGTCGCAAAGTGCGACATTTCCGTCGCAAATTCCTGTATGATTTTCCGGTTTCAGCTCTTTTTCCAGCCCCCCATTTCCAATGAAATGGCTCATTTTTCCCTTTTGCAAGCTCTCCAAACCTGCAATTTCAGCAAAAACAACCCAGCAACAAAGAACTTGTCGGAGACAAGGTTTTTAAAACGTCTTTTCATAACTAAAATGAAGGTTTTACAAATGATCATCCAACTAAAAACTAAACATAATCCGCGGTACAGCAACTAAATAACCTAATAAAACCTATCTAACGGTCGTGTCGGTGGGCTGTGGGGTGGCGAAATGGCTGGCCGACCTAGCATTGTCGCCGCCATCATCATCGAAGTCGCGTCTCGGCTGAGAAAAGCCTCCCGGGTTGCAGCTCTGAGTAGTGAACTCCGCCCCCCGTTGACTTAAGAACTCTTCAATTGCCTTCAGCCTTTGGGATGTCTCGAGATCACGTTCTCTTAGCTGAGCATTCTCTCGAATAACTCTGCTGACGATACCTGCAATGAATAGTCAAACATGATATTATATTCATTTAATAAACGGTTAAATAATTGGTTAGTCTTAATTTTTAATAAACTATAAAATACAAACCTGGAGTGTATGATGATTGGGTCCCAGCACTTGAGTGACGACGACGCTCGTAAATGACTGGGGCTGCATTTCCCATACCGAGTATCAACCCTTTCTTGTTGAAACCGCCGTGTTCTTCGAAGTAGATCTCGTTGTCGTCGATATCTTGCTCCGGGATCCCTTCACTTATCATTTTCGACTTTCTTTGAAAAACTTTGTCCTACAAAACAAAAATAAAGTGTTATTAGTATACGTTAATTAATTAGTAAACCAAATTACTAAAACATAAAGAAAAGTTTCTGTTAACTTACAAATAGTGCTTTGGGTTTCGTTGATAGTCAACCCTTCTTAGCATGCTTTTTTGTCTTCTCCAGCAACTTCAAGGCGGATGGTACATCCCTCCTATCTTCTCCAGCCTGCAATTTAAATCCAACGACACTTGTTAAAAAAAAACATAGAGGTGTGCACGCTCATATTCGTTATCCTCCAAAAACCTTTCACGACACTTTCCAGAAGTAGTGCCATCATGATCTTGAAATATCTCAGGCAAGTTAGATTGTGTCGGCTTTTTTGAACCAACGTCAAGGTCCTTTGCCTTGGTGTCTATGTGATCTTCAAAGTATAGGGAACAGAAATTTGCTATTTCCTCAATTATTACATATAGACCCTTCAACATGAGCTTTATTTTTGATTTTCTTTTTCAAATGATTCAAAAACCTACAAACAAATTAATTTAAAATGAAAAATATGATGATATATATGTATTATGTAATATAAAGAATTGAATAAGGATGATGACATTACCTCTCGAAAGGATACATCCACCTATATTGCACAGGACCACCCACTTTTACTTCATATGGCAAATGAATAGGTAGGTGTTCCATTGAGTTGAAAAAAGAAGGTGGAAGGATTTTCTCTAATTTGCAGATAATCTCCGCAATGTTATTTTCGAGACTTGTAATTTTATCAATTTGTACTGATGAAGTACACAAATCTCTGAAAAACTGACTAATTTCAGTTATGGCATTCCACTCATTTTTTGGAAGAAGATGTCTCAAAGCAACTGGGAGTAATCGCTCCATGAAGACGTGACAATCATGACTTTTCAAACCGTGTATCTTCAATTCATTCATATCGACACACCTTCTCAAATCTGAAGCATAACCGTCGGGAAACTTCAGTTTGTATACCCATTCACATAGGACCTTCTTTTGTTCCTTTTTCAAAACGACCGAATCCCCTTTTCTTCTACTTGAACAAAGAAGTAACATGTCTTTCTCTGCATTTGAGTTTAATTTTGTTTTTCCTTTCACGTCCATGACAGTGTGAATTATTTGCTCGAAGAAATTTTTCTCAATATGCATGACATCAAGGTTATGTCGAATTAGTAGCGTGCTCCAATAGGGAAGCTCCCAAAAGATGCTTTGTTTCCACCACCCAATCTGTTTCCCTTTAAGCAAATTCAGTTCACGTTCAGATCCATCCACAATTTTCGGTAGATGTTTGACACAATCCCAGACTTCATTGCCTGTTAACCTCTTCGCAGCTACATCGTGCTCAACTTTCCCTTTTCTAAAATGCACCTTATCCTTACGAAAAACATGATTACTGTCTAAAAACTGTCGATGACAATCAAACCAACTCCATTTTTTGCCATGTTGTAGCCAAACTGACTTAGTCTCATTTTTCATACAATATGGACATGCATGCTCACCTTGAGTTGTCCAACCAGATAACATGCCATATGCAGGAAAGTCGTTGATCGTCCATAGGAGTACGACTCTAAGATCAAAGTTTTGCTTCAAGGAGACGTCATAGGTTAAGATCCCCGTCTCCCATAATTGCTTCAACTCGTGAATAAGAGGCTGCAAATAGACGTTAAGGTTTTTCTTTGGATTGTGGGGACCGGGAATAAGTAATGTTAAGAGCATAAACTGTCTTTTCATACAGAGCCAGGGTGGTAAATTGTATGGAGTAAGTATCACCGGCCAACATGAATATTGCTTCCCGAATTGACTAAATGGTGCGAAACCATCAGTGCAAAGTCCAAGACGGACATTCCTAGGCTCAGATGCAAAATCAGGATGCAGCCGGTCAAACTGTTTCCAAGCCTCCCCGTCACTTGGATGAGACATTGTTCCACTAACACGAGGGTTTTCATAATGCCAACGTATTTCGCCCGCGATGTGCTTTGTGGCATAAAAGCGTTGCAACCGTGGTCCTAATGGAAAATAAGTTAAGAACTTTTCGGGAACTCTTTTGCCATTTGCATTTTTCTCTAATTTATACCTATTCGTACCACATTTTCTGCACTTATCAAGGTGAGCGTCGTCCATCCAGAAAATCATACATCCTCCCGAGCAGGCATCTATCTTCTCATGGGGAAGTTGAAGAGCTTTAAGAACTTTTTTGGTTTCGTAGTAGTTTCGCGTCATAAGATTATTTTCAGGAATCATATCTCCGATATATGACGCAAAACCATCTACACATTTTTCAGCTAAGTTGAATTCACATTTTAAAGTGATCAACCTTGAAGCCGACTGTAGCAATGTCATACGACTTCCTACATAAAGAGGTTGTTCGGCATGTTTTAGCATTTGGAAAAAAGCTAATACATTAGGATTTGGAGATTCATCGACCACCTCGGCGTTAAGAGCGTCTTCCCTAATTTGATCAATGCTATCGCGTAACGCATCTTCTACCATATCCCTATAAGGATTGTCGGAGTGCATTGATGAGCTTCCCTCTTCCTCAACGGAGAATTTCTCTCCGTGACACACCCAATCGTAGTAGTTATCACAAAACCCTCTCAAACCAAGGTGTTTCCGTACTTCTTGCTCAACTAAATACTTTGTATTCTTACACTTAGAACATGGACACCTAATTTCTCTATTTCTAACGTATTCGTCTTGTTGCTTAACATAGTTAATGAATTCATTAACACCAATTACGAAATCCTGCCTTATTTTTTTCCTAGAATCCAACCTTTCATACATCCATTTTCTTTCTAATCTCTTCATAGTAAATCTACATATTTTAACAAACAATAACAACAACTAATTAACAACAACAATTAAATAACAACAACTACATATATATATAACAGCAACTAACAAAAAAAACTAGTTAACAACTTATTAACAACAACAACAACAATTAATTAACAACAACAATTAAATAACAACTACATATATATAACAACAACTAACAACAACAACAACAACAACAACAACAACAACTACCAACACCAACACCAACACAGACACCAACACCAACACCAACCTGCAAAAAAAAACAATTTACATATATTGGTCTGGGGTCCTTATCTCTCCAGCCTAAACCCATCTTTGAATCTTTCATACCATTAGTAAACACTCTTATATTTTCTTGATTGTAATGAGACAAAAATTGGGCAGCACTTCCCTATTGTTCTCCAAATACATTATATAGAATGTATTTGGAGAACAATACGGAAGTGTTGCCCAATTTTTGTTTCATTACAATCAAGAAAATATAAGAGTGTTTACTACCTAAATGGCATGAAAGATTCAAAGACAGTCCCAAAACGGGGACTATTCAACAATTACACCTAATGTGTAATTATTGAACGGGTATTATTCAAGAATATTCTAAACAAATCAACAACACTAACAATCAACAACAATGCAAATTTTATATCAAAAATCAATCGTCCTAAACATCTTAACAACAATATGCGACGGATTTGGGACGAAATTAGCTACTAACCTAATATCACTAACCACCTAACAATACTAACTAAACTAATCAAATAACAATTAAACTAAATTAACTATTCCTAATAACAATAAAAAACAATAATACGGAATTTGCGACGGAATTTTGCGACGGATTAAACATAAAAAATTAAGACGGTATATAAATAACGAAAGTTAGTATACATACATAAGGAGAAATAGAGAAGGAAGAAAGAAGTGGCGGCGGTAAGGTGGCGGCGGTGAGGTGGTGGCGGCGGTGAGGTGGCAGGTGGAAGGGAGAAGAAAGGAGAAGGAGGAGGAGGAAGGAAGGAGAAGGAGGAAGGAGGAAGAAGGATGGCTGGCGGCGGCGGCGGCGGCGGGGTTGTAGGGTGGTAGGGTGGTGGTGTGGTGGGGTGGTAAATCGCCGAATCGCTTTTAGGATTTTCGATTTTTTAGTTTTGAATTCGATTTGGGGAAAAATAAGACCCGCGGGGTCTGTATAATATAACTTTGCGACGGAAATTCCGTCGCAAATTTTGACTTCTGCGACGAAATTTCCGTCGCAAATCTGGTCAAGGTTTGACCTTGACCAACTTTTGGTCAAGTCTGGTCAATATGTTTGCGATGGATTTTCCGTCGCAAAAGTCAATATTTGCTACGGACTTTCCGTCGCAAACTTTCCCGCCATTTGACTTTCACTTCGCGGGTCCGTCGCAAATTCCGTCGCAAAAAAAAAATCCGTCGCAAAATCCGTCCCAAATCCAAATTTGCGACGGATTTTCTATCCGTCGCAAATTTTCCGTCGCAAGGGCAGTATTTTTTTGTAGTGTTTGAATTAAATTAAAATGTAATAATATTGAAGTACATAACTACTTAATAACTGCTGGGAATCGCAGATTAATCAGTCTGATAAAGCGTTCGATATGCTGGAAGGTGTTGGAATGGTTTTGTTTTAATGCTTTGTGACGGTAGACTTTAATTTGACCTAGAACCATTTTGAGGAGATGGAGAGGATAAACAATTTTACCTTAATGTGAGTTCTGATAGAGAATGATAGTATCTTGTTGATGTCCTCGCGTAGCCTGTATAATCACTATGATTGAGCTTTGTTGTTTGCTTAGTCTGGATGGATAAGGATATCTGAGTTTGTTGTTTGCTTAGATCATGATTAACATGGAGAATTTTCTATCCACGGATGAATTTCCACAAAAATTCCTCTCCATGGCTTAAATTACGATAGAGAGTTTCTCCATCTCCATGAAGCTCAGGGACGAAACTAGGGTAAGATAATGACCCGAGCCGATTTTTATTTCGCTTTTATACTCATTTATTAAAGACCTCATATCATTATTTTAACATTTTTTTATATTAACTAAGATTTCCAAATTAGGTTATATATGAAACATAGAATTTTTTTTATATATACATTAATTTATTTAATAAATCTATAATTTATAGAGTGTTCATATTTATAAGATGAAGTAACTTGAAAATATAAATAAAAGGAAATAAATGGATCTATTATAAACTACGGTGCGATTAAAAACGTAAAATAAAATAGCCTAATGGACATAGTGTATAATATAACTAAAAGAGAGACTTCCGCGAGTCGAACACATGACCAATGGAATTATGCTTGATAATACGACGATTTAATACTTGACCTTGAAAACCTAACCCGGGCAGTGGCCCCCTCGGTCCTGCCTTAACTTCGTCTGAGATGGAGCTTCATAGATTTCTCCATGTTTATGGAGAAAAAGGTTGGGGTAAATAGATAAAAAAAATGGATAGGACAAAAGTGGGTCCCATAATGGACAATCTTGTAAAAGCGCTTATGTGGTGCAATGCGGTTTTAGAATTAGTCTAATGGAGCTCTCCCATACAATCTCAGAATTTTAGTTTTTTTTCAGCCAATAATAACATGAACAATAGTAGCCATGTCACCTCCCATTAACCGATTTTTACATTGTTTCCATTTTCTGCAATATATCGAATATAATTATCTTAATTTTGATTCTTTAATTAATTTACATATATCTTTTTTTTTACAGGAAATTTACATATATCTTAAAGTTCTCAAATCTGAATTTTATAGTTTTCTTTTTTTAACTATGTCTTAATAGTTCCATTTTTATACCGCCTCACAATTATTACTCCTATTAATATTATCATATGTTATCTTATTATATATTATCAACAATTTTTTCAAATGTCCTTATATATATATATATATATATATATATATATATATATATATATATATATATATATATATATATATATTAATTTTTTTCGTTTTTATATTAAGTGTACATGTACAATAAATAAAATTTCTGGTTATATATATAATAAATATAATTTGTCGTTTTCTTTTAAAATAAAAGTACACCGCTCCGTGATTTTTCACGGGTGTTACACTAGAAAATAAATGCTGAAGACAGACCTTCATTATGAATGAGAGACCTTCATTATGCCAGGACTGTGTTGCTTGGTTGTAAGAACGTATTTTAATGCCCGCCATTTTACAGAATTTGAAATATCAACACTGACATTAACTCACCATTCAGCTTTAAGACACTTACAAAATATTAAACGATCCTGATAAAACCAAAATTCAAGGTTTATTTATGAACAATTTTGATTTTGATTATATAATAACTATAATTTGTCGTCTTCTTTTAAAAAAAATACACAACCCGTGTTTTTTCAGTTTTGTCTTATAGATTAACAGTAATATCAAAGATTCCATACGGCTATGAATAGTGCCAAAAAGCAACCGTTACCTTTTGTCTGGATCGGAGGGAGTATCCATTATAATTGGAAATAATTGAGTGAAGAAAAATAAATGAAAATAAAGAGATGGAGAGAAAATATGGAGAAAAACTCATCCATTGTTATTTTGTTAGGGGGTTAGTAAACGTAGTCGGCGTTTTTTAAAAAAAAGACGAAAATGCCCCTGGACACATTATGAACATTTTATCTCTCTAAAAATTTTCTCTGAAATTCCTCAAAAACCCAACAAATTCATCAAAAACCTAAAAAATAAAAAAACACCAAAATCATCTAAACTCGCTAATTTTCATGCCGAAATCAAATTCAACACAATTTTCGGTTAATTATCGACTTCTTAACATCATTATTTAATTAATTTGTGTTTAATTAATAGTTACGTGTTAGTTTAGAGGTAGATTTCAAAATTTTTAACCCGTTGTAGAAGGACCACGACATTCTTCATCCCCACCATGGAGTGGACAACGACATTCATCATCATACCATGGTTGGACCATGAATGTCTTCATCCTCACCATGGAGTAGACTATGAATGTCTTTGTCCACTCCATGGTGGGGATGAAGACATTCATCATCCTACCATGGTTGGATGATGAATGTCTTCATCCCTACCATGGAGTGGACAAAGACATTCATAGTCTACTCCATGGTGGGGATGAAGACATTCATCATCCCAACCATGGTTGGATGATGAATTTCTTTTTAAAAAAAAATTGTTTATTTTTCATCAATTTTACGTAATTTATTTTCGTTGTCTTCCGTTGAACGTAATTTATTATATTTAATCCATAGAAAAACAACTAAAACAATTCTTTGAAACAACAAACTAATGAAAAATCGGTCCTAATCATCATAACGGCCGAAATGCGGATCCAACTCCGTCATCATCACCCTAACACGACCTAAAAGCGCCTCTTCAGTCGGATGGTGGAAGAAGTTCTTCACGTGCCGACTCACGGTCAAGGCGACTTCTGGCTCCTCGTGCATCGGAAGTGTGCGCATCTCCAATCTCAGATCGGGAGGAAAAAAGTACGGGTGAGATACATCCAATACCACTTCAAGTAACCTCTCTCTACCTCAAACGGCATATACACAGGAGTAGAACGGTGATGAAAAGCTATGTTCGCCCTATCGAATCCCCAACTCCGATTGACATCTTCACTGAACTTAACTCTGTAGTTGCCCTTAGCCGGGCGCTGCTCGATAGAAGGAGAGGGCATTGGGGATGAGATTACCTGACGATACCCAAACTGACGCATGCACCGATCGGGAGAGTACGGTTCAACTATGTTGAGAAATCTGATAAAACCGGAGTACAGGGATACCCTACACTGAGCCTGACGACGAATACAGTAAGGCAACCATCGGACGTGATGACGCTTAAGCGCGTCCAAACTCTGTCGATGCAACTTCAGCGGATTTAGAGTTTAGGGTTTTAGGGCTTAGGGTTTTAGGGCTTAGGGTATAGGGTTATCGGTTTAGTTTAGGGTTCTAATTTGAATTGTAACCGTTTTAATTTGACTTGTAATCATTGTAATTCGAAAAAGTAGCCACCGCACTGACTATCAAAGACAACTTCTAATTAATTTTTTTAAAATTAAACATTTAATTGGATAAATTTCATCAAATATCATGTTATTTGATAAATTTTATCGAATATCAAGTTAATCGATAAATTTCATAAAATTCGTAATTAAACTAGTAAATAAATTAAGAAAATTATAAAACTACCTAATAAATAAGTTAATCGATAAATTTTATTGAACCGGTCAAGGCGACTTCCGGCTCCTCGTGCATCGGAGTGTGCGCAACTCCAGCCTCCGTTGGGAAGGGAAAAAGTACGAGTGAGATAGCTTCTTCCAGTCGAAATATTCTGAGACTTAAAACTAAAATAGCAAAATTTCAATGTTACAATTCAAGAGTACAATCCTAAATATTCTGTCTTTTCAAGAATCAGACAAATCTAACTAAGGACTTCGCATTTAGCAGGGTTATTAAGTACATTGCAGGTAGACAAACTACAACAGGTACATCGCACAAAGTGTTCTTGAATCCTCCAGCTACTTCCTTTTCCCAATCCTGCAAGTCGAGCTTTTCCGTTAAGAGTAGCATATCAACTGTTGGTTTTCACTCATTTCATGGCAGGCAGACAATTTGTTATCGACGTTCATTCACTACAAGATAAAGACGGATACAATTTTCCGCGTATTATCCAAAATCTGAGATTATGATTAAAATTTAAATTGATAATTGGTCCGGGTGAGCATGTCCATATCAAGGTAAATTTCATTACTTTGATAATGTAACTGACATCAGAAACTCTCAACATGGTATTTAAAAGACAATGATAAGGTTTTACAACAATGGTGGAGAATAGCGAGTAGGTAGGTGTCTTGGCATAGACCAAAAATTATGAATCTTTGTAAACTAAGAGTTGAGAAGGAAATCTTTCACCTTAAAACTAATTATTGCAGTGCCTAAAGCTGAAAAGACCAAGTTTCAAAAGAATATATAGATAGTCTCCAAGCAATCAGAAAATCATAAACTTATTTAACCATAAGACTATGTACATCGACAATCATAGAGAAACTTAAGAGCAGCTTTGATGCAGCTTTCTGAAAGCTAATGTATAGGAATCTTACCCATTGTAATGACACTCGCTCCAACTTGCACTCTTGGTTGCCTTCAGTTTTTGGTGCGGTAATGGCCATAGAATTCTTTCGAAATGATCTGATCGGTGGCCATCCTACCACTTGCATACTTAGGTAACCATCAATTGAAGTAAATTTCATCAAATGTAGAATAGGAAACAACGTTGCATACTCCAACATTGCACCAGTATGCAAGTTTCCTTTCCAGTACGTGAAGGGCTCCCTAGATGCCTGAGACGAAAATAAATTTTATAAAATATCCAATTAAACGAGTAAATAAATGAGGAAAATAATAAAATTACCAAATAAATGAAATTAGACAACTGAAAAGTGTTAAATTAAAGCAAATAATCGACTTTAAAAGCGAATTATGAAAAAAATACGAACCATGGTCGAAACGTTGAACATCAACGTTCATTCCATGGAAAGACGTTGACATTCAACATCTAACCATGGAGAAACGGTAACAATGAATGTGCAGACCATGGCCAGACAATGAATTCTTTCGTCTTCACCATGGCGAGACGATGAATGCTGTGGTCCAGCCATGGCTAGACGATGAGTATCATCATCCTCCCCATGGGGAAACGATGAATGTCATCGTCCAAACCCCAGGCCTGACGAAGTCCTCCAACGTCCAACCCAGGTTGGACGAAGACCTTCATCTTCCATCCTAAATTTGCGACAAAACCCAGATTTTTCACATAAAATCGACAAAATCAACCCAATAATTCAACAATTAACACCACTCCAACGCAAAAACTAACCTAATTAACAATAATTAAACTTCAATTCATGAATATAACAACAAATTCGAACTAAAATCAAACAAATTACAAACAAATTGAAATTTCACAAAAAACTCATTCTAAAACTAATTTCTAACAAAATTGAGGCTACAAATCATATAATCATATCAATATATCATTCAGAAACTAATTTAGGATTCAATTAAACCATTCATACACTATTTTTGCAATTGAATACAAAAAATCGAAAAAAAGAACAAAAAACGGACCTGAAAATGACAGTGGTGGTGGGACAGCACGGTGGTGGGTCAGGTGGTGGTGCGGGTGGTGGGTCAGGTTGAGTGTTGTTGGTTGTTTACAGTGAGAAGAGAAAAGAGAGGGAAGAGTTTAGAATTGATGAGAGATACGAAGGGTAGGACGCGTAATTTTTATGAAAAACGTCGACTACGTTTACTAAAACGCAGACTACGTTTACTAATCGGGTTTTGTTAAGGGTCATGCTCTTAGTGTGGATGGGCCTTCTTGCTTGTTTTGTTTTTCTAGTTTGGACCTTTGGGCTCCGCTTATGTAAAAGGCTGGGTCATATTGTGATCCATCCTTTTGTAAGGTTCACTCCTCTTTTAATAGGAATATTTACATTTTAACAAAAACAAAAGAAATTTTATGTTAATCCATATTTTCAATTTTGGCCGAGGCACGTCGGTGAAAAATCAGACGGTCTCTTTACATATATAAGAAATATAATTAAATATTAATGTAAAATGAATATATCGTCTTTACATTTTAATATTGGTCTATATTAATGTGTTCTTTTTCTTATTCAGAGTGATATTAAAGAAAGCATGTGTTTAACGTCACGTTTATTATACCTCTTAGGTTGATAAAAATTACATGCGTATTAATTTAAAAATAAATCTCAGAATTCGAAAAAACATGATTTTTCCCCCCCAAATCATTATTTTTAAATAATTGTGCTTTAATAAGAAATTAGATTATGTCATAGTTCACATAATTGACTGTGTAAAAGTATAAGTCAAACGTCTAATATCAAATGAGATGTAAATCGCTAAGTACTTGATAATAGTAGTAGTAGTGATAATAATAATTTTTATTTTACAAATTATTAAACAGATTTTAAGTTAAAAAAAAAATAAAGAGTTGCATCCATTAGAAAATAATTACAAAATCTCGTTTTATTGTTTTAAAATCAAAATAACAATCGTAAATAAAAAACCGTGAATTTTCACGGGTGGACTAGTTATAGCTATAAATACTTCCAGCGAAACAAAAAAATAGGTAAAACAATTTGTTACTATCTAGATATTTTACTTTTGGCTTATCTCTTTCTATGAGTATTACTTAATCCGTCGCAAACTTGCGATAGATATATCCGGCACAATTGAGAATTTATGTAGTTTGATATGCAAGTTTTCACCAAGTCCTAGAGCAAAGTTTTATGATTTTCAATGTTCAACGAAGTACTCTAGAGAGGCAGAGAGGTACATTTCGTAAATTTTATTTATCATTTTTGGACTACTTTGACTTTTGTCCTAATCAAACTCGGTCGCTTTGGAAAAAAATTTAGACACCTCAAATTATCAACTAATCTTATACGTACACGAATATTAGGGATGTTAATGAGATGAGACAGCTCGCAAGCAACTCGAGATTGGTTCGGTTAAAGCTCGGTCAAAGCTCGGCTTGTTTGAGCTCGATCGAGCTCGGGCTCGGCTCGAGACCTTAACGAGTCAAGCCGAGCAAAGGCTGGCTCGACTTGAAAAGCTCGCGAGCGGCTCGAACATTTGGGTGTCTGATAATGATGGATTGGAACATTCGGCTCGAGACCTTAACGAGTCAAGACGATGGATTGGGGTTTACATTTTTCAAAATCCCCATGTGTTTTACACTACAAAAAAATACTGCCATTGCGACGGATTTTTTGCGACGGACAGGAAATCCGTCGCAAAATTAGTTTTGCGACGGATTTCGCGACGGATTTTTTGTTTGCGACGGAATTTGCGACGGACCTGAATTTCCCAGACCCGCAAAATGAAAGTCAAATGGCGGGAAGGTTTGCGACGGAAAGTCCGTCGCAAATATTGACTTTTGCGACGGAAATTCCGTCGCAAACATATTGACCAGACTTGCCCAAAAGTTGGTCAAGGTCAAATGTTGACCAGATTTGCGACGGAATTTCCGTCGCAGGAGTCAATATTTGCGACGGAATTTCCGTCGCAAATCTGGTCAAGGTTTGACCTTGACCAGATTTGCGACGGAAATTCCGTCGCAAAAGTCCGTCGCAAAGTTTTTTAATACAGACCCGCGGATCTCATTTTTCCCCCAAATCGATTTCACAATTAAAAAAAAAAAACCCTAAGGCGATTTATCGGCGATTCGTCACCACACCACCCACCCAACCACCCTACCCTACCTCCCCCGCCGGAGCCGCCGGAGCCGCCGTCGCCGGAGCCTCCCAACCGCCCCTCCTTCTTCCTCTCCTTCTCCTTCTCCTTCCTTCCTTTTCCTTCCTCCTCCGCCCCTCCTTCCTCCTCGCCGCCCCTCCTTCCTCCGGCCAGCCGCCCCTCCTTCCTCCGGCCAGCCGCCCCTCCTTCCTCCTCCACCTGCCACCTCACCGCCACTTCTATCTTTCTTATGTATGTATACTAATTTTATTAATATACCGTCTTAATTTTTTTTGTTTAATCCGTCGCAAAATTCCGTCGCAAATTCCGTACTATTGTTTTTTTATTGTTATTAGGAATAGTTAGTTTAGTTTAATTGTTATTTGATTAGTTTAGTTAGTATTGTTAGGTGGTTAGTAATATTAGGTTAGTAGCTAATTTCGTCCCAAATCCGTCGCATATTGTTGTTAAGATGTTTAGGAGGTTTGTTTTTTGATATAAAATTTGCATTGTTGTTGATTGTTAGTGTTGTTGATTTGTTTAGAATATTCTTGAATAGTACCCGTTCAATAATTACACATTAGGTGTAATTGTTGAATAGTCCCCGTTTTGGGACTGTCTTTGAATCTTTCATGCCATTTAGGTAGTAAACATTCTTATATTTTCTTGATTGTAATGAAACAAAAATTGGGCAACACTTCCTTATTGTTCTCCAAATACATTCTATATAATGTATTTGGAGAACAATAGGGAAGTGCTGCCCAATTTTTGTCTCATTACAATTAAGAAAATATAAGAGTGTTTACTAATGGTATGAAAGATTCAAAGATGGGTTTAGGCTGGAGAGATAAGGACCCCAGACCAATATATGTAAATTGTTCTTTTTTGCAGGTTGGTGTTGGTGTTGGTGTTGGTGTTGGTGTTGGTGTTGGTGTTGGTGTTGGTGTTGGTGTTGGTGTTGGTGTTGGTGTTGGTGTTGGTGTTGTTGTTGTTGTTGTTAGTTGTTGTTGTTGTTGTTGTTGTTGTTAGTTGTTGTTGTTAGTTGTTGTTATATATGTAGTTGTTATTTAATTGTTGTTGTTAATTAATTGTTATTGTTGTTAATAAGTTGTTAACTAGTTTTTGTTGTTAGTTGTTGTTATATATATATATATATATATATGTAGTTTTTATTTAATTGTTGTTGTTAATTAGTTGTTGTTATTGTTTGTTAAAATATGTAGATTTACTATGAAGAGATTAGAAAGAAAATGGATGTATGAAAGGTTGGATTCTAGGAAAAAAATAAGGCAGGATTTCGTAATTGGTGTTAATGAATTCATTAACTATGTTAAGCAACAAGACGAATACGTTAGGAATAGAGAAATTAGGTGTCCATGTTCTAAGTGTAAGAATACAAAGTATTTAGTTGAGCAAGATGTACGGAAACACCTTGGTTTGAGAGGGTTTTGTGATAACTACTACGATTGGGTGTGTCACGGAGAGAAATTCTCCGTTGAGGAAGAGGGAGGATCATCAATGCACTCCGACAATCCTTATAGAGATATGGTGGATGATGCGTTACGCGATAGCATTGATCAAATTAGGGAAGATGCTCTAAACGCCGAGGTAGTCGATGAATCTCCAAATCCTAATGTATTAGCTTTCTTCCAAATGCTAAAACATGCCGAACAACCTCTTTATGTAGGAAGTCGTATGACATTGCTACAGTCGGCTTCAAGGTTGATCACTTTAAAATGTGAATTCAACTTAGCTGAAAAATGTGTAGATGGTTTTGCGTCATATATCGGAGATATGATTCCTGAAAATAATCTTATGACGCGTAACTACTACGAAACCAAAAAAATTCTTAAAGCTCTTCAACTTCCCCATCAGAAGATAGATGCCTGCTCGGTAGGATGTATGCTTTTCTGGATGGACGACGCTCACCTTGATAAGTGTAGAAAATGTGGTACGAATAGGTACAAATTAGAGAAAAATGCAAATGGCAAAAGAGTTCCCGAAAAGTTTTTAACTTATTTTCCATTAGGACCACGGTTGCAACGCTTTTATGCCACAAAGCACATCGCGGGCGAAATGCGTTGGCATTATGAAAACCCTCGTGTTAGTGGAACAATGTCTCATCCAAGTGACGGGGAGGCTTGGAAACAGTTTGACCGGCTGCATCCTGATTTTGCATCTGAGCCTAGGAATGTCCGTCTTGGACTTTGCACTGATGGTTTCGCACCGTTTAGTCAATTTGGGAAGCAATATTCATGTTGGCCGGTGATACTTACTCCATACAATTTACCACCCTGGCTCTGTATGAAAAGACAGTTTATGCTCTTAACATTACTTATTCCCGGTCCCCACAATCCAAAGAAAAACCTTGATGTCTATTTGCAGCCTCTTATTCACGAGTTGAAGCAATTATGGGAGACGGGGATCTTAACCTATGACGTTTCCCTGAAGCAAAACTTTGATCTTAGAGCCGCACTCCTATGGACGATAAACGACTTTCCTGCATATGGCATGTTATCTGGTTGGACAACCCAAGGTGAGCATGCATGTCCATATTGTATGAAAAATGAGACTAAGTCAATTTGGCTACAACATGGGAAAAAATGGAGTTGGTTTGATTGTCATCGACAGTTTTTAGACAGGAATCATGGTTTTCGTAACGATAAGGTGCATTTTAGAAAAGGGAAAGTTGAGCACGATGTTGCTGCGAAGAGGTTAACAGGCAATGAAGTATGGGATTGTGTCAAACATCTACCGAAAATTGTGGATGGATCTGAACGTGATCTGAATTTGCTTAAAGGGAAACGGATTGGGTGGTGGAAACAAAGCATCTTTTGGGAGCTTCCCTATTGGAGCACGCTACTAATTCGACATAACCTTGATGTCATGCATATTGAGAAAAATTTCTTCGAGCAAATAATTAACACCGTCATGGACGTGAAAGGAAAAACGAAATTAAACTCAAATGCAGAGAAAGACATGTTACTTCTTTGTTCGAGTAGAAGAAAAGGGGATTCGATCGTTTTGAAAAAGGAACAAAAGAAGGTCCTATGTGAATGGGTATACAAACTGAAGTTTCCCGACGGTTATGCTTCAGATTTGAGAAGGTGTGTCGATATGAATGAATTGAAGATACACGGTTTGAAAAGTCATGATTGTCACGTCTTCATGGAGCGATTACTCCCAGTTGCTTTGAGACATCTTCTTCCAAAAAATGAGTGGAATGCCATAACTGAAATTAGTCAGTTTTTCAGAGATTTGTGTACTTCATCAGTACAGATTGAAAAAATTACAAGTCTCGAAAATAACATTGCGGAGATTATCTGCAAATTAGAGAAAATCCTTCCACCTTCTTTTTTCAACTCAATGGAACACCTACCTATTCATTTGCCCTATGAAGTAAAAGTGGGTGGTCCTGTGCAATATAGGTGGATGTATCCTTTCGAGAGGTAATATCATCCTTATTCAATTCTTTATATTACATAATACATATTTTTCATCATATTTTTCATTCTAAATTCATTTGTTTGTAGGTTTTTGAATCATTTGAAAAAGAAAATCAAAAATAAAGCTCATGTTGAAGGGTCTATATGTAATGCATATTTAATTGAGGAAATAGCAAATTTCTGTTCACTATACTTTGAAGATCATATAGACACCAAGGCAAAGGACCTTGACGTTGGTTCAAAAAAGCCGACACAATCTAACTTGCCTGAGATATTTCAAGATCATGATGGCACAACTTCTGGAAAATGTCGTGAAAGGTTTTTAGAGGACAACGAATATGAGCGTGCACACCTCTACGTTTTATCGAACTGCGATTCTGATGAATTGAAACGAAACGAAGTGTAAGTGGTGAATCTAAATTCTTATACTTGAATTCATAATTATTAGTTGTTCAAAAATTAATAATTCCCCTAATTTGAATATAGGTTGTTTGAAAATTTGATCATGAGAGAACATCCTGAATGTGTCGTAGGCAATGATGTTTGGGAAAAATATGAAACAAGATTTCCCAGATGGTTTAGATCTCAGGTTACTAATATAGAAGATCCAGTTCTAATTGCCTTAGCAAATGGTCCCTCAAGAAGAGTCAGAACATGGAAACGCTATTCCATCAATGGCTACAAATTTCGAGCTTTCATTCAAGGAAAAGATTTGGAAAAGTGCACAATTAACAATGGAGTTTGTGTGAGTTCCACTGAAGGAGCTGACTACTATGGGACCCTTGACGAAATTGTTGAAATGACTTATACAGGCCCACAAAGCACTTACAAAGTCATTTTGTTCAAATGTAGTTGGCTAGATAACTCCGAAAGAGGCATGCAAGTGCATAAGGAATATAAGCTTGTGGATGTTAACCGGAGTAGAAAATTTGCAAAGTACGATCCATTTGTGTTGGCATATCAAGTGGAACAAGTCTACTATAGTCCTTATCCAGGTATAAAAAGGGATCAAAGTCAATGGTCAGCGGTATTCAAAACCAAGGCTAGATCACATGTCGATGCCCCCGTTGATGAATCTTTCTTTCAAGAAAATGTTACTAATGGTGAAACAATACTGTCACCAATTGAAGTAGAAGAAGAAGATGAAGATGAAATTGTGGAGGAACCAGAATACATTCAAATTGTGACAGTGAGGCAACATGAGGATGAGGACGAGGACGAGGTTGAGTATGAGGATGAGTATGAGGATGAGTATGAGGATGAGAATGAGGATGAAGATGAAGATATTATAGATTCTCTTTGTAAGGATGTAGGAATAAATTGTTCAAGTGGTGATGATGATGATGATTAGGACTACTATCTATTAGATTCGATAATCTTGTATTTGTTGAAATTATTGTAGATGCCGTATGGCTTAATGTCAATGAAATTATCTTATTAATCTTATTATTCAAGTTTTTAATTACGTAAAGCATTTCTTTCTAATTGTTGCTATATTAGTTTGATAATAATATGTCGGGCGGAAGACGACGAGGTGGTGGTAGTCGTCAGCCTGAGGGAGGACGATCGGGAGCTAATCATGATGAGGACGAGATTGTACCTGAGACTCAGCCGCCTACACATCGAATACACCTCGATCCGACTGATTACGAAGGCGCCAAGTGGTAAGTATCTTATTTGTTTACGGATAATTGATTATATATACGTATATATTGATTATAATATGATTACTTGTTGACTATTTTATTTTCACATTTAACTCTTTTTCAGGTTCAGTGACAAAGACGTTTCTACTCTTATAACACAGACCATTATTTGCAACTACAAGGAGTATGCGCCCAACTGGTCAGAAGCGTCGGATTACATTAAGGAAGAGTGGTGGAATTGGTTTGAGGTATTTATTAACTGTTTACTACCTATTTCCGTTTTATTATTTATTACCTATTTATTGTTTCATACTTATTTAACTATTTTTTTTCTTGAAACAGAAAAAAGTTACCTTTCACCCTCGTGATAGAGCAGCGGTTAGGTCGGCGTGGGAAGAGATGATGAAAGACCGTCTTCGCAAAAGAATTCACTACGCTATGCAGAAACCAACGGAGAAAAGGCCGCACTGGATACCCTTGGATATTTTTGAACAACTGAAGGCTAGAAAGGACAATCCAAAATTCCAAGAGAAATCCGACAAAAACAAGACCAACCGGATGTCGGGAAGTACCGAAAAGGGCAAGGCCTTAGGTACTCACATAATGGGTCGTAAAAACACCCTACAGATGATGGATGAAATGGTAATTGTTTAGTTTTTACTTCATTTTTCTTGTCTTCAATAATTTTCACCCTTTGATAATCTTGAATGTTTTTTTCAACAAGTGTCGTTGGATTTAAATTGCAGGCTGGAGAAGATGGGAGTGATGTACCATCGGCCTTGAAGTTGCTTGAGAAGACAAAAAAACATCCCAAGAAGGGTTGGCTATCAACGAAACCCAAAGCACTATTTGTAAGTTAACAGAAACTTTTCTTTATATTTTAGTAGTTTGGTTTACTAATTAATTAACGTATACTAATAACATTTTATTTTTGTTTTGTAGGAAAAAGTTTTTTCAAGAAAGAACAAAATGATAAGTGAAGGGATCCCGGAGCAAGATATCGACGACAACGAGATCTACTTCGAAGAACACGGCGGTTTCAACAAGAAAGGGTTGATACTCGGTATGGGAAATGCAGCCCCAGTCCTTTACGAGCGTCGTCGCCACTCAAGTGCTGGGACCCAGTCACAATACACCCCAGGTTTGTATTTTATAGTTTATTAAAATTTAAAACTAACCAATTATTTAACCGTTTACTAAATGAATATAATATCATGTTTGACTATTCATTGCAGGTATCCTCGGCAAAGTTCTTCGAGAGAATGCTCAGCTAAGACAAAACGAGCTCGAGACATCCCAAAGGCTGAAGGCAATTGAAGAATACTTAAGTCAACAGGGGGCGCAGTTCACTACTCAGAGCTGCAACCCGGGAGGCTTTTCTCAGCCGAGACGCGACTTTGACGATGATGGCGGCGACAATGCTAGGGCGGCCAGTCATTTCGCCACCCCACAGCCCACCGACACGACCGTTAGATAGATTTCATTAGGTTGTTTAGTTGATGTACCGCGGACTATGTTTAGTTTTGAGTTGGATTATCATTTGTAAAACTTTCTTATTAGTTATGAAAAGAGATATTAAAAACCCTTGTCTCCGACAAGTTTTTGTTGCTGGGTCGTTTTTCTGAAATTGCAGGTTTACAGATCATGCAAAAGGGAAAAAATGAATCATTTCAATGGAAATGGGGAGCTGGAAAAAGGGCTGAAACCGGAAAATCACACAGGTATTTGCGACGGAAATGTCTCAATTTGCGACGGAAATTCCGTCGCAAACCTTGACCAGAAGTCAAGGTCAGTCAAGGTTTGCGACGGAAAATCCGTCGCAAATGGGCCTCTTTGCGACGGATTTTCCGTCGCAAACCTTGACTGACTATGACCAGAAGTCAAGGTCAATCAAGATTTGCGACGGAAAATCCGTCGCAAATGGTCCTCTTTGCGACGGATTTTCCGTCGCAAATGTTGATTGACCTTGACTTCTGGTCAAGGTCAATCCGTCGCAAAATGTGGTCAATCCGTCGCAAAAAAGTTGCGACGGAAAAATCCGTCGCAAATTAACTTTTTGCGACAAAAATATGGGACAGACGCAGTCCGTCGCAAATCCGTCGCAAAAACATCATTTGCGACGGATTTCACCCTTTTTGCGACGGAAAATTCCGTCGCAAACAGAGCATTGTTTTGTAGTGTTAGAAGGTTTTTGTGATGCTAATTGGGTGTCTGATAATGATGAGATTCATTCTACTAGACTTTGGCTAGTGACGCTATTTCTTGGAAGTCTTCTAAACAAAGTTGCATTGCTAAATCTACAATGGAATCTGAATTTATTGCTTTAGAATTGGCAGGTCAGGAAGCCGAATGGCTATGGAACCTGTTAGCAGATATTCTATTGTGGGGGAGACCGGCTCCATCAGTTTCAATGCATTGTGATTCTCAAGCGGCCATTGGTGTGGCAGGCAATCAAGATTACAACGGAAAGAGGAGACACATACGCCTGAGACATGCAATAGTGAGGGAACTGATCAGAAATAATGTGATATCACTGGATTATGTAAAATCGGAGAGGAATATTGCGGATCCTCTCACGAAAGGCCTCTGCAGAAAACTAGTGCTGGAGTCAGCACGAGGAATGGGTTTAAAGCCTATTGGGAGTGAATCGTGACGGGGATCCCCCACTTGGGTTTACCAAGTTCAATGGGTCAAACGAAGTCACGAGGATCTCATGTTGTAATACTACTACCATTCTTGTTATAATAAAGTGATGTAGTATCTTTTACTTATGCATTTTTGCATTATGGTTTATCTGTCATGTGAGGTAGGCTGAGCTAAAGCTCTTAATAAGTCCATAGTCCTTGTTTAAGGATGGTTTGTGACAGTCAAACTTGATGGACTTACCTATGTGAATGTGGGGGAAATGCCCTACCCCCTATGAGGTCTTTAGGCTTTAAGACCTCTAGAGCGTTCACGAGAACCAGGTACGTGAGGGGCACCGTCTTATGACATTTCGCGAGAACGAACACAGATTCGAATGCAGGTTTGTGCGCAGCTATCTGTATACATACAACCCACCGTGGAGAGTCCAAAGCCTTCGTGCAACTCGACACGGCTGTAGTAGGTAATGTATGCACTGGGTGACAATTCAATTCCTCTGGAACATTGTCATCTTAAGACTTACGTTCCGTTGCCTTTATATCAGCTATTCTTTTTTCTCTTCTTTTGAATCATGTGGGGAATTGTTGGAAGTAATGCTTCAAAAGAAGCCATTTATTTATCCCACATTGGTAGAATAAATAAGAAGGTTATAATTTATAAGTGAACTAAGGTGTAATACTACTAATATGTGTAGTAGTGAGGGGACACCGTCACCACACGCGCGCGCGCGCGCGCCGGGCTGGGCCGGGCACGGGCTCGGGCTCTGGCCGGGCTCGGGCTCTGGCTCTGGGCTCTTATTATTTTTACATTTTTCGAAAGTAAAGGCACAGTCTTCCGTATTGATTGCTGCTATTTTCAATCCTATATAAATACCACCTATTTTGTCAATTCAGAAAACACACAACACAATCTTTCTCATCTCTTTCTCTCTACAATACTTTCTCTAAATCTCTCTAGCTGATATTCTGGCAACGTTCTATTAGTAGTTCTCAATCTGAGTCTTCGTCATACACCTTAGGCTCGGAAGTCGTGTTAACCCCGGGGGTTGGTTTGCCAAGAGGCCGTGTGTATTGAGCGGGGCAATTTCAACTTTAGGGCAGTGATTTTCATCACGCCACGACATCTTGTTTCCAAGTTCTGTAAGTTCTTTCTGTTTACTGTTTAAGTATAGATATACCGCCTACACAATTCTCCTGATTTCGATAGCTAATTATAAATAAAGATGAAATTTTCGACGGAACCTAATCCATAGCTAATAGCCTTATCGCTAAATTTGCTACGGAATTGGCTACTAGTTTTTGCTACCAAATATAAAGTACCTACGTTTCCGACAATAATAGAGACCAAAGTAGAAATAGCTAATTAGAGACCATAAATTGTATTGTAACTAAACCGGTGACTAACTTAGAGACCAATTTAGCCGTTTCTAAATTAGCGACCAGCGTGTTAGTATCTAAATTTGCTAGTACATAATAAGTGAGAGCCCTTTATGCCACAACACCCTAGCTTGGCCCTCGCACTCAATGTGCGACATGGCACATAGGACCGCCGCTCACCGAACATGCATATTTGACCATAACACATGACCCCAAGTCTGTAACTGTCATTCTAATCATTGAGACACTTGAAGATTAACAACTATTTCGTGTATGTGTTATAAGGTATTTTTTAATAATAGTTATAATACTATAAATAGATTATAATAATAATAATTCAAAGTATATCTAAGATTAACGTACATTCTATTATATGAAATATTAAAAAATTATGATAATGAAAATTAAGTTTAGCTATTAACATATTTCCGTAGCTGAAAACTTAAATTAGCTACTAAAGTTGCTACTCTCTTTGTTTTGTGCTACCAACGTATTTCCATAGCTGAAAACTTAAATTAGTACTAAAATTGCTACTCATTTTGTTTTATTTCTATAATTTTAGCTACCAACGTATTTCAATAGCTAAAATCTTAAATTAGATACTAAATTTGCTAATCTCATTGTTTTGTCTCTATAATAACGACGTGCTTTGATACTGATAAATTTCTATATTTAAAAATTATAATTAGATATTAAATTTGATACCTACCTTATTTAGTCTCTATAATTAGCTCCTATATTAGTTTGATTTCTTATATAAAGACTAAATATATTTAGCGACTGAGTTTTAGTCCATTAACTAATAGTTAAATTATAAATCTCTTATTGAGAAACATGTTTAAAGGCAAATTCTTATTTCAGACTTACTATTTTCCCATCTGAAATAAAACGGACTAATTGTAGCCATTTTACGATAAAATGTTACCATCTTTTTCAGGATAATGAGTAACGGACTCTCGATATAACATTTTGTTATTAAATGGTTACATTTATTAAAAAGATATTGATATTTAATCCGTCTTATTTTAATCGGTATAAAGCAACAATTTTTTTGTGGTTTAAAAAATGCGCCATATGTAGTGCTAGAGGAGTCGCTACACCTCGCGGTCCACGAGGACATTAGTTAACGGACTTCTCATTTGTTAACGGACTCCTAAATATAATAAGTTGTAACACTGGTAAGCTTTTCATTGGTTAACGGACTCCTAAATATAATGAGTTGTAGCACTTGTAAAATTTTCACATGTCTCTGTATATTCCCTTCCTCCCTTCGATTTCTTGTGTTGTTCCTTTTGATTTTAACACAATAAATAAGGAAATTAATTTGGACCACACAATACACATGACCTCATATGAAATTGATTTTGGGTCAAAAAAAGTTGTCCAAAAAAGAAAAGACGGAACATCAATATAATTAGACCAAAACGGAAAGAGGAACATATAGAAAATCGGAGGTAGTATATAATATCACAAATTTTACCTTACGACGGTCGTACATGTGACCAGTCCAAAAGTAATTACATTTTTATTAGGTCGTACATGTGACCAGTCCAAAAGTAATTACATTTTAATAAATAGTGACCACTTTTGATTAAATAGTGACTACTTTTTTTTTTTATTTAAAAGATAAACTATTTTTTAAAAGTGGTCACTATTTAACACAAAATGGTCACTTTTAAAAAAAAAAACCGGAGACCTCGTACATGATAACTACTCCGTATCTATATAATAAAATAAAAAGGCTAGCTTGAGCATAATATTGCGACACGTGGCAGCGCTAGGTTATTAGAATCATTATTGTATAATTAAGAAGACAAATGTGTTATAATGTACATTAAGGGAGAAAATTAATACAAAGTTTATGTCCTAACTTAAATCAAAGATAACCATCCGTCGAGAATCTAAAACGTCAACCATTTTTCTTATATAAATTCATACCATTTTCCATTAAATGTCCAACTAATCCAATTAGTATTTACATTGTTAATAAATGGGATGAAGAATTGATACCATTAGATTAGTGTTTAATAAAGAATCGATCGAAAGGGTACCTAAAAAAATGTGACATGACAAAATTTAATGCGACGTGGCGAACTAATATGACATAAGAAAAAAAAAATATTAGTTAGAAAAGAAAATTTTAAAGTTGTAAACACCAATATAGAAAGACAAAATATTTGTAAACAAATGATCTTCTCTCATAATTTTTTGTTATGTATTTACTTTTATTTATTTAACCATTATTTCTTCATTTAATTAAATAACCTTCTACTTTCCTTTCATCATTACTATATATAATCCGCATTTATTTTGTCATTTATATTCCTTTCATCATTACTATTCTAATGTTACGAAAATATTTCTCCTATAAAAGAATATATGAATTGATAAAAAGTCTAGCTCATTTCTGACAAAAACAAATTAATGAAAAAATTTGTTTATTTTCACAAAATTATTTCATTTGATTTATTAAATACATTAAAAAAACCTAGATTGAGTAGTTACTTATTAATAACATGTGTACACTACATGTAAATGTTTGACCAATTTTTTATCATTATTTTTTAAAAAAGTAATAGAAAATAAATAGACAAAGTATTATTCAATAGACTAATTACTCATCTTATTTAAACTTTCATTTATATCTATCTATAAAATATTATTAAAAGGGTAAACTAAAATATCAAATTAATGTGACGTGACAAAAATTAATTATGACATGACAAAAATTATTGTGACATGGCACTTATATATATAATGTAAATTTATTAAATTAACCCCTTTCATATACACATAAAATATACTAAAATATTTTACAAAAATCTCATTATTATCATAATTTTTCCTCAATTAATTATGCATATTATATATTTGATGAGTTAACAAATTATAAAAGTGATGTTACTTCTACAAGACGATAATAAATTCCGGTACAACATTATATAAAATAACTAAGAACCTCACTAACTCACGTGTCATTGAAAATTCATCTCCAAATATTATGAGTCACATGTTTAGAAGTACAAAAATGTAAAAATATTAGTTGCAAACATAAAAAATAAATTAATACAAACTTTTTAGTTTCACTCACAACTTTGGTTTTTAATATATCATAATCAATATATAACATGTACTTTTTTATTTAATGGTATGTTTTTAATAACCATTATTATAATTTATAATTTTTCATTCACAACTTTTCTTCTTCCTCTAAATAAATTGTTGAAACTAATGCAAGAATTAATGACCAAAATAATCTTATATAACTATGACACTAATCCTAATTTTTATTTTTATTTAGAAAGTTGGTAGGCAAGGTATACATAATGAAATAAATAAATTGTTTCATTTTTTATCTCTTTTTATGTTCAGAATTAATAGTTAGAATTAGAATCTAATTTAATTATCATTTTGTGTTTGTATTTAAATTGCAGGGAAGTGACATTTTTACATATCAATAACATTCCATGGGATTGGAAAATAATGGTAATAGATCTTCTTCCCATTTTTTTGTTTGAATACTTTATTGTTTTATCGAGTTTTCCTTTTTTACTATGGCGTGTGTGCAATATAAAATGGTAGTATGAATTTCTCATAGATGGTGACATGTTATATTATATATTATAACCCTTAATTTATTAATAGACGAAATTTGTAAATTGTATTGCACTATTTTTCACTCTTTTACGCAGTTTAGTTTTCCATGTAAAATTTCTAATTCTATTTTGTATTTTGTCAAACAGGTTATAAATCAAATATTTTGGTTGAAGTGTGAAAGTATGCTAAAATCAAATATTTTGGTTGAAGTGTGAAAGTATGCTACAAATATGTCAATCTAACCTTTTAATAGTGTCATATATATACTGAGTGAATATTATAGTTATCGGTTGTAATACAAATATGCAATGCTCATTCTCCAATTCGTTATTTGAACTTTGGATACTTTCAGTCTTTCATGCTTTTAAATCATTTTTTCCCACCTAATATATTCATTTAGCACTTGCAATGCATATTTTTCTTCGATATTTTTTTATTTTTAATTTGTGTATATTTTATTTTCTTTTGAATCAAGAAAATTAATAGTTATGAAGAATTATAATAGTATTGTTATGATTGTAATATTGGATGAATGAAAAGAAGACAACTATGCTTAAATCGTACAAAATATGTTTGAATCATATCATCATGTATGTTTTAAATTCTAATGATTATGCCATTTGAGAAAATGTGTCGTTAGTTTTGCTAATTTTCCACTACTAAATTGACAAATCCATTTCTAAAGTTTTACTCCTTAACTTTTTCTCTCACTATTATTATACTTTACATATTATCATGATTTTTTGTCTGCTTTCACAAAAAAAAATCTTCTCTCGAATAAATTGTCAAAATTTATGCAAGCAAAAATTAATTACACATATGTTTTTATGTAACTATCACAACCATCCTAATTTTTATCTATAAAATCTCTTTAAAGGGTAAATCCTCTACAATATTATATAAAAAATAATACTAAGTATCTCACCAAGTCACGTTCATTTAAAATTCATTTCAAATGTTATGAGTCACATGATAAGTACAAAAAAATATATAAAAAAATATTAATTGAAAACACAAAGAATAAATTAATAACGACCTTTTCTTTTCCATTCACAACTTTGGTTATTAATCTATCATATGTATTTAAATTATATATCTTTTATTTAACGGTATATTTGTTAGTCACCATTATTATAATTTGTAATTTTGTTATCATAATTTTTTATCTTCAATTTTATTCACAAAACTTTTATTATTTCCCTAAATAAATTGTTGAAATTAAAGCGAGAATTGGTGGCACAAATTAGACTATAAATATATTATATGAGTAATCATTAAATCGATAAGCTATATAAATACTTTTATCCAAATAAATGATATATAAAAATCATTTCACTTCACTAATTTTCTTACTATTGAAAATCCATTGAAACGACAAGGAGGATGTTAAGATGATTTTGTACACATATTTGCTAAAAAGGTTTATTAAACTACATTATTGTATTTAAGAAAATAAACATCTAATTTGTAGTCTGATTAGTAAGACGAAAATAAATTGTATTTTAACATAGCGTTTTCTATGTATTATTCATATTGTCTCTAATAGACTAAAGACAATATGAAAAGTGATAAAATATTATTACTATACATTTAGTTGTGTAATAAGGAAGATACCTAGATGTCCACCATTTGTTTCTTTTCCCAATAAAATTCGAGCCAGTTTTAGAACACACCATAGTGACCACAAAAAACAATAAAACAATTAAATACTAAAAGATGAAATTATCCCGTGCATTTGCACGGGCACAAAAACTAGTTTTATATAATATACTGTATATATATGGTGTGGCATGTCCTCACCAATACGCAAGCGCATTCAAACTAAAACACAAAAACAATCTGGTGTCCTGTAATTCATTTACTCTCCATCGTTTAAGGAAACAAAAACATGGAAACGACGAACTCATTAATGTCGCAAAACAAAGTCAAAATGTTTTTCGTTCCCGCAATCGTGGGAATAAGTCACGTTGCACCAATGGTGAAAGCAGCTAGGTTATTTGCATCTAACCCTAATGTACAAGTCACCATTATCACCACCTTCCAAACTTCCCAAACCTTCAAACCCGCCATTGACACTGACCGCGGTTTAGGTCATCATATCGACTTCCATATTGTCAAGATACCCGCTTCTGAAGTCGGGTTACGCGAAGACGACCTTGATCAAATATTAACCGCATCCTCGCCTAGCTTCGAGAATGCGGTTAAGTTAATCAAGGCCGTCGGGATGCTTTCGACCTCGATTCTCAATCTGGTTAGAGACGAATCGGCCGAGTGTATGGTAGTCGACTTACTTAACCCTTGGGCCGCTAATGTGGCCTTTCAGGCTAATATTCCTTTGATTATGTTTAATGCTTCCGGTTTGTTTTATATGTGTTGTGAGGATAGTCTAAACCGGTTCAAACCCCATGAAAATGTGGGTTTGGATTCTGAACCGTTTGTCCTCCCTGGCCTGCCTGACCGTATTGAGCTAACGCGATCGCGCTTGCCCGATTATTTTAGAGGTCAGGCTGTCGGTAAGGAGTTTATATCGTCGATTAAACAAGCATTGGATAAAAGTTATTGTTTGATGGTTAATAGTTTTTGTGAATTGGAGCCCAAGTACGTACATTATTTTAATAATGTGGTGGGACGGAAATGTTGTCTAGTCGGTCCACTAAACTGTTATCCAGTTCCAACAGAGGACGATCAGAACCATAACCAGAACCAGAACCAGAACCATAGTAACATATTTGAGTGGTTAAATAAAATGACCTCAAACTCGGTACTGTATGTGAGTTTTGGGAGTTACGCCCCAATGTGTAAGGAACAATTTCACGAGATTGCCTATGGTCTCGAGGCATCGGGCCACCCGTTCATATGGGTGGCCCGGCCAAATTGGTCTGGCAATCAAGATGAGGAAGGCTGGTTTCCTGAAGGGTTTGAGGCTCGTGTAAGAGACTCAAACCAAGGACTGGTACTCAAAACCTGGGCGCCACAAGAGCTTATATTAGGTCACCCGAACGTGGGTGCATTTATGACACACTGTGGATGGAACTCGTGTCAAGAGAGCCTTTGTAAAGGCGTCCCGGTCATTACTTGGCCTCTGAGGGTCGGACAATTCTATAACGAGTGTTTCATGGTGGATGTACTACAAGTTGGGATTCGGGTTGGGAACGAGGAGTGGGCGTCTCAACACGGAGAGCTAAAGGTAACGGTGACAAGAAATAAGGTGGTTGAAGCGGTTAGACGAATGATGAACAACAATGGAGAGGAGGTACGGGACATGAGAAAACGGGTGGAACCGTTTGTGGATAAGTGTAAGGAAGCGGTTCAAAAGAGTGGATCGTCGTATCAGAATGTTTGCGATCTGGTTGAGGAGCTCAACAACCGAAAACAACAATCCAGTCACATCGTTTAATGCATTGAAGGTTATTTTATGAGAATAATTCAACTTCTGTTAAAGACGGAATTGTTTTCAGTCAAAATATTAAAATAGATTAATATTAGGACAAATAACGGCCCTACGATGATTTATTCCTATGAGGAAAAAAACATATAAATGGTCGCTTTATTCTTTTGTAGTTTTGTTGGTGGGGATATTTAGTTGTCTAGCGATTTATGTTGTTGTAGTTTTGTTGGTGGAGGATACTTTGTTATCTATACTTTGTTGTCTATCGATGTATCATGTATGGTGTGTAGCTGCTACCGACTACCGTTATGGTATGCAGTTAAGTTAATAAAAGACGGTATTGAGTAGTTATGGATTTATGGTAGGGCAATTGATAATTTTACAATTGAAAATGGGATTGCGTTATCGGGTCACATTTAGATTACGTAGTTGCTTATTTATTTACGAGTTTTACTTATAATAGACATTTTAAGAGACCGACTCTCAATAAATTTAAAAAGTGGTAGTAAAGGTAATATAATATGTACAAAGCATGTATTATTATTTTATTCAATTCAGCTCATCAGTTCAGTCAGAAAGAACAAGACCTTTATAATTATAAAACACCGCTCACCGAGCTCTTCCAGTTAGATTGATTATTTTTGTTGCTGAGAGGAATCGAACCCATAACCTCCAAGTCTGTAACTAACATTCTAATCATTGAGGCACTTGAAGATTAATGAGTATTTCGGTAATAGATATTTACTTAAAGTCATTGTTACGTATGTGTATTACGGAGTATAAGGTATTCTTTTTAACAATAGTTATAATAATATAAATAAATTATAATAATAATTCAAAACAATATTTTAAATTGACATACTTTTTATATGAAATATTAAAAAAACAAGGTAATGAAAATTAACTTTAATTACTAATGTATTTCCGTAGCTCAAAACTTAAATTAGATACTAAAGTTGCTACTCACTTTGTTTTATCTCTATAACTTTAGCTACCAACGTATTTCCGTAGCTAAAAACTTAAATTAGATATTAAATTTGCTACTCCCTTAGTTTTGTCTCTATACTAACTACATACTTAGATACTGATAAACTTCTGTATTTAAAAATTTCAATTAGATATTAAATTCGAGACCTACTTTATTTAGTCTCTATAATAGAGACATAATTAGCTACCATATTGGTTTGGTCTCTTGAGTAGAGACTAAATATATTTTTTTTGTCTCAAAATAAGTCGCTAAATTATATATTTAGCAACTAGTTTTTAGTCAGTTGTTAAACTAGTAGCTAAATCATCATTCTCTTATAGTGATTCTTCTTCCACAAACCCTTTCGTTTCTCAATGTTACTCAAGAATTTCACCAGCCAACAGCCTCTTCATTATTATTATTATTATTATTATTATTATTATTATTATTATTATTATTATTATTATTATTATTTTTTTATTATTATAACCGTGATCTTTTATTAAAAATAAAGGAATAATTACATGAAATTGGTGGGCACCCGAGAAACCAGTTGGGCGCCCACTCCCTTAGCAATAGCAAAACTAAGGCGAGAAAAAACGCTAGAAGGAGGGCTTGAACCTCCGACCTTGTGGTTAATTAATAAAAATAATCCAACCTATTACCGATTTTCTCAAAATAACCCACACTATTAATTATCTCATAATAATCTTATTCATACCGTCATTTATCTTTATTGCAGTGAAGAGCAACCTATTTAGCAGGTGACTCCTTAATTTAAGGTCATGTTCTTTTCAGCTGAAACGAATTGAATTGAATTAAATAGAGTAAAATTTAATTTAACTAAATTGAGTGAAGCTGAGTTGAAGTAAATTTAGTTTAATTAAAAATTAATTTTGTGCAAAGATTGATTGAAGCTAAATAAAACTTAACCGAATAAAGTTAAGCAAAACTAAAATGAATTGAAATTAAGATATAAAAGATAGACCTAAATCTTTACAAACTTTACTCTTAAGTTTATCCCCTTAATTTTACTTATCATAGTTTATTACGGGATAATTAATGGTTTGGATTATTTCGAGAAGATTGTAATAGTTTGTATTATTCTCATCAATTAACCTCTTTTTTAAGGTTTATGTGTTGGTGAGGAAGAGGGAGCTTTGATGTAAGGTAGCAAATTGATTGGTAGGTGTTGATCGAAGGTAGGAATGTTGCTTTTCTTCATTTTTCTTTTTTTCTTTTTCTTAACTTATTATTTTCAATCGGTTTTAATAATTTTGATTTATCTCGAAATATTGTTTTTAGATTACTTAGTTTAAAAATGTTAACTAATTTTCAGGTCATAAGAATTTTTCAACCATTTTTTTCTAATACAACGACATGGTTAAACAATAAACTTTTTTGACGCTGTAGTTAACTTATTATATTCAATAATTGATTAAAGTCGGGCTATAATATTATTGTTATATTTATGAATTCCGTAATTAGATTACTTAATTTTTATATTTGAATTGACTTTCAGTTCATAATTACTTTACATGTATGAAAAGTAAATACTTCCTTTTTTTAAAATTATATTTAGCGTTTTGAAAAATTACATGTAAAACGTAAATGTCAAACTGTTTTTATATATCTTAATTATATATAGATTTTTTTTATTTTTATTTTTATTAAAGCATGTACATATATCATATAACTTATTAGTTTCTCTAACAACTGTAATTGATCATTTTGCGTAAAAAAATTGAAATTAAACAACCTGAATTTTCACGAGTGTTAGTGTGTTACAGCCATTTTTTTAAAAAGGAAAAATAAAATAAAAGCGACAACAGGAGTTGACAAATTCTCATTTATGACGGATATATTCGTGCTTGTGACGGGTCTATTTATAGGAGTTTGACTCTTATAGGATTGAGACGTGGTCGCGAAGAGTATATCGGAAGCCAATTCCCCAAAATTTCTCCCGCTATTTCACTCCCGTTTTGCAGTATACTTTATACCCTCCGACATGGAGAATAATGAAAAGAGCGAGTCTTCAACTTCAACCGACGCTCCTATTTCAAAACCATGGCAGTCTTATCACACTGTCTACACCAACGCCAAAGCTGGTATTTTCCTTATTCATCTCTTCATTTTATGCCAGCCCCTCAATTTTGTACCTTTGTTATTACAGCTACCCACATCCCTGAATCAGTTGCTCTCGTGTAAGACCGTTGTATACTGTATAACGACTCTAAATTAGAATTATTGTGCGACCCATCTAATGATACTAATAAATGAGTCACGTAAGCTATTATAAGGCCGTTGTATAGTGGAATGGTTAGTTTTGTCTTTCTTGGGGTTCTTTGATTTTTGTTGAACTGTATTGTAGTTGTTGACTTGTTGAAGATGAAGCTTGGAGTATTGTTTGGCCAACAATATTTGCATATTTTCAAGGAAAAACTTTAATCTGCAGTTTAGTTTCCTCATTTGGTAGCCGTTTTTCGGGTTTGTGGCTGAACAGCTTGTGTCTTTTGACCATTACCAAGTAATTGAGTATTCCCTAATTGAGAATCGTGTTGTCGCTTGTTGGCATTGGTGCCTTGGCCTTCTAGGCACAATTGATTCTGACTAAGCTTGTTTTGATCTGTTTGTTAATTTATGTGCTCTTCAAAAAAGTATCCTGGAAAGTAGACATTGTTGGTGCTGTTACGGTCCATCTATTTTGGCTCTTTCATGCTATTGAGAATGTTTTTAGTGGAAGCGAACACGTTTGTTGGAACCTTCTTTGGGTACTTTGATAAACCTTGAAATTCAGTGTCGTCAGTGATCAGTCCCTCTAGACGGTTAAAGTGGTGATTGGAGACATCATAATTTTTCAGAATGCATATGAAGTCCGTGCTTAGGTTGGTTAAAGTGGTGAATGTACAGAATTTCTAATATAGAGAGATTTAATCTACTCCAAGTTCTATTGAACTGGAGTGATTGAAATCAGTCTACAAAGAAGAATTCATGAATTCTTTACATGAAAGTATTACTTTGTTGTGAATTTTAGTCCAGGAGCGCGTGATTATCTCATGCGTCTCTACTCTGCTTAGCCTGTTGAACAGTGTCCCTTTGTGCAGTTGATGAGAAAGCCGTGTTGGTTAATGCTTTTCATTTTAGGTATGGATGGGGTTGACAAGGAAAAGGTGCAAAAAATAGTATATGAAATGAGCAAAGGCTCGAAGTATTTCGAAAATGAGGAACGTAGGGAGGCTTTGATGAGGCAGAAAATTGAACACATGCGTGCGCGGTGTGCAAAGCTTACCACTGCCGAGATAGCTCAACATCAAAAGGTTCTTATATAACATGGATAGCTGTTTTTTTTTTCAGTGTATATATTTCTTATAATTTCGGGAAACTAGTCATACACATTGTATTTCTGTATGTAACATGTGTGGCATAAATTCTTGATCACCAAACTTATATGCGGCTTTTAAAATGGCCAGGTTGCTGAGAGAAGAATCACAGAATTAGAAACCACACGTGACTTGACAAGAATTTGGCTTCATGTAGATATGGATGCCTTTTATGCGGCTGTTGAAACATTAAGCAACCCTTCACTGATGGGCAAGCCGATGGCTGTTGGTGGCTTGTCTATGATATCTACTGCAAATTACGAGGTGGAGGGATTCTGGAAAATTATTTATCAGAATTAAGCTTATTGCATATTCTGAAACTGATTAACTGATGTCTAGGATTTCTTCATAAACATCTGCATGTAATTACTCTTGTCCACCAGGCTATTGACATTCTCATATGAAGATTTTGTTCGCTTCTAGGCACGGAAATTTGGTGTTCGTGCTGCAATGCCTGGCTTTATCGCACGCAGATTGTGCCCAGAGCTAATCTTTGTGCCTGTGGATTTTAAGAAGTATACTTATTATAGTTCTTTAACTAGAAAAGGTTAGAGATATTTAAGATATTTATTGGCTTCTCCGATGTCATATGTGCTTCTTCATTTATTAATACAGTTACCTGGCTATCTCCAGTTTATCAGAAATATGACCAGAACTTCATTGCTGCCAGCTTAGATGAAGCATACCTTGATATAACCGAGGTGTGTCGTGAAAGAAAGTTGAGCAGCGATGAGGTATATCCCTAAATATTAATCACCTGATTTCCTTCTCTCAATATGTATTTCTCCTTTCCTGATGTGTATTTGCTGATTACTGTGTACAATAAATAAAAATTTATGTTCTTTTTGCTCTCTGTTGCTAAGGTTGCTGAAGAGCTTAGAAGAGGTGTTTTTGAAGAAACAGGACTTACATGTAGTGCTGGTGTCGGTCCAAACCGATTACTTGCTAAGGTGCTTTTGTTAACTTTCTCAACTGACGTTGATTCTCGAAATTCCAAGTTTAAGGACGAAGTGAACAATTACAGTAATATTTCTAGGTTTCTGTATGATTTACCACTCACTAGGTTTAGGTTCATGTACAAAAAGTAGGTTAAAGTAGTAAACTTCCTTTTTTTAAAATTTTTTTATTTCAACGTTTGTCTGTTTGAGTTTATTTGAAGTCTATTATGTAAATTAAACTCCATTGATTTGACTTTGCAGTAAAATTATAGCAAAGGTTTAGCAGTTGAACTTTGTGTTTAACTTTAGGCTGAGCTATACGAAAGTCATTGTTGAGCATCTAAATTTGTATTTGTGTCTTCACTCGTATTTTCCACCTTTCCTCAAGTGGGGAATAACTGTGAACTGGACGAGCTGTTCTTAGCTTCTGGTTGTCTGATTTACTTCCTAAATTAAACTTTATGGTGATGGTACTTCTATATTCTCACAGATCTGTTCTGACATAAACAAGCCAAATGGACAGTTCATTTTGCCAAATGATAGAATGGCTGTTATGACATTCATATCTTCCCTCCCAATACGAAAGGTACTTTCTTGTAAGTTGTACTTCTGCCCTAAGTTACTCAGAGTCTCAGACCCGTTTAGAAGTATCCGACACGGGTACATGCCCAAGTGTCGGACTTGGCTAATTTATTGAAAAATATGGATATTTTGGTCTAAAATGAGGTGTCCAAGTGTCATACCCATGTCCGACTGTGGAGTGTCGGACATGGGTACGTGAGGAAATTAGAAAAGTCAGAGTAACATAGCTTCTGCCTTTTTATAAGGACAACTATTTGAAGTAGTGATTAAGTGATTGCCTGACATTTAATAACATTTGAGATCTTTTTGTGAGAGTTAAAAGGTATTAGAAGTATATACTGATTTTTTTTGATGATCTGTTGTTCTGTCAACAGATTGGGGGCATTGGTAAGGTTACTGAGCATGTTTTAAGGGATGTCTTTGAAATTAAGACATGTCAGGATCTTCTTCAGAAGGGAGGCTTCCTCTGTGCATTGTTCTCTCAGTCATCAGCAGGTTACTGATTAGTCTCTTATAGTGCTGCTATCTTCCTCTGTTGGTATGAAATGTTTCAGTGAGTGTATAGAGCACAGGTTGACATTATCTTTATATAGGCATGACATTGACTAACTAACTAGTTGAAAGAAAGCCAGTGAACCATGAAATAAATCGCATCTAGTGCCCTACATGCATAAAAGATATGCGTGCTCAGAATCTGTAAGAGTTAGTTATCTCCTCTGCCACAACTTGATAACAAAAGTCCAACGAGGCCAATAAAAGCTGTAGGGAGGCAGTACATGTTTAATCTTTTCTATGCGAAACACCTTCTGATAAAGAACCTGCATGGGAAGCTGAGCTTGATGTTGCACTGGTAATTATAAAATCAACAACACACCAAATTGGCCCTCTGTCTCGTACGACTCTCACATACTACATAAATAATTTGACATTTCCATTACACGATGACATATGATATATACACATTTCATGTACAGATACCATTGACAATATCATATTCTACTGCAGACTTTTTTCTATCTGTTGGACTGGGGCTAGGAAGCACCAATACCCCACAAGCGAGGCTGCGGAAGAGTATGAGTAATGAGAGAACATTTTCTGCTACTAGAGATGAAGTGTTTCTCTATCAAAAGTTAGGTAATTATGTAGTAACTTTAGCCTTGTTATGAATATGGTTCCGTCATTATCTATGTAGTAACTTTACCCTTGTTATGTTAGACAATAATTCTGTTGAAATCATAGGTGCTCCAGGGTACTAAACAATGGTTTTAAGAACTTCAAAGAAACTCTATTATTTCTGTTGCTTCCTGTTCAAACTGGCTGGCACGTTCCATCTTTACAGATATCTTATAGCCACTTTCTTTTGACATTGGTAGTACCTTCACAATTTTTATCTATAACTGCTTATTAAAGGGAGTTTGATCAAAAAAATTTCTCTTTTTTAATTTTGGATTAAAGGGCCTTCAAGCTGAACCATTCTTGATTGAAATTATATTTTTACTCCAATCCAATCCGATCCAATCCAATGGTTATATTTTCTTTTAATCCAATGGTAACTTTAAGCAAATATTTAGACCAGCTTATCCTTACAAAACCCCAATATTTAAACAAAATGTCATTGGCTATTTAGTTCGCCATCTAAACACAAGGGCAGTATGAAAGGTTTACTAGTTTTCCTAAAAACTTGTGCAAAAAGGTATGTTACTAATCAATTGGATTGGAGGGAGTACTAGTCATATGTACAGGATGCCAAACCATGTCAATGCCATGTTTTTAGGCTCACTGATGTGGTTATTACCTGATCTCTCCCGATTTCTCTTCAGGAGCACGAATCATTCTTTGTTCGGGCTTTTTCATTCTTGTGGATATTGAACTAGTGATTTGTATAGTATGAAACCAAGGGGTTGTTTAGGCTTTTATTTTGATGCCTTCAGCTTGATTGAATCATTATTGCTGCATCCATCTCCAAATAAGTGATTTTCTTTGGTTGTTCAAGAGCTTTTGCACTCTTGCAACAGGCATCTTGAAAGGCAAATGGTGAGAAATGAACCGGGACAGCCCTGATTTTACAAGGAATGACTCATGGACATGTCCAAAGTGTCTATTGCCTTCACTTGTTTCCATTGAGCTGAAATTGTGTGATTACTCATAAAATTAGGATGTAAGAGGAAATTCATATGTTCACTGGTGGAGGTGCATTATGCCTCGTACTTCGTAGTGTACTAAGTCTCTTGCTCTACTAACTTGTACCAATCAAGCCATAAAATACTACTCGTAATCTGCGTACTTCTGTATTCTCAAAAGTTGCTACCTTACAGTCACACTAGTACTTTAGAATACTCTCAAAAAAGATACAGTACTGGCTAATATTTACGGACTAATTTACTTATATGGTTTCTTGTGCAGCTGAACTTGCGGAAATGCTTTCATCTGATTTGCAAAAGGAAGGGCTTCATGGACGGAATCTCACACTCAAACTGAAAACTGCGGGCTTTGAGGTCTTATTTATTTCTCTTTTTTTATTTTATTTTTTACTGGTGTCATGTTAGTTTGACACTTCACTTTGATTGTGTAACACATGTCCAACGCTCCGACACAATACGACACTTTGACACTGTATTGTAGGACCAAGACACGAAACTTCTTCACAAAATGGCTGTGCCTGACAGTCTGACACTCCGACACTCCGACACCGTGGTGTGTCTGACACTTTCGACTGAGTTGGAGTAACATAGGCACTTGATGGTCCCTTGCCTCTGCTCTAAATATGAGCAAATGCATGCATCAGTACATGTGTTTGCATGTATCCTTGCGTCAAACAGATCACGAGCAATTCTGCAACTATTGTAAATTGTTACTGTATTGACTCCCAACCTTTTAATTTTTGATTGACTAGTTCTAACAAGCTTTTTTCATTCATATATTCATCAAGTTTATAGGGTTGTGCATTCATGCTTGGTATTTGATGTAATTTCATGAACATGCGGAATGACTTGATTTGTTGCGTCCAGGTTCGAACTAGAGCTGTGACATTGCAGAAGTACATATGTTCAAGTGAGGATATATTGTGGCATGCTAAGAAACTGCTGAAAGCTGAACTTCCTGCATCTTTAAGACTCATAGGTAAATCAGGCTGACTTGTACATTTCTCTGGGTCTTTTTACAAAATGTCAATTGGACAAAAGTATATTCTAAATTAACCAACTTCCAAGAGTATTTTATTGAGGAACCAAAATTAGCCATTAAACCGTAAACATGATATTGCTTCTTTTCAACTTGGTTCCCTTAAGTCCCTCTTCTTCTGAGGTCCGCAAAATCTCTCTCTCTCTGTTGCTCTGTTCCTATTACAAAATTGCAACACGAGCCATTTTCTCTTTGAAATCGACTACTAACAGAGCAGAGAAAAAAACTTTTGAATTTTTTTTTATCTCCACAAAATTGTCATAAATCCATTATCTTTGAAAAGTAATCATTTTACAAGCCCGGAAATTCGAGAGAGTGTCCACTTCACAATCCCAAGGGAACTCTCTCTCTCTCTCTCTCTCTCTCTCTCTCTCTCTCTCTCTCTCTCTCTCTCTCTCTCCCCTAAAACTAATTGGCAATAGGAGGTAACCTCCGGACGACACCATGTGGGTGCACTGAGCGGGAATACAGATTTGGAATCCTCTAAACAGAGGGCCCTCCTTTGATGGCACTGAGGCTCAGTTAGATTTATGAGAACCCGGGCTCTAATACCATGTTAAAATTCGAAATGTGTCTAAACCATACCCAAAAGAAGAGAGAGTGTCCACTTTACAAAGCAAGGTAAATCCATCTTTCCGAAAACAAGTTGGCAATAGGAGGATAACCCCTCGGCCTTATAAACGAGCATCTCTCTGTTCCACCACCAATGTAGGTCTTCACTTGTGACTTTCTTACATTCCAACAAAGTTCAGGTTGTTTATTATATTTTCAGTTCTTAAAATTATGAAAGTCATTCTTATTTTCATGATTGGTATTGTTGGACAGTGTGACTAGTGTCTGTTAAACTTGTGAATCTGAAAAATAACTTACTGTTGTACGAGGGAATGTGTTGGTAGAAAATAGTAACTCTAAATTTCTAATACAATTTTGCAGGGCTACAGTCCTATAGGTGACCTTGCTATATTTATTGCTATATTATTAATTTTAGTATTTGCAGATAGATTATCCATAAGATACAGTTTCGAATATAGTGGTTACCTTGTTATTCTGCTTACTCTGGTCTCACCCTTCTGGCCTTCTTGGGCTTTATGTGATTGCATTCCCGTGCCTCCTAGATTTCTGGTAAAGAAAAAATTGTTACTTTGTGAATGTTCTTGTTGAATATTCTAGTTTTCTGACAGGTCTGCGAGTTTCTCAGTTCAGTGAAGATAATGTTGGTCCATCTGATCCATCACAGAAATCCATCACCAGTTTTGTAATTAAAGGGGATGCTTCCGGAAGAGATGCCCATGGCTCTGATGATTTAAAATTGATTGATAGTGATGTCATAAATAATATCGCTGATGATTATGATCATTTTCCTGATAGTGTCCACCTTGATGCCTTCACCAGTGATCAATTATCAGATTTGGGTTGTAGCAGCAGCTATATTAGTGATAACGATGAAGATATGAGAGGGAAGATCGACCCTCTCACTAATATACAAGCAAGAGTATGTCTTCACAGTAATGATTTTTTTTTGGAATGTTTATATTCGGTGCATTGAGATTTGGAATGTTTATACAAGCAAGAGTATGTCTTGACAGTAACGAAAGCCGTGCCAGAGGAGTTTTTGGGCCGTGGCATTATACGTTAATTAATGCTATTTTTAAGCACAATGAAGTGTTAAAATGAAAAATTTTAGGTCACCAGAATGAAAAATTTCTGCGTTTTTTTCTGTTCGAATACCAAACCATGTTTTAATTCCTATGTATCTTTAAAGTTTACTTTTTTCTTTTTGCCATTATTATCTCAGGATAGTTCTCTTGCACCAAGTGTTCATGTTTCCGAGTTACGGGAACCTGATGCCTGCCAATCCTCAGACACCAAATTACCTGTTCATGATTACAAGAAGACCGATACATCCGAGTGTACCAATGCTATGAATGATGACGCGGTCCCTTCTTCATCTTTGCAAGTTCAGTTTCAATGGGTGGATGATTATAAATGTTCTATTTGTGGGATCGAAATGCCTCTTGAATTCGTTCATGAAAGGCAAGAGCACTCCGATTTCCATCTTGCTGAAAGGTTGCAGCAACAGTGCTCTAGTAGCAACTTGGCAAATCACTTGTCGAATACTTCTAAAAGGTAAATACATTCCCTCGTCCCTCGACTATCTTGACACGACTTTCATAGTTATATTATACCTTGATAAAAGTGGGAGTGTAGTACATAGTATTAGGGTTATTCAGGAGAAGATAGGCAATGTTGTGACTTGTGAAGCAATATCTGTTATTTATTTCTTTATCGATTCTGGTTTTGTATTAGGGTTATTCAGAAAGACCATGGTAGCCCAAGTAGGCAAAAAAGACGCAAGCCGGCAGAAAAACAAGGCAAATATCTTCCTATTGATAAGTTCTTCAAGAAGAGGACTGAAAATATGTAGGAAACTATATTTTTGAATGTAAATTGTAAATGTTTGCAGTGTATAGTTTCACATTCATAGCTACAGGCTACAGCTACAGCCTACAGAGAGTAGATAACGGAGCAGAAAGGAAGAAAATGCCGTCACAAATGAGAATTTGTGAAGGAAGAAATGATGCATCACTAAATAATTATTTGTTCATCCACCACACTTGTAAAGCTTGTTTTCTTGAGTTTGTAATTTGTTCATTATTGTTGAAACAAGAATGAAACTGATCCCTTGACATTGTGAGTTTGTGACCTAGGGCCTAAAGGGTCTTCACAATGAAGAGAATGCGTCATAAATGAGAATTTGTGAAGGAAAAAATGATCCCGACTGCATTTTAAGATTTGTGTTGGTTATGTCAAGGTGTCGCACTGGGGACTAAAGTTTTGATATTGTTTTTGTAGGTAGCACGGACACTTCTCCTAATTAGCCGTCCCGTGTCCGACACTCGAACACCCGACACTCGTTGGACACATGGCTAAACATATTATAGTTTAGACGGGGAATTAAATTTTAAAAAATACCGGTTAAAAGATGAATTTAAGTGGAAAAATGAGAATTAGTTATAGTACAGGTCGAATTGTACATTTACTTGTTTAGATTTAGCGTCAAATACATGATAAAAATAAAATTATACGTTATTTATAACCATAAAATATATATTTTATTTTATTTAAATGTCGTGTCCCGTGTCATACTTTTCATGGGATGTCGTGTCCGTGTTCGTGTCCGTTTTGGTGCTACCTAGTTGTTGTTCAAAGACTCATTATTTGGGCTTGGAATAATTTGTTCTATTTTTAACTTCCGTTCGAAGAGGTTACTAAGTTAAGGTCGTTACTAATCAGACTATCTTGTAAACGTAATTATACATGTTTTATATTTAGACAGCGTTTGTTTGTTATACGAGAATTAATTTCCCGTATTTTACAAAACACAAGAGTTGTCCGAGTAATGTGATGTCCAAAATATTCGTTTGAATTGAGAGAAGAGTAACCAAACATGTCTCGTTTTTCCGAATCATAAGATTTCCCAATTCACCCATTTTTACGAGGCAATCAAAAAGCCGTCGGATTTAAATTTAGTTGAATCAAGGGGTGGAGTCTAGTGGTTAAAACTTTGGTGAAATTCCTAGGAGACCCGGGTTCAAGCCTCCCAAACAAAATCTTGTGGAACATTCTTGGCCCAAATCCATGCCTGAACAGACTTCGAGCCTGTCACCCTCAGGTGGCTTACTTATGCTCGAAAGTAACGATTACGGGTTCCCTCGTCACAAAAAAAAGTCGGATCAATTTTGTCGAGTCTAACAATACCAGTCTCCAATCCATCCTTTGAACCAAGAGTCCATGATCCACACAGGAGTGACAGGACACAAGTAAAGCAGTCCACTGGAAGGAAGCTCTCTTATCTTCCATCATCCCTTCCTCCAGTTCTCTGTATCATCATCATTCATCATCCATGGCGCTCTCTTATCACCCAACACCAACACTCTACACATCCTCACACTCCTCCATCTCACCTTCTCTTTCAATTCACCCCATTTCCCTATTTCCCTCCAAACTCTCCTTCCCAACTTCCTCCAATCCTTCTTCTTTGAAAATAATCAAATGTGCCACCAAAGACCCACCTTCTGCAACTAGTATTGATGATCCTAAGACTGGTGTTGCTGTCTACAAACCCAAATCTTATGAAGTTCTTGTCACTGATGCTGCCAATTCTCTCGCTTTTGCTCTTCAGGATGGCAAATTACGCCTCGAAATCGACTTCCCGTAATTCCCCTTCTTCTTCTTCTTCTTCTTTTAAATGATTTGTTTAAAGACTTGCTTTTTCTTTCATTCAGTGCAATTCTCAACGCAATTTTCATCACGGGTCATACAAAAACAGTCGTAATTTCCGTAATGTTGCTAACACAAGGGTACGGCAGCAATGCAGGGGTAAAGCTGCCTACCCTTTACCTCCTAATTTGCAGGAGCCTTTGAAACACTGGGGTGGTGCTGTTATTCAATTATATGGAAATTAGCTTACCTAGTCCCAATCATTTGTTTAGCTTTGATTAAACTACCGCTCACCTAGAATGAGACGGAGGGAGTATTTAATTTTATTTCGGTTGCATATCATCTGTACAACAGTACAAAAATGGAAGAAATGTACAAAAATTAGGGTTTGAATTGGTTGGAGCGCATTCTATCATGCTGCTTAACAATCTATGTAGGAGTCAGAAAACACTCTGATTGCTTAGGTTTTGGTAACGAATTCCTTGCTGGAAGATTAGCACTTTCAGCTACTTGTTTGAATGATTAGTTCAGTTTCAGCTAATTTTACTTTTCTGTTGGCGGTTCATGACCGCCAAAGAGTTCACCCATGGCGGTTCCAAAGGATGATTCATGTCACCCGACCCCAAAGCATTTTGGGAGTAAGGCTTTGATGTTGTTGTTTGTTGTTGTTGTTGGCGGTTCATGACGTGTTTCTTGCCTGACATTTGTGTTGTTGCTGTTGTTGTCGCTGCCATGACAGGCCTCTACCAAGCGACATATCATCTTATAAGGTATTTCCTCTTTGCCTGTTTATCATGAATCTATGCCTAAAACAAAGTATCCTTTGTTATTTGGTGAAAGACAACTGCTATCTTCAAATGGTCTGGTATTTTTGTTCTGCGTGGCAGTTTTCTCGATTACCTTAAATTGAGTTGTTGACTGACTTATTAAAACAGAGACATGATTTTCTCAAATTGCAAAATATGTGAAGGGGTCTTCCGATGACTTCATCGATGCAAATATCCAGCTTGCACTGACAGTTGCTAGGAAAATTCAGGACAAAATGCAACTCAGATGTCGCATTGTAAGACGATAGTATCCTTATATTCTCGCTTCAATGTTTCATGAACATGGATTTTGATTTCTCCAAGTGGGAATTGGCAATTATCAGGTGTTTCCAGACACGCCTGAAAAGCGCAGGGCCTGCCAAATTTTCAAGACTGCTTTTGACTCGGTAATGATTTCTATCCTTGGACTTGAGTTTACCTTGTTATACTTTCACTAATATCAGGTTTATATCTACAGCACCTGATTTTTGCAGTGACATGCGATTTCATTTTTTTTATCATACAATATTCTTTCACTCTCAGATTCCTCTTTTTTATTATGCAAAATGTTCCATTCCATTGTAGTTTCTAAATGCTTATGCATCTTTTTCAGACGGAGGGTCTTACTGTTGGTTCCCTGGATGACGTGCCTGGTGGTGCCGTCTCATCCTTCTTCCGATCTATAAGGAATACATTGGATTTTGATTTTGAAGATGAAAATGAAGGTAACTTTTGCACGTGATTCCTGAATGAAATCGTGGACTTTTTAAATCCTTTCATGAGTTTCTTTGTAACGTTGTTGCATGTCGAATGCAACTTGTGTTTCACATAGTAGGAGCCTTGGAAGTTGCTATAAGACTATCATTGGTTTAAGCTAATAATGGTGCTCCGTTCATGTGTTGTCTACACTAGTGGTCTTTACGTAGTAGCTCTTCTTTTAAAGCCCTTCAGTAGGAAATTTGAAATTTTGAAGAGTGTTGTGCAAAATATGTCTTTTTAGCTGTTGCAATGACGTCATGTTGTCTGAACTCCATTTGACAACAATACTATTTTACATTTTGATTGCAGGTCGCTGGGAATCTGATGTTTCACCATCACTTTACATCTTTCTTAACTGTAGCACGCGAGAACTCTCTCTTATCGAGAAGTATGTGGTACGATGCCTCTGTTTCTTCGTTCTATCTTCTGTACATATATTCTGTTGCATACGCATAGGATGTTATTATCCAGTTACCATTTAGATTATTAGAACAGGCTCTCTTCCCACTGTGGCATGATTGATGCAAAAGCATGATGTTATACAGCGCCAACAGAACTAAGCACACCAAATCACCAATGTAGCATTTGGTTCCATAATTTCCTGAATTTAGATTCTTACTCTACTTCAATTTGTTCTATAATTTTCTCAATTTTCAGCCCTAGTAATATTGAAATGTCAAATCTGTTTGTTCACTGGCTCTAAATTTGAATGCCAAAGGAAATGTTTTTATTTATTTATTTTAGTTTAGTCGTTGTTCCTCGGATTATGTTATTTGGACACTTACTTTGGATGAAAGTCATGTGTCCGCCTCTCCGACATACTGTCATGACTCATGAGTAGAACTTCATTGTAGGCCAAAAGCATGCAATTTCTTCACAAAATATCTGTGTAGGACATTTTGATACCGTGTCGCATACCACATCATGCACCTGCACCCGACTAGAAGTAATATAGCCCTCACAACTATTGAATTATCCAAGTCCAACTCAATATTCATAAACTTGATATTAAAGTATTAAATGATAGATGAACCATCTCAACCAAAACCTTAAGGTTATGGTTGAGGTCCAACTATTATTAATATTCTTATTACGCTCCTTCACTCAAATGCTCATTGGCTTGAAGAGTGGTTAGTTTGCACAGGCTCCCCAATACCGTGTGATGGGTTCCCACTTCGTGGTTTTTGAGGGGTTTTGAGGTTGCCAGGATTCGAACCCGTGACCTTCGGTCACACTGGCTCTGATACCATGGTAGATGAACCATCTCAACCAAAACCTTAAGGTTATGGTTGAGGCTCAACTATTATTAATATTCCTATTATTAAACAGCTCATTATCCATGTCCAATGTATATCATTCACTTTGTATATCATTCACTTTGAAACTAATCAGTACATTTCGTGACATCCAAAGTGGCCCAACCATATGAGTATATGACATTGATGTCTGATTGATACTTTGATAGCAATGTACTGAACAGTATTTCTAGTATGAATTATAAATTTTATACCATTTTGAATAGGGAAAGTATTTTTTAAAGGAGGGAGTCTAGGAGTCTTGCAAGTTGGGATGACAATAGGTCGATGAATACAAAATTATTTTATCGATCAGAATACAAAATTCATCAACTGTAGTGAACTGTTTTGTTTTATAAGATACTACTTTAGCTGAAATTTCATCATCTTTGAATTTATCTCTTTCCAACATGCAGGAGACATTTGCGGCTTCAGCTCCCACTCTACTCTTCAATCTTGAACTTGAGACATTGCGGTATTGTTTAATTCTTACCTTACTTAGCTGGTGGTTATGGATTTGCTGTCTAATGAACAATGAGCTTTTTACAGTGCTGACCTGGGCCTTTTTGGCTTCCCAAGTAAAGATCTCCAATACCGGTTTCTCTCTCAGTTCATTCCTGTGTTTTATATCCGAACAAGAGAATACTCTAAGGTACCTCTTTTCCAGAGTCCCTTTGCTAGTAAACTAATATTGTTATCTTTTAGTAACCTATCTTCTGTTGCCTTGATGCATGAAAGACAGTGCCTGTGCCACCTTATATCGTGAATTACAGTGGAGCTCTTTTCCGTCAATATCCTGGTAAGCCCATAAACTAGATTCTAACGTAACACCTTACGCCGCTATAAGCAGGATTTGACCCCGCAAAACTGACCCAGTCTAAACGCAAAAAATACACCCTAAATTGACCGCATACAGAACAAACTACCTCATAAATGTTCTGATCTGAAACTCTGGAAAATGTTGCCCCCATCACGTTTTTTAATTTGCATAAAAAAAAAAGTGGTTAATCTTGATCAATTTATGTACTCTATGTCTCAACAAGTTGGATAAATTTTCTTTTCTAAAAAGTCTTACTTAGGAAAAGCAAATACACGTGGGCTATGTTAGTTCGACTCTTCTATTTAGAGGCACACCCGTGTCCGACACCACACGTCACGACATGGATATGGGTATGGAATCCGCGTTTGACACTTCTCAATCTGACACTTCCCTTGGAAAAGCTAAAAAAAGAGGCTTAGATGATAAAAATAGAGACAGATTGTTTATGAAGCATCTAGTATGATATTTAATTATTTCAAACCCTATTTGTCGAATTACTTTACATTTTAACTTTCAAAAACTCTTAATTATTTCAAGTTTCTAAAGTGTATTTTCGCTTTGAGATGTGCCCCCCGCAGCTGTATCCTTATTCTAGGACAAGGTCCCGTGTCAAAAAAAATTAGTCATGACGAGTCTGACAGTTGGATCCACACCCGTGTCCGACACTCATACCCGAGTTTGAGTTATATAGCATGTGGGATTGTGAGCCATTATGTATTGCTATTTCTGAAAGAATTTGAAAAGTGGTGTAAGTGGGTTGAGGGTCATTCTGGGTTTCAGTCTATTTTTTCTGACAAGTGTATGAAACATATTGGAATATATATGTATACAACCTGTCGGAAGCAGGAACAAAGGGTGTATTAGTTAGAGGTGGAATGTACGACGATAAATGAATCGTGATGGTGTCAGATAACAAACAAGCCCGTATATGAGGAGGAGGTGTTTCTGCTTCCCCTTTGTTCCGTCTTTTCTGTTTCTTTGTTCTTATTCTTATTTTTTGTAATAGGTGTGTTTTTGCTTTTGTTGTTGACTGCTTTTCATGTGTATCTTAGAGGTGCTTTTGTTAGTTACAAAATCCTCCAGAGTTTTCTATGCTTGGTGGGGTTGGAAGGGTAAAAACCGAGATTCTCTTTGACTAAATAAAAAATTGCGAGGATTTGATGCCTTTGGGGTTCGGAGGCATCTTTAACTCTTTGACTTGCAGATCGTTAATTGCAAAGGCAAGATAACTAAAGCCACCCACCCGCACTACCTTTGCAGGTCCTTGGCAAGTGATGCTTAAGCAACAAGACGGCTCCTATGCTTGTGTGGCAGAAAGTGCAACTCGTTTCACCCTTGGCGAAGTAAACCACTCTTATTCTGCTTGTTCGTTATTTCAGAACCGTTTAAGTGATGGCACATAAAATGATATTTTCAATGTTTCAGACAAAGGAGGAACTGCTGAGGGTGTTAGGACTGCAAGAGGAACAAGGAAGCTCCTTAGAATTCCTTCGTCGAGGCTACAAGGTTTGTTCTCTTTAAGCATGTAATGGCATTCTCATGATCAATGTAATGGTTGTGAATTACGTTTGCGTACTATGATCTAGGTAGCACCAAAACGGACACGGCATCTCATGAAATTTAGGACACGGGACACGGGATTTAAATATAATAAAATATATATTTTATGGTTATAAATAAGGTATAATTTTATTTTTATCATTAATTTAAAGCTAAATCTAAACAAGTAAAGGTACAATTTGATCTTTACTGTAACTAATCCTCATTTTTCCACTCAAACTCATCTTTTAATTGATCTTTTTTAAAATTTTATTACTCGTCCAAACTAAAATATGTTTAGCCATGTGTCCAACGAGCGTCGGTGTCCGAGTGTCGGACACGGGACGACTAATTAGGAGAAGTGTCCGTGCTACCTAGACTATGATGCGGTGGTATGGAATGCGTCGCAAACGATTGTGGCTTGTTTTTTGCCAATCTTATGTGTCATATTGGTCTAGTAGGATGATTGTATCGATTCCTCGGTTAGTATCGGCCTAAGGTTGATTGTAACATTCAAAATTTCAAATATTGTCTACGACGGCCAAATATCGTCGTAGATGGTTAGACCAGGCAAATGGGTCATTTTTTGGTCTCATACGATTCATTTGGGGTATATTTGCATTTGGGTCAGGTACTCAGGTCCTTCCTGGTATTATCATTGGGTCATTGAGGATAAGGATCAATTAGTCCATCGAAATTTGAGCCGGATCCGTTTAATTTGGGTTTGAAGTCATTTTCGGGTTCACCTATTTGGGTGCAGGTCGTGGTACTCAGATCGTATCAGTTTTATTAGGTCTTGTTTCGGTTTATATTTAATAGTACCATGATGCTGTAATAATTTCCTATTCATATCCAGACTGCTACCTGGTGGGAAGAGGATACTGAATTAGAGGTGTCTTCAGAGTGGAGAAGTTGAAAAGAATCAAAACCTTGAATTCAGTTTTCTTGATGGCATCCAGCATAAATTACGTGAAAGATTCCGAGATAATCTGCAATTTTCATGGTTGCTGATCAAATGGAGGTACGCGACTATTAATTTTCAGACGGCCTTACAGTTTGCAGCAAATTATAGCATTCTAGACATTCATAGGACTCTACTGCACTCTGCACTGATTTGTAATATAACCTGACTCGACTACGAGATAGACAAACTGAGCTTTATCTCCCTTGATTGAGCGAGCGCTTTCGCGTTGCATCATTATGTTTATACCTAATCTAAGTTGAGTTGCATTTTTAGTACAATATTTACATTTATATCAAAGAGCCATAGTTTGGCTCAGATTATCGAGGGTTGGGAGTCAAAAATCCCGTGGATCAACGAAGAGTGTGGGTAAGGTTGATCGAGAACTAACCCAATCCAAAGGCTCGGATTCCTTGTCACTCCCATCCATAGCTAGCTTCTTCATGTACCACAAATCTTCATTCCAAGAGAACTTTTTCCAATGGGGGATGACTTCACAAACGGGATCCCACGGAGCCACCTCTGCGACAACCGCACCACAAGCCGCGTCTTCCCTAGCCATGTTGTGTGTAAAGTTGCATAAACTCTTCATTAGACTCAAGGAACCTTTGCCTTCCATGTGAAGGCCATACAAGAAATAGAACCCAAATGGACTAAACACGTTTGGGATCGAGGGAACCCTAAGCCAAGGCATATGGGCATCCAAAACCCGACTTCCAAGACAAAAAGCTTTTGTTAGTTTAGCCGCGCCCTTGAGTTCTAACTGGTACACTTCTTTCGTGTTCCACACACTCATTATAGCAAAGCATGGCGGGAGCTCCTTCTTAGGATCCCATTTCGGTAGGTATCCCCTAGGGACTCCAATGAAAGTGCCTAAATTGAGTGTGCTCGACAAAACCATACCGATGTCCTTAGGGAAGAATTCTGAGTTACGGAAAATTTGTCGATACATGGACTCTGCTAGACGTGGTGATACTCGGATAATGGTGGTGCCGGAGGTTATAGGTTTTCGGTGAGCATGTACCGGTTGCCCTAGTACAGTTGGTGTACAAACTTTAGTGTAATCGAATTTTCGAGTGAAAAGGTTGATTGAAGGTTCATTTGAGCAATCTGTCATCATATAAACATACTGAGCTCCATTTTCTTTGCACCATGCCTCTGTTCTCTTCACCAATTTTGTAGCCACACCTTTTTGCCTGTACAAATAATTAAACTTGATTAACTACACAAATACAATTAACATAAACCAATGGACTAGTAATTATGTCGTAAAATACAATGAAAATTACTTTTAGAAGTTTATGAATATGGCCTATGCTCGATTCGTACTAAAGTTGTTAATGATGAGCGGTAAGAGGTCAACCGGAGAAGGTTTTGGTCGGATTACTTCCAGGTTTGCAAGAATTCAGTTCATTTTGGATTCAGGTCAATTTCACAGTCAGCTACTTTTAAGTTATTTACGAATAATGAGATGTTTGCAAATTGCAACAGTAAACATTTGAGTTCATGAGTTATGAATTCCATGGTTGGCAAAGGAAGTCGATTCAAGCTCGTAATTCAAACATTTAGATTTGGCCCTACAAACACACCTCAATTAGTATATCATTATGAAAGGGAGATGATTCGAACTTGTGATCGCACCGGCCTATACATAATAACATAAACACATAAAGGCCTTGTTTGGCAAACGGCATAAGCAGATTCATAATATTAGATAACGTTAGCATAATACGGTTAATAGATTTTAATATCAGGTTTGACTATTAAATTAAATTAGCAGATTAAAAAAGGGTGTTTGGTAAATATCAGATTATATGATAATTAGAACGGTTTCATGTATAAATTGAATATGTGAATACAATATGCTGCTAAATAGCAGCATATTTAAAAATAGTAGATTCCGACCAATATGCTATCAGAATATGTTGTTTATCAAACAAATAAAAATACTATATTGATTGGTCAACTTACTAATTATGTGGAAATTTACTAATTTATTTTTTTATGATGTTTACCAAATAGCGCCAAAATTGTGCGAAAGGCTGCGCAATATTGAATGGGTTCGATCCAATGAAATTATAATTTGATGAAAATGGTACATATTCTTGGTCAAATGAGTGATGAGTGCAATAAATAAAGTAAGATACAAAATGGTGAATAAAAAATGTGAGAATCTGCGTAAAACGGCGCGGAATAGCACTCCGGAATATATGATAAAGTGAGATTATACGTTTAGCATACTACGTTCATCATTAAAATATGCATCATTCTATGCCCAAATATTAATAATCCTGACACATAATCCACCTTTTTTGATATCTAAATAGTGACTAAGATCATCCATAATTGAGGTCTCTTTTTTATATTCATCATATAGTAACTCTTGCTTGCGACGGATCGTTATTTGTGACGTATATTTTGTGAGATAAAATGGGTAGAAAATGAGTTAGTGGAGAAAGGGGACTACATGAATAATGTTGAAGAGAGAAAAAAAGTGGGTATTTTGTGAGAGGAAATGGTATCCGTCACAAGCTTGCGACGGATAGTGCCGTTGCAAATAAGAATTTGTGTTCATCATAAACATGATCAAATTATTATTTAGATTGTATGGAGAATGTTAAAATATAAAGCCGATTACCAGAATCTAATTATCAGTTTAAGATCTTGGTTGAGAGTATCCAGTTAAACTTAAGCGTGTTATTTTGTTGCAAATACAGGTTCAGTATTTAATTTACCATACCAAAAAAATAACTGTGAACTCTGATAACATCTTAAAAATCATCTCGATCACAAGTTTAAGTTGATGGTTGAAATTTCATTAATAAAATTATTCAAGTAATTCATGTGTAATTATCTGATCTAATACTCTGTACAATTTAATAAAACGGACATAGAAAAACTTTTGAATTAGATGAAGTTGATTCTGAAAAAATCTTTAAAAATTTAGAAAAAGAAATAATTATGGATTTGGGGAATTGGAGAAAGGGTACTTATAACTCAACCATTTTATTGTTAAAAAACCGCAATAGGCTGAAATCTTTTCGAAGTTTAGATATTAGCTTTATTAGACGTGTCCATTGAATGTATAATTTAGACAAATTATACTACGACGAATGTACATATATTAGTCGATATCAACCCAGACACCCCTTTGGACTGGCCCTGATAATATTATTACATGGAAAAACACATGTATTTTCATTTGTATCAGTCGAATGTACATGTATTAGTCGATATCAGCCCAGACACCCTTTAGGGCTGGCCCTGATAATATTATTACATGGAAAAGCACGTGTATTTTTTTCCATTTGTATCAGTCGAATGTACATGTATTCGTCGATATCAACTAGCTTTATAAACCATACTTATCATATCGATGAACCATTGAACCTATTGATATTATATTTTGAAAGAGAATGAAGTAGATATATAAAACTAGATTGATATCTTCAAGAGACCAATGATGTGATGGGTTTTTTGGTTTGTAATAACAAAATGGAGCTAACAAAAAGAAGCATATTTGTCTAAATGACAAAGGAATAACAACACTCCTTAAGCCTTTGATTTAACTATTCAAATCTAATCATGTCAACTTACTTTAATTTCTCCAACTCACTAAAGGATCTTAACTAGTTGCTCACAATTTTATGTCCTTATCTTTAAGGTAAGTTTATGGCCGCCACAAGGAACTAATTTTACATATGAGTTTACCGATTATTATGTGTAGCTTATAGTTAATTGGTCACTCGAGAAAATCCAAACTTTACTTACTTTTAACCAAATTAACATAAAATATTCCTATAATATTTTCATTCTAATGATTTATTTACCTTTAATAAAATATATAAAGAATAAAGAAATAATTAACCAAGTGGTGTTAGTCCAGTGGTAACTGAGTTAAACCTTAAAGCTTGCAGAAATTAATGTAGGAGTTTAGAGGTCTCAAATTCGATTATCGGCTGGGGCAATGACCACTTGAACACTGCAGCTCCCGAAGGGTGGTTTACATGCTCCATGTGATGATACGAAAATGCATGGACCCGGAGATTAAACGGCACATCTCTTATTATTTCATAGTACTAGCATAGTACGTTAGACAAAGGCATGATCTTTGTCCCATATTTTACTAATAAATATCTTTGTTCTCCTTTGGAACATGAAATTTAGTGGTAGGGAACCAAATTTGGCCTTTGTTGTCCTCTAGTAAAAATTATCAAAATATGTACATTAATATATCAAGTAGTTAGTTTTGTGGAAGACGATTTCGTATAATCATTTGTTATTTACCTAATCTCGTCAGCAACTCATTATACGGTTATTCCGGTAATTAATAAGTAATTTAACGTAATACCATGTTTTTACGTGTATTATGCATTAGAAAGAAGAAGGTGGACAACAAACCTATGCATGGGAGAAACTCGTAAGCCTAAAATATAAGCCAGTTTGACGTAAATGGGAGGATCATCAACTTTCTTTCCTCTTGTAACGGTTTTTATGCCACATCGTATTACCCCTACGATCTCTCCTTCATATTCCGCAACCTACACATAAAATATAAAAACTTTAAAAAGACGGTTTCTTAATAACCATTCATGAATCATGATTTATCATATATTCATATTATATGTTAAATTCAACGAGTTTGGACCACACCCGAACAGAGGAGAAATAGTCTACTATATAAACACGAGAGGGTTCCACTCTAACACATAACCTCAGCCTTATAAAATGGTAATTCTTCTCCTCTTTTACTAATGTGGGATTTTCGGATATTTTTCACATTATGGTTCTTGCATGCAATTACATACGAGACTTAAAAATAATGTCATATAATAGGAATATTAATAATAGATGGGCCTCAATCATCGCCTTAAAGTTTTGGTTGAAATGGTTCATCTACCATAGTATCAAAGTCAGTGTGACCGAAGGTCGATTAATAGGAATATTAATAATAGTTGGTCCCCAACCATTGCCTTAAGATTTTGGTTGAAATGGTTCATCTGTCACCGTATACAATGCTGAAGTTGAAGTTGTGTAAGGAGAATGTTGGGTGATAACACACGTTAAAAAAACCGTATTCTATTATGAAAAAAGGGTTATTACCATCATAATACGAGACGGGAAATGGCGTATACGACCAAGAGGGTCACCCAAGAGATGAGTAACAAGAGTAGACGATGATGATTTACCATCTTGTTGTCCTAACTCACTTTGTCTCTCCATTTCTTCAACTTCCTCTTTATCCTTCACTTCTTCATATTCTCTTACTACCAACATTTCATTTTCATCCTTTTTTTTATTATTGATTTTCTCCTTATTATTAATTAATGACTCTTCATGAACTACTACTAACATTCTTGACATTATTATTACTATTCCTTTTTTTGCACTCAACTTATAGGTATGTTTTTTGTTTGATGAGCTTCTATGGTAGTGACATTTGTGCAAACTCCACTATTTATATAAAAAAAGTGGGAGATGAAGAGAGTGTCGTGATACACAAATTCTCATTTAAAACGGGTATATTTTAAATTTAAAACGAGTTAAGTGGTGACCTAGAATAAATAAAGGTATATAATGCATAGAAAATGCATTAGATAGACAATGGGTTTCGTGGGTTTTCCCGCTAAATTAGCAATTAGAGGATTATATAACCAGATGTATACATCGGATAGTATAGTTTTCGAGCTTTATAACAAAAAATTTGAGCTTATACATATATTTTAGGTATTTTATTGAAAAGAATCTAAGTGTCTTTATAAAAATAATTGGAGTAAATCAAACACTGAAACTCAAAAAAAATACATAAAAAACCCAAAGATTTTTATTTAAACACTAAAAAATTAGAGTGCAAAAAAAATTAAAAGCTATACCTCATATAAGCTCAATTAGATTTGTATTAGATTTACGATATTCATATATATCTAGATGGATAATCTTATTTGTGCTAAATTAGTGGAGACATAATATGAAAAATATGAATTAAATAACTCTCTCCTCTTATTATATGAGAGATCTTTCAATAAGTTATTGAGAAATCGTCTTTCTAAAAATTTTGTGATAAATTTGTCTATATATATAAATGAAATGATACATTTTAATGCTGAGACGGATACGTCCGTAAGTCCGAGTTTGAATGATATGGAGTATATATTTATTAATATTGACAAGTGTCGTAGTGTAAATGTCATTGGGGATTCATACTTTACCTGATGGAGAACTTTATAATTAATGTTCTTTAAATAACTTTTTAGATATCTTAGTGTGATACCACAAATTGTATTGATACTTATTCCAAATTGAAAACGTTCATTTTTTAATTAACGTTGGACCATACGGCAAATTATATTAATTTTAAGAGTAATTGAGATGACAAGTTTTACAAAATTTAGAATCGTACGGATTAAGCGTTTTATGTCATTAGTAGTTTAGTACGTATTGAAACAATACATGTACAAAGTAAAGATATCATGCAAGTTAGCAAAATGTGATTCACACATTTTAGTATGGAATAGTGAGTTTGTTTAACGTAGGTAAGTGCCAAAATTATTAACATCCCATGTAATTTAATACCGTTCATGATTATGTTCTTTTTGATTTATTAGAGTTGAATTGAATTGAATCGAACTAAGCTGAATGAAAGTTAGTTGAATTGAACTGAGTTGAAATTAATGAAATTGTGCTGTGTTGGACTCAACTAAATGAAATTGAACTGGACTGAGTTGATTGAGCTGAACATAATAATAATAATAATAATAATAATAATAATAATAATAATAACAAGCAATACCAATACCAATAAAAATAATAATAATAATAATAATAATAATAATAATAATAATAATAATTGGCAGATATATATTTCACTCTGATTGCTGCTACGTTAAAATATGTTTTTTCTTTGACTTCTCGTCAGTTTGCCCTATGGAAGTCTTAACCGGGCGTTCACTCTTCTAATTGATTGCCGGTTGTTCCTATATCTAGGTTGGGTCAAACCATGAACGGGAAGACTGTACTTATCGTTGTGTGTTTAGCTATCGACTGGGTGTCCCTTTGTTTATTGTGTCGCAACCGTGTTCTGCTTGTTCTCGGGTCTTTGAGAGTGATGTCTTTGGTGACCATGTTGTCTCGTGTGCTGGTATTGTGGGCGTTAAGCATTGACATAACCTTGTTCGGGACACCTTGTTGGATATCGGTTGCAGTTCTGGGATTTGTATTGGTAAGGAGGATGATATTTTTTTGGTTGATGGGCATGGTAAGCCTTTTCGTCCCGCAGATTTATTGTTTTATTCCTGGGACTTGGGGGTCATGTGTGTGTTGATCTGACAGACTCTTCCCCTTTAACTCGATCTCAGATGTCTGATTGTGTGTCTGGCCAGGTTGTTGATGCTGCTCAGCATAAGTGTGCTAAGTATTGTGATTTGTGCATGGCCGCGGATTATGGTTTCATACCCTTCTCCTTCTCATCTTCGGGGGAGCTTGATGTGGATATTGTTGCTTTGCTCAAGCGGATTACAAACTTCTTTGTGTCTTAGGATGTCAGGGCTCACGTTGTCGTTTATATTTTTTCTAGACTTACAATGCTAAGAGAATGGGTTCCCAAATTGTATCTTGGGAGTGCTCAATATTTTTTTATAAACTTTGTTTTTATATCAATAAAAGTTCTACAAATGTTTTTTAAATAATAATAATAATAAAAGTTGTGGCACCGCTAAACAGCAACAAATTGGCGACCAACAAAGGTTGCTAACATTTGTTCACACTACTTAGTCGGTTTTTTTTTTCAACCGTGCGACTGCTAAACAGCCGCCAAATAGGCAGATTGGCGATAAGTTGGCGAGTGACTTCAATCACCTATTTGTCTTTCATTCTCCAACTTGCATTGACAACTGATATTAGGTCATTATTTCTTGAATAAACACCAAGTTTACTGGAAGACAGTAGCTGATCGAGTTTCGTAAGCTCTATTTTGACGATTGACTTCGGTTGTCAATAATACCAGTTGTTCTCCAATTTTGAGAATGTAGAACAAAATTGGTCAATTACAAGACATTTCACATTGAAACATAAAAAGAGCAAGATCAACAAGAGCAACAATAACATCAACAAACATCATCAAACATCAACATCAACAAACATCGACAAATTGATAACATAATATATGAAAGATTGTTGTCAACTAAACCTGACAAATGAGTTAAACAGGTCGTGTTAATTTCGGGGTGCTCATTTCGAGTCCATGGACTTCGGGGCTGGCTGGGTCATTTCAGGTCACCTATTATGAATTTATTTGTGTGGAGAATAATTAATTAACAATAATAAACAAACAAGTCTGGTTATATTGTGTCAGATTAATTCGACTTCGAATTTTCGAGCCTCGAGTTCAAGTGTCTGATGAGATTATTCAAGTCGGGTTAATTTTACCGTCATTTTCCAACCGAGGGTGATGCAAATAAAATCAAAGGAGGGATTAGTAAAATAGTAGGCGATGGTGGTAGTAGTAGCATCCACTAGCGGATAATATGTTAGATTAGTACGTTCACCTTAAAAATGAGAATGATTGATGAGATATGGTGACAATAATTGTGGTGTGGTATTACGCCAATCTTCTTTATTTGGTTCGCTCAATGCATATAGCCGCTTTGCTTTTGCTTTTCTCATGTGCCTTTATTTCTCATTTCCGCCGTCAACTTACTTCCTCTGGACGCCCCAAAGCATTAACCATCATTTTTGTCCTTCTATTTCATTTTCTCACAACAAATGAATTCCCATTTTCTACTTAATTGCTCATAATTAGAAGTACGGACTCTATAATTTAAAGGTCCCATAAATTTTCATTTGGAACGGGTCGAATAAAACTCACCTGGAGAGATAAAGATAAATCATTTGTGATTCTATCTAAACAAGTGAATATACTTGACTCATCGCAAGCATATAACGGACTGACGGATATACCTGTCACAAGACATACCTATTGATTTAGGAATTATTGTTCGTGATACCAAGTAACCTATGTTACCATCACTTCTTTCATTTTTAAATTATTTTAACTTACCGTGAATTGAATATCATATTTTTGATGTCTGTGAATAGCATGATACTTTTTTTAGTTGTGTAATTGGAAATTTTTTTTTTTTTCTTTCAAATTGCTTATTAAGACGTAAAATTTACGTCCTTATCTAACACATGACGTGAATTTTTAGAGCTCAGCCAAGGTTTGGAATTGAAATATCTACGTCTCAACCTAAGGAAAGACACGTGTTTCAATTCATGTCCGAACCTAGGTCTTAAACGAGTAAGGATCTTTTTCATTTCCTTAAAAAATGAAGGTTCATTACCTATTAATGATCTGGATTGAACTCTAGGCTCGATCTTGTATTCTTGTGGGTTGTGTATTTACTTGATAAAGAAAAGGTTGAGTGAAATTAGGATAAATAATACTAGAATTACAATAATCTTTTTTTTTTTTTTATGACGAGGGATTGAATCCCCCGAGTCCATGCATTCCCCGATCACCACATGGACCATGTAAGTCACCTCTTTGGGTGCTACAGTGGCCAAGTGGTCATCGCCTCAACTGGTAATTAAACCTGAGACCTCTCAACTCCTGCCTTTATGCAAACTTTAAGGTTTAACCCAACTACCACTGAACTAAAACCACTTGATTAATTACAATAAGCTTATGTGAGAAGAAATGGAGAAGATCCATTTCCGTCTTGTGGTCTTTACCTAGGCCATGAGCTAAGGCCGTTAATCTCAGTAATTTAACTGATATTAAAAATAACCCCTATTCGACAATATGTTGCAAAGTTATGTTCATTTAAAGTTTCTCATATTAAATTAGTGGTAATTTTACATTGTGTATTTTTTATACATTATACTGGATATAATTTTCAACGTCGTTAACGTTAATTACAGTCACTATTGTGGAATTGTCGTTAGTGTTAGTAAAACAGAATTAATTTGTAATAAACAACTCTTAGAAATTATCCAATCAATCTTACTTCCAACGAATATTGGGAGTTCGAATCTCTCCCGCAACATAATTAGGCTCCTTTATACCATATTTTTTAAAATAATTATCCAATTGAGCAGGAGTAGTTCATCAGAGTCTTTTTAATGAACTTGAGGAAATGAAGTCGGGATAATTTTAATGATTTTGATAGATTTTAGTAGAAAAGTGTCGGTCCATTATCATCTTCCGAACTGTGAATTGTGATCTACCTAATTATCACACACCCGGTTATTGTGGTATGTTGTACTAAAAAGAAAAAAACATTTTCAACAATCGTAGGCATATTATATTGGATGATTAAAGATTATTAGACCCTTAATATGTCCATTCTATGTTCTTAGTTCACAAGTTATAAATTCACATACAAAGTATAAAGTGGTTTAAGAATTGCTCGCCTTCGTTCCAATTCACAAAAAGAATTATACATTCAGATATGCGGATAAGTGGTAATTAAGCCCCATAACTCTTTACAATTGTGAAACTAAACCCCATAACTTTCTATTGGGGTAATTTCACCCCATAACTTGTACAAAATGTGTAATTTAACCCCAATTCAATATCTCCCCAAAATCTCACCAAAATCTCACCATATACTAAAATTATACGGTGTACAATTATATTAAAATTATACGAAATACATCTTTAATTTCGGAATTTTGGAAAGTCGTGATACAAATTGAGACGTCATATTTATGTGGGAATTAAAGGTATAAGTTGATAAAAAGTACAGAGTACTACTTTTACAGTTTAAGAAAAATTCAAGGAATTAAGATGGCGAGACGATCGAGACAAATGGAAAATAACGTGGAGTAATTTTTACAGATTAGAGAGGGTGATGACCTTAATTAATTACGTAGCGGTTATTTTAGGAAAGAGTAGCGGATAGTGGATCAGTGGGTAGTTTTTGTTTTACGTATTTACTGTGTATATAATTTGTATTTTATACGGTCGATTGATATGAGCGCGACACGTAAGCATTTTAGTCTAAAACAACGGTATATTAAATTGTATATGTATTTCGTATAATTTTAGTATAATTGTACACCGTATAATTTTAGTATATGGTGAGATTTTGGTGAGATTTTGGGAAGATATTGAATTGGGGTTAAATTACACATTTTGTATAAGTTATAGGGTGAAATTACCCCAATAGAGAGTTATGGGGGTTAATTTCACAATTGTGAAGAGTTACGGGGCTCAATTACCACTTACCCGTTCAAATATGTATATAAGCATGTTACATCTAATATAAATTTAACTAGTTTTTAGCCCGTACAAAAAACTATAAGGGTTATTTTTAAATCGTATAATTCTAAATATGTATCATCAGAACTACATTATAAATGTTCACAAATTTTATTTTATATCTAACGTCTATACATTTTTTTTATCAAAATTTGATTTTGTTTTATATCTAACGTTTATACACTTTTGTTTATGACTTGATTTTCGCAAAATATTTCAATTGATGATATATTTTGGACCAACATTTTAGTCTTTTTATAAGTATATATTTTGTTTTAAGATTTAGTTTTAACCGTTTTGTTTATTATGACATGATTTTCGCAAAATTAAAATTAAACTATATGCTTAAAACTAAACCATTTATTATTTTAATTTTGTGAAAGTTCTATATAATGATTAATAGAATACAGTATATATATATTTTGGACCAACATTTTAATCTTTTTTTAAGTATATGTTTTATTTTAAGGTTATTAATTTTGTGCTTATAATGCAATTTTTATGAGCTTTTAGAATTTTTTGCTTGCATTTTAATTTTTTTTGTGTAAAATCAAAATCTTATTGAGTTTACATGTATTATTTTTGAGTTTCAATATAATATTTTGAGTTGAATGTTTTTATAAGGGCGCTCAAAATCTTTTTTCAATAAACTTCGTTAAATGTAAATATAAGCTCAAATTCTTTGTCATAAAGCTCCATATAAATACTACCAGACGTAAACATCTGGTTGTATAGTCCACTACTTGGTTCCAATTATTTGTTTTTTCAATTAATTGTTTGTATTTGATTAAAATATCTCTAGAAAAAATAAAAATGACAAATAAATGATTGGGATACAAGAAGTAAGCTTAAGACTTATTGCTATCGGAGTATGTATCTATTGTGCTAGTTAGGGGGGGCGAAATGTTTTAAAACGATAAACGAATAATGTCATAAGGTAAAATTACAAAATCTCAAAAACTTAACTACAAAATTCGGATTTTTATTTTTTATCTTATACAGGTTTAAATGTTTTAATTGCGGAAGTAATTATTAAAGCATTATAGATATTAAGTATTGCACTAAAATACTCGTATTTAATTATAGTCACTCTAATTAATTATACTCGTAGTAATTTAATTATTATGATTTGGATATTGTAATTCTTGTTTATAAACTTGGAGTGGGTAAAGCCGCGTATAAATAGTCGATAAATAATGGAATGTACTTTTCTACTTGGCATTGTCTTTTATTAGATCATAATTTTAGGTACAATGGTACTTTTATTTACTTTTATATTTTTATTTAGTTTAAATTAATAACTTTAAAGGGGACTCTCTTTTTATGTCGGTATCACGAGTAGTAAGCTATTTTGGATATGTGTGCCAATTTTAAATATATTAAATCTTTCTAATGGTGTTCATGTGTAAGTGATTAATTAACTTTAATCATCTTTTGTATGTCATTACCACGAAGCTAAGTTTCTTTCATCAACTTTTATAAATAATAGGAACTAGTTTTAAACCCGTGCAATTTTGCACGGGTATCTTTTAATAAAAAATAGTACATAAATATTATTAACAAAACATAAACGACATAATTAGGCGAAATTTTAGTATTAATTTTTGTAACTTTGCTGATAAATTTTAGTCATTTGACGAAAAAAAACTGACCACGGTAACTTTAAAATCGGAAAAAAAAAATTTATACCTCTCGTAAGTATACTAAAACTCTTTTGTTTATATAGAACTAAGACGTTTGTTATTATAAACTGTTCAAAAGTTTTCCAAAATTAATTTCTTGGAATTAAAATATTTTGTTCTATAATTTTTTACTTCATTTCTAGTTACATTTTAGTATTTAAATTTCTTATTCTTATCAATTGGGGTAATTTATTATTAATATTATTTTAATCAAAATACTGCGATTTCTGAAACATTAATATTTTCGTACGTACGAAACATAAAACGTAATTATTTACGTACCAACATAAACATAACGGTTTTCAGAAATTAAATTCACTTTCTTTGCTGCGGGGCCCACATTTAATTGTTTTTTTTTTTAAAAAAAAAACTAAATGTGATGAGGTGGCTTCATGAGGATGAGTTAAATGTTTTGCTATTTATATATATAAGATATCAAATCTATAAGAACATTTCTAATACTATTAAATTAAATCTAGTCTAGCTAATAATCAAATTTAAACGTTATTTTTTCACAACATAAATATTTATAAATTTTTTTAAAATTAAAAAAGATAACAAAAAATAGTAGTTTTAATAAACACTTCTTAATAACTCATTTTCACATCAATTCAGAAGTCAAAGTTAGAAGAGAACAATAATAAATTTGGGTGGATATCGGACGAACTAGATTCTACTACGGACTTACAATGAGATATCGATCTTAGGGTAGTTATTGGATATAATCCTCGTCATCAAGTCACGTGTTTGAATCAAGAACGAGCTAAAAATTCATAATTCGTAAATTGTCATTTAATCTTTTCCGGAGTAATAAGATAATGGAGAAGAAGTAAAATATAATTTCATTCCGACCATGCATATTTAACCACAAAAAGAAATCAAGCCTCTTTCAAATCATAGTTACCTATTAGAGGTTGGAAAAAAAAGAGAATGCATCAAATGTATTACCACCATATACTATATTTATTTTTTGAGTATATTTATCTTTTTACTGAACTTATTAAAGTTTATAGGTGAAATGTTAAATCTTTTTCGTCAAAGCTTAATATTAACGAACTAAACTTATATGCAATATTTTGAGTTTTATTATAATGTTTTGAGTTTAATGTTTAAGTGAATAATTAACTCAAAAACTTTATAATAAAATTCATAATTTTAAGAATAAAATTCAAATTTTTATCATAATACATAAAAATTATATTATTAGTAGTGGTACATCGTATAATCTAATTAATGAGCCTACATTGCAACGAGAAATTATCACTCTTTAGCAAAATAATTGTATCTCTTACAATAAGACTAATTGCCCACAAAACGTGCTTCACATTCTAAGGAACTAGACAAGAAATAATTCCATATTTCTTACAATATTACATATTTTGAGAGATACATTAACGCCCGACTCTCAGACAACCGTAAAATGTTTAAGGCTGTCTTAATCCATTCTTCTTAAAAATCGTCTTATTTAAAATGACTCTTACTTTTAGTTAAAATAAACATAAAAAGAAAATGATCGAGGTTATTAAAAGTTTTAAGTTAAAGTATCTTAATTCTTAAATAAGACCCCTCTTTAGACCATATTTATCCGTCGTTCATGCAGCTCTACTTAGATCGAGTTCCTGCATTAAAATACGAGTATATACTTCTTAACTTACTTACTAGACCTGGTTTCTGATTTTGTTATTTTTATCAAACCCTGGTTAGACCTACGAATTCTGACATTATTTTTGGTTAAATTAAAATCACGTATGAAGACCACATGCAAATAGCAAGTTCTTAAATATGTTCCAACAGGTCCATTTCAGATCATTTGGAACGGAACTAGTTCCTATAATTTATTTTATTTTGCTTTTTTATTTTAATTAATTTTTATCTTTATGAAAGACCTAACCCTTGTTAGACCTAACTATAAACGTAATCTTATCGATCAGTAGTAATCCTATACTCCCTATATCTTATTTTCACTAATCCCCAAACCCTACGTTATACTGTATTAATAGTTGAGACAATAATTGAGACAAGAGGTAGACTGTTCCAAAATCACGGCTTATTATTTGTGATTAAATCAGGTCAACTTTTTTATGACTTGATGAATGAATGACAAGCCAATGAGCAAAGTTTCATAAAGAGAGCAAATTGCCCTAATATAGTACATGTACCACTTACTCTGTTTTTTTCTCAAACAAAAACTTGTGTTTCTTATCGTACAATACTCGCTCAAATCTATACATTAACCAAACACAAATTCTAATTTAAGTCTGATAAATTAATCTTAAATTTAAGACGAATAAAATAATGGGTCTTTTACTAAAATGACCATTTTCCTTAAAATATTTACCAAACTAACCATTCTCAAATTTTAATTACCATTTTAACCATTTTAAAACTTTACAAACATAATTAATCTTGATAATGGCTAGCTAGTTTGGGAAATAAATTAGGCTTAAAGGCTAATTTGGTAATAAATTTAGACAATGTTAAAATTAATTAATTTTCCGTTATGATAATTAATATTACGAAGTATATATTTTCCACTAATCCATGGATTCCGAAAGATGTATTTTTCTTAATCTTTATTTTACTTATTATTTTAAATTTTATAATTTTTCATTGAGCATATTTAATTTTCATATAAAATTTACTAAAACCATAAAAAAATTACTTAATAAATATGTTATTTTATAACGAAATAAAAAATTAAATGGGATGATTTATGAAGAGAAGTAAAATGGTCATAATTTTTTCAACTATTGTTTAATTTGATTTTGTGTTCTAAATATTTAATCGTAATTTTATCACTTTGCTCGTAATTTAAATGTTAATTTTTCTTTTTGTAATAATATAAAATTGACTAAGGCTGATGTATTAAATAGATGGAGAAGTTGATTCACGTCACTTTATTTATTCGATATAATCATACATTACTTATATATAAGTGTTGTAACATACATGTAACATTTAAAAAAAAAATTAAAAAGAACGATTGAAAAGAAAAAAAATTATTAGTCTATTAATATCTATGTGATGTTAGAAAATATATATGGAGTATGTATGTATTAATAAATTGTCATTGTGAGAAATTAAATTTTAAAATCGTATAAATCTCTTACCGAATTAACCATTTTGCCCAAACTATTGCCCAAATTAGCTATTGTCAAAATTAATCACATAGTTAAGACCTTAAAAATGATTAAAATGAGAATTAAAATTTAAAAATGGTTAGTTTGGGAAATACTTTATAGAAAATGGTCGTTTTAGTATACCGTTTACATAAATTGGACAAAGCAAAATGTTTAGATACTAGCGAAAAACTTGTTTTAAAGGCATGCTATTTGAACCGTTTAACTACATCCGCCTTAAAATAGATTAATTGTTTATCAAACTTTCAGGTGTTTTTTATTTCTTTTTAGTAATTATAAAAGTGATAGTTGAGGAAAAGGGGGTTTGTTTGTCTTATAATTCAGATGTGATTTACACTGTTCTTTGGATATGCCATACAATTCATACTCCCTCCTATTCTATCTATTCTTCCCTATTTCTTAAAACGGATTATTCAGGTTTTCTTCCCCTTTCTTATTTTGGAAACTTTTATTCTTATTTTATTCATTTCTCTCTCCTATTATCAAACCCCACCTAACTCACAATTTCTTATTTAATTCCTAATTATTCATTCCTCTCTCCTATCACCCAACCCCACCCAATTTTTTACACTTATTTTACTCCCTACCTTAATTCTTGTGCCCCACTCAAAGGGGAACAATAGTACAATACATAGAATAGGAGGGAGTAGCATTTATGTAACGCGTGTCTGTCCTTATATAATTTCCATTGATATTTGTAATCTTAGTATATGGCTACAAATTTAGCAAGGACATAATTGTAGGGACTTCTTCTACTCTATCCAAGTGTATATGTCCATAAAACTATTCTTACATGTTTTGAACCAATTACTTATTTTATCCCTTTTACTTTCGCTTTCCTCCGTTCCAAATTGGATCGTCCCAAATTGATGGGTTAGTAGTGTGACTGTGTGAGCTTATTCATGTTTTTATGCACTCTTTGGGGATGAATATAGTTTTTGAAAGACCGTGATTTTCGAGCTGTATAGGTTCTCCGAGATTCTTTGATCCGTCTGTGTCTCCTCTAAGAGGAGCCATGTTGTTATTCAATTTCTACTCGTCTATTTTATCAATGATTAGGAGAAATAATAATAAACTGTCATCTTTGATGTAAGGAGTTGTAACTAAATCCAAAAGGTAATATTGAAGATTGAAAGTTCACTCATTTTTTTAATAAATTTTAAAAGAGAACAATTAATTTGTAATAGATTAAAAGGAAAATGAGGCAATAAAAATAAAATGAAGTGAAAAGAGTATTATTTAACATAATATGCGTCGTTATATTGAATAACTCTCTTAATCGTTAATATATCTTAATATATCGTAAAACCACTTCAGAGTTTACCAAAATAATATATAAATCTATACAATCTAGTTAAAAGGCTAGATTAAAGTATTTAATTTTTTTTTTTTTTTTGAAAGGAGTATTTAATTTAATTTTACATGTCATTATCATTTAATTTAATTCAACATGGCATTTCACACCCCATTAATTTCTAATCATTTTTATTGATTATTTAATTTATTTAGTGTTTATTAACCAACAAAATGGCATAGTAATTGAATTTGTACAATATTGTGAAAAGGCAAGCTAAAACATTAAATTTTATTAACAGAACCCCATATTCTCAATAATTTCACATAACTAAAAAAAGTATTCCTATTATTACGAAAGATTAATAGTTTGGTTGTTTCACTTTTTTTATCTATTTTCATCTTAATGACCAATCAAAGTTAATATTAATAATTATATTACCTAGCATTAGGATATTCATGCATATTTATCCCTTCAAAAAAAAAATATTCATATCTATCAATTTATTTATTTGGACAATAATATGAAAAGTCTAACTTTAACATTTATCTTAATCATGTGACATGCTATAATGCTTTAACATCCATGTGGCTTGCCTACATCAATCTCTATAATAATAACTAATGGAGTAATACATAAAATAGATACTCCACATTAATAGTATAACTACCGAGTAAAATACATTTTCAATCAAAAACTAATAAATAAGGCTTTTTAGATTTCCATTTAATTCTATTATTGCAGTAAGTGTATGATACATCCGATGTATTACCTCTAACTCTATAGTTTTTTTAGCATTCTAGTAAAATTTTTGAGTTTTGTTTTAGAAATTATGAGTTTTTCTATAAAGTGTTTGAGTTTATATATTTAAACATTAAACTCTAAAAAATCACAATAAAACTCAAAAATATTACATATAAGTTTAGTTGAATTTGAGTTATAACGTTGAAAAACTAAAATCTAACTTATAAACTTTAATATACTAAAAAAAATACACATTTGCTCAAAACACAAATAAAGTTTGAGGTAATAAGCTCAAAAAAATACATATATGCTCAAAAACTAAAAAATTAGATGTACTACCTCCGATGTATGTTTCTTTTTCTCAAAATTAAGACACTATCCTATATCAGTAGAGGATCATATATCCGATGTACTACCACCAATTTTATAGTTTTTTAGCATTTATAATAATGTTTTTGAGTTTTGCTTTTAAAAATTTTTTACCGAATTTATTTTTTCACTATATTGACAATTTGATAATTACGGTCGGTTGATTTTATATTTATGCGTATTACAAGTTTGTTCAAATTTATTTGATAATTTTTTAGTTTAAACTAGATTTCTAAACCTAATATTTAATATTGTACGACAAAAATCTTATAAATATAAAACTTTTGACGATCACAAGTCCAATGCAATTTACACAGGTTAAAAGTTAAAACTAATTTTTTTTAAATGCTAAAATGCTACACATCGGTTGTGATCAATGAGTGATAGAATATACAAAATACTCGTATGATTTTAGCCGACGATTTTTACCCTAATTTAGTAAAAATTTATTTTATACTAATTTAGGTTAAAGTAATTTTACCTAACTCTTATTGGGTTAGAATTGGAAAAAGGCATAGAGATTAGGATAAGGATATCATTAAGTGCTACGTGGTTGATTCAAGAGTAAAACTTACAATTTTAGTATACGATAAGAATGATTAAGTGAAAATAAGTTTACTAAATTTACAATTTAAGTATATGTATATATATTTAGGATATAATAGAGGGAAAATAAGTTTACTAAATGCGTATTGAACTTTAAATCTTTAATCCAATTGAGTGAGAATCTATACATAATGACCTATTAATTTGTCGATTATTAAGTCCATTATAAAAAGCTTTCATTTTAGTGGTTTTGCCAAGGATATATGGAGTAGTAGATTGTGACTCCATTCCCATAATTACTTTCACCTTTATTTTAAATTTCTTTATTAGTTCCTCAAAAATAAAAATCTTTTTAGTATCATGTTTATCTTTAAAATAAACGACTTAGTCAAAATTAGCAAAATTTAATGACAAAAAATAAGCAGATTGTAATTAGCAAAATTAGTATATTCAATTAGCAGAATTTGTGAAAAGTGTTTGGTAATTAGCAGAATTAAATTATCAGATTATCTGAATTCTTTGTTAAATGACAAAGAATATATGAATAAATTATTGACTAATATTTGTCAAAACATATCACACAAACAATTTAATGACTCTTGTCGATTTCTTCTACTAGCCAGGCCATCAAACTACAAGTAATGTTATCGCGGACAATTGACATTTCTTTTCCTAAAGACTCGGTTGCAGGGTGCGAGGATTGATTAACCACATCTTGTAGTAGATCTGAAGGTATAAAATCTGGGTGTTCATCAAATGGGGTATGTTACTGAGTATTTTTTTTGCAAATTTGAAATAAAAATAAGAAAAAACCTACCTTGTGTAGAGATACGAGAGAATGAGAAAATATAGAATTAAATTTCATTCACTTCTACTAATTTCAACTTGATTCAGTTCGATTCAGTTCAACTTGATTAAATTTAATTCAACTCAGTTCAGCTCGATTCAGTTCTGTTCTAAAAATCTAGAAAAAAAAACAGGGGGCCTCATTCAAGTTAAGTCTATTGGAAAAGGTATTATTATTCACCCAGTGTCATAACCCTAAATCCGATTAATGCAACATACACCATTTTATATTCAGTTTCACTACAAAGTACTTTAACTTGTCTTGTTATCGAGTTTATTTTTGTCTCAACAATATCAATCATACTCATATTCTTAAAGGGTATTTGGTTGAAATTTTAAAAATGTATTTAAATAAATTCAATCAATGTCAATAATTGGTTGTACCATTTTAAAATGAAACCGCACTCTATTATAATCCATTCCACCGTCTTGAATCAAACGATCCCTTACAATTTATGACAAGTTGACAACCTTGCCATCTATCTAGAGCTGGTAAAAGCTGAGCCAACCCGATGAAGCCAACCTGGCTCGCCAGAATGCTAACCCAATACAACCCGAGAACCAAATTGACCAAACTCGAACCGATCCGATAACCAATAGCAACCTTATTTTGTCCAACCCGAACCTGCCCCGACCTGACCCGTGACCCGGTATTTTCTTAACCGATAATGAACTTACTTAATAATGGTTTAAATGATACCAAATTAACATTCATCTAAATAACTTTCACTTAAACTTGAATTAATACATTTATCCATTATTTGAACATAAAATCACCATCTAAAACTAAATATATATGATAAAATATATGTCAATAACCTGACCCGAAAATGACCCAACATGAACTAAACCTAACCATTCCCAACAATGACCCGACATAAACCGAACCCGATATAACCCAAACCGCGTTGACCCAACCCGTAACCAACCCGAGTGACCCGATTGCCACCTCTACCTCTATTTACATTCCTATGGGCTAAAAGCCCAATCAAACATGGGCTGATGGCCTCAATTCAGGTAAAAGTGAGTATGACCCAAGACTATACTGCAAAACTTACCAGCAACAAAAAAAAAAAAAGTTTACATCTTCCATTTTGCAAGATTTGCAGAAAGTTGACTGAAAGAGAAGAGAAATTGCATAAAAAAGTTGAATAAAAATGGGAATATTAGCAGGGTTAGGAGTAATAGTGCCATTTCCATTCTACTATTACCTGTGGAATAACCCACAAAAATGGGTTGATCTTTGTGGTAAAGGAAATGACCCTTCTAAATTCATGGCTTTTGTCTCCCATTTTCTTAAACTTATTCAATTTATTTCTCTTTTCTCTGTTTCCTCTTTTTCTTGGCCTCCTCCTTTCTACTTTTGGCCCCTTTTTATTCTTGGCCAATTCCTCAACTTCAGGTCTCTCTTTTCTTTTCTTTATTTTACTCTTTTAATTACACTTGTTATGATTGATTGCCCATGTTTATTTTTGTTGGGTTATGTTGAAATGAGATTATCTGTTGACATTTGATTGTATTGTTATGGTGGCGGAGTCAGGATTTATCGTTAGGTTAACTAAATATATTCGATTTATCATCGTTTAGGGGCGACCGTCTCTGCTAGCCCCCTATATCCACTGTCTAGGTGCTAGGTGCTGTGCAATGTGATGCTCAAATGTGATTTTTTCTTCTTGTTGGTGGAATAAAATTGTAAAGTATCAAGTGGGTTCAGGAGCAAGTGCAATGAACTCGAATGGACGAATGACAGATAATGGAAGATGTTTAATTTGTATCATTGGTAGAACACTTTATTAGGCTAATTGAAGTAATACTGAAAAGAGCTGAGATTATAGTGGAAGAAGGTATATACCAGTATTCTATATTATTTTTATCAAGGGAGAGGGAGATGGTGTCATAGAACATATGTCATGTAGTGCTATGTTACTCCGACTCTTCTAATTTCCTCGCGTACCCGTGTCCGACACTCGACACTCGGACATGGGTATGACACAGACACCTCATTTTAGACCAAAATGTGCATATTATTCAATAAAATAGCCGAGTCTGACACTTGGGACATGTACTCTTGTCGGGTACTTCTAAACGAGTCTGAGTAACATAGATGTAGTGCTTATCTACTTGATGAAGGTGTTCGGCGATGGTTGAAACTGGAAATGGATAGTGATGTATACTTAAGAATTGGCATTTTGCAGTGTCATTTGTTGGGTACTTGAGAGTTGGTTTTGATTATAAAAATGCTGTTGGTTGTGTTTGTGCCACTGCAAATATAATATACTTCCTTGCTTGCACTAAAGAGTGAAGAAGTGGAAATAATTTTTGTGTTTTCATTCTGCTTTTTAGACAAAGTTTGCAGATTTTTAATGTTGGCGAAATCTAATCTTGTTTTATCGCGTCACCATACTGACGTATTCTCTATATACTAATCTTATATCCATGATAGTAGAAGGTAATTGGGCCGAGCTTTAGCTGAGTTGGACTGTGCTGGCTGATAGATGCTCACGTCTTCATCTTTTTATTACAAAAATTTGGGATTAAAATATGGCGACTGGTGAGTTCCATGGTTCAGTTTAGCAGATAAATCCAAGCATAATTAGAAAAAAGGAATACATCTTAGATTTTCGAGTTTGGATGATTTTTTGGGATGATCTTCTGTGTACTTCAGTAGTTATTAGGGAAAATTAACCATATAATACTTTTAGAAGCATCTTTGCCACAATTAGATGATCATTGTTCTATGCTTCGGATTTGAATAGCATTGACATCCCAACTTTGGTCGGTACTGTAGTTTTTTCATCCAGTTACGCGATGCTTGTGTTTGTGGTATATTTATGAAATGGAGAGGTGACAAGGCGTAGTGGTTTTGTCACCAAATAAGTACATGCATCCATCTTTTTAGAGGCGGGATGCATGCAGACTTTGGAGATTTTCTACTGCTAAAGTTTGAGAATATCGTGGAAGCAATAATTGAAGACTTAAATGTTTTTTGGAGAGTTGCAGATGCCTGTGTTGGAATAGCCTATTTAGGAAATTTCGTCAAGAATTGGATTGAATTACCGCTACTGTACAAGTGCGACCAGCTTAGTGAACCATTTTGCTTTATTCAGTCATAATCCACAAACCAAAGAAAATTAGTCTTTGGCTTCATTAATAACAGAAACAGTCGGATGTCAAAAAATTAGAACTGTTTGATCATCCATTTGCATTTGAACCTATGTTACTCAGACTCGTTTAGATTTAGAAGTACCCGGACAAGGGTACGTGTCCAAGTGTCGGACTCGGCTATTTTATTGAAAAATATGCACAGTTTGGTCTAAAATGAGGTGTCTGTGTCATACCCATGTCCGAGTGTCGAGTGTCGGACACGTGTACGAGAGGAAATTAGAAGAGTCGGAGTAACATACTTGTGTGTTGAACTCGGAAAACAGGCTCTTAACTTTTGAGCCAGCTCCAACTTGTTAAGATCGGGATTCTTCATTCTTTTACAAGTTCTTAAACTCCAGAAGTCCTTTTTAAGTCCTAACCAATTCACAGGAATAGTTGATTACAATGTCTTCTGCCTGACTGCCTCCATACAGGAATGATATTGATTTAATGCTTTGAGGGCCTGGTTTTCTGTTCTGTTTGATTGTAGTTGGTTTCCCGTATCGACGCTGCTAGTGACAAATTCCCGTATCGTTCGCATCCAGCATTAATTATAAAAAAACAGCATATAAAGAAAACATTTTTCTGCCTCTGTTTGTGCAGTGTAGTTTCAACCTGCTACTGACAGAATGGAGGATAGAAAACAATTGTTGCATACGAATTTTATTTAACCTGATCTGATTATTTTTTACCTTTCATCTAAGATCATGAAATGATGTTTTTGATCACAGGGTGTATCAGTTGCTTGGTGAATCTGGCACTTACTACGGTGTACGTTTCGGAAAGAGCATTCCCTGGGTGACAGAATTTCCATTTGGGTATGTCAAAGATCCTCAGTATGTAGGAAGCATCATGAGTCTTCTGGCTTGTCTTTCGTGGGTGCCTTTCCAGTATATTCTTCTTTGGTGTCTCGGCTATTTCTTCATGATACACGTCGAATCAAACGAAGATCCTACAACTCGTGCCAAACCTCTCAGCTGAGCTTCCAAGTTAAGCAACGACCATAAACAGTTTTCTGATCCCTAGCTCCACGCGCCGAAGCTTTCATCATTGTTCATCTGTTCCTGTGCTAACTTTTTAGCACTTTCGCCTGTTGTTTTCCATTCTGCTTGCTTCGAAGTAGTAGAAACTCGTCTCAGATTTGACTCTTTTCGCTTGTAGAATCAGAAAAATATAAGGCTGTTTCTGTCTCTGTAAGATTTCATGATGTTGATGTTGCTTACTATTTTTGAATATTATTTCTTTCTTTTTTGAGGGCTTCGGGTTCGTTGAGGCTTGATACCTGAGTACAAGATTTCCGTCATTGAGGCCGCATGTGAGAAAAAGATATTAAGCCGCGTCCAGTAAAGGACGATGGTTTTGGATACTTTCAGAATCCACTAGTAGGGTTTAGGGTTTAGGGTTTAGTCTGGTTATGATTTTAGTTATCCGAATGAGTTAAGGCTCTCGAAAAAAAGAAACACAAAATGAAGCAGATGATAAGTCGGACATGATATTGTAATAAAATTCAGAAGTCGCAATATCAATCAAATACTACAGACTTGGCTCATCACTTGAATGATGATACAATGTCACCTGAAACTACACTATCTCCATTGAACCGAGAATAATGTCAATGAAGTCTTGACTGCTAGACTACTAGAGTAATTTACACAGTTGATCAATAAGGGCCTTGGTCTCAGGAGGCCAAGATGAAACTGATCCCGCTCCTAGTTTAGAGTACTCTTCCAGACCCGCTTTCAGACTGGCCTGTGATGTGGATCCCTTGTGTAAAAGATCGCCAAGTAATCTACTCATTTGATCGAAAAGGGCTTTGGCAGGAGGCCGAAGGGCAACTGATCCCGCTTCTAGTTTTGAGTACTTTTTGAAAACCGCCTTGAGCTTGAGATGTGGAACGGCCGTGTGAAAGATCACCAACCATCCAGTGCATTCCCGTAGTTGCTCTTCTGAGTAGCCTGTGTAATGCTTGAGTGTTTCAGTCCAAGAAGGGGTAGTGTTCAGGGTGAGGCGAGCAGCATACACGCTGGCAGCGGCTAAAAGCGATGGAGGGTAATTCATTGAAGTGCGATAATTCATAATCCCAAGCTCTGCGAAGAAATACACCATCTTCTCCATCTGTTTTATCCAACACAGGATAAAAAAACAAAGCAATCAGCAAGAGAACCCTAAACCCTAAACCCTAAACCCTAAACAAAGCAATCAGCAAGAGGTCTTAATAAGATTTATCAAAAAGCGCGCATCTACGCAAGAATGTACCTCAGAGTCGTCAGAAACGGAAGCTTTCAAGTATCGGGTGAGAAACATGTAAGGTGTTGGAACTGTCAAATACCACTCCAAATTCCCAAGTATTACTTTCTCCATGGCCAACACTTGCTGTCTTACATAAGCATTGTCTGATATCTGAACAAAATCATTAACCTCAGGTGCCCAAATTTCTTCATACTTGCAAGCAATAAGCATCGCCGCAATCCCCACCAACTGAAGCTCTTTCCTAGGTACCGCCTTCATCGACAGGAAGCGATCAATGATGTTTACAGTAAGGTACAAAGTTTCCTGCCTAAGTTCAAACTTGTTATGAACTTCAATCAACCAGTCTACCAGAATTGATCTCATTTTCTCACTGATATCAGGCTGTGTACACATATAATCACGAACCCGACTTTCATCCTCAGCTAGTTTGTAAAACTTATAGATATCCTCCACATATTCCACTACAGCCAACTCATCTTCTTTGCTACCCTCATCAATATTCACCACCAATTCCTCAGGTTTTCTAGCCAATCCACAGGCTTCCTTGCTTCGAGCCGTAAGAACAGAAGTTAAAGTTGCTGGTTTCTTCTTCCTAGACACAGAAGGGGCTTTTTCCGGGTTTATAACCTTTTCCGTCTTCTTCGTCTTTTCTGGCACTTTCTTAGGAACTGCAGCTGGTTTTCTTACAGCAGCTACATTCTGAACATTCACCAATTGCTCTCCTTGTTTCTGCACATACCATATCACCACACAATCAAATTTTGCTAATTCATGGATTTTCTTGGTTGGAATTATAAATTAAGTTAATGATTTATGTACCTTGTTTTTATCAGCATTAGCCTCGGCATTGGCAAGCAGCTGAGCACAGAAACTTCGAGTCAGAGGGCGATTAATCGCCTGCATCGCCTGCAGCTTCGACGGCCCATTACAGACTTCTCCTCCTCTTCCTCCTCTACCTGTTACTACATTCCCTATATCTCCAAGAGCTGTTCTTCTTCTTTCTCCTTGTCCTTTCTTCTGCTCAACTCCGCCTAAATTTAGGGTTTTACGCCCACAATTTCCCAACTTTTCGATTAAATTCAAAAAAACCAGATAAAATCTTACCAAGAAAATTTCGATTGAACTTGGAACACAATCATCATTCATTATAAAAAATTAGCCCAAGATTAAAACGTTTCTCTGTATTCAGAAAAAATCAAATCAAAGATGATACACAGATTCACAGTTCAAGTTGTAACAAATTTCTCCTTAAATGTAAAAAATCAAAATCGGATAATCAATACCATCAAAGTCATATTCACCCTAAACCCTAAACCCTAAACCCTAAAAAATCAAAATCGGATAATCAATACCATCAAAGTCATATTCACAAAAGTTAATCAGAACAGGGTAGCGGAACCAAGATTTGTAATTAGGGAACGTAAATTTCCAGGATAGCAGTCTACAAACTAAATGAAATAAGAGATTAACCCCTTAACTCCGCCACTGATCAAACCCGTCCACAGAATAAATACTAAAATAATCTACGACGAAATCGCAACGAAAAAGAATAAGGAAAGAAAGAGACTGAAGAATGGAAATGATGGAAAAGGGGTGTATAATGTGTATACCTCTGGGTTGTTCTTGAAGAACTCTGGCCGCCATGTTTGATAATAATAATAATTCTTCTCTCAATCTGAAGAGATGAAGTAAATTAAAAGAGGAGTTATGGAAGTAGACGACAATGGTGGATGCATATATATTGGGGGTGATGGTGGCCCAACGGTCGAATTTTTTGGTGCAATGTTTTCGATGCGCTCCTTCTATCTAACGGTAAAGTCCATATCTTTCTTTACCTTTTTGCTTTTATTTTATTTTAGGTATTTGCTAAATCCCGCGCATGAGATATTACTTAAATCTCGCACTCTTTAACACCTTATTCCGAATTTACCTTTTGTTAAAAAAATCTCGCTTCTCTCCTTTTTACCACCAACAAAATTGATAATAATTTGATAATTTAACAAATTATGGATTTTGATTTGCGCATTCACAAATAATTTTGTTATTCTATCAACAAATTTATTAATATCATTCTTTTATTTGATTAAATGAATATTTGTTATCTTCAAGGGGTGATTTTTACAATTAAAATTTGAAATTTAGGGATCTCCTCTTCACCACCAACCAAATTGCTAAAATTTAACAAATTACGACTTATAATTTGCACATTCATAAGTAATTTCGTTATTCTATCAACAAATTTATTAATACCCGTCTTTTAATGATTGAATGAATGTTTTTTCATCTTAAAGAGAGTGATTTTGACAATTAGGGTTTGACATTTAGGGATTTTAGATTTTGGATTGTTGAAGGTGTATTAGTTTATGACGGCTGGTGGTGGGTCGGTTTATGGCAGCAGGTGGTGGCGTGTTCTGTTTTTGAGCGGTTGGTGGTGGGGCGAGTGGTGGTGGTGTAGGTAAGCATACATGTTTTCTTTTGAATTTCTTTACTTTTGAATTTTTTCTCTAATTGTGTGTGGAAAGTGAGTGGGATAAAGTCGGAATAAGATGACAAAGTGTGTGAGATTAAGCAAAATTTTGCGCGGGATTTAGCAACACCCTTATTTTATTTTACTTTATTTTTATTTTATATTTTTTATATATATCGACTCTTTATCTTAGTCATATCGTATAAAATAGACTCGACTATGATATAGAATTATGTTAATGTTGTTGATAGTTTTCTTTGTTTGATTTGATGAGTTCTGACTTAAGAATGTGATTAACAAATTAAATAAACTAATATTTCATATTAACAAGAAAGGCAAATTATGCAATATAGAATGTCGGGAGAAAAAAGAGAGTGAGTCTCAAGTTCGGAGATAAGTATTCAAACTATTTTGTCTCAATCATTAGAGTAGGAACCATTGTTAGACTATTTATCACAATATAATATTGTCTCAATTGTTAGACCACCCCAATTCAAGGTCACCAAAGGGATTAGATCACCTTAATTATCCCTTAATACAAAACTTAGCATGATCTTAACTCAACCTCAACTCAAATAAGGTCATGGCCCATGGGAAGACCTTCTACACATTTCTTGTGACCCGGCACATGGCGAGTTTCTATTTGCCGGACACAAGTATTGAGGTGAATTGTTTAGTAAATAGTAATTATAAAAGTTGAGAAATGATTGGAAATGTTGGAAAATAGAAAAATGATTGGGTTGATGACCTGGGTTGCGACTTTCTACTTCAGAGTATAAAAGTAGATCAAGATAAATAAGGTGCGATTAAGAGTAAAACATAGGTCGCGACCTAATTAAAACGACCTAAGAAGGGGGTGGTCTTAGAGTAAGAACCATTTGATTGATTACTGCAATATAAATGACTAAATGAGCAATACTGTTGCACGCTCGGTCATCTTCAACCCCAAGTCCCCAACCTAACACCTGTATGGCTGTATCCAACCAACCAGGAAGCGCCGGACTAAGTACGCCACCTATCATTTGTAAAATTTATAATTAAGTTTTGAGAATCTCATATGACTATATGAGTGTTAGAAACAAAGCGGCAAACCGCTAATACCAATAAAATGCATTTTCTTTTCTACGAAGTAGTTGTTAATATGCTAGAACTACAAGCATGACAAACTACAATGCATTGAAAAAATGACTCGTGTTAATTTTTGACAATATACAACTTGCAAACATGTCACGAGTATTTGCATAGAAAAAAATATATTTAGCACGTTTGTAGGTTAACCTGTAACCAAACTGCAAATAACCATTTGAAGTGGTTAACTGAACCGTTTATAGCCATCAGGAACGATGCGGTTCAGGTTCGGTGTTTTGCCAAACCGAATCGTATGCAAAAAGAATCAAAGATGTGGTTCGGTAAACCGAACCGCGAATGAACACCCCTTGTTACATCAATGATCAAACTACCTTAAATTCATTGGAAATGTCTTGTCCATGTCCATTCAATCGCCCTGGCCCTAACCCGAGTCAAATCGTGACAGCGAGCCTCCAAACAACCTAAAATTGTACCCTTGTCCTTTCAGCAAATGTTTGGTCAAAAATAACGATTGATGACGGCCATTAGGCGAGTTCAAACTTGAAATTACATAGTTACAAATATTACTTATAATAGATAGAGTACATAAAAAACTCATCAAGACATCTTGAAATATAAAACATAACCATGTTAACTTGAAAAAGTATATGTTATACGGAGTACTAAATTAGTTGCATAGTAAAATGATCCGTTAGTCTCTCTTAAAATAACTATTCGTATACAAATTCAAAACGGGTTAAATAGTATCCACATATATGTATAAAATTTTCATCTTATTCCTCCCTAAACACAATACTTAACTCGTTTTAAAATTACGACAGAGGCTTTTATCTTAACAATTAAACAAGAAATTTGGGTTAATCAAGTTAATCATTTCACCAACTAACATACATTATATAATTCATGATATCTCTATCAATTAGGATACAAAGTAAGGGATGAAGAAACACATGGTTTGAGATAAAGATAGACATGAGAAGATGACAAGACTAAGACTAGTGTTAATAATTAGGAGTCACTATACTCATACAGAGATGATACTCAAGTGTCATTGTGTCAACCTCTTTCTTTTAAGTCTAGCACAAATTGTCGTTTGTGACGGCGTTATTTGTCACACATTTATAACAGATACCGTTTTTCTCATAAAATATCCTATAAAAGGTGAGTGGAAAAGTACCTGAAAAATGCTCCGCTTTATCCCCTCTCTCCTTTTATGAAAGGTCGTCAGATTAGCCCGTCACACGCAAGACCTGCTGTAAGGGGAGACATTTACCAAACACCCATTAACATCTCCCTCCCTCCCTCCCTCCCTCCCTCCCTCTTCCTTCTTTGGCCCTGTTCTTTTGGACTTCAAGTCACTTAACTTAAGTTCACTTCAGATCCTATAAGTTCAGTTCAGTTCAGTTCAGTTCCTATAAGTTCAGTTCAGTTCCTATAAGTTCAGTTCAGTTCAGATCCTATAAGTTCAGTTCAGTTCAGTTCCTATAAGTTCAGTTCAGTTCCTATAAGTTCAGTTCAGTTCAGTTCAGTTCCTATAAGTTCAGTTCAGTTCCTATAAGTTCAGTTCAGTTCAGTTCAGTTCCTATAAGTTCAGTTCAGTTCCTATAAGTTCAGTTCATATAAACTCAATTAAGAAAAGTTATATACGGAGTATTATTTTTAACAACCGATACAAATATTTTGCTTTAATTATTCGATACACGTCATCTATAAAAAACAACTCATTAATAATTTACCCGTCTTTTACTCTCTAATTAATGTCAAACTATCATCCTCATTAATGCCAAAAAACAACAACTCATCATACGACGGCCTCACCCTCACCAATTGTCACTCTCCCATTAATCAGTTTCTTCATCACCATTATTAGAGAAAATAAATGGTTAGAGAAAATAGTAATAGTGAATTATTTTTATCGTAATGTAATTGTAGTATAATGTATGAACTATGAACAAACCATTATATATAAAGTTGAAAATATTTTAAACTACCTTGTATTTTAGACTAATTTTTTTATCAATGTAATAATAATAATAATAATAATAATAATAATAATAATAATAATAATAGTTAACTTAAATTAAAATAAAGTTAATTAAGTTCGGATTTTATAAGTTTAGTTCAGATCCTATAAGTTAAGTTCAGTTCAGATCCTATAAGTTCAGTTCAGTTCAGTTCCTATAAGTTCAGTTCAGTTCCTATAAGTTCAGTTCAGTTCAGTTCAGTTCCTATAAGTTCAGTTCAGTTCCTATAAGTTCAGTTCAGTTCAGTTCCTATAAGTTCAGTTAAGTTCAGTTCCTATAAGTTCAGTTCAGTTCCTATAAGTTCAGTTCAATTCAGTTCAGATCCTATAAGTTCAGTTCAGTTCAGTTCACTTAAGTTTCAGTCCAAAAGAACAGGGCCTTTCTTTCTTTCCCCATTTCAAACCCTTTTCTTTTTCTCTTTAATGTCTACTCTCTAGCTCTTTTCACCATTTTCCATTTTTAACACCTTCCATTTTTCTCTAAATTCCACTTATTTCTCCAATTTTCTATAATGTGCCTCAATTTTATCCTAATTTAGTGTTTCCTTAACTTTCTCTACTACCCTTTTTCTTAAACCCTAATTTCACTCCAATTTCCCCCCAATTTTATCACATTTCCTACAATGTGTGTCCTTAAATCCTACTAATTCTCCATTCCATACTTTTTTCCCTGCAATTCAGCTGATGGGTCAGTGTAGTTTCCCTTGATAAACCCTAATTAGCTTTTTTAAAATGCTTCTTCTCGTTGATTTCACTATTAATTAGGTCAAAGGTGAAATTTTTAGCATCTGGGTAGTTGTAATTTCATATGTAAACTTCAATTGTCTCCGATTTACGCCGTTTAATACTTTAAGTTGGTGATTCACTCAACTTTTGATCTAGAGGTGCGATCTTTAGCACTTGGGTAGCTGTAGTTTTTTCAATGTCAGGTGGAGCTAGGGTTAGATCGATGGATTTAGCTGAAGTAGAGCAAAGACCGGCTCAGAAACCGATGGTGGTGACAAATAAGCTGCGTAAAAAAGGGGAAATGTCGCCGGAAAACCAGAAAGTGAAGAACCAAGCTCAATCAACACCCACATTGTCACCGTCAATGCGAAATTTGAGCGCCCCATCAAGTTTACGACATGGGAACTTTCTGTTACGTGGGAATTTGTCGATGAATGCATCGTGTTCCTCTGAGGCATCGACAGATTCGTCTCACAGTAGGGCATCAACGGGGAGGATTAGCCGGAGTAGCGTACCGAGTGTGAGGAGGAAGCAAGGGGTGTCTAAGTTGGACAAGGTTTATAATAATGGTAGTGGTAATGGTAATGGTAATGGTAATTATGGCAAGGTTGAGAAAATCGGGTTAATTGATGATGATAAAGAGTTAGTGGGTGAAGTGGATGGATTGATGGTGAAGAAAAGATGTGCTTGGGTTACACCTTCAACTGGTATGATGATTTCGATTTCGATTTCGTTTTCGTTTTCGTAATGATATTTATAAGCTCATTTGTTTATTGCTTTTTACTGATAATTAATGGTAGAGTGGTTGTATCATTGTTTGTGACTGAAATCATTTGGCTTTGTTTTCATGATGCTGTTTATGTTGCATGCTTTATCTTGTTTCTTTGACATTTTAATGGTGGAACTGAATTGCGCCATAGTTGGGAAAATTGATTGTTGGAAAAGTAAGGGGTTAAAATGTTGTCTTGAGTTTTATTTTCGTCGTGTTGGTCAAGGTGGTATGTCAATGTAGACGGCATTTGTTCGGTTGTTCCAATGAGGAGAGTTTGTTGGCAGTGAGACCGCGATGAACTGATTGTAGAACCCTAATTAGGTCACTGAAGTGTGTAGTCCTTACAAAAAGCACGTGGCTTTCAAATTCGGGTACCTCCTGGTGTTTTTAGAGTTCGAGTGATCGTTTTTCATATAATTGGTAGTAATAATGTGCATATGGTGCATCTAGTTTATGTAAGTAGATGTGAACACAGGGGTTCAAATTTTAATATTAACTGAAGGTCATGCTACTGTTTTGGGTATAGGTTGCTCAAGATTACCAGTCTTGTATTCCTTTACCTATTATTGTCCACTACATATACCCGAATTGTACGTGACTTGGAGAAAGTCCAAACCAAATTATACTTGAGTAAAACTAAATCTGAAGTTATATATCATACCCGAATCGTACCTGATTTGAAAAGATCCATCCTGAACTTTCCAAGAAAGATTTAGTTGACTTGTCACCGTCAAGCTAAATGTGTGTAGAGGCATTTGCTTGTGTCAATTTTGGGTATAGTTTGCTCAAGATTTTTAAAGTGGGAGTTTAGTGAAAGTTGAAATTTCTTTTACTAGCTTGAGATATCTGATTGGAGTTCTTAGCCAATATGTTTTTCCCCATGTTTGGGCCCATCCACCGTTTAGCAATCAATGAAAAATTGTTTTTAAGTCATGTCTCAACGGAAGACTTTGGAAAGCCGAAACCCTCAGGGTAAGTTCGGATAGGAGGATTTGTAGGAAAATGGAGGGAAGGGAAATGGAACAAGACGCTTTTCTTTGTTTGGTTAGCAATATGTATGTGGAGCGATATAGAAGGGAGGGTACTCACCTTCCTCCATTCTTCCTCCCCTTCCCCCATTCCCTTTCCCTCTTTTGGTATCCAACACACCCTCAAAAGTGGAAGAATATTTAGCTATTGATCAACTTGTACTTATTGTGTTTATCTATGTTACTCCGACTCGTTTAGAAGTACCCGAGAAGAGTACTGTCGGACTCGGCTATTTTATTGAAAAATATGCACATTTTGGTTTAAAGTGAGGTGTCTGTGTCATACCCATGTCCGAGTGTCGAGTGTCGAGTGTCGAGTGTCGAGTGTCGGACACGTGTACGCGAGGAAATTAGAAGAGTCGGAGTAACATAGGTGTTTATTGTTGCAGATAAGTGTGGCACATATCAATCAATTGGTTGAACTTCTATGATGTAGGATTTGAATGTCGTTTGCTCGCATGAAACTAAAAACCTGGCACATTTGAAAAATTAAACTGTTAACAAGAACTAGCTATGTTAAGATAGCTTCTATTCATTAGATCACAGAGTCTAATGTAGATTATATCTCTCCGCTTCTTTAGCGACCCTTATTAGGAAGGCGATATGAGCTTGAAGCTTGGAAGTTACATGCTCACTTGACACTAGCTGGTTAAAGGGAAACTGAACTTAAACAGTGTAGCACAATGTCAGCAACATGTGAGGGTCCTCTAAAATAGCATAGGTAGAAGGTCTGAAGAGGTAACCAGCTGAAAAGTTTTAGCTAAGGGAAAATTGTACTCCGTTTTTATGTTTTTTTTCTTTTAATGACCGGATGTACGCAAACAAATAATATGGTACAATTACTTGCTAACTCTTTTCTATCTTTACCCTACCGTTAGACCACATATTAGGGTTGATAGGTATGTATAGTAGATGTCCTCTTGTCCCAGTCAATTATGTACATTTTCCTTATTTGGGCGTCTCAAAAACGCTACCATTTCATTACGTTTCTGTTTTAGGTATATAAAAGTTACTTTCCTTCTCATGTGCATGTTGCTTTTCCACTTTTTACGTTTCTTAAAACACATCTCTTCTTTCTTTGTTCTTTGTGCCAAAAGCAAATGTAAAGAATTGATCGGCATGGAGGGAGTACATTATTTTGTGATTTTGACGCCGCTCTAAGTGATTTAATGATCTTGATAGACTCTTGAGTTTGGCAGTTTCTTGTAATATGTTATGGAATCTATTATTTGCTTTCTGATAGCTAAGACCCTGTTCTTTCTGGCTTAATTTGAGCTCCTTTCAATTTTGTTTGGGTGTATTCCGTTAAGTTTTATTTACGTTCAATCAATTATGTTCAATTAATCTCTTCGCAAAATTAACTTTTATTTCAACAAAATTCACTTCAACTCAGTTTCATTCAATTTGGTTCAATTAAGCTCTATTCCAATTAATTCAATTCAGCTCGTTTCAGCCGAAAAGAACAGGGCCTAAATCGCCTTTCGTATGGAAATTGCTGATGAATTTTGGAAGTTATTACTTCTTTTTTTAGTTTTGCTTATTGTATTAAATTTTCCGCATCCTAACACTGTTTCCTTTCCTGAAGAAGATCCGTCATATGCCGTTTTTCATGATGAAGAATGGGGAATTCCAGTCCATGATGACAAGTAGGTTATGTCAATTGAAATTTCTGAATCTCAGTCAATTATTTTCAACATTACTAAGATCACATGGGCTTTATGTCGTTTAATGTAGAAAACTGTTCGAGCTTCTTAGTCTCTCTGTTGCTTTAGCTGAACTACCATGGCCTACAATACTAACTAGAAGAAGTACATTCAGGTATGACATTATTCATTTATACTATTCATTTACCCTTGTTTTCCAGTGATGGTTTAATTGTAGATTACCTTATAGTCCGTACATAACAACTCCAATGATTGTACACTTCAAACGTTTTTTTGGACCCGTTAGGGAAGTCTTTCTGGAGTTCGATCCCGTCTCAGTTTCTAAGTTAAATGAGAAGAAGATCTGCGGTCCTGGAACTCTCGGCAGTAGCTTACTATCAGAGATGAAGCTTCGTAACATTGTTGAAAATGCTCGTCAAGTATGTAAGGTATGTAGAATTGATGTGGTTCATCTTCACCATGTTCTAAAAGACATACGTAGAGACATGAAGTGAAATTTAAAGCGTAACCTAAATAAAAGAATGGTGTATAATAAAAGCTCTAAAGTTATGGTGTTTATTGTGTGATAGTGATTAGAATAAGTCCAAGACGCTTGTAATATTCCCTCTAGCTTGTACTATAACTAGAGAGGCTTGGTACCAAGAGCGAACCCAGGAATGAATATTCGGGATAGCGAAAAAAAAAAGAAAAAAGAAAAATGCAAGTAGTGGGGGTCGAACTCGGGGCAATAGGTAGGAAACCAAAATTTTTACCATTGAACCACATGTTGTTTATGGAGCATTTAATGAGATACCATTTACTTATCTATTATTCGATAATATTTGGGGTAGCAAAAATCCGTCATCTAAACCAATTTTTTTAAGTTTGGGGTAGCGGCCGTCACCCCTGGCTACTAGGTGGGTTTGCCCCTGCTTGGTACTTGTCATAACCAAGCTAAGTCTAAGTGTTATATCTCTCGAAAACATCTCTTGTAGGCCTTCCTTGTACTATATTCTCTTCTTATAGTATACACTATGTGCCCGCAACACTTCCTGTGGTAGCCAACTCATCTTATTTGTTAGGAGTTTTGAGTAACTTAGACCATATCACTCTGCATTTGGTTTGGTTCAGTGTCTCTCCCCCTTTTTTCAGGGCCTTCGGACTTCAGAAACTTGGTCAATGACTGGACCTGAGATTACCTTATTCAAATGCGAAATGATAACTTGAAGTCATGAAGTAGTACTGATTCTCCTGAAGCGGAATTTACCCGTCTGGAAATGATTTTAAAATACCTGAAAATGTCTAATTCCGTAATTCGAAACTCAAATCCCTAAGCTATGGCCTGAAATAACCTGGTTGATCCGACCTGTAAGTCTATAACCACTATCGAGAAATGATCAAGCTGACATGCAGCAAAAAATGACCCTAACCCTTGTTGGTCTTGCCCAAACACGATCGAAATGACCTGTTGTAGGCATAAAAGCCTTCTATAACTTGGTTGTGGCTTAGATTTACTGTCAGAAAGGTCCTTGTTACTGATAATGATTAGTTGTTTGTTTTACGTGTCCAAAAATGTCAGGTTCAAAAGGAGTTTGGATCATTTGATAAGTATATATGGGGGTTTATGAACCAAAGGCCGCAAGTGAACAAGTTCCGGTACTCTCGTCAGGTGCCAGTCAAGACCTCGAAAGCAGAGACAATCAGCAAAGACCTCGTTCGAAGAGGGTTTCGAGGCGTGGGCCCCACAGTGGTCTACTCATTCATGCAGGCAGCTGGTTTGACCAACGACCATCTCATAACCTGCTTCAGGTTCCAGGAATGCATGGCAGCCGGAGACGACCCCGATAAAGACGGTCAGGTTACGATTGAAGTGGATAAGCCCGTCGACATGGTCAAGTTGGAGCTTCCTCAAGCTCTAGATGAAATCAGTATCTGCTCAGACTGATAAATCCCAAATAGGGTGACACCATTTGTATAATATGTGAATTATTCGGACCTGAGACGCGTTTTGGTGAACTACACAGAGAAAGAGGGAACGATATGGCAAGAGCCAAAATGCTCGGGTATACCACGTCATTGCAAACCCAAACCGATGTGAAAATTGGAAATGTAGTGGTGGGATTTGATATCCCATAAATAAGATGAGAATAGTAATGGTTAGGGTATAACTGGTTTATGATTTTAAGAACTTTTCGAGCTGAGAGTCCGGGACTCCCCCGGGTTTAGGGAGGTTAAGTTATGTATTCCGTCTGGCTGTGTTACTTTCTTGTATAGTGTATGTAGTATGTATTGCTACTTCTCTTGTTTATTTACTGTCTTCTGAAAGCCATCCCATTCCGTTCCCGTTCCCGTCCCGTCCCATGCTTGAAGGGTTTCCCCTTCCAAAACCTTCATGTTCAAATTACAATGATCCATAAAAAATTGTGCAATTATTCTGGGTTGAGACTGTCAATTCTGGATCTTTTTGGGTCTTGATTATCAGCCCTCCTGGGTTCCAGGCATGGTTTTAAATCTCGGTATCGGTCGCAGTCGCGGTAGCGGTGTAACTGATCCTTAATCGGCCATCGCGGGCGGATCACGGTGAATCTTGGTGATTTCTCGGGCAATATCTCGTATCGGTAGAGTAAAAATCCGATACAGTTCGATCGAGTCGTTTCGTATCGGCCGAGATTTAAAACCAGATCGAAGTTCAAATCAATGAGTGATAACTGATATTTAATTTTTGAGTAAAGGGTAAAACAAAGACCTAAACTATCACATTATTCTTTTTCAGTCAAGGACCTAAACTATCCAAGTAGAAGATGGATATAGCAGAGTCACAGGCTAGGTTGCTCCGAAACGGACACGGAACACGGCATGCCATGAAATTTAGGACACGGGACAAGTTATTTAAATTTAATAAAATGTACATTTTATAGTTATAAATATTTGATTTTAGTTTTGTAAAAGTATTTGATATTAATTTTAAATAAGTGAAGGTAAAACGTCTTGATAATAACTCATTTTTATTTCTCACCCGAACCAATATTCTAATTAATTTCTTTCAATAACGCATTTATCGTCAGAAGAACATTATTCAGCGCAAATGATAACCAAATACCGTGGACACGCGATGGACACGCGTCGGACACGTGCCCAAATAAATGTAGAAAGTTAGACACGGCTGTTTAGGTGTCCGACACGTTTCGGCGTGTATCCGTGGAGTGTCGATGTTGGACACGATACAACTCATTACGAGAAGTGTTCGTGCTATCTAGGTCACCCTCGCATAGTTGATACAAAGGGAGGGAAATAAGAAGTACGATTTCATGAACTATTAACGCAGGCTTAACAGATTAAAGGATTCAGATCCTTAACTGGAAAATTTGATACTATAATCCCCCGACTGATAAAAAAAATGAATAGTTTAGGTCCTTATCTTCACCCTTACTCTTTAATTTTTAGTTTGATATTTTCATGACTTTGATAAATGTCAAATTAAAACAATAAAACTAAAGAAAAAGTGGACTAATTATAAAAGAAAATTGACCCAATTATCATTTGTGAATTCTAAAACTTAGTACTTGAAACTTAAAAGAGGCATTGCTATGTAGACCATGTAAAGGGTCAATTGGGTCGGGTTTGATAGGGGCAGTTCAAATTTTTCATTGTTTTAGGTTAATTTAAGTCGGATCGGGTTATTTTGGGTTCGTCACTAAATAAGAGAGAACATTATTTCAATTCTTTTCGATTCAACTAGAATTATGTTTGGCCAGGTCATTTTCGGGTTAAAATTTTTAGAGCGGGTCTATGGAGTCGGATTGTTTTTCTCAGGTCTATAATATAATAGTAAGTGAAGTTAGGGCTGGTCAAAAGTGCGGGTCGGTATTGGCAACCCGGACCCGACCCACAACTGAACCCGGATCTAACCCGCCCCGCCTCACCCGGGTCCAAACCCGGCCCGGCCCGTGTGTGAAGTAATCGGGTCGGTTCGGGTCCAATTTCTGGAGCCCGGTCCGGAAGGTGACCCGTGACCCGCCCAAGACCCCAGACCCGTACTAGGCCCGTCCCCAGACCCGCCCCGGGCTGGGTCCGGTTTACACTACCCAAGAACCAGACCCAACCCATCCGGACCCGCCCTGACCCCGGGCCGTATCCGGATCCCTAAACCTTGAAATCGCACCGCCCCTCGACCTGTCCCGGATCCAGCCGACCCGCATCATTGACCACCACTAAGCGAAGTAATTAAAAAATACAAAGTCTTCCTGACTCACAAGGTTCATCACATGTACTTAGTTGATATTTTGGTCCTTTCCTGTGTTTTTTGTGGAGGATACAATGTATTAAAATGGTGGGCGGAAGTTGAAGTAGAAATATAAAGCATAATTTATTGCAAATAATACTTTGAAGCAAGCAAGAGACCAAGTACGAAATCAAACAAAAAACAACAAGTATGTTTGAATGTTCAAATCATGAAATGCACCAAAATTATTAGGAAGTATCAAAGGTAGATGTCACGAGTGACCTCAAGCAAATAACCAAATACGCATATTCTTATTTGTAACAGACATATTCGTCACAAACTTTGAATATACAGACTAATAATATAACTTGTTTAAACAATGACAGGCCGGTCTAACACACGTACACTTTAGTTTGGATTATTGTTTTTTTTGCCTTGGTGTCGTTGGTGATAATATAAGTACACAAGACACTTGTGAGTAGACTTGACCACCATTCGAGCCGGGCTCTCTACGTCGTGCCTTGAATGGTCCTGTCTACATATCTTGCTTGGCCGGATGACTTAGACTTGACCCTAATTTGGTCCGATAACTTTTTTTTTTGTTTTGTATCGGCTAGCGAGGGCTTTAGGCTAGGCACTGAAAAATTTACCCGGTAGTACGGGAGGAACGAGCTAACCGGTGTGGTGGCCGCCTCTTCTTTTGACATGCAATGTTGAAAATAGCAGTAATTTTTATGCAATGTTGAGTAGGGTGTTGCTCGGTTGAGTACTCAAGTTTAGAGTCGTTGGTTTAGTTGGTGTGACTAAATGTACTCGTACTCGGTCGAGTACGACATACTCGGTCGAGTAGCCTTGGTACTCGGCCGAGTACCCAGTTTGTTTATGGTTCCGGGAGATGTTAATTAGAGAAATTGGGATTAATCTTAATCATTTTTCCCATTGCGTTAAACACCCAAAACAACAGTTTCTCTCAAAAGCAAACCCTAAATCATCTCTAATTGGTATCTCGCAAAGGAATTCGTGTGCCGTCAATCACCCTAGTTTGTTTACCTTTTGTTGATTTCAAGAGATTTTACCCATTACTAACCCGAACAGGCAATGTAAGGTCAACTCTAGAAAAAAACAACTTACCGACTAAACTAGAGCGTCGGCGACGCCAAGATCTAACTGTGTACTCCTCGTTCTCGCCATATCTTTTGCGACGAAGTCATCCAAGTGCGAGAGAGGGTGAAACATGGAAGAAACAGGGAGAGGAAACTGATTTAGAGTTATTAATGTCGACGAAAATGAATTAGAAATGATTTTATTAAACCTTAGTTAAAACAAATAATTCGCAGAACCAGACCGTACTTGGCCACCTCGTACTGGGTCGAGTATCTAACTATAGAAGAGATACCCAACCATTCCCTTCCGCCTTTCACCAAGGGTTCTCCCTACGGTTTTCTCTATGGTCAGGGGTCAGTCAACGAGCTTCTAAATAACGGGTATTACAGTAACGACTTACTCAATCGAGTACAACTCAGTCAAAAGTCTGACAAAATAAACTACGAATGTACTCGATCTAGTACCCCTACTCGACCTACTACTCCTCGACCAAAAATGAGGAGTTTGATAATCAGTCTCGAAATGTTGTTATATCAAGCATATCTGAAATTAGTAATTGCGGGTTACTTCAGCCTTCCAGGTCACGATTCACATGTGAATCACTTATAATTGAAATAACCAGTGGCCGACTCATGGATGAATATATAGAATTTGGGGTTTTAAAGTTTCCAAATTTTGCCATATAAAACGCGAATATATAGTACATCACTATTACGGTAAAAAGAAATTACCACTTAGCTTTATTAATTGTTCTTGGGCTTATAATAAAACCTTATCTTTACGAATTGTCTAGATAAGATGCATTTAAAATTGGTCATTTCAGATAATCTCGAGTCATGTCAATTACATATCCATCAAAACTCAATTAGAATCAATTCATAATTATTGTTATACATATTCAATATCAATCAATCTAACTGAAGTCGAACACTCTACTTCTTTTTTTTTGGGTAACGAGGGGTTTAATCTCCGAATTCATGCATTCCCGCACTATCACATGGACCATGTAAGTTACGCCTTTCGGGAACATGTAAGCATGGACCCCACCTAAAGGATAAAGTGATTGAGAAGAAGGAAAATGAAGGAAAGAGCAATGAATGAAAACAAAAAAGATGTCGGTATGACAATTGAGAAGAGTCAAAATGAGTTAAGTTTAAGTTGGACGACAAATAGACTTGGTTTCCCACACGATGTGCTTGACCCTTGACTCTTGACTATCCTCATCAGTTGACCGCCTGTTTTTAGATTTCCCTTTTTTCTACGGACTACTATATATGTATATATCTACCAATTACGTGGCTTCTACCTTATCATCAACCATTATTTTATTGCCTACTTTTCTCTTTCCATTTTGGATTCTCCTCCTAATTCATCTTTGTTTTCTTGTTTCTAAGAAGAAACTTTTCCATGACATGTTGTAATATATGGATATATCTATCTTGTAGACAAAAGAACTCCACAATTAAGCGTATGACAGTTTTAAAATGGACGATCTTTTGGGAAGATTCTCGAGATGCGCATTGGTGAGGATAAAATGTGTTAAAAAGGACCCATGTTGATTTGTGGGCCATGTACACAGTCTGACAAGCTATACCGTGGCTAACATTTCCGGTCCTAGGTTTGGGTTCGGTTGTTACAAATGGTAAAGCAACCCTGTGATCGTTTGGTGAGCCTGTGGTCAGGAGTACCCTAGCACCAACCTAGCGGGGGAGGATTCCTGATTTGGTTCGGCTGCGGTCGGATGCTGCCAGCCGCAATGAGGACGTTGCATTCTTCAAGTGGGGTTGTGTAATACCCCACTGAACCGAATATGTTATTCGGGTGGGGTAACCCCTTTAAGAGGTCCCTTGATAGGCTTCAAATCTGACTAGTGCTTAAAGAGATTGAAAGTACTACGCATATCAGGGTGGAGGTTTCATCCTAAACCAATTGGTGATAGGAGGAGTAACCCACTTATTTCCGCATCTCTGGTCAACCAAGGGAGAGAGTCCAACGACGGTGCTACTCCGCAACCACGACGCTACTTCGCGTCATCTCGAGCATCGTCGACTTTGATACCACTTGTTGAGTCCTCCGCAATAACAGGCTTATAGAATTAGGTGCATGAGACCAGGTCATAAGCAATTATGTTTCATCCTAAAATCAATTGGTGATAGGAGGAGTAACTCACTTATTTATAAACTAGTCTCATCACTATTATTCTACCGATGTGGGACAATGCCGCTTACACACACTTATGGGAAGAGACCTTAACAAAATCTTTGTTGAAAATATAAGCCCACATGTGAATGTTCCACTTTGGAGAAATGGAAAATGACTTTATTGTGTTTTTGTGGGGTATTCTCGAAAATAATTGGGAAGATTGGATTGGAATAATGTTGGGGTAGTTACAAATGACATTGGTATAAATTCTAGTATAGATCTGGCGCAATGCGCGATATTTATAGAGTATTTATTTTTAAGGTGCTATTTATAATGAAAAACAACAGTTATGAAAGGTGTATTTTTGTGAAATTTATTTATTTTTTTACAATACATTTAAGCATTTCATTTAATAAATTTTTTCCAATTATTTTGATGATTTTTGTTTTATCATAGAGTTAATGCTAAATATGTTTCAAGTTATTATATAGACTTATAATGATTGCATTTAATGGAAAGTTACCAACTTATGTTTATAGTTTAACATCAAATTTATTTTAGTTTATTTTGAAGAAAATATCATAGTTTTGAACTTAATTATAAAATTAAAGTTTAATTATAAGATTATATTTTAATGAAAGATAATAGATTAAAGAAAAAGAGTTTTACTTGTTTTTTTATTTAGATGGAAACATTTGCGGGGAAAACTAAGAGAATTTTTAAATTGTAAGGGATATTAATTAGGAAAACGATATTATTTAATAGGAGTAAATATTAGATATAGATAGGGAACACTAATTAATTAGAAAATAAATATTATCTAGTAGCATATTATTTATGAGGGAAATTTAAGCTTAGAATTTGGAGATGTATTAATCTTTTAGTATAATTAAAAGGGTTTGTAAAGAAAACATTGGATTGGATTGTCTTAAAAAAAGAAATAGGAAACTTTAGATTGGATTAGCCGATTAAAGAGAATATTCGTTAGATCATCACTTCCTTTTTTTCAACTTACAAGTGTAGGTATAATACTAATGATTTTGTGCAAAAATGCGTGCATACTATTGTTTAACATTAAAAAAATATGCTCCGTAAACATACATGCGGGTGTCCTACATTGTTGAGCTTTGATAAGAGACGATCACACTCATTGAATGCAAGATCCCTTCTGATTTCTCCCTGGAAAAAGATTCAAGGGCTATTTTTATTGGTTTTAGGATGAAAATTCTCTTATTTTGTCAAGTGCTCCGTTTCTTCTTTCGTCCATTACGATTTCAGCTGAGATGATCCATCTCTCCTCTCGACCATTCCTAAATAAAAAATAGACTAGAGTGAATGTGTTAATTGCACCTATATTTGGGTTAAATAATACTCCGTAGTAAGCTTAAATTGAGGAAGATAGTGAAGAATAATAATGATGGTCAAGGCACGTGTTTTGTGTTGATTAATAATACGGACTACGGATTGAGATGGCCGGTGCAATTAATTGGTAGCGTCATACCTTATGAAGTATGAACCACTCCATGATACACAATAAATCACTCCTACTCCTACTACTTCCTCATTACACTTCTTTCATGCGCCATTTTATTATTTTCCTTATTTTAATGAGTACATTGCAAGAATGTTTATGAAAGTTTTGTCAAGTTTGGTTATGACAAGTTTATATATGCCAAGTTTTGTCTAAAAGGATTGTATCATAGTTGGTTTCCCTTGATACGGAGTAATAGACTAAAATGGATACAATCGTTTTAGGGGAAACCAACTATCGATAAAAAGGGTTAAACCTTCAATTTGGTGGCTTAAGAACGCGCGTCTATCATTATTATCCTAAACATTGTTGATAAACTATCGTTATCGATTCGGTTCGTAGGATTTTAAGATTCTACGATTCAAATTGTGGCCGGTGACCGATCCCAATCCTAGGTATTGAGATCTTAATTTGGTATCATCTTGCGATTCAATTTGTGTCAAACTCGTTTGAAGTAGAATCTTAACTCGAACCTACGACCCGATCCTACATTATTAATATTTTAATATTTTTTGTTACTTAAATTTTATACTCGCTCCGAGTTATAGTGATTGTTTCTTCACCTTTATGCACAAAAAATAAGAAAATGATTCTAAATAAACCACACAAAACACTCTACCCATACTGAATTCATTTAGAAAAAAAGTTACTAAAAAGGGAAAGAAGAACAATCACTAAACTCGCATCAAAAGGAAAATGGGAACAATTACAATAACTCGGAGGGAGTATATCACTTTTAAGATAGAAATATATTATAAATGAGAATAATTAGTCAACACATGCTAAGATATACTTCGTATAATAGTATTTTGAGATTTAAGTACGAGATTTTAACATGTTTTGATAACTCAAATTATGTATTCTAATTAATATGTAAAATTTTACGATTTTATAATTCAGTCTTAGTGATTCGATTTTAGAGTAGAATTTTGATACAAACAATCTTGATCCTAGATATGGTCTATGTGCATAGTGTATCCCATGATGAAGAAGAAGAAAAATTGTAAGTTAAGCACAAGACATGAGATCCAAATTACGGCACATATGACATACTGTATACAATTTCCATGCGCGCCGTAATTAAAGAACAACATATATTAGTGATATGACTCAAAATTTCAAACCTTTTCTGTGTTTTGTCGGTCTATATTTGCCTACACCTCCTCATTATTTTCATTTTTTTTCATGTGGTGATCTATAAGCTTTGATCTTGATGTCTTAAATTCAAACGTGGGATGCATGCATAAGATTTGGACTTAGGATTAAAGAATAATATAATATGATAATGTAAAAACTGTTCAAAAAGGTTGTTCGTTTGGTAAATAAAGCACCAACAACTCTTAATTGTAGGCACGCACTTAATAACACTTTTTGGACTGGAATATTAGACCTAACAAAGATTTTGTTAACGATATCCTAATCACAAATTCTAATTTCAGACCATACGAAATCATGATATTTCCTCCCTTTAAATTCAATGTATATATATACTTTTTGCAAAAGTATTAAAAAATATGTTAAAAAACTATTAAAAGTATAATTGGAAGTGTGTAAGATTTTTTTATTAATTTAAATGTGTGACGTTTGATTAAAGATGAGTCATTCAATGACATTTTGTGTAAATAATTGGTGTATATAAGGATACTTTAGTAATTTTTTTGGCTTAATTAGGAAAGTGGTAGTTTGGATATGAATGGATTAAAATGGAATATGTGTAAGGTGAATTTGAATGAAGGAAGTACTTGTTATCTAGAAAATTATAATTTTTGTCTTTATTATCACCATTTTATATTATTTGACCCGTTTTAAACTTAAGACGGATAATACCTGTCTTAAGCAACATTTACTGCACCGGGATAGAGTGAGTAGAAGAAAATCGTTATTATTTGACGATGAATTCCTAGCTATTTTACATCAAACCCTTAGCTTGAATAGAAAATTGATAAAGACTTGTCTATGAGATATTACTATAACGGGGAGTAAATGCGGGTTAGAAAGATAAATTAAAATCTTAATTAAAATCATGGAAGAAGCTCGAATAAAATAGGTGAGGGGTCGAAAAGTTATATTAGTCATACAATTAAGCCATTTTAAAATATTACTATAATAAGTTGTGTTTTTGTATTTTATTGGAAAATCGGTGATAAATCGGGGAATAGAACCCATGATCTCAAGACTTGATGTATCCAATAATATTTACAAACTATGCCACTCAATTAATTTGACAATAATATTATACATAAATTTATTTAAAACGACCCCGGACTATGGCCCTGCGCTAACTTCACCTTTGATTAAAATATACAGATTTAAAGCGGTTCATTCATTAAGAATGTGTTTGCTACGCCCACATACAAAGAAAGAAAACAGTTACAGATCTTCAGTTATTACAGAATACCGTTAGGCTATAACCTTATTAGGTATCAACCGATACCACTATACTTAGGGCGTTATGACTTGACTTATTATGACTTACCCCCTCCATTTTTTTTTATATCACCCCATTTCTTTATACACGTTTGCCAATACTCATTTTGTTTCGATTATATCTTTAGCTACATACTACTAAAAATTATAAAATTTTGATATTCTTAATCCTCCTATCAAGACAAATTAAAAAAGATCTCAGATGAATATATTTCCGTGAACGGATTGAGAGAAAACTGACGTTGAATACCCGTTTGTGAATAGTGTCAAAAAGGGATTGGGGTGATATAAAAAAAATGGAGGGAGTATGAGTTATGACGCTTCCTTCCCCGTGTTCTCTTATTTTGATGCATAACATTACACTTACCAGCATATCCGATTCCCCTATATAATCGCGATTAGGGCCTAAACTGCTAAAGAAATGCTTGTTATTTTCGTAAAACATCAAGTTACTTCACCAAATGTGTGCAAGCCTCCCGCCATTGTTATGGTGCTGCGTTCATTCATCTACTCATCAATAATGGCCGGCAATTTCTTAGAGGCTACGAGATTCAAAGGGAATCAATTGAGAATCTGATTCCATGAAAGTACAGAACAGAAACATAGTATTCCGCAATTGTTTAAGCAAATCGTACGATTGCATATATTGAAGCACGTTTAATTTTCCATATATAAACATTTTAAACAATATTCTACGTATACTACAATTTTCAATTAACTACTTGGATTCACGAAGTTGATTGTGGAGGGTGATAATTTATGTGTTATCAATTTACTTTTTAGCACTTGGCAGATTTCGTGAGAAATCTCTAGCATTATTAAGGATGTGAAACTTAATCTTCATCTTTTCGATGAACTGATATTTAAACATTACTTTCGTGAAACCAACAAAATTGCTGACTTCCTCACTTCTATTGGACATTCATGTCCAACCCTTTCGAGATGGGTTGAAAGTCGATAGCTTCAACTTACTTTACTCATTTGAAACGATGAAATAGATTGATCATATCCAAGAGAATCAACCTAGTTTTCTTACCTTATCAACACTAAAAAAAAATAACTAAGTGGAAACAACCTTTTATGGTAATATTCCGTATTTCAATTGATCAAAACATAATGCTTTACCTAGCTAGCTAATCAAACTTGCTATACCTTGATGAATGATGAACTTGAAGACATTGAAATTTTACAATTTCTTTCCAAAATAACCTAACTAAAAAATTGAATTCCGAAACTTAATTCACCCCCATTTCAATCATCACGGTCGACTTTTACTAGACTTTAAACAATTTTAACCAGCGATGAATTGAACGAGAGGGAACAAGAAGTCTAGCAACCTAGAAATTTTTACTAACATCTTCTAGAAATACTAGCACCATTGATTCATCAATCACTTGAACTTTGGTGTGCAAATCTCCCGGAAATAGCGGCGGCTAGAGCGGATGTGAAGGTGGGATCTTTAGTCAAGGAAGAAGCCATATGTTCAGCCAAGAGTTTTTGGAACTCGGCCGAGTTGAATTTGTTCATTTGAGTAGATGCATTGTTCAACATTATCTTGGAGGTCTCATTTGCTATTACATTAGATGATGACTTGGGCTTGGTTAGGTCAAGAGTTACCGTTGGACCGGATGGGTTACTAGGGACCGAACCAACATTGAAAACCCGGCTTGAGCCGGATGTCGACTCTTGTGTTGGAGGGGCATGATTGTGTTCACCTTCATATGTTGCAACTAGCATTGATTGGTCTTCTAGACTTCTTTGCACCTAAATCAAATAAATCATAACATAAATTAGAACACCTCTGAAAAAAATCATTTGTTTACGTTTGATTACAGGGCGAATATATACAATTACTTTGTAGAAACAACACAAGTTCATGTATTGAATTGGGGAAATTAATTACCTTCTTCTTAACTGGGCAAGTAGGAGCAAATGAACATTTGAAGTAAGCTCTAGGGCATGGGTTATCTCTTGTCACTTTTTGACCATATTTCCTCCATTGATAACCATCCTTAAGTATCTACACAAAGGACCAAATTCAAAACATTTAGCAAATTTATCCGACTTAAAAAACGCAATTCAGTAACACAGATTCTCGTATAAAACGATCTAAATAAGCCAAGGTAAGGAACTTATTCCCTATTCTTTTCTGTTGAAACGAGCTGAATTGAATTAATTGGGGTAGAGCTTAATCAAACTAAATTGGGTGGAACTGGGGTAAATTGAATTTAGTTGAATTAAAAATTGATTGTCTGAAGAGATTAACTGAACATAATTGATTAACGTAAATAAAACTTTTATATGCATTCCCGCACCACCAGATGGACCATGTAAGTCACCCTTCGGGAGCTGCAGTGGTCAAGTGGTTCTGCAAGCTTTAAGGTTTAACTCAGTTACCACTAGACTAACACCACTTGGTTAACGTAAATAAAACTTAACAGAATATAACCAAGCAAAATTAAAAAGAGCTAAAATTAAGCCAGAAAGAAGAGGGACTTACCAGGTTTGAATCAGAAGCCTCGGTACGAACCGCAACCCTAGAGATCTTAGCTTTAATGGCTTCTTCTTTAATAGGTTTACCACATGAATCTTCTTCATCACTTGAGCTGCTCTCAACATTATTTCTAGCCGTCGTCGTTGCAGTAACATTATTATTATTATTATTAACAACAACTGTTACATTCTCAACTTTTCTTTTCTTGATCGCATGACCGACTTCATTACTAGAGCTTTTACTCATGTAATCCGCCAATTGTCTCTTCAATTCGTTGTAATTCTCGCAAACTACCGTTAGCATTTCTGTTAATCTTTTGTTTTCCGCGTTTACCCTATTCAATTCTTCCAACAATGCTCCTGTCTGAAAAACAATCGTAAACGACTTATATAAGATCGTTTTACAAATAAATTCGACACATAAACCAATAAAAACTTGTCGCAATCGTTTGTTTATCTGTTTCCAACAAAAGATAAACAAATAATTGTGAACGAGCATGTTGTTTTAGTAGATACAGAAAGTATCACTTGATTCATGCCACCCAATTAATGTTTGAAACATTAGGTCAAGATTTCAAATATTATGTCAAAATCCCAAATCTAACCTCCTTGACTTTTGCTTCACAATATAATCTGATAGATGAACCATTTCAACCAAAATCTTAAGATTTACGATTTGAACTCGTCACCTTGGTCACACTTACTGTAATATCACGATAGATGAACCATCTCAATCAAAAGCTTAAGCCGATGGTTGGAGTTACTTGATTCGTTTTATATTCTAACACTCCCCTTCTGTTTTGATTATCCACTTTAGAATGGAGGGGTGAGATTCGACCCGTGACCTTTGGTCACATGGCTCTGATACCATGTCAAAAAACCAACTCAACCAAAAGTTTAAACCGAGGTTGAAATTACTTGATTCGTTTTATATTCTAAAACGAGGCAATATCATTGGTGAAGCTAGGGTTAGCAGGGACGCTCGCCCCAGCTTTGGGACAGAAATTTCTTCGAGTTTTTCCTAAATTATTACCCATTCGGCGTTCGCCCTAAAAGCTCAATTTCTAGGTACGCCAATGGCTAATATTATTGAAACAAAGCTAAGGGTTGAAAGGTGAAACAAAGGAATACCTGATTATTAAGCCAAGTAGGTGATTTAGTAGGAACTTCATTAGAGCTAGCTTGAATGTCTTCCACCTTGTTTAAATGGCGTACCGGAGAATCGTCGAAGAGGCATAACGTACCACCATTGTTTCCATGATGAGTATTATGATCCAAGGAAGAAGATGAACTTAGCCATGTTGAGTAATCCATAATAATAATAATATTGTACGTAGAATTTGTTATATTTATATATATTGCAGTGTTTGAAATAATTGAAGTTCCTTATAGATGAAGTTTATATAAGATAGATTTAGTCAAATATCGTGAACCAGCTGAAGAAATGATATATATAGAGCCCATGGAGGTCATAGATAAGATAAGGCAGCTGGTTGTCAATTGTATTGTATACACTTGCAGGCGTACGAAAGTAACAGGAAGGACGATTTCATTCAACTTTTTTTTTTTATTTAATTTATTAATTTTCATTTTATTATGCATGTTTGATGTGAAGCTGGCAGTTGTCGTACATTAGGTTGGACCTACACTTTTTTATTATTTTATGTTGAATATTATGTCTAGAACAATATAACATGTGTTCGTGCGGTGATAATTATTTAATTCTAAAATCCAAATAATAATATATCTGTCCTAAATTTAAAATAAATTGAGTATAATTGAATAAAATAAAAATAAAATGAATGAGAAGAAGTAGAGCTGTTTTAATGCGGGTGGGCCGGACATGCATGGCTGAGCCGAAAGGGAGAAATATGCCGTATAAGACTATAGCGGGCGGGTCGAGCCGAAGTAATGGGCCACTTCTCCTTGTCCTTACCAGCCCAACGGCTAAATTCGGGCAACCCGTGGGCTGTCAGATTCATATTTTTCTGTTAACTTCTGAGAAATTATAAAATTAAGTAATTAACAACGCGATAAACTTGCAATGCCAATATTGAATTAAGCTCTTAGTTATTAACATCATTAAATAACGCTTTCAATTGTTTTCAGTTTTCAAAATATTCATTTACCGAATCTAATTTCTAAATTTATTATTAAATATATACTAACTAGTTTTAATCCCGTGCAAATTGCACGGGATTGCAGGTTCAAGTATTGTTATTTATGAATAATGATTAGTCATATTTTCGATTTTCGATTTGTAAGATAATTTTATATGACCGATATACTAAAAATATTGTAATATTAACATACAGTTTATATTTAAAGTATATCAAAACGCAATCAATCTATATAAATTTGAAATATCATACTCCCTCCTACCCATAACTAATGTCTCATTTGATTAAAATACTCCACTCATATATTCAACAAATGGGACATTTGTTATGGGTAGGAGGGAGTAACAGAATTACAATATACAATGATAAGTAAATGTTAATACAAAAATCTCAAAATTTTCTTTATTATATATGCATTTTTCAACGTCACAACTCACTCATAAATCAGAGTTGTCAACATGTCGAATTCTTTGAAGATGGTTTGAAAGCCGATAGTTTCTTCAAAATAATGAAATAGGTTGGTCCTACTCTAGGGATCAATATAGTTTTTCACCTTATCAGAGAAAAAAGATATGACTGCTCCCAAAGTCCGTCATTACTCGTGTTTTTGTAAATGTTAAGTATCTATTATGGGACTTTTCTTTTGCAATTTCAATATCCCATTTTTTTTTATCGTGTCATTTTTAATTTAATATTTGGAGCGTTTTTTTCAAGTAATATTTATGCGAAGCTTTACGCATAAACTCTTGAATAGTTACTTTTTACCGTGATTAAAATTTTCATCCATGAAGTTTTATGCTAAAATTTTGTGGTATTTTAATGATATTGGTTTTATACAGATAAGATTATTATTCATAAATCATTATTTATTAATCTTTACGTACTGACCATCGTTATTTTTAATATTTACGTACAAATCATAAACGGAATCGTTTACGTACTGAACATAAACCAAGGCGGTTCTCCTTATTTAACCATTTCATCTTTGTTGTGGGTTCCGCTTTTATCGATTTACCAACAATCCATCGTTATTTTTTAATACTTACGTACAAATCATGTATATAACATAACCTAAGCGGTTTTTCGTTAATTAATTTTTTCATCATTGTTGTTGATGCACAAATTTGTTTTAAACTTTTCTGTATTAATAAAGATAAGATATGTGAATATATTGAATACATTTGACATAAAACGTTTGCTATCATAAAATAAATTAAATTAGTGTTTTTAACTTTTAGTTTAACTGGTATGGTATTAGGTATTTAGTCATGGTTTTTTTCCGTTGTCCAGTTTATTCTTATATATGACGATGACAATGGATGATTAGTCGAGTTTTCTAGATTTTATTTTCATGTTATGTTGAATTATTAAAATATAGAAGATATTATTTTTTAAAGAAATATTATTATAAATTAGTATGATATATAAATATCAAATATTATGCATGACATATTGAACAATATATCTTCTTGAACATAAATATTGCGCATGACATTTGGACCGATATATTTGATTGAACATGAATATTTATGAGATAATCAGTTATTTATATACATTTTATACTTTTTTGTAATAATATTGTAAATTATAAATTGTAAATTGTATCAGTTCATGTATTTGATTGTAATTTTATTTTAGTTGTTATTGTAATTTATTATTTATTGTGTCGAAAACGTAAATTTTTTACTTTTACATTGAAATTAAATCAATCTGTATTTGGCAGGTCCCACGTTTTCTAAAAAAAAAAGCCTTGTTTAAGGTGAGTTTTTAATTTTTAATTTTTTTGGTTGAACATAAATATTACGCATGATATTTGGAACGGTATATGTGATTGAACATAAATTAAAAATGAGATAATCATATATTTATATACATTTTGTATTTTTTTGTAACGATGTTGTAAATTGTAAATTGTATCAGTTCATGTATTTCATTGTATTCTATTTTGGTTATTATTTTAAAGCATTGTATATTATATCTTTTTGCAAAAAGTTGTACTGAATTTTTTTGTTGTAATTAATTCCATATTCGTTTCTAATCAATAAATTTTTTTTGTCGAAAACGTAAACTTTTTACCTTTACATTGGAATTAAATCAATCTTTATTTTGGTGGGTCCCATGTTTTTTATTAAAAGAAAAAGAAAAAAAATGACATGTTTAAGGTGACGTGGGTGAAGGAAAATGCACGAAATGATTTAGTATTAATATAGATAAGATTGTCCGACTTACTTTAGCGAGCCAGGCGGGTCAGCATACATTTTCTTGTCCTTGCCCGGCCCATTTACTAAAATGGGATGGGTTGGGCCGGGTTAGCCCCTGATGCCCAAAAATTTGGGCTAGATGGGTCGGGTTTTCGGAAAGTACCGTCCATAAACAACTCTAAAAAAAGTAGCAATGTGACAAAGTTTGTTTTTTACGATATACATGTAGGATAATATTTAATCCGTATTGATGTTAAGACCGATATATTTATATTAAGAGAGAGAGAGTAATCGTGAATAGAGTGGGTTGAAGGGTCAAACACAAGAGTCAAGGTCGGCTGATGTATAGGTGAGAAAAGGTAGATACTCTTTATTTACATTTAGCTAAAATTTAAAAAATATTGAAAAGGAGGAATAAAAAAGAGAAGTCAAGGTCAAGCAAACACGTCGCAAACGCGAAATGATGAATTGAAGAGACCTAATTTGGTTGTATTGATGGGGATGTCTAGTAAAGATGGTATGTATTTTGAACAAGTGAACATTGCTCCCTTACTTGTCCTTGTCCCACTTCCATTTAATACACTTTTACATTCGTTGAATTGGAGGGAGTATTTGTTATCTGGAAATTTATAATAATATTTGTTTATAATTAATTATATTTTTTAAATTTTGTTATTGCATTATCAAGGATTTGAAATGGCCAGATAAACTAAGAGAATAACTCAATATTATACAAAATGCAAACTAAACCCAATATATATAAGTGCAATTTTATGTAGGTTCAAACAATCTGGACAGGTTACATGCATTAGATTACACATACAATTATTTTTTAATAAACTTAGTATTCGTAAATTGAATAAGTAATATAGCTAATCTAGCTAAACATGATAATTAGGTTTACCGAGAAAATCTATACACAAAATTTTAGAGAAACGATTACTTAATAGTGTTATTCAGAGACTTCTTATATGATGGGAGTAAATTATTCAATTTATATTCTCCATGTAACTGATATAGGTCACAAATTTACAACAAAATTTGACCACAAATAGGATTATACATCCATGTGCATATGAGTATCGTACATCTAATATAAATTTAATTGATCTTATATGCAATATTTTCTGAGCTTTTAACAATTTTTCTTGCACTATAACTTTTTAGTGTTGAAATTAAAAATTTTGCGTTTTATATGTATTATTTTTGAGTTTCAATATAGTAATGTTTTGAGTTACAATTTTTTTATAAAGATGCTCAATTTTGTTTCCAATAAAGCTCGTAAAATTTGTATACATCTGGTTGTATAATGCTCTAATTAAAATTTGACTAACTCGAACAAACAACAAATCGTCATATTACAGGCTTAAACCTTCCACATTTTTAATTAATACTTAGTTAATTCTATTTGATATGTGAACATATCAACAAATTTAAAAAATAGATGAGTAATTAACTAGAACGTGTGTTTTTATTTTTTAATTAATCACACTACCTCTTCATGATCATAAGAAGGCCATACCCTTAGAACGTCTACGGATTATCATGTAAAACGGCTGGAAGATTGATCATCAAGACTGAATTGGTCAGGAGAGAAGAATTGAGTAAGATATTTATAAAACACATGTTCAAGAAAAGAGTACACAATATTCAGAATTCTGATTTATGTGAAATTAGGTAATACTAGTGTTTAACCGGTGCAAAATTGCACGGTATAGTTTTAAAATATTGATATAATAATTAATATTTAAAAATGTTAAACCAAAACACATGTATATTTTATACTCTGTATCTTTTATAATGATAATAGTTTAAAACACGTGTAAAAATTACAAATGTTTGAAATTTATGCATGTTTTAAATTCGTAAAATAAATGCTCAATTTAGTGTTAAAACATTATAACAAAAATTTTAAATCGACGCATTTTAGTGAATAAACTCAATATCTATAACGAATTCCTTTGGATTATTATTTTAATAGAAGGTTATAAAATCTACTTAACATTATTTTGTAGTTCATTTATTTTGTTAATTTTTTGTAAATCTCATTTTTAAAATTGAAATTAAAACAATACTATTTTTAAAAAAAATTGTTTAAAGCTCTTTATTATTCAAAAAAATTACTCAAATTTAGTAATATCTCGAAAATTTGCTATTGTGATGGTCAAAATGTTAAATTTTTTATTATTAATAGACTATGTGGACTATTGGGAAAATTCTGCATTTGCATGTTATATTATTTATGTAACATAGATGGAATTGAGAATAGTGGTTCATTGAACTTTTTTTATTGATTATTCGAATAAATTCTATTAACAAAATTGTTTTTTCATAAATTAATTCCATATTTTTTTTTGGTCCTACATTAATTTAAAAATAAAAAATAAAAAAAATGAATGTGATGACGTGGACGCACGAAATTGCACGAAATGTTCTTGTATTAATATAGATAAGATTTGAAAATGTGAAATTGATTTTTTTTTCATAATTTTGATGCATAAATTATAATTTATTTTTATGTCAATTCAAAATTTAATTTCAAATATTTGTTTGGAAATTACGTGGAATTTAATTCCGAATTTTAATTTCTCAATGGTGTTTAGCGGTTGAGGCTAACCATGGAACTGGGCAGGGTGCGTGGGTATTAATGGAGGAGTCGTTTAGGTAAGTATCTCTAATTTTTAATCTTTACTTTTGTATAAAGTCGATTTAATTTATTGAGGAGTCTTTTGGTTGCATGTAGGAAATTATATTACCTAGAAAATTATAAACCACATGATAATAGAATTCACGTTAATTATAAAATATTGTTTGATTGTTGTTATGTAGGAAATGTAATTCATATAGTGATTCTCACTTGCCTAGAAGAACCTAAGTAAATAACTTCCTACATCGAATTGCAAATTCATGTGAACTTCCAATTCACGTGATTTGGGGTAACCAAACAATATGCCCATTTTACAATTTACGTGAATTTGAATTCATGTGTTGTTATGTTTAGTTGATATTAGCTTACTTAAAACCCAATTTTGGGAAATTTGTGTTAAATTTGAAGTGTGCATATGTTACTAATTGATGAATTGCTTTTGTTGAATTGATTTTCATTTGTTGAATTGATTTCTTGAGAACCATCTTTTTGTTATTCAAATCAATTAAAAATCCTAAATTGTTACAGCAATTGAGAGAAAAATAGGGAGAATTGAGGAGGACGAATTCAAATTAGTGCAAGTAACAAAAGTATGCAAATTTAAGGGGCCGTTTGGTTCAAACAATTGGAATGGAATGGAATGGATTCTAATACCAAGGAGGTATGGAGTTAGAATCTCATATTTATTAATGCTTGTTTGGTTTGATCTCGTAATGGATTGTAAATCTTATTCTTATTGTTTGATTTACATTTAGAATGGATTTCAAATTATTTCATTTTCTTTATCATAGATAACTGAAATTATATTATTTTGAATTAAAATTAATTACAACAAAGTCAAAATTCAAATTAATCCATAAAATCAAATGACTCAGGTTCATTTAATACGACAATAGCAAAATTATTCTAAGACCGAAAAAAATCCACATAAAATGTTTTACGAAAAAAATCCACATAAAATGTTTTATGAAAAAAATTCACATAAAATGTTTTATGAAAAATACGCAACTTTTTTTTATGACAAAAATCCGGATAAAATGTTTTATAAAAAAAATTCACATAAAATGTTTTACGAAAAAATCCACATAAAATGTTTTATGAAAAAAAATCCACATAATATGTTTCATGAAAAAAATCCACATAACATGTTTTATGAAAAAAATCCACATAACATGTTTTATGAAAAATATGCAACTTTTTTTATGAAAAAAATCCACATAAAATATTTTATGAAAAAAATACACATAAAATATTTTATGAAAAATACGTAACTTTTTTTTTATGAAAAAAATTCACATAAAATGTTTTATAAAAAATATATAATTTGGGATGGGGTGGAATGGAGTTAGAACCTTGGGTTGAGACATGGGTATGGGATTCCAAGGGTTTGGAATGGATTTAGAACCCCTTGGGTATCAAACTCCATTCCAAAAGGGTCCAACCAAACACTTGAATGGATGGAATCCATTCCAATCCATTCCAAATGCCCCAACCAAACACCCCCTAAATCTGGATTTATATTTATCATTTTTTGACTATTTTTTTTAGGTTCAAATAAACGTATGATATCACGAGTAAAATTTAAACGTTCAATTTCACGTCTGGAGTAAAAAAGCTCCTAGCTACCACTTAACGTAATGCATCGTTTGGTTGACAATGAAAAATTGCAATGCATGCAAAGACCCAATTATTATGTCATTCTATTTCATGTGAATTTGGAAATGTTGTTTGACTGTATCGGAGAACGTCAATTCCATAGGTACTTTCACTTATATATAGAGTGAGCTAGGTAAGCCACTGTCTCCACTATAGGGGAATTAGAGTTCCTAAAACCATCCCCAAGCAGAAGGTTGACTTAATTGGGTTATTAACATTTTTACTCTTAATCCCACTTTTATTATTTGACCCACTATCAACCCACTTTCACCATCCAAAGCAGAATATCAGTATACGTTATCAACTCAATCATTTTTTCCACTCATTTTCCATTTTCCAACATTCCCAATCATTTTTTTTTTATTTGTTAATGTTGCAAACCAATAACATAAGGCCACATTGAAAGTCAACACTATTTTTCAATAAGGTCACCATATTGTTTCAAGGCCACAAATTGACCAAGGTCACCAAAATTAGTAAAAAAATACCAAAATTAATAAGTTAATTATAATTTAAGGCAACTTTAACATGTCCAACAAGGCAACGACCTCCTTGGCGACCTTACTTTTAGGGATGGTTTAAGAACTTGTGAATTAGGGCAACCAAATAATTAGTTATTTTTAGATTAAAATTTATGTGTTTTTATGGGTAACCAAACAAACTCACTTAATAACTGTCACCAGCATTAAATATATATTTCCCACGTGCTATTGTGGGATGATGAATGGAGTAGTAGAGCATGTGAAAAGGAATATGATCGACATGGCATGGAACATCCGAACATCCCACCGGATTGTTATTTTACTATGAGAACCTCTTTATTTCAACCACGTTTAATAACTGTAGATGTTGACCCATGAAAATCCTATAGATAATACTCGTATGGTCTATATACAGATTATTTTTATTAGTAAAAGCTAATAACAAATTGATTTACTACACTAAAAACACACGCACTATGATTTTCTATTACCCATTATAGGGTTGACTTTTTTTATATTTTCTAATTATTCGTATTAGTTTTGAGTAAGGACCAACAATTTTTTTTTTTTTTTTTTAAATTCATCGGTTATTAATACGATAATTTATATCTAATTTTAGTTACCGTCACTTTTTTCGATTAATCAAATACAAAATAATGTTAGAAATATATTATAGAGAGAGAAGGACAAAGTTAAAAAGTTAGAATGAAAAATAAGGGCAGAATGAGTAATATAAGAGCCGCATATATCAATTATAATAAGTCTCTCTTGTGATGGGTTATCCGTCACAAGCTTGTGATGGGTCGAATAACACTCACATGGGTAGATAAAACAAAAGTAAATATGTATAGTAATCACAAAGGTTTGTCCTTATCTTTCCAAATGAATTTTATTTGATCTGTTACAAGCTTGCGATGGATACTACCCGTCACAAATGAAATTTCTGTATCAATTTTGTAAAATGCATGATCCCATGTCGGTATGCGGAAGCATTCATACTTGTTATAGGGCTTAATGGCTTATGCTAGTGCAGTGGACAGTGTTGATGGTTCACACATTAGTACGATATTGTGCCTTTTAGACCTTACAAATTTACTCTAGCATACAATTCAATTTTGTGGACAATACTACTAGAGTTGGTAAGTCGGACTTGACCCGACTAAACTTGACACGACATGACCCGATAATATTGCAAACCGAAACTAACACAATGACGACCTATAATTAGACACGATTCAGACCGATCCGATGTGAAGTTGACTCGGTAGTAACCCGATTAAATGGATGCTTCCCGACAATTATTAAGCTTAATATTGATCAAATTAAAAGCGATTTAGTATTTAGTTTGATACATCCGACTTAATAATGAAGTAATTAAATCAAATATGGTTGAAGTATGTTTACGATTAGAAATAGAAAACATTCGATAAAATCGTTAGACCCGATAATGATCTGACCCGAACCCAACCCGACTCAAAAGGGTAGACTGACCCGATATGACCCAAACCCGACTCGAAAGGGTAGACTGACCCAAATGGACCTGACTTGACCCGGTCCAAACCTGATGACCTGATTGCCACTTCTAACTACGACCCAATTCTTTTCGGCTTAAGTTTAGCTCTCATGCAGCTCAATTCAACTCAACTGAATTCAGTTTTCTTCAATTTAACTCAATTTATTTAAACTCTATTTATCTTAACAAACTTTAATTTAGATTGACTATATTCATCTCAGTTCAATTTAGTTAAGTTCAAGTTCATTAGTACTAAAAATTTGGTTAATAAATTTTTATTGATCATAATTTAAGAAATATCATACAAAAAATATTATAAATAATAAATGTATAAATTAGACATGTCCAACACAATTATTATTTTTTCACAAAATAAAATTTAAATGATAAATTTAAGTAGCTTGGATAGGACTAGTATTAAATTAAAATTTAAAAGTAGGGTCATATATATTTTGAAATCCCATTTAAAAGAAGGATCTACGAAAGTAAGATGAAGGGTACGATTGATTGTCATTTATGATTAGTTGGTGAGTAATCAAGTACAAAACGAGACTTTATTTAGATGAGATCAAGAATCAAATTGAGGCTTGATTATGTATGTACTTTGTAGGATGGAGCAGCCGACATAACTCATGAAGTTGGTAACCACCGAATATTAGATGCAATGAACATATTAATCCGTCTTGCTTATCCGTCACAAGGTGAAGATGGGTTTGTTTCTCTCACAGCTACACAGGTGGGAAGACAGATGAGAAAAAACTGTAGTATTTCATGGATTTGTCAGCTGCATTTTGTGAGAAGATTACTATCCGTTTTCAACTTGTGATGGCTACGGACCGTCTTCGATGAGAATTTATGGAGTTTGAATTATTTTAATCTTTTTGCTAACTTGTTTGGGGTATACTCTATTGAATTCAATACATTCAATTGATAGTCCACTAGAGTCAACAACTACTACTAATACTAACATCCTTTTCTTCTTGTCTTTTCTTTGTTTGGTCATCTAGTTTTGTCAAAACTTGCCCTACTACCTACTCTTACTCTCAACTATATCTTTTTCGGTGGGTTTTTCACTCTTCTTTTCTACCAAGCATTCTTCTTATATTTTGGGTCACATCCAAGTGTAAACAACTCAATATAATTGCTATAACATAACTAATAAAAGCGGTTTTTAGGGTTATCAACTAAATTTGAGAGGCATATAATTTGTAAATTATACTTTAAAATGTCCGGGGTATGTATGTGTTTTCTAGGGTTATCAACTAAATTTGAGAGACGTATAATTTGTAATTATACTTTAAAATGTCCGGGGTTTATATGTGTTTTAAGATTCATTTAATTTGAACATATTATTAGACAGTCCCGCTAGTCTGATATTTGTGCTTTATTAAATAGGTGGTTGATAACTAGGTCTTAGCTTTGTTTTTTCGTACATCATACTATGGCAAATCAACGAAGCCAAATAATTTTACTGAGTTGATCCACGTTAACAAGATGGGGTATAAAAATTATTTTACAAGTCAAATATAACCATTTTTTAAAATAAAAAATTATGATTAATAAGTTGTATTACTGGTTGAGAAGCTGGACCATTGTGGTTATTGTTGACCACGTAATTAATGATCACAAATTCTATCTTATTACTAACAATTTTTCTAACGTGTGCCCTACGGGCACATGTTAATAAGTTAATTAGAGAAAGATTGTTGAGAATATTTTACTAATTATGGTAAATGTGAGTTTGTGTATCAATTATTCATGATATATTCTCAAAATCTTTCTCTTTTAGACTAAGGGCACACGATAAAAAACGTATTATTAATTAGACAAAATAGCTCCTTTGAAACAAGAGTTTTGTGAATTTTGTTTATACCCTAAAAATACCCATTATCAATTAAGTGGTGTTATTCCAGTGGTAACTGAGTTAAACCTTAAACCTTGCTGAAACTCAGGAGTTGAGATGTTTCAGGTTCGATTACCAGTTGGGCGATGACCACTTGGCCACTGCACCCCAAAAGAGGTGGTTTATATAATCCACGTAATGATGCGGAAATACATGGATCCGGGATTAAACCCCTCGTCACCGCATAAAACAAAAAAATTACCCATTATCAACCTAAATATTGATGTGATGATTACAAATAAAGATTTGAAATAGTGATTAGGACTAGAAATTGAAGTGGAAAAGAAAGAATGATGGTAGTAATAAGAAGAGGACAAGAAGAGTGCAAAAAGGTTGGGACAAAATATAGTGGCACAATCTTCTTAGTCATTATTATTATTATAACTCTGATAATAAGAAAGTAAGTAATGAATTCTAGTCCAACATTAATTCCGAGTCCATCTTCAACGCACGTGTATATATTCATTCCTAAACTATTCTTCCTTTGATCTGCTACAGAACAACTAATGAGAAGCAGTAGTAATAGGCCAATCAATAGGTCTCCGCGTCACAAACTTCTGATGGATCGAATAACACCCACTTAAGCCCTATTCTTTTCGACTGAAACGAGCTGAATTGAATAAATTAGAGTAGAGCTTAATGAACTAAGTTGAGTGGAATTGAGGTGCAATGAATTTAGTTGAATTAAAAGTTACTTTTGTGAAAAAATTAATTGAAAATAATTGATTGAACGTAAATAAAACTTAACGGAACACAACAACAACAACAACAACAGAGCCTTAGTCCCAAAATGTTTTGGGGTCGGCTGACATGAAGTCATGAATCATCCTTTGGAACCGTCATGAGTTGAAATTAAGGTAGAAAAAACAGAGTCTTAGGTAGATAAAATAAAAGTAAAGGTGCATAGATAATCATAAACGTTTGTCCTTATCTTTACAAAGGAATTCCCGTCACAAGTTTGCGACGAATATTACCTGTTACAAGTGAGAATTTGTAGGCCAATGGTCAGGGGAGCTCACCTTGCCGGAATATTTCAAGTCTTGTTTAATTATTAAGTGCGCAGCTGCTGCTACTTGAACTTGATTCTTTCCACTCGTCAACTCTTCTGTGATTATTATGCTCAACCAATGAATCATGCCTTTGGTTCATGATTTCCTGTTTTATCGTCATTTTCTGACGTTTATATCGTTTCATCACTATACTTTTCGTGATTTTACAACTTTCAAGCTCATGCATGCCAGACAATTTTATTATGTAATTTTACTTTATTTCAATTTCAGTTTTGATATCCATGGTTCGGACTACGGTTTTTTTCCCGTTTTGAGTGGTTCTTAAAGTGTAGAAGTTTTTGCTCCGCTAGACATAGATTATATCATGGTCTTTGTCTCTCTTTTTCTTTCTACGTCCTTATGGCGTAAGTACATTTTGCGCCATCTCTTTGGATCAAGGGGTTCGTTGGATTCTGAGGTTTTTGATGAGTAATGATTGTAAGTGGTGGTTAAAGATGGTGGCTTCGGGACTACGTCAGTCGTTAGTCATCAACACATGCTTAGTATCCGATGTAACTACTATTATGTCTTTGGTTATCGTTTAAGAACTAAAAGTGCATTTGACCAAATGAGCCAAATGTTGGTTGTATAAATCTTGTTAAAATATATGTTATTGTTTAGCCCTTCTTCAATCTTTGGTTGACTCTGTATGTTTTTGTGTTAAATTATTTCCAGTTCTATGACGATCCATTTTTTTGGGATAAAATTAAGCATTGTCATATCCTACAATATGAAAAATCACGATAGTACATACTTCGTATATTTTATGCTCATTAATAAAGATAAAAATTATTTTTTGAAATAAACTCTAGAATATAGATTTTAAAATTAGGACAATATTAGGAAATCCCAATATTTCCATTACTACGTGCTTGTTTATCAAGGTCCACAGTCAAATTTGCAATTGTCATGACCTGCAAAAAAGTTAAAAAGTATTTCAGTCCAAATATTCCTTAATTTAGTCAAGTGAAAAATATTTCATCAAAATAACATATGCATGGATGTGTAGAAAAGTAATTGTTGTTTGTTGTTGTTTTTCTTAATATTATAAATAATACTCCGTAGTTATTTTTTTTGTGACGAGGAAAACAAATGTTTCATAAGATTTTGCTCTTTGGGAGGCTTGAACTCGAATTTTCTGGAAATTTCACCCAAATTTTAACCATTAGACTTCATCCTTACAGACTATACATCTTATTATTATCATTATTACAACTACAACAATTTTATCATGGAATGAGAATATAATGAGTCTTACTTGGATCATTTGTAGTCAAGATTTCAGCACCGTCAAAATCACAATCAGCTCCTCCGGCATACCAATTGCTAAATACATAAGAGGCCGCCGCCCTCAAATTATTTGGCTGATAACATGGTCCTCCCGGCCGTATAGCATCACATGAATCAGGAAGTTGTCCGCAACAAAAATCAAGCTTGTCTTGTATTAGCTTATCTGAGGCTTTTGGATTTGCTACGCAATATCTACATTTTGAATCTAAAGTATGCAAAAAAAAAAAATGCTGTCATTAATTATACAAAAAAAATACTCATAATTAAACAATATAAAAGTCAGGTAAAATAAAGAAACAATGGGTGAATTATACAACCAGATGTATAGAACTAATAATACATAGCTTGAACTTTTTAATAAAAATTCGAGCTTAAGCAAAAAGAATATGAGTTATATTGTAAATTTTATCAACTCATTTACAAATTTATTAAGTTTAGAAAATTATTATACAACTCAAAACAATGCATATAAGTTCAACTATATTTTAGTCAAAAAATTAAAATATAACTCAAAACAGTTTAAAAGCTCGAAAAATATATACATAAAGCTCAATTAAATTCATCATGGATGTACCATGCTCTTACACATCTGGTTGTATAATCTTTTTTGCGGTAAAGAAATAATGTAACATTTAATTCACAAATAGAATTATACATCTCGATGTATATTGACATCGTACATCTAATAGAAATCTAATTGAACTTATACACAATATTTTTTGAGCTTTTAACAATTTTTTCTTACACTATAATATTTTAGTGTTAAAATTAAAATCATCAGATTTTATATGTATTATTTTTGAGTTTCAATATATTGTTTTGATTTATAATTTTTTTTTTATAAAAATGCTCAAATTCTTTTCAAAAATGCTCGTAAAATATTTCTATAAGCTCAAATTCTTTGTTAAAACTTGAAATTTATCCTACCTAATTGCAATTAAGTTCATATTGATATGTGTGGGATTTTATGAAAACTTACCGACCGATTTTCCAGCAAAGGATAAAATGAAGAATGCCAAAACTAGATGGGACAAAATCTTAGACATTTTTATTACTTTAACTCGTATGTAATTTGAAAATATGATAGTCTAGCTTAATGTACAATTTCTCCCTTATATACACAATAACGAAATATGTATATAAAAAAAAACAAGGAAGTGAATCAGAAAATGATACTCTTACTTTTATGTTGTGTACTTAGCAAAGTAAGAAAAATTGAAATGATATTCATATACGAATTTCTAAACAATTTTGTCAATTTAACAATCTCCTTCCACAAATGTACTCCATCCACTTTTCTAAGATGAGAAATTCTCATTTGTGACGGTAATATCGTGCGTCGCAAATTTGTGACGGGTCAAATAAAATCCATTTGGGAGATAAAAGATTAAAGACAAAGTATTTGCATTGGTTTTATTTTCTTCTTTGTTTACATGTATTATAAGATGTGTAATTATGTATTTTTATCCAATAAAAAGATAATATTGCTTATTTTGATCGCTACGAATTTCTCAAGTTCTAATTTTATATGCTAAATCATGTTAATGGCAATTATATTTTGTCCCACTTTGGTCCGGTCCGATGCACGCGTTTTTCTAGTCCAGACCAGACTAAACCAATATTAAAATAAATCCGGTACTCAGTTCACCTTTTAACCCTTAAATTCAGAGAGTTTGGTATGATCCGGCCCGGGATCCGGTCCTATCCCGGACCAGTGAACACCCCTAACAAATCCAAAAACATGAAGTGGACCTCAACTTAGTGTAAAAGAGTTGAGCCCGATAGATTGGGTAGAACCAGTGAAGTATACTATTAAGGGTCCGATCCAAAACATTAAGCCAGGCCTTTATTATGTTGCTTACTCTATAACATAATTTAAGGACTATGGCCCATTTTTTTCCTAGGCATGCAAAGGTGTTTATGGGATTTATATTTCATATTTTGGACATTTTTATGGGATTTATTTGACATGGGCCCATAAACACAAATACGACCATACATTAAGATGTATATGAGTATCGTACATTTAATACAAATTTAATTGAGCTTATATGCAATTCTTTTTGAGTTTTTAACAATTTTTTCTTGCATTATAATATTTTAGTGTTAAAATTAAAATCCTTTGGTGTTGTATGTATTCTTTTTGAGTTTCAATATAATGTTTTGATTTACAATTTCTTTATAAAGACGCTCAATTTTTTTTCAATAAAGCTAAGTATATGTATAAGATCAAATCTATACAATATTATTAAAAGGTTAGGCAAAAAATGACATGTTGACAAAGCCACATGGATGAAAAAATGCCACGTAAATGTGACATGGCATTTGATTTGGCATGAACATATTCAATTGTGACATGGTAAATTAATTTGATATTTTTAGTATAATAATAATAATAATAATAATGTCACATTCAAGATGTTTTAATAGGGTTAACTCTACTTCTACTTTTCCTATTTCTCATAATTATAAATTTGTATTTACTTTCAACTCTTCATCCTCCTCTTGAATTCTTATTGAAGGTTAAAAACTATTATCTATTATTTTTTATGAGTATATTTTTTGTTTCATATCCACTCTACTTTCTTGATTTGTAGGTTCTATTGGTAATTCAAGTCTAAATTCTTTATTTGGTTGTATTTTTATAGGTTTACTTTCATGTCATGATCAAGCTTTATTGTTATGCGGTAAGTTACTAATTTCCCTATACTTTTTTTTCAAATTTTTTATTATCATTTTTTTTATGTCGGTAAAATCATGGTATTTCCCTATAACCGTTATTTTATTCTCTTCTATATTAAATTGCAGGTAATTAACATCATTCTAAAGTTATTATCTTCTTTATTTATTTTGTTGTATTTTTATAGGTTTACTCTAATGTCATGACCATGTTTTATTGTTATGTGGTAATTTACTAAATTTCCCTACACTTTTTTCAATATTTTATTATCCTTTTTTATGTCGGTAATCATGGTGTTTCTATATAAAAATGTTATTTTATTCATCTTTTATATTAATTTGTAGGTAAATTAGCTTCATTATAAAGCTCATATAAATCAACAACAATCCTCATCATTTGTTTAACTCTTTGATTTTCATATGCGTATAACATGCTATCTTTATATATTGATTTGTTTGGTGTTTACTTTTAATATTCTGCAGGTTGTTTGAGAGATCTAAGAAAAGCCTATGTTGTATATTCGCGCTTTTTAAGAGAGTATTACTTTATTTTCAATCATTTTTTTCCCTAATTGATTTATGTATGAAAAGCAACTTGAGTGTCATTTTTACTCAATATGACATTGCTAACATACATAAAAAACTTCAATAAGTAGCTTATATTTTCAATTCAGCAATCAAAACCTATTCTTATAATTAATGGTAAAATAAATTTAGAAAATTGAATAAAAAAAACCTTTTAAAATTCCACAATTTACTTATTAAACCATTATGGAATAGCTAATTATTACAATATAACTAAAAATGCAAGCTGAGTGTCATTTTATTCCATATGGCATTACTAACATATATTAAAATAAATAAATTAAATAAGTAGCTTGTGTTACCAGCTCCACAATCAAAATTACTTTCACAACTAATGATAAAATAAATTTAGAAAATCAAATGAAAAACCTTTTAAAATTTCACAATTTACTTTTTAAACCATCATGAAATTATTAATCATTTCAATTATGTCGTTTGCATTTTCAATTCATTTTTTCCGCAACCCCCATTATTTGTCTTCTTTAATGCTTTTTTATATCATTTATATATTACTACTTTTTTTAGGTTGTGGTTGATGGTGTTTAAACATCAATTTGTTAGCAAATGCATAGTGTTGTGTAATTGTGATATTATACTTTTTTTGAAAAACATACTTAAATTAATATTTTTTCGATTTATATATATGTTTAATCATCTCTAATATATATATATTTTATCCATGTGTTTATTAACCATCGCCATATTTATTCCTATATTAAACTTAATAATAATGAAAAAATGATGCTCAAAATTCATGAACTTTGATCCATATTTATGCATATATTAAATTTGATAATAATGAAAAAAAGATACTTAAAAGTCATAAAATTCCCCTTCAATTGTTTATATATTTGAAATGGAAGACAATATTTATAAGCCAAAATTTTTCTCATCTCTATCGTCAATAGACATAAAATCTAATTAAAAGGGTACCTAAAACATCTAAATAATGTGACGTGACTAATTAAATATGACATGGCAAATTAATTGTGACATGACAAATGTGAATTTTTATTAAAAAGCAACTAAATAAATAAATTATGGTAATAAAACAAACCCTTAGAATCCATTTTTTTATTGTTCTATATTTATGTCTATTTTAAATTTCATAATAATGAGAAAAAGATGCTCAAAAGTCATGAACTTAATCCATATTTATGCCTATATTAAACTTGATAATAATGAAAGAATAATGCTCAAAATTCATGAACCTTGATCCATATTTATGCATATATTAAATTTGACAATAATGAAAAAAAGAATACTTAAAAGTCATAAAATGCACCTTCAATTGTTTATATATTTGAAATAGAAGGCAAAATTTACAAGCCAAATTTTTTCCAATCTCTATCGTTAGGAGACATCAAATCTTATTAAAATGCTACCTAAAACATCTAATTAATGTGGCGTGACAAGTTAAATATGACATGGTAAATGTGACATGGCAAATGTGAAAAAAATTAAAAAAACTAAATAAATAAATTATAATAATAAAACAAACCTTTAGATTCCATTTTTTCATTGTTCTATAGTTATGTCTATTTTAAATTTTATAATAATGAAAAAAAAACGCTCAAAAGTCATGAATTTAGTCCATATTTATGCCTATATTAAACTTGATAATGATGAAAAAATTATGCTCAAAATTCATGAACCTTGATCCATATTTATGAATATATTAAATTTGACAATAATGAAAAGCGATACTTAAAAGTCATAAAATGCACCTTTATATATGAAATTGAAGGCAAAATTTACAAGCCAATATTTTTCTCATCTCTATCGTCAGTAGACGAATGTGTTACTAATATTTCCTATCATTTTATTTTCATCAAACTAATAAGTGTATTAAGATTTTAAATTAGTAACTATAATGGAAGTTTCACTAGGTTATGAAGCGTTCATCACATTTTCACTTTCACGTATTTGTTTGTTTTGTTCTCATTTAGGAATATCAAGACTATTTGTGGTGTTGAGCTACTCAAAGGTAATTACACCTCTACGATTTGATTCTCATTCCTCTTTCTTTCATTATTTATAGGGAAAAAAACTTAAGTTAATAGCCATAATATTGCATAAAACAAATTTTAATATGTTGCTGGTTACTCCACACTAATTACCCTGTTTCTTTTTTTATAGGTATGATTCAGTGCAGAAAGAAGACTATAGGGAGAAATGAAATACTGTGATTACTTAAACAACTATATATTTCATACTAACTAAAGATTGACGACAAGAACGTGAATGATTGATAGTTTTTGACCACTTAGTAAATATTTTGAAATATATGGCTGAAGGTGGAAACTTTAAGATGACGACATAACACATTTTTGTGTAATATTGTTTAACAGACGAAGTATTCGGCCTAATAATGATCCAATAGTTGTTCAAGTTGCTCCTTAAAAAGTCTTGGTTCCGCAATTTATTATTGAATTAGCTACAATATTTTGGGGTTGTGAAATGTCACTTTTGACATAAGATTCATAATGTGTGTTTTATGTGATTTTAATAATAGATGAAATTTTAATATCTAATTTGTGATGGTGCTTCATTACTGGAGATCCTTGCTTGACCATAATATAATTTTGTGTAATGTAATTATATGAATACCTATATAACTATTTTATCTTAGCTTACATTGAGTTATTTTAGTTTTGGTAGGGGTATCTATAACACTATAAATCCTGGTAAATTGTGTTAAAAAAGACTAATTGACTTTATACAACCCTCGAAACACGGAAATCATAAGTTGATTGATTGTAGTATGTTATGATATTAAATCACTAAAATATGACACTAGAAACAAAACATACCGTGAATTTCACGGGTCACAAAACTAGTTCTTTGTTATAAAGCTCGAAATCTATACTACCAAACACTAGTAGAAAAAACCTCTATCGTGACGCCTTTATCGTGGCGGTTCTAATAGAAACGCCACGAAAAGCCCAAAAAATTGGCGGAAACCATTTTTTTATGTATATAAGAGGTCAATAGTGGCGGTTTAAGTAAGAACTGCTGTAATAACATAAGCTTTTTACGACGGTTCCAAATAGAAAACGCCACTATAGGTCAATTGTGGCGGTTCTATTAACAACCGACGTTAAAAGTGACGCTGAAAGGTAATACAAATAACAATATTTTAGCTAAACAACCGCCGTAATATGTTTTTGGGTCGGTTTTTAATTAAAACCGACGTTAATAGAATAATAATAAAAAACCTCCTGAAAACTTTTATATCACTTGCTTCCCTTTATTTTTCATTTCCCTAAAACCTCACAGCCTCTCACAATTCAACTCCGACACCCGAAATTCCATATCTGAAGCTGTCACCTTCCACACGCCGCCATTAGCCGCGCCGGTATATCGTTTTCTTCGTGTTTCGCTTCTCCTTTTTCTGCCTTCCATTCCCCTTCTTTCATTTGGTGCTTTTTCTACAGTGACCACCGCTACCGTGCTAGCACCGTCGTCCCTTCTTCAGGTTCTCTCTACTACTTTAATTAATTTACTTCAATTGTTGCAGGACCATTTTGGTTGTTTAATTATTTTGTTCAATTAATTAAGGTATTTTGTGCAACCCCATCGCCATTGACGACCAACAAAAAATCTGAAATTTGAAGGGTAAATCATGTCAATGATAACCTCTTACGATTACCCTTTTTCATTGCCGTGCTTTTTTTTCAATGGGGTCTAGAGTTAACAATAGACCCAATCTTTTGCAGAAACCTGGAGGAATTATATCTCTTCTTGATGAAGCCTGGTAACAACTTTGTTTTATTACCTTATTGTTTCAATTTACAAATCCTCTTTCTCTGTTATTTTTTTGTTTTGTAAAATGATGAAGAAAACTCAATACTTCTTATCTATAGATTGTGAAAAATAAAAATTTTTGAACTATCTTTTTTGAAAGGCCTCGATTTTGTCTCTATGAAATTAGGCCGGAAGCAAGGGGACTACTTTGTTAGTGTCTCTGTTGTAGTGAAATGATTGAATTTGAATATGAATGGTTGTAAGAAATTGCAGAGGCTACATGGGATAGCAGCCTGGTGTGGATTTAATCCACAAACGTCCCTGGATAATCAATGGAGGATGCGCATTAGAGGGACTAAACTTCAAAGAGCCATCAAAAATAGTGCAATTAATGCTATAATCTATCATGTATGGAGGCAGCGAAATAGAAGCAGGAATGAGCATAGCATTCTTAGACCTGATGTCGTGATCAATAGTATTAAGAATGAGTTGAGAGTTTTCATTAAAAGCAAAAGTCATGATAGAATGCAGACCAAAGACAGGGATTACATTACCTCTCTTGGCTGATCCTTTGTAACTTTTTTTGATATATATACATACTTACCTTTTACCAAAAAAAAAGAAATTGCAGAGGGATTATGAATTTTGATTTTTTTGATCTTTTTATTTAATGGAAACAATTTTGTCCACTGCTTATCTAACTTTGACTTAGTGCTTACAAGTTACAACTACTTAATTTAGAAGAATGCATTTTGATTTGCAGACAGTTGAAAATATGGGGCACCTCAGAAGCAAAGAAAAAGCAATTAATTACTTTGCTTGATAAATGGTAGGTACCGTCATTATACATCATTCTTTCTCATTTCCCTTCTCTTTTTCGAGCCTATTTTTGAACTACATTGACATTTACTGTTTGTTTTGTTCAAGGGTGTTTGTTGTGTTCAAGGGTTGTATACATAAGAAGGAAATGTGGCCATATGCAACTAAAAACTGATGTATATCTCAGTGAGGTTGAGTCTTTCCTTGAACAGTATGCGCAGAACAGTCCCGCAAATCAAGTGCTCGTAGGTGCAGCTGAAATTTGGTAAACTCTGAAGAGTTTTTGGCGATAGTTGAAGGCATGGATGAAGAACGCGACCTCAACACATAACATGAGATGAAATCAGTTGTTTCATCTCTCAGCGTAGAGGAAACCTTACAAAATGGCCCTGTGGTGTTCTTTCCGGGTAAATATTGCTGTTACATTCCATTTTTGCTCGACAAAACCTTATTATTGGTTCCGCAATCTCTTGAAACTCATTTATTGTTACTAGTTGGTTTAGTGAGCTAGTTTTAGATAGCATTTTTTTCCCGTAAATAAGAAGCATTAGGTTTTTTTTATGTCATATTAAGAGCTTTAGTTTCAACTATGCAACATATAGATTAGTCTTGGCTTGAATGCTGAATTTCCTCATAATTGTTGCTCGCCCACTCTTGGAGTGATTGAAATATTAAGGACAGGTTAGGTTGTGTGCATATGATGATTTTGCCTAATCAATTAGCCTTTCTCTGTAAACAATCTCTTGTTTGAAGACGAATTTATAGTTAAAAGCTCATATAAACACTAAGGGTTAAAAACTGTAAGCAATGAAGCTTGTAAATCTTATTTAGTTTTTATGTTGATCCAAGACAAATCTAACTAGGATTTAAAAACTACAAAGAAACAATGATTTTGCGAAATCAATGAGCTTTTCTATGTAAGCAATAAAGTTTTTAAACCTTATTTTTCCTTTTTGTTTTTTGTTTTTAATTTCACCTTGGATCACATCTAAGGTTAGTTGCAGATGACAGAGGGTTTCACTTGACATGGAAGAAAATTATGCAGGTGAGGGGGAGGAGAGGTTGATATATGCCGTATTAAAGTCAATTTTATGTTGGGTTTGTGTTTGTGGTGCTGCAAATGACACAAAATTGCTCAGTTAGACATTCAGAAGTACAATTCATAGTTCAAATTGGTTAAAACTTCTATTTTTATATTGTACCTTGAGAAATATCTTAAATCTTTTTTTTCTGTGGTTTATTGTCATTAAATCCACATCGGAACATCTCTGACTTTTCCATATACTAGGGGTTGCCCCATTGTATTATTTCCCAAAAGGGCTTACCTTATGACATGAGTGTGTGCATGTGTGCCTGTGTGCCTGTGTGGTTGTATTTATGATGACATTGTTGTCTGTGCTTGTTATGGAGTAAAATTGTGTTATTTATCTGTTCAAATTGTTTGTTGATGCTGGTTATTGGTGGTCATTTATATGTTGAGCTGAGTATCGGTTTAGTATTTAATTCCATATTGGAAGGCAATGCGTACAAAATTAATTCCATGGATAGCAAAGACCATCCCTACAATTGATGTAACTGTGGCAAATGAAATATGGTTTTTTTGCTCTAGTTTTATGTCATGTTGTCAGCTAAGCTAATTGGTCAAGTGAGTATTACCAATCAAAGACTTGAGTACCGGTCTAGTGTATAAAAGCCATCTGTTCATAATAACGCCGTTTACTTGACTGTCAATCTTATTGATCGTTATCTTTCGGGAAATTACATGGAAAAGCAAAAATTGCAGCAACTCGGTGTAACTCGCATGCTGATTTCCTCGTAAATCTTTCTTTGTCATTAGTTAGATTGGTAGTTAAGTGCTTGAGTTAGATTGGTATTTAAGTGCTGTTTGTATGTATTCTTTCGAGGAATAGTCTCTCATGGTATAAATAATCACATAATAATTCTGAACAGCTCAAAAACCATTACAATTAAATTGTTGCTGGCAGTTCTGCTGGCAGTGAAGAGCAGGATGGGAGCTGATATTGGTGAAGCAATTGCGAAAGATACACGTATTCAGTTTACTTGTTTCATTTACGGGAAGCTTTAAGGTTAGTTTGTGTGTTTCTTGTCGCAATTTGTTCAGTCATGTCATTTTAATGTTTTCTTTCGATTAATGTTAATCTTTTTTCCTTAAGAATATGATGATAGATAAAAAAATTGCTCATGTTTGATTTTCTTATTATTGGTTTTGTTAAATGTATCATTGCAGATTTAAGAGTGTCAACTGGCGAGATAAAGGATATCAAAGAGCTGTAGGCTACCAACGGTTTACGAAATTGTTCAGGCAATGTGTGAATTGTGATGTTGATTAGTTTATTAACATAACTTTTCACTATTCGAGGAGTAAAGAAAAACAATTTGAGAAGGTATATCTTCTTTGCTTTCTTGGTATCTTTTATTTATCTAGTTGTAGATTTATATTCTTATTAATTGACCAATTTGTTAATTATAGCTTATGGAGGAATCAACCATGTCAACAGCCGATATTTATGAGATCAAAGAAGATTGGGCGACCAAATGTTTAGCGAACTTGTAGATTAGTTTATCAACAAAAGCGTGTATGTTATTCATACAGTTAGGATGTATTTTTGTCATAGTGATGGTGATATTGTTACATTGGATGTGACGCAAGATTGGTGTACGTTTGTTGGCCTTGTATTGTTTGGAATACTATTTATGTGGTTACATTTCTATTTACAGGTTTAATTCTGTTCATATAGCATTTGGATTTGTCAAATTTATGGGGAGTTGCAGCTGAAATTTCAGTAGAAATTTTCATTTAAAAAATATATATATAATTGGAACGACAATTTCTTTAAAACCGACGTAATAAGGTTAAATAAATTCGCTTTTAATGACAAATTTTAACAAAATAATCGACATTGTAATAATCTTTAATGGCGGTTTTTGGAAGGAAACCGACATTATAACTACCTTTCTTGGCGGTTTAGTAATTATAACTGTCGTAACAGAAAACATGTTTCGGTGGTAAATTAGCTTTCAAATGCCTATAGCGATGGTTTTTACAACTTTTAATAACGGTTTAACACCAAAGAATCGACATTTTAGTTATCTTTAGTGGCGGTTTTTGTAAAGGAAACCGACATGATAAATACCTGTCCCGACTGTTCTGTAGCTATAGTGGCGGTTTTTAAAACATATAACGACGGTTATAAAACAAACAAACGTCATGTTATATAAGCTTATAACGACGGTTTTATATAAAAACCGCCGCAAAAAGAGAGTTATAGCGACGGTTGTAAAAACTTTATACGACGGTTGTAAACTTTATACGACACCGCGATATACGACGCACCCTAAATCTCTCAAAACCGCCACAAAAGGTCATTTATGACCGCCACCGTAGGGGTGTTTTCTACTAGTGAAATGTATACATCTGGTTGTATAATCCTCTAATTGGGCCATAAATCAATAATCATGTCCAATAGAAGTTGTGATCGTCTTGCAATTTTCGGGTTAACATCTTAGCCATTTGTATCATACGGAATAATAAAAAGAATATTGTTGATTATACCCTTATAAAAACCACATTTTGAAATTTATAGCCTTATTAATTTTTTGAAAATTACAGCGATAATATTAGTTTTCTTTTAAAATTGCAACAAGACCATGTTTCCAGTAAAAAATTGACCGATATGGGTCATTGTCTATTTCATTGCCTATTGCAATTCACAAATTTTCTTTTGCGACGGCAATATCCGTCGCAAACTTGCGACAGACCAACTAAAACCCGTTTGGAGAGATAAAGACAAAGTTTTTGTGGTTTTCTATACACTTTTATTTTTGTCTTATATAAACAAGTGGGTCTACTTGACCCGTCGCAAGCTTGTGACAGATATAACCGTCACAAGAGAGACTTATTGATTATAATTATGTTTTCATTAACCTTTCATTTACCTTTTTTTTTACCCCAAAATCCTCTCATCTTCCTCTAGATTTTCCCCCAATTTCCCCCTAAATCTTACCCTAATTTTCTTCTTTTCTACATCCCTATATTGTCAAGTAACGGATTTTGATCATGAGTAGAAAAATCGTGCCCGCATCTGATGGTTCTAGGTCAAGGGGTAAGTACTCGTTTTGTTATTGCTGATGATGTTACTATGAATTTGAAATTATCCCCAATTGTTGTTCTTGAATTGATTGAACTATATTTAGAGTTTATGTCTAGAATTAGAGTTTATATCCAGAGTTCGATTTAGGATTTATGTGGAATTTGAACACATATTGCTAACATTGAAGAATCCTAGTTATTTTGAATTTGGGGAAAATTGATTATTTTACTTTGAATAGAAAATAGACATACTACAAAGTAGAATAATGATAGAATTTGAAGAAAATGGTCAATTAGAGAATTTGCTGAACAAATGAGGAGTTGGAAAAGAAGAATAAGAAAATGGATAAATTGTTGAACAAATTGAAAGATGGAGCATTGATTTCTGATTTAGAGATGAGAGAAGGAATTAAGGTGGGGAATAAGTGTATTTTGGTCTTAAAAAATCTACTTAAGTCACGAAAAAACAATTTCGCATTAATTTTCTGTCGAAGATAATGGTTTGACTGTAAGTTTTGATCATAACTAATATTATGGCTGTAATTTTCAAAAAAAATTAATAAGGTTGTAAGTTTCAAAATGTGGATTTTATAAAGGTGCAATCAACAATTTTCTCCATAATAAATTGCATTTCTACTATGCAAATTATAGTTGATAAAATGACCTAACCCTGATGGCTCGACCCATCCCCGCCCGATTTTTTCTAGGGCTTGGAAGTTTAGCCCAAAGCCCATGGTCCGGCCCAAAAAAGTCCACCCCAAAAGAAGCCCGATATAAATATAGGGTCGGGTTTAGGCCAACCAAAAGGCCCGGTTTTAAAACTGGGCCGGCCGACACTAATAATCTACACAAATTCTCATTGAAGACGGACACTATCCGTCACAAGTTGAGGACGGATAGTTTCCCTCTCACAAAATGCAAGTGACAGGACACATAAAATGCTCAATTTCCTCCCACTTGTCTTCCCACTTGTGTAGTTGTGACTAGGGTTGGCAATGGGTAGGGTCTGGGTAGGGTCCAGCAAGACCAAGAACTGACCCTGAGTCACATACCTTGTACCCATACCCGACCCAGACCCTAAAGGGTCTGAAATTAATGGACCCGTACCCGATTTAGAGAGTCCGGATCCACATAGGGTCTGCTATTTTCTTTGACTAACCATTTTCCCCTAAATTTTATCATTTTCATAAAGTTCCTCATTATTCTTAATGGTTATTTGGATATGCGTATAGATATTTGTGATAATTAATAAATGTCGTTTGTATGTGTGTTATTTGGGTTATTAACGTTGGTATATGTATTTTTTTTTCTTTTTTTTTAATAAATGTAAGGGTCTAAGGGTCGGGTAGTCCCAACACCAAGACCCGGACCCGGACCCGAAGTTTTTATATAAGACCCATACCCCAATGGGTCCCAAAAATTCAGACCCATACCCGACCCGTTAGGGTCAAACCCTAAGGGTCTGGGTCGGGGACCCGACCCACTGCCATCCCTAGTTGTGACTTGTGAAAGAGACATATTATGTAAGTGGTGGTTAAAGATGGTGGCTTCGAGACTACGCCAGTCGTTAGTCATCAACACATGCTTAGTATCCGATGTAATTACTATTATGTCTTTGGTTATCGTTTAAGAACTAAAAGTACATTTGACCAAATGAGTCAAATGTCGGTTGTATAAACCTTGTTAAAATATATGTTGTTGTTTAGTCCTTCTTCAATCTTTGGTTGACTCTGTATGTTTCTGTGTTAAATTATTTCCAGTTCTATGACGATCCATTTTTTTGGATAAAATTAAGCATTGTCATATCCTACAATATGAAAAATCACGATAGTACATACTTCGTATATTTTATGCTTATTAATTAAGATAAAAACTATTTTTTGAAATAAACTCTAGAACATAGATTTTAAAATTAGGACAATATTAGGAAATCCCAATATTTCCATTACTACATGCTTGTTTATCAAGGTCCACAGTCAAATTTGCAATTGTCATGACCTGCAAAAAAAGTCAAAAAGTATTTTAGTTGAGGATAGCCGGGATGACCTTTTTTACACATCGCAAGGGCAGTCATTAATGTTAAATAGGGTTTAACTTTAAAAGTGGGGGACGAGAAGGTTACATATAACGAATCTTACTTGGATCATTTGTAGTCAAGATTTCAGCACCGTCAAAATCACAATCAGCTCCTCCGGCATACCAATTGCTAAATACATAAGAGGCCGCCGCCCTCAAATTATTTGGCTGATAACATGGTCCTCCCGGCCGTATAGCATCACATGAATCAGGAAGTTGTCCGCAACAAAAATCAAGCTTGTCTTGTATTAGCTTATCTGAGGCTTTTGGATTTGCTACACAATATCTACATTTTGAATCTAAAGTATGAAAAAAAAAACAAAAAATAAATGTTGTTATTAATTATACAAAAAAAAAATACTCATAATTAAACAATATAAAAGTCAGGTAAAATAAAGAAACAATGGGTGAATTATACAACCAGATGTATAGAACTAATGATACATAGCTTGAACTTTTTAATAAAAAAATTAGAGCTTAAGCAAAAATAATATGAGCTATATTGTAAATTTTATGAACTCATTTACAAATTTATTAATTAAAATATAACTCAAAACAGTTTAAAGGCTCAAAAAAAATATATACATAAAGCTCAATTAAATCCATCATGGATGTACCATGCTCTTATACATCCGATTGTATACTTTTTTTTGTGGTAAAGAAATAATATAACAATTAATTCACAAATAGGATTATACATCGAGATGTATATGAACATCGTACATCTAATACAAATCTAATTGAACTTATACGCAATGTTTTTTGAGCTTTTAACAATTTTTACCTGCACCATAATATTCTAGTGTTAAAATTAAAATCATCAGATTTTATGTGTATTATTTTTGAGTTTCAATATATTATTTTGATATGTTTTTTATAAAGACGCTCAAATTCTTTTCAAAAAAGCTCGTAAAATATTTCTATAAGCTCAAATTCTTTGTTATAAAGCTCGAAATTTATCCTATCAGATTTTTGTGAAATCTTACCAACCAATTTTCCAGCAAAGGATAATATGAAGAATGCCAAAACTAGATGGGACAAAATCTTAGACATTTTTATTACTTTAACTCGTATGTAATTTGAAAATATGATAGTCTAGCTTAATGTACAATTTCTTCTTTATATACACAATAGCAAAATATGTATATAAAAAAACAAGGAAGTGAATCATACATGATACTCTTACTTTTATGTTTTAGCAAAGTAAGAAAAATTGGAATGATATTCATACACGAATTTCTAAACAATTTTGTCAATTTAACAATCTCCTTCCACAAATGTACTCCATCCACTTCGCAAAGTAAGAAAAATTGGAATGATATTCATATACGAATTTCTAAACAATTTTGTCAATTTAACAATCTCCTTCCATAAATGTACTCCATCCACTTTTCTAAGATGAGAAATTCTCATTTGTGACGGTAATATCGCCCGTTGCAAATTTGTGACGGGTCGAATAAAATCCATTTGGAGATAAAAGATTTAAGACAAACTATTTGTATTGATTTTATTTTCTTCTTTGTTTACATGTATTATAAGATGTGTAATTATGTATTTTTATCCAATAAAAAGATAATATTGCTTATTTTGAGAGTTACGAATTTCTCAAGTTCTAATTTTATAGGCTAAACCATGTTAATGACCATTATATTTTGCCCACTTTGGTCCACTTGGTCCTGTCCGATGCACGCGTTTTTCCGGTCTAGACCAGACTAAGCCAATATTAATATAATCCGGTCCTCAATTCACCTTTTAACCCTTATTTCATCTCCGATCCAAAGAGTTTGGTATAATCCGGGCTATTCCGGATCTGTGAACACCCCTAACAAATCCAAAAACATGAAGTGGACCTCAACTTAGTGCAAAAGAGTTGAGCCCGATAGATTGGGTAGAACCCACTTGATTTGAAGTATACTATCAAGGGTTCGATCCACAACATAGTTTAGGACTTTGACCCATTTTTTTCTAGGCATGCAAAGGTGTCTATGGGATTTATATTTCATATTTTGGACATTTTTATGGGATTTATTTGATATGGGGCCATAAATCAATTGTCATGACCAATAGAAGTTGTGATCGTTTCGCAGTTTTCGGGTTAACGTTTTAGCCATTTGTACCTTAATAAAAAGAATATTGTTGATTATACCCTAATAAAAATCACATTTTGAAACTTATAACTTTATTAATCTTTTTTTGCAAAATTACAGCGATAATATTAGTTTTCTTTTAAAATTGCGACAAGACAATGTTTCCGGTCAAAAATTGACCGATATGCCTTTGTCTATTTTCATTGCCTATTACGGTTATGCTTTCATTAACCTTTCATTTACCTCTTTTTTTACCCCGAAATCCTCTCATCTTCCTCTAGATTTTCCCCCAATTTCCCCCCTAAATCTTTCCCTAATTTTTTTTTTTTTTTACATCCCTATATTCTCAAGTAACGGATTTTGATCATGAGTGGAAAACTCGTGCCAATCGGTTTTGCGAACATTTTTTTAAAATTTTGTTCTGAGTAATCTCGAATTTTTTATCTACATTTCCGTATATCTATAATTTCATCATGCCATAGTTTTGTGAATGTTAGTCCGTATAGTTTTTGAAATTAGTGAGATGGTTTATTTCTTTTTTTCTCTCCCAAATAATTAGTATTTTAGTAATCTAGTTTCTTTATTATGGTACTAAACTTGATAATTGTCTGATTTAAAATAAGTTATGACATTAATATTTTGTAACTAGGAATGTGAAATATGTCAACACTATGATTAAAGCTTAATGTGCATTTATGTAGTGTATCGTTTTTCAATAAGTCTCCCTCATGACGGATACTTCTGCCTAAACGAGAATTTGTGATTGTTTTTTCAAGTTTGTCAATAAATATGATAATTAATTGTTTGAAATCACATAAAAAAATAACATGATTCTTTTTTTTCTTTCTTTTTCCTTCTAATTTTTCAATATATTTGAAATTAGCACCGGAAAAGAAACTATGATTTTAATTTGTTAATTACTACGTATTTATTTCTTTGGAAAAAAATGTACATATTTTTTTTGAGTAATCTTAAAATTTTTTATCTACATTTTCATATATCAAGGATTTCGTCAAGCCATAGTTGTATGAACGTTACTCCGTATAGGTTTTGATATTAGTGAGGCGGTCTATTTTTTTTTTCTTTTTCCCACATACTTAGTATTTTAGTAATCTAGTATATTTACCACGGTATTAAATTGGTTAGTCGTCTAATTTAAAATAAGCTATTACATTAATATTTTATAGGGATTTTTTATAAGATAACTCCGTGTTGTTCCAAATTCTACGAAATGACATCGTCTTTTTATTCAATACACGTGATAACCCTATACTTTATAAAAACTTTTTAGCATGACCCCTCTACATTCTGTCAAATTGGACTGTTAAGTATGATAATCCGGATAATTTTGTATGTTGACATTAACTCGTTAATAACCCCCTTCTAATTTCCTTTCTTCTTTAATTTATTTTCCCTATAATTTAACCAATTTTCGCTCACACTTTTTTCTTCTATTTTTTCGATCTCACTTTCTCATTTTCTACAATTCTTCAAAGTAAAACGTTTAATTTTCAAACTTTATATTCAAAGTAAACAAACACATTGTGAACTGAAATGGACACCAATCAAGCAACAAAAGTATGAGAACTACCATTTTATATCATTAAAAAAAATACAAGGAATTTATCTTTCACAAATTCTCATTGAAGATTGCACTATCTGTCACAAGTTGAAGACGGATAGTGCCCCTCTCACACAATCAAGTGTCACGACCCATGAAATAATCCATTTTCTTCCACCTGTCTTCCCATTTGCCATGTTGTAAGAGGATTACTATCCGTTTTCAGCTTGTGACGGATGGTATCCGTCACAAGCAAGACTCTTTGTTTCTCTTTTAAGACAACTGTAAATAACCACAAATTAAAAAAAAAAAAATGTTAATTAATTTTTTTGCCACAAGATTTCTATAAAAAATTTAAGAGAGATATAGGAGCATATGAAATATCATTAGAGTTTTGACGGTAATGAAAGAGAGTGACTAATTGTTCTTTTCAATTTGAGTTTTTATCATTGCTTGTTGTCTACTAATTTCCTTTCAACATGAAATTTTTTCTCGAATTTGACAGAATGCAAAATAGAGGTCACGCTAATAAGTTTATTAGTAAGTCTTGCTTGCGACGGGTCACCATTTGTGACGGATATTTTGTGAGATAAAATGGATACAAAATGAGTTAGTGGAGAGAGGGGACCACAGGAATAGTGTTGGAGAGAGAGAAAAAGTGGGTATTTTGTGAGAAAAAACGGTATCCGTCACAAGCTTGCGACGGATAGTGTCGTTGCAAATAAGAATTTGTGTAAGTTTATATAGAGTAGAGGGTTATCATGTGTGTTGAATAAAAGGGCGAAGTTATCTCGTAGAATTTTAGAGACATGGGGTTACCTTATAGAAAATCCCTATTTTATATCTGGCAATGTGAAATATGTATAACACTTTGATTAAAATTTAAGCTGCATTTATGTATTGTATTTATGTATTGTATTGTTTTTTCAAGTTTGTCAATAAATATAAAAATTAGTTGTTTGAAATTAGATAAAAAAATTAAATTACATGATTGTTTTTTCTTCATTTCTAATTTTTCAACAAATTTGAAATTAGCAACTGAAAAACAATTATCATTTTAATTTGTTAATTATGTATTTATTCTGTTGTTGATAAATTTGTGAAGTTGGTATGAGACTCATCTTTTATTTGACATTGTAAATACATTTATTACTGATTTTTTAACCCGAAACAATTGAAATGACCATAATTTATAGTTTATCATCTAATTAAATTCTCTAAAGAACACGGGTCCTTATTTCTAGCAGAAGCAAAACCAACTTGGAATTGTTGACTTTCAACCACAGAGCGACATCCCAGTTATGTGGTTGTTGCTTTAATAAAGAGGATTGTTATTGTGACGAGTTTTGATAGATAGTTTACATGATTGCATATTCTTTTTTATCCTATATATAAAAGCAACAACCACAGTGCTTAGGTGTCACATTGGTTGAAAGTTCATTTTTTATTTTATTTTTAAAAGATGACCCACCATGTTCTCCACCCCTTTTATTTCTTATGCACACCACTTTTATTCACATCTACAACAATAAAATACAAATTATTCATATATGTAGATTGCATATTAAATAACTAGATTAAAAAAAATCATTAATAACTTTTATAGTTAAATTAATTATGGTATAAATAGGAAAATTATTCAACAATCTTTTTAAAACACTTATTATTATAGGAAAAGAAATACAGAAAAATAAGTCAAATAAAGAGAAAATAAAAATTGTTATAAAAAAAGACTAGATATGGTGAGCATTAATATGAAAAATATTCACATATGACATTAAAATTAAATAAGTGACTATATCTATGATGTTCAATTGCTCATAGGTATGATTCACATATATTATTCACATAAGATGAGTTACATACTTATAAAATATGGAAATAACTAAGATCGATGATAAATTTAATTAAATCGAAAAAAATCAGAAATACTTTGATAAAAAAATAACAAAACATAATAATATTGAAACCCGAAAATTTGGATAAAAAAATATTCATATGCATAATTTTTTTTATTGAAATCTGAAAAGTACGACAAAAAAAATACTCCATATGAAGGATTGCAACGAGAGAGAGGAATTGGGACATTGTGAGTTCAAATGATCTTAAAATGGCGAGTGTACCGGATTAGGTGAGTAAGAAATCAAATGAGAAGATGGCAAGATGAAAGGTACAAAATAAAGTATGTTATGGAAAGGTAGTTAGATTTAGGGCGGGAGATGAGAGAGCACAAAGTTGTATTTGTGACTATGGTGGGTTGGTATATGGGACGTTAATAGTAAATCTTTGGACTTGGTGTGTTTCGGATAAACTCGCTCAAAGTAAGTCTAAGTTTCGACCCTTTGTTTCACAAACATTACCATAATTCAAATGGTTTTATGGGTTATGGTTTTATATATTTTCTTATCTAATCTAATTCACTTATTTACTTCAATTAAATATGTTAAGAAAAAATTTAAAGATATGCAACAAATAAGTCTATATTTGTTAAAAATTAAAAGTACGTTCTTCCAAATTCATGAGTCTGTGTAAATTGGAACAATCATAAAAAAAATTGTATGGGATTGTCTCCCATTGAAACAACCGAAAAAACCACACGCCGTAATTTAAGCATTCTGGTGCAATCCACAAGGTTTTGTTTTACACATGCTTACGTATTATAGTTCTAATAGATGGGCCAGTATTTCAAATTCACTCATACACGTATAGTATGTGTAAATTTCATATTTTAAAATTCACAATGTGGATGTCTACACGGGTTCAGATTACAAATTTTTGATCAATCACGCGCTTTACGCAATAAGTTTAATCATAGGTCCTAATTAACAGTCAAAATGTGAAAACAAATTATGTGCAATTTATATGACACTATTAATACACGGGCGCTAATTAACATTCAATACATGTAAAACAATTACACGGGTTTATATTGTCTTATCTGTTGGCATTTTTGTAATTCACAAAGAATAGTGTCTTCTATTTGAATTTTCTTAATATCTTAATAAGTCCGTATTTACACATGGTCAGCTGACTCAACTCTATGTGGCCATTTCGAGAGTCACAAGCAAAAATGAATAAAGATTCTTATTTGCGATAATGAGAAACGCGTCCAATTTCGAGAAGTTATAGTACAATTGTAATTATGATTGTACACCATTACTGCTCATTGTGTTGTTTTTTTTCCTTTTAAATTTTTCTACTTTTGTTATGATATAATATATGAGTAGAAACAATTATTTTCACTAACTAGGTAAAATATGACCTTATTTAAAAAAAAACAACTTATATTAACAACATTTTTTATTATAATATTTTAAAGTGCAAGTGCAATTTGCACGGGCACAAGACTAGTATGTCTATTGTATTAAAAGCCACCACAAAATTTATATTGTGGCGGTTTTTGATAAATAAGTGTTGTTATTTTTACTATCTTTAGTGTCATTATTAATGTCGGTTGTATGAATAACAGCCATAAATGACTTGTGGTGGTTGTTCTGAATTAAAACCGACACAAATAGTTCATTTTATTTTGACGGTTCTTTATTACAACCGTCACAATAAACTTCCTATACCTTACAAAAGTTGTTCCCGCCAATTTTTACCTTTTATGTCATTTTCTATTAGTCCTGTCACGATAACGGTGACACGATAAGGGGTTTTTATTTTTACTAGTGGGTTATACGCTCCTCATCTGACGGTAATGGTTATACGCCCCGTCAACTAGAGGCAGTTGTTATATGCACTGTTGGGAAATGTGTCCTCAACAATAGTGCGATCACGTCAGTGATAATTATCACTGCCAAATCTCATGATAAGAATATGCAAGGGATGATCCGAAATTATATAGTTAACTGACCAACATTAATCGGTAATGATTGACTGACTAGAGTTTGACATTATTGTCTTATGACGGTGGTGGTCAGTTGATCCCTTTAGGTCACACCTATAGGACAACCCCCTAAATTGATATATTGATCAATTGTATACGATACGAATCGATCAAATTCCTTAAAATCGAATATCGAGAAATCAGATGTTGAATCTTAATGTGAGATTTATATTTGAAATTGAAATGTGTCGATTGTCAAATATTAATCGATATTTTTGAAATATCGAAATTAGAATGTGAAAGGTTCGTGGTTATAACAAACGTTGTATATCGTATCGACGATTATTATAATAACCATATATTGGGACGATAATTACGAATTACTTAATAATTTGTTAAATATGATTTAGTTAATTTAGAAATAGTATTTATATGATAAATATATTTTAAATTAATACAATTGAATTATGTCACATAAGATGTTACATATTACACAATTGTACAAATTACAAATGTAAAATGAAGGTCCATTTTACACTTGTTTGAACCGTGTATATGTATGTAATATACTAATATGGGTTAATAATATGAGAAGATTATTCCTTAGGTATAATCATTTGCTTAGGGCATGATTACTATAAGATAGTCTTACATACCTATGAGCATGGGTAAGACCAAGGCCATGCATTGGCCTTCCCTTGCCCCTCTTACAAGGTTCACTCAACCCCCAAACTCTTCCATTATTTATGTGAAATGTTCACAACATAACATTCTAACCCTAATGCTATTTTTCTTAGTATAAGAAAAACTAAATAAATCCTCTTAAACTTTTCTAGTAAGATAATAATATTGTTTACTAAAATTATAATAAGATTATAATAAAACTATAATAGTTATAGTATTTTCGAGTATTGCTCTAATACGATTAGAACACGGTTTTGAGGAAACCGAATTTCGTCACCTAGTCCGTGTTAGTGTTCGGTACGGTAATTTAGGGCGTGTTTTGGGTGCATCGTAAAGGAGGCAATCTACTTTGGTTGCTCCGTGGAGGATCATCCTAAGCTATCTTGGACCGATTGTAAGAATCCGATTCTTTATTTTTCCGCAATTTTACTTGCATGCATAAGATCTAAAACCTAATCTAAATGTTAAATTAGAAAGATAATTAGTAAGACTAATTTTCATAGTAGGGTTGGTATGACCGTGTAACCTTCATGCACTAGCAAGTTAGAGGCAGTGAATATACACTTTAACGGGAGTTCGCTCTATTCATTATGCTTTAATTATAGTATTGGGCCTTATGCTGTTGTTGTTGATCGTGTGCTAGTGATCGCATATGGTTTAGGTTCGTATGGTTTCATTCGACGAGTGTTGAGAATATCATGTTATGGTAAGTTTGCTTGCATGTCATGTTGTGTTTATATCTTAACATGATCGTTGTATTATGTCTTCGCCTGATGGTAAGTTTGTTTTGGGTTTCATGAGTATAGATGATCTCACATGTTTATTGATTTACTTTTCAATTATTATTGATTGTTGGTCATATTCTGTTAAACACAATATAATTTCAACTTTCCACTTTATATTTCTTATTTCTGTGATATATATAATACAAGTGATAGGGTTTTGCCCAACACAAGCTATTACATTCAATTAGATGGGCCATTCGGCCATACTACATAATCCATATTATCACCCCCCCCCTCAAGTTGCAGCATACGGATTCAGAAGGCCCAACTTGCTGGTTAAGAAAGAAAACTGGGAAACGCCAAGTGCTTTGGTAAGGACATCCGCCAATTGAACGATAGTAGACACATGAGACGGTACGATAAGCCCATCACGAATCGCATCGCTAACAAAGTGACAGTCAATCTCGATATGTTTAGTGCGCTCATGAAATACCGGGTTCTGAGCAATGTGCAAAGCCGATTGACTATCACTAAAAATCTCAATAGGAGTGGGATGATTCACGCCCAAATCACTCAACAAGCCTTTAAGCCACTTAAGCTCGCCTGTAATGCCACGCATAGCTCGATATTCAGCCTCCGCCGAAGATAAGGAGACGGTGGGTTGCTTCTTAGTCTTCCAAGACACGGGAGAGGAGCCGAAAAATACTAGCCAACCGGAGACAGAACGACGTGACTCGGGGCATTTAGCCCAATCCGAATCACACCAACCCGATAGCTTCAAATTACAATTGGACGGTAAGAGGATACCCTGTCCCGGGGTACCTTTTAAGTAGCGGACAGTACGAAGGGCAGCATCCCAATGGTCTTCCCGAGGAGCACTCATGTATTGAGACAAAATGTGAACACAATAAGACAAGTCCGGTCTCGTGACCGCCAAGTAGACTAATCGGCCTACAAGACGCCTGTAGGATTCAGGATGAGCAAGAAATTTACTTTGGCTGTAGCCTAGTTGATGGTGCTGCTCGAGAGGCGTGGGTGCGGGTTTACACCCGAGAAGGCCGACTTCGTGCAAGATATCCAAGGTGTATTTCCGTTGACATAGGAATATACCATCTTTATTGCGCGCGACTTCAACGCCGAGAAAATATTTCAAGTCACCTAGATCCTTCATGTGAAAACATTTATGTACATAATCTGTGAAGGCAACAAGAGAGGGCGAGTCATTACCATAAATAATCAAGTCATCGACATAAACAAGAACGTTAAGTCGAACCGGGCCCTTGACGTATGTGAACAGGGAGTAGTCATAATAGCATTGAGAGAACCCGTATTGTTTCAAGGCTGCCCCAAGTTTCGCGAACTGTAACACCCCGAGAGTATGAGAGGAAAGTTGTCCCACATCGGTAGAATGTGAGGCTTGTGATATGTTTATAATAGCTGCCACCCACCACTTAGTAACAAGGCCTTGTGCTTTTGGGCTTAAGTGAGGACAAATAATGGGCCCAAAAGTGCACACCCATCTTATTGGGGTTGTGTTACAACGGTGGCGGGTCGGGTTGTTACACGAACCAACACCTAGGTGCTTGTTTCAGCCCATATAATGATTTTTGTAGACGACACACAAGACCGGGTCCGGGTGCTTGAAACCCGGGAGGTAACCTCATGAAAACCTCCTCATTTAGGTCACCATGGAGAAAGGCATTATGTACATCCATTTGGTGTAGGTGCCAATTCTTTGCAGCAGCAACAGATAAAAAAAGTCCGTACGGTCGTCATTTGAGCAACAGGAGCAAATGTTTCATCATAATCCACCCCCTCGGTCTGATGATTACCAAACAAAACCAACCGAGCCTTGAACCGTTCGACCGTCGAGTCAGACTTATATTTGATTTTGTATAGCCACTTGCTCGCGAGCGCTTTCTTCCCCGGAGGTAACGAATCTAAGACCCAAGTTTTATTTGCAATCAAAGCTTTCATTTCATCCTCCATTGTTTTTCGCCAAGCACTACTTTGCACGGCCTCTTTGAAATTACGAGGCTCCGTGTGATCAGTGAGAGCTGCCAAATATGAGCGATACATAGGAGAAAATCGACGACACGATAAATAATGAGCAAGAAGATACGGGGTACCTGAGGAGGGAGATGGCACTTGAAGGTGAGAGGCATGAGACGGACTACTATCAGCATCATCATCACTGGAAAAATCGAGAATGTAATCACGTAAGTGTGTCGATGGAGCTCGGGTGCGCTGTCCACGGCCCATGACAAATGGTGGGTAAAAAACAGCCATGTTTGGGCTGTTGGTATCACGCGGAGAACTGGGCCCAGTAGAGGGCTGAAGAGAATTGGGTTCAGGGACATTTGGAGGATCATTGTTGGGCTGAGGAGAATTAGGGTCAGGGACACTTGGACTATCATGGTTTGGCTCATGATTAGTGGTATCCCAATCCACAATTACATCATCTAAAACAGGTGGCCCATTAGCAATATGAACAATGGCTGAGTTGTTTCGAAATGGGAATTGTTCTTCGTAGAAAATAACATCACGAGATACCAAAAATTCTTCCCGATCGAGGTCATACAAGTACCAACCTTTTTGCCCAGAAGGGTAACCCATAAAGACACATTTCCGACTACGGCTTGCGAACTTATCTCCCTTAGACTTTTGATTGTGAGCAAAACACAAAGCACCAAAAACACGTAAAAGTTGATAATTCGGAGGATGTTTAAATATTCGTTCATAAGGTGTCACACCATCAAGGACACGAGATGGAGTGCGATTGATTACAAACGCAGCCGCTAAAGCACACTCACCCCAGAATTTTATAGGCAACCCACCTTGAAACCGCAGAGCTCGGGCAACATTCAAAATATGTTGATGTTTTCGTTCGACGCGCCCATTTTGTTGAGGAATACCCACACATGAGGATTGGAATAAAATTCCTTGCTTATCAAAGGATGGTTTTAATGTATTAAACTCAGTACCATTGTCACTCCTCACAATTTTTATCACAGCGGAAAATTGTCGTTTAATCATAGCCATAAAAAGCATAAATTTATCAAAGACTTCAGTTTTGCTTTTTAACAAATAAATCCACACTCCCCGTGAGTAATCGTCAACCAAAGTCAGAAAGTACCGAGCCCCCGTTGTCGAAGGGATTTCATATGGGCCCCACAAATCACAATGGATTAATTCAAAAGCATTCAAACGATTATTATTGCTCAATGGAAAACTACTCCGAGTATGTTTAGCCCGATGACAAACCTCACAAGGCTTTTATAAAGTATGTTTGGAAGAACGTAAGAAAGGTAGAAGTTTAATAATTTGCTCAGACGGATGTCCCAGTCTGTTGTGCCATAAATTAAAAGATAGCAACTTGTCAGTCACAGCATTAACTTCCTCCGGTCTCGTCCGAAGATAGTAGAGTCCATCTAGCCTTTCACCATTGCCAATCTCCTCCTTCGTAGCCCGGTCCTGAATGAGACAATTCATAGAATTTGTTATAAATTCGCACCCCAAAGTGTCACTCAATTGAGAAGCGGATATTATATTGCAAGTTAATTGGGGTACGTATAAAACCGGGTCAAGAATGATTTTTGAAGACAAAGACACACTACCGACAAGAGATGCATTAATTTTTGTACCATCAGGTAGACCCACTGTCCGACTCGAAATATTTCTAACGTCGGAAAGCAAAGTATAGTTACCGGTTACGTGATGAGAACAATCCGTATCAATTAACCACTTACCGGAATGATCTTGAGTGGGTGTACCATAAACTTTTACCGTAGAGGCTGATGATGACGGTGTCGTTTCGGTAGATGGGCCTGTAACCAAAGTCTGCACAGAATTACTTAATTCATGTTGAACATTATCTCCCCTGCCATTATTATTATCATCACGGGGACGAGACCCACTATTTCCAGGGGTCCCATTGTTGCCTCGACTCCCCCCACGACCACGGCCAGAAGAGCCACGACCAGACCCGCGCCGGTTGTCTTTCATTTCATAATACCAGTCGGGTATTTCGCCGAGAAGATCAAAGCACATGCTTCGATCATGACCATTACGATTACAGTGATTGCAGTGAAGGTTTTGACGCTCAGTACGCGTCATCTGAGACGTAGGCTTACTAGGGGGCCGAGTATGAGAGCGTAAATTAAATGTGGCCAACTCCGGGAGGACCTCTGGTTGTTTGCCGAACCCGCGAACTCTCTCTTCCTGACAAACCATATGAAAGGCCCTGGTCACAGTTGGGGAGGGGGTTTGAGCCAAGATCACAGAGCGAAGAGAGGAATACGGTGTCGGAAGCAAACCCAAAAGGAACGAATGTAACCGATCAGATTCGCGACGCTCAAGATGCAGTTTAGCGCTAGTACAATTAGCACAACATTTGCATTCAATAATAGGTTGATGCTTATCTAGTTCATCCCATAACTGACTTAGTTTTCCGTAATAAAGAGTGACAGACATACCTTCCGTCTGTTGGCATTCCCGAAGGCTAGCGAGTATCTGTTGAATTCTGGACCCATCCACCACGCTAAAACGTTCGTGTAGTGCATCCCAAGGCTTTTTGGCATTCTCGAATTTGGGTAGAAGGACACGAACCTCCGGTGTGATGGTGTTTCGTAACCAAGAAACAAGCATGGAGTGTATATTTTCCTAATCATCCTCCGTACATGGAGGTTGCGGTTCGTTCAGACTACCATTGACGAACACATATTTCCGGCGCGACTTTAGCGCGATTCGTACATCATGGGACCATTCATCGAAGTTGGTGTTTGTGAGACGTATAGGAGTAATAGAATCTCCAGGTTTATCCTGGGGACCCAAATAGTATGGAGAGGAGGGCTCGATTTTCGTTTTTGACAGTTCGCCATTTGTCATAGCGACGGCTAGGGTTTTAGAATTGAGGATTTTAATTGTGTTTGTTTTCCTGTTACCATGTTAAACACAATATAATTTCAACTTCCCACTTTATATTTCTTATTTCTGTGATATATATAATACAAGTGATAGGGTTTTGCCCAACACAAGCTATTACATTCAATTAGATGGGCCATTCGGCCATACTACATAATCCATATTATCACCCATAATCCATATTATCATATTCAATTGTTATAAACATGACTACGAGAGCATCTAGTTATTCCCAACTAATTATTAACCCATGTTCTGAGGTTGTTCAAGTTATTGCTGACTGGGTGTTGCTTGCTTGGGGAATGTGCGAAGCGAGTTAAATAAATCTTTTAGGAGTTTGTTTTCATTTGAGAACCCTTGAATAATTTATTAATATGGTTTTGTTTTAGTATGATCTGGATTTGGCAAGGTGTTTCCGCCACCTAAACCTTGTTATCTTTGTTATACGTTGATTGTCTTCTATATTTATGTTGGTTCTCTTATGAAATAATCCGGGTTGTTACAGGACCGAACATTTAGTCCTTATGTATTATTTATTGAAGAGACCGATATGTGCAAACCGCTAGTTCGGCCTTGTGGCGTTAATTTACTTAGTTAAGTATTGGCGGTCCTCAAAGTCTACTCCCAAGAGGCTCAATAATAGGGAGATGTGCATATTGAGAGCCGAGAAAGCGCTAAGATGATGTTGGAGTAGTGGATGTGATTTGAGTAAATGGTGGAGTGTTGTGGGTGTTACCATAACTTGTGATTGTTGTATCTAGAGATGGACTCCCTATTAGGCTATTACCGTATTAACATTATTACCTTTACTTATGTTGTTGTTTAGTCCTTCTTCAATCTTTGGTTGACTCTGTATGTTTCTGTGTTAAATTATTTCCAGTTCTATGATGATCCATTTTTTTGGAATAAAATTAAGCATTGTCATATCCTACAATATGAAAAATCACGATAGTACATACTTCGTATATTTTATGCTTATTAATAAAGATAAAAATTATTTTTTGAAATAAACTCTAGAATATAAATTTTAAAATTAGGACAATATTAGGAAATTCTAATATTTCCATTACTACATGCTTGTTTATCAAGGTCCACAGTCAAATTTGCAATTGTCATGACCTGCAAAAAAAGTCAAAAAGTATTTTAGTTGAGGATAGCCGGGATGACCTTTTTTACACATCGCAAGGCAGTCATTAATGTTAAGTAGGGTCGTTTAACTTTAGAAGTGGGGGACGTGAAGGTTACATATAACGAGTCTTACTTGGATCATTTGTAGTCAAGAATTCAGCACCGTCAAAATCACAATCAGCTCCTCCGGCATACCAATTGCTAAATACATAAGAGGCCGCCGCCCTCAAATTATTTGGCTGGTAACATGGTCCTCCCGGCCGTATAGCATCACATGAATCAGGAAGTTGTCCGCAACAAAAATCAAGCTTGTCTTGTATTAGCTTATCTGAGGCTTTTGGATTTGCTACACAATATCTACATTTTGAATCTAAAGTATGCAAAAAAAAAAAAATGCTGTCATTAATTATACAAAAAAAAATACTCATAATTAAACAATATAAAAGTCAGGTAAAATAAAGAAACAATGGGTGAATTATACAACCAGATGTATAGAACTAATAATACATAGCTTGAACTTTTTAATAAAAAAATTAGAGCTTAAGCAAAAAGAATATGAGCTATATTGTAAATTTTATGAACTCATTTACAAATTTATTAATTAAAATATAACTCAAAACAGTTTAAAGGCTCAAAAAAAATATATACATAAAGCTCAATTAAATCCATCATGGATGTACCATGCTCTTATACATCTGGTTGTATAATTTTTTTTGTGGTAAAGAAATAATGTAACAATTAATTCACAAATAGGATTATACATCGAGATGTATATGAACATCGTACATCTAATACAAATCTAATTGAACTCAATGTTTTTTGAGCTTTTAACAATTTTTACCTGCACCATAATATTTTAGTGCTAAAATTAAAATCAACAGATTTTATGTGTATTATTTTTGAGTTTCAATATATTATTTTGATAATTTTTTATAAAGCGCTCAAATTCTTTTCAAAAAAGCTCGTAAAATATTTCTATAAGCTCAAATTCTTTGTTATAAAGCTCGAAATCTATCCTATCAGATTTTTGTGAAAACTTACCAACCAATTTTCCAACAAAGGATAATATGAAGAATGCCAAAACTAGAGGGGACAAAATCTTAGACATTTTTATTACTTTAACTCGTATGTAATTTGAAAATATGATAGTCTAGCTTAATGTGCAATTTCTCCCTTATATACACAATAGCGAAATATGTATATAAAAAAACAAGGAAGTGAATCATACATGATACTCTTACTTTTATGTTGTGTACTTAGCAAAGTAAGAAAAATTGGAATGATATTCATACACGAATTTCTAAACAATTTTGTCAATTTAGCCATCTCCTTCCATAAATGTACTCCATCCACTTTTCTAAGATCAGAAATTCTCATTTGTGGCGGCAATATCCGTCACAAACTTGTGACGGGTCGAATAAAATCCATTTGGGAGATAAAAGATTAAAGACAACCTATTTGTATTGATTTTATTTTCTTCTTTGTTTACATGTATTATAAGAGGTGTAATTATGTATTTTTATCCAATAAAAAGATAATACTTCGTATTGCTTATTTTGATCGTTACGAATTTCTTAAGTTCTAATTTTATATGCTAAATCGTGTTAATGACAATTATATTATGTCCACTTTGGTTCACTAGGTTTGGTCTGATACACGCGTTTTTCTGGTCTGGACCAGACTAAACCAATATTAATATATCCGGTCCCCAGTTCACCTTTTAACCCTTATTTCATCTCCGATCCAGAGAGTTTGGTATGATCCGATGCTATACCGGACCAGTGAACACCCCAAACAAATCCAAAAACATGAAGTGGACCTCAACTTAGTGTAAAAGAGTTGAGCCCGATAGATTGGGTAGAACCCACTAATTTGAAGTACACTATGAAGGGTTCGATCCAAAACATTAAGCCAGGCCTTTATTATGTTGCTCACTCTACAATATAGTTTAGGACTTTGACCCATTTTTTCCTAGGCATGCAAAGGTGTTTATGGGATTTATATTTCATATTTTGGACATTTTTATGGGATTTATTTGATATGGGGCCATAAATCAATGGTGATGTCCAATAGAAGTTGTGATCGTTTCGCAGTTTTCGGGTTAACGTCTTAGCCATTTGTACCTTAATAAAAAAGAATATTGTTGATTATACCCTAATTCAAACCACATTTTGAAACTTATAGCTTTATTAATTTTTTTTTGCAAAATTACAGCAATAATATTAGTTTTCTTTTAAAATTGCGACAAGACAATGTTTCCGGTCAAAAATTGACCGATATGCCTTTGTCTATTTTCATTGCCTATTACGGTTATGTTTTCATTAACCTTTCATTTACCTCTTTTTTTACCCCAAAATCCTCTCATCTTCCTCTAATTTTCTTCTTTTTTACATCCCTATATTCTCAAGTAATGGATTTTGATCATGAGTAGAAAAATCGTGCCCGCATCTGATGGTTCTAAGTCAAGGGGTAAGTACTCGTTTTGTTATTGTTGATGATGTTACTACGTCATTGTATCGAATCTTAATGGTCCTCGTTATTTTCCTCCACAAAAACTTTAGAGAAACGGTCTCTGAATAGCGCGATATTGAGAGACCTCTCATCTGGTGGAGTGAGGGACCCACTGAATTTTTTATTCTTATATTATGTCTCTCACTAAATTAGCGAGAGACGGTCTTTCACGAGAGTTACTAATTTTCCCAGCTGAAATACCTAACACTGCCGAGTGGCTTTCGAAACCAGTTCAGAAACCCGCTTTTACTCACCCCTCAACATGATCCATAAGCTAAGTCTGTAAGGCACGCATATTTTAAATCTCCCGATCAATAAGACACCAATGCAAATACTCGTAGTTATCAAACTTGTTGGAACATAACTACGAGTAGTCAATAAAAGTAGCATAATTTATCAAAGTAAACATTAGAATCCCATTATTATATTAAAACATTTTGTACAAATTCGGACTTAATTCCGTAGTTAGAATAGAAAACTCAATCAACAATAGACGAGCAATTATGAATATTGCTCATTAAAATTACAACAAGAGCTACGTAATAACCCGATTGATAATAAAAAAAACAAGGTAATTAGGGCAGTAAAAATGATATGGTCAAGATTTTATACGGATACAATCTTGATGTTGAGTAGGGATAGGAAGTTGACCCTTGTCTTGAAGGCACTTGACAGTGTCGTATAACGTCTGCTTAACAGTGGTGAAGTTTAAGCCTAAGTCCTTGAGCTTTTGATTTGAAAACTTGTATGGTTTTACTCTTGGTTTCACCTCATCCGAGCACCTACATTCGTTATTCCAATTTAATTAACGTCGTTTCAAAATAATTCTGTATATAAAATCGTTATTAATAACACATATATTATCATCCTCTAGTCGAATTTGGAATTTGTGTACATCAGAATAGTGACGCGATGACACCAAACCTTATAAAAAGAACAAAAAAGGTGGTAGTAGTAGGTAAAGAAAGGTACTTGTGGTTCTCACTTCTTATCCGTCCATGTTCACCAACAAAATCAATCATATCATATCATTTGCACGAGGCCTATATTGTCAGTAGTAAGTCTCGTTGAAGACAGATATATCCGTTATAAACTGAAGACGGGTCAAATAATACCCAATTTGGTAGATAAGACAAAAGCAAATTGTTTAGAGAGTAGCAATATACTTTTATTTTATCTAACCACTTAGTTATTACTTGACCCGTTTTCAACTTGTAACGGACATATCCGTCAATAAAAATGCGTGTATTGTTATAGGACCAAAACTTTACCTAACCATTTTCTCTCTAGTCACTATGACATCAGCCAAACGCCATGTATATTCATGTACTCATCTCATACACCTTATACTATTCCCAAGCGAGAAATCAATTTAATCGGGTCAATTGCATATTAGATTAATCTTAAACCCGTTTTCATTTGAGTTATGAAGGTTCAGAGACATTAAAAAAAAATAAGGATTGGTAATTGTTTTATTGGATATATGACGTAAGCGAGTTAAGATAAACATAAATAATAAGAAATTGATTTCCACGGTTATTTCTAAATTAGCTACTTCATTAGTGACGAAGTCAGAATTTAAGATCAGTGAAAGGAAAAACTTTTTAGTAGGGGTTGAAGGTGACCTAGAAAACGTTTAATAATTTTTAGTTTTAAAAATTTCAGTGGGTACGAGCGAAGTCCACCTCGTTTCATCACTGAACACATGATAGAGCTAGAAATAGTTAAGAGGAATTGAAAATGATATATGAATATGGTTGAGTGAACTCACTCTTGGATAGTATATATATAATGATAATAATTGTAAAGTTTTACTAACCTATCTACTCAATCACTAACACAAATCGGATACTCCGTATTATTTAGAGATTTTGTTTGGATTTGTTTAGGATTGGATTAGTGAAGAAAGGACAATGATGATGTTCTTTTTAACCAAGATGTTTTGTGCAAGTTACTTCCACCAACTTTAAATAAAGCATAATAAGATAATCCGCCAATGAACTTGTTAGCAAAATTTATACCCTTATCTAGGGGTGAGAATCGGACCGAACCGGATCGAACAGAAGACTGAACTTAAAAATTTGGTGGACCAAAGGTTGGACCTAAAATTTCCGGTCTTGGTCCGGACCAAACCCGAAATATTTGGTCCGGTCCGGTCCGGTCTTGGACCGAAATGACTTAAACTATTTTTTTTTCACTATTTCGTATATGATAATTACATTTTAACTTCGCTAAATAAAATGCATTTAAATAGTTAGACAACACCTTTTATGAAACCGTTGACATTACTAATTTATAATGTCTTTTGAAGATAATTTTAATGATTAGTCTTAAAACACATGAACTTTGGGTCATTCAGTCCGGGCATAATTAACCGGACTTGGACCGAACCAGACCAAAGACCAAAACTTGAAAATATGAGGACCGAGGACCGGACCAAAATAATTCGGTCCCGGTTGATTCAGACCAAATGGTCTGATCCGGTCCGGACCTAAATTTGCTTACCCCTACCCTTATCTATCATCCGGTCTCGATTCTCTTTATTACTTTTAAACGACCCGGATTAAATCTTGGGACGATCCAATGGTTGTAATTATTTCATAAAAACAATGTTTGTATAGATCAATAAGATCATCTCACCAACATTTCTTTTACAAATAATTTCAGTAATTTTGGAGAAAATAATTTATATTATACGGAATGGTGTTATATTAATACAGTATTATCTGGATCAATTATTTATTTACGTTTTTATTTTAAATATGTACAAGTTGACAATCTTTTACCGGTAAATAACGAAAGCAAACAAAAAAAATGTAATTAAAATTAATCGGAAAGATAAAATAGAGGACATACTTGGTAGGAACAGGGTACTCGGGAAAAAACTTAGCCAAAATATCACAAACTTCACCACGATGAAGCACACTTTCGGCACAAAGAAACCTTCCAGTAGCATTAGGATTCTCAAACATTAAAATATGTGCCATGGCCACATCCCTAACATGAACGTATGCTTGAATCGAATTAGCATACGTCTTAGCAGATCCACTTAAATACTTTAGTATATGAACTATACTTGCATTAACACTTGGTTGTAGTAATGGACCCAACACTAGCACTGGGTTCACTACCACCAAATCCACCCCTAACTCTTTCGCCGTCTCCCAGGCCACTTGCTCTGCTACCGTCTTTCCGTAGCAGTACCAATTCTGTTGTAATTCAATTGTGTTAGTTAACTTATATATTTACGATGGTTTAATAATGAATATTGTGTCCGTAAGGGTGGAGTTTAGTGGTTAAAACTTGGATGAACTTACCAGAAGACCAAATAATAAAAAAAACACGGGATCAATATTTCTAATAAAAAATCTGTCAATTCTAAAACCATGATAAATAAAATTTATCTTTTATGTTAGTAATGAAATAGATTCGATTTTATGGCCGAAAAAGGGGATATTTTAATAATTGATAATTTAAAATAATTTATATATTTCTCTCTTAATTTTTATATTAAATTATATTTGTATTAATTAGTTAAACATATTTATGAATAAACAAATATTTAAAAATAGACCTGTACATTTGTTGTACAGGTATAAAACTAGTATATTTTATATATTTGTTAATAGGGTATTCTTATTAAATTTATATTTCTATTTTTTATAATATATATTCCTCGGTATGCTTATTAAGTTTATTATTATAGGACAAACATAGAAAAGACTTCCTTATGTAGTTATTACTTGGTAAACTTGTATAAAATGACACCTTTGTTTTTGTTGAGGGGAAATGACACCTAATTAGTAATTACTAGTCTATGAGAAACAACCTGCAGAGACAAATCAAAATTCATCTATAAATGAAAAAAATATAATAAACATACTTTTCTCACCTAACTTAGAAAATGATATTGACGGTTTTTTATATAACCTTAAAATTACCATTAAATTTTTATATCTTTGTTATTTAATAATGACCCGGCAATCCGGCAAAACACAATCAAAACATACTCGGTATATATGGGTGGATCTTTATGCAAAAATATATCCATACTTACGAAAAACTACAAATAAGAGAATTTAGCTTGACTTAAATTTCCCAAAATGTTATAAGAAAAACTAGAAATTTTAGAAAATATAATCTTATAAACCCTTCTAAAATCGGACTCTATACAAGACAATGTTCTAAAATGATCAAATTAAAAAAATGACAAATTTACAATGAAAACAATAAAAAAAAAAGTAAATGTAACCACAATAGAGTTTTGAATTGGCCAGGCTACCACACATAGTGCAACTTTACGGCACGATATTAAGCATGGAATGTTCAAGACAAAACAAAAGTTGAACGGTAAATTTTGGAATATGTCACTATAGTATAAAGTGTGGTTGAAAAGACATACTCATGGTATCGTCCTCATATTCATTGGTGGGTGGGCTATGAAATTCTGAGCTAGTGTATCTTGCGGGTCCTCTATTTTATCCTACCAATTTTTTATTTTCTTAATAGTAAGTCTTGCTTGCGACGGATCATCATTTATGACGGATATTTTGTGAGATAAAATGGATGCAAAATGAGTAGTGGTGAAAGGGGACCACATGAATAATGTTGGAGAGAGAGAAAAAAAGTGGGTATTTTGTGAGAGAAAACGGTATCCGTCATAAGCTTGCGACGGATAGTGCCGTTGCAAATAAGAAATTTGTGTTTTCTTAATATACTTCTTTTGTGACGGGTATTCTTGGTGACAGGTAAATTACTCAAAATTCAACGTAACAAAATTCCTAGTAATCACTAATGTCACCACCAAATCTAGGAATGTCGTCGGGTGGTTTTTGACTTAGGCACTATCGTTATAATGATTATTATCTTCATAACAAATTAAACGTCGAATTGATGAGAATGTGACGTTAAAAACTAGTGTATTTGAATAGAAACGAGAAAGAAGCGTGTTATAAATACAAACCTTAGTGTTCTTGCAAAAATCAAGATCACTCCAACAACTTTCATCCACAATCTTATCGGGGCTCCGATTGGGGTCCATATAAACCGCTCCAATTGATGATGTGAACACCACTCTCCTCACCTTTGCCTCTGATGATGCTATTATCACATTCTTTGTTCCATTCACGGCTGGTTCCACCATTTGTTCCTTTTTAATACCAAATTATTTTATTAGTCATGTGGGAATCAATTAAATCGCTCCGATATATTTGGTACAAGTTTTTTTTGGGTAAAAGATGTTGTCACGACGATTTTAATTTCGATGGGTTTTTATCGAGGTCATAAATATCACATCTTATGACATTATCAATTAAATTAGTTAACATCTACACCTGTATTATAGTACTTGTATAACAATAAAAGGTAGAGTCATTAGTTAACAAATTCACAAATTCTCATTTATGACAGACATATCTGTCGCAAGCTCGCAACGGGTTAAGTAATGCTATGTATAAGACAAAATCAAAATGCTTAGGAGAAGCAAACTGTTTTGTATTATTCTCTCATATTGATAATATTTGTCCCGTCGCAAGGTTGTGATGATATATTGTAAAAATGTAAAAAGTTGAGAAAACAGTAATAAGATGATGAAAGGAAGTTAATTACAGGATCATCAGTAACAGGAGAAGCAGTGTGGAAGACACCATGACAGCCAGTAATAGCAGCCTTGAGGCTTTCGAAATCCTGAAGATCAGCTTTGCATAATTTCAGCCTCTCTTTTGCACCTTCCAAATCTCTCAAATGACCGTTTTTTGGATCCTCTGTTTTTTTATCACCATATAAATAAACACAATACATTAATTTACTACACGTAAAAATAAATGTATTTTTTTTTTTTAAATGGTGAAAATCGAACCCCCAACTAATTACCTGGGTTTCTGACAGTCCCTTTAACGGTGTAGCCTTTCTCAAGGAGAAGCTTAACTAACCATGATGCAATAAACCCTCCAGCACCGGTAACACAGACAGTGAGTCCATTTCCGGTGGTGGCGACGACGTCGGACGGCATGTTCGGCATTTCACTTAGCTTCAAAGTAGAAAAATGAGTTTAGTTGAAGATGGTTGTTTTGAAAATGGTGTGTATGTGAGTTAAAGGTAGGTAAAAGAGTGAAGAGCTTTCAAAGCTAATAAGGAAAAGGAGAGTGGAATGTCATGTATTTATAAGGAAATGAGATCACCAATTACTCACCTACCAACTTTATTTGGAAGAAATTTCTCCTATTAATTAATTAATTAATTAATTAAATTAAGGTTAAGTGTACGTAAACAAATAGATAGTGGCACGGTGGCGCAATACGAATTTATCAAACAGATTCAAGTGCCAACATTTTATTAAAATATTACAAATCTCTATTATAAGGTAATGTACTAATGTATCCATCGAATGACACTTCAAAGGAACTTAATTGTATTCTACCGATTCCGATTAATTTTATGTATTTACTTGTGATACAAAGTCCATAGAATTTTTGTTCTAAAAACTAATTTTTGATACATGATAGACACGCCAATACAAATTGCGTGTTTTTAGTCAATAACACTAGACCTGATCATGGGCCGGATTGGGCCGGGTTTGGACGGGTTCGAGTTAAATAAATGGCCCAACTAAACGGGCCGGGCCGGTGGCCATATTCTTTGGCTCTAGCCCATAATTGTTCGGGCTATAATGGGTCTCGGGCCAAAATAATACAATACGAAATAATCAACAAAATAGATATTTGAATAAACTATTAGTAACGAAATAAAATTTTCAGGTCGTGTTTAACTTTTACCCTTTTCGTTAGGAGAGCGATACCATAGTCCATAGTATCATACATAACTCATGAGTTGACAAAAATTATTAGTACACTAACTAACTAAACTTGTACCATAAAAATATAAAAATATCCGCAAAGTTGATAATTCAATGCATTAGTGATATTAGATTATTAGCGTGATCTTATATATGATTCCAACTTTTGAAATTTTTTTTAGAAAAATAATAATTCCGGGTCGGGTCGGGCCAAAAATCGGGCCCTATATTTATATCGGACTTCTTTTGGGCCAGGCCATGGGCTTTTTGGGCCAAACTATGAGGCCCAAACCCGAGAAAAATCGGGCTGGGCCGGGTTGGCCATATGATCAGCTCTAAATAACACGCCATTACGTATGGCGTGTTTAGCTTCCTCTATTTTCCAGAAGCCCCTGGAATACCAAAGAAAAAAAAACATGTTGAAACACGCCACTACCAATGGCGGGTTTCATGCTCAAGACACGCCAATACGAATGACGTGTTTACTTGTTTTCAGAATTTTTTCCAATTGTTTCCTCTATCTCAAGTATTCACTAGAAACATGCCATTCGTAATGGAGCGTTTAACGGGATTGGAATAATCGATCCTACGTGGACACCATTTTGACAATAATTTTCAAAATCAACCCAAAATAATAATTATTTTATTTCTTAACGTCATTTCAAAAGATCGTTCAAGGATCCTTGATGACTTTATTTATGTTTTTGTTGTGGTGTAGGGGTAAATCGTAAATGGGGTTATGGTGGGGTTTGTGTTAAATTCAACGGGTCTGGGCAACACCCGAACGGGGGAGAAAGAGTCCACCACATAAATCCAAGAGGGTTCCACTCTAAAACCAATTGGCAATAGAGGGAGTAACCCCTTGCTTATATAGTGATAATTCTTCTCCTCTTCTATCAATGTGAGACAATCCTCTCGTGTGGGATTATCGGGTTTCTTCATACCCCTTCACATGTAAGGCGCACTTACACACAGACTGGACAAATTTAAATATTTAAATGAGCAACCTTACTCGTCCAGCTTTAAACTTGGCCCAGTATCAACTCAGACCGGACATATTCAACGGAGCAATTTTCTTTGCTCGTCCGACTGCAAACTCTGGCCCGTGAAACCCAGGTCTTTAACCATGGACTCTGGTACCATGTTAAATTCAACAACGGGCTTAGTCCACACCCGAACGGAGGAGAAAGAGTCCACAATATAAAACTTCCACTCTAAAACCAATTGACAATAGAGGAAGTATCCCCTTGCCTTATATAGTGATAATTTTTCTCCTCTTCTATCAATGTGAGACAATCCTCTCATGTGAGATTATCGAGTTTCTTCACAGTTTGACATACTAGGATCAAATTTGATACAAGATCAATCGTGTTATTTTAGAGTTAATTATTTTTGTTTAAAGAATTTCTATCAAGGTAACTAACTCATAAATAAAATAAAATAAAATAAAAAATTAAACTTTACACCTTCAACAATAGTTCGAGGCCTCGAGGGAACGCTAGTGAGTAGTGAGTAGTGACCATTCGTTTCCCTATAATAAATTGGATAGCATATGCAAATCCGTGGGAGCGTGTGGTATCTTGTTAAGTTAATTTATGACTACTGCTTACCAAAAAAAAGTTAATTTATGACTACTAGGTTGGCAATAGGTAGAGTTTAGATAGGGTTTAGTAAGATTTGAACCTGACCCTAAGTTTCATATTTTTGACCTATATTCAAAGGATCTGAAATTAATAAATCCATACACGACCTAGAGGGTCCGGATTTGAGTAGGGTCTTTCCTGGGGTCTGCTTTTTTCGTTGACAAAATAATTTTCCCCTAAATTATATCATTTACCTAGTACCAAAACTTATCATTTTCATCAATTTTCTCGTTATTTTTATTGGTTATTTAGATATGCGTATAGTATATTAGTGATAACTAATAAAGGTCGTATGTATGTGTGTATTATTTGGGTTATGGATGTCCGTATATGTGTTTTTTCTTTTTTTTTAATAAATATAAGGGTGTAAGAGTCGGGTAGAGTCCCAACCCCAACCCCAAGACCTGGACCCGGCCCCATGTTTTTATATAAGAACCATACCCGACTCATACCCGAGTGGGTCTCAAAAATTCAGATCCATACCCGATCCATTAGAATCTGACCCAAAAAATCTGGGTTGGGTACCCAACCCACTACCATCCCTAATAACTACCATACTATCATACAACTGAATTACGTACCAAATAGCACAAATTAAGAATATAATCATAAATACTAGCCACGGTTAATTGATTAGTATTTTGAACTACTCTATTTTGCTCCCTTTTTTTTAAAATTTTGGCATAAAAATTGAGCAAAGGGAGAGAACCAATTATTAGATAACAAATGGATCAAATTAGGTGTGGGAGATCCAATTGTTCATTAAAAACATTCTTAAAATAGAAAGGTAAACAATAATTGATTAAGACAAGCCAAAAGAAATAGTCAAACGAATGATCGGGACAAAAGGAGTAGTATTATAGCCGACCTAATTAATACCTAAGAAAGGCTTATGGTAATCAGGTAGACTACTTAGTTATAGCAACCGCATGCTAAGCACTGTACTAAACGACATATAAACATCTACCGGACACATATATGCCTTTAGGTAGACAATTTATGTTAGTTAATTGACCAAAAATCCCCTAATTGATAATCACCGTGAACTGGATTTCCTAGACTCGTTTAATATATTTGATTTCGTCTTATTTATAATCAACTCATTCGATCTGTGATCTAATAACCTTTAATAATTTATTCACAGGTAGCTAGCTAGTTATGAATCATGTTTCCTTATGTTTCGACCCCTGATTTCATTTTATGCATTTTTATTATCTGTTTAGGTATATTTTTGAGTAGGGATAAAATTTTACCTTGTCAACAAACCTTATAACTTTGGCAAGTTATGGCCGCAACTCAACCAAAACTAGTAAAATAATTGGAAAAAATTGATAGAAATATATTGATGAGCCAAACAAAGCAAGACTCGACAAATTGTTATGTTGGATTTTTGACCCAAAATGACAGCCCAAAAATGCGCATAATGACTTATACCCGATTAGGGGTGTAACCGAGACGATTTGAGCTCGAGCTCGGGTGGGCTTGGAATCGGCTCTAAAACTTAAGCTTGAGCTCGGAATCGGCTCGGAATTATCCGAGCTTAAAAAATCAAAGCTTAGAATCAGCTCAGATTAGGGTCGAGCTCTATTCGAATTCAGTTAAATATTTATTTTCATTACGTTTTTGAACTATTAATTCAAATTAAAAATAAATATATTTTAAGAAAAATGCAAATATAAGAAACATTTGATTATAAATGCTAAAATGACATTTTATTAGGAACAAAAGCAATTACAAAATGACAAAGTGACTAAATAAAATAGATAAAATGATGAGCCTAAACGAAATTCCGAGATCTACGAAGCTCGGAATCGACTCGGATTTGAATCACCTAGGCTCGAAATCGGCTCGGAATTAGTTTTGACAGATTACGAGCCGAGATTTTACCGAGCTGATTCTGAGGGCTCTTTGAGCCGACTCAGATCACTTACAACCCTACACCCGATAATGACCCGACCTAATCAAAACATCGCCCAAACTCCACCTGACAAATCTATCTAAATGACTTAACCTGACCCGACATAGTATCTAATTAAACAAATCACATAAACCCGAGTTAAGAGTTGACCCGACTAATCCAAACCCAGACCGAATGTATGGATGACTCGATTTGTCACGGCCCGACTCAAATGACCTGATTGCCAATTTGCCACCTCCACGTACAAGCAAAAAGAAAAATGTCTAGTTGAGTACGTAGCTAACAAGAAAACGGAAGCTAATTAAAACACAAATAATGACGAGATTAAATAAGTCTTAGAAGATTCAAAGACAGCACGCACTTAAAAGAATAAATGAATAATTTTGCTCGTTCAAATAGTGACTTTATTCGGAAATACTACTTTGTTTGGCGTTCATGTTGCCATTTTGTAATATTAGAATATTTGTTGAATCGGAAATTCTCAAGAAATTGAATATTATTTGCATCTGAAATTGTCATGATTCCAAGATGATTGGTGCGGACTAATACTTCATCACTTAATGCTTCGTCTCTACAGTTACAGTTTAACAAATAATGACCAAATCATTGCAGACTAATAATTACCTAACTTGAGTATTTTTTATGTACGACGGTCTTATTTCATGTTCTTTTGCAAAATCTGATCATTTTGTGGTAAAACTGACTATTTTTTTTTGATAAATAGTAACCAATTTTAGAAAATAGGTTATTTTTTAAACAAAAAAAAGTGGTCACTACTTATCAAAATGTGATCACCTTCCTTTTTACTTGCCGCACGTGCGACCATCATGAAGTAGAATTTGTGGTCTAATTTTGTGCTTTGTTATGTTATATATTGCCTATGAGTCGTTTACAAAAGTGGTCACTATTTGTCAATGTTGTTAAACTCTCGATCCAAATTGTAGGATCTTACTATTCTATGATCCAAAAGGTGGTGACCGATCCCGATCCTAGGATCTTACGATTCTACGATCTAAAAGGTGGTGACCGATCCTGATCCTAGGTAGGATCTTAATCTTGAAGGATCTTACGACTCAACTTGCGTCAAATTTTTTCAAAGTAGAATCCGATTCTACGATTATACAACCCGATCCTACATTATTAACATTTAATTTTTTTCCTGTTACTATAATTTTATATATGACTTTTAAGATACAAATCTATTATAAACGAAAATGATTTGTAGGCACATGCTAAGATAAAAGTGTTTTGAGATTTAAGCACAAAATTTTAACATATTTTGATAAAAATAATTACTGCATGTAATATGAATTTTAGTTAATTTGTAAAATCTTACGATTTTACGATTCGGTCCTAAGAAGCTCATCGATCCAAAGTAAAATCCCGCTCCTAACGACATTGCTATAAGATGATTCAAATCTTTTACGGTTACAGTTTACCGTATGATGACCAAATCATTGGAAACTAATTACTCAAACTTGTTAATTGTGATGTTATGGGTTGAATTGGTAACGTATTAAATCATGATGGCACGTTTTTAACTAGTTACTCTCCATATTAGTTAGGTAGTACTTCTCACTTGGAGCTTCTCCGTATAATCCTATCATAACAACTTGTATACTTTGTCCTTATTCAACTTTTTATTTTATTTTTTACTTTAGGAATAAAAGATTCAATAATAAACAATGAAAAAAAATTATACTCCGTTCTTGTATTTATTGTGAACTCGGCCTACTTGTTAATTTGTTATTTGGTCTATTTGAATAAGTTGATTGATTATTTCCAAATTAGAGGAGAAGATAAATTTAATTTGATTTACTAAAAGAAAATTCCTAGACTTTTTTCTTAAAAAGATTTTAAAAAAGCTTGATACGCTTCTATTTTGGCCTTTCAAAGGACAAAAGGCTTATTTCGAGTTTTCTCGTATATCCTGTAGTCCTGTACAATTAAATTTATTCTACCTACTTATTTTCTTCAGATTAAGGTCTTGATTTTTGTCCGTGAATATGTTGAGAAATATGAAAAACCAGAATTATGAAAGTTAGGGCAAGTGCAATGGAAGAACATTTTATAAAGTTCTTCCTTTGTCATGTTATTTTTTGACAATCTCAAAAATTATAATTTTTTTGTCACAATGGAAAAACATATAGTAAAAAAATTTCATAAGAAAACTATTAATTATTTAGTGTAATTAATTGATTAATTACTCAAAAGTTTCTTGAGTTTTAAAAGAACTTGGTTCTTAATATCAAACCAAGTTTGTTTTTTTAAGGACAAACTTTTTAGTGCAATGGGACAAACTTTTTTTAAAGGTTCTTATTTACAAACCCAATACAAAAAACTTCCCATTGCAATTGCTCTTAAGTGTTGAATTATGTTACAGTATTAAATAATTGCAAATTCACATTGTTAATGTTGATAAGACCATGTCATTTAAAATCTTAGGGTGATGGCTGAAATTTAATTAATATTTTAATATCCTAATATGCCCTCTCAGTCTTCTTTGGACTTAAAAAGTATAGTAGTTTATGCACAATCTTCTCCATACCATGTATTGAATCTCACTTGAGTTATATCTACCATTCTACCATGTATTGAAACTCACTTAAACTATATCGAAAATTCTCGAGATTTGAACACGCGACCTTTTAAACACGGTGGTCAGTGGCTTTGATATCATCTTGATAAAATTACTTTAACCAAAATCATAATTTGTGTATAGATATGAAAAATTATTGTTAAAGTTACTTCTTATAAATCATTCAAAAGTAAATAGTTTGGAATTACTACAATCAAGCCCTACTCAAGCCCTACTCAAACTTAGCAAGTTTTTTAAAATTGATCAACTCTTGTTTCTTTGTTTTATCCATTGTCTTTATCCTAATCCTACTTTGTTAACCTTATCAATAAGAATAGTCTAAGATGACCTTTATTAGTAGTCTCAATATATATTGGTAATCTAAATTAGTGAAACACCTTAGTTGTCTTCAAATTCATTTACATATAGGTAGTATATTTTGTATAGTTCAAATTCATTCTTTTACATTTAGGGTGTGTTTGGATTTAGGGTTTTGGAGAGAAAAGAAAGGGAGGGAGAGTAAGGGTTTAGAATCCCTTGTTTGGATAACAAATAAGGGTGAAGAGAAATGGAGGGGGAGAGATTTGGAGGGATCCATTTTCTCCCCTCCAAGACAAATCAAAATCTCTCCATAATGGGCGAGATTTGGAAGGAAATTGTATCCAAACCCCATAATTCATTTCCCCTCCCCTTCCCTTCCCTCCCCTCCCTTTCTCTTCCCTCCTTCTCCCTCCCCTCCCTTTACCTCCATTTTTGTTATCCAAACAAGGGTGTGTTTGGATTAAGAGAAAGAGTTTTTTTGTCAGATAACACCTAACAATTACACTATCTGTAGAAATAGTACCTAAAGTTATTTTTTTTGCCCAACAACACCTAACATTTTCTGTATTTTGTCTAATAACACCAAAATCAGTTTTCCGTCAAAAAAAGTCGAGATTCCGTCTTTATTAACAGTGAAATTGATTTGACCTTATTTCTTCATTCTTTCTTTTCCACTGACAGGTGCATTGTAAAAGTAATTGACAATGAATCTTATTCTTAAGTGACTTATTTTCATTCAACAGACCATTTATAACACTTTTTTTTGCCAATAACACATGTCTTCATCAATCCACTTGAAAAAGCAACACTCACGCAAACTCGTCTCTAGATGAGCTTGAATAAGACATTGGGTTGAAAGGATGGTGAGGGAAAAGGAGAAAACCGGACAAAGTAAACCCAATTTGGGGTTTTAATTTGAAAATTGAGGAATTAAATAACTAAGGGGAGGTTAGATAAGTATTTAATTGGAGGAAAATTAAGTTTAATTGAAGGGAAATTAACAAAAGGGAAAATTGGGTTTAGAGAAGGATGATGAAGAGGGTAATAAATGCATCAACGGAAAAGAAATAAGCGTTAAATCAAATTTATTGTTAGTCAAGACGGAATCTTGACTTTTTTTGACGGAAAACTGATTTTGGTGTTATTAGACAAAAAACAGAAAAGGTTAGGTGTTGTTGGGCAAAAAAAATAAATTTAGGTACTATTTCTACAGACAGTGTAAATGTTAGGTGCTATATGACAAAAAACTCTTAATAGAAATTGATGAAAAGGGAGAGGAGGGAAAGGGAGGGATTCAATTTCTATTGTTTGGTTACAATATATGGAAGGAGAGAAATGAGAAGGGAGAGAAATGAGAGGATTCAATTTCCCTCCATTAGACCAAACTATAATCTCTTCGTTGTTGGCAAGATTTGGGAGGAAACTTTCTTTTGATTTTTATTTAAGAATAATATGACCAAATACTCCTCTAATATGCCTTAACTCATTTCACTAAAATCACCTTCTTCCTCCATCCTCCTCCCTTTCCCTCTACCTTATTTTTGCTATCCAAATAATCCATCTTCATTCTCCCTCCATTTCCTTTCTTTCCCTTTCCCTTCCCTCCATTCCCCTCCCCTCCCTTTCCCCCCAAATTTGATATACAAACACACCCTTAGGAAAATGTATACAAAGTAGTATATTCATATGACAAATGAACATGTATAATTAAAGAACATTGTTTATTTAATTTGTTTGAGTCTTGACCCCACTTTCTAATTAAATTATCCAATGAGTGGTTGCCATGTATCATTTTTCTGTAAAAAAAAAAAGTAGTGTAAGAAAGTAAAGTCTGAGGTGAGTCTGACGGAATAATGTATGAAGTCTAGGTGATTTGAAATGAATTTGAACAGTAAAAAAATAATAAAAATTAATAGAAAGCTGATGTGGCACAGTCTTGAAACTTTGGAAAGTTTTAGGGATAGTCCTACCCTTACTCAATGTTCCCAATCAAATTATTAATTACCCCGCCTTTCAACCAACACTGAACGGTCCAAACACCTTCCATATTGTCCCTCCATTTCCCCGCTCACCGGCCTAACACGCCGCCTCAATCCACCCTCTTAAACCCGATGCCCCACCCTACGAAGTCGACTAGTGACCAACATCGGTGCACTAAAGCAGCGCATCTACAACATACGCCCTAAAACCTGAGACCACTACACCTCCAGCAATCCCCTCGGTCCAACACCAACCAACCACCACGCGTTCCACTATGACACGACAACTAGATGCGCACCAAAAACCAGAGCATGAGTAGCCTGGTGATTGGCGAATGGCGATGGTGAACGACGCATATACATTTAATATTAGATCTATTTTGCATGTATTCCATTTCGGTCCATTCAAATCCACTTTGCATGTTTCCTTATTTGGTTGTCCTTTTAATTCTATAATACTATAACAACACTATTAAGGCACACTTCTTCAACACAAATTACATACAATACTAACATTTTACACCTATTTATTGTACTTTTAATATTACTCCGTATAATATAAATTTATTATTACTTGTGCATAAAGTATAAGTGCAATGTTAAGCATAAGTGCAATATTGATTTGAATAGAGGAATTTATATTTTCCCTCACACCTAATTATAATCTTTTTTTTTAGAAAGGACAAACGCCAATCATAATTGTACAAGTTGACCAATATGACAATCTAGCTTTACCTAAATGTCTATAATTATTGAAAAATGTAAGATACTCGTAGCAATTATGGAGTGAACATGACAGATGTCACTCTTAGAAATGGATCAAATTGTGATTTTATTATTTGTGGATTATTAGAGCTAAAAGTGAGCTAACTATGAACAGTTGGACGCACTTGGATTATTGTTTACCATAATTTTAGCATTATTAATTTATTATGCTTATCAACTCATCCAATCACTTCTGCTTCATTATTTGTAACTATGCATACAAGTTATCTACTTTTTCATTGTTAATGCTTCATTAATACGGTGCATGCAACGAGTCGATTTCTTGCAAAACACTTTTACGGTGATGGAGTTAGAGGGGCTAATAAAGACATTTTTGTCGGAAAATATTTTCGAAAATTTTAGTTGCATTTTTCTAATTTTTTCCTGGTACACTTTATATTATTACCCATCTACTTTTTCTGAAAATTTTTCCTAAACTTAAACCCTAATAACTCCGTCACTAAAAATGTCTCAAACGGAAACAACCCAAGCATAACACAACTTATAAATTGATCAAACTCAATTCAGATCCAAACTCAAACTTGATTGGCGCTACAAATAGCAATAGTTATCCGAAAAAATGAATAAACTCGACTAAAGTCAAAATACCTAATAAAAGAAAACAAATACTTCCTCCATTCAAATCCAACCTACACCTATTCCATTTTAATCCATTCATATCCAAACTACCACTTTCCTAATAAAGCCAAAAAAATTACTAAAGTATCCTTATGAATATCAATTATTTACACAAAATGTCATTGGATGACCCACCATTAATTAAACATCACACATTTAAATTAATAAAAAAAACATCTACACACTTCTAATTGTATTTTTAATAATTTATTAATATCTTTCTTAATATTTGTGCAAAAAGCATAAATACACTTTAGATTTGAACGGAGGAGATATGATTAAATTTGATATACAATGTAAAACATATTAGTGTATAAAATCAATCTTCGAACTTTAATCATCAATTTGAATTTTTGGTAGAAATAATTTCATAACAAAATAAGATTTTTAGAAAAGATTTTCGTATAATAGTAAAGACGTAATTATATATAGTACTATACATAATAATAGGTCTTTTGAATTGTGGCGTGGATATTGCTTGATTTGTTGAGTAAGTGAAGTGAGGAATTTGAGAGCCCACTCCACCGGCCGCAAAACAATGCACAATTAGCACGTTAAAATAAAACGGGTAAACAAATGTAGAAATTCTTATTTCAGACCGTTATATTTGGTCTGAAGCTTCAGACGGGTTATATGTAACCATTTTATAGTTAAATGTAACCATAATAGTGTGACCAATGTTACAGCTCAAGATAACTTGTTTGTCAATAATGGTCACATACAGTTGTAAAATGGTTACAAAATCCTGTTTTATTATTTCAAACCAAAATTACCGTCTGAAGCAAGACCGTAACAGACGAAGTAGTCGACTAATTTGGAATCAACCTAAAAAAAGTTGGTAGAGGGATGGGATGGGATGGGGTGGTGTGATGATGTTGGCGTGGTTGGTCTCTCATTGTGTGTGGCTATGAGTTTTGGACGACTGTTTGAAATGCTCATCTTGCTTGTAGGTCCATTTTTACCTACTTTTTTTTAACCTACTTTATATGGGTCTCAAATGTCACACATTTACAAGATCTGCAATTATGTAAACTTGATCATAACCTATCATTTCCAATTGAATTGACTATCATGCCATAAATCGGGCGTAGGTTTCTCTTGTAATGAATATATCCGTCACAAGTTTGCGACGGGTCAAGTACACCCACTTGTTTAGATAAAGCAAAAATAAAAGTGCATGGAAAAATCACGAATGCTTTGTCTTTTTGTCCTTAAATGGGTTTTATTTAAGTTGTCACAATCTTGCGACAGATATTGAAATGAGAGTTTGTAATATCGAATCTCGCCACAGAACTAACACTTACACCATTGGGCCTCGTACAGTCTCTCATCGCAAAAGCAATTCCGTTGTTCACTGTTTTCTTGGCACCATAAGAACATCAAAGTACCATACCAAGTGCATTGGCAAGAAGCAACAAAACCAGCTATTTTAAATTGTGTGAAAGTACTAGTTAAGGTGAACTTTGTTTGACGGTCATAGTCAAACGGGGACAATATATGAGATGGAGGGTGTAGCACGGTACCTCGAGGATAGAAATATGACGGATGTTGATTTTATGCCAATGACCTGGTGCCTCACGTATTTTTGTGAGACCTCGAGAGTCCTCGATCCCATGTTCTCGACCATGGTAGATGCTTCAACCAAGGCATATCTCAAGAAGGTTTGGAAGAGAAGCCCCCGAGTCTATATTCCGGAATGGTGACCACATAGTTTTGCTACCGCCATATAGAAGAGCACAAATTCTCATTTGTGAATACCGTTTCCTCTCACAAAATACCACGAGAGGTGAGTGGGAAAGCACATGAAGGGTGCCCCACCTTGTCCCCTCTCCCTTTTTGTGAGAGGTCACAAACTTATGACGGGATTAGCCCGTCACAAGCAAGACTTGCTGGAAGAGAAGAGATCCAACAATCTATATAGCAAGAGGGCATTTGCAAACATTCTTACTATTTGTTTCCCCTATATAAATTAGGTCAAGCATTCATCAACTTCTCAGTTTTGAAACACATTTTCTCAGAGAGATCATCTAATTCATATACTCAATCTACCCACTTCCTTTGAGCGTGTTGACGGGACTGGAAGTCGAGTGGCACACGACACATTCTTAGGGGAGGAAAAATCATCTCGAGACAGTGCAGTCACCAAAACAATCCTTCTCGGCCAGGACTACATAATTACTCCATTTCATGCTGATGTTGATTCCTTGCCGACATCAACGTTTCACCAGAAAGGTAGACCAAACCCAGGACAGTAGAAACTCTCTTAATCCTGTCAGCATCGTCACAAAATGAACATCTTCTCCGACATTATTAGTGAAAAATCTAATATCCTGCAACTTCATCTGTGTCAGGGTATCTACCAAAAACATCCTGAACTCATACAAAGGAATGACTTCCCTCTTCTCAATAGCAATCACAAAACAACAATCACAAAACACGCTAATTAACGAATTCCATGAAGCTATAAACCAGGAAAAGGAAAAGTTGTCGTAAAACGACTTGATTTACAGTGGCATCAAAATGAGTGTAGCAAACCAGAATCAAGCTGTTACAAGAACCTGAAAACCGAAACAAAACCAGAAGACTAATAATAGATGGGGAAAACACCATCAGTGATGAAAATGAGAGGATTTTATTGATTGTTTTACTGTCTAGTACTTACAAAGTAGGTGCCAGATACTCAGGGCAACATTCTACACATATCTGATATCCCTGCTAGCCACCCACGACATATTGTCACACCAAAAATATCGTCCCGTAATTTACATGAATGACTAACAGCCACCTTCTAGTCCAAATCCACACAGCTGAGATGCAAAACAATAAAAAACCATTAATTAAGAACCTCCGCGTTGAAAGTGGAAACTCAATTAGCAATATAAGGACATGAAGATTGACAGAGTATTAAGAGTTCTGCCCATTAGACAGCCTCGGCCTTTTGTTGTGCACATGTCAACAGTCAAACATGGCTATTTTGTGTCGTATTGTGTCGAAAGATCGGAATGCAAGACATATGAGACAATCTTGATTTATAAAAGTGTCACTTAGCTGCGCTTAGGCTCAAGGCTCAGTGATGCCCTAGCCATCCTACTATCCTAGCATAAATGACTCAAGGTGAGTAACACCTTCAAGATTTTCAACTAGATAATGGAAAGTGTTACTTTCCCCGTTCCCTCCATCCAAACAAGGGATTAGTTGTAATGAATTTTATGACAAAACAATGTGACCTGCATAGCTGCGTCTAAATTAGACTTCCAGAAATTATTTAATTGATATTTCAGAACATTGCCTTCAACAAGATTGTAAATTTTGTTGGATGTTATGAGGTTACAGACCAGAGCGACTAGTATTCAGCATCAAATACTACAGATCATTACAAGTTTTAAAACTAAAAGTTTAGTATCCCAATATAATCTTCTCATTAAACTTTGCGGAGTCTCCCAGGCACGACTTTGACTCAGTTTTTCTCTATTTATATACACTTTTTTTGTTCAAAAATTATTTTTGTAGAACTTTTTTTATGAAAAATGTAAATATTTCATCATGTTATAATTTTGTTAATTTAACACTTATTTAAAGATCATATTTTTAAACTCCGACCACTTAAGTCAAACTATGAAGATTATTAAGGAGGGAGTATACATGTGAGTGCATTTACAACATGCAAAAGGGTAAGGCATTAAGGCTGCGTACATCCAGCGCCCTCTTACCCCGCAATTTGTGGGAGCCATGAGAGCCATTGAAGTACTGGGGCAATTCGCGGAAGTCATGAATCTTATCTATAGATAGAGCAAAAAGGCCTGAGTTAGAATACATAGTTAGATTATCCTAGGATTTCAGATCATGCAACAAATGACCAAAAAAAGTACACGGTGTTAACACATACAATATTAGTTGAAGTTTTAGTGCCTATATGAATTCCCAGCGTTCTTTTCTGAGACTTAAAATCTCTTCATCTCCATCATCGTAAGTGACCTATATAACCATAAAAGGAGAGTATATCAAGAATTATGTTATGAATATTGAAGGTCCCTTAGGGTTAAATACTTAAATATACACTAATAGACAAACCAAAAAAAGGACGAAATAAACAACTTTGGATATAAGCAAACATAGACCAAATAGATTTAGAACAATAAAAAACAAGTTAGCCATTGAGATTTGTTGACAGTAAAGATGAACCAAACAAGACTAGCATAACCATAACCACGACTCCAAAAGCAAATAGGTTCAAGCTTAATATTCCCGATTTCTCCCTTCTCTCATAGTAGTAAAACTAGTAATCCATTCTTACCAAGCAACCCTGCCCACGTTCTAACTTCTAAGCCTTAACGGTCAGTGTGGACTTTATCGTTTCCAACCACCTATAAGAGCCGTGCGGGGTGGCCAAACATAAACTACCGCCCATCACTTCCATGTTGTCAACGTTGGTTTCTCACAAGTTGGAACATCTACCTCCAGATGTAAGCTAAAGAAGATGATTATTGATCACTAATTCACTATGGCTTCCTATTACCAAACGCTACTACCTCGAACCAAGATTGCTCACCTTTTTGTCTAGTATGTTGATTGTGAATCACTCTCTAATGTAGAAGTGGGTCATTGTATTCAAAAGTACACCACTCCACAAAATGTACTTCCTAGAAAGTTACAAAAGTTTTTGGTTACCCATAAGAATTGAAAGATCAACTTGGTAAAGGGGTGCTAGAATGCTAGGCAGAATCGTATAATTGCTCATGTAGAATTGTATAATTAATCATGAAGTTGAAACCACCCAGCATCAACCAAGCGAACTTAAGTTATTCCAAATTTCCAATACTCAATTGGCTTTAAAACCACCCAGCATCAACCAACACCTCTAATCAAACAATGACAAAAGTATGTTGTACAACCTTGACAGTTGACACAATGATAACTTAAGCGGTGAACAATTACAACAACAACAACATCAGAGCCTTAGTCCCAAAATGTTTTGGGGTCGGCTGACATGAATCATCCTTTGGAGCCGTCATGAGTGAACTCTTATCTCAACAAGAGAAAAAAAAAATGATCGTGTACTAAAATGACACGTCAGATAAAATAGTATGTATACCTGGTGTTTTTTCATAGATGCATCAAACAGGGTAATTCTGCCTTTGTAGTATCTGTAACATAGAACTATGTCAACAATCATGTTTATATGAATTTACTGTGGACGATAGAATATTACATCCAGTACATTATTTTTAGGTGTTCACCTGCTGTCCAGAGGCCACCAAACTTTGATCTTACAGCCAACCAGATCCTTGTAAGTTTTCCTTCCAAGAGGTGTCTCAATAACCTGAGAACAGGGTATCAGCGTATTATCCAAGTAATTTCTGGACAAATATTCCAAACTAAGTATAACAACTTCTTAGGATACCAATGCATCATATAGTAGAACACTGACAGATGTTTAAGTATGATCCCAATTCCCAACGTTAGAGTCAAGGGGTGGTACAAGGATATATGACGCATTACCTCGCCTATTTTGGGGACCACCATTACATGGACACATCGCTATTGCAGCGTGTTGTATGTCCGGCTCCCCGACAATTTATTTTAATTTAATACCAAAGAGATGAGAATTTTTCAGAACAGTTGTGTCCGACACGACAACACTCCACAGCGTGTGGCATGCAGCAGTGCAGCACTTGCAGCCGAGTCGAACTAGGGGAAAAAAGAATTGCAGCCTACACCCTAAAGGGAAAGCCTGTAAGGCATCAAAAGCAAGGAATTGGCTCATTTAATGAGTACATACATCATCATCTGAGGAGCCGTGGTTCCTTTGGTTTTGGACGCACCCGTTAGATTGGAACTTATCCTTTGTAGAAGGGCCTGTTTCACTCTTCACATAATATCACATTCAAGACAAGTTAGGAATCAAGAAGTATAGGAAATAATGACTGCAGAAATTGCTCGCTTGTGGGACTTTGTTTCTAACACCACATTAAAAATCAAGACGTATAAGAAAATTGACAACTGTAAGTACACAATTTGCTAACTTGTGGTACCTTGTTTCTAGAGCCACCTGAAAACTCCTGCTGTTCAACGTCTTTCTTGCGAGGCCTACCCCTCTTCCTCTTGCTAACACCCTGCTCAGAGGAATTATATAGCTGCTTATTGTCGAAACCAACAGCTTCTTCCTTCACCCTCCCGAAATCCATATCCGTCCTTGAGATCCTGATATTTTTGTTGATGTCAACATCCACAGTGCCCTGATGAACCTGTTCACACTCGATACCAGTAACTTCTTCATCAAGATTTTGAGACTTCAGTGACCTTCCCTCTTTGGACACAGTTCCGCCCGTGCTTATAGCATCGTTTTCCATAGAAGGGGCCGCTTCACTCTTCACAAAATATCAGATTCAAGACAAATTAGAAACAAGAAGTATTGGGCAAAATGACAACTACATAAAAAGCTAGCTCGTGGGACCTTGTTAGGCGCTTGTTTCCAGAACCACCAAGTTAGAAATCAAGACGTGTAAGAAAATCACAACTGTAAGTACACAAATTGCTAACTTGTGGTACCTTGTTTCCAGAGCGACCTGAAAACTCCTGCTGTTCAACGTCCTTCTTGCGAGGCCTACCCCTCTTCCTCTTGTTATCACCAAGCACGGAGGAATTATATAGCTGCTTAGTGTCAAAACCAACAGCTTTTTCCTCCACCCTCTCGAAATCCATATCCGTCCTTAGGCCCCCCATACTTCTGCTGATGCCATCATCCGCAGTGCTCTGATGACCCTGTTCGCACTCGCGACCAGTAACTTCATCAAGATCTTGAGATTTCAGTGACCTTCCCTCTTTGGACCCAGTTCCGCCCGTGCTTATAGCATCGTTTTCCATAGAAGGGGCCGCTTCACTCTTCACAAAATATCAGATTCAAGACAAATTAGAAACAAGAAGTATTGGGGAAAATGACAACTACATAAAAAGCTAGCTCGTGGGACCTTGTTAGGCGCTTGTTTCCAAAGCCGCCAAGTTAGAAATCAAGACGTGTAAGAAAATCACAACTGTAAGTACACAAATTGCAAACTTGTGGTACCTTGTTTCCAGAGCGACCTGAAAACTCCTGCTGTTCAACGTCCTTCTTGCGAGGCCTACCCCTCTTCCTCTTGTTATCACCAAGCACGGAGGAATTATATAGCTGCTTATTGTCAAAACCAACAGCTTCTTGCTCCACCCTCTCAAAGTCCATATCCGTCCTTAGGGTCCCGATACTTTTGCTGATGCCATCATCCGCAGTGCTCTGATGACCCTGTTCGCACTCAAGACCAGTAACTTCTTCATCAAGATCTTGAGACTTCAGTGACCTTCCCTCTTTGGACACAGTTCCTCCATTGCTTAAAGCATCGACACATTGAACACTTTCTGCAGCCTTCAGATCTTGGACAGATTCAGCCGAGTGACTAAGGTTGCCAGGAGGCTTAACGTTCACCTGTTGAGGGGGCACATAATTGTATGTCTAGACCTATTTGAACCCTTAAGAAATAAAATATGCAAAAGCCATATAACAAACCATATTAGAAATGAGAAGGGGTAATTTTCCATTCTTTTTTCCCTTTTGTCAATCAACCAGCATTGCAATTCAGCATCAGTGAATATGCAAGTATATATGTGTTTACTCATGATTTTATGAATATATCTCAAGCCAATATAATCTCAGCCTATTATGTTCTTGTCTTTCATCAGAGCATACAGCACAATACAACAATTATTACCCCCTCAGACGAGTTAAATATAACACTACATGACGTCGTGACCACTTATCCCAAGGCAGAGTTTGTTAAGCCAAATCACGAAGCGGCTTCTTGTTAATTATATATGTGAAAATTAAAGATGTTAGCGCCAAATAGGAGTGAAAACTTTAAATCTGCATCATACAACATTGAATGCTAACACTAGTAATCTGTAAAAAATTCATTCAGGTGAAAATTCAACTGACCAGAAAAATTTCATCATTTCTAGAAAAGAAAAGAAAAGTTCATTACAAGAGAAGTTCATTTCTAAAAAAGAGGAAGTCGCGCTTTAACATACACGCTTACCATATCCCACCCCATTGCCAAACACTCAACCTTGATTATAAACTCTTAATACAGGCACACATCATACCAGGACAGAGGAATCATTAAACAGATTAGTCACAGTATCAGCCTTGGGGTTGCAAATTGACGGAAGGATGGGAACATAATCCTCAAGGCAGCAACCCATTAATGAAACTGTAACCTGAACGGCTTAACCCTTTGCTTCCCAGGTCACAGAACCCTGAAATGACTCATACTTGAAATTACCCAACCATAGCGCACCTAAACCCAGACCCAATGACTTATTTGACAGGTCTAACACTGCCTAATAGGCTATTATAAAGACTAGTCAAGAGAATCAAACTCCCATGGAAAGTGATACTAAAAGCATCATATGGTACAATAAAATAGCTTCACGACTAAATAAATGCATTCAGCTAAACAGGGCATCAAATGTAAGGAATGAAAGGCTAATAAATGAGTCATACTTCATCTAACGAGGCCTGTTTCCTTTGGTTCTGGAAGGGATCATTGCATTGGGACGTATCCTGTACACCATATCACATTCATGACAAGTTAGAATACAAGAAATATAGAATAAGATAGCGAGTGCAAGTACATAATTTGGTAACTCATGTTACCTTATTTACAGAGCCACCAGAAAACTCCTGTTGTTCAACGTCTTTCTTTCGAGGCCTGCCTCTTTTCCTCTTGTTAGCACGAAGCCCACAGGAATCATAAACCTGCTTATTCTCAAAACCATCAGCTTCTTCCTGAACACTCTTGAAATCTATGTCCTTTACGATCTCATTATTCTTGCTGATGTCACCATCTGCAGTGCTCTGATGATCATAATCACACTCAAGACCAATAGCTTCTTCATCGAGATTCTGAAATTTTGACTCCTTTCCCTCTTTCAAAGCAATTTCTTCAGTTTCCGAGGTATTGACGCATAAGCTTTCAGCTGCCTCCAAAGCTTGGACATATTCAGCTTCTGCAATGACTGCAATTTGACAACTTTCTGTTGTCTCCAAAGCTTGGACATAGTCAGGTGGGTGACACATGTCACCAGAAGGCTTATCATTTACCAGATGCAGATCAGTAGGTTCTTCGACAAGATTTTGGGAATTCTGTTTCCTTCGCTTTTTAAAATCAGTTCCTCCACTTCCACAGGCATCGAGGTAATCAACGGTTCTAGCTGCCTCCAATGCTTGAACATACGGAGCTCCGTGACTCAGGTTATCAGAAATGTCATTCTTTCCCTGTAGAAAAGGGACACTATTGTATGTTTAGGTTCCAATGTGCGGATGATTTAATGTACACTAACGTAATAAATGATATATAAAACCAGGTTAGGAATGGAGAGGGGTAGTTGTCCAAAATATCATTAGTGAAAAAGCAAGATGTATTATGTATAATGTATATATGTGATTTCTTAATACGATATCTTAAAGCTAATACAATCTTACATTTTGGGTTCTCGGCGCTCACCAGAACATAGAGGATAGAAAAAGCAATTCTTACCCCTCAGAAGAATTGCCCTATGAGATCACTAATCCCACAACACAGATCACTAAACCAACAATCTGGAAGCAGCTTATAATTACATACGTACACAGGAAAGGTGTGAGCTAGAGACTAAAAATTCATAGAAATGTGCAACATACACATTGAAATGCATAGTAAGCTACAGCTATAATCGTGCTCAGTTCAGGTCAAAATCAAACTGGTTGAAAAAAAATTAATCGACTCTACAAAAGCAAGGCACACCACAAATCAGAAAAGGATGCTACTTCTATCTTGTCATTAAAATGCAGCGAAGTGTTAGCTAGCTAAAAACTTCATAGAAATGTGAAACATACATACTAAAATGCATAGTAAGCTACAGCTATAACGTGCACAGTTCAGATCATCGTCAACTGGGTGAAAAAAAATCATCTACGCTACAAAAGCAAGGCTCCCCACAAATCGGAAAAGGATGCCACTTCTATCTTCTCATTAAAACGCAGCTAAGTGTTAGTAAAAACCTCGTAAAAATGTGCGACATACATATTGAAATGCATAGTAAGCTATTGCTATATCATGCAAAGTTCAGGTGAAAATCAAAGTCGATGAAAAAAAGTTCATCGACTCTACAAAAGTAAGGCTTACAACAAATCTGAAAAACATGCCACTTCTATCTTGTCATTAAAACACAGCTACAGACCTTATATATCCCGTTGTGAAACATTCAATTTGAAACAAAATTTAAGAGCAGGTAAGAAGCATACCAGGAAGGAAGAATCATTACTGACAGTCATCACAGCGATGGGCTTAGGCTCGGGCTCTGGGTTGCAAATTGACAAAAGGATGGGAGCGTAATCCTCTAGGCAATAACCCATTGATGAAACTGTTTCCAAGATATATGGTCTAAGCTTGTCCGTGCATCCTTCAAGAATTTTGGCACTCAGCTCCCAAGATGCAGGAGAAACACTCTAAAAAAATACAAGTATCAGAATATGCAAAGCTGAAAACGGATACAAAGATAACTTGGGTGTAAAACTCCATATGTTTGGACTTACAAGACCTTACGAACGTCAGAAGCCACATAGGTACAGCCGTGAGAGTGGCTGTTGGATATTTGTACATGAATGAATAGTAATGAGAAAAGAAACCTAATCCGGACAACAATGAAGCCATGAAGGTAAGAAGACCTACCTGGTTCTCCCTTCTGATGCTAGTCAGAAGAACCTTGACAAGCTCCGTAGACACATTATCACTTTCTTCTATCATCATACTCATAATATTCACCATAGCAAGAACCACAATGTGAGGGTGTTTGGGGCTTGAGGTTGGAAAAAAAAAAAGCAAGGTTAATAAATAGTAGAATATCAACTTAAACAATCAGCATAATAAAAGAGGTCAGTGAAGTTCTTCAGATTCCGGTGCTTCAAATCAAGCAACTTGTTCACCTAGCTTTCTCTTACAACTCAAGCTAAGTATACTTAAGAGCTTCATTCCTCAATTAATAACTCTAGTGCAGTTACAAAATTTGTCAGGGATGTTAACTATCTCGATTAGAAAAGACAAAATGGTGCTTAATAGCATGCCAGCAAGTGACATATTTGCACAAGCATGAACTATATACATTAATACAACCAAAAAAACCACTGGAATACAGATCGATATCAATGTTGATGGCCGATAAGTAAATATATTATCGCTAAACTCTTTGCCAATGTTACAACCTAGTTTAATGGCTTCTTACTCGGGGAATGTCATGAAAATGGCAGATCCTGATGGGTGCAATTCATTGAGATTTGTGACTTGGAAGGCACATCGCCTATATCAAAATAATTTCCAAATCCCCAACTACACCCAAATTCACCAAAAGGTTTACGGATAGTCATATAAATAATAAAAAATCGAATTTTACCAAACTTCAAACCCAAATGATACCAATCCTGATGGATGCAAATAAAACAAACAGATTCAGAACATTCACCTTATGTTCCTCTGAAATAGTTCAAGCATTTTTGTTACTAGCGGATCACAATCAAGGTCCAGCATCATCACACAGGCCCGCAACCTTGCAACACTTTGGAGAATTAAAACTGCCTTAGAATAGCAGCGGCCAAATTGACATGATAAATTTTCAAATGATGATACTATCAGCTCAAAAATTTCCTGTAAGAAAGTGAAGAAGAAAGAAGCAAATATGATGAATCTCACCCAATTAATAAAACAGGGTACTGAGGAAACAAAGGAGATGTATCAGTATTTTCCCTACTCTCATCTTGTCATCACTGTATGGTTGAATAGGTGCAGTAATCCTTATGACCTCATTAAGACATGAAGCGACGGTAATCTTAACATCTGGGTCTGAATGCCTGAAAAGCTCATCTGAAATCAGAGCCTTCATAGGGATCAAAAGCGCCTTTTGAACTAGCTGAGACGGAGCTTGCCCCAGCTTTGACAAAAGGAACTCCACCTCCTAGAGTAAAGAATATCCCATTAATAAGCTTTGTCCTCCAGCAATAAGGGGGGTTAAATGAGAGAGACGACAATAAATATTACACTCAAAGATACATAGCAGAACACATAAACGCATGATGGTACTTGAAAAAGTTGGTCATAGTCTAGGATCAAAATTCAATTCAGTGCAAGGCCTCCACTGAAAAGAATTATGAGCCAGCACGAAACACAACAACAACAACAACAACAACAACATCAGAGCCTTAGTCCCAAAATGTTTTGGGGTCGCCTGACATGAATCATCAAATTTTGATTCATGTCCATAAAATGTGACTGATTTTTACGCTGTGGCGCCACAGACCTACCGCAACCCTCCTCCTTTCTCCGGGCTTGGGACCGGCAGTGAATGTCCAAAACACACACAGGCGGAGTTCTTTAGAACTGTGAATGAACCTTCCAAAAAGTTCATCATAGAGTTTTAGTAAAGCAGAATCGAGCAATAAACCTGAGAGTAATGTCACTGACTAAAGATCCCAATTATTCCCATGTGAACAAAATCCATATGCGAAACACATAGAACACATGAAGTACTTATCCATCAGTTTGAGCACTCAAGTAATAATCACCTCCACGAGAGAAATCCCGAAGATGAAAATTTCATCAGCAACTACAACAACATTACCCCGAGAGTACCGGCTTCCACAAATAACGGGGTAAGTGTCGGATTTATACAGTCTTACCCCTGAGTTAACAAATACAGAGGTTATTTCCAGGTGACCAACATTTACTGGCTAAAAGGGGTTCATTGACGCATCAAACTACACCAACAGGATAAAAGAGAACCTCATGCACCACTGGCTTAATATTGCTTCCAGCACAATCAAAACGTTTGCACACTTCAAGGATTCCAGTACATTTTGGCTAACAACAGCAGCATTAAAAATCAACAAAAATGATGAAACAACATGTACATTGAAGTATAATGCACCACTGGCTAACAACATCAACATCAACATCAAAATCCGAATTGCGGAAAATGATTAGCAAAGAATAAATTGCTGTCTTTGCATCACCCATACAGATCCATACTCAGTAGTCCAGGATTTACAAGCATTCAAGCAAAAACTGAAAAACATCATAAAACAGTTCTTTGAAAACCATATATGGGCGATCATTTTCTAGTCATTTGGGTCCATTTTACACGATTTTTGCTTAAAACCATCGACAAACGACTGATTGAAAAACAAAACTAGAACGATCAAAATCCACAAAGCATCAAATTTCAATCAAATAACATGCAACAATATAAAGTATAAACTAATAAAGATTGAAAATTGGGGAAATGGGTCTTACATCAAGTAAGTTTAGAAGTTCAGGAGTGGAATTGGGGGGCTGTAAAAGCCTGATACCAGTCTCACTAATAAGTTCAATCACTTGATTTTCAGGAAAATCAGACATTTCTATCATCCACACTACTAAATTTAATTCAGAAAAATCCACCAAAATGCCTGAAAAATGGAGGAACAAACCCTTTAATGTTGGTAATTTAGCAGACTCAGTGAAACAGCAGGAAACCCAGGAAAAAAATGTAGTGGGTGGAACTTTTAAGAGGGGGAAATTGAAGGATGCTGCATTCTTGAAAGTGGGAGTTGCATGCAATTGAAATGGGTCAGAATTTCCAGATGAATACTCAAAGTTGATGGAAAAATAGGTAAAATAATGATGGACTAATATTTTAGGCTTTTTTTAAGAGAATTGCAGTAGTGTTATAAGCCTAATTCTCGTCTGTGACACGGTTGTGACGGATACCGTTTTCTCCCACAAAATTTTAAGAGGTGAATGGGAAACACATACATGGTGCCCTTTCCCTGTTTATGAGAGGTTACAAGTTTGTGACGGGATTAGTCCGTCACAATCAAGACCTGCCGTTTTTTTCTGGTTATGAACTACTAAGTGAAATTGTTTTGCATATGTTGGTGATTTTGGGAAAATTAGAGGATGAATTGGGAATTTGGGAGGGGTTAGGGGTGGTGAGTTGTGATTACTTTTTAGGATGTTAATGGAGCGGGTTAGATAGATATCGCTTTGGATATACGTTATGTAGTAATACGTGTAAATGGTTATTCGTAAGGTCATGAGGTAGGCATGTACTCACGGGTTTTAAAAGTTTTTCCACATTTGCGCGGTGCACCGGTGGTGGGCAATGCAGGCAAGCATATATGCTTTTAAATGGGTATTTAGCTTTGTTGTTTTTGTGTTATGAGCTATGGTGATTGCGGGAGTGGCCTAATAAGTCGTTGTCCATCTTGCTACCCGTGTCGCGCCATCCTCAAAGCCCCATTATCACCTACAAATATCACCACCGTGAATCCCTGGACTAGTGCTTAGTTGCTTATAGTGGTGGGTGGTAGTGGTTTCTACGGCGGGGTGGCATAGGTGAATGATGATGATATTGTTGTGATGGTGGATTGGTGGTTGTGAGCTAGGTAGCACCAAAACGGACACGACACGGATACGGGACACGACATCCCATGAAATTTAGGACACGGGACACGACATTTAAATATAATAAAATATATATTTTATAGTTATAAATAACGTATAATTTTACTTTTATCATGTATGTGAAGCTAAATTTAAGCAAGTAAATGTACAATTCGACCTTTACTGTAAGTAATTCTCATTTTCCCACCCAAACTCATATTTTAATGGATCTTTTTTAAAATTTGATTACTCGTCCAAACTACAAGTCTACAATATGTTTAGTCAGGTGTCCAACGAGTGTCGGGTGTTCGAGTGTCGGACACGGGACATCTAATTATGAGAAGTATCCGTGTTACCTAGGTTGTGAGTCTTGGTGGTGGACATGGTGGTTGTTGACGAACTAATATCCGTCTTCTTTGTTTATACTTCAAACCAAACAGCGTGCTTTAATCAAACTTAGTACTTTTACACGTATGCAGGAATCAAAAAATCTGATTGAAAAGACCTGAGTAGATAACCTATAGAACACCCGATATGATAAACGGAAACAATAAACAGGATCCAAGTCAATCCAGATTGAGCCAAAATTGAACTTAAATCGATATAACCGATTGATACCCAAATCTGAATACATCTGAACGGAAAATAATCAAACCAATTTACATGATTTATAGAAATTTTTTTAAAAAATATATGCGAAAGAGTAAAGTCCGTATCTGAGAAAGTAATTCCGTTATTTAATTATCGATTCCAAACACCTCAAAAATTATCATCTTGTATTAATGGGAGAGTGATTTGGGCCATACTCCTTTAGATGAACCCATATCATTTGTTTGATCCAAATCAACAACCCAAAAATCTTCATGCACTCCAAACTCCATCATACACTATAAATACAGTCCATAAACACATCGCAAAACCTAGAGATTTATTCATTCTTCTTCTTTGCGCCTCCATTTCACCCAAACCAACTTAATCTTCGAGGTTTGTTCTTCCCCTTTCTCTACTATCTCCTAATTACCATCATCATTCTGTTCATTTTGATTATTATTTTTAGGGTTTTGGTTTAATTGATCAAATCGTTGTTGATTTTTAAATTTTTTGTGTGCTATCAATGTTTGAAACCAGTAGATGTGTACTTTCCGTATTTGTAAAAGATTATGTTTTGGTAGAATTAATCGCACAAATTATAGAATAAGACCGTCTTACGCCACGGGCCAGCCCTTTTACGCATTAGACGATGTAACACTATAATTACTCACAATGTGCTATTGTGAATCGTTTTGTGCATTTGTGTATGTAGATTGATCTTCTGGGTATCGATTATTTTGCCATATTATGTGCCCTTAACAATCGGTTGTCGATTCTCGAGTAAATTTTAATGTATTTGTAGTTTAATTTGAGATTCTCATTTGCAGGATAAGAGAAGATTACAACCAATTCACACACTATGTCTGGGTAAGCTCATGCTATATTCAAACTTCTGATTTATTGTTTACCTTCTTCGTCGGCCGGTCCCTGTGATTCCCCTAGTATTTATTTCGTACCATTCGATTGTATACTTTATTTCAGACCGTGTTAGAGTGGTTTTGGAAAACATATTCAATCAAATGGATATCGCGAGTTCTTTTGTTCGGAGTTCAGACTGTGTTAGAGTGTTTTTGGAAAACGTATACAATCAAATGGATATCACGATCAAACGGATATCACGAGTTCTTTAGTTCAGAGTTCAGACTTTGTTTGAGTGGTTTTGGAAAACGTATACAATCAAATGGATATCACGAGTTCTTTAGTTCAGAGTTCAGACTGTGTTTGAGTGGTTTTGGAAAACGTATACAATCAAATGGATATCACGAGTTCTTTAGTTCAGAGTTCAGACTGTGTTTGAGTGGTTTTGGAAAACGTATACAATCAAATGGATATCACGAGTTCTTTAGTTCAGAGTTCAGACTGTGTTTGAGTGGTTTTGGAAAACGTATACAATCAAATGGATATCACGAGTTCTTTTAGTTCAGAGTTCAGACTGTGTTTGAGTGGTTTTGGAAAACGTATACAATCAAATGGATATCACGAGTTCTTTAGTTCAGAGTTCAGACTGTGTTTGAGTGGTTTTGGAAAACGTATACAATCAAATGGATATCACGAGTTCTTTAGTTCAGAGTTCAGACTGTGTTTGAGTGGTTTTGGAAAACGTATACAATCAAATGGATATCACGAGTTCTTTTAGTTCAGAGTTCAGACTGTGTTAGAGTGGAGTTCAGAGTTCAGGCTGTGTTAGAGTGGTTTTGGAAAACGTATACAATCAAATGGATATCACTAGTTCTTTAGTTACAGTCATTAGTTACCAATGAGTTAAATATTGCGTATGTATTTTTCATCTGCCATAGTGTCTGGATATATTAGAAAAAACAAATATGGAGTATGAGGTAGGCTGCCCAAGGAGAAGAAACCCTTTAACTAGAAGATTTGAATTGCTTTCAGATTCAAGACAATCTCATACTATAATGAGTTGTTTAGTTCCGTTAAAGCCAAACGCTCCATTTTCCCTAAATCTGCCTCTTACTGTAGTACAGTATGAATGTATGAGTGTATGACCCATGTTCTTTTGGTTCTCAGTGAGGAAGTTGCTGCTCCTGCTGTTGAGACCGTGGCTCCAATCGGGGAGACCATGGATCTGATGACTGCACTTCAGCTGGTTATTAAGAAGTCAAATGCCCATGGTGGCCTTGCTCGTGGGCTTCATGAAGGTGCCAAGGTGATTGAGAAGCACACAGCTCAGCTATGCTTGTTGGCAGAGGACTGTGACCAACCTGACTATGTCAAGCTGGTCAAAGGTCTCTGTGCTGAGCACAATGTGGATTTGCTAACTGTCCCCAGTGCTAAAACCTTGGGCGAGTGGGCTGGTGTAAGTAACAATTCTCCACCCCAAATTCTCTTAGTTATGTATGGTTGATTGTGTCTGCCGTTTCTCCACTCAGTTTATGTGTTTAGTTTACGAGCTCTGAGAGTATTCACCATTTTGCTGGCTATCCCGTACTTTACATCCTACGTGTCATAATTAGGTCCCAAGATCTCCACTTCCAGTCGATTATTGTTTCTATTGACACGATTTAAAACGTTTAGATGCTTGATGTTGGAATCAGGCTTGTCTGGCTGTCAGTATTGTTTCATGCATGCTGCTGATACCGCGACAAACTATGGCCGCAGTGATTTGTAGAACAAACTCAGTTGAATTGTTGTTTCATGACCTAAAATAACATCCTCGTTGAAACAACTTACAAGTTTCTCGTAAGTTGAATGATTTTACTTGGAAACTATGTGCAGCACTAGATAGTTTTTATTTGAACCTTTATGGGAGGGAATTCTTTATTCAGTCATTAAACGCTGTCATGCTTGTGCAGTTGTGCAAGATCGACTCAGAGGGCAACGCCAGGAAAGTTGTGGGCTGCTCATGTGTCGTCATCAAGGTGAATACCTTGAATATGTTTTGTTACTATCGTCTTCTTTTTCTTTCAAGTTTGTGCGCAATTTGTTCATTAAAACAATCATTCTCTGAACATGTAATTTGATTGGATGTTTAGGATTTTGGAGAAGACACCGAAGGACGCCATGTTGTTCAGCAGCACATCAAGTCTCACTAAATCAAGCATTTAGACCTATGCTTACTATCTGAAGCTGAGTTCTAGTTTAGATTTTATTTCAACTTCTTGAGGGGTGAAACAATGAACGAACAATCGATTATCTATCTTTGGATACTTGAGAGAAATGACATTTTTGGTATTGCAATTTACAATCCTCTGTCAAGGTTTTGATCATTGTTTCTTGCCTTAGTCACTTCAATGTTAGTGGCATTATGTGTTTTCTGGTTCAACTGCCTCTTACGAAGTCCCCAAGAAGTTATAAATCCTTTACGGGATTGTTATTACTCTTATAAGTGCAATGTCAGTGCCTCAGTGGCATTGTGTAACAACACAATCAGGGCATTTTCCCACCCCATCATACAACGACGGCCAACAAAAAGCGTATCCGCTACCTTGACTATAAAAGACTACCATTTGTGTGAGCCACACCCAAGTTCTACATGATGAACAGTAAGTCTCTTTTGCGACGGAGCTTGCAACGTGTCAAATTCTCCTACTTGTGTATACAAGGCAACATTGAAAATCTCAAATGCCTTGTTTTTTGCTACCCAAATGCAAATTCTTATTTGCAACGGCACTATCCGTCGCAAGCTTGTGACGGATACCGTTTTCTCTCACAAATACCCTGATCCCCTTTCTCCACTAACTCGTTTTATATTCATTTTTTATCTCACAAAATATCCGTCACAAATGGTGACCCGTCACAAATAAGACTTACTAATGATGAATAGGCAAAGGCTCGCATTTTAGGTCACTTCTCAATTTGATGACTTGTTTGGGCTTCCTTTCACATTAGTGCCTTGACGTTTGGATTATTTTCCTACTTTAGTGATCGGAGTTCTCACTTTTAAAGACGTGAGATATAAAATAATCAAATTTGATCTCAAATATTATTATTTTGACATAATAATGTGCAAAATAAGAGTTTTTGTGAATTAGGTACTGTACTTCTATTAGAGAAAAGAGAAATGGGTAATGTAATTTGGCTGAATTTTCTGCTTTGGTGATTTAAGCGAAAGTGTAAAATAGTACCTTTGGGGCCAAAATGAATGACCGAAGAGCAAATATTCTCAATAGGTAGTGTGTTTGGCGTAACTGTAAAGTGTTTTTTTTGCCAAAAAACACAAATTGGCCAAAGACACAATTACTTAAAAGTTGGAAATAGTTTCTGAAAAGCTCAAAAAATCAGTTTTTTACCCTTGAAAATAGAAGCACCAATCTAATTTTTTGAAAAACACTTTTGCAAATTTAAACTTGGTAAACAAAAATGAGTTTAAAATAATTGCCAAGCCGTGTCCTCTTTATGCGTGGATATATGGGATCCAAAGTCCCTCTATGGGTTTGAGGTATGAGTATGAAACCCTTAAATTTGATCTAAAGTCCCTTTCTTATATGATCCACGCCAAGCTGCGTTTTATATGATCCAAAGTCCTTTTTTTATTTCTTGTGCAGAAACGAAAAGGGAGGAAAATAGTAAATAATGGGAAGTATGATTTTTCAGTATTGTACAACATATTTCAAAATTCTTTTACTTGATGGGAATCATTTCAACTTTTCATAAACGAACATATGAGTAAAATACGATGTAAGTTTGCATTCTTTGATGCTACAGTAAGGTTCCTGGATGTCGTTAACTAGACGAGGGATACTATACTATGTTTATTATGAGGACTCTGCCTTTCCATCTTTACTAGGGAGATACACACCTTCTGCTGCCGTCCAAACATTGTCCCGACTCTTTTCTCTAACACCACAAACCTACATGTATCAATAATATCCGCGCAGAAAATTGAGATTGAAAGGGTTGATAATAGCAGCAGCGTTAAAGAACAAAGAGGCGAGAAAAATAAAGGTTTCCAGAAATGTTACCTCTTGCTGACCACCTGCAATTCGTTGAAATTTCTTATCATGGCTGTGCAAATACCCTCCAGTGTCAACATGTTGAAGTCGGACCTTCTGGTCTTTCCTCCAGATGTTTCCCTTTCCCTCGATTTCCAGCCTATTGAGAAAAGTGGATGAAAGTTCATCAACTACTGAAAGAGGATAATATCAGAAATCAACCAACACCTTTTTAAATCTGAGCCTTACTTCCAATAATCTCCAGTATCGGAATTATTTTCTCCTCCAAAGCAGCTAACCTACATTGGTGGTCAGAGTAAATTACAATGGGCCGAGGATTATATTTCAGTACATTGAATAACAAACTCTTACAACATATACGTGTTTACACAATAATATTCAGACATCAAATACAATGCAACTGCCTTTGCAAATTAATAGTGATAGCACGTAGTTTGGATGTGTTTTGTCATGTTCACAAAGATACAAACGGAGGACTTAAACCTCTATACAATATTATGACTGCATGAGAAAGGCTCCATGCATGGCATACCTCATTGACTGGCATTAGCGAACCCAGGATTGAATGTCTGGGTAGCAAAATAATTTATAAAATCATTAGACATTGTAAGATTTGAACCCTTGACCACCAGATGGGATTTAATGGTTTTACCATTGAGCCACAAGATATTTACATTGTAATTAATGGGATAACTTTTGATTATCTATTATTCATCAATATTTGGGGTAGCAAAAAACCGTCTTTTAAACCAATGTTTTTGAAGTTTGGGGTAGCGGCTGCTACCTCTTGCTTGCTATAAGGTGGGTTCGCCCCTGTTGACTGGTATATGGACTTTGTGAAGTAACAATTATTGATTGATACAACAGAACTCAGTAATGGATATTATGTTAATTGTTTACCTCCAAGTTACCCGAGATAGGAGATGCATGCAGATGGCTGTGTAACCATTTACGAGTTTTCATGTGCTGTAAGCGAACAATTGCTCCCTTCTGAATAGTTCCCCCCTGCTTTGAAGATGTTTCTGGTACAGGCCTAACGACCTAGTTTCCATAGGAAAAGATAGTTTTCACGTCAAAAGCATATGAAAGCCGTAAATACAATATTATGCTTAAAAAGCTTGAGACTTACCCAGTAGCTGTTGGCATCATCGACATTAGGAAAACCTGTCACCGATTGCTGACCACTCCCAGAACCATATGGCACATCATGTGAATGCAGCCTGAATTTCGTCTTTTCATGCATTAGTTTGATGACGGATCCATACGTGACCTATAAAAGTACGGAGCATAAATAGAATAAGTCAGAATTCAGAAAGGCACAGAGGTTTGAATGGAGTGAGTTATAATTTTAATAAAATTAAAATTTGCAACAAACTTTAGCCTTAAAAGTCTCACAAGTCACAACCAGCATATGCAACAATAAAATGGTGACACTAATTCAAAGACATTTCAAGCAATCAACCATGGTGGATCAAATTAGAAACATCTGCATCATGGCGCACCAAAAATTCAAGTACCGTGCATTACTTGTATGAATTTAACGCAAAAGAAAACTTCTTTTATATCTATCAAGGGGCTTGGCACCGATCCCATTAGCCGAGTCAAGCAAGTTATTTCATTTAAAATAGAATGCCATAGCTGCTTTAATGGACTATTTTACCACGAACAATCTGTGACATTCCACGCAGAGCAAAACTAAAATTGATACTTGAACATAGAGGTACTTATTCACTTTTCCTTCATCTTCAAGCAGGCAAGCGGGGAAAAACATAACTCCGGTAAAGAAACCGATTGTAACCCATATTCAATCACCCTATCTCCATCAGTTTTCAAGGCCTTATTTATGAAATCATTCACTCCATAGTCTCCACTCTCCAGTCATCACAATAGCAAAATTATTGCATCAAAGCTCCAATAACAGATACTAGTCGCGAAATCACAACGCTTATTGATCCTTCACTAGTCCGATAAATATCTCTATGCTTAAAAGACTAAGGGTGTGTTTGGATAGCAAAAGTGGAGGAAAAGGGAGGGGAGGGGGAATGAGGGAAGGGTAAAGAAGAGAAGAGAAGGGGAGGGAGAATGGGGTGTGGTTGTTTGGATACATTTTCCCTCCAAATATTGCCTATTGTGAAGAGATTTTGATTAGGCGGGAGGAGGGAAAATGCGTCCTTCCAAATCTCTCCCCCTCCATTTCCCTCTACCCTCATTTGCCCAAACACCTTCCTTTCTTTTCTCTCCAAATCTCTCAATCCAAACACAGCCTAAAACAGTTACTCGCGCTATGCTTCCGTACTCCCTCTATCCCATTCGTTTATTTACCTTTTTAAATTATTTGTGAGGAAGATTAATCAAACGTAAACATATGATTGGGAGGTAGAAGTACTAACTACACTGAAACGCTAATTGATCTCTACTGTTCCCTAACAAAATCAACATTTTAATAAAAATGACATAACAATAAAACAGGAAATCAATCGAATTAACCGAATCAACAATCCCTACACAGTTACACAGTTCTCCATCACATTAGCTAGCTCGGTATCCGTTTCTAATCCTAATACGGTTCTCTGTCATTAGATCAAACAGTTGCGTCTACTACATTATCACCATTTGATAATAAGAAAGAATAGTAACACACAAATTATCAGGTAAGGCCGCTGTGCACCTCATTTATCGCTATCATTAAATGAGACGTAGAAGGTATCGTAAGGCTATTGTATGTTACCGAATAATTACTATGTTACCGGAACAATTCGATCAAAACAATAGAAAAGTTACACAAATCAAATAGAAAAGAAAGAAAGTGATGACGCGTATACCTCGACGCCTTCCACAGCGGCGGAATAATTGCAGTGAAGAGAGAGAAATAGAAATATTGCGATGCCGAAGAAGGACACCGCCATTGTTATTTGTTACCGACGAAAGGAATTTTCTCACGGTAATACGATTTTTTTGCCGGTTTCTGAGACTTCGACGACGGCTATGGCGGAGATTTATCGACGGATACGGCGGTGGTTTTCGATCTACGGCGAATTTTCCGGCGAGTTTGGAAATTGGGATGTGAATTGAGAGTGAAGCTGGGTTTGGAGTGAATTAGGGGGTGTGTTGACGAGTGTTGAGCATTGATGTTATTGGAGAGAAATGACACGTAAGTTTGAAGTAATTAGCCAATAGTGTGATGACATGTTGGAAAAGCTTTCATGGGTCACAAACTAGGTAGCACCAGAATCGACACGGACACGGACACGGGACACGGGACACGGGACACGACATCCATGAAATTTAGGACACGGGACATGACATTTAAATATAATATAATAAAATATAGTATATTTTATGGTTATAAAAACGTATAAATTTATTTTTACCATGTATTTGAAGCTAAATCTAAACAAGTAAAGGTACAATTATTTGACCTCTACTATAACTAATTCTCATTTTCCACACAAACTCATCTTTTAATCGATCTTTTTTAAAATTTTATTTCTCGTCCAAACTATAATATGTTTAGCCATGTGTCCAAGCAACGCGTGTCGAATGTCCGAGTGTCGGACACGGGACGGCTAATTAGGAGAAGTGTTCGTGCTAGCTAGGTCATAAATCTTGGTTTCTTGTAGCACGAGACCGTCCCTCATTAATTTTTGTGAGAGATATAATAAGTAAACAAAAATTTCAGTGAACACTCACTTCATCATATGAGGTTTTCAATAATGTTATTGAGAGACCGTCCTCTGAAATTTTTGTGTTGTTATTGAGCTGAGGTCTATTTTTTTTGTTTTTCAAAATTTATCTCTAAGTTCTATTTTAATTTTTTTGCCATTAAAATTATAATAATTTTGAGTTATATTATAATTTTTGAAACTTAAAGCAGTATTTACTTCGGATTAAAAATCAAAACTTGAAATGTGAAGCCAATAGCGTGTCTAATACGGAGTATTACTCTAAACAAAAATAATAATTTCACTCAAATTATAAACATATCATTATTTTTTGGTGCTTAACAACAAACACATCATATTAGGCGGTTATCAGGGAAGAAATTATAACAACAAACACATCATTATTTTTTGGTGCTTAACAACAAACACAAACAAGTTTTGAAAGGTATGGAGTTAGAACTTAGAAGTCTTAGAACCCATACCACTATGGTTTCTCATTCCAATTCATTCCATTCCTAAAAAGTGAATCAAACGACCCCTAAGCATATGTTGACTAGAGATGTCAATAGAGCGAGTCTTGGCGGGTCTCACTCCGCACCCGTCCCATGTGAAACGAGTGTGGGTAATGATTTGATGGGTTGTGGGGCGGGTGCGGGTATTACATGAGACCCGTCCCATCCCCATCCCGCCCCACATGTACCCGCCCTGCTTATATCTGCATTAATTATCTCCAATCGACTTATATAAGTAGTAAATAATAATATCCAATACTATATAATATATATAAAAAGAATGTAACTTAAAAATAAAAAAGAACAATTTTTTCATAAATTAAACTTATTTTACCCATTTACCAACACAAGTTAGACAACTTAGTAGTCTAACCCACTCAAATTTCCCAAACCCCCATTTCCGCGAACACTATCCAACCACAAAAAGAAACTCAAAGCAAACAAACCCGTGACGTGTTTGATTGTATATTTGTACGAAAAAATATTTTATGGATCAACGAAACACTAATTAATTGAATGTTAGGCGGGTAATTTGACGGATCAACCGGTATTCATTAAACTCGTGTATTAATTCAATTCTAAAATGCTTTCCATGCTTGGGAAATGTTTACAAAATCTAATTGCATCAGCCAAAAGAAATTGAAATATTATTTTTTGGAAGCTAAAAAAATAAAAAATCAGATATTCTTATTCTTTTGCATTATCCCTTATTTTTATTTTGTTTTTGTCATCTGGAAGTTAGCTGGAGAGGGACATGTCCTGTCTCTCTGCCTCCCCTCTTATCTGCCCGTGTCTTTCCTCGTGCGTATCTCTGAAATCCAATTAAAGTTTTTTGCGAAATTTTCCCCTAAATGTGCTCTAAAAAAATTAATTATTTCAATTATTTCTCCTTTTTACCTCCGTATAAGACCCTCATTTCGAAACCCTAGGCCTTAAACCATAAAATTTTCCGCCATTTTCCCTCGAGATCCTTTTCTAAGGGTCTCATAATTCTGTCAAACCTCGGTATGTCATCATTTTTAATCAATTTAATCACCTTTTTTAACCTGGGCTTTCCTTAATTTGAAATGGGTATTCATTAAACTCATGTAATTTCATGTTTTTGTTCATCAATATTATGGTTTCTCGATGATTTTCATCTTTACATTTTTTATTTTTGATGTCGGCGTTGTTTAATTTCGTAGAATTTTGATTGATTTCATATGGGTTTTTGTTAATTTATTTGGGTTTTTGTTATCTTGATTGATTTCATCTGGGTTTTTGCTAATTTCAATTGGGTTTTTGTTAATTTGATCATAATTTTAACTGTTTTTTTGTTAATTTTGGCAGATCTTATCGAGGAAGATTAGGTTTTGGAGGAGGGTTTCAAGGTTCTTGTGGGATTGGTGATGGTTAGTTTTTCAAATTGTGTGAGTGATTTTCTCATTTACCCACTTATTTCACAATGACAGTGAGTAATTCTAAAGAAATGTCATTTATTTACGAGAGCGATTCGATTCTGATTAGAGAAGTTTATGAGGGAAATCTTGAGAAAGAATTTGCTTTGATTCGCGAGATAGTCGATGAATACCCTTATGTAGCTATGGACACTGAGTTTCCTGGAGTTGTTCTTCATCCAGTGGGAAATTTCAAGACTAGCTTTGAATTTCATTATCGAACTCTTAAGGAAAATGTAGACATGTTGAAGATGATTCAACTAGGACTTACATTTTTTAATGATGAAGGGGGATTACCTACTTGTGGAACAGATAAGTATTGCATTTGGCAATTCAATTTTCGCGAGTTCAACTTAAACGAGGATGTCTTTGCTAATGACTCAATTGAGCTCTTGCGGCAAAGTGGGATCGACTTTAAGAAGAACAACGAGAAGGGGATTGATGCCAAGCGGTTTGGGGAGTTACTGATGTCGTCCGGGGTGGTTTTGAACTATAATGTGAATTGGGTTACTTTCCATAGTGGGTATGACTTTGGGTATTTGGTTAAGCTATTGACATGTCGCGACATCCCTGAGACACAAGAGGACTTTTTTGAGCTTATCAACACGTACTTCCCGACTATCTACGACATTAAGCACTTGATGAAGTTTAAAGATAACCTACATGGTGGATTGAACAAGCTTGGAGAGATTTTGGGATTGAAGAGGGTTGGGGTCTGTCATCAAGCTGGTTCCGATAGTTTGCTTACATCTTGTGCATTTAGGAAGCTTAAACATGTTTACTTTGGCGGGTCAGTAGAGAAATATGCCGGTGTTTTGTATGGACTTGGTGTTGATAACGGGCAAAGTGTTTGCTGAGGGTTAGGAACAAACGAGGAAAAAAAAAGAAAAAAATCTTCTCCTAGTTTACGTGCTGTACGCGCACCCTTGTCTCTGTGAACACTTCTGGTAAAATCAGTTGTTTCGTAATTTGATAGAGATTTACGTTTTGCTTCCCTTTCTTTTTTCCTGCCATTGCTGTTTCTTTATCTCGCTTGGACTGTTACTTTATTAGTAACGGCAGATTGAAGCTCTTCAATCCGCTTTGCTTATATTTGGACACGAACTATCACGAGACCACAGTACTATGATACATATGGACTAGACCCGTTAACAAAAGTAATTGGCTTGTCGCATTTTCATACAATATTGAGTTCACTATGTGTGTTTTTGGACATTCACTACCGGTCCCAAGCCCGGAGAAAGGAGGAGGGTTGCTGTAGGTTTGTGGCAGCCAGCGTAAAAAACCAGTCACATTTCATGGACATGAATCAGAATTTGGACATCGTTGGGGTGTCTCCTCTCTCTTGTTGAGATGAGAGTTCACTCATGACGGTTACAAAGGATGATTCATGTCAGCCGACCCCAAACCATTTTGGAACTAAGGCTCTGATGTTGTTGTTGTTGTATTGAGTTCACTGAAGATCCCGCTTTCCTCAGCCGAACACCTCCTTCCTTGGTAGAAGGCTACAAGTCATAGATATTAGATCCTCCCCTTCTACTTTCCTATGTTGTCTGTGATGTCTAGCATGTATTGCAAGTGAAGTTGTTTCCGAATTTTGGTGAGACGGTATGGCTTGATGATGGCGCTGTTTGTGCATATGTCTACCCTGTTTGTCATTTGCATTTTTGATGCCTGAATGTCATAGGATTTATAATTGGGGGGTGATGGAGACTTGTACAGAGGAGAGAACGTTATGCATTGCATTGCATTGAATCCATGAAATTGAAACAGGGAGTACAGAATGCTGAAGTACATATCAGAATCTACTGTATTTTAAGTTGCTTGAAAGTCGAAACATCCTAGTGGAACATAACCACGACACAGGAGATGTCGTCAGCGCTTCCCCGGTTTAGCGCCTCCTTAACCAGCTCTTCTGCAGCAGATTGCGCCTCATCGACCTCTCTGATGCACTCGCATGCTTCCTCATTCGTCATAACCTGGTAAGATGTTACTTATCAGGGCCAAATCTATCTTTTAATTTTAATAAATAGCAGTAATTGTTATATTGGTAGTACCTTCCATATGCCATCACTTGCAAGCACTATGAACTTGGCATCTTCATCTACTTTCTCAACCCTCACATCTGGCTCAGCTGTTATGTGTTCCTTTAATCTGCCATCTCCAAATGCTCTTGTCATTGCTAGCACCCCGTCAACTCGGGCCACATTCCCTGCCATTACCATTACCATTACCATTAGTCTATGTACATCTTCATTAGCTAATCCTTCTGCTTTTGACATAGAGACATGACCTAGCTTACTCCGACTCTTCTTATGGCCGGCCTGATATAATGTCATGATCTACTTTTCTCTAACTCTTCTAGGTCTACTCATTCCAAGTAGATATGATGCACCTAACTTTGGACAGTGTTCAGCTTTGGTCTTTTGTTATGTAAACTAGCTATTAGGGTATATTTAAGTAACTTCAGATAAGTAACTTCAGATAGGGTCGATATCAGGTCCTAGCTAGGACGGACATTTCTCCTAATTAGAGTCCCGTGTCCGAGACTCGGACACCCGACGCTCGTTGGACACATGGCTAAACATAATATAGTTTGGACGAGGATAAAAGTTTAAAAAAGATCGATTAAAAGATGAGTTTGGGTGGAAAAATGAGAATTAATTATAGTAAATGTCGAATTGTACCTTTAGTTGTTTAGATTTAGCTTTAAATATACATGATAAAAATAAAATAATACGTTATTTATAACCATAAAATATATTGTATATTTTATTATATTTAAATGGTGTGTCCCGTGTCCTAAATTTCATGGAATGCCGTGTCCCGTGTCCGTGTCTGTTTTGGTGCTACCTAGATCAGGTCTAGCAAAGATTGTGTTTGCTGTGTTTGATATCATATTACTACATGTTCGAGTAACTGTGGTCATATATGTTACACCAACCTGGTCTTTGGGCTACAAAACCACCACGTTCCTCTACGAGTTCCCTTTCCTTCTCCGGCTCATGATCCACAGTGATCTGCTCAATCTTACGCCTTTTGCATAAGATACCACGCGAGTCACCAACGTTGGCCACAATGAGTTTCTCCCTGTTGATCAAAATAGCAGTAACGGCTGTGGATCCTCCTCGCCAGCCTGCTATTTTGCCTATTATCTTTTCGTCTATCTCTTTATATGCTTTTCTGACCGCTGTTTCCGGGTCCTCCCAGAAGTCCGGCTACCAAACAAAGTAAACAACTGGTTAAGAAACGAAGTAGTGTTACATAATCAAGGGCAGACGGAAATTTAGTAGGTACTTGGTGTAACATGCTGTGGAAAAGATGTTGCTGCAGGTATTGAGCCACATCGCGACCTGCATGCCCGTCAAAAATGGCGTACAAGCCAAGCTCATTGCCATTCATTCTGCGCCTTTTAGCAACAACACAGTCCTCCATGCCATGGTCCAGTTTCCCCCGAACCATGTGAGATCCATGGCTGACTCGCAACTTTGGGTGCTCCTCTTCTTCATTTTCGTCCTCTACTCCATCTGCTTGAGATATCTCCCCATCTTCTCTCTGTCAAGAAGAATTATTTTAGATTCGCTATGGTACGGCAAAATTAATTCACAAATTCTTGTTTTAGACCGTCATTTTTGGTTTGGTCTGAAATAATAAGACGGGATTTTGTAACCATTTTACAGCCAAATGTGACCACGATAATATGGTCAATGTTATAGCTTATGATAACTTGTTTGTAAATAATGGTTACATTTGGCTGTAAAATGGTTACAAAATCCTGTCTTATTATTTCAGACTAAAATTGTGGTCTGAAACAAGACCAACTGTAATTAATTAACTCTCTGTAGTATTAGAGCACCGACCTTTTTACCCATTTCAGCTTCCCTCTCATCATCGACATCAGCAGTTTGTCCGACACTCTGCACCCGCACACAGAGGAACCGAAAGGTGAGATACTAACAGAACAGGACACACTTGTGTTTAGATAGTAACAGTGTCAGCAGTACCTTAAGTCCTGCAGAAGCCACGTCGTCTTCTCGATTTGATTTCTTTTTCTAATTAGTGGAAACATTGAGAAAGTAAATTTGATTAACATGCATTCAGATTCACATAACAGGGATTATGTCATACTAGGTTATTACTTTGTACAGACCAGTAGTGTAATACCTTAATTTCTGCTAGGACTTGTTCAACATCCTGCATGGAAGAAGGATATGACAAATCATGTATATGTCGCGTGTCCAACAGTTGGCATTTGTACTTCATTTTAGACCCATGGGCTGAAAATTTTGTAAGGAAAAAACCCATATCCGACACTCTCAAGTATCACATCGGGTCATGTCTGAGACGAGAACCGATTCTACGATTAGGTCTTAACAGAAAACAAGTAAACCATTTGTATGTAGTAATACCTTTTGTTTCAAAGAATCAACATGATCTTCAGTGGATTGCCTTTTGTGTGCCTGTTTAACGCAAATAATCAGCCCCAAATGTCATCCCCACTATTCAATATCCACAACGATACCGTAACCGAAGATTTCGTAATCCAGTGTTTTAAGAAAAGTGTCTTGCTTGTTACGGTATCCGTTATAAGCTGAAAACGTTTCCTCTCACGGTAAGAAAAGTGGGGGAAACACTTGTATATTGTAAGAGGAACATTATCCGTCTTCAGCTTGTAAGAGACAATGCCCGTCTGAAAAGTGTCTTGCTTGTAACGGTATCCGTTACAAGCTGAAAGCATTTCCTCTCAAAATAAGGAAAGTGGGGGGACTTGTATATAGTAAGAGAAATATTATCCGTCTTCAGCTTTTAAGAGACAATGCCCTTCTGAAAAGTGTCTAGCTTGTAACGGTATCCGTTACAAAGCATTTCCTCTCACAATAAGGAGAGTGGAAGGACAACACTTGTATATTGTAGGAGGGTCCGTTTTAAATGAAAATTTGTGATAAAACCAATACGGAGTAACATGAACTCGCATACAACGTACCTGCATCGTGAAATCTGTAACAAAACTAGAGCATATAAATTTGTTTGATGGGTAAATTGAGTGGATTTAGTTTATGCAATATTATGATTATGATGATGAAGATTATATAAGGCAAAGGGATATGTGCAGTGCAACTAACAAAACAGCAAATTAACAAACAACGGTCCAATGGTAGAGTGAATGTGACGGTAAACACGTGTCTCCGTAAAATGCAGTCTCCAATGTTGCTGGCATCTTCTCTTCTTCTCCACGTTCTCTCTTATTACCTGCACTTCATCAATCTCTTCATTTTTCTGCACCTTCAGCTTTACGGGTTTTTAATATTTGATTCCTATCTTATCTCTACATTTTCATATCCCATTTCTTTTATAAAAAAGTCTTGCTTGTGAGTTGTGACTAGGGCTAGGGCTGTTAATGAGACGAGACAGTTCGCGAGTAACTCGAGATCGGCACAGGCTCGAGCTCGAGTTTTGATAATCGAGCACAAGTCGAGCAAGGTCAAGCTTGGACTCGGCTTGACTCGTTAGCTTTGCATAAAATCTATGATTAATATCTTATATAATCTCAAATGTTCGCCGCTCTCGAGCTTTTCGAATCGAGCCAGCCTTTACTCGGCTTGACTCGTTAAACTCTCAAGCCGAACCCGAGCTCGAGCCAAGCCGATCTCAAGTTGCTCGCGAGCTGTCTCATGTCATTAACAGCCTTAGGTTTAAATGACACGTAAAAAAGAGAAAGAAGTATAACTAGTTTAGTGAATCATTTTAGCTTATTTACTCATATCGCGCCAAAAAACGAAATCAATATTTGGCTCCATAAAATGAAATATCTGTAGGCGAACAATTACGAAACAATGGCAGCTAAAATTTTTTCTAAGGTACAATCGACTCAATATCAACAGTCGAAAAAGACGCATCAGTACCAAACTCGGAGCCAAATGTACTTGAATTGACATAACTATCAGGCATCTTACTGAACGATGTAACTTCGTCATCCTGCTTCATCTCCACACCCTTCTCCATTGTGGAAGATCGAATCTTTTGCAGTGCGCTCGCTACTTCCTTCATCGTAGGCCTTTGTTTCCCGTTCAAATCCATACATTTCACTGCGATATTAGCAAACTCATTTACCTCATCCTCTTTAGCTTCCTCTAGTATTCGACTGTCTACAATGTCGAGTAAACGACCTGTTTCCATGTGGAGAGCGAACTCCACTGCTATGCTTTTAAACCCGCCATCGCCCACAGGAGACAGTGATTTCTGGCTGGTTAGGAGCTCTGCAAGTATTACGCCGAAGCTGTAAACATCACTTTTTTCAGTGAATTGGTGGGTTTGAAAGAACTCGGGATCCAAATACCCGAGTGTACCTTGGACACAAGTTGTCATGTGGGTTTTATCGACTATAACCGTTCTTGAAGTACCAAAGTCCGCGACTTTTGCTCTGAATTTATCATCCAAAAGGATATTCGCGGATTTGATATCCCTGTGGTAGACGGGCATAGCTGAATAAGAATGCAGGTAGGTTAACGCTTCAGCCGATTCTACTGCAATTTGCAAGCGGGTGTTCCACGGCATATGAAACCCGTCTTTGGGAGTATGAATTTGATGACCCAGTGTCCCGTTTGAGACAAACTCGTAAACCAACAATGGAACTTCCGTCTCTAAGCAACATCCTAGTAGTTTAACAATATTCCGATGATTGATTTGAGACAGAATAACTATCTCATTGATGAACTGTTCTAACTGGCTTTCTTCAACCTTTTTAGACTTCTTGATTGCGACAACTGTTCCATCAAGAAGCATCCCTTTGTAGACCGTACCTTGCGCGCCTTGTCCAAGGATTCTGTTCGCGCAGAAGTTATCAGTTGCTTTCTGTAACTCAGATGAAGTGAAGATCTTTGTTCTGTCAATTGCGCGTTCTGTTGAAGTCATCTGCTGTTGTAATAGTAGACCGCCGTTTTTCTTGAAATGTTTAGATCTTTTCCTGACTCGATGCCGCTTCTTTAACTGCTTATACAGGCAGTAGCAGCAAAAGAGTATAATCACTGCTATTGAGCATGCTGTAACACCTACAGAAATCAGATATGAAATAGTTCGGGTTTAGAATCATTCAAGTGTAAACTATTGTCTGAGCAAATCGACGTGATGAGCCGTAATCAAGGTTACCTAGGACTGTAATCCACTTTTTTTTGTTGCAGCTGTGGGAATGTTTCGAGCCAACTTTGCAAGGATCTACACACAGATGAACACGGATTAGTTAAATTGCTATCAAGACGAAAAGAAATCGAGACAGAGCGAGTAACCCATACTACAACAATGATAACAGAAGCTGTGAAGAACCCCGGAAATCTACATGTGAGGGGTTCCCACATTGATAAAAGAGCAGAAGAATTATCGCCTTATAAGGCAAGAGGTTACTCCCTCTATTGCAGTGGAACCCTCTTGGGTTTATATTGTGGACTCTTTCTTCTACGTTCGGGTGTGACCCAAACCCGTTGTTGAATTTAACATGGATCAGATCCCATGGCTAAAGACTTGGGATTCATGGGCCAGAGTTTACAGCTGGACGAGCAAGGTTGCTCAGTTGAATGTGTCCACTCTGAGTAAGTGGGCCTCACATGTGACGGGGAGTGTGAAGAAACCCGGAAACGGTTACTCCTCTTGGGTTTATATTGTGGACTCTTTCTCCTACGTTCGGGTGTGGCCCAGACCCGTTATTGAATTTAACAAAGCTTACCTTGGCAACCATAAGGAATGTAGGGATTTCCTTCATAAGGATCAGCACAAGTACAGACAGTACAGTTCCCATCTACCCCCTCTGTACAGAAAGACCTGCAAAAAAACCTGCTATCCCGATACGCAGCAGCACCACCTGGTAACGCCGGAGGATCCCAGTACAGCAAAGTCGGAAAAGATTCTACACTCCCAAACCCAATCTCTTGAATGATCATGTCTTGTTTATGCCAATCCACTAATCCAACATCAAAGCAAGAATTACCCACTTGATTACTAAACCCTATTTGGTAATAATCAGCTTCTACAGTCGGCGAAACTGAACAGCATCCAATCCCGTTACACGAGCTTATCTTATTTTCCGATAAACCCAGACAGGTCGTAGAACACCCACCTATAATACTGTTGGTACCGTTCATCACATTGGCATGTCCTGCGCAACCCTTCACCAAAAACACATTGTTTTGGGAAAATCGAAAGGGCGTTCCTTTCAAATTGACAGTACTAACAACCCCGGAAGAAGAATCGGTCGTGGTCGTGTTAGTACTGTTGCAACTTGTTTGCCAAGAAGAGGACACTTCCATAGTAAGCCAAATTTTCGGACATGAAAGTTTGTCTAGGCAACTACTTATGTTTAGCACCTCAATGTTCAATTTATGTAAGAAAGGGTTTGGTTTACCTGAAGAAGAAGAAGTGTTGCAGACAATTTCATACCAGGAATTGTAGTAACAATTCTTACCAATTCCGAATGGATATGGAATTTTGACGGGTGAGTTCTCGCAGTTTTCGCTACAACCCGGTTTTCCAATTGGTATAATACCAGTATCCACTGATACTGCTACTTGAACCAGCCAGATCACCATGAATAACTTTGGCAATATGCTGCAAATCATCGTCAAAATTGATAGATGAACCGTCTCAACCAAAACCTTAAGGTGATGGTTGAGGCCCAACTATTATTAATATTTCTATTACGCTCCCTCACTCAAATGCCCGTTGGGCTTGAAGAGTGGTTAGTTTGCACAGGCTTCCCATACCGTGTGCTGGTTTCCACTTCGTGGGTTTTTGAGGTTGCCAGGACACTGGCTCTGATACCACGATAGATAAACCGTATCAACCAAAACCTTAAGGTGATGGTTGAAACCCAACTATTATTAATATTCCTATTAAAAACTTACTTCTTTTACCTGGTAAGGGTGTAAAAAGACTTTGAGCGCCTGGTTACAATGTACGCTGCTTCAAGCACACGTTAAGCAGCATAATAGATGTCAATGTCTACCAGCTCAAATCCTTAATAACATGTTAAATGTCGCAAAGGCGAAAGCTGAGTATTCGGAAATAAAATGTGAATTGTTGATATAGAAGATATGAAGTGAGCAAGAACTTATCTTCTCCGCACAGGAAGCTTCTTATGCTTGCTTCCATGGAAGTTTCTGCGAAGTCAAAGAAGTTATCCAATCATTCAAACATTATTACAATATGATTCAATATTGCAACTTGGGTACGTTGAATATCAGAAAAAAGAAAAAAAAAAGACAACTTGCCCTTTGTGTGGGAACAGATCTCGTTTCACAGTCAACAAATGTTGATGCGTGTGTTGGTTGTAATTGGAGGCTAACTCGCAGCCGGACAACATTGACATATGGTCGCTGAACTCGACTAATATGAATTATCATCTGAAACCGTCAAATTAAAATGAAGCATAGAAAAAAAACAAGTGAAAAATGGGAAACACGGTAAAAATAAGTCGAGGTTATCATGGAAAAATAGTAATGAAATTGTTTAAACTCGAATGAGCACAGTAATTAACTGAATTCAACACTCGAAATCAGTCCATAGGTAAACTTAATCTACTACAGAAGAAATACTCCCTGATCTAATCTCTTCTAATGCACTAGCAACATCTTTCATTGTAGGCCTATGTTTTCCATTTATATTCAGGCATTTCTTTGTAAGGTTACCAACAGCAACCAGCTCTTCCTCCCTGGCTTCTTCGAGTATACGACTGTCAACAATGTCGAACAGACGAGATGTTTCCATGTGATTCAAGAACTCTCCAGCCAGGTTTTTCCAGCCATCAGAATAACTCTCAGACAGTGGCTTCTTTCCTGTCAAAAGTTCTGCTAGGACTACTCCAAAGCTATAAACGTCACTCTTTTCCGTAAACTGGTGTGTTTGGAAGTACTCTGGATCCAAATACCCATATGTGCCTTGTACACGGGTGCTCAAGTGGGTCTGATCAATCATAATGGTTCTTGAAGTGCCGAAGTCTGAGACTTTTGCCCGGAATTTGGCATCCAGCAAAATGTTGGAGGATTTGATGTCCCTGTGAAATATAGGCATAGTCGAGTATGAATGTAGGTACATCAAAGCTTCTGCTGTCTCTACTGCAATTTGCAAGCGCGTTTTCCAACTAATGCGCCCTTCTTCCGTTGGACTGTGGAGATGTTGAGCTAATGTTCCGTTTGGAATGAACTCATACACTAGTGACGGGACTTCTGTCTCCAAACAACACCCTAACAACTTCACAATACTTCGATGATTGATTTGGGAGAGAATCACGACTTCAGTGATGAACTGTTGTAGTAAGCTCTCGTCTAATTTTACAGACGTTTTGATTGCGACCACCCTTCCATCAAGTAACATGCCTTTATAGACGGTACCTTGACCTCCTTGCCCGAGAATTCTGTTTTCATTGAAATTGTCTGTGGCATTCTTCAATTCTAGTGCAGTGAAGATGTTTGTTCTCTCATCATTACCTGTTAATGATATACTGTCAAAGAAATGAAAACAATGAAAACACCGGATCGCTACGCTTTCCTTATAGAACAATTCGTCCCGTATATTAGTGCCTGGGATGTTCCGAATTTTCTACAGAGATAAGACGGTGTTCCTCGGTTTTTGGCAAGAAAACAAAGATGTAATTTCGAAACTTTTATGTGTAATTCGTTTTTCTGTTCATATCAGTAATTTCTCTTAGGGAAAAACTGATCCATTTTCTATCATATATATAGACAAATGAGGGAAAAAAGGGAAGGGATTGAGTCAGATTTCTGAACAGTTGCAACTCTTCGAAATCAACCGCCAAAATCCTTTTTATTCGGATAATTGCTTTGGCGCGAACTATACCGCGAACTTTTAAACAATAGACTAGTGTACACTCCGTACTTCCCGAACTAGCTTTATTATTTATAAATTCGCCCGTCTTTGAACCAAACCCAAAACACGGAAAATAAACCAGTAATTACACTTAAATTACCAACATTACCTTCTGTAGATGTCATTTGCTGTTGGAATAACAAACCTCCATTCCTCTTGAAATGTACAGCTCTTCTCTTCACAAGCCTCCATCTTCGTATCAGACGATACAAGCAATAACCACAAAGAATCAGACTCACTAATCCCAAACTTATGGTGAGCCCTGTGGAAATCACAACATTACTCACTCATGCCAAAATTTCGACTTTCGAGTATGAACAGCATAAGCATTCCTTTTAACAATTCAACATTGTACAGAAGTCCATACCTAGAACTGCCCTCCAACTTAGAGATGGCTTCTTACAGCTTTGGGGATGGCTGGTGCCGAGTTTGCAAGGATCTTCTCGACAAAACATAATAACAATGATCTGAATATTAGGAATATTAATAATAGTTGGGCCTCAACCATCACCTTAAGGTTTTGGTTCAGATGGTTCATCTATCAGGGTATCAGAGCCAGTGTGACCAAAGGTCACGGGCTCGAATCCTGGCAACCTCAAAACCCCTCAAAAACCACGAAGTGGAAACCAGAACACGGTATACTGAGCACTCTTCAAGCCCAATGGGCATCTGAATGAGGGGGGGGGGGGGGGGGGGGGGCATACCTTAAGTTTTTGGTTGAGATGGTTCATCTATCACTGAACTGGTCAATGTTGCCAGCCAAGTCTAATATATACGTGTAGCTGATGATTATAAGATGATGGTGAAAAACATTACCTTGGCAACCATAAGGAAGGTAGGGATTTCCCTGAAAAGGCGGTCGACAAGTACATAATACACACCCATTAATCCTGCTATTATTACCACATACAGAGCTACATACCAGATTCTTATCTTGGTATTCCACCGTTCCACCGGGTAAACTCGGGACCTTCCATAACCATTGATTCGAGAGTACAGCATCACTATCGATCTTAACTATCTTTTGACGCTCATACCAGTCCCCTATAGTGAACTCCACACAAGAATTTCGAGCAACATTAGAAAACCCCATCTTATAAAATTGGCCCAAGTCACTAGTAAACGGTATTGAACAACATCCGATCCCATCACAAGTACTATTCCCGATCAAAGCCAACGAATCCCCGCCTAGACAATCAGTTGAACACCCGTCTACAACCACATTATCTCGATTCATCACTGATGCATGACCTGAACACCCTCTAACCAAAAAATTACCGTCATACATAACGAAAGGACTATCGGTCAGGTCAATGCTAGTAACAAATTGTGAAGAGTTGTTACTTCCATTGTTACATACTCTATGCCAGTGAGAAGCCAAGTGGATAGTTAAATCAACTTCGAAACAAGAGGACTCGCCATTGTTGTCTAAACAAGAGCTGATGTTTAACACCTCTTGGTTGAACTTCTTGAGGTATGGTTTTACAGTGGATAAAGTGTCATTGCAAACAATTTCATACCAGGGATTATAGTAACAATTGTCACCAATCCCAAAGGGAAACGGGATTTTGATTGTCGAGTTTTCGCATTTTTCGAGACAACCCGGTTTTCCTATAGGTATGACCTGACGCTGGCCGGATATCGGTGTTGTTACACTCAGACATAGCATCAAGAGTACAACAACATACATGTTGGTGCAACTCATTGCTTTCTCAAAAAAAAGTGTCATGGTTTAATTTGAACAGTTAGTATTGCTTGTGACGGGTCGGTTGGAGAGACGGATAATGACACTCACAAAACGAAAAGGGGGACAAGGTGGGGGACCCCCATGTGCTTCCCTCTCTCCTTTAAATGGGCATTTTGTGAGACAAAATAGTATCCGTCTTCTCCTTATGACGGATACCCTCCGTCTACCATGAGAATTTGTGTAATTTGAATTCTCATACAAAGAAGAAAGGCTAAATGATACCCGTCTTAAATGAGAATTTGTGTTAAAGGATTGTTCGAGGAAGCCATATAAATTGACTGTCATATAGTTGAATGTGATGAAGTCAAACTGATGATTAATAAACATTAAGGTTCAATTATTTGGATGTATAATAATAACAATATATTATAGGACCGTTGAGCATAAAATGGCGTTGGATGCATCTAGTCTGCACAAAATGATTGACGAAAGGTGCTAAATGCTTGCAACTTGATGCATAGAAAATATAGAATTAATTGAATAAAGACATTAACTTTAGATATATATACAGTCATACATGTAGTAAAGTATGGCACGTTGATCATGTTGACGGCTAACGGCCATCTTTTGTAGGATCTCGGTACCATTACTCAAGTTGGTCTCTCTCTTATCGCGAAATAACTATGATTATTTTCACAAATTCTCATTGGGTATATTCGTTGTAAGCTTATGACAGGTTATATTATTCATGTGGGGTAGATAGATAAAAACAGAGTAACTAGAAAGTAACAATCTGTTTTGTCTTATCTATCCATATGAGCAATACTTGACCCGTCGCAAGTTTATGACGGATATGTCCGTCAGAATTGAGGCGTTCTTGATTATTTTATGATAAAAGGTAACCATCTTCAAATTCTTATTTAGTTCCATTTTATCATGAATTGATCACATTTATATCTTTTATAAATGAGTATTTTTTACCATTATGTGCTTAGTATATATCTGTATATCTTATATAATAGGTGGTCATTGAAGCTTTAACTTGGGAGTTGGGACTGATAATTTTTGGGATATATGAACTGAAACTGTAGGTACGATTAAAGGCGGGGATTTGAACTTGAAATTCTTCACATGTAGAACCTAGCGTAAATATTAACAAGGCGAATACATCTGATGATTTTTAATCTCGTTTTGATCTTTCAAATACATTCATATTTGATCGAATGATACTTCCCAAGAAATACGTCGATCTGTAAATTAAAATCATCATTGTAAAATTTATTAGTTTATTTTAATTTTATATTCTAAATGATTTTTCTTTTCTATAAGGGATATTTGCATTTTCAAATAAAAAAAAGGCAAATGGAGCAATATAATAAAAAAGATTGTGAAAAGGCAAACTAGTCCAGTAGTCCCTATTCCCTAAGAATCAGTTCTTCCATTTCGGCTACCTATCCAGTTGGGCTGGGGCTGGGGCTGGGGCTGGGCTCACTCAGCTAAATCCACTCAGCCATACACAGTATCCATTCTCTTTCCTTACACTCCCGTCTAGGGATGGCAGTGGGTCGGGTCCCCGATCCAGACCTTTAGGGTCAGACCCTTATGGGTCGGGTATGGGTCTGAATTTTTGAGACCTACTCGGGTATGAGTCGGGTATGTGTCTTATATAAAAAATTCGGGTCCGGGTCCGGGTCTTGGTCTTGGGACCCTACCCGACCCTTAGACCCTTATATTTATTGAAAAAAGAAAAAGAAAAAGATAAAACACACATACCAACATCAATAACGCAAATAATACACACAAACAGACCCTTATTAGTTATCATTAATAAACTATACGCATATCCAAATAACCATTAAGAATAACGAGGAAATTGATGAAAATGATGAGTTTGGGTACAGTAAATGATATAATTTAGGGTCGGATACGGGTAATGATCCAAATAACCAAGACTTTGTAATACTTTAATCAAAACTTTGTAATTTAATTCGAATTTTGGTACATTTTATTGAATGACTCGTTAAGAAAAATTGGACCCTAGAGTAGACCCTATCCGGACCCAGACCCTTAGGGTCGGGTATGAGTCCATTAATTTCAGACCCTTTAGGGTCTGGGTCGGGTTTGGATCTAAGGTTTTTTACTTCGGGTCGGATCGGGTCTTGCCGGACCCTACCCAGACCCTACCCCTTGCCATCCCTACTCAGTACTCCCGTCGTCTCGACTCTTGATTATTCGTTTACCATTATTTGAAGGACTCCGCAAAAGAAAAATACAAGACTACGTAAACAATTGATTGGGATGAAAAACTCAAAAAAAAAGAGGATAAAATAAATTGATCTGTCTAACTATGGAGAAATAAAGTATAAACCTTGTTTCCTTTACGGATAAAACTTAAATACTCAGGGAATCGCGATTAAACAAAGAAAAATCGAAAAACAAGCAAAATATGAAACCATCTCATCCAAACCGGAGACATAGGATGCTGTTTCATCCCTAGTCCTAAATGTCTGGGCAAAAACATAGCTCGACGACAACGGTTTTTTAGGATTAGGTTGTAATCATCATGTTGTTAGGGAAATTAGACATGAGAATAGGAGGATTAAAGGAGAACCACAGAATGTGTAGATGGTACATCATTGGCATGAGACATCAAGGGAATAGATATCCAGTACTTTTTCTCAAACAGCATCATCACTAATGAGTACTATGGAGTATGATTTTAACCTAAATGTAGGGTTTTGAGGTCGATTTTCCTTTGAGCTCCACTTAACCTACCTCACTTACTACATGCCACTCCTTTTTTCAGCTCCAGGAGTTTCCCCTTCTTTTTAACTTACGACAACATTACCCGATGCCTTAAAAGGGTCTCTTGTCATTAGCATCGTAATGACCCATATCAGGATGTATGTTATACTAATATACTCGCTAGTAATTAAGCGAAATTTTGGATCTTACCTGTTGGAGGATGTTAGGTTAAGAGGGATCTACCCAGAGTCCTCGAACTAACACAAGTCGTTTCCGATGCTCCTGGTTCAACTAGAAAATTGCCCCTCCTGAATCCTGAATAGTAGCATCTTAATTTTAGTAAAACAAAACCGACAAAATCCATTTAAAAATTTGATCTTCTCCTGTGTATAAGGAATCCTCACCTAGATCCGCCAATGCTCCCAAGACCGTAAGCCATGGCAAACAATCGAACATGCTACAGCCTTTTAGTAATGTACCTAAAGAACAGTAACATGAAGGTAGAAAGTAGAAACTCGTCAGTAAACAAAACCCAGGTAAAATCTAGACCCACTTCTCATTATTCATTTACCATTGGCAAGTACTCGACTTTTCACCCCTAGCATTCCATCCTTCCGGGTTGCCAAAAAAAAGTATTCTATCCTTCGAAATAAAGTTTTTTTTATTCTGACATATTCCAAACCAAAAACACCGAAAATTGACAGTCGATATGACGACAAAATTGAGCGCCGTAGTGGTCTTCACCATAATTGTAGGAAGCAATCATGCAAAATGAAGATCATGATCAACCTCTCCAAAACATAAAGCTTCTTTTCACATGACATAACAAGAAGCTACAATAACAAGTCTTTAGGCTCTACTGTCCCACACTCGCCCACCATTATGTCCATTGCCTCTAAAGCCAATCCTCTCTTTCGGCTCCTTCCCTCATATCCACTTCTTTTCTCTCCTTTCTCTAGGGATATCCCTTAAGTCAACTTACTTTAGTATAAAAAGTCCCACTTAAGGAAGTATTCCTCACACTGAGCTCTGCAGTATGCATAATATGGATCCTGAAGACCCGGTTTCTACGCCCTCACCCCCAGCAACCCCGGGTACTCCTGGGGCTCCATTTTTTGGAGGATTCCGGGGAGATAGACCTAGCACGACCCGTAAGAAGTCCCTTCTTGGTAAAGGATGCAACTGCTTCAAGGTTGACACTTGGCCTAATGAGGAAGGGAGCTTACCTGCTGTCACTTGCACTATTACCATGCCCCCTCCCCCTGTTCCTCTTGCTAAGAAGGTACGAATTGAATTCATCAACAGTGTATCCTAATTCCTATATATCAAGAGATTCAGAGACTGACCGTTGTTTTAACACTTGTGTGAATGTGCATGATATTTATCAAATCAACCAGGTGATGGCCGAGTTCATAGGCACCCTTATACTCATCTTTGCTGGGACAGCCACTGCCATTGTGAACCAAAAGACACAAGGAACGGAAACATTATTTGGACTAGCTGCCTCGACCGGCCTTGCTGTCATGATTATCATCCTCTCAACAGGGCATATCTCCGGCGCCCATCTCAACCCCTCTGTAACCATTGCCTTTGCTGCATTAAAACATTTTCCCTGGACCCAAGTAAGTAACCACAAGTTTTTTTCTGTTGTAAAGGGACTCGGTAGAACTATTTAATGTGACGGCTTTCAAACTCAAGTCATAAACACCACCACTTAATAGCTCTACTGAGTATTGACTAGAAACTACAGTTATACTACTTCCACTATTCCACTTGATTGACACATTTTAGGAGTAGGGAAAGGATGACTACTTGCTTACAATCCTTAACATTGTCTACCATAATAGAAGTGCGAAGTTCCAATGGAACACCTAAAACAAAGGAGTAAAGAACCCCGTGGGATAGATGCGAGTATTTAACCTGATAGCTTTGATGTAGGTGCCAGTGTACATAGGAGCACAGATGCTAGCATCCATATGTGCCTCATTCATGCTGAAGGCAATATTTCATCCCATTATGGGTGGAGGGGTAACAGTTCCTTCAGTAAATTATGGTCAAGCATTTGCATTAGAGTTCATCATCTCATTCAACCTCATGTTTGTTGTCACTGCAGTAGCCACCGACACAAGAGCAGTAAGCATTACCCTTTTCTATAACAGTTACTGACTTACTGTCAATAAATATGGGTTTCCCTTCTGAAATTTAGTTAAAACGAAAATCAAAACACCTAAAGAAATTACAAGTTATTTTCCTTATCCTTCCTGCACTTTATTTTACTTCAAGACCCAGATAAAAGTAAATGTATGCATACAATCATACATCTCCTAAAAACTAAAGTCCTTTCCAAATATTATATCCCGTAGATAAATTCACTAAAGAACAAAACTCCACACGCATAAACAACTTGGACTGTCAGCTGTCTTGAAATTTTGTTCTTTTTCTGTGACAAACATTTGTATCTGGGTGGGTTCTGGTATGACATTACTAACAAGGAACTTAGAATTTCAATCAATTTATCTAATATTCTAAGGACTGAAACCCACGTTGCGTGCATAAACTAAATACTACGGGAATTAGAAGAACCTATAAAGTTTAAACAACATGGGTAACAAAAGAAACAGAATAAGAACAAGTGAAGTCATCGAAGGCAAGGAGGAGAGTGACAGACAACAAGCGAACAAATACACCTTGCAAGAATCCAAAACAGAACAATGCAAAATGACGTTTCTTGCTTTGTTGAATATAATGTCAAATATCAGTTCTAGAAAAACTTGTAAACAATGCCCGAATGAGATTCTGTACAAAGGCGGTGCTTTGGTTCTTGAGGGGAGTGATTATTATCAGGGAAAAAAATGTCAAGCATTCATGAAATTTACTACTAACATTTTTAAGCTGAAATGTTTATGACATTCTGCAGGTAGGAGAACTGGCAGGAATTGCAGTAGGGGCAACTGTAATGCTCAATATTCTCATAGCTGGGTATGCCTACAACCTTTGATATTAAATCTAAACCATCTTTACGCAGTTCTACAGAAATAAACACTGTTTCTACAAAATGATTTTTAGAAATGAGAAAATAATTTCCAAATGAAGTCTTACCTTCAATACAGTCAAGACTCAAGGAAGGTTCCAAATATTCAGGATTAATAACAAGTAAAACCTTCAAGGAAAATTAACAGTGTTTTCATTTAGTAGGCAACAGACATTTAGAAAATGTACAAAAAGTTTCGAATAACATGCAATCTGCACTTCCAACTACTACAAGAAAACATTCTCAGAGCTTTTTTTTTTTAAAGAGAGTTGGCCGATCATTTAAATGTTCAAATTACAACCACACCATCAAGTATGTTAAAATCAACTTCCACTGCAAACAAAAGCATCCAAAACATAATTAACTATGAGACTACAAATAACCATCATCATTTCATGATGAAACTGTCTTAATATTGAGTTTTTTCTGCTGGTATATTTGACTCACTAAAAAAATAGATGGTGCTAACTCTGGATCATGCATAAATCCAATCGAAAAGTGAAAATAAAAGATACTCACAAAAACAAGAGAAACTCTCACGGCTTCAGCAATTGAACATTTTCAAGCCTATCATTATGAAAAAACAAAACACGAGCATGCTTTTACATTGATTATTAGCATGTAGCTGAATCTTATTAAAGCTTAATTTCCATGTTTTTTAGGCCGATAACTGGAGCTTCTATGAACCCAGTAAGGACACTGGGACCAGCCATAGCTGTAAACAATTTCAAAGGTGTATGGATATACCTTACTGCCCCAATCCTTGGAGCACTCTGTGGAGCAGGCGTCTACACGGCTGTCAAGCTGCCAGAGGAAGACGAAGATGCCCTCAAGCAGCCTGCGGCAGTTGTGAGTTTCAGGAGGTGAAAGCATTGGCAACAAAAGAAGCTTCCCCGTGAATTAAAATCACAGGTTTTCATGCCTTTCGTGAGTTGTGTAGTAGATGGTAAATATGTTTTAAGCACCAATCAACAGATAAAAAAGGAATCAAGTTGTTTGTGGAACAATGTGAGAAATCAAGATCCATCTCAATTGTCAAGACTCATCGACCTTTTTACCTCAAATACAAAAGGTACTTCTTATTAGACGTGATAAAACTGACCCGACTCACATAGGAGGGCCTAAGATCCAAGTTAGACGCAAAAGAATAACCTGAAAACAACCCAAAAAACGAATTGCCGGGCTAGATTTTTTTGTTGAATTCGATAATGATGTGATCTGAAATGAGCCTACCAGAGGCCACCAAATCCAAAACTACAAGACCCAAAAGGACTCAAAATGATTAATTTGAAATCACGCTTGAGATTATATACTTTAAAAATAACAAAAACCATAATAGTCATGACATGAAGTAACCTGGAAAAAAAACGATCCTAAGGTCGTAATTACTTAACTAGAGTGACCCATACAGCCATATCTGAAATGGCTTAAGGAGCGCACCATTAACAAACATGATCCTGAAACGATTCGACTTGAAGTGTCGCCTTACCCACCCAAATCGACGTGATATGAGTGGCCGCTTTGCCTGGAATACTAAATGCAAATTTTATTTTTTAAAATGGTCCTATCATGGAAAGTATATGCATGCGCACACACATTTGAACAGCAGACAGTATTCGGCAGAGCTGTCTATATTGCCAAAGCAACCTACTGAAAGGGGGGAATATGAAAATGAAAGTACATTACTCGGTAGAACAATGTCTGTGGTGGGTAAAGCAATTAAATGTGCACATCTCTACCCGTGTTAAAAAACACTATCCGGATCACTCATAGAGTCCTAGTAAATAAAGCACCAACAAGAGTAGACTAGCTCTTTCAAAATATCAGAATCGCAACAAGTTTATTTTGCCATTTTACTTTTTTCACCATATTCCTTGCCCAAAAAGAAAGTGACTTTTTGTTTCAATTGAAGTGAAATAATCACGTAACGACATATCTAGCACAATGAAAACAAAACATTGAAATAGATACAAATACCACCAATGAAAAAGTAAGGGATAACCTGCATGCTCAGAATGTCTCAAATAAGGCACCTTCAATCGCTGGGGAACCGCAGTCACCTCTTCAGCCAGCAAAATTCAGATATAAGGCTCGAACTGATGCACTCGGAGACAACACAGCACCTTTTGCATTACCACACAACAAAGCATAATTCAATCGCGATAGCTGGAGTCGAAGCATAATATGTTCACATGAACTGTTCCTTCCCAACTAGAGCTACGTAGATTCCTCTCCAATTATGTAGCAAGTGAACTGCATTTGAATCAAGTGCTAAGCATAGCAGACATTAATTAATTAGAGCAATCTTGCTTAAGGACCTCGCCCAAGATAATGTTTATATTAGCCAACATGTAAAAAAAACAGGCTAAGGAGTAGCTAATGAAATGGTAGGTACTACCTGAAACATTAATGCTATAAATACGTTAAAGATGAAGACAAATAAAGACTTCAACATTCCAGATTCCGGTACAATGTACATCATGCAAAATCTCTCTAGGGGGAGTTTGGTGCAAAAGGTCTGAATGGAATGAGATAACATGAGGAAAAGAATTAAGAACCCCATACATATAATAATCTTTTGGTTCACTCCAGAATTGTATGGAAGGGGGAATTAAACTTGAGGAGGAAGGTGGGTATTGGAGTCCGACGGGTTGGCGTGGAATTAGAATCCATCAGGATTCTAACTCCATACCAAAATTCCCCAACTAAACACTACCCCCTCACAGGGTTCGCTAGTAAGATTGTAAACACCAACAATAGAAATTACACATCAATTTTCTCAGCATCAGATGCCAATGTAGAATGACCAGAAAACTCAACAACATATAAAAATTAGGAATTGCAATCTGTCATATATTTCAGGTGTAAGAAATTGTCTGTTACAAAAATGTATCCCACACTTGTGAAGTTGAGAGCTATCCTCATAAAGCAACATAAGCTGGAAACATGACAACCCTAATTCATCTTATCTATCAGTTCATTAATATGCTCCTCGCGACTCCCAGAGTCTCCTCCTATCTTGTATGGACTTTTCTTCCCACCAAGAGCACCTTCTGGTCTGGCAAGAACGAAGGGCCAAAGAAAACGGGCTACTTCCTTAAAATGTAGACCAACATTGGCAATCTCATGGACCAAATCTTCAAGACATAAAATACCATGTTTCCCCAGTGCCTAAATTATGGAAAAAAGAAAGACAGAAAATAAAACACTCGTGTTACAGGAATTTTTAGGCCAAAAGCCAGTGGAAAATAAATGTATATGTTGTTTGCAATAACTACAAGTTCTAATACCTTCTCAATGATGTTATTGTCTGTGAGAGGAACCGTTTCTTTTCCCACTCTCCCACGACCCTTCTTGAAGATGAGGTCCCTCACATTCTTTAAATTTGGATTCCTAGAAATGGAACGAACAACAATCCCAATATAAATGCTAGCCGGAGGCATAAAAGAAACACCAAAACGATATAATATGAATGGTTATGTATTATATCGATGCATGATAGTGCGATCGCCTTACCCGTAGGTTACAAATGGCTCCACCTTCTCCAGCATGGATAGAGTCCCTTCAGTAGCTTTCAAAAAGACGCCATTGAATATTCTCTTCAAACCCAAGGACTTCAGAATTTTTTCTAGTTTTGGATGGATGGCCTTTTTACTGTAAAGCACAAGAGAATCAGCAAACAAGAAAGGAAACCAGAAGGTAGGTCTGCATAAAAGATACTAGTACATAAGAGGTAATAAACTTGCCCTTGAATTCGAATGACAAAAAGCAGCTTTGACGATGGAGATGCATCAGAAGTTTTCCGTCTCTTTACTCTGTGCTTCATCTTGACAATATCCATTTCCTAATTTAAGTTCCAACGGGGAAGAACAAAATAAGAATGATATGAAAGACAAGTGAGACTCACAATAACAAGCATGAAAGTGAAAATGTGCGGTAGGAAAAAGAAAGACCGAAATTACAAGCATCATACAAGCTATGTATGACATGAACATAAGGATGTAACTGTTCTTAAATGGCATATTTCGCTTTGCAGAAACACTTGATCCAAATCTCAGTCTTACGGTGAAGTAACCAAATATATGAATTTTTGGAAAGATGGCCGCTAAATCCTCACTCAGACGTGATACAGCAATGATACCGAGCTTATTATCAAAACATAAGACCATGAACTGATGAGTGGTGCTCCCCTCTGCTTCCACTATCTGATCACGTTCCCCACCTTTCGTGATTTTTATTTTTTTATTTTTTACTGCCACCAATCAAAACATTCTCAACAGACATCCAGAAAGAGGCTTCCTAATACGTATTGCAAACACGAATAGCCTACTCATAAAAAGGCAAAATGTAGGATAAGACGTCTTAAACTCTTAATACACCTTTTATTACAGTCATAGTTTTAAAAGGCGTTATGCACGTCAAGACGAGCACACGCTTCTTGCACACGAGACACATATTTGTAAATATCTTTGTACATTCAAAATAGATCTTTGTGCAAGAATACCCTTTTTAGATCTTATAGTGGGCTAGAATGTTAAAAAAACAGGGTAGGGGCAATCTAGCAAAGAGAAGAGCAAAAATAGAGGTTTAGGAGAAAAAAAATGAAAATTGCATAATAGTGCAACTCACTAGCTGCACTTTATGTATAAGGCGAACCCAAGGCACCTTGTAGCATTTAGACTAATGTACTCTTGTATCCAGGTGCCCCCAAGGTATGCTTTTCTATACGAATATCTAGGTAAAATTCAAAACGTTCATCATAGTGAAACCAAAGTGCGCACATCCTCAATGAAACTTACCTTAACTTCACAAACTAAAAATGTCACTGCTGCATTCTAGTTGGGAGTCGTTAAGCTATTGAACTTATAATTATATATCAGCCTAAGTCACAATACTTATACACAACATCGGAAGATATTATCACCAAGGATTTCTCATCACTATCATCTCACAATATATCAGACATACTTTTTCCCATCAATATAATCGTTAATATGAGGACATGGAGCACTTATCCCAATGCAAAACTAGAAAAACTTTTCAAAGAGACATCTTTTGAACATTGCCCAAAGTAAGCTTCATTTTTCCTTAAATTGTCATGCATGACTAACAAGCAACAAAATCCTAACCCAAAACCAATTAAATTCTCAAAACACTTATCTCCAACTATTTCCATAAGCAATAACGAAAACAAATTATTTGATTACAAGAGCTCCTCTAATCAACAAGCAAGGTAAATCCGTAGCTAAAGATCACTAGCACCCATCTACTAGGTTCTTAGGCAATAAAAATCGAACCCATGATTCCGTTATTAAACTACTTGTCAGGTTGTCAGTTGTCAGCAAGTCACTTGTAACTCAGCAAGAAATTGAAACAAAATATTTCTACTATGTAGTCCTATGCCTTTTCAAATTCTAAATATACCCTTCACTTTTCAAACCTAATTACAGTATACAATTTTAAAAAACTAAGGGTATATGTTAGAAATAAATAAAAAAAATACACCTTTGAAATCCCCAAAACAACAATACATTCATTCCTAAACATCTTAAAATTGAGTCATTAAACACCATCATTTTCAATCAAATACCGCGCAAGCGCAACAAAAGCCGAATCAATACTAAAACTCCACTTTCCAAAGTACTCATTTCCAAAAAAAATACTCTAAGAACTCGTTTGGTTTCCCCTTGTAAATCATGGGAGTTGGAAAATCCCATGAATTACAAAATAGGGACTTGTAAGGTTGCCCAATTTTTTAGCAAAATGTAGGAATTCAATATTCCAAGGAGTTTCCAGAGTTGGATTAGCTAGCCCTAGGTAACTGCAAACTCCTATGGAATTGAATTCCTATATAGTCAACCTAACGGATTAGTTAAAATCCCATGAATTTCATGTGTGAACTTAATTAGCATGAATTCGATATTCATGTGGAGTTGTATTCCAATGGGCAACCAAATGATACCTAAAACAACAACTAAAATCAAAATAACTGTAAATCGAGTCAATAATAAAACAAACAAGCAAACAAGACGATTACTTTGATACGGAAATCCTTGATAAAATCTTCGGCGAGCTTAAAAGAAAGCTTCTTAGTCTCCTGAATTTTAAATTGTCTATCAAGTAATTGTTGCCTCTTTCTAATTGCCCACTCCTCACTGTGTTTTCTCTTCTTTAACACTGTTTCTTCAATGTAATTCAGCTGATTTTCCTCCTTTTCCGCCATTTTTTTACCTGCAGAAATTCTTTAAAACAATGGCGGTGCAGAAGTTTGCCGATTAATTGCACGATTAGTGAATGAAATAAAGATTTATGAGTGCAATTAAGCTCGCAGATAACTAACCGAAAACTATGGTGGTGCAGAAGTTTGTCGATTGAAGAGGAAGGTGAAGATTAGAACGAGGTAGGGTTTTGTTAGAGGGGTTTAAGTCGTTCGCAAATTAATTTTAAATTTAGGTTTATTTTTTACAGCAAATATTGCTTGTGACGGGCTAATTTTGTCATAACCTTATAATCTAGGTAGCACCAAAACGGACACGGACACAGACACGGACACGGGACACGACATGCCATGAAATTTAGGACACGGGACACGGCATTTAAATTTAATAAAATATACATTTTATAGCTATAAATTTTTGATTTTATTTTTGTAAAAATATTTGATATTAATTTTAAATAAGTGAACGTAAAACTTGCCCTTGATAATAAATTTATTTTCATTCCTCATCCGAATCAATATTCTAATTGATCTCTTTCGATAACGCATTTCTCATCTCAAGAACATCATTCACCGCAGATGATAACCAAATATCGTGGACACGCGACGGACACGGCTCAAATACCATGGACACGCGTCGGACACGTGCCCAAATAAATGTAGAAAGTTGGACACGGTTGTTTAGGTGTTGGACACGTTTCGGCGTGTGTCCGTGGAGTGTCGGTGTCGGACACGGTACGGCTCATTAGGAGAAGTGTCCGTGCTACCTAGCTTATAATGACTAATCTTTCACACAAAACAGAGAGGGACAAATCGACAAGGTAGGCACGGGCACCCTTTATGTGCTTTCTCACCCACCTCTCATGGGTATTTTGTGAGGGTAAACGAAGGAGAATTTGTGACTTATATTGTACGGAATTACTTTTTACATACGGATTTTATTTTTTACGTACTTTTTTTTTTCATTAACTTTTCATACTAAACTTTTTCCTAAATCTAAACAAATTAAGTCTTACCTATTTATTTCCTCTTGTACCATGTTTTCTTAAAATTGTAAAATAATTTCTCAATAAGTTTATTGTAAGACCGTCTCTTCGAAAACTTACTCGTGTTAGATAGGGAAAGACATGTCACTTGATTCATAGGCGAATATGAATATAGCATATTAGTATATAGTACTAATATTAAATTATCTTTTATGCACAAAACATTAAATTATCATTCTAATTTTGGCTAACATTTTGAGAAATAGAATTCGTGGTTGATCCTTATAAATGGATGTGACCACCACAACACACACAAAACGTGAGGCATATTATCATTTTAAGTTGTAATGAATATTAGAGGGTAAACACTAAACACATAGTGTAGGACTGTAGGATATAAATAAAACAGTGCAAATGTAACTGTCTCCGCTTTATAATATTTTATCCCTCAATTTTAGATGACTTTGTCTAAGTGAAACCAATGCATTATGTACCAAATCAACAAAATTTTTACTAGTTACTAAACAAGATCTAGAAATAATAATCGTTTAACAAACTTAATAATCTATCAAAACGTCGTAATTGCTAAAGAAAATTGCATCAATGTCAGGAAATATTAATTCTCGACAGTCATCAGGAACGTGCGTGAGATATTGTATAATGGTGATTGTATTTGGATTAATACTTTACATTTTAGGGCCAACTTTACATTGGAAGGTGAACAAGGGTACCATGTTAGGGCATGATAGTGCTATTTCTTGTTCCCCGTGTATTTGTGATTGTCCTCCTCCTCTTTCTATCCTTAATATTGGTCCTGGTAATTTTATATTCTTCTCTTTCAATTCTTGCTCTTATTATATATCGATTATTGGTTTTTTATGGCACACGTTAGAAAAACCGATCTATTACTATAGTGTCTTGAAACTAATTAGTGTTTTTGGATTTTCAGGTTTGGCTAACCTCTCAACCGAAGGTTAGGATGATTTTATTTGTCAATGCTTTGGTTTCGTATTTTATGTGTTATGTTCATAAAAATTTGGTGATTAAGTATCCGTTCTTGTATCAGAGTCATTTACTCGATATGGCTTATAAACTCGTAATTACATATTCCTGTGAATTTTTTTATCTAACGGAGTTAACTCAATATTAGATTGCGGGAAAAGTGATCCAGAACTCCAAAACGAGATGGAAAAACAATATGCAGAACTACTACTAGAAGAGTTAAAATTGCAAGAAATGGTTTCAGAGGAGCAACTGCGACATATGAATGCGACATATAGAGAAGCAAGAAGGGTAGCGTCACAATATCAACGTGAAGCAGAAAAATGTAATGTTGCAACTGAAACATGTGAAGAGTCTAGAGAGCGCGCTGAGGCTTTGTTACGAACTGAAATTAAACTATCCTTTTTATGGGAGGAACGTGCACTCAAGTTAGGGTGGGAGCTGGAGTAAATACCCGTAATTACATTTATTTTGATCTTATATATAACACATGAATTTGGTCTAAGTTTTGTTTTGTCGTGTTATATAGTAGTGTTTTGAATTTTTGGAATTTTGTGTAAATTATAACAATCTTGGCCCATATTACTTCTTTTAGCTTTAAACATTGCTCTAGTATACGGGTGTTACTTATTCATGTACGTAAATGACAAAAATACTGTTTAATTTTAATAATTTTATTTTAATGCCCTTCTTTCAATCTTTCTCCTTCATTCATTCTTTCTCACTCTAACTACCACCATTGACCACCCTCATCGCCGCCTTTCTAGCGCCATCAGATGATCTCACAAATCTGCCTCCCAGCGATGATCTTAATTAGGTCTATTTTTCATCACTTGTTTATATAATTCGGTTCAATTCAATTCAATTTTAGTTCTTCTTAGATATATAAATTTTTTTGTTTATTTTGACTAATTGAATATTAGCGAATTCAAAGAATCACAAGTTGAAAACGGATACTTTAAGTATATAACTAATACAGTATAAGATCATTTTATTGTGTTCGAGGATAGAATATGAGAATAAATTGAAGCAAGATCAATAGCACGGAGAAACAAAGATTTTTCAATGAGCGACTAAATCCGAAGTCCGTTGATTGCTAATGGCATCAGTCTTACGGATTGCCAACTAGAACAACATGGCAGTTAGGTAGCAGTGTAGCACGGACACTTCTTCTAATTAGCCGTTCGGTGTCCGACACTGTGACCGACACTTGGACATCCGACACTCGTTGGACACATGACTAAACATATTATAGTTTAGACGAGGAATAACATTTAAAAAATGTCGATTAAAAGATGAGTTTGGGTGGGAAAATGAGAATTAATTATAGTCAAGGTCGAATTGTACGTTTAGTTGTTTAGATTTTGCTTCAAATACATGATAAAAATAAAATTATACGTTATTTATAACCATAAAATATATATTTTATTATATTTAAATGTCGCTCCTAAGTTTCATGGGATGCCGTGTCTCGTGTCCGTGTCCGTTTTGGTGCTACCTAGCATGGCAGTACCACACTTTAATAACTTGAAAATAACCAAATTTTTATCGTTCGTGTCCATGAATGCCATAAATAATAAATCCAAGAATTAAAATTATTACTTTATTTATACGAGAATTAACATATATAATTGTGTAATTTGTTGAATTTGAATAATTTTGTACATTTGAGTAATTTGATGAGGGAGAAAATTAGAGAGTTTTTTCTACCATAGGGCGTGCTATGGAGAAATAATGAAAAAAATACATGAATGAGCAAAATCCGTACATAAATGAACATCTACGATAATTAATTCATAATATTAGTTTAGAGGTGTGTATTTTAAAAACTTTTAAAATCAAATACTCTATCTAATCTACTTCACATTATTTTGGATATCTCGTATACAAACATCAAATTAAGATATTTTCAAGTATTTATATCTCACGTATACAAACATCAATTACGAATTTACGATATTATCAAATATTTATATCTCAAAGTGTGAGTGAATAAACAAGCATAAAGATTATAGTGTCAATAAAAATTACGGAACTGTTGCCGAATATCATAGCCATATTGTAACCCTCGGTTACTTTGATAGAAATACGAAAAGTGAATGGGAGCTAAAGAAGACTTCACGTTTCACCTTATTATGAGGGATTGGAGGTCAGCGAACAAATTTTAGTTAAACCTTAACAGAGAGTGGTAAAAAATTTAATGTATATAGGTATACATCGTAAATAAACAAAATTCAATTCAAAAGAATAACATGACTAAAATCAAGTTAATTATTATTCTACAAACACTATACTCTTCATCGCAAGTCTCTCGAACGAGGTACATCTTGCAAATAATTTTGCTCAATAATTTATTTTAAGATTAAAAATTTAAATTTTTCTAACTATCACAACAAATTTGCTCAACATTTTTTTTTTTTTTTTTTTGGTAAAGGGGAGAAGGTGTAACCCCATATATAAAAAACAGAACAAACCGAACAAAATAAAAGACTACAAACTACTAACTATCACACCAGTAATCTACGACCTTGAGACTACCGAGTTCGAAACTAAACGTGGCCAGGCAACACCACTCACATTCTGCTGGGCTAAGGAGTTTGCTCGGCACATTCGACATGTCAAACAGACCAACTGTTGCGTTTGTGTAACCCTATGATTGGCTAACCAATCAGCGCACGTATTCGCTTCCCGATACGTATGGTGCATTTCCACTTGCCACGGAGAGTCATATATGAACGATTGACATATTTTAACCATATGAATATGAGCTGTCGGGACATTCTTTTTGAATGTAAATCAAATTGGTTATCGTCCATTCGTCCTACCAACACTTATTATATCCTCAATCCTCATCACAAATTTATAGTTCACAGTCCGTTTTTTTTTGCGAAATGTGATTATTTTATGGTAAAAAGTGACATTTCTTTGATAAATAGTGATCACTTTTGAAAAGTCGAAATGTACATTTTACTAATCATTTTGCGTAAATAAATATTTAATTAAAACCGAAATTTGTCAAAACCGTGACACCAAACTCGGTCGATAATCGATATCGAAAGTCAAATAGGAAGAGTATATTTGAATCAAACTACCAAACGTCCAAACATTACTCTCTCTATTTCGTTACAATTCCACTATTCCACTATTCCACTCTCACCTTCCTCTTTCTCCTCCGATCCATCACCTCTTAATTAAGGAGGGAGAAAGAGAGAAGAATAATCCAATCAATTCTAGATTCTAGAATCTTCTTCCGCCATGGATGTCCCTACCTCCTGGGACGCCCTCCGTAAACAGGTCTCCTTCTCTCTTCCCCCCTTCCTTTGTCGGTGCTCAATTTCCCGTTTCTAATTACTACTATTGAGAAATTAGGGTTTTGTTAGTGTATGCTTGATCATCTTATTGTACGGAGTAGTCGAATTGTTTGATGATGATGATGATGATTTGTGGAATCGTGATTGTAGAGATTTCATTGATTGCGCGCAATTTTGTGATGTGATGGTGTGCGTAGGGTTAGATCAAGTGTAGTTGTAACTTGTAACAGCTAAATTGTTGATAATGTATGGATAATTTGGTTGATCTCGTTGTTTGTACCGTTTTTGTTGTGGATAAGTACTGTTGGATTTTGGTTTGAGAGTAAAACGAATTAAAGATGTGCTTTGATTGTGGTCGCGGAAGCCGAAACTGAGATTGATGGTTTGATTACTAGGGAAATGAAATTTGTCCAATTTACGTAATTTTAAGCTTTGTGGTGTATGAAATTGTGTTTTTTCGGGTAAGAGATGAAACCTTTGCAATTGCTAATCTACTGCGTCATGACTCGATTAGGCTGTTAGGTGGTGATTAATTGAACTTATTTTTAGGAAAATTATGGGGGCACATTGAATATTTTTAATTGTTCTTTTCAAAAAAATGTATTGACTGTTTGATGATATTGTAAGGGTAGTTGTTTGGCAATTTGCAACATAAAGATAATACTTTTTAGAGTTGAGCAGAGTTGAAACTGCTTGGAGTTAGTGCAAAGGTAGCTAATCTGTTTAAATAGGAGGGAAGTAGTCTGTTCTTTCGGGGAACAGAGGAACTTTTAGTGATTAGTGTGTTCAGTGGGTTAAATGTCCTTAAGGCGTAAGGAACTACTTGTCCTGTTAGGGCTTTGGATTGTATGAGGAGCAATATTTTAGGAATTAGGAGTCGTTTTGTTGCATGTAGGAATTCATATTGCCCAGAAAGTCGTAAAATACATGATTTTAGAATTCATGTGAATTAGAAAATATTGTTTGGTTGCGACGTAGAAAATGCAATTCATGTAGGCATTTCCACTTACCTAGGGAACCTAGGTAAGCCACTTCCTCCATTATGGAGGAATTGAAATTCATAGAAACTTCCAATTCACATGAATTGGAGTAACCAAACAAAATGTCACTTTTGCAATTCACATGAAGTTAAATTCCTATGTTGTTTAGTGGGTAATCAAACGACCCCTTAGTGTGATCTACGGATTTAATACTGTGACATTGGTTAGTAGAGGCAGTAACAACCTTCATTATATCGCCCCAAAAATCACCGAGATTCAACTTAATCCATCCGCGGTGGCTGATTAAGGTCCGGTTATACCGCTACCGCAACTACGACCGATACCGAGATTTAAATCCACGCCCTAGCATGGGGCTTTCCTATCTTTTCCATCTTGGTAAACCTTTTTTTTTCTCTTATATTTCACAACCCTGTAATCATCATTGTGTACATAATTTGTCTGGGTCTATATTTTCAGAACTGCCTGCCAACTTCGCCAGATTTAGTTCTTACCAAAGCCCAAGATTCTACCTTTTTTTCTAGTGAACTTTTAATATTTAGAAAGTATTGGTTGAATGAGGATCTGTCCTTATTACCTTTCATATAATTTTTGGACAAGTAAGCTTTTGAGAGTAAAAACAATTAATTGGTGCCCTTTAGACTATTTTTTTAATCAATTCCATTCTGGACCTTTATGCTGGAGCTTTTTTAGTTGTCAACATCCTTTCCTCATCCCTTCCTGAAAAGATTGTAGTTCAGGAGTGGTGCAGAAAATAAATTCATTCTCTTGTAGTGTCTGAAATTTGTTTTCTTATAACAAATTCAGGCGAGGAATCTTGAAGCACAGTTAGATGAGCAAATGTTCTCATACCGCAAACTAGTTTCAACCAAAGCTGACACTACAGATAACAGCCTTGAATCTGGAATAGAACAATCACTGAAACAGCTTGATCAAGTGAACAATCAAATGAGAGCATGGGTTTCATCTGGAGGCTCAGAGATGGTTTCTCATACCTTGACCCGACACCAAGAGATTCTTCAAGATTTAACTCAGGTTTGTCGGTCTCTTAATTATGTTTGAGCATGACTGAGAAGAATGAGTAAATTTAATTACTGTTTTTTACTACAAATTACTGCCTTGACAATGCCAACTTCTCCTTTGCTCATCCTTATGCTGGTTGTCTCTTTCTTATTCACTTCTTGTTCATTGTCTCTTCTACTGGGATGAGTATTTGAGAGTTGAGAGAAAGCTAGGGAATTTTTATTAATTCAGTTTCTTATAATGTGCATGACTTACATAGTTACATGCCTAACCAATTAACCTTCGGAAAGGCATAAAAATGTGTTTGGTTATCAAAGTTGAGTTGGAGGGAAAATGAATCCCTCTATATCCCTTATACAAGGCAGATTAAGATCCTTCCAATATAGTAGAGACTGAAGGAGGACACTGTTCCATTTGGTTAGCATAATTAATCACTCTAAAGTCTAATCCTATTGTGTCATTAGTTTGTACATATGTACAATTGGCTGATGCTTACTTTCCTAGTACTCCATATAAAAACCTTTTCCGTGACTGCATTTATATGCTATTTACATGCACCACTGTTTCTTAAGACCCAAGTTGATGGTTGAATGCAGGAGTTTTATCGGCTTCGGTCTAGTCTTAGAGCCAAGCAAGAGCATGCATCCTTGCTACAAGACTTCAGGGATTTTGATCGAAATAGTCTAGACTTAGAAGGAGGAAACTCAGAGGATCGAGCTTTGCTAAAAGAACATGCATCTATCAGCAGAAGTACAGGGCAGGTACATGGACAATTGTTGCTCTCGTTTCTTGTAGTATTTTCTTCTTTCTAGTAAAGAGCAGCGGTATTGGAGTTTGGTATGAAATTGATATTAGTTAAACCTTTGATGCCGCACATGAAAACTGAATACCAAGTATTTTTTTTTCCCAATTTGTTTTTGTTAGTTTCCATAGCGTGGTCTCTCTCGAGACAGCCTTAGTGCTGAACTTGCCAGCCAACTGGATATGTGACTTGTATTCCTCAAAAGAGCCCACCAAACAGTTTTAGCTGGTAATTGTGAGAAATGATTTGATTGTGCTGATAGATGTAACTTGTGAGAAATATTGTTTCTTTATTTATAAAAGCTGATACGACATTGAGCTTACCTCTCAAGCCTATATTTTCTGTTCCTTTCTCACCTTGATTTTGCTGTTGTGAATGCAGATGGATTCAGTTATATCTCATGCACAATCAACCCTTGGTGCTCTTGTATTTCAGCGTTCGACATTTGGGGGCATTAATTCTAAGCTCAGTAACGTTAGCAGTCGTCTTCCAACGGTATGAATTAGTTTTACAGTTTTAACCTGCAATTTATTTACTATTGGTTGATACTGTCTGTTTAAAAGCAAAAGTATGATGTCCTACAAAAAATTCAAAGGATCCTTGAATTACTTAACAAAGGCCTCTAAGTTTGACATGTTCTCTTGCATTGTATTTGGCTATGTGCAGGTGAATCAAATCCTTGGTTCAATAAAAAGGAAAAAGTCGATGGACACTATTATACTTTCGCTTGTCGCATCTGTTTGCACATTCCTCATATTAATTTACTGGTTGACCAAATAGGATGATCTTGTCAAAATTCTCCGGTTATTCCGCGAAGTGATCTGGAGACTGCTACATCAAAAGTTCTCATCATTCTAGTCATAATCACCATGTTTTGCTCCTTGCCATCCACTTGGCATTTACTTGCAATGGGGACATCAAAGAGGCGATCTCTTCGTTGGTTATTCAGATTGATTTTCGAGGGTTATCCAAGATTCTATGTAAAGGTATGTAGGAAGTTTTGTGTGAATCCGTTTTACTAAAGATATACTCCGTAGTTTTGTCATGTTAAAGTTACAGGGTGAACAAAACATACATTGAGCTACCTCACTAGTCTGATTCGTATGCTTATGTTCAACTGTTATAAGATGCACTTCTTGGCAGCCATGGAATATGATGTATACACTACGTTCGAGTAATGCTTATTATGGTTAATCATCTGCGACGTACTGCTTGATTCTCGTCTGTAATTATTGACAAAAACTCAGGTAAGACCGCCTTGTGTTTGAATGGATACGTTTCTCCAAGTTCCACAGTATCGGCTACCACCGAGTATTCAACAGCTCGTTGAATTACGAAATGGATCTTGTTCATCCCATTTACCAATAGGAATATCATGCAATGTGTTTGAAGGCAATTTTTTTCTGTATTGGAGAGATTGTAATTTTCCTGAAAGATGGAAACAGAGGAACGTCGAGATGAGAGTTCACCCTGGACGGTTCCAAAGGATGATTCAGGTCAGCCGACCCCAAAACATTTTGGGACTAAGGCTCTGATGTTGTTGTTGTTGTTGTATGGAAACAGAGGAACGGTTTTCTCCTCTTCTCTATTTTCCTTCGTCTCTATTTTGCTAACTAAACAAAGGAAACCGTATTTCTCTATTCCCTTAAAAGTCTTTGTTACAAACAAAGGGTAGGTGGCCGAGGAGTGGAGTTCTGTAACTGCGAGAATAAGTTTGAAATAAACACGTAGATTGCGTCGGAAACTTGAACGAGTGAAAGTTGTCGTTGCTATTTGAGTGGGGGCTCGACAGGCTACAGTTGAAGAGAAGAATGGAGATTTGACATTGTCTATCAACAATGTTGATTCCTTATTGTCTCTCAGATGCAAGATTAGTACGTCTTTTTCAACTATATTGGTAAATTATTGATAAGACGGTTTTACGGTAAAATATATTCCGTAATAGTTTTATGATATGATCTTAGATGCCTAGATGGGTTTATCGATTGACTCATGAGTTGTAGATTTGTAGCTTAGTGGTTGAGCAAAATACGACATAAAGCTACATTAGTAATTTAGGGTTTATTTGACTACCCAGTGAAATTATAAGATTTAAAACTTTCTAGGAAGTGTAAAATTATGAGTTTATGATGTTGTTTCGTTGTTAAAACCATCGAAAGTAGAATTTCTAGATGAATTTACTTTATTCATTATGTGGGAAGTCACTAACCAAGTCCCTTTGGTCAGAATTTTCCACATACATGCAAACGAAACACTTGGGAATTTACATGAATTAAAAATTCATGTGAACTTGAAGATTTCGAGAATTTTAGTAACTTTAGTTCACTTATTCAACCAAACAAGCCCTTAGTAGGATTGAAATTTATAATAGTATTGTTATTATTGCTTACACACTAGCTCTAGAACATTACAGTCGAGTGAATTCAAATATATACCAATATTGGGTAAAAAAAAAGCAGAGGTTTATGGAGAAACTTTTGAAGGAAAAGGGTTGAAAGGAAAATGAGTAACAAGATATTCTTTAAGGGTAGTGCTTTTTCACATATGGATTTTACTCTTTTACATACGAATTTTACAATTATACCCTTCTCATTTTTTCCTCTGTTACTTGATTGATTTTCTTTCTTCTCCTTTCTTTCACCTCCCTCCGACAACACGCTCCATCCAACCATACCACGAATCGAACAACCGCGGGTTTTCCTTTCTAAATGATAAGATTACTACTGTATGACTGTATGTAAGTAATACAAAGCTGCTGATATTTTTATTGTACCTTTTGATCTATATGATACATGATGACCAATAATCTTCTTCTGTTCGTCGAAGATTCCGATTAACCAAACAAGTGAACAAAGAAGATAAGTCTTAATGCCAAATAATTGGAAACATCAACACGAAGAACGCATTATCAATCTCATTCCTTACTGCATCTTTGTGTCCCTCATATTTTGTCAATGAAATTGGCTATCGCCATGTTCACCCTAATATGAATTTCCATTTAATTAGGGTTTTAATTGATAAATAACTACGCATAATTTTTATTAATTGGTAATCCCTGATCATTCCATAAACATATAATTGTTAATCAATTAAATTACTTTAGTATTTAGAGAATTATAATTCATTTTACAAGTTTTTAGAGCAATTAAATTTGATTTTGGGGAAAAAGCACATATAAACGTTATAATTTGTTTAGGTTAAGAAAAGGGTAGAGAATGAAAACTTAATGAAAAAGTGTATGTGAAAGAGTAAAGTTCGTATGTGAAAAAGTAACTCTGTTCTTTAATGATAAAGAAAAATAAAACACAAATTAAATTCATTATCTGAATGTTTCAAGAGTTATTGACAATTATAGAGGACATCAAACGTGTGATTAAGGAGGGGAGAAAAAGTCGAGATAGAAGGGATATAAGAAGCTTAATGACATACCACATCTGCAGTTCAATTATCATACTTGAGAAGACATGTACATATTACTCGTATAGGCTATATGTACACAAATAACATTGTACCATTAGTGATATAATAGTATCGTACAATCATCGTAGATAATGTAACTGAACGTACATGTAATTTTCTGAGCTTTTTAACTTTTTTTTTTTTTAGGTTAGTGAGTGTAAAAACTTTATGGTTTAACTCGAATTCTTTAGAAAAAACTCAAAATCTTTTGTTAAAACTCAAATTCTACACCATCAGTTGTATGTTTGTATAATGTATATGCCGCAATGTAAAGTGATTTAAAATACAAATAAATTGTTCTTTTGTTTTATTTTACCAACTAAACGAAACAAAACTACTACAATCAATTTATATTAACATTAAACTGTCGTATAATTTCTTTAACGCATTAAAACGTCATTACACACTTTACATTTAGGCATTTAGCTAGTTATTTTAAAATCCGTGAAAAGGCACGAGCAACATACTAATTTGTAATATTATTGTTATTATTAACAAACAACAATAATTATAATTATAATAATAACAATAATATATAATATATTCTTATTATTGCATATTCACTAGCTTCATAACATCACACTCGAGTGAATTCAAATATATTCCATGACTTAAAAGATAATTTCTTCGTCCCAATCAATTATTTATATTTGTTTTTACCATAAAAATTTAAAAAAATAGTAATAAATCATTTGTGACGGTAGTTAAATTGCTCATTTTCAATATAAATACATAAATAAATAAATAAAATACAAATAAAATCGATAAACAAATAAAATGGTACTCAAAAGTTAATACTCTCGTTTAGAAGTTAGAAGGAGATTGATTGGTCTGTTTTACATGTGTGTTGTGTGTAATAGATATTTTGACTCAAATTAGCGTACTTCTAAAGACTTTGATCATGCAAATTCGACAAAGAAATCTTATAAAGTGGATTTAGGGGGTCCAATATCATGTCATAAATCAATACTAAGAGACAACGAAAAAGGAAAAAAAATATCATGAACATCAGAGTTTTTTGACCGATTAATAGTTATCTATTTTTATTTTGAATATTACTTAAGATTTATCTATTTTTATTTCCGCTTCTGATCTTTTGTGAGTCACCTTTTATATATATGCCAGGTTATGTTTTACATGATCCAAATTCACCATTTTTAAATAATAGACAACTATTAGTCGGAACGATCACTGGCGTTTTAATGGGGCTGCATGGGTTTCACTCGCATCTCCTTTGTTCCAAAATATTTAGAAATTAGTTTCAATAAGGTTCATCAAATATTTGATGGTAGTGGTTAGATACTGAGTTTCTACTAATTTGGTCAGCCAATGGTTGATATTTTTGCACTTTTATCTCATATAGTAATAAATTTTGACTTTATTATTATTTAATGTTCTAATATCATATTATTGGACTACAATTATCCGGATTATATTATAAAATGTCATGTACTATTTTCTCATTAAAAAAGCTATATACTTACATTATGTTTAAATTTTAATTCATATCGTCGAAATAATTGTTAAATTTTTTCACTCCCGTGATCTAGTCCTGTATACGCATTGGGAACAATGGGGAATATGAATGAAGTACTAGATATACATAGGAAATAATAAGTGGGGGATCCTACAACATTTATATAAGCCATAATGCATGGTACTGGATTAAACGAAGCAATGTATAATGGTGTTTCCTAACTTTAATAAGTCCAAAATGAGCTATCATGTCAAGGTCGCTCTTTGTGTAGTGAGCATGTTCAATGTTTATGCTTTACTCATTTATTCTCACCCATTTCATGTTCTCTATCATACAACTTCACTTGTAAATTATTCACTACCCTTAAAACCCTACTAAATTCTATGCCTAAGGTATTTTTGACTAAAAACATCAAATTTCGTGTCGCCATCAATGTTAGTTATTAATGTTGTTAAGGATTGTGATCGATTGTTCGGTATCTCGTTTTACATCGTGTCTAAAAACTTTCAAAAATGCCTAGATATTTTGGATTAATAATAGATCTGTCAAATGGGTTTGGCGGGATAGATTACGGATATGCCATAATACGGGTCGGATCAAGATTCATGTGCGGGCCAGGGCATACAGGTCACGGGTTGGGTTAAGGTTAGAATACGAGAAAGAAAAGTCTGCTAGAAACACTTCTAATAAGAAGGAAATCTGGTGGGAGAAACCTAGAAATGGTTTCTTAAAGCTAAATTTTGACGGATCGAGAATAAATAACAATAAAGTTGCTTTAGGATTTTGTATAAGAGATCATAATGGTGAAGCCGTGTTGTAAGGAGCAAAAAAGTACGGATCTAATAATATTCTTGTCACAGAAACACTCGCTTTAAAAGAAGGTATTTTAGCCGCTAAATACTTAGGAATCTCTAAGTTAATTGTGGAGGCCTGGAGGGAATAATTTATGTGTTATCAACTCACCCTGTAGCACTTGGCAGATTCCGTGGGGAATCTCTAGTATCATCAAGGATGTGAAACTTGATCTTCATCTTTTCGATGAAGTGATAATTAAACATTGTTTCCGCGAAGCCAACAAAGTTGCTGACTTCATGGTTTCTGTTGGACATTCATGTCCAACTCTTTCGAGGTGGGTTGAAAGCCTGTGGCTTCAATTTACCTTACTTATCCGGAGATATGTTGACTCTATTTAAGAGGATCAACCTAGTTTCCTTATCTTATACCATTATAAAAAAAATCGACGTTTGTAGCATCTCGGGGAGTATGTTGGAACACTATTTGTCGGTGGGTCTAACTTCAAAGTTGTAAGGGTAAGCTAATTGGTGGTTGGATTGCATGATATGTTGGGCAGCAATCAAGATTATTGAAGATTATTGAAGATTGAAGATTGAAGATGTGAAGGACACCCAGAAATTAGTAAGAATTACGGCTCAACGTCAACATGTTAAGCCAACTTTGTCTTGTTGATTTGATTGTCTCATTTATATTTATAGCAATTGTATCTAATATGTATGCCTGTCTGCCACTTCTTTTCATACGTCCCACAAATTAAACTTTCATTGTTTCCTCAATCAACATCAATTTCTGACTTGCTTGCTACATCTTTGTTACTCCGTATTACGATACTTCTTACTTGCGACGGATTATCATAGAAATAAATAAAACAAAAAGTAGTAAGTCTTGCTTGTGACGGGTCACTATTTGTGACGGATATTTTGTGAGATAAAATGGATATAAAATGATTTATTGGAGAAAGGAGGACCACATAAATAGTGTCACATAGAGAGAAAAAGTAGGTATTTTGTGAGAGTAAACGGTATCCGTCACAAGCTTGTGACGGATATCGCTGTCACAAATGAGAATTTGTGAACAAAAAGTATGTTGTGTGGGAATCTCAAATGATTTATCTTTATCTTTCTATGTCGGGATTTTATTTGACCCGTCACAAGCTTATAATGAGTAACGGATATCGGACGTCAAAAATGAGAATTTGTGTTATTAATTATTATTGCCTCATTTTTACTTTTTTTTTTCCATTTTGATTTTAAAGTTGAAATCAACTAATCATTATGGTTTTTCATATTTCTAACACTATTAGAATCGGAGATAGATAATTGCATAAATGTAATGGTATTATTGAAAATTGTTCATGTCTCCAATATTACATTGGCACATCCGAGATCTAAATGGTATCAACTATTATACGTTACATATAATAAGTTTATTCCTAATAATATATTATTCTGATTGCGGTATAATACAATATATGCAATATTCTCCTACAAACACATATGTTTAAATCATCATATAAAAGGCTAATTGGCATTAGAGTAAAAACGTGAATCATAAAAAATCAAGTGTGTGATTGTATTTCTTATGAGTTGTTTTATGGGAAATGAATTTACATTTTCTATAACAACTAAAGAAAACAAATGAGAAAGTGTCTAAAACGGAATATAAGTTGGAAAATAAAGATAGGAATTATTATACACTTGATAAAAACATCTCCAACTATGAAAAATGCTAAAGTTGTGAGAAAATGAGTCGTCAACACTCGACATGTTTGTTCAACCATGAAAAATGACCTTTGACACCTTGATGTCGACTCATCAAATCAATGAATTGAGGAGCATGGGAGGAAAAATGAGAATTATGTTCCGAGTCGTTTGGTTGTATATATAAGAATTTGTATCACTTAAAAAGATGTAAAATACATGATTTTAGAACGTACGTGGATTAGAAAATATTGTTTGGTTGCCATGTAGGAAATGTAGTTCATGTAGGCATGCCTACTTATAAGGCAGTTCCCTCATTATTGAGAAATTGTAATTCATGGGAACTTTAAATTTATGTAAATTGGAGTAATCAAACAAAAGGTCAATTTTGCTATTCACGTGAATTTAAATTCCTACGTTTGAACTATTTTTTTTTAATAACTAAAAGTGTAATAAGGAGTCTTGAGAAAAAAAATTTATACACGGGACCATATTTAACTTGATTTATAGAGCTCGAAGAGGTGTTTTAACCCGATTTTAAACTTTTTCCTAATCAATTAGACAAGTCTAACATCTAGTTAGTGAAATTGCGTTCATTATATAACCTTCAGAGCACGAGATTAACCGTGTATTCCAATCAATTGTACGAAACAATTTCTACATGTAAAATATAGAAAAGGGGGAACCATTACGAAAATGCAAGATAACACATGCAATTACAAGCATAATTTCAATAGTAAATATATTATATCCCATCCTCTGTCTCAGTTAAATATTTTACATTTTTTTAATTTTGTGGGTGAGAAATAAAGAAAGTGTAAACATATGACCGAGATAGAGGGAGTAGTATTTTACGCATCAAAAAGGAATCGTAGCATAGTCAAAACAAAGTGAATTGTACCATGTTATGCCTCAAATGATAGACAAGAAACAAACAACAATAATTCAAATCCAATTTTTTTGGTACGCATTTTAGATTGAAATTGAAATGCAAAAATGAAGGAAAGGAGACATAGGTTAACTCGAAAGTGACAATCGATAATAAGTGAGAACCTACCATCTACCAATCTACTATGCATATGAATGTTATATGTCCTCTCCAATTTAATTTTCATTCAATCATCGTTAATCTATCTTAGTAGACGATATTATAAGGATTAGACTAGTGACTAAGATGAAGATAAAAATCTAGATAACATAAAATTGTATTAAATTTAGGGTTATGCTCACTTACGGACATATTTTTTTTAATCATGCATATGAATAATTATACCCTAGTAATTTTTAAATTATTTCACTCCAATAAAAACCTAAATTTCAACCACCAACCAACCAGGCAATCATCACACCACGTCACCACCAGACCACCGCACCACATTCCTCCACCACCCCAGACCTCAAATCACACCACACATACCACCCACGCCGCCACCGAACCGACCTCGCTACCACTCAACCATCCTTGATCCTTCTGTTTTCAATTTTTAATAACCCTAATTTTCATAGACCCCGATTTCATGAATGCTAAATAAATTAATTAAGATAATTGATGCAAATTAACTAAATTAGATTCATTATGTGATTAACTAATTTTCCTAAACCTCGATTTCATTGATTAATTAATTAATTTTAAGAGGAGGGATGAAGAGAAATTTTTTCTTTTATTTTTAAGTAGAAGGGTATAATATGAAAAGTAAATGACAAAATTAATGAAAAAGTAATTTGCATAGATGAAATAGCAACTATGTAAATTTATTCACTCAACATTACTCATTTTTTCCCTCATGACCTCGTCAACATAAAATATGTTAACCTAGACAAGATAATAAACCACTCTTATTTATTTATTTATTTAGTTACGTAAAATAATAGTAGTATTATCTAATTACTCATTTACGGTCCTACTTATTTAATTATTTTTGTCAAGGATTTAGCCCCGCTTCAGATACGGAGTTTGTATTTTTTTAATATACTCCAATATTATTTTATCTTATTTTATCTAGTAAGTCTTGCTTGTAACGGATCATTATTTGTGACGGATATTTTGTGAGATAAAATGGATACAAAATGAGTTAGTAGATAAATGAGACCACATGAATAGTGTCGGAGAGAGAGAAAAAGTGAGTATTTTGTGAGAGAAAACTATACCGCCGTCACAAATGAGGATTTGTGTATTTTATCAAGGAGTACAAAGAATTAATTTTTTTTTTCTTGGTTGTACTTGTGGTTTTCTCCAACATGACGTATATTATATAATTGCAAATTTGCAATATGTCTCTCTTTTGACGGTTACATCCGTCACAAGTTTGCGACGGGTTAAGTACACCCACTTAATTAAATAAGACAAGAATAAAAGTACATCGAGAATAACAAATGGTTTGTTTTTATCTCCCCAAATGGGTTTTATTTGACCCGTCGTAAGTTTGTGACAGATAATGCCGTCACAAATGAGAATTTGTGATATAATTGAAGTACCATAAGTCATATGATATGTGCATTGTTTATGTAAATGATGGCCCTCGTCCTATCGAAATGGAAGCTCACCTAACGTTTAAAGTAACTAAATTAAGAGCACAGAAGAGGACAATGATTTAATAATAATAGCGTTAATGTATGTCATTTAGAATGACAAATTGCCATTGTACAATTGAATCAGATACAGAGACAAGAGTTTAGCCGAATCGACAGGCTGCCCTATTCAGTCGAACCGTCAAAAAGTCGTGTTTGAAAAAAAAAGTCGTGCCTGCGTTTGGACCATGCTGGAGCGTACTAACTCGGTGGCGACACTACAACTTCCACCCTTAGACCATTGGTTCGACTCGAAGTCGGGTCCCTCCAACTTTGCCAATATCCACCTGAAAATGTTAGTAGTTGCATAACTAAAAGCACAGGTTTGGGACGGGTTAATTATTACCAGTAAGAGGATCATACATCCAAGGTACTACCACCAATTTTATACTTTTTAAGCATTTATAATAGAGTTATTTCATAGGAATAATCCAACATGTGTCCCATCTTCTCATATTAATCCATACTAACGATTAACTAAGAAAAATCCAACCTATAACCTCATTTATCTTTCATTGAACTTTGACTATTTTTAAACTCTTATTATCGGTAGGTTAGCACGTCACCTTCACTTAGTTTTTGTCCAGGAAGAAGGAAAAACAAAAAGTAAGTCAAGGTGACGTGCTTGCTTACCGAAAATAAGAGTTCAAAAAGAGACAAAGTTCAATGAAAGATAATTGAGGTCATAGGTTGGATTTTTCACAGTTAATCGTTAGTAGAGATTAATATGAGAAGATGAGGTATAGGTTGGATTATTCCTATGAAATAACCCTTTATAATAATGTTTTTGAGTTTTGGTTTAAAAATTATGAGTATTGGTATAAAGTTTTTGAATTAGGTTATTAAAACATTAAGCTCAAAAACATACAATAAAACTTAAAAACATTACACATAAACCTAGTTATATTTTAGTTTTAACTAAAAAAAATTAAAATCTAACTTATAAATTTTTATAAGCTCAGAAAAAATACACATATGCTCAAAAACAAATAAAGTTTGACGTAATAAGCTCAAAAAAACTCATATGCTCAAAAAACAAATAAAGTTTAAGGTAATAAGCTCAAAAAAATATTCATAAGCTCAAAAAAATATTCGTATGCTCAAAACAATATATACATTTGCTCAAAAACTAAGAAGTGTGAGGTAGTACCTCCGATGTATGTTCCTATTTCTCAATTATTACCCATGTTGTTATTCCCCAGGTAGTCTACTTTTATCGTATCTCTCCCACATGGGTATTTCTTAACCGTTGCAAACTTGCGATGGATATGTTCGCATTGTGTGTTAAAAGTTTTCTAGTACAAAGAAGCAAATGCCTATTGCCTGAAGGTCAACTTCACTCATATTCAGTACTTTTGCCCAAGGAAAAAAAAATTAAAGAGAAATTCACCATATCCACATAAATGAAATTAAAATGGGTATATACTATAGGTTAATTCATTAAATTTGTTAAGATATTTATTATAAAAGGCCCTTTATATAATACTTGTACTTGATGATTCGGTTTTAAAATAAAAATACTAAAAAAACCTAGATATAGTAATTTTCACGGAAAAGTTAATAACATCTTATCTCAAACACTAGCTAATTCCTAGCTTTTAAGTACTATACTTGACACAAAATTTCAACATCTTAAAGACAAGAAATTGAGTGATTGGAAATATTAATCAACTACATTATCGATATTTCTTATCTTCACTTATTTTAAAAAGCGAATACAATCAAATGGAACAACGGGATCAATAACATCAGAGCCTTAATCCCCAGATGGTTTGGGTCAGGTGACATAAATCATCCTTTAAAACCGTCCATGGCTCGAATTTACACACACACACAAAAAAAAAAAAACTACGCAATTGTGACATTGTTTACATAATCTAATTAAAATTCTGAATTTGAGCCAAACAACAATGTCAACAAGACTCTTTCACCCGATTATTTATTTCTAGAGACTCGAACTCAAGATGTCTGGTTCAACGAGATTAATCACTTTAATCTAGACTCGAACTCAAGATGACTGTGAGCTTAATCTAGACTAGATGATCACTAAACTCATGAAGATATAGTCCTATGTTTCAAATCAAGCTTTAAAACACTTTAATTAAAACCTTTTTCTACATCATGCCTTCTCTCTTTCTCTATCAATCTTTAATTATTGAAGTCATACTTAACAAAGCTATTGTAACTTACACTCCATTATCATATACAAGTACTTCACATATATAGTTCAGAGGCATTTACTACCAATCACTGCAAGAAATTCTATATATCATACCATAAAACTTAACACAAACTTTCAAACAAGTTTCGAACCTCATACATAGTTTTACTAATTTAAAACTATGACCTCACCAAATATTTCAAACCCTTTACCATCTTCTCAACATTCAAAACCAGCAGAATCCCATCAAAATCCCGACAAAAAAGATCTTGTTTTGGATCTAAGCTTATGTAGAAACGAAATGGATCAAGGGTTTGATCCAAAGTCGAGTAATAGCGACCTGTTCAATAAAACATCCCAAGGCAATGAAGGAGAGCCAAGAGTGTTCTCATGCAACTATTGTCAAAGGAAGTTCTATAGTTCCCAAGCTCTAGGAGGGCATCAAAATGCACATAAACGAGAGAGAACACTAGCAAAACGTGGTCGAAGAATCGATTCAACAACGTTTGGGAATTACTACCCTGACAATCTCTTCAAGGGAAGATCATTAACATCTATACCTTACCCTAGCAAAATTACGGTCCTGCCTCTTCATGGTTCTTACAATACTTCTAGGCCTCTCGGAATTCAAGCTCATTCCTTGATACAGAAGCCATCGGTCAACATGGCATTTTCTAATACAGTATCTTTGCAAAATGGATGGTCAAGAATGCCTATGATTGACCAGCAACGGCCTGTCCTAGGACGGTTAGCAATGGGGTCATCAGACTCACCAGCTTCACCAAATGGTGAAATTGCAAGGTTTGGTAGTGTTCAGAAGAATTCGCCGACATCATTGGATAGAAATATTGGAGGGATTTCCTGGAAGGGTATTAGTCTCAATGTTCTTAAGAATTATAGTAGTAGTAGTAGTAGTAGTAGTAGTAATCAGCAAGATCATGATCACTTGCAAAAGCTTGACTTGTCACTTAAGCTTTGAAGTAGTTATTCTTTGTTTTTTGTGGCTCATCTAAAGTTCTAGTCAGAACTTAGTTCTTAAGTTTGTCCATAGAAATTAGTTTTTGGTGATTTATCAAGCTCTTAATCAACTGTTAAAGTGAAGCATTTTCTCTTTCGCAGGAACTCTTAAAGCATTCTGTTCATGTTATTGTTGTTGTTGTTGTTGAGACCTATGTTACTCCGACTCTTCTAATTTCCTCGCGTACCCGTGTCCAACACTCGACACTCGGACATGGGTATGACACTTGGACACCTCATTTATGACCAAAATATGCATATTTTTCAATAAAATAGCGGAGTCTGACACTTGGACACGTACCCATGTCGGATACTTCTAAAAGAGTCTGAGTAACATAGGTTGAGACTGTATATTTTCTAAATTGAACCAGCTTCTTAGGTTGGAAATTCGAAGCCCTCTCCCTTAACTTTTAATTGTTTCTTTTTTCCGCCTTGACCATCTCGCTAAAGCAAGGATTATCCCGCAGAAAGTTATCAAAACCTAAACTTTTATCCCCTTCACCAATCACCAGGATAAGTTCTCAGACCTCGTTTTACCCGACAGTGAGAAATCTCAAGCAAAGAATAAGCCACCACTACAATGTCCTTAATAAGAAATATCAAGACAGGATGGTCAATAATTCTATGATTCCACCACCATACTGATGGTGGGTGCTTAAGGATTTTGAAATCAGTATCAAGTAACTAGCTTTTGGCTACGGCAATCTTCATCAATTGTTCATGCCACATATGTTTGAACTTTGATTGAATCCGAATATTTAATTTAGAGTTTTTAGTTTTTTTTTTCTAAAAGAGAACAATATTTAAAGTCAAGTGGCTCAATAAAGCAAGCATTAAATAATATACTCGACCTGATTACGAAAGGGTTTAGCTTCCTTCAACTTGTTAACTAAAGACAGGCGTAATCAAGCTCTAACAAATGATGTGTTAAGATAGATTATAAAGATTAAAGAAGGTTAACTGTCGTTTTAGCAAAGATATCATGCAGAAGTAAAAGATTTAGGCAATAATACCATTTGTAATTGTCCCTATATCAGATATCCTAGGGAAATCTGGTTGCTTTCTTAAAAAGATTTGATTAAATTAATCAAGAGTTTCAGATGTTGACCCACTCTAAATCTAAGAACAATGTGAATCATAAGTGCACAATCTAATTGCCTTGTTTATAGATTAATGGAGTACCACTAATAAACTTTTGAACTTCTTCCTACCTATATTACTATGGTGACATGTCTAACATTCCGACCTGCCAATACAACTCGATGCACCAACATTTTATTTTAGTCTAAAAACGTGAAACTATTTCACATTGGGTCAGGTTCGACACTCACAGAATCACAGCCAAATAAGAGTAACATAACTTACTATTTTTTTATCCGTTCAAATTCTAGATTTCTTTATTTTTTCTATTTTAAAAGTTTTCCATATATAAATATTTTTTTTTCTGATCTTTCGATATATTTTTTCCTTGTCACCTTCAAACAAGAAAACGGTTGTGGGTTGGTTTCCAGTTTAACTTGTCCTATCTTAGAAACTACCAATAATATTTTTTGCTCTTTCAAATATCAAAATTCTCACTAGAACTTAGGTTGTTAATGAGACGAGACGAGATAGTTCGCGAGCAACTCAAGATCGGCTCGGTCAAAGCTCCATTCGGGCTCGGCTCAAGAGCTTAACGAGTCAAGCCGAGCAAAGGCTGGCTTGACTCGAAAAGCTCGCGAGCAGCTCGAACATATATGATTACTTATATTTTATAATTGCTCATATTTTATAAAAATAGTTAATCAATATTTATCTTTGTATCATACATATCAAATATCTTGTTGATTTGTTAAATATTTTTAACTAAATCCTTTGAGCCTTGTTATTTTAAATACTGGAAGAAAAAAATTACAAAATAATTTTTTTTAGAGGCTCGAGTTTGGCTCGAGCTCGCGTTAAAGCTCGCAAGCTTTATAACAAGCACAATTTTTTTCAAGCTCGAGATCGAGTTTTGGCTATTGAGCACAAGCCGAGCAAGGCCAAGCTCGGGCTCCGCTCGTTAACACCCCTAGGTGAGATCATCTAATACATTTACTGTCCAACAAAACAAAGGGTCGAAAAGATTATTCATTGCTTTCAAAAACCTCAACAATTTATTATAAGGGTCAACAAAGTTACAAAGCCACCATGACATGCAATAGAAATTTTAGTGAATAAAAATATAATTCAGCTGACTTAGCGTAGCATGCGCAATTTCTCATATCAAGAAAGGATAAAATGTCCAGCTTTTTTTTTTATCTATAGAGGGAAAGACTATTCCTAGACCTAAATATTTATTCACATACCCGCTCCTCTTACAATAGTCTCTATTTATTCCACTGTTTTGATTAGCGTGCGAAAATAGTTACAAAGTATTGGACAGATCTTTTAAAACTGAAAATAAACTCAACATTATAGAGTAACACTTCTCTTTTTTGTGTAGACAATTTCATAATAGGCCCATCTAGTGAAGGACAATGGGTCATGCATTCATTATAGTATGAATACAGTGTAATTCCACAGTTTCATAAAACAATATGATTCGATTTGAAGATAATGTGATACTACAGCTAAATCAGGAAAGATGAAACGGACAAACCGCAAAAAAGTTTCAGAACTTGGATATATTTGCGAATGAAAGAGAGAGTAGTCGAACTCACACTATCATGCAGGTCAAAGCAAGTGCTTTATGAGGCGGCCATACGACTACTCTACCGTTGACTTTACAGATTGCATCCAATGAATGTACTCAGCCTTATCTTTATAGTAAATGTATGCATGCAAGTCTACACAGAGATCATCATCTATACCCCTTTCCTGCAAGAACTCGTACAATGACTTCTGCAGCTGATCGTCCAGTTCCCTGCCAACCGACATGTATGCAAAGGTTAATAAGTAGCAAGTTTTGTATGAGACATTTTACTCACATTCACATAACCACAAATCCTATATTATTCCTCACTTTAGCTGTATGGTTGATAGGTTGCTCACTTGAAGACAGTCTCGTTAACTTTTTGTGGCTTGTTTTTACTCAGAAACAAGTAGACCCTTTCCATCTAACCTCGGTTAAGCTTAAGTTCCAGTTTTCAAAGATGTGAGTGATCAGTGATATGGTACGTTTAGTAATGCTCAGAAGTCTTTACAGCGGTAAATAAAAGTTAATTCCGAATCAGGTTGATGTGAAATTATGGAAAATCAGCTTCAAGATATAAGTATGTCCAATTTTTCCACTGCTTGAATATCCATTTAAATGAAACTAGAATTTCTGTAGAATTTTTCTTTCCTTAATAATATGATGTTTAACTCCGCCTGTGTGTGTTTTTGGACATTTACTGCCGGTCCCAAGCCCGGAGAAAGGAGGAGGGTTGGGGTAGGTCTGTGGCAGCCAGCGTAAAAATCAGTCACATTTTATGGACATGAATCATAATTAAGTTTTCTAAAAAAAATTCTCTTCTTGGATTTGTTACACTTTTTCCCCCAAAACTCATATTAAATTTTACTTCGTTTCTCAAAATCACTTTAAACTTTATTCTTGATTTATTTTTTTGGGTTTTTATACATGTGATAAGTTCGGTTTAAAATCTATAAAACCGCTTTGCCTTTCATTTTTTGCTTCACTCCACTTCCGTTTTTTTTTTCTTTTCTTTCTTTTTTCTCTTGTTGATATGAGAGTTCACTCATGACGGTTCCAAAGGATGATTCATGTCAGCCGACCGACCCCAAAACATTTTGGGACTAAGGCTCTGATGTTGTAATAATATGATGTTTGCCAAAAGAAAGGAAAACAACCCCAGAACAGTTTGCTTAGACAAAGAATACCTGAATTCGGGACCGGTATAGGGCTGTTTAGTTGGAAACTTGGATTGCTCACGGACAAATAACTTTTTAATCTCTAGTCTTTCTGGAAATGCTGAGCATATGAACTCTAAGACTTGGTTAGATTCTTCTTTGAATATGCTAATGATCATATGCAATTGAACCTTCTCTCCTGGAAGTCTTGGTTTTTCGCCTTCTTTTGGAATAGGGACTGACTTGTCAAACAAAGTGACTTCAATTGCAATTTCTTCACTCTTCCCAATTTCTTTCCTCAAGCTAATCCACTGCTCTCCAGGCCGAGCATCCACTTTGAATCCACTAAGCTTGGCTGAAAGCTGAGCAAAAGGAAACAAAGTTCTACCATTGTCAATGCCCACAAAAACATTGCATTAGCGGACACAGGGCACAAATTTTTTTCAATGATTATATTCATTGATATATCCTTCCCAATCGGATCAGTGCTTTTTACCTTAGGATTAATAAGCAGTGAGGGATAAGATCTTAGAAATAAATGGTCGGAAAGTAAATATATAACTAACACAGTTGAAATAAACCATTATATTTATATTACCGATTTACCGTACAAATCTGAAAAGTGATTAAGAGATTTTTTTCCTCCAGGAATTTTTTTGATTTATTAGTCTTTTCATCTTTGAAGGGGAGCCTTGGCGCACCGGTTAAGGTGTTGCTTTGTGACCGTGAGGTCACGGGTTCAAGCCCTGGAGCGGCCTCTTGCCAAAATGGCAAGGGAAGGCTTGCCCCCATTACACCCTTGTGGTGGGGCTCTTCCACGGACCCTCGCCTAGCGGGGATGCCATTGTGCACCAGGCTGCCCTTTTTTATTAGTCTTTTCATCTTCAATCAGAGTCAATCATATATACATAATTTTTTTGAGTCCTTTAATAGAATAGTTACATTTAAGAATCAAACCAATATCTTGCTGTGACGCCGTCCATTACATCAATAACCAAACTATTGATTTACATACTAGTACATGGATTATGAAAGAATAGTCAATTAAAGCACAAAAACAAAGCAAAACCAGTCTTAGATAACAACTTTCCTGTTAATCAGCATTGAGAGAGTACTGGTTTACTACCCTGAATCCCTGATCATACTCTGTGTAACTATCATCTAACCTCAATATATTATATTGAGCTTACAGTTTCACAAAGCTACGTAATCTTAGGCTCTTACAACAAGCAAAAGAACTAAAGAACAACAAACCTTAGGTTTAAAAGGTGTCGGTTGCACTGAGTCAACGAGAGCCAGTAATGTTAAGAAGCAAAACAAAGGCACTGTTTTAAACAGACTTGTATTTTCAAATAAATTTTTACGAAATAATACATTTTAAGAAGAACGCTAACATATAAATGAGTAGAAGCTAGGGACCGTGCAACATAGTTCAGGAGAAATATAATTTGGAAATTACACAGGAGTAGTGTTGTGCGGCTTGTGCCTCAATGTGTCTTGGGCTTAAGCATGCCTAAGTCAAGCTTTCTAAAATTATATAACAGGCGTTATTCACCTTTCTTACGATGGCATGAGAGTCGAGAGCCTTGACAAGTTGACATCAAATAATAAGCGCCATTCACATTTCTCAAATTGGATGACCTTTTGCAATTTTGGGATAAATGATCAAAGGCCAGAAAATACTCGTACACTGAAACTTCCAAGAGTTGTTGACAATCTTCATTAACTTTATTACTCCCTTCCCCCTCTCCCTCCGCTTATTCTGTTTAAATATTAAACAAACGACCTTAAACTCGCCGTATCTTGGGCTGGTCACACCCTATTCGAGTGTTGCAGTGACCGATATTGGGAAATCAACAGTCATTTGAGCTTAAACCCAAAAATAAGGGAAAGGAAATGTTCATCAATTATCACCCATCATATATCTTTAATTATAACCCATGTACTTTTTTGCTGGTGTCAAATGAGTCGCAGCCCGCAGGGCATTATACTCTAGAGGGAGACATATCACACCTAAATCGGTAAATCCTAATGTCCATAATACGTTCGCCTTAAACACTAGGGTACGAAATCTTTGGTAACAATCCGTCAATCACTATGTAAGAGATGAAGATAGTCCAACAATAACTACCTAGCAGCTTCCAAATGAGCCAATTGTCACGGTTGGCTTCTTGTCCAACAGAGGTTCATACGTTTTTTAGGGGTAAAGAATCATCTTGTGACACAAATCACACAATGCACTCCCTCTATAATAAAGCATTGCATCCCTTGATTTATCAAGCATTGTATTATTACAAAGAAATGTATGCTGATCATAGTAATGTATCTGCAATTCATTCACTTTAATAATCGGGGAAGTGGTATACTGGTAAACTCACATTATAGCAAACTTAAGGGGGTCATTTCCCACTTCCCCGCTTTAATTATATCAAACATGAACACCATCTATCTACCACAATGTGCTATATGCACAACAAATAACATAAAGCAACCGTCTTTCCGCCTTACACCAGTATAACATAAAGACTATTTCAGTCCCGGTTTGTTAACATCCACAAGCCATATTCTAGGTGGTTAGGATCCGTTTTAGGCCCCGTTCTTTTCGGCTGAAACGAGCTGAATTGAATTAATTGGAGTAGAGCTTAATTGAACTAAATTGATTGGAACTGAGGTGAAGTGAATTTAATTGAATTAAAAGTCAATTTTGTGAATAGATTAATTGAACGTAAATAAAACTTAACGGAATACTACCAAGAAAAATTGAAAGGAGTTAAGCCAGAGAGAACAGGGTCTTACACGATATTAACATAAAACCGTCTTCCACAAAACTCACTGTCTTTCAAATTCCACGAAATCCATGATCAAAAACATAATTTCACAACCAATCAATCAACAAAATCAACGAGAAATAGCGTACATAGTAATAACATAAAAGAGATTAAAAGGGCACCTGTCCAGGAGGGAGATTAGCAAGTTCAGACTGAATCTCCTCGTCAAGAAAGCGAAGCAAAATGTTTTTGGAATCCAATTGCCCGGTTTCAGTATCAAAAGTACCAAAGTTTCTGAGTTGAGGTTGAATTGATGGTCGAGGAGTGACAAAATTGTTGAAATGTGAATTGGGGTTTTGAGATTGGTGTTGAATTTGAAGATATTGGAGTAAATTTGGGGTTTTGTAGAGGAATGATCTTCGTAGACATTGAATTGCAGGGGTCATTTTTTGGTAGTTGACGAAGAAATATGGGGTTTTAGTTAGGGTTTAAGCAGAGTGAACACCACAAATAACATCTTACTGTTATATGCTCGCTCTAATCTAGCTCAAAGATAACATGGTGGAAAATGGTTATTCAAGAACAACTAGTCTTGTGATCCGTGAAATTCACGGGATATTTTGTTTTTAGTGTCATATTTTAGTGATTTAATACTATAACATACTACAATCAATCAACTTGCGGTTTTCGTGTTTAAAGGATTGTGTTTCTAGTGTCATATTTTAGTGATTTAATACTATAACATACTACAATCAATCAACTTACGGTTTTCGTGTTTAAAGAATTGTATAAAGTCAATTAATCTTTCTTACACAATTTACCATGATTTAAACTGTTATAGATATCCCTACCAAAACTAAAATAATTCAATGTAAGCTAAGATAAATTAGTTATATAGGTATTCATATAATTACATTACATAAAACAATATTATGGTCAAGCAAGGATCTCCAGTGATGAAGCACCCTCGCAAATTAGATATTAAAATTTCATCTATTATGAAAATAACATAAAACACACATTATGAATCTTATGTCAAAACTGAAATTTCACAAGACCATAATATTGTAGCGAATACAATAATAAATTACGGAACCAAGAATTTTTAAGGAGCAACTTGAACAACTATTGGATCATCATTAGGCCGAATACTTCGTCGGTTAAACAATATTAAACAAAAATGTTTTATGTCATCATTTTAAAGTTTTCACCTTCGGCCATATATTTCAAAATATATACTAACTGGTCAAAAACTATCAGTCATTCACGTTGTTGTCGTCAATCTTTACTTAGTATGAAATATATAGTTGTTTTAGTAATCATAGTATTTCATTTCTCCCTATAGTCTTCTTTTTGCACTGAATCATACTTATAAAAATAGTAACATAGTAATTAGTGTGGAATAACCAACAACATATTGACATTTGTTTTATGCAATATTATGACTATGAACTTAAGCTTTCCCCTATAAATAATGAAAGAAAGAGAAATGAGAATCAAATCGTAGAGGTGTAAATAATTTACCGTTGAGTAGCTCAAAACCACAAATAATCTTGATACTCCTAAATGAGAACAAAACAAACACATACGTGAAAGTGAAAATGTGATGAACGATTCATAATCCAGTAAAATTTCCATTAAAATTAGTTACTAATTTAAAATCTTAATGCACTTAGCTTGATGAGCATAGAAGGAAGGAAATATTACTAACACATTTGTCTACTGACGATAGAGATAAGAAAAATTTGGCTTGTAAATTTTGCCTTCCATTTCAAATATATAAACAATTGAAGGTGCATTTTATGACTTTTAAGTATTTTTTTTCATTATTGTCAAATTTAATATATGCATAAATATGGATCAAGGTTATGAATTTTGAGTATCATTTTTTCATTATTATCAAGTTTAATATAGGCATAAATATGGATTAAATTCATGATTTTTGAACATCTTTTTTTCATTACTATGAAATTTAAAATAGACATAACTATAGAACAATGAAAAAATGAAATCTAAAGGGTTGTTTTGTTATTATAATTTATTTATTTAGCTTTTTTAAGTTATTTCACATTTGCCATTTCATATGTAATTTGACACGTCACATTAATTAAATGTTTTAGGAAACATTTTAATAAGATTTAATGTCTATTGACGATAGAGATGGAAAAAATTTTGGGTTGTAGATTTTGTCTTCCATTTCAAATATATAAAAAATTGAAGTTGCATTTTATGACTTTTAAGTATCTTTTTCCATTATTGTCAAATTTAATATATGCATAAATATGAATTAAGGTTCAATTTTGAGCATTATTTTTTCATTATTATCAAGTTTAATATAGGCATAAATATGGATTAAGTTCATGACTTTTGAGCATCTTTTTTTCATTATTATGAAATTTAAAATAGACATAACTATAGAACAATGAAAAAATGGAATCTAAAGGTTTGTTTTATTATTATATTTATTTAGTTAGTTTTTTTTTTAAAATTTTTTTCACATTTGCCATGTCACAATTAATTTGTCATGTCATATTTAATTTGCCACGTCACATTAATTATATATTTTAGGTAGCCTTTTAATAAGATTTAATGTCTACTGACCATAGCAAAAAATTTGGCTTGTAAATTTTGCCTTCCATTTCAAATATATATAAACAATTGGAGGTGCATTTTATGACTTTTAAGTATTTTTTTTCATTATTATCAAATGTAGTTTATGCATAAATATGGATCAAGGTTCATGAATTTTGAGCATCATTTTTTCATTATTAGCAAGTTAGTTATATACATAAATATGTATTAAGTTCATGACTTTTGGACATCTTTTTTTCATTATTATGAAATTTAAAATAGACATAAATAATATAGAACAATGAAAAAATAAAATCTAAATGTTTGTTTTATTATTATAATTTTTTTTTTCACATTTGACATGTCACATTTAATTTGCCATGTCATATTTAATTTGTCACCTCACATTAGTTAGATGTTTTAGGTAACCTTTTAATAAGATTTTATGTCTACTGGCGATAAAGATGAGAACAAATTTGGCTTGTAAATTTTGCATTCCATTTCAGATATATAAACAATTAAAGGTGCATTTTATGACTTTTAAGTATCATTTTTTCATTATTGTCAAATTTAATATATGCATAAATATGGATCAAAGTTCATGAATTTTGAGAATCATTTTTTCATTATTATCAAGTTTAATATAGTCATAAATATGGATTAAGTTCATGACTTTTGAGCATCTTTTTTTCATTATTATGAAATTTAAAATATAAAGAAATATAGTACAATGAAAAAATGGAATCTAAAGGTTTGTTTTATTATTATAATTTATTTATTTAGTTTAAAAAAAATCACATTTGACATGTCACATTTAATTTGTCATGTCATATTTAATTGCCAAGTCAAATTAATTAGTTGTTTTAGGTAGCCTTTTAATAAAATTTTATAATTTTGTATAGATAAATTGTATACTAAATTTTCTATGAAAAAGTTTGAACGTCCATTTGTTATATAGGTAAATGAAGTTAGTAAGTGAAAGCGAATGGGCAAATTAATGCAGAATGTTGAATTATTTATCTTTCTCTTTTTTTTAGAATGATAAATCCTCTAATATGAGGACTTTAAATCATATAAAATTGTAAAGCTTTTTATCTTATCAATATTTTAGTTCTCATATATCATATTTTTTTTTGGAAAAAGCATAGTTATGAAGTTTAATAAATGTTAATCTTAATATATCATTTATATCAATTTGTCAAAAAATCTAAGATTTTAAATTTTTGCAAAAAAGATAAATTGAGTTAAATAGTAGTCTACTACAATTTAATTGTAATCTCATTACGTGCTATAGGACATATATATTGAATAATATCACATGTACGCATAAGTGTTATGCAATAATATATGAACAGTTAACCATTATCAATATCAATATAATTTATTTTGTTTAACTTGTTAATAAGATTGATATCTCACAAGTCCAATTTCATTTTATGACAGTTATTTTTCAAAAGAAAAATGTTAAATAAAAAACAAAACATACTCAAATAAAACATACATTTGAAAGTTTCCAAAATACTATTTTATGTAAAACCAATCGGTAATTCACATTCATGTTATTAATATTGTTATTGTAGTTAGTTTATAGTATTGAATAGAATAGAGGGAGTATTTGTTCAAACAATTCTAATATTCCTTTTCTTCTTAGATTTCTCTTTCTCCAATGAACCATTCCTACAAAAAAAATTCATTGAGTGATTAATAACAAACAAAATAGTGGAATTTGATTTATGGAATATTAATTAACCTTATCGTTATTAATTCAAGTTTTCCTTTAAATAATAATGAAAGAAATAAAGAGTTGAATCATAAATATGTAAATATTATATTTGAATATCACAACTCACAAATCTTGATAGTCCTAAATGAAAAAAAATAACATATATGTGAAGTTAAATGAGTTCTTCATAGCCAATGAAACTTAAAAATAAATAAATAAATAAATAAATAAAACTTTAATACACTTACTTTACCTTCATACAATGACAAGAAAGATTATTGCACATAAAATTCTCTTTGTGATGGAGGTAAAATTTTGGCTCGAATTTGGCTCGAAAATGTTGCCTTCCACAAATATTTATAACTAATTGAGGATGCAACTTACGACTTTTGAACGTCTTTGTATTATTATTATTATTATTATCAAATTTAATATATACATAAATATTTAGCATGGTTTTGTGACCTTTGACCATTCCTTTCATCATAACAAATTTAATATAGACATTAATATAAAGTAAAGAGGAATGAAATATAAAAGGTTTGTTTTAATTTTATTTTTTCTATTTTAACAAAATACACCTTGCATAAAAGTTGTTTAGGAAATTATAATAATGATATTACGAAACTAAAAGATGATACATAGTTTGTTAGAGTGATGTAAATTTTGTGAGCCAAAATTAGAGTGATTTAAATTTTTATTTGGTGTTTAACCTATTTTAGTTTTAAGAAATAAAAAGTCATTGTTTAATGTTAAGTATGTTATTATATGTACTTAATATTTACAAATTATATATTATTTTATAAATGGTGTAAAGTTTGAATAATGTTCTATTCATTTGTTGCTTAGAATATTATAAAAATAAACGTCGAAATTTAAAATTTATATGAACTTTGATTTTGTTTTTAATTGTCGTTTATTTTATCTAGAAATTTAAAAGGTCAAAGTTTAATGTTTGTAATACAATTTGCATTTAGTGTTTCATTTTTATTCATTTTTTTACATTTTAAATAAGAAATAATGATGTCATTTGTAGTATTCTAATGGTAAAATAAAATACTTTTGGTTTGCCTTTATTTTATTTATATATTTATAGATAAATGAATTATATCAATGTCATATAATAAATTAATAATACATGTCACATTTAAAATTGTCATGTCACATTAAACTTGTCATGTCACATTACTTTAGTTAGCCTTTTAATAAGATTTTATAGATTTGTATTCTAATTGTTGATTGTTGACATGGATGATTGTTGACGTGGATTTTGGCGAGTACAAGGTGGCTTTTTGGTAATCCTATGTGGCTTTTATTTATTGCTGACGTGGCTTTTACATGGCATTTTAGCTTAGCCTTTTAATAAGGTTTTATAGATAAGTCCGGCTTAAGACGACCGGAGATAAATATCACCAAGTGGGTAATAAAGACAAAAAAAATTGTCATTTTTTAGATAATAACTGGGATGATTTGGTATATATTTGACCCGTCTTACACTCAAGACGGATAATGACAGTTTAAAATGAGAATTTGTGATTTAAAAAAAGGGTAAAAAGAAGGGGTAAAGATGGAAAAATCGATTAAATGAGTAAAGTACAATTAAATAGAAGAGAATGTTAATTTTTTCTTAATTAAACCCACTTGCTCATTTAGAATTTTACCTATTTATGATTTTTTTTTCATTCTATACACTCTACCTTAAAACAAAAAAAAGCCTCTTTATAATTTTCTCCCTCATAGAGTATTAATCAAATTTATCAAATCTGTTAAAATTACACAACTATGAAGGCTAGTTCTCATATCGATCAAATAATAATTTTAATTTCTAACTTTATTAATTATATTATATAAAATTAAGGAAACCAGTTGAATCAATTACGAAACAAGTCACAAAAGACTGTATTATCAGCACTATTATTCCAGCAATCAAGTCCAAATGCCAGCAAATGCAAGTAAGACAATATTCATCCAACAAGATAATGTTCGACCTCATATTTCTGACCTTGATACAGATTTTAGGTCTGCTGCTAGCTCAGATGAGTTTGACCAACACATTGTTTTTGAAGAATTTGAACCAATAAATAGTCCAGATTTAAACATTAATGAGGTAGGGTTCTTTAGATCTTTACAAACACTTCAAAATGATAAAGTTGTAGGTAATGTATTTAAAGCATTTATAGATCATGATCATATTAAGTTGAACTTCAATTATCTAACATTACAATCTATGATGTTGGAAATACCGAAGTGTAAAGGACACAATGACTTTAAAATTCCACATATGAACAACAAACCTAAGTGTTGATGACTTGATGTTGCTTTAATGAAAAATTGTTTGGAATATCTCAAGAATTACATTAAATTGCCTAATTCGCAATAAAAAATACAAACATGTAAATGAGTCATTTTGTGTGCCTAGCTTTTCAAAGTGTTTTTGGACTTAAAAACACTTTTTGACCAAACATATCATTTATTTAAAAGTTAAAAATAATTTCTCAAAAACTCAAATATCTTCTTTTTCCTCATAAAAACAGAAGCAACAATTTGGCGTTTCTGATTCTTGAAAACTATCTTTAAAAAATTAAACTGTAAAAACAAAAATTCATTTTTAACAATCTAGGCCAAACATATGAACATGAAATTATAAAACAATACAAACATGAAATACCTAACTACGACCATGAAAGTATATTCTTCCTAATAAACTTCTTCATATATTATTTACCCTATTTTATATCACAACTAGGGAGGAGTATCAACTATTAGTGAACAAACTCCCTATTTCCAAAACTTTAAAGAACACCCCACTCCGAAACAGAAAGTCACGTCCTGCGAAAAAAAAGTATTGCGTTCATAAAAAAAATCGTACTGTAAAAATAAATTACGTTTTACAAATGTGTCTTCAATTTTCTTGATAATGTCACTCTTACAAAACTCCATTGACGAAAGGACTTAGCTACTTGGGTCAGATGCAATAGACTTCATAGCCCAATTGTCAATTACAGAGCTTGGCGAAGGTGGAAGTTGCCTAATGCCATCATCTTCCATTGCTGAACTCTTCTTTTCGTTCATCTCCTCCGCTGCCAATGCTTCATAATCCAACTCTTCAATGCGCATCAAGGCCTCGAGAACCTCACCCATGCTGGGTCTCACTTCCTTCTCTTGTTGCAAGCACTGAAATGCGAGTTCTGCAACAAGACTCATCGCCCTCTTGACTTTGAAGTCCGAGTTAAATCCAAGTTTTTTATCAACCAACTCATTTATCATGCCTCTTTGGATTCGCTTCAGTGCGTAGTCTGATAAATTTATCTCGTCTTCCTTCCTTCTGATATCAACTGCAGGTAATGAAGATATCAGCTCGACAAGGACTACACCAAAGCTGTAGACATCACTCTTGTTAGTCACTTGGTAGCACTTGTGATACGTTGGGTCGAGATATCCTGGAGTCCCTTGTGGTGTAGTCGAGACATGAGTCATGTCTAACGGAAATAGTCTCGACAGGCCAAAATCTGCGACTTTGACAGAAAAGTTGCTGTCTAGGAGAATATTCGTTGTTTTCACATCCCGGTGTACTATCTCAGAGGTATGGAGATATGATAGTGCACTGGCGGTTTCAATGGCAATCTTCATCCGGATTTCCCAAGTGAGTCCTCCTGATTCTGATCGATCACCGTGTAAGTGATCAGCAACTGTTCCGTTTGAAATGTAATCATAGACAAGCAGAAGCTCTCGGCTATGCCTAGATGTACACCCGTAAAGGGTAACAAGATTTGGGTGGCGCAGGCGGGTCAGGATCTCAATTTCATTCATGAATTGTCCAACTTGCTTGTAGTTCTTCTCGTATAAACGCTTCACAGCTACTTCTCTTCCGTCTTTTAGTTTACCTAAGTAAAACGAAGCAATTAATCAGTCCTCTTGGCCGAAAACCAGATGATTATATTTCTGCCTGGTGTTTAAGATTGTTACCATAGTAAACAATGCCAAAGCCTCCATCTCCTAGTTCCTGGGTGTCATCGAAATTGTTGGTGGCTTCCTGAAGCTCACTGTATGAAAAGACAGGTACGCCATGGAATGAGTTGCCAGTTTCAAAGTCGGGTGTCGTAGGATCAAAGGAAATTGCCCTCGACAGCAAAATTGGTGAGCCGAACTTGAGTTTCTTGTAATACCAGAGACTGATACTGAGTGCTGCCAGGATAAATAAACCTCCTGGAATGACTGAAAAAGTGAAACCTTACAGTTACTCTGCAGTATTTTGTAAATATTAAGTAAATTATGGGGAAAAAAATCACTGTTTTGATGAGCATAGTTGATAACCTCGTACCTATTGCAAGAACGAGCTTCCATTTCCCTGTAGATGAGATTGAAAGAGTTAGAATCGGGAATATGAAACATACACCAGAGGGTCCGACTCCAAACAGCGCAAGGGAGAAACTATAAATACAATAATTGAGAATAAAAAGGCGGAAGCATAGTCATACCTTGTTTGCAGAGGCACACAAATTTCAGAGGCGAAGATGAGCCACATATACAACCAGACTTATAACACTTAACGCATTCTAACGGGTACTCATACTTCACCTCAAACCCCGCGTATAAGATCTTATAAACCGTTTTATTACCCTTATTATAAAGATCCAACTCTTTTCTAAAGACTGGAGTTGCAGCAGAGTTGCAAGATGCATACTGGCCTTTGGCTGAATCATTGTTCCGATAATAAACTGGAAATTTGGAACGATTCTCATAACATGTAACATTGCCATCAGTACGGCTTGAACCTATCCCTTTGTTGCACTTGTAAAGCAAGTTAATCATCTCAACCCTTCTGGTGAACTGAAGTATGTCACCAAAATCTCTACCGTAAGAACCACAAGTATTTTCTGGAGCCCCGCGGAGTTCAAGGGTTATGTTATTACCAGAGAAAGTGATGTTAAGAACATTATAAGCTTCCAAGTGTTTTGGGCCAATTTTCAGATACGGGTAACGACCAGATGGATAATCAATACACTGAAGCTGCAACGCCGGGTGGCCACAGTATTGAGGCCTGCCATCTCCCCAAAATGGGAACCCGATATTTTTGAGATTCCCACATTTAAATAACACAGAAGAGCACATCTTATACGAGTTATCAAAACCATCAGATGAAGGCAATCTAACAAAGACGAAAAAGATGGCAAAACTGAACAAGTACAGGGAGTATACAGGGGTAAACATTCAGGAAACTATACATAAAAATAATACCAGGAATTTTCTTGCTGTAGAGATTTTCAGATTACCGAGATTTTACATCTGTAATTATCAAGCATGCAGCGACCGTCAGATTTCAAATGCTCCACTGACTCTACCTTTTATGAGTTACAGCATCAGTTTAGTCTGGATTCGAGATGGGCAGTACGACAAAAGGGACAAAGCGCTCCGTGGTCAGAACTGATTGGCAAAAGATTCAACTGTTAAACATAAATGTTTCAGTCACCTTCCAAGCCAAATAGTTGAAAAATATGCAGTTTTATTTTGTCTTCTAAGAAAAGTAGCTTTACTTCTCGAATTCAGACTATAATTTAGTCATATTTGCTGATTTTTTTTTCCCTTGAAACTGAGTGCAAGTAGTTGCAGAAATACTTTTCTCTGAAATTTCCTAATCATGGACCTACAGAGAAGGAATGTGACATAATTTGTGTATTGAAAATAAGATATTGATTGGTTTGCTTAAGTTTATTTAATAGTAAATGCATATTATATTAATATTCTTGCACAATGAAAGAATGTATGACTACTGACCAGAGAAAATATATTCAAAGTACAGCTATTATTTTATAATGCCTCACTCTTCTACCCTGCTTCAACCAAACTTTTGACAAAGATTAAACAAGGGTGGGACTAACTGGGTGGGTGAGATCCCGTCTTCCACGAGGCTCGCTCAGGAGTATGTATTACGCGCGAGCATATAGCACTAGTGTCTGATTGAAAACCCATTTTAAATCCATAGTTCAAAGACCAAACAGTTTTCGACAAAGTCGTTACTTTGCTATTATTTGGTAACAGTACAAGCATGAGGTATATATATACTCAAAGATCAACAATTTACATACAGACAAGTAAATTCAAGCAAGAAAGAGCAAACTTTACCAGAAAGAAAATATCATTGTACATTTTTTAGCTTGCAAAATCCGATTTAGTCTAGATTCAAATAGGGTAGGATCGACAGCAAAACTCTACTTATGGGTTTAAACATTATTGCGTACCAGAGTATCGAACTCAAGACCTCCAATTAAGCTAGATTGCCATAAGAAAAAGATGAACGTCTTGTGTCAGATCATCGCCAGGTTTGCGTGATAGTTCCCGAGGTATTGAAACCCAATCTCGGAGGAGAAGATAAATTTGGCATGGGCGGCATTTGTATGGAATCAAGACAGCCTTGTAGCATTTCTAAGACTCTACTCATTGATGGACGATTTGAAGGATAAGTCTGTATACACCATAAGCTTACTAAAATCATCTTCCTCTGCAATGCTTTTTCTTGGTCATTTGTAGTTCCTTGAAATGAAGCTTCCTCCTGCTGTTCAAGTCTGTCGTATATCCACTTAGGAAAATACAGGTCACTGCTTTTTTGCTGATCTGTAGATAGATTGTTTCTACCACATGCCATATCTAAAACCATCATCCCGAAGCTATAAACATCCGATTTGTGAGAAACTCCCCCAAAAGTTCTGCAGAATACCTCTGGAGCTATGTACCCAATAGTACCTCTTGCTTCCATCATTGACATGGTACTTTCTTGTAATGGACATAATCTAGCAAGACCAAAGTCTGAAATCTTTGGGGTAAAGTCTTGATCAAGTAGAATATTGTGAGGCTTGATGTCGAAATGCAAAATCCGAGCATTACAACCTTGGTGTAAGTAGTCTAGTCCTTTTGCGATCCCTGTGGCGATATTAAGAAGTGTTTCCCATGGTAAAGATTGATTACTCGGACCAGCACCGTGATACGTGAATTTTTCAAGAGATCCATTAGGCAAATACTCATATATCAAGGCTCTTTTATTACCCTCGAAGCAAAAACCTAAAAGAGTGACGATATTGACATGGTTAGTTCGACTGATGCTAGCTACCTCGTTGAGGAAGTCTTCCCCGGTTCCCTTTAATTGTTTCAACACCTTCACCGCCACAAGAGAGCCGTTGTTTAACTTGCCTTTGTAAACAACAGCATAGCCACCTTCTCCAAGTTTCTCTCTGAAATCATTTGTGATTTTCTTTAAATTCTTGTATGTGTGCCTTGTTAAAGAAAACGAACCATAAATTTGTAAGAACGCATCAACATTGGGGCATGTTTTGGCTTCTGACTTCCAGAATGCAGCGAATTTGGGACTTGATTTCCTTTTCCTTAGAAACCAGACAATAACAATTAACAGCCCAATCTCCACTGCTATTGATGCTGCGAAAACGAATTAACAAATAATTGTCAGGACTCAGGTAAATCTATTAAGATTAGAACTAGATGATGAATGTATCTTGACAATAACACTGGATTACCTGATCCAACAATGATGAGTCCTCTGGATATTTCTGTGGCGATATGAAATTATAAGCATATATATGTAAGGGAAAAAAAACGACACGGAAATATTAAGTACACAGAATACTAGATATGTTTACCTGGTTTGCAGAGGCACACAAAATCTGAAAGCAGAGATGAGCCACATATACAACCAGATTTATAACACTTGACACATTCTAAAGGGTACTTATAGTTCACCTCAAACCCCCCGTATAAGATCTGATAAACCGTATTATTACCCTTCTTATAAAGATCCAACTCTTTTTTAAAGACTGGACTCGCAGCAGAGTTGCAAGATGCATACTGCCCTTGGGCTGAATTATTGTTCCGATAGTAAGCTTGAAATTCAGAAGAATTCTCATAGCATGTAACATTGCCATCAGTACGGTTTGGAACTATCCCATTGTTGCACTTGTAAAGCATGTTAATCATCTCAACCCTTCTGGTGAACTGAAGTATGTCACCAAAATCTCTTCCGTAAGAACCACAAGTATTTTCTGGAGCCCCGCGGAGTTCAAGGGTTATGTTATTACCAGAGAAAGTGATGTTAAGAACATTATAAGCTTCCAAGTGTTTTGGGCCAATTTTCAGATACGGGTAACGACCATATGGATAATCAATACACTCAAGCTGCAACGCCGGGTGGCCACAGTATTGAGGCCTGCCATCTCCCCAAAATGGGAACCCGACATCTTTGAGATTCCCACATGTAAATAATACAGAAGAGCATGTCTTATAGGAATCATCAACGCCATCAGATGAACGCAATCCAACAAAGACGACAAAGACGGTAAAAGAGAGCAAGTGCAGGGAAGATGTCGACAATAGCATTTGTCGAGATCTCATTTTGAAACGAACAAAAGAATAGGGTACCTCTAGATGTGAAATTTTTAGATTTCTGTCATTAGCAAAATTCAAGTTTCTACTTTTAACACTACTAATGATAATTGGGAAGAGTCAATGATATTGAATTATTGTCCTATACTTCTAAATCTATTACTGCGTCTTTGAAGGGATAAGTCAACAGTCAAGCTTACATGTTTCTCACTCGCCTTCCTTGAATATCAACAATTTGTAAATATGCTCCATCTGCATCACCTGGTCTGTAACAGTTATCCGTTCAATTAAATACGGAGTATACAGCTTGTGATCAAAATGATGAACATGCCCAATTTAGTGAATCAACTTAAGGCAACCTTGAAGTTCCATATTCATAAGTACTACTGTTATTTCATCATGAATACTAAAGAAGGGTGGCCGGGTAGGACTAGCATGACGCCATGACGGTTGAAAATGTGAAATCCCATCTTCCACGAGGCTCACTCGGGATTAAGTATGTATTACGCATTTACAAGCACACATATATCACAAGTGTAATAGAAAACCCATGTAAGTAGATAGTTCAAAGACCAAACAGTTTTCAACAAAGCCAGCATTTTGTTATTACTTGGTAACATTACAAGCATGAGGTATATATATAATACTCAAAGATGAATAATTTACTTACAGACTATGCTGTTGCATTCACTGAATAGGCAAGCACAAAAGAGGAAACTGACCAGATAGAAAATAGCATTTTATTTTTTTAGCTTGCAATATCTGATTTAGTTGGGTAGGATCGGCAGCAAAACTGTAGAGTTTCGAACTCTAGAGTCTAGACCCCAGTAAGCAAGATAAATGTCTTCTGTCAGACCCTCACTGAGTTTGTGTGATAGTTCCTGAGGTATCGAAGGCCAAACTCGAAGGTGAAGATAAATACGGCCTGGGTGGCATTTTTATTGAATCAAGACACCCTTGTAGCATATGCACCACCGTACTCATTGATGGCCGGTTTGAAGGATAAGTCCGTATACACCACAAGCTAACCAAAATCATCTTCCTCTGCAATGTTTTTTCTTTGTCATTTGTAGTTCCTTGAAATGAAGCTTCCTCTTCCAGTTCAAGTTTGTCGTATATCCAATCCGGAAAATCCTGGTCACTGCCTTTTTGCTGATCTGCAGATAAATTGTGTCTGCCACATACCATATCTAAAACCATCATCCCGAAACTATAAACATCCGACTTGTGAGAAACTCCTCCAAAAGTTCTGCAGAATACTTCGGGAGCTATGTACCCAATAGTCCCTCTTGCTTCCATCATTGATATGGTATTTTCTTTTAGGGGACATAATCTAGCAAGGCCAAAATCTGAAATCTTTGGGGTAAAATCTTGATCAAGTAGAATATTGTGAGGCTTGATGTCGAAATGCAAAATCCGAGCATTACAACCCTGGTGTAAGTAGTCTAGTCCTTTTGCGATCCCTGTAGCGATATTAAGAAGTGTTTCCCATGGTAATGATTTATCACCATGACATGTGAACTTTTCAAGAGATCCATTCGGCAAATACTCATATACCAAGGCTCTTTTGTTACCCTCAAAGCAAAAACCCAAAAGACTGACAATATTGACATGGTTAGTTCGACTGATACTAGCTACCTCGTTGAGGAAGTCTTCCCCGGTTGCCTTTGATTGTTTCAACACCTTCACCGCCACATGACATCCATTGTTTAACTTGCCTTTGTAAACAACAGCATAGCCACCTTCTCCAAGTTTCTCTTTGAAATCATTTGTGATTTTCCTTAAATTCTTGTATGTGTGCGTTGTTAAAGAAAACGAACCATAAATTTGTAAGAATGCATCAACACTGGGGCATGTTGTAGCTTCGGACTTCCAGAACGCAGTGAATTTCCGACTTGATTTCTCTTTCCTTATCAACCAGGCAATAACAATGAGCGTTCCTATCCCCATTGCTGATAATGCTGCAGAATCAAACTTACTGTTAAAATTGTTAAGCTTATTTTAAAAAAGAACTAGAAGAGGTATGTAATTTAATTGTAGCATCAGATTACCTACCTGATCCAACAACGATGAGTCTCCTTGATTTGTTTACTGTGATAGAATTCGTAACACGAAACTAGAGGCAAATATAAACACGACCTGAACTTCACAGATTGACGACTTTGATACAGAACTTGTGCTACTTTTAACACGTTTATAACAGATGTATCACGAAATAACAATCACGAAAGAGCGAGTAGTAAATGTGACGAAACTGACCGGATGGGAAGATCATGACTAAAATAACCACAATATGACTGAAAGCCAAAATTGACCTGATAATCTGATATGACCCTGAATGACTACTAGAAATTACAGTTGATTTTATGTACATAACAAATATAAAAAACTATGACAAGCATGACCAAAAGGTGACTCAGACATGAATAAATTGACCCGTAAAACAAACCTGAATGACCCGAAATAACCCGATATTGAAACACCAGAACAGTAAGGCCTTTGTTTCCATTCCTGTCCTGAATGACCCATTTGAGTGGTAGTTTGGTTGCCCTTTTGGCAGAGGCGCACAAAAACTGAAGATGAAGACGATCCATGAATGCAACCCGATTTAACACTCGACATAATCCAAGGAAATTCTCAAACCATGAAACCCAGCTATCTCTGTGATCTGGAACTGTCCCTTTGTTGCACTGATAATGTAAGTTCATCTTCTCAACACTTTTGCTGAACTGAAGTATCCCACCAAAATCTCTTCCATAAGAACCACAAGAATTTTCCGGATCCCCACGGAATTCAGAGAACAGTATAATTCTCCAAGTGTTTTGGCCAATTTCCAGGTACAGGTAACGACCTTTTGGATCATCCTTACACAGAAGCTGCAATGCCAAGTGCCCACAGTATTGAGACCTGCCATCTCCCCAAAACGGGTATCCGACATTTTTGAGTTCCCTACATGTCAATAATGCAGAAGAGTATGTCACATACCAATCACCAACACCACCAGATGAAGACAATCCGAAGAACGACAATAGCTATGGACAGAAAGAGATTATACAGGAAAGATATGATTTGATCAAACACTCAACCTTAATCCATTACCTTATGGACTTCTAATTTTCAATTACTTATTAAAGCTTCAATTACATTTTCGTGTTTTAGTTAACTTTTCAATTTCATCTACCATCTCCCGTTTCAGTTAAATTTCCAATTTTCAGCAATCTTTTCGACTTGATTGTCCGAACAGAGAATCGCCAACGATTTTCCTGCACCATAAATCTGATCTGAATTGTATCTTCACCTATAAAGTAGTTCTCAGTGTTTTTTTTTATGACGAGTGGTTTAATCCCCGGGTCTATGCATTCTCGCACCACCACATAGACCATGTAAGTCACCCCTTCGGGGCTGCAGGGGCCAAGCGGTATCACCCCAACTGGTAGTCGAACTCGGTACCTCTCAACTTTTGCATTTCTGCAATTTCAACGTTTAACTCAGCTCCCACTGGACTAGCAGCCCCCGAAGGGTTGGCTTACATGTTACATGTGGTAGCGCGAGAATGCATGGGCCGGGGATTCAGGCATTCAGCGCGCTCGTCATAAAAAAAATATATACATTCAGGAGTTCTCAGTGTTAACTGCTAATCAGGTAATCAACAAACACAAACACGAATGATGACGATGATATTTAAATGAAATTAATTAAAACAAAGAAGGAATCAATACCTGTTTGTTATAATGCCTCACAGAGATTTTAGAACTGTCTATAAAACAACCAAACTGTGTACTAAAAACATCAAAATTCGAAGCATGCAGTGCAAAGAAAGAGATTGTTACCCAAAAGGAAAATATTCTGAGGGTTCATCTCGAGTTCTCTAATGTCGTTAAAACGACAATTGGTGCTGCCGCCATTTTGCTGTTGCTGTGGAGGTCTTGGGCATAGTTCTTCGCTGGGTGAAATTATTGCAGAAACTTCTCCTCTAGTGGAGATTTGCGGAACATTGCGCTCTCGCTGCCTAGGGCTAGAGAGGGCATTTCGTGCCCAGCCACGGCGGCCGGCACGGCCAGGCACGTTGGCCGGCACGGTCGGCACGGCACGAACACATTCCTCGAGGTGGCACGGCACGGCACGCAAGGACTCGGGCGCGGGCTGCGACGTGAAATCAGAGAAACTTCCGTGCCCAGGCACGGCACGGCCCAGGCACGACCAGGCACGGCACGCATCAGGCACGGCGGGCAGGGCGGGCCTGGCACGGCCGGCCCGGTGGGTGGCACGAAAAATATGGCTGTTGCAATTGTAACGTTGGAGGCTCTCTTTCTGTTGGTTTATGGCTGTTGCACTCTGTTTCTCTTCTCTGTTTCAGTTTTTTTTTTTTTAAATTTTTTTTTTTTTAATAATTCTCTTCTATAAATACCAATTCAATTCAATTCATTTTTCACAATTCAATCTATCTCTTATTTTACTATTTCTTTTCTACTTATCTTAAATTCTTGATTCTTATATAATTCTTACAATTATACAATAACTATATAACTTATAAACATGTAAAAATCTCATATAAAATAATTAGTATAAATAATATGTTATATAAAATAATTAGTTAATCGGGTTTGTTGAATCGGAAAATCAGTAGTTCAAGCAAGAGTAATTATCAATCGGGTTTTATAACATTGGATTTGTTGAATCGGAAATTCGGTTTAAAGCCAGGGTTCAATTCTTCATTCCGAGTTCCGATAGCTTTGTTTGCATTTTCTAACTCTACCTTTTATTTTATTGTTTTAATTTAAGTAATTAATTTTAATTTAAATATTAATTTGTGTTTTAAAACAAATATTATAATTATGGACTCGCAAAACTCGTCAAAGAAGTCACGTTATATTAGTGAGTCGGAACCAAACCCCGAACCACAATTTAACATGAACCAATATATTAATTTTACTCCGTCACAACTTCAAAACATGCATTTTGACAATACAATTTTCAAAAATCAACCTTATGAAGGACCTAATACAATGCCCGTTTTACCGCCTTTTATGACGGGAGGAGAGGTAAGACCACAGTCCGAACATGGATCATCTACCGAGGCTTTGCCAACCCAAATACAATCCGAACAACCCGAAACATATGTATGGTTAACCAAAGAAGAGATGGACGATATACGTAAAAAGGGTCGTTCTAGTGAAGCGTAGAATCATTTTATTAAATGTAAAAATAATTTGGTTTGCAAATGTTTATATTGTGATAAAATATTTAGTTACGTTACTTCGGGTGGTACCGGTCATTTAAACCGACATTGGAGAGCTTGTAAAAGCCGGCCCGAAAGTAGTCAACCTACCATGGACCAATTCATGACTACCCCCGATAGCCAATCGTCCAATTATAATTATAATTATAATTATGATGAATGTAGCACTAAATTGGCTAGAATGATTATTCAAACGGAAAAAACCGTTTACATTGGTTGAACACCGAGCTTTTAATGAATATGTTAAGACTAATCAACCTTGCCACAAAGAAACAAGTAGGCGGGCCGTTAGAAATAAAAGCATGGTATTATTTTTGACGGCACGACAAAACCTTATTTCCGAGTTTGAAAAGACTAATTGTAAATTTAGTATAACCGCCGATGGGTGGGATTCGGGGACCGAGTATTCTTATATATTGTATGTATTACCGCTCATTGGTTGGATAAAACTTGGACTATGCAAAAACGAATCATTGAGTTTGCTAAATTAGAATACCCTCATAATGCCGATAATACACATGCAATTATCATGAACGTTATTAATGATTATGAACTTGCATCTAAAATTTTAAGTTGTACTTTTGATAATGCATCTACCATGACTTCCGTTGCTCGCAAGTTAAAAACTAGTTTAAATGATCTTTTTTTAGAGGGTGATTTGTTGCATGTTAGATGTGCATGTCATGTTTAAACTTATGTGTTAAAGATGGTCTCGAAGGCATTAAAGATTATCATGCGAAGTTTAAAAAAATTGTTTTGCATTTTAACTCGGCAAAGTGGAGACAAAAACAATGGAAAGATTTTTGTGAGGCCACAGGAATTAAATGCATAAAATTTCCCGACGAAAATAACACTCGGTGGAATTCTATGTACACTATGTTGAGTGCTATGCTTCCCTATAAAGAACCTCTTACTACTTTTTGGAACCGATCCTTTCCCAATAACTCGTTATCGGAGGAGGATTGGATGAAAATTTCTTTGTATATTGATTTATTATGTTTATAAACATGTGAAAAAGAGAGAGTTGCAAAGTTAAAAGCACCTAATAAATCAATATACACAGAAATTTTCGTCCAATCCTCCTCCGATAACGAGTTATCGGGAAAGGATCGGTTCCAAAAAGTAGTAAGAGGTTCTTTATAGGGAAGCATAGTGTCACGGTCCGGTATTTTTGCCGGATCGTGGTGCGCACCCTTGCCCGACTCTAAGGCAAGAATGCAAGCAACAAGGGTCTCGTACTAGTGAGGGATCGCCCACTAGCACGTATCTCGGGTCTCGGGGTGTGTGTCGGGAATCCTAGTCACGATTATCAACGTCCGACACACGAATGCAATAAAAGTAAGCAATACGATTATTGAAAGGAATAAGAAAGCATAAACAAGCTTAATGATGAGAAGCGGTTTTTCATTGACTAGCACCTCTCATAGAGGCAAATTTGATATTTCTCATCTTGTAGCAGTGAACATTACAATTGCAGAATAGGTATACGTTTTCTAAACTCCTAAAAACGTACCTTAAACTAAAAACGAGACTCCAAGCTTTCAACACGCAGGAAGTAGACTTGGAGTACTAAATGATACAAAAAACTGGGAATGAAAATACAAAAGCGAAATAAGAAATCTAAAGGCTCGAAGTGAAAGGACCGCGCGCGCAAATTATTGGCTATGAGGCTAGATTTGCGGCTAAAATATACGGATCCTTACACATAGCACTCAACATAGTGTACATAGAATTCCACCGAGTGTTACTTTCGTGGGAAATTTTATGCATTTAATTCCTGCGGCCTCACAAAAATCTTTCCATTGTTTTTGTCTCCACTTTGCCGAGTTAAAATGCAAAACAATTTTTTTAAACTTCGCATGATAATCTTTAATGCCTTCGAGACCATCTTTAACACATAAGTTTAAAACATGACATGCACATCTAACATGCAACAAATCACCCTCTAAAAAAAGATCATTTAAACTAATTTTTAACTTGCGAGCAACGGAAGTCATGGTAGATGCATTATCAAAAGTACAACTTAAAATTTTAGATGCAAGTTCATAATCATTAATATCGTTCATGATAATTGCATGCGTATTATCGGCATTATGAGGGTATTCTAATTTAGCAAACTCAATGATTCGTTTTTGCATAGTCCAAGTTTTATCCAACCAATGAGCGGTAATGCATATATAAGAATACTCGTTCCCCGAATCTCACCCACCGGCGGTTATACTAAATTTACAATTAGTCTTTTCAAACTCGGAAATAAGGTTTTGTCGTGCCGTCAAAAATAATACCGTGCTTTTATTTCTAACGGCCCGCCTACTTGTTTCTTTGTGGCAAGGTTGATTAGTCTTAACATATTCGTTAAAAGCTCGGTGTTCAACCAGTGTAAACGGTTTTTTCCGTTTGAATAATCATTCTAGCCAATTTAGTGCTACATTCATCATAATTATAATTATAATTATAATTGGACGATTGGCTATCGGGGGTAGTCATGAATTGGTCCATGGTAGGTTGACTACTTTCGGGTTGGCTTTTACAAGCTTTCCAATGTCGGTTTAATTGACCGGTACCACCCGAAGTAACGCAACTAAATATTTTATCACAATATAAACATTTGCAAACCAAATTATTTTTACATTTAATAAAATGATTCCACGCTTCACTAGAACGACCCTTTTTACGTATTTCGTCCATCTCTTCGTTGGTTAACCATACATATGCTTCGGGTTGTTCGGATTGTATTTGGGGTGGCAAAGTCTCGGTAGATGATCCATGTTCGGACGGTGGTCTTACCTCTCCCCCCGTCATAAAAGGCGGTAAAACGGGCATTGTATTAGGTCCTTCCTAAGGTTGATTTTTGAAAATTGTATTGTCAAAATGCATGTTTTGAAGTTGTGACGGAGTAAAATTAATATGTTGGTTCATGTTAAATTGTGGTTCAATTCGGGGTTTGGTTCCGACTCACTAATATAACGTGACCTATTTGACGAGTTTTGCGAGTCCATAATTATAATATTTGTTTAAAAACACAAATTAATATTTAAATTATAATTAATTACTTAAATTAAAACAATAAAATAAAAGGTAGAGTTAGAAAATGCAAACAAAGCTATCGGAACTCGGAATGAAGAATTTAACCTTGCTTGAAACCGAATTTCCGATTCCAACAAATCCGATGTTATAAAACCCGATTGATAATTACTCTTGCTTGAACTACCGATTTTCTGATTCAACAAACACGATTAACTAATTATTTTATATAACTAATTATTTATACTAATTATTTTATATGAGATTTTTATATGTTTATAAGTTATATTGTTACTGTATAATTGTAAGAATTATATACGAATTAAGAATTTAAGATAAGAAGAAGAGAAATAGAGAATAAGAGATAGATTGAATTGTGAAAAATGAATTGAATTGAGTTGATATTTATAGAAGAGAATTATTAAAAAAAAATATAACAAAAGCTAACTGAAATAGAGGAGAAACAGAGTGCAACAGCCATAAACCAACAGAAAGAGAGCCTCCAACGTTACAATTGCAACAACCATAAACCAACAACCATATTTTTCGTGCCACCCACCGGGCCGGCCGTGCCAGGCCCGCCGTGCCTGGTGCGTGTCGTGCCTGGTCGTGCTTTGTGCGTGCCGTGCCTGGGCACGGAAGTTTCTCTGATTTCACGTCGCAGCCCGCGCCCGCGCCCGAGTCCTTGTGTGCCGTGCCGTGCCACCTCGAGGAAACGTAAAATTTTCGAACCTTGGTTATTGAAAATATCAAAAGAAAAAAATAAAAATAAAAATAATTTTATATAGGCTCGATTTGGCTCCAATTTGACTCGAATTCGTGTTAAAGCTTGCAAGCTTTATAACGAGCGCATTTTTTTCAAGCTCGGGTAAGATCGGCTCAAGCTCGAGTTTTTGTAATCGAGTACAAGCCGAGCAAAGCCCTATCAGTTAGTCTCATTTACACAAATTCTATTTTAGTATGTTAGTGATTTTCACCAAAAGTGAGACTGTAACATCATAGAACAGAACACATTTATCCAATTCAAAATATTCATTTTTTGGTGGTTGTAAATTATCAATACAGGAGAAAGGGAATAATATATTCAATATATGATGATCACCAACTAAATAAATATGAGAGCATGTATGAATACTGACTAGAAAAACAATATACAAAGTACTGCAATTATTTTATTATGCCTCACTGTTCTACAGAAGGGGTGGGACTAACTCGACGGTGAGATCCCGTCTTTCACGAGCCTCGCTCAGGAGTGTATATATTAGCGTTTATGTGCGCACATATCGCACAAGTATCAAACTCTAGACCTCCAGTTAAGCTAGATTGCCACAAGAAAAAAAGATGAATGTCTTATGTCAGATGGTCAAGGAGTTTGTGTGATAGTTCCTGAGGTATCGGAGGCCAATCTCGGAGGTGAAGATAAATACGGCCTGGGTGGCATTTGTATTGAATCAGGACACCCTTGTAGCATTTGTATCACCGTACTCATTGATGGCCGATTTGAAGGATAAGACTGTATACACCACAAGCTGACCAAAATCATCTTCCTCTGCAATGCTTTTTCTTTGTCATTTGTAGTTCCTTGGAATGAAGCTTCCTCTTCCAGTTCAAGTCTGTCGTATATCCAATTCGGAAAAACTTGGTCACTGCTTATTTGCTGATCTGCCGATAAATTGTTTCTACCACATACCATATCCAAAACCATCATCCCGAAGCTATAAACATCCGATTTGTGAGATACTCCTCCAAAAGTTCTGCAGAATACTTCTGGAGCTATGTATCCAATAGTTCCTCTTGCTTCCATCATTGATATGGTACTTTCTTTTAGGGGACATAATCTCGCTAGGCCAAAATCTGAAATCTTTGGGGTAAAGTCTTGATCAAGTAGAATATTGTGTGGCTTGATGTCAAAATGCAAAATCCGAGCATTACAACCACGGTGTAAGTAGTCTAGTCCTTTTGCGATCCCTTCGGCGATATTAAGAAGTGTCTCCCATGATAATGATTTATTGCTGGCACTAGCACCATGATATGTGAACTTTTCAAGAGATCCATTCGGCAAATACTCATATATCAAGGCTCTTTTGTTACTCTCAAAGCAAAAACCTAAAAGAGTGACAATATTGACATGGTTAGTTCGACTGATGCTAGCTACCTCGTTGAGGAAGTCTTCCCCGGTTCCCTTTAATTGTTTCAACACCTTCACCGCCACATGACATCCATTGTTTAACTTGCCTTTGTAAACAACAGCATAACCACCTTCTCCAAGTTTCTCTTTGAAATCATTTGTGATTTTCTTTAAATTCTTGTATGTATGCCTTGTTAAAGAAAACGAACCATAAATTTGTAAGAATCTATCAACATTGGGGCATGTTTTGGCTTCTGACTTCCAGAACGCAGCGAATTTCAGACTTGATTTTCTTTTCCTTAGAAACCAGACAATAACAATTAACAGCCCTATCCCCACTGCTGTTGATGCTGCGGAAAACGAATTGACATATAATTGTCAGCTTTATTTATTATAAAAAAAAAAAAAAAGAACTAGAGGAGGAATGTAATTTGATTGTAGCACTAGATTACCTGATCCAACAATAATGCGTCTCCTTAATTTGTTTACTGTGGTAAAATTAGCAACATGAAATTAGAGGTATATATATAATGTATGTATACAATAAACGACCTGAACTTCACAGATTGGCATCTTTTATACGGAATTTGTGCTTTGGACATGCTTATGACAAATGCATCACCAAATAACCGTTACAAACAAGTGAACAGTAAATGTGACAAAACTGACCGGACTGGAACGTCATGAGCAAAATAACCACAATATGCCCGAAAGCCTAAATTGATCCATCCTGATCAAATTGCTTGACCTGATATGACCCTAACTGAGAATGAAGCATCCAGAAATTAAACCATCTGCCTTGAGATGATCCAATAATAAATCTCCCAGAATGACTATTTGAAATTACAGTCGACGTTATGTACATAACAATATAAGAAACTATGATAAACATGACCAAAAGGCGACTCAGACATGAATAAATTGACCCTACAAACAAACCTGAATGACCCAAAATAACCCACTATTGAAACACCAGAACAAAGGCCTTTGTTTCCTGCCTTGAATGACCCATACATGATCCGCATGACCCGTTTGAGTGGGAGTTTGGTAACAGTACACATATACATACCAGAAATGCTTACCTTTTCCGCAGAGGCACAAAAAAATTGAAGATGAAGATGACCCACAAATGCAACCCGATTTAGAACACTTGACACAATCTAAGGAATACTCATAATTCACCTCAAAACCCTCTTGTAAGATCTGAGAAACAGTTTTACTACCCTTGTTATAAAGATCCAACTCTTTTTTTAAAACCGGAACCTGAGATGAGTTGCAAGATGCATATTGGCCTTGGCCTGAATTGTTGTTTCGATAATAAACTGGAAATCTGGAAGAATTCTCATAGCATGAAACCGAGCCATCTCCAAGATTTTGAACTATCCCGTTGTTGCACTTGTAAAGTAAGTTAATGTTCTCAACACTTTCGCTGAACTGAAATATCCCATCAAAATCTCTTCCGTAAGAACCACAAGAATTTTGCGGAGTCTCACGGAGTTCCAGGGTAACGCTATAACTAGAGGGAGCGATGCTGACAACACTATAATTTTCCAAGTGTTTTGGGCCAATTTGCAGATATGTGTAAGGGCCTTTTGGGTCATCATTACACAGAAGCTCCAACGCCGGATGCCCACAGTATTGAGGCCTGCCATCTCCCCAAAACGGGTACCCAACATTTTTAAGCTCACCACATGTAAAGAATGCAGAAGAGCATGTCTTATACCAGTTATCAATACTACCGTCAGATGAAGACAATCCAACAAAGACGATAACTATGAAGAGAGAAACTGCACAAAGGGAAGATGTTGGGGTGATCATTTGCTGTGATCTCATATTGAAAAACACATAAGAATAGCTGTGAAATTCAGAATAAGTTTCTACCTTGCAACATTATTAAGGGTATTTGGAAGGACACAATGATAATTCAATAATTGATAATGACTAGTGCCAATTATGATCAATCAAGTTTCCAAGGACATATTGTCTTCTACTTCTTAATCTACTACTGCCTATCTGAAGGGATAGGTCAATAGTCAAGTCTAGATGTTTCTCACCCACCTTCCTTGAATACAAACAATTGTGATTATAACTTTAATAGTGTGTTTGGATTGAAGGATTTGGAAGGAAAGGGAGGGGTTTATTTTCCTTTGTTTGGATACAATTCATGGAGGGAAGGAAATGAGGGGATTTAATTTCCCTCCTTATCCCTTCAATTTAATATGTAGCTTGTGATCAATGATCATTGATCAAAAGTGATGAACATGCTCATTTTAGTGATTTGACTTAAGGCACCCTTTCATAATGGTTGCTTAATAGCTGCATGGCTACAAACAGGGACACTTAATACTATATGAGTATACCAAATCTGATACATGACATGCCCTCATTAAAATGTTATATTTTTGAATCTTAAATTCTAAATAACGAAGCGCCATGATACAATCTGCTCAAACCGACTCAATAAAATGTTAGGGGTTCAGTGAATCCGGCCACTCAAGAAAAAGAGCTGTAGCTTTCCAAAATACGTCTATGTTCTTCTTCTCATCTTAGTGAGCCCCTTGTTTTTCACCAAACTATAGCCTTGTCCTTCCAAGTTGTAAACTTGTGATGCTTCCTGGTCATCGGTGCAAGTGATGAATAAACCCCTTTATTTGGTGATTTAGTCAATGATGAAATTAAATGCCTTAAGTTTCAAATGTGGAAATTATGTTTCATAATTGTAAGTAAAATTGAAATTCAACAAATTTTTTCATTTTCAGTTTACATTCATTTATACAATTTATTGACACATAACACTTATTATAAATTTATAAATTCGTATGTATATTTTACATTTGATCAACAATTTTTTTGCAAGAATTACATAAAATTGTTAAAGTTCGTGATGCCTTGTTCTTCCTATTTTAATTTCAGCACAGTTCAACTCAGATTCTTTCAATTTAGCTCACTTCATCAAAGCTCCATTCAAACTAACTATTACTTCAACTAGATTGAGCTCAACTTCATTCGGTTTAGTTCAGTATAGTTTAGCTCTATTCAGTTCAGTTAATCTCTTTTCGGAGGAAAAGAACATGCCTAAGAAAAGGTAGCTTATCATATTTTTGTTCTCTTTTGCCCTTGGATTAAAATTGGCAAAACTGAGTAGTAGTACTACTATTACCCTTGATTAATTTTGATTAATTGGCAAAACTGAAGAGTAGTGGTTGTTATTTCACCATATATGCTACCTTTTGAGTTAGTTTTATCAAACACTCTTAAACTTAACAATAAGTCTCTCTTAAGACGGATATAACCGTTTTAAGACTAAAACGGGTCAAATATACCCACTTGCATAGATAATGCAAGTCTTTTTGCTAATATCTAGGCATTTTGTTTTTGTCCTATAATATATATATATATATATATATATATATATATATATATATATATATATATAGCGGTAGCTATTTGACCTGTCTTATTGTTTCAAACGGATATGCTTGGTTTGAAAGCAGATGTTGGACCCCAAAATTAATATTTTGACTCCTCGACATGTGTCATCGTATGGGTGGAGGAATTAAAGTAAGTCAAAGTCGAATAATAAAATGAGAGCATAGAAGAAGGAATCAAGAAACACAAAAGAGGGATGGAGTCACGTGAAGAGTATAGCAAGTGGGTATGGGTAGCTTGTTGAGGAAGACCCAAGCATGACCCAAAAGAGATATAAGACAAAGATGCTCAGGAAAAAGGGAAGGGGGAAAGAGAGCTGAAAAAGGGAAAAAGCTGGAAAGAAGCCTGCAGACCCTGCACCCAGAATCTGACCGTTGGATAATACTTTGATCCAACGGTCACGAATAGAAGAGGAGAGCTTAAATAGAAAGAGAAGCAGCATGAAGAGGGCATTCAAGACAACTCCACACATGAGAATAATACATTAGAACAATACATTAGAACACTTCTCTCACTAGAATTAAGCAAAAAACACTTGTAATATTATTCGACTTTCTGGTCGAACTTTCTAGTGGAATTGGCGGAACTCGGTTTCCCCCGCGGTTTTTCCCTAACGGGTTTCCCGCGTCAACAACTTTCCTTGCGTTCCTCCGCCTCTTACTTCTTTTAATTTTCCTAATTCTTTCTACCTTTACGATTTCTAACACAAATACCATTTATTTCTCCCAAAGATCACTATAACCCGACTTTAACAACTTTTGGTAATTCTCGACCCGTTTAGGTAATTTTTGACCAAAACATTTTGACGCCCACCGTGGGGCTATAGTGATAGTCCTCTCCGAAACCGGTCAAGCAAAGAAGTCGCCGTCATGTCAGGGGCCAGCCCGAAGGCCGCCAACTCCCTGACATTAAGTACTCTAGCTGCTGGTAGAACTGTTGTCATGTCTGGAACCAGCTCGAAAACCACCAGCTCTCTGGATCCAGCTGCCGGCGGAGGAACCAGCACGAAGACCACCAGCTCTCTGGATCTAGCTGCTGGTGGAGAAATCAGCTCGAAAATCACCGACTCTCTGGACCCAGCCGCTGGCAGAGAAATCAGCGCGAAGACCACCAGCTCTCTTGATCTAGCTGCTGGCGGAGAAACCGCCTCCAAAACCATAAACTCTCTGGATCCAACCGCTGGCAGAGAAATCAGCGCGAAGACCACCAACCCTCTGAATCTAGCCGTTGGTGGAGGAACCACCTCAAAAACCACCAACTCTCTGGATCCAGCCACTGGCAGAGGAACTAGCTCCCAAGCACTGTCCCTCTCGAGTCAGCCAGCTCCGACACTCGAGATGTGGCGGATAATGATGGAAGAAATGAACACGCTCCGCCAATCAGTGGATGACCTCAGAAAGGACACCTAGAAGCTGAGGGAAGAGGCTGCATCCAGAAGCCAGGCGGATCCAGCCTATGTCTTAGCAGATGCAGGAACCAGACCCCCAAGAAGAGCAGTTCCAGCAGAACTAGTCACTTGCCTGGATCTCGCAGGAATCGCTCCGCTAGAAGTGACAGCACCCAGCGGGCTGGGGCTCCTCTCCTACGAGTCACCTTCACGCCAAACACTGGCTATAGGTAATGAGCTCATAAGAATGCGTTCAACTACTAACTTCTATAACTATGCAGGACCCTCGCATCAGCAAGCACCTGAATGGCTAGCAGGATCCTCGATGAGGCCGCAGTTTACTGGAGGAGAAGGGATAGCAGGATGCAGCATCCAGCAAACCCCATCCATAACCCACACGACCCCAGTCGCCAGCCTCCAGCCCGCTCAAGTTTCTAGAACACATGGGTATGAAACTCAATCTCCTCATCCCATTACAACTAACATTTCTGCAGGACCCAACATGTGGGAGCAGCAGTACAAAGAATTGTGGGACCTGGTCTACCAAATACCGGGTGTACCTCGGCCCCTGGAAAAGGCTGCACAAGAGTGCTACGCGGATTCTCCCTTCACCAGCAACATTGTTTCCGTCAGCATGCCAAAGGGATTCAAGCCACCAACAATGGTGCCCTACGATGGCACAACTGACCCCGTTGACCACATCAACCAATACAAGCAAAAGATGATGGTGGTAGCAACATCAGGACCCCTAAAAGAAGCATGCATGTGCAAGGGATTTGGATCGACCCTCTCAGGACCAGCGTTGCAATGGCTTATTAGTCTACCAAACGGGAGCATCTCTAACTTTGCCGAATTGGTGAACGCCTTCAACCAGCAGTTCGCCAGCAGCAGGGAGCCAGAAAAGCAGACCAGCGACCTATACCGCATTATCCAGGGTCCAGAAGAGTCCACCAGAGATTACTTGGCTAGATTCAATGCAGAAATGGTGTCGATACCCAGATGTGATGTAACTACCGCCATCCACGCCTTCCGCTGGGGGCTACCCGAGGGCTCAGAGTTGTACGAGTACCTGACCAAGTGGACCTGCACGAATTTCGCCCAGGTGCAGCAGAAGGCTCTGGATGTCGTACGTCTGGAAGAAGATGCTGGACCCAGAAGGCTCGACCATACCGCTGAATCTGCATCCAGGAAGGCTCCAGCAGAAAAGAATGAAAGGCCTGGGCCATACAGCAGGACAATCAACAAAGTCTCAGGAGGAAAATCCTAGAGGAACCCCTCTACCTCTACCTATCTGTAACCAAGGCAGATGTAAGTTCTGGTACCAGAACGCGAAGGTTCTCAACATCCAGCACTATGTCAGTAAGTGCTTATTTACAGTCTCTTATCATTTAAGACCTTATTTTGAGTCTCACATAATCTCAGCTTTAGTAAGCTATCCCCTAAAAGACAATATTAGGGAAAACATGAATTATCTGTAAGAATGGCTAAGTGGTTTGTACACCTAAATGGTTGTGACTTAAAAATTTTAAACTCATACTGCAATAAAATCACAAGCTCTTGCAGATTTTGTTTCTAACTTTAGTCCAGGACTCCAGAAGGAGGCTGAAATAAGCATCTTACCTCCAGAAATGGGGGTTAGTGTTGTGGAACATTAATCCTCGACAGCGCGATCGACCAAGAGGGCCCAGACCCTGAAACACCCTCCACCTAAAGAAATACTTCTTTTAAAAAGGTGGAACACGCTGGGCACTCAGCTGCCAAACACATTTCCCCCAGGTTCCAGGCAACCAGAAGGGGTGAAATCTGTATAAAACAAAATAGCGTGCGAATGTAGCAAGGTACGAGCAACCGGGACACCGTCGCCCGCGATACTGAGCACCCACGCAAGCCTGGCATCCTCCGACTGAGATGGGTATACCCTGAAGCCAGCACCCACACTTGGCCATACTCAAACAAAAACATGCATGCATATAAACAGAGGCAAACCGCCTACAACGGCTGAGCCTAAAAATCAAACAGAGGCAAACCGCCTACAACGGCTGAGCCTAAAAATCAAGCAGAAGCAAACGCCTACAACGGCTGAGCCTAAAAATCAAACAGAGGCAAACCGCCTACAACGGCTGAGCCTAAAAATCAAGCAGAAGCAAACGCCTACAACGGCTAAGCCTAAAAATGAAAAAAGCATTAAAACGAAAAATGCGAAAAACATCAACGCAACCCCTGACACTCAGGGTCTAGAGTAATCCAAGAACTTCCTACTGGCGCCACACAGGGCCCAGGAAAACTGCACTGAAAACATAATGCGACCCCCAGAATCAAATTCTGGCCGAAAAATAAGCTACTCCAGCACCACGTGCTACACAAGAAGTCCATCCACCGTCGTCGTCATTCTGGACATCTAGAGCAGGAATCTCTTAGACCAGGGAAACAACACCAGATAGGATCTCGAAGAGCGCATCCTGCATCCTCCACGAAGCATCCACCTCGGCAACCAGAGCACCATTTGCCTCTTTCAGTTCCTTCACTTCTGCAGCCATAGTGTCCTTCGCCTCCAGCATAGCTGCCTGCTGGAGCAGAGTGCTTGTTCAGCACGAATCTTGGGTCCAGGAAGCGGTCTGCCCCCAGGAGTAGCCCGAAACCTTCTGGCAACCAAATCACTTCCTCTGGGTCCAGGAACAGGGCGAATTCTTACACAAGCGCACTTATGCAAGAATTGGGGGCTAATGTTGGACCCCAAAATTAATATTTTGACTCCTCGACACGTGTCATCGTATGGGTGGAGGAATTAAAGTAAGTCAAAGTCAATAATAAAATGAGAGCATAGAAGAAGGAATCAAGAAACACAAAAGAGGGATGGAGTCACGTGAAGAGTATAGCAAGTGGGTATGGGTAGCTTGTTGAGGAAGACCCAAGCATGACCCAAAAGAGATATAAGACAAAGATGCTCAGGAAAAAGGGAAGGGGGAAAGAGAGCTGAAAAAGGGAAAAAGCTGGAAAGAAGCCTGCAGACCCTGCACCCAGAATCTGACCGTTGGATAATACTTTGATCCAACGGTCACGAATAGAAGAGGAGAGCTTAAATAGAAAGAGAAGCAGCATGAAGAGGGCATTCAAGACAACTCCACACATGAGAATAATACATTAGAACAATACATTAGAACACTTCTCTCACTAGAATTAAGCAAAAAACACTTGTAATATTATTCGACTTTCTGGTCGAACTTTCTAGTGGAATTGGCGGAACTCGGTTTCCCCCGCGGTTTTTCCCTAACGGGTTTCCCGCGTCAACAACTTTCCTTGCGTTCCTCCGCCTCTTACTTCTTTTAATTTTCCTAATTCTTTCTACCTTTACGATTTCTAACACAAATACCATTTATTTCTCCCAAAGATCACTATAACCGACTTTAACAACTTTTGGTAATTCTCGACCCGTTTAGGTAATTTTTTACCAAAACAGCAGAATTTGTGTAAACTTAATCTATTACCTCATCAACTTTTAATTTTCAAACTATTTTTCTAGTGTTTCAATACACTTCAATGCTTAGTTAATTTTTCAGTTTTTAGCTTCCACTTCAAGTTTCGATTATCGAAGTTTCAGCAACCTTTTCAGCTAAATTTACCAAACCGATCAATCCCCGATTGATTTTTACATGGTACTAATATACTAATCCTAGGTGCACCGTAATTCCGATCAACATATTCCAAATTATGCCTTCAGCTAAACTGAGGAGATCTCAGTGTTAATCAGGTAACAAATTAAATCAAAAACGAATGATAACACGATATAAGATGAAATCAATTAAATCAAACAAGCAATCAATACCAGATAAATAGCCTACCAACTGTTTGTTGTAATGCCTCAAAGAGAATTTATTCAAATGTCTATAAAACAACGAGAACTTGCAGTAAAAAGATCAAAATTCGAAGTACGCAGTGAAAGAAAGAGATTATTACCACAAAGGAAATATTCTTAGAGGGATGAAAATGACGATCGTTGGAGCTTTGGTAGTAGCAATGTTGCCAAAATCAGGGTACGCTTTGAGTTGTCTAATGTCGGAAAATCGACAGTCGTTGCTGCCGCCATGATTGCTGTTGCCGTGGAGGTCTTGGGGATGGTTTTTTTGGAAGGCGAAATTATTGCAGAAGATTGCTATATCGCGGAGAGTTGCGGACTTGCGGGAGGTATTGAGTGACGGACCTAGCCATGTCAATTGATCGGGTTCGGGTCGGGTTAGCCTTATCGGTTATGCATCCGTCCCATTAAAACCTCATCCAACCCGTTCATCCTCCGTGAAATCTATCATCCGTCATCCATTATTCATGGATGAAACGGGTGGATCGGGTGATAAACAGGAGTTGTCTATTTATACGTTTTAAGTTAAAAAAAAAAAATTGATTTTTTATTTTCTACAAAACTAATGTTAGATAACTACTTTAGTTTAAGTTTTCTGTGTATAGTTTCACAAAATATATATTTAGAGTAGAAAAATTAGAAAATTAGAATATTTTATATATTAATAATGTATTATACGTAAAAGGTTAAATAAAAAAGTAATAAAATTGCGTGATGGATGGATGGCGGGTGAAATTTCTTCATCCAACTCATCCGCCATCCGTTATTTGTTTCATCCGTCATCCATCCATTATCCATTTAAGTCGGATTTTCATTCATTTTTAGAATTGGATGGATCGAATTTTAATTAGTTACAGCCTACAGGTGAAATTGACATCCCTAAACGGACCTAACTACTTTTCGCGCCAAACATTCCTGGCTCTCGCCGCCCATTCACTTAGATTATGATATGTAAGCCGACGTTTTAAAGAATTTATGCTGCGGGTCGGGTTCGGGCTGATTCAGGACTGGTTGGGCTCATCCTAATGAACCCTTAACTAACGTAGAGTGCATTTACATTATACCCTCTACACTCATACCAACTTACAAACGCGCACACACATTATAGGTGAGCAAAACCGAATATCCACTCTGATTTTAAAATTCGAATCGGATCTTCAGTTTTAAAAATATGTTTAGAACTTGTTATCTTGATGTTGAGAGCGTCAAGAGGGTTATGGGTAGCCAGATAGGTTGGAGAAGGGAGGCTAGAATGACCCCGTTTTGGTTTGTACTAATTTTGTTATTCTCCGAGTTGAAAAGTTTAATGGTGTTCCTTGGTACCTCGTGCTCTACTATGTGCCCCGTATCGTGGATTTCACTTTCATATCTTAAAAAATTTTGCACGCGTTAAAAATTAGTTTGTAGTTATTAGTTTAGGATTTGTAAACTATATTACAACCTTATCTATTAAATTAAATATATTTTTATGATCATAATTCATATCGCACGCTTGTAATTTTATACTTGTAACAAACTAGTTTTAATCCCGTGCAAATTGCACGCAATTGCAGTTTCAAGTATTATTATTTATGAATAATGTTTAAAATAATTATTAGTCGTATTTAAAATTTTCGATTTGTAATATAATTTCATACGACATACTAAAAATATTGTAATATTAACAACATAGTTTATATTCAAAGTATATCAAAACTCAATTATCTATATAAATTTGAAATATCATAACGGAATTACAATATACATACAATGATAAGTAAATGTTAATACAAAAATCTCAAAATTTTCTTCATTATATATGCAATTTTCATCATCATAATTCACCCATAAATTAGGGTAGTCAACTTGTGGAATTCTTTGGAGATGGTTTGAAAGCCGGTGGTTTCAACTTATCTCATTCAAAATAATGAAATAGGTTGGTCCTACAATAATAAAATAGGTTGATCCTACTCTAGAGGATCGATATAGTTTTTTACCTTATCAGAAAAAATAAAATACGATTGTCCACAAAACCCGTCATTTGTGAATCTATTGGGGTACTTTTCTTTTGCAATTTCAATATCCCGTTTTTTTATCGTGTCATTATTATTTAACTTTACTCAAATTTATTTTCGATTGCAAAAATCCACGGGTCTTAATTATTATATTGTTTATTGTAATTATTTATTGAATATAAATCGATATGTAATAGTTTTAGAAGGACGTTATTCGAAATTATTATATTTTATTTTTTGAGTATATAATATTAAAGTTAATGTACTACGAATGACCTAAAGCTGTATTATTTTATATATTATTATATAATATTTAATTTCATATTATATAAACTGTATTTGTGTATCAATTATTTAATGTTACGAGAGTATATCACAAATGTTACGTAATATTTCTAAAACTATGTCAGGCATGTAATATCGAATATTAGTAGTTATCGCGTAGTAAATTCAATTGCGGGTCCCACCTAATAGATTAAAAAATTGTGTTGGTGACATGGGTTAACAAGGTTTTCGTAAATGTTTCTATAATTATATTGATGATTTTATCTTTTTCTATTCCTATTCTAAAAACTTTTAGGGATATTCTATATGACACCCCTCAATTTTTCGACTTTTTACATGGTAGGCCTACACTTTTTAAAACATACATGGTACCCCTAATTGTTGTCATTATCACTAAGTGTGTCCTTAAACTTCATTTTCCACCAATTAAACTCAATTTTAGGCGTTAAAGGATTACTAAGGCGCATAACCAAACTTGACATTTATCATCTCATGACATAAAGACTCTATTAGAATTAATATCATCCTTGGACGTGATAATTTGACAAAGATTAATAATTTTTCCGTCAACATTTTTTTAGCCCATATATATCTATAAATATTAGGATCGAGATGAATATGGAGCCTAATAGAGTCTTTATGTCATGTGATAATAAATTACAAACTTGCTTACGCGTTCAAGTTATCGCTTAAAGCTTAAAAATGAGTCTAATTCACGAATAATAAAGTTTAGGTATACATAGTGATAATGACAACAATTAAAAATCATGTACAATATATTTTAAAAAATGTAGGGTACCATATAAAAAGTCGAAAAATTAAAGGGTACCAAATAAAATATCCCAAACTTTTATTATATTTTGAACCATTTACGAATCTCTTTAATAATATAAATAGATTTTGATTTGCTGTCCTTTGTCTTACGAATTGAAGAACAGAAGAGAGGAGAAGATTATTAATTAGATAAAAGTCCAGATTTTTCTGGATTTCTAATTTCCCAGATCCTTCCCGATCAATCAATCATTTACGTTTCCTCTATCTCGATTCATCAATTATGTCGTACGCTTATCTTTTCAAGTACATAATCATTGGAGACACCGGTATAATTAAATCCTTTTTTTGATTTTGTCTTTTCGTTGTAATTTGTTATACTGAATCAATTTTGTGGTTTTGTGATCGCCGTGTTGTGATTTATTTACTGATTGTTGGTTGAATTTTTGAGATTTATGTTGATTAAAGATAGTGTGTGATCATATATGTTGCATGACGATGTAGAATCGTTGATCTTGATCTAGTATACTTGTTTGATAGATTTAGGATGAATTTGTTAGGTTTTCGATAAATTTCCCGATTGTTTGATTATTATTCTTAGGTATATGATTAGTAATTGTTTGTTTAGAAGTCGAAGGTTAAGGCTGAGAGTTTCCGAAAACTCGATTGTTTGTTTAGAAGTCGAAGGTTAAGGCTGAGAGTTTACGAAAGCTCGATTGTTTGTTTAGAAGTCGAAGGCTAAGGCTGAGAGTTTCCGAAAACTCGATTGTTTGTTTAGAAGTCGAAGGTTAAGCCTGAGAGTTTCGAAAACTCGATTGTTTGTTTAGAAGTCGAAGGTTAAGGCTGAGAGTTTCCGAAAACTTGATTGTTTGTTAAGGCTGAGAGTTTCCGAGTCGAAAACTCGAGGATTTCAATCATTGCACAATTTCAGCTAGATGCTAGTGTCGTGGTTACAATTATTTGTTTAGCTTTGATTAAAGTACACCTCACGGAGAACAAAAACTAAACAAGTGATTGGGACAAAGAGAGTAGTTTAATAGTAGTACCTATCTGTCTGGTTCGGATTTGGGATTTGAAAGTGTTAGGTTCATGGAATATCATTGGATGAATTGTGTTGCATTGTTTCAACTGGTTTACTGTCCTCTTTAAATTGGGTAAGATCAAAGGTTTTTAAATGATGGACCTAATGACGGGATGATATGCAATGGCGTTTTTTATATAGTCAACCAAACATACTCCGTATTGCTTAGTGTTGAATCGTTGTTATAAGACTCGTCATTTGTTTAAATGGAGGAGAATGGAGGGAAGGTGGGAAACAATTGAGTGTAGAAGACGTTTAGAGCAGACAGATCCGTTCCCCTCCACCCTTCATGAACTCGTTAAATTACCTCCTATGATATGTTTCCCGCATGCCCTACATCGGAAAAAGAGATCAATTGATCGAGTTTATAAACGAAGTAGCTACTATTACTAGTCAACTGTTTTGAGATGTTACTCCTTTGGGATTATGAAGTATACGGTGTACCCTTACCTTCTTATGGGGATGTGTAATCTCAATTTATGTCGAATTTCATATGGTTTCAGAGACAAAATTAATTGTGTTTGGCATTGTAGGAGTGGGGAAATCATGTCTCCTTCTGCAGTTCACTGACAAGAGGTTTCAACCAGTGCATGACCTCACTATTGGTGTTGAATTTGGGGCAAGAATGATAACAATCGATAACAAACCTCTGAAGTTGCAAATATGGGACACGGTTCGTATTGTTCTTTTCGTAAATGGTTGTGACTTTAGTTCAACTTGTATGTTCTGTGACACCCTCTTATTCTTTCTGTAGGCTGGTCAAGAATCATTCAGATCTATCACGAGGTCCTATTATCGAGGTGCTGCAGGCGCTCTTCTTGTTTATGACATTACTAGGTATGTCAAGTTGTCAACTGTAGTTTTTTCCTTTTGGAAAAAGGTAATCTGTTATTAAAATTGGCGACGTAATTAGTTCCCTGCAGTTCTACTTGTGGCACTTGATAATTGCAGCAGTGATTAATGTGAACCCATCATACCCTTACTTCTTTTGGGTGGCAATTGATGGAAAACGATAAAAACGTCATCAAAATTTTGTTGCATTCCTGCGTTATTCTGTATCTCAAAATTTAAGAAAGTAACTATATGTTATTTGGTCCCATATTCCGGCTTCCCCATCAATTAATACGGTCCGCTGGCTTTTGATCATTTTGCTGTTGTTTTTATGTTGTATATGGAGTAGTAGTTTTCAATCTTAAGGGTTGACTGTTGAGAGTATCCATACATGTTGCATAAATAATTTCATGTTGTAGATGTTAAATAGGCCACAACTTCCTTCCTTCTCGTACCGAGTAAAGTTGAAGATATCTTGTTTGAAAAGACTTCTTGTAACTGAGTAAAGTTGAAGATATCTTGTTTGAGAAGGAGTTGATAATGTCTTAAATGTTACGTGTTCTGGATCGATGAATAGTTGTTGTATCCATATGCAGGAGGGAGACATTTAATCACCTTGCCAGCTGGTTGGAGGATGCTAGACAACATGCTAATGCCAACATGACTATCATGCTCGTAGGCAACAAGTGTGATCTTGCTCATAGGAGGGCCGTGAGTACGGAAGAAGGTGAGCAGTTTGCTAAGGAACACGGGCTGATCTTCATGGAATGTTCTGCAAAGACTGCTCAAAATGTTGAAGAGGTACTGATTTATCTGAACTGCCTGCTAATATCTTTATAAATATAAATTATTTTTAATAAGTGACTTGTGCTTCGCTTCCTTGCCCACCATCTCACAATTCTCTTTTCCGAAGGCATTCATAAAAACTGCTGCAACAATTTACAAGAAGATTCAAGATGGTGTGTTTGATGTATCGAATGAGGTCCGCTTCTTTACTTTCTCAGACTTTCACTATTAATTTTCAATGTTAATTGATCTTCAGAGAAGTATATCGTATACCTCATCATCGCTGTATTTCTATCTCAAGATGTTTTGAGGATGTCTCTCTTGATTCACAGTTACGTGTTGACGTTGAAGCTTTAGAATCATTGCTCTCTAAATTCTTTTCGTTTCTGCTTCTCTTTCATTCTAAGTTTCTAACTGTTGTTGGTGATTACGTGTCGGGGTTTTATACTGCTTCTTGAACTAATTATGGCCTCTTTTTATGTTTTCTGTCCTTTTCTGCGCGTCGTCTTTTATACTGAGAATAACCAAGTACTGTACAGTCATGCTATATAAATTCTTCACATGCATAGATCTGTGGCAAAGGCTGATGTATCTATCACCTTTTAGGGTGACATTATTGGTCAGACCGGCCAAAGTCGTAAGACTCGGCCACATCAGCTTTCCACTAGCTTTTATTATTTCTTTATTGTTCAGACTCACCTCAGACCCACTTCAGACTTTATACATTATGCGTCAGACGCACCTCAGACTTTACTTTTTTTCACATTACTTTATTTTTACAAAAAGAAATGACACGTGACAACCATTTATTGGATAATTTCAATAGAAAGTGGGGTCAAGACTCACCCAAAGTCTTAAGTTGAGTCTTGAATATCGACTTTGTTAAGATTTTGGTAGATTATTGGTAGTTTTGGATGCAGACTACCAATAATCTTACCCTAAGGCTGTCAAATAACCAAGTTAAATGATGCATCCGTCGACTTGGTTACGTTTGATGGTATAATCCTACACTTGGTTTTGTTTGATATTAAAACGGGTTACCTAATAATTTTGTCTTAATCCAGTCGAATGGAATCAAAATCGGGTATGGAAATATACAAGGAAATGCAGCTGGTAGAGATGCTTCGACTTCACAAGGAGGAGCGTGCTGTGGTTAAGACGCGACACGTCCTTTCTATGCAATGTAATTGTCAAACTGCAATTTTATTGTTCTATTTCGGTGTGTTTTGAGCTCTCCTTGGGAAGATATGAATTGTGCACATATTGTATTTTCAGAGTCACTTGTATGTAATGTAATCAACGTTGGCATTACATTTTCTAAATTTGTTATTTTCTTCATTTTATTTGGGAAATTGGATTTTATAGTTTCTGTTTATATAATTCATATATGAGCCCTTTCCGGGGTTTCATTTCTGAACGAAATCATCCTGGTAATTACCTCGGTAGTTGCCCATCTTTCAGATCAGAACTTGCAATCGTAAATGAGAATTTGTATTTTAGCCTTAAGTGGAGTTTGAACGGGCTGTTTGTGACCGTTCCATGGTTTTAAATCTCGGCTGATATGATATGATACGACTCTGCTGAGTTGTATCGGATTTTTATTCTACCGATACGAGATATCGCCCGAGAAATCGCCGCAATGACCGGTTACATCGCTACCGCTATTGCGACCGATACCGACTACCGAGATTTAAAACCATGGACTGTTCTATGACAGCGGAACCTTATGGTCTCATAAGATGATGTTTATGGAAATTAAAAGTAGTGGAACACAAGATGAAATATGTCATCAGAGTATCCGCTTTTGATGATGGCGAGTTGATCATTTGTTTCTTAAGATCGACTTGTACGAAGTTGTTCTAGCTTAACAGAATGCAGCCGTGTCAAAACTCGTGATGGAGAGTATATACGTATATGTTTTAATCAATGAAATTGAGGAGTGCTTAGCTAGGTAGCACCAAAACGGACACGGGATACGGCATCCCAGAAAATTTAGGACATGAGACACGACATTTAAATATAATAAAATATACAGTATGTTTTATGGTTATAAATAACGTATAATTTTATTTTTATTATGTATTTGAAGTTAAATCTAAACAAGTAAATGTGCAATTCGACCTTTATTATAACTAATTCTCATTTTTTATCCAAACTCATCTTCTAATCGATCTTTTTTAAAAATGTATTCCTCGTCTAAACTATAATATGTCTAGTCATGTGTCCAACGAGTGTCCGATGTCTGAATGTCGACACACAGGACGACTAATTAAGAGAAGTGTTTGTGCTACCTAGGTGCTTAGTCGAATTAGTAAACCGCGGTGGTGTAATCTTTCCTATTATACTTTGTTAAAAAAGAAGGTGAACTATCATTGTAAAGGACAAATATAGACAAAAATTGTGGAAAATAAACTCTGTAAAATTAATATTAACAGTGGTCAATCAATTTTCCATGCTTGTAAAAACAGACAAAAATCAACTAATTTATTTTGGCTTTGAGTTGAATAGAACATACTACCACAACTACTATCACTCTTTCCGCTCCGATTACTCCCTTCTTGATCCGTTTCCGACTCAGGCGGTCCAGGCTTGAACACGAATAACCCGTAACCCGATCCAGGACTGCAAAATAGCCAAGCATGGACATCCCATAATACTTGGATGGGTACCTTATTAACCACAACGGTCTCATTCCCGCGAAATTTCCACTGTAAATTCTTAACATGTACGAGAACAATGCCATCAATACTGATCCACATTTCCGGGTCCTTTGACCCGGTCGTCGAGCTTTCGACGACAATATCGTGTTCTGTTCTCCCTTCAGCAAACCGAGCCCTAGTCGCAAAACTCTTTTTCGCATACACGATTTCTTTTTTCAACGCTTGTACGGCATCGACCAATGCGGGTCGTTTCTTTGTCTTTTTATAAGCTTTTTTCTTATAATCTCCTAACAAAAGTACAACCTCTTCATCAGACACGAGTGCTAGGTAGTAGTCCGAACACGGCTCTGGACTAGTACCTGAAAATTTGGCTGACCGAAGATCCCAATGAACTTCGAGTTGGTGCTGCCCTTCCTCAATCTCAAACGACTTGTACCCTTTCCTACCCCAAAAATGCCATGGCTTTAACTCGACCTTGCACGTTGTTTGAGTGGTTTCAGAGCCGCCTTCATACCCCTCGACCGTGATGGTAAAAGATATGTTCATTAAATTCTTAGACCATAAAACACTGACGTTCCTCCAATAGCCAGCAATGTTGGTTAGGAAAACACTAGTAACCGTGCATAGGGAATTCTTGTACGGTATCGGCTCCTCGGTTACACGTTCCGGTGGCCCGTTTCGTGTTTGAGCTCGTATAAATGATGTCATTGTTTCGAATGTGCATATAAATTGTGATGATCAAATGGGCGCACGGTTTTCTTTATAAATTGGACATCGGACATATTCCGACACTAAAACATCAGAAGACAATATCACCAATTTTCCTTACTTAATCAAAATAAATTGTGACGATAATATGTCGTTTTTGAATATTGATGTTGAGAAGTGTAAACATTCGAATTATTGATAGAAAATCGATGACAAAAAAAGTTGAATGAAGAATGAAAGTTGGGAAAAAGGAATGAACAAATTGATCATTCATTTTTTGTGTTGTGTTTTCGATGTCATGTTATTAAAAATAGGAAATTTACAAAACGAAGAGGAACACTAGAAAATAAGATTATTTTACCGCGAAGATAGTTGATTATAGCCAATATTAGTATGCAAAAATATGCACCATTTTTAGACTTGTATGCTTTTCTAGAGAATATTCTTTGACTAGTAACTTTTCAAAAAAAAAAAATCAATATTTTAATTATTCAAAGATTAATTACTCTTTGGTTCTAATCACGATTCACGACAGAATAAAGCAAAATGGTTGTTTCTTTCTATTGTGAAATATCAATCCTTCGATATAGAGTATAGACCCTGTTTAGTAAACCACGGATTAATATTGGCAGAAGCAGATTTGACTAGTAGAATGATTTAGCTGATTTGACTAGCAGATTTATTTAGCAGAATTATTTTAGAGGTGTTTGGTAATTAACAGTTTAGATTAGCAGATTGTTTATAATCTTTGTAAAATGACATATAAGGAAATGAAGAAATTATTTATTAAATATATAAAAGGAATGTTAGTATTTTATTAAGAGGGTAAATAAAACAATTTTTTCTATCTAATATGCTAATCCAATATGCTGGTAGGAGCAGCATATTATAAAATAACATATTGGAACCCAATATACTATTTCAATATATCATTAACCAAACATTCTAAATAGCATATTGCTAAGTCAAACATGCTAAATCTCTCAAATATGCGGAAATTTGGCCAATATGCTAATCCAATATGCTGGTAGGAGCAACATATTGTAAAATAGCATATTGAACCCCAATATACTATTTCAATATGCCATTAACCAAGCACTCTAAATAGCATATTGATAAATCAAACATGCTAAATCTCTCAAATATGCTGAAATTTGGCCAATATGCTGTTTACCAAACAGAGCCATAATTCTGCACGCAATTTTCATCTTAGGTCATTAGAAAACAAGGATACGGTTGCATACTTGCATACATCCGAGTTGTCCGACTCGAAATTTGATTAACAAAAACATGAAAAAAAATCTCATGCTTAAAGTTGGAATTGAGGGAACATACCAGATTTGATTCCGTCTCAATTGTCAAGCGCTCGGGCCACCTAACACCACACCATAACATGCTTATACACCAGCACTTCGAAGACATGAGATCGAGTCTTTGAAGTTGCATCAAAAAGTCTGCAAGCATCCGGTAATTGCAATTGAAAAAAGTTTGCGAATTAAAGTTGTTGAATGACAATTCTACGAATACTATGAACTACAAAGTGTATGTGTTTTCGGAAGTACTTGTACAAACTCTACGCGGGTTTACCTTATATACACCAATGCTTACAGTCCTAATGCAGAAGGAAAACGCGACGAAACTCTACTCATCTAAATTTTAAGACATAATAAACAAGCCGGAGTTTATTCATTTATTGTTCATTCATACTCAAATAAAGAGCCAACAGAGGTGAAGCCGAAACAGCTAACTTGATAGTTTCCGACTTTCAGTCTCTCTTCAGTCTTCATTTCATCTTTGTTTCATCCATGTCCTCTTCCGTTTTCCAAACCACGTCCTCCAGCGAACTTGAAAGTTTTTTGTAGAACTGCGAAATGAAAATTGGAGTTAAAAAGGTAACGGGCGTTCCTTCAGGCTTCAAGTACTAGTTCTAGAAACAATAGGTGAATTATTGTCGGACCATCCAAGTACTACTCTCGCCCAAGCACGCTTAACTGCGGAGTTCTGATGGGATTCAGTGCATTAGTGCTGGTACGATCGCACCCCTTTATAAAGTTTCCTTACCTTATCAAAAAAAAAAAACAAAAAAACAAAAAAAAAAAAAAAAAAAACTCATTGACAGGGCTGCTGTGTAGTGTGTAGCCTGAACCGAAGACAATATTCGGGTGGGGTACCTCCTTGAAGAGGTCCATTGATAGGCTTAAAATTTGATTAGTGCTTAAAGGGATTGAAAGTACTACTCATATCAACGAAGTGAATTTTCTTTTCTGGTTATCCATGCGAAAGAACTCTATGGTTAAGTGTTTTTGTCTGAGAGTAGTTCTTAGAATGAGTGACCTTCTGGGAAGGTTCTCGAGATGCGCATGAGTGAGGACTCGTGCCCTGACGAGCTACCGTGGCTAAGATTTCCGGTCCTAGGTTTGAATCGGGGTGTTACATGTAGGTTGTGTGGAACAATAAACTTGTAGTCATACGTTACTATACAACCATATGTGCAGTAGAAATTCAACGATAAGAATGAATTTTGCGAGAACATGCCTTGTGGAACTCCAAAGTATCTCCTTTGGCTTTCCTGACCTCGACCAGATGAAGTGACGGCGCCACTTGCAAAACCTAACAGAACGCAGGTAAGATACATGCATTAATTAGTGTCTTTCAAACACAAAACGCACGAGGTATTGCAGCGCACACAAAAAATATTACCTCTGTTGCAACATTCAGGTTTCCCTTCCTGCCAGCTTTCACATTTTCAAGCCTCATCTGAGACAGAAAAGAAGGAAAATCAGCCCACTATTTACGATGTTTCCGTATCAAACAACCATCACTAATCGATATCTGAAAAAAGGGCGTATATCACGTGTGGACAAGGTATACCTTGTAATTTTTCTTTTGCACATCAAAACCGAGAGGTCTAGCTGCTGCTTCAATCTTTTTTATAATCTCGTTAGGAGGGCACTTGGATGTGAATCTTGTTTCTCGCCTCAATACCTGCAGCAAAAACTAAATGACGTGATGAACAGCAAAAGAATAGCTCAAACTTTAAGTTCACACCAACATTTCTAAAATTCTTCATATGGCAAAACCTATGTTACTCAGACTCGTTTAGAAGTACCCGACACGGGTACGTGTCCAAGTGTCAGACTCGGCTATTTTATTGAAAAATATGTACATTTTGGTCTAAAATGAGGTGTCCATGTGTCATACCCATGTCTAAGTGTCGAGTGTCGGACAGGGGTACGCGAGGAAATTAGAAGAGTCGGAGTAACATAGGGCAAAACTGAAAACATCGCAAGTTGACAGGGTCGATAAAAATGGGATGAAGGTAGTAGAACACAACAAAATATCACATATGACGGGCTAGATTGAAAAGATGTGTTAAAGCCAACCTGGTCTGTGTCAAAAAGATTTCCAAGGTTTAGTCCTTTTGACATAGCTATCAACTCAAAAGCGTTCATGGCTGTCGGCTGCTGCCGTTGTTCTTCTTTCTTCTCAGTGACATGATGTTCCTGCCAGAATATAATCCGGTAACAATCAGTGTTAGAGATGTGTCTGGAAGAACAAGATGATACAAACATATGCCGACTTACTTCCGAATCCTGGAAAACAGCCTCTACATCATCCAAGCTCGTGTCATCTTTGTCATCAAATTCAGGTGGCATATAATGTACTTTGAACCACTCATCCTCCAAAATTTCAGGAATAGTGATGCGCTGACAACGTTCATGAACCAGGAAGAGTCAGGTCGGCAATACACATAGAAGCAAACTATTCCAACAAGAATATCATCGTTACCCACCAAGTAAAGCCTACTACTCGTAGGTTTTGCTTACATTTCCTCATCTTTTATCTCAGGGCTTGTTTGGAATCGGAGTAATTGTTAGTGGGGTATAAAAAAAAGGGCAGCCGCACGATGGGTCCCCGCTAGGCGAGGGTCCGGGGAAGGGCCCCACCACAAGGGTGTAATGGGGGCAAGCCTTCCCTTGCCATTTTGACAAGAGGCCGCTCCCAGGAGAAAAAATACATTGAAAAGTAGGATGTAATAGCGGTGGTGGATATTGGATACATGACGTAGACGGTAGACGAAGATAACTAATACATTAAGGACGTAGTAGTTACCCATCATCCCCTAGGTAAATCATTCTCATACAGAGTAATAACTCCCACCGCCTCTTAATTTTCCTTTTACCGCCATCATTTTCCCCCTTTTATCAATTGCTCTGAGGCTCTGAGCTCCACTGCCCCCGGCCATAATAATTACAAAGCAAACCCATAGTCGTATATATTCTGCTCTTTGCATATAAAGAAAATGATCGTCAAGACATTTTAATATAAAAATAGGAACAAAAGTTTGACTTATTACATGTGTCATCTCCCGTCTTCAAACGAGTGACAGTGTGAGACATGCTGTAGTATTTTTGCTTGAAGTGTTACTCTCGTGTTTTTCAAGCATTATCTTCTCAAGGAAAAAGCCAATTGATGATCGAGTATTAGAGTGTGAACGGGAAAATACGGGCCATCGGCAGTAATGCAACCATGTCTATTTACAGTCACTTATGTCAGGGATCGTGTAATTTTGTTGAACGGTTTTGGTCTTCCTATTTGGTGGTAACACGGCAGTAGACAGTAACGTCTATTTACAGTCACTTATGTCTTCCGATTTTTTACAGTTCTTTTCCCAAAACTCTTATATTAAATTTTACTTCGTTTCTCAAAATCACTTTAAACTTTATTCTTGATCTATTTATTTTTTTGGGTTTTTAAAAATGTGATAAGTTCGATTTAAAATCTATAAAACCCCTTTGCCTTTCTTTTTCTGTTTCACTCCACTTCCGTTTTTTTTCTTTTCTTTCTTTTTTCTCTTGTTGAGAGGAGAGTTCACTCATGACGGTTCCAAAGGATGATTCATGTCAGCCGACCCCAAAACACTTTGGGACTAAGGCTTTGATGTTGTTGTTGTTGTTGTTGTTGAACTCGTATCTAACAAAAGATTATTGAATTGGCCTCTCACTAATGTGCAAAGTTTATAATACGATTTCATAAACGACTTCTCAGTGAAGCTTTTAGCTTAAACGGAAGTACTTAATGGAGAATAACAAAGGCCTCAATGTGTTTTTCCCTTTCCATTTATGTTTTTGTTGAAAATAACTTAACGAAAGAGAGCACGCGCACAACGGGAATAGAGAAAGGAAAGCCGGAGGTTTGCTCACAAGTTAGCGAATACTTTCATAAGATACATTTGGTAAAGTTGGGAGTTGGGACTTCTACCATTATTTTACATCGGGGTGCGAACAAATAGAGTAGCAAAGAGTAATATAATGAGAGGAAAAATCATGCAATGAATTTTGACAAAAGCGTATATAAGAACCAGCGAGTTGAACGGAATAACAAAAACATATGGGAAAGTAGTGCTCACCGTCACGGGATTGGGATCTAATATTCGAGTAATTAGCTTCTTTGCACTGAAAGACATCCAAGGAGGACAGGTAAATTCAGCATCCGAGATCTGCAAAAAGAAAAGATGAATCTAGTAAACAAAATTGTACATACTTAAATATCAAAGAACAATAGTTTAAGAAACTTGCTCACTTTTTTATATAGGTTCATAAGATTAGAATCATCGAAAGGCAAGTAACCTGCGAGCAATACAAATAGAATGACACCACATGACCACATATCTGCTGTTGCCCCGTCATATCCTCTGTCATTAAGGACCTATGATACATACAAATTAACTGAAAGTCGTAAAAAAAAAACTAAAATATTATTTCAGAAAGAAGCAGTGAGTTGGCAAATGTAGCCGCTAGTCTGTTACCTCTGGAGCGACATAATTTGGAGTTCCACAAGTTGTATGAAGAAGCCCATCACCCTGTCAAGAAAAGTTTTGCCGAGCGAAAGAATAACGGTCAACAAGAAAACATTCTTTCAATCTACAAATACACTAGTGCAGATGCTCTGTTATGCTCGGACTCGACACGGGTATAGATCTGAGTCTCAGATCCTTGAAATCTCACGTACAAGGACATGGGTACTCCTTTTCGAAGGATCCATAGTGTGAAATTGACTCGGCTAATATTTGTTCTCCCTGAGTAATAATGTTATTGCCTTATTGGTCGTAATTCTACAAGAAAAAATTTCAGTTCCCGATAAACCTACCCACACCTCCTTCCCCATGAATTCTTTTCTTGTGGAAAACAAAAATAAACATCCTGCACAACTCTATCCATGGCTTCCATGCATTTTCCCAGCTTTGTTTTCATTGAAGGGCCATTTTGCAACTGCTGTATCCGACTCATATCATGTATCCATTTCGTGTAGACTCATGTTACTCCGACACTTCGCTTAACTGCCGTGTCGCGTGTCGCGTGTCCGACACGTGTCGGTGTCGTGTATTTTGACCACGAAATAGGAAAATTCACCCAAAATAGCCGAGTCCGACACGTGTCGGACACCGACGCGTGTCGGCGTGTCTGAGTAACACTGGTGTAGAGTCGTGTCCACATGGGTATGGCAGGGTAAAGTGAAGAGTCCGAGCACAGCAGATGATCATATGTGCAAACATATTCCGCATAAATGCAGGTGGGAAATAGTCTTAGATGCGAGACCAGCCTATTAACCCTATAGCTAAATAAAGAATACGGATTTAGGTTGGTCTTACAACTGAGACCGTCTCCTAAAAGATTCACGGCATGATCATAAGCTTAATCTTACTCTCTGTCAGTATAACAAGTGGTATATTTGGAATAATGTTTAGTATTGACAATTTTCATATGCTTTCTGCCATCTTCCACCCATGACCCAACTTAGGGCAGCCTCTCGTTGACAATTTTTTAACTTTGACTTAAAGTTCAAAAGATCGAATAAAAAAGCTTAGTACACTCATATTAATTGAATGTAACTATGTCAGAGTTTGGTCAATTTAGGGCAGCCTCTTGTTGACAATTTAGCGCAGCCATCTTCCACCCAAGTTAGGGTAGCCTCTCGTTGATAATTTTTTAACTTTGACTTAAAGTTCAAAAGATCAGATAAAAAAGCCTAGTAGACGCATATTAATTGAATATAACTATGTCCGAGCTTGGTTCTATTCATAAAAGCAGGTGAGCGGTGAGCCGCAATATTAACTACAGATGTTTCGGGGTATCAACTACGTCATTCAGAGAGATACTTCACCTACGGGTGTGCATAAGCCTTACATATTAGCCTTCTTCAAAACAAAACGGCTTCTACATATTAGCTACAGACCGACTTCTTTCAGCAATCTTCATCACTATAATCAAAAACTAGATTTTGAAGGTGCAGAACACAAGTCTTATAATTACATTCATTTGAGGAGAAAAGCTTTTAATTAGTGAATACTACTCCCTCTTAGTCAGAGTGTTGGTTCCTTTTCTTTTTGGTCCAAAATTAAGAAATGATTTTGGACCACACAAAACACGCTACCCCCACATGAAATTGATTTTGGATCACAAAAAACTTACCAAAAAGGGAAAAGGGAAACCAACATCCGACTAGCATGGAAATGGAAAGAAGAACCAACACTCTGACTAGAAGTAGGTAGTACTATATTATCGAAAATCTCTGAGTTTACAAACTACTGAACAGGTTACATTATTTTTTAAGTTTGAAAAGAAACATCTTCAAAGGATTCTAAGGCCCTGTTCTTAATTTCAGCTCCTTTCAATTTTGCTTGACAGTATTCCGTTAGGTTTTATTTACTTTCAATCAATTATGTTCAATTAATCTATTCACAAAATTAACTTTTAATTCAACTAAATTCACTTCACCCCGGTTCCACTCAATTTAGTTCAATTAAGCTCTACACCAATTAATTCAATTCAGCTCATTTCAGCCGAAAAGAACAGGGCCTAAGAGTAATGTCACGACAATGTATCCTTCATTTTTAGTCATGTGAAAAGTAGAACAGGCGTATGAAACTACCTGGACTTGCTGAGAGATTGCACTTAATCCAAAGTCGGAAACTTTAAGGCTCCCACCCGTATCTAATAACAGATTCTCTGGCTATCAAAACGACACGGAAAAAAATTCAGATGCCTACACCTACTTGATACTCCCCCTATCACAAATTAATCTTCCTGTTTGACTTTCAAAGGTAGATACGCTAAAGAATATGAAAATTTATAATATGATGCTCAGATATTTACCTCTATTAACAGGAAAACATTTGACAAAATGATATTTTCAAAGAAAAAGAAAATAATAAATAAAGGTATTAAAAGTATGGCGAAAGTTTTCAATCTTCGATACTAAAGTCAAACAGAAAGATTAATGCGTGACAAAGGAGTACTTAATAGTGTTAATACCTCAAGCCTGAGCAAGGTCTATCATACTTTAAGATCTCTGTGGTAAACACCCCGGCTATGGCAATAATCGACAGCATTTATCAGCTGCTGAAAATAGTTCCTTGCTTCATCTTCCTTCATTCGTCCATGATGTACCTTTGGGTTAATAACATAAATTTCTAATCATTAGATGTTACTCAAGCAGACAAATAAACTCGGATGAAGTAACTAAACTTTTCTTGTGAAAATACGGACCGCGAAGTTCAGAGGCACTTACGATCTTGTCAAACAGTTCCCCTCCTGTGATATATTCTAAAACAATGTATATCTTTGTTTTGCTCCCCATTACCTGCAGAATAATATGTCAACGGAGGAACCACATCCTATGTTACTCCGACACTTCACATAACTACCGTGTCGCGTGTGGGACACATTGGAGTCCGACACAACACGACACTTCGACACCTCAATTTAGACCACAAAATAGGAAAGTTCACCCGAAATACCCTTGTCCGACACTCCGACACCGTGTCGGAGAGTCGGAGTAACGGTGACCACATCTAACGATCTACATTTAGCACCTGCTTAGCTTTACTATTAGAAATTCCAAAAAGAACTGATGGAGAAATGTATATCGTCCTTAGCAATCGGAAATACTTATCACAGATTCACAGCCATGATAACACTATGATCTTCTACTCCGTACAGTACTACCGGTTTTATGCTCGAAACAATTTAATCTATCTATAGTTTAAAAGGGATCAAACATATTCATTTTACTAATCAACATTATATACATGTACACAAGAAGAGGTTCATAATCTATCCTCCCCGAACCATAGTCCATGAATACCTTGTAGCTTAAGAGAAACATTAGACTTGCAGTCTTGGAGATACCATCCAAATTCTATTTTCGATAAAGGTTTGAGATTTATTCCATCGAAAGATACGCATATTAGTCCGACAATAATCAAATGTGTAAACTTGGAAGCTACGAATATCATCTTCATCTTCGACTTCTGTTGCGGTACTTATTATAATCCAGATTTCAAACTGGTAGCTTCCAAGAGAAACATTTACTAGCTTGCATTGAAACTTAACTTGGTTCTACACTAGAACTCTCAGATGAGATATTTAAGTCGGGAAAAGGGTAAGGTTTGTGCGAGGAGTAACCCGATAATACTCAAAATCCGATACACATGCAGGTGCACAAATAAAATGTAAGAATTGTAGAGGGACCTCAAACAAACGAACTACGTTAGGATGCTTGATTCGCTTCATTGTTGCTATTTCCCGCCTAATCTGCAGCTCAAAACAATAATGTAAGTAACAAACAATGAATTGGAAAGAACAATTATGAGATTAACAAATATTGAAATGCCATATAAGTTACAGAGTATGAGATTAACACCTGTTCGGCCATCTTGTTCTTAAGAACTTTCTCTTTATCGAGAATTTTAATAGCCACCGGATCTCCAGTCTCAGAATTTCTCGCAAACCTCACTTTTGCAAATGTTCCTTCTCCAATTGTTCTTCCCAATTCATATTTCCCAACCACGCGCTTGACTTGCTTGACTTTTGTTGTACTCATCTTCAGTTCCAGGCTGAGTTTTTTTTCGTTTCACTTCTAACTTCTGCATAACATAGCAAAAATCACCAAGACGAAAACTGTCAATGAACAAGATCACATACACAAGATGCAGAATCATGTGAAATGTGCATGCGTTACGGTTCAATTAGTACATGCAACTCAGCTTAGCAATGCACTACTGTATAGTAACAGCCACAGGCAGCAGAAAAACCAGTACAGCTTAAACATTCATGCAGCAGCAAAATTTCTCACTATGCATCAACAAAATAAACAAGGGAAATGGGATGAGTTAAAGTAATGGACTTGTGACCCAAAAATATCGACAAAGCCTCGAGACTTCATCGAAAAACTCATCATGCATCAAAAAATTTGAAGCTTTATCGTGCCAGAAAGAACAAGTGACTGAACAGGAACAGGCTGAATAGTTTTTAAGCAGAAACAAGCTACTCTCTCCGTCTAGGTCAATTGTTACCTATCATGTGAGAAGTATTTTAATCAATTCTTTGTGAGCGGTATTTTAAGCAAAGGTGAACAAATCACCGAGACGGGGGGAGTATCAAATAATGGTGTACATGTGAATTGAAGCTTCATCTCTGTTACAAGAAGCTCACAATTACATGCAATGATGCAAACAAACATCTTTCTTTACCCATGAAGCAAAAATACCAAAATTACAGTAAATTCAGCCAGAAATTGAATGCATTTCATCTGTACACAACTCTACTCCCATTTTTCCATCATCAATTGAAATTATAACATTGAATTAGAAAGAAAAGCACACAATCAAATAAAACCCAGATGAAAAAGACAGCATGTTTCCAGCAGCAATCAAAATTTAACACTGGATTTGGAAGAAAAACACACAATCAAACAAAACCAGATGAAAAAAACAGCATTTTCCAGCATCAATCAAAACTGAACACTGAATTAGACAGAAACCCACACAATCAAACAAAACCCTAATGAAAAAAAACAGCATTTTTCTAACATCAATCAAAATTGAACAATGAATTATGAACAAAAACACACAATTAAACAAAATCCAGCTGAAAAAATTCAGCATTTTTCCAACATCAATCAAAATTTAGCACAGAATTATGAACAAAAACACACAATTAAACAAAACCCAGATGAAAAATTCAACTAACCAGTGATAAAACCAAATCCCACAACCAAAATTACCAAACACCCACAAAAAATAATCAAAAACCCAACAAAAAAGTTCAAGTTTTTCAAGATGTTAACCTTAAAATAATGAAATAAGATAAGAATTACACGAAAGAGACACAAGACACAAGTGGTAGGAAGACAAGTATAAAAAGACTTTGAACACTCACACGAAAAATGATTTAAAGAAGTTGGAATTAAGTGATAAATTAGGTATAATTAGTAATTAATAATACAATTGAATGCAAAAGAGGAAATTGGAGGAAAGAGGGAAAATTGTGGGGGATGTTAGTGAAGTAGACAAGAAAATGAATAAGGTTAGAGAAGTATTTGATTGCCATGTGTGACTGTGTTGGCGCAACTGTAACGACAAATATTGATTACTGGTAACTGTTGTACTCTAGTTAATGTGCATTCTGAATTTTCTGACTGCAGGCAACTTTGTTACATTTTGGATTGTTGGGTCCATTTTTGGGTGTAATCAATTTCTGGATTTTGAGTTTTGTGTTGTTGGGTAGGGGATTAATGTTTTCGGGTTTGATTGAGATGGGTTATCGATAACGGGTATATACGGAGTCGGGTTAAGAAGTTTGTGACAGATACCGTCGTTACAAATGAAATTTGTGTAACAATAAACAAGGAAGTGAATCATACTACATGATACTCTAACTTTTATGTTGTGTACTTAGCAAAGTAAGAAAAAATTGCAACGATATTTATATACGAATTTCTAAACAATTTTGTCAATTTAGCAATCTCCTTCCATAAATGTACTCCATCCACCTTTCTAACATCACAAATTCTCAGTTGGGACTGAAACGTTTGTTGTTTCAGTTAGGCCCTGTTGTTTAGGACTCAATTCCAGTTCAATTCCAGTCCAAACACGATCAGAGTAAACTATTAGATGATAGTGAGCAATCCGGTGAGCAGCCCAAATACCCGTCCGTTTAATAAACGAATGACCTACAGAGGCCAAATGATTAGCTAAAAGTAAAATGTCTTGAGCCATATTACCCACGTAGTTTGCATGAGGAATCACCTTCCTATTTAGCATATTGATCAGTTGTAAGGAATTCGACCCAAGCATCACATCTTTTAGACCCATTTGGTCCGCAATTTGGAGGCTAAAAAGCGTCTCTTTGGTTTCTGCAATAGACGACTCCCAGCAACACCGCCACTGTTGCACGACCGTGCGCATCCAGTACCTGTCCGTTCTCGTTGCGAATTACCACACCCAAGCCACTACGCCTATCCCCTAAAGTTGCAGCATCAACGTTTATCTTAGCCACTCCCACAGATGAATTATTGTTAATAGGTTACGTAGAGTTAAGACTTAAAGATTGTTGGTTTATTAGGTGATCCTCCTTAAAATAGTCATAATCATTGCTTAATATGTGACTACTTTGAAAAAAATATAGTTACCTGTTATTATTTGAAATTGACCACTGTAGTGGTCATATTTATCTCGTCATATACTTAAGGTTGTTCTCTCATTATTTCACAACCAAATAAACATTTGTGCACCATTGTAATAACATCATCTCATCAAACCATCTAAGACTCATTTTACTCTTCCATTCATATTTTAAAAGTCCAAATGTTGTAAGGAGTACTATTTACATAACTCTTACTTAAGGATGAAAATGTGTATGGTCCTTTTAGATGGATTAATAATTGGTCACGTTGTATTTGATCCTAACTCCTAAGGGCCACATCAGGTACAAGATATCTAGGACAAACGAGTGTGTTGTCCTCTTAAATGATTTAAGAATTGGTCACGTTGTGTTTTATCCTAAGGGCCACATTGGGTGCAAAATGTCTAAGACATACAATTATTTTAGGTGAAATTAAACCTTGTTTGGATATCAAAATACGGGGAAAAGAGAGAAGGGAGAGGGAGGAGAGGAGAAGAGGAGAAGACTGAAGAGGGAGGGAGGGAAGGGGACGTGGAATGAGTTGCGAGTGTTTAAATACAATTTTTCTTCAAATGTTTTGAAAATGTTGAAGAGATTAAGAGAAATGTTATTTTGTTGCACGAAAATGTTGAAGAGATTACGAGAAATGCTATTTTGTTGCGCGAAATTGTAGTGGTGATAATTGTAATGTTTATCGCTTTGGAATTGCTCATGTCTCTCAGGCGAATATGAATTACGATGAATTGGATGATATTCGTTAATTGTTTGCGAGTTGTAAAATATGAACGGTATCATTAACAACACACAACAATAGTTTTGAAAATGGTTTATTCTATTTCCAAATTAAACTATGTAGTCTTTGTGCATAATTACAAACAAGCCAGTATTAGCTAAGAAAATTGTTCATATATATTTTTGATATTTGCAATCATTTTAGTAGGTAAAAATTTTAAAATTTTCGCTACCGCATATTGTAGTATTAAATATTTACAATTATCAATAAAGTGTAATTAATAGACGTAAGTACACCGACAAGTGCAGATTAATCACCCAAAACGCAAAACGCAAACAACATTAATTATTGGTTTAATTGACAATAAGAAGTCAAAAGTTAATAAGAATGCTTCAAAATGCAAAAGATGAAATATTGTTGCGTCACATCAACATTTGTACATTCTTTTCTTATATATATAATGCTGATGATGATGTGTTTGACAAACTAGTTGAAATTGTAGTTAGTTTTGGTAGGATGACGTAGAAGGATATGCTAATTATTAAATATCTATCTATAAATATAATAAAAAGACAAATTAAAGTATCACATTTCACCATTCAACTACTTAAAAGATCAGAGCTACTTCATCATTTTTTATTTTGAAAAGAAAAAGAAAAATAAATTTGTATACATTAAATGTAAATAAATGCCTAATAAAAATCACAAAAACCTTAGACAACTTCACTTTTAAGACAATACTAAGAAGCCACCTCCGCATCGTTATTTAGAAAAGAAAAAAGAAAAAAGAATGAATTTGCAAACATTAAATGTGTACTAAATTGTTAAATAGCATAATAAACAATAATGTTTGACCTTTTATTTTTTTTAAAAAAAAATAATAAGTAACAAATTAAAATACATGCTAAATTTAAAATTCCGGTGTTTATTATTAGAATATGTTGAAGGACAAAAAAAATTACATCAGTCTAATTTTTCATCTTTCATAAAGACAACACTTTCTTTTTGTTATAAACTTCCTCAACTCAATAATTTTTTTTATATACATCTATATATGAAATCTAATTTAAAAGTTAATTGAGTAGTTTTTTTGGCGTCACATGTCAACATAAGTTATTCACAAAGTTTTTATTTAGAAAAAACCACATATTATTATATCTGATAACTTATCTGAAAAAATTAAAGGGAAAGATTAATAGGTGTCGTTAATCCGACTAACTCTAAATACACTTTTGACCTTTCTTATGAATATAAAAAATAACTAATTTATCATTCACCCTAACTGGAAAATATATTGTATAAATAGAATACATATACAATATAACTAAAAAACTAACTTAAGTAATTTTTAGTCCTCGCGTGTCAAAATAAGCTATTTACAAATTACAATGTATCTATCAAAAAAATAAAAAATAAAAATTTGTTATTATGAATCATAAGTCATCTAAAAAAGGGGAATATTAAAGAGGGAACTTAATAGAGGAAATTAATAGTTTTTAACATCACAAAAGCTTCAACATTTATTCTCTCAATAGTAACTTTAATATTCCAACATTTATCTTCGACATTAAAGTTAAGAGTAACTAATTTACTCCTTAACTATAAATGGAAAATATACTGAGTATTGTATAAATAGTGTCAAATGGTAACAATATTCACATATACAAATTAAAAGAGGTCGCTAGTCTTAATTTATTATACACCGCTATTGATTTTATTTTTCTGCATATTTCCATATTTGATATGGAGTAATTTATTATTGTAGACCTTTTTTATTGATATTTCAGAAAAATGATTTAGAGAGGTTATTGACTTAAATATAAATTATTTGGCAGGTGAATTACTGATAAAAGAGGTACACAAATTTAGAGCCAGTGTGACCGGAGGTCATGGGTTCGATTCCTGGCAACCTCAAAACCCCTCGAAAATTCACAAAGTGGAAACCCAGCACACGGTATGTGGGCCCTGTGCAAACTAACCACTCTTCAAGCCCAATGGGCATTCAAGTGAGGGAGCGTATTAGGAATATTAAAAATAGTTGGGCCTCAATCATCACCTTTAAGGTTTTAGTTGAGATGGTTCATCTATCAAAATATACACGCAAGTAATCCAATTTTAACCCGTGCATTGTACGGGTCCAAAGACTAGTTATAGATTAAAGAGGTAAATATTGGAAGATAAACAAAAAATCAAGTAGTTGAAATTTTGGACGAAATAAGCTACTTTAATTAAATAAGCTAACTGAAGTGTCTTGCCAAATCGAACCTAAGTTTTCCTTAAAACGACAAAAGTAAAATGCCTAGTGAATCAAAAAAATATTTGTACTATATATACAACCGAGATACGTGAATATTACTTGATAAATTTATATTAATTAGTGGTTTGTCATTGGGTTCTTAACCGATTGTTTTGTTTGGCTGAAAATAACTGAACTTAATATAATCAAACTGACCAAAGTACAAGTAATTTGTGAAAAGATGAAATAAACTGAAAAGAATTGGGCTAAACTAAACTAAATTGAAATAAGTTAAAATTAAATAAAAACCACTAAAACTTGGGGGAAATTGTCTTATAATAAGTTATTATTAAGAGATCATTTATCCGCACTTTTTTATTTGTATTTCGTGACCCTTTTATCATCGATCGTGACATAGTAATTTCGTACATATTTACATGATAAATGTACACATTTTATCTTTAATCCTGATCTGTACCTATTTTATTAGGTTTAGTACAACTTTTTCTTAAATTTGTACAATACTGTAATATATTAATATTGAATAAACTTATTAAAATGCTACCTCTCCGAAGACCTACCCATAAAAAAACGTATTTGCTAAATCCCGCACATGATATTACTCAACCCCGCACACTTTGTTACCTTATTTCGAATTTACCCTTTGTTAAAAAATCTCTCTACTCTTCTTTTCACCACCAACCAAATTGCTAATAATTTAATAATTTAACAAATTATGGATTTCAATTCGCACATTCACAAATAATTTTGTTATTCTATCAACAAATTTATTAATTTCCTTCTTTTAACTGATTGAATGAATGTTTTTTTTTTCAAGAGAAGAGTAATTTTTACAATTAGGGTTTGAAATTTAGAGATCTTCCACCACCAACCAAATTACTAATAATTTAACAAATTATGGATTTTAATTCGTACATTTACAAGTAATTTCGTTATTATATCAACAAATTTATTAATATCCGTCTTTTAATTGATTGAATGAATGTTTTTTTTTTATGTTAAAGAGAGTAATTTTTACAATTAGGGTTTGACATTTATGGATTTTGGATTATTGAAGGTGCATCAGTTTATGACGTCTAGGGTGGGTCGGTTTATGGTAGCACGTGGTGGTGTTTTTTTTGAATTTCTTTCTTTTTGAATTGTCCTCTCTAATTGTGTGTGAAAAGTGCGAGGGATAAGGTCGAAATAAGGCGACAATGTGGGTGAGATTAAGGCGCTGTTTGGTAAACAACGGATTAATATTAGCAGAAGCAGATTTAAAAAACAGATTTGACTAGCAGAATGATTTAGCGAATTTGACTAGCAGATTTATTTAGCAGAATTATTTTAGATGTGTTTGGAAATTGACAGTTTAGATTAGCAGATTGTCTAGAATCTTGGTAAAATGACATATAAGGACATGGAAAAATTATTTATAAATATATAAAAAAAATGTTAGTATTTTATTAAGAGGGTAAATAAGATTTTTTTTATTTCTAATATACTAATCCAATATGCCGGTAAGAGCAACATATTGTAAAATAGCATATTGGACCCCAATATATCATTTCAATATGCCATTAACCAAACAATCTAAACAACATATTGGTAAGTCAAACATGCTAATCTCTTAATTATGCTGAAATTTGGCCGATATGCTGTTTACCAAACAGAGTCTAAGGCGCTGTTTGGTAAACAACATATTGCAAAAAAATTAGCATATTGAAGCAATTAGTAGGTTTGACCAAACAATATGCTATTTGGACTGTTTGGTAAACAACATATTGGAAAAGTAGAATGAGCTTCAATATGCTCTTTTGGAATATGCTGTTCCCAGCATATTCAAAGAGTATATTGACAAAATTAAAAAAATTATCTTTTTACCCTTCAAAAAATATTAGCCCTATTTTTGACAAATATTACTCAATAATTTATTCATGTCCTTTTTTGTCATTTGACACATGATTGAGATAATCTGCTAATTACCAAACACCTCTGACAAATTCTGCTAATTGAATATGCTAGTCAAGACTGCCAACAAATTCTGCCGGTCAAATCTGCTTTTACAATCTGCACCTGCTAATATCAATCCGCGGTTTATCATAACTAAAATCTTTTGCGGGATTTAGTAACAAAAAAAAAACATCAATAAAAAAACGGATATTCTTGTCTTAAACGAGAAATCGGACGTTCGGACCAGACAAAATAGTAGCTACACTTGAATTGAAAATCTTAGTCCCTAAACGTATGAATCATTTAAGTCACATAGTCAAACTACCGGAGTCAACCCTCCGTAAAATCCCAATTCCTCGCGATCTAATCTCCACCGTCATATCTCACCAACCACGACCATCACGTGCTAATTTACCGTTTTACCCTCACCGTCGAAATCTCTCCCTCCGTACTACCTCTGCCGCCGCCGCCGCCAATCGTAGAGAAATGGAACCTAGTTCGCCGGAAAATCTCTCCGGCAGTGTAATCGATGGTTTCGTAAATGTTGAAAATCCAGAAGTTGAACAATCGAGACTTTCTTCTTCGTCGATTGAAAACCCTAATTTTGTTCATGTTGATAGGGATGGTGATAATGGCGATGGCGGTGGTGGTGTTGTTGAAGTGCGTCATTCTGGAGTAGAAAGTGTGCAAAGTGTGGAAAATGAAGAAAGTGGAAATATTGAGGAGATTATGAGAAATGTTGTTGTTTTAACGCATGAGAATGCTAATGGTGATAATTGTAATGTTTATCTCGTTGGAACTGCGCATGTTTCTCAGGTGAATTGTGAATTTTGATTTCAATTTGAATTGTGAATTTTGGAATGTGAAATTTGATGATATTTGGATTTTTGACGTGATTTGCGATGATATTGTTTGATTTGTTTGTTTGATTATGTTATTTGATGATTGTTCGATGTGTTCTAATTGCGAATAATTGTTTTTATCAGATTGCGATGCCTTATCATGTTTGATCATCTTACCTATATGTTTTTGATTGAGTGTTATAAACTCAATATGAAGTACAAAGTGAAAATGTTGAAGAGATTACGAGAAATGTTATTTTGTTGCGTGAAAATGTTGAAGAGATTACGAGGAATGTTATTTTGTTGCGCAAAAATGTTGAAGAGATTAGGAGAAATGTTATTTTGTTACGCGAAAACGTTGAAGAAATTACGAGAAATGTTATTTTGTTACGCGAAAACGTTGAAGAAATTACGAGAATGTTATTTTGTTGCGCGAAAATGTTGAAGAGATTACGAGGAATGCTATTTTGTTGCGCGAAAATGTTGAAGAGATCACGAGAAATGTTATTTTGTTGCGCGAAAATGTTGAAGAGATCACGAGAAATGTTATTTTGTTACGCGAAAATGTAGTGGCGATAATTGTAATGTTTATCGCGTTGGAACTGCTCATGTCAGTGAATTGCGATGAGTTGGATGATATTCGTTAATTGTTTGCGAGTTGTAAGATGTTGGAATTTTTGGTTGAAAACAATTGGAAAACGGATACGATGAAAGAGGGATCCAATGCTTCTGATTTCTGAATTGTTGTTGTTCTAATGTTGGTTGGGTGTTGGGAGGGGTATTTTTTAGCTTAAGTTGAGTTTATCATGATGATATTTCCGGATTCTTGATGTTATCTATTGATATGCAATGTGACGACCTCCAAACTTAGTACACTGTTTGCTTAAATCTGCTTATGGGCAGTGAGTGTATAGCGATGATGATATTCGTTAATTGTTTGTGATTTGTAAGATGTTGGAAATTTTTGGTTGAAAGCAATTGGAAAATGGATACAATGAAGAGCGATCCAATGCTTCTGAATTGTTGTTCTAATGTTGGTTGGGTGTTGTGGCCTGTGGGTAGTAATTTTTAGCTTAAGCTGAGGTTATCACGATGATATTTCCGGGTTTTTGATGTTATCTATTGATATGCAATGTGACGACCTCCAAACTGAGCATGGGCAGTGAGGTTATAGCGATGTTGTTGTTGTTAGGCTCTTTATATTTTCCATTGATACGTAATGTGACAAGCTGTCACTGACAACATGCGCACTGAGTAAATTATTTGCTCAGGGGTATTGAGGTGCTTTATATCATCAAAGCAAGAGCATATTTGTTGTGGTTCTGCAATGTGAGTATATTTTTGTGTAATATAATTGTGATGGTATTTGAGAGCTGAGAAGAGTGTCAAATTTGGCGGTGATAAAACACAGTTACTTGGAGCTTACGTAGTACTCTTAAGCTACTTCAATGTAAGGTTTGGTTGGGTGGCTTGTATTATTCAAAATGTTGCTGAAATAATCTGTAGCCAAAAATTACAATTGCTGTAGTCATTGAAACAATTTTGTTTTTTAAGAGATTTATCATTTTTATTCTTACTATCTATAAGATTAACATGATCGTTTTTTTGATTTATATTGATTCTTTTCGTCTTTTTTATTGTAACTATCTCGAAGTGACATTGTTGTGAAGTTCTTGCTTAGAAGGTCACGTTCAAAGTATAACTTTTATATCTTAATTTGCAGGAATCATGCCGGGAGGTGCAAGCTGTTATTAGTTTCTTAAAACCAGAGGTGCTTTATGATTTGTATCCCCGCTTCTGTAATAGTTTGATTGTTTCTTTTCTGAACTGTTTTCTTGCTTGTGTCTGTTGACTATGTATTTTGTTGATAATAAGATTCCTTATTTGGTGCTATTATCTTGGCTTTAGGTTGTGTTTCTTGAGCTTTGTTCAAGCCGAGTGTCTATTCTCACTATTAAGGACTTAAAGGTAAGTTTTAAATCCTTTTCGTATACCTTTTGTTCATGTGAGCGTGCCGTTGTTGCATTTATGCTTCGTAATGCTTTCTTCAACATCTTGGGTTCTCCTCCTTGCTGAATTCTGCTCATGTCGTCATGTAACCTCCCTCCGTCCCCATTCTACACCTAGTCCCTGCAACCCATGCTCTATCCTCGACGTCCATCCCCTCTTTTTTTTTTTTTTTTTTTAATGTGGATTCTTTATTTCTTACTCAATTTAATGGACAGAGGTTGATGAATAATACTTGTAATAGTTATGGGAGGACATGTAGAAGAAAACATGAATTCACTAATAAATTCCAAGTACGATTATGATATGAATATTAATCAGACCTGAAGTAAGAAGAGAGGACAACTTCTCCTATCTGTTCGAGATATGGACAACTTCCCCTAGCTAAATAAGGGTCAATGTTGACAACTGAAGCTTGGCATAATGAATATTGGTGTTTTTTCCTTCTCTTCAAATCGAGTTCACATTAGTTATTTACCAAGATGAAGGTTGCGCAATTGTGGTTTGAAAAGAACCTTGTTTTTGTAATAGCAAAAATATATGCTGAAATATCTCATTTGTCATAGGTACCTACTTATAGTGAAATGATTGATATGTGGAAGAAGCAGCAGAATGTTTTGGCCATAGTTTACAGCTGGTTTCTGGCGAAGGTACTTACAGTAGTCATCAACATTTTCAATTTTTCATCACTTCGTAGGGTCTTCTTGGTTCATTAACTTCATTGTAATGGTTGCTGTTTGGTTGCTACGCAAAGATATGAATGATTGGAAAAACATTTTTCTATGCAATTAGTGCCACAATATTACTAGATATTCTGCCTGTGTTCTGCAGTCCTCGTTAGTCTCCCTTTAGTAGTTATTGTTGTTCCTCCTGCAATAAATACTCACTCATATTGAAACAGAGATATCATCATTGAAGACATTCTTATGGAACATTTGCCCTCACAAATCCCAAGTTTGTCCTGTCTTCCTTTTATTATTCTCATGCTGTCATCGTGCCAAACAAATCTTAAGTTTTGTTATCTATTCTGATTTTGCACTCAAAGTTTCCGCGGTGACCGTGTTCATTTTCCGCCTCAAAACTTTGTTCTTGCATTGGAAAAGAAAATCAATTTCAATTTAGATGAATGATTCATTTCACGTGTAAAACCAAAAAAATGAAATTATGTATTATAATTTACAATGAAGGGAACTTTAAATTAGTTTTTGTTTAGGGTTTGATCTGCTTAAAGAGAATAAGAAAAATGCTCATATTTGTTCCAATGATTAGACTGCATGAAAGTCAATGACTTGTCTAATCAAGTAAAGAACCAAAAAACATTCAAATTTGTATTTTTCTTCCGTTTTAGAAAGTTCAGGCATATTTGATGTATATTTTCATATTTTTCTTTTGAAAGATTTTCTCTAATTAATTTTGGATGTATTTAAAAATAATTTATGACTCAGTTTCAAGAAATATAGAAAGAGGAGAAAGTTTTATATGAATGGTGTTTCTGCGATTTTTGGTACCAATGTGCGGAGCTGAAAAATAATTTCAGAATACAAGCTAACAATCATGTTTAGAAATTTTAATTTGGTGTCTGTATTTTAAGTTCATTGAATCATTGGTGCTGTTCCTCATCAGGTTGCTGAGAAGCTGGAAGTTTTTCCTGGTTATGAATTTCGAGTGGCTTTTGACGAAGCTATGAAGTGTGGCAGCAAGGTTATACTTGGTGATCGTCCAGTTAATGTAAGCTTATCTACATTAGTTCAGATTATTAAAGGAAACATCAATGTGTGACCTTTTGTTTTAGTTTTGAAAAGCTTGCATGAGGCACGCCCAGTCAAAAGTGTAGTGAGGCATTGACCACATCGCATCAGACAGCCTAAGGTGCAGCCACTTCAACAAGTTGCACCAAAGTGGCAGATGTATGTGTCTCAGGCCAAGAGCGCAAGATGCAGGTCAGTGGGAGGCAGTTGACTCATCTTTGATCTCTGACAGAAAAGGGAAAAATAGCGGATTTGATATAGAACTGAAAATTTCTGAATTCTCTTTCCTCCAGTTGGTCTCACTAAGCATATGGGTCATTATTGTGAATCCGATGCATCATCTCCCTAGGGAAATTAAATGATAATCCTACTAATGAATGGGATGATTTGGATCCCGTTTCTCACAATGTATTTGGTGTCTTAAGTGAGAACTTGTACCTTGCATAAAATTTTTTGGGTGGTGGGAAGACACACACAATTACACGTATAGCAAGAAGCCAAGAAGTTTACACTATAGATAGAAAAAGTGGTTTAACACTACTTGATTCAGTACCAAGACTAGTACATCATATTTCATTGCTGAAAATAGGTCCTGATAAGCAGTTACTAGGATAGTGAGCATCCACAATGTAATACAGTACCATAATTAAAATGGGCGCCTTAAGTATTTCCGCTTAAGGTGGTCATACGGACATACGGACATACGGACATACGGTTATGGTGCAATATTGAGTGGAAGTTATGTACTGGCCCTTGATTGGGATTTTGAACATTATCAAGAGTAGAAGTTTCCCCCTATAGTTAATGTCTATTTTAGCTCCCTTTGATAGGCTTACACTGTTCGGCTAATTCAAATAGTTTCACTTCACTTTCACATACAAATGTGTATTTTGTTATGTTAGATTTATGCAAAGTAGTAAGTTAATATTTTTCCATTTCATATAAGAATTTATTTCTATTGGATTTTAAAAAGTTACTTTACATGATCTTTTGTACTACTAGCCCATTGAGGATTTTGGATTACTGGATAAAAAGGCATCTGGCAACCTTTAAGATTGTTTTTCTTATACTAAATAATTAATGATCTTAGAAATTCGGATGTGTGTAGTGAAGATGAGTAATGACGTAATGTATGACTTGAATATGCTGATGCACTAGTCATAAAATATGTTTGAGCTAGATCCTGTAGTAATTGCATCATTTCATGGCAGTTGCCATTTTTATAAACAGTGCTGATTTCCGATTCTGTGTTTGATTTTTATGTCAACAATAATGTTTTTTGTGTTTAGCTTCTGGTGTTCTAATTTCGGCCTATTTGGCCATTGCAATTTTGAAATACTCTATACTCTTGGAGAGGATATTGGGAAAACTGTGCTTAAGTAGTGTTTTTGTATGATGTGAACAGATAACAATACGACGGACGTGGAACAAAATGTCTCTGTGGCATAAGACAAAATTAATGTATTCATTGTTTTTTCAAGCAGTTTTTCTACCAAATGCGGAGGATCTTGATAAAATGGTAAAGCTTTTTTTCTATTTGTTCAACCGCTGAAATTTTTGCACCCTCATATAAGCTCTTGTAGAATTATGATCTGATGTGGTGCATGCCTACTCAGTTAAAAGATATGAATGATGTGGACATGTTGACTCTTGTAATTCAAGAGATGAGCAAGCAGTTCCCAACTCTGATGGAGACACTTGTTAATGAGCGAGATCGGTGAGTATATGTTTCTTTGTTGGGTACTTCGCTGCGTTTTGCTCTTTCTATGAATGATACATAGTATCCGTTGTCACCAGTCTCACCACTATGTTATTGGTGCTTCTGTTTAAGGACTGAATTGAGAATTTTTCCGCTAGTTCACCTAGCTTTTTCTTGGGTCAAGATCTTGAAGAACATGAAGGATGTTGTATATTTTTTTGTGAAATGACCAGATCCCATCAGTGGTGTTGTAGTTCAGTGATTCTTTGTTTCACAAGGGTGCTCATACTCCCTCCTTCCGAAATTTGTTGTCCTCATTCGGCTTTGGTGTTAAAACAAGTGGATTCCGATCACTACTTTCTGACAAATATAATAGCTGTAACTTGTTAAAAATAACGATAAGAAAAAGCTGTTTTGCTGAATTTTCATAACAAATACTCCACATATATTCTCAAAAGTAATGCTCAAAGTTAACATGAGTTACCTACCAAAGTCAAATGGGAACAATGAATTTGAGATTTGGGGACGGAGGAGATATTTATCCAAACAAAATTCTTTGTCTGAAGCTGAATTGATTGGGGCAATTTTTTCTAAACTAAATTGGGTAAGGGTAGAGTTCTGATTTGCGTTGTCAAACTAGTCATGGGAGGAGGGCTTTGGGTGCAAATGCCCACGATGTCTAGGATCAGAAATTTGAATGTTGATTCTCCAAGACAATTGGTGAATTTGCACTCATGCTAATTCTAAGAAGCATACGCCTAATATAAAAAATATCTGGTGTTGCAAGTGTTAAAATAGGGGTAATTTTGTGATGCTATCTTTTATCTCATGCATGCTCTTCGCCTTTAAAACTATTGCTGAATTGCTTTTGTTTCAGGTACATGTCATCCGGATTGTTCCGAATTGCAGGTGAGCATACTTCAGTTGTTGCTGTTGTTGGGAAAGGTCATCTTCAGGGTATAAAAAGGAACTGGAAGCAGCCTGTTGAGGTTAGTGGCTACTGTCTTTTTTCGGCAAAAAAACATCCTTCTATTTTAGCGCAAGACATATGATCAACCGATAGTGACTTACGAGTTACGACATGTTTGGCAAACACTTCTTTTCTAAATGGCTAGCATATATGATCACTCACCAATACCCGAACTGTAGGCATGTGGAAAGGTACAAGGGTCATAGTAGTTTGGATTTTACCTAATTCATCGCACGTTAATGCCCCACAACAGCTAAGCGGCTGTTGTAGGCCACAAATGGCTGTTGTAGGCCACAAATGAGTTAAAAATAAGTTGAGGGAAAACTGGATTGAGATGGAGATCTTGAATTCTTTTTAGACGAGCATTCATCGTTATGTTTATAGTTAGGGTGAAGTATAATTAATTTTGTAAACAAGCCCGGAAAAATATATTTACCAAAAAGTTGTTCTGCAATGTTTTTAGACGAGCATTCAAGTATCGTTATGTTTATAGTTATCTCAGTACTCTTCTATTCCGTTCCCCCTTCACATTTTATTTCTTTTGCATTTTAAATTTAGTCCGTCTTGCTTGTGACTTCTCACAACCCCTCCCACTTGCAAGCTTGTCTCACGTCACAAGCTTGTGACGGATGTCCGTCACAAATGAGAATTTGTGTTTAAATTTCAATGTGGTTAAAACATCTTTGTGGGGTTGCAGATAAATGAACTTATGGAAATCCCGTCTCCTGGACCCTCCGTGGTGAAGATCCTCTCGGCAATTGGTGTAACTGTTGCCGGGGCAGCAATTGTTTATGGTTGTTTCTTTGCATCCAAGAAGCAGTCTTAAAGCCAACATACGCCCTTTGATGGCCGCTGTCGTGTACCATATACAAGCTTCAAGTTTTCACAGGAATCCATTCTTTTTAAAAATCAATACAAGCACTGAACAGAGACAAGGGCTGTTCCCGACTTCCCCGGGGGATTTTTCATTGTCGTAGGGTGAATAGTGTGCTCCCGTCCCTGGCTTTTTACGGGTTATAAATTATAGATAGCGGTTAGGATTTTCTCCATTTTCTCGTCTCTTAATTTTTTCTTTAGCTGTCTTAATGCAATCTTTAAACATTCTACCAGTCGGAATTTCAGGAAATGATGGTGAGATAGAGGTAAAATAATATATTTATATCGCAATCTTTCATCTCGAAACCACACTTTTCTCTTCAAGATCTCTTAAACTAGATCCCTGAGTATTATGAAATGTATTTCGCAAGAAATTTTATGGTATTAATCTTTGGACTAATCACGAATAAAAAAATTACCGCTTATTGTTCACATAACCAACGAGTTAGCCTTGTATAAAGCGGTATAAGAAACGAATTCAAATACAATTCTAGTTAGTGGGTCAAAGTTGTTATTAATGATCTACGATAAATTTGCATAAAACTATCTTTTACAACGATTTGTGTTAGTGTGTTGCCCAAAAGCCGGCATAGAAAAAGGAAAAAGGAAATGTATTGGATGTATTAACTCATTCTCCCTCCTATTTCCAATAATTGTCCCATTTCGGATTGGGTACGAGAATTAAGGAATTCATTTGTTTAATGTAAATTAATGTGTGGGGTGGGAAGATTGGAGAGGGGGAATGTATTATTGATTATTATTGTGAGTAGAGGGATTAAAATAAGTAATGTTGTGGGGTAAGCTGGGATATTGTTGTGAATTAAAGTAATTAAAATAAGTGTAAACATTTACCAAAAATACAAAATGAGACATTTTGGTGAATAGACGGAAATGGACAATGGGACAGTTATTCAGAATAGGAGGAAGTATTTTATTTGTAACATGATTTGTTTTGAGTATATGTTTATTTTTTTAAGCTTATACGGAGTAGTTTGTAAAGTTAGATTTTTCTTTTTTTCGTCAAAAACTCAAATTTAGTTTACTTATATGTAATGTTTTTGAGTTTTATTATAATTTTTTGAGATTAATGTATAATTGAATGAATTCAGAAACTTTAAAGCAAGTCTCGAAAACTTTATTATAACGCTAAAAAACTACAAAACTTGTGGTAATACAATGGAAGTACAATCCATTCACCGATGAAACATACGCTCCTCTTATTCTGAATAACTGTCTCATTGTCCATTTTCGTCTATTCACAATAATATCCCATTATCTATTGTTTATAAACCTTTATATACTTATTTTAATCACTTCAACCTACAACAATACCCTACCTTAACCCCATAACACGACCCACAATAATAATCAACAATACCTTCACTCTTTCCAATGTTCTTGCCGAACACAATACTTTTTCCTAAATCTCGTGCCCATAAAATAATGGGACACTTATTGAGAATAGAAGGGAGTACTCCTTTTTAAGAAACACCAACTTATTGTTTGAGAAATTGAAATTCAAAATTGAATTTCATGTGATATTGGAATCTTTTAGATTCATAGTTTATTTTCACCTTGCTAAATCATGAGTTTCCTTGTCTCATTTTTTGGTTTAGTTCTCACTACTTGGTTGTAATCTTGTGTTATGGTTTAATAATTCGGGTTAGAATCGAAGAAATTGTATATACGGTTTAGTTAAGTGATTCACCTTCTTAAGATGTTAGATTATGGATAGTTAAACTAGGGGGTTATTAGAGTCAAGATTGTCATTGTTAGTTGCTAAGAGAAGGTTACACCAAAACTTTCTCTCTTATTGAATTTTGCACATCACTTGTTTGAGTTTTTGACTAGCTTAAAAATCTTTGCCTTGATATCATTTAACACAAATTCTTATTTGCAACGACACTATCCGTCGCAAGCTTGTGACGGATACCGTTTTCTCTCACAAAATACTCACTTTTTCTCTCTCTCCAACACTATTCATGTGGTCCCCTTTCTCCACTAACTCATTTTGTATCCATTTTATCTCACAAAATACCCGTCACAAATAGTGACCCGTCGCAAGCAAGACTTACTAATCATTTAATGTTTTTTCCAATAATCATTACTTTCTCATTTATGTCACCTTTGTTGCTCATTGTTAAAAATCATAGTTTGTTGATAAGTCTTTAGTCATTAAGTCTTAATTGTTATTAGTAGCATGATTAGTATTTTGTTTAGTGGTTTAATCTAAGCAAGTTTTAGTTTGATCCTTTCTCTTGGGTTCGACCTAGGGATGACAATGGGTAGGGTCTGGACAGGGTCCGGCAAGACCCGACCCAACCCGAAGTAAAAAAACCTCAGACCCATATCCGACCCAGACCCTAAAGGGTCTGAAATTAATGGACCCGTACCCGATTCTAAGGGGTCTGGGTCCGGGTAGGGTCTACCCTATGGTCCAATTTTTCTTAAAGAGTCATTCAATAAAAGGTACTAAAATTCGAATTAAATTACAAAGTTTTGATTAAAGTATTACAAGATCTTGGTTATTACTTATTTGGATCATTACCCGTACCCGACCCTAAATTATACTATCATTTACCATACCAAACTCATCATTTTCATCAATTTTCTCGTTATTCTTAACGGTTATTTTGATATAATTATAGTATATTAATGATAACTAATAAGGGTCATCTGTTTGTGTGTATTATTTGGGTTATTGACGTTCGTACGTGTGTTTTTTTCTTTTTCTTTTTCTTTTTTAATAAATATAAGGGTCTAAGGGTCGGGTAGGGTCCCAAGACCAAGACCCGGACCCGGACCCGAAGTTTCTATATAAGACCCATACCCGAGTGAGTCTCAAAAATTCAGACACATACCCGACCCGTTAGAGTCTGACCCTAAGGGTCTGGGTTGGTACCCGACCTACTGTCATCCCTAGTTCGACCCTTTACTTCCGCTTAGCTACATTTGTTAGAGTTTAGTAGAGTCTAGTTTAGGTTTAAATAAATTATTTGGTAGGATAATTAGTGCATATAATGACGGTTAGTTTTATTGTACCAGGATGCTTAGGGAGTAACATTCTGTTTTGTCTTATCTAACAATATGAGTAGTATTTAACCCATGGCAAATTTATAACAAATATATCCATCAGAAGGGAGAATTGCTGTATACGGAGATGCATGGCCGGTGGCTCTGCCCTTTGGAGTGTCCCTCACAATGAATTCCATGAGTTGTCTACATATCACTCCCAAATCAACAAAAAAAAAATATAATTGTTCATTGTAGTTTACGTGGATGATTGATGTTCAACAATTAGGATCCTTTTCATTCCTATTTGTGCTCCTATAATCATAAACAAATAATTAAAACGGAAAGAGTATATAATGTTGAATGATAAATTTTTATTTCAGACGCCACATTTTGTTTGGAGCTTCATACGGTTATATGTGATCATTTTAAGTTAAATATAACCACAATAATATGATTAATGTCACAACTTATGATAACTTGTGTTTTCGACAATGGTCACAATTATCTGTAAAATAATTGCAAAATCCCGTTTCATTATGTCCGTAAAAATTACCCGTCTGCAGCAAAACCAATTGAAAGTTAAATGAGCAATTTTTTGCCATTAATGGACATAGAGATATTTCATTCCTATTTCCAAGAAAAGTGAATATCACGAGCACCACACATTACACAAGCATAGGTGCATAGCCCATACAGTACTAAACATGGCATGTACTGATGTACATGAGATTATTGTAGCCCTTTTACATGGACATCCATCTCCATCAACACAATCTAATCATGGCATATACAACAACCTACAACAACTAATCCCTCAATTATAACTTATCGGTAGGTTTCGTGAAATACCGTCTCTTAGTCATTTTTCACTACTTTAGTGAGAGGACTGAGAGACATAATAAAAAAACAAAAAATTTAGCATGTCTCTTACCTATCATGTAAAAGTTTTTCAATAAAATTATTAAGAGACTGTCTCTCTGAAATTTTTGTGATAACTCAATGTTATACTCCACTTTATCACTTTACTTTTTTCACCTTTGTCAATCGTTTTTTATGCTTTAAATGTCGTTAGCTACGTATTTTAAAATATTATACTTCCTCCATTCATATCCAAACAACACATTTTCCTTTTTAATCCATTATATCTCATTTATCACTTTCTAAATAAAGCAAAAAAAAATGATTAAAGTGTCCTTATGAAAATTATTTATTTACAAAAAATGTCATTGAATGACCCACTTTTAATCAACCATCATATATCTCATCTCATCTTTATTAAACCAAAAACATTTAAATCATTTTTCTTCACCCAGATCATCATATACAAATTTTATTTTTTCGGAGAATTCAACAAATGTGGGACCTACATTATTTGTACGATCATTGAAACTTCCCACTACTATTTTCATTTCTTATTTTACGGATTTTCCAAACTCATCTTAATTAATTTAACTAAAAGTTAATTTTAATGAATAACATCACATATAATTGGTGTTCAACTTCAATTAAAAATTCGTTCTTCCCAGCCAAATAATTATGATCAAATTAATGGTTTTTGTCATGTTTTTGTTTGATTTAAGAACCGTGGTACGTAAATTACTTGTTTAATATTACAACTGCATAACAATCAAATTAATGTTGTTTATAATGATTTTGAAATAAGATAATAGTGATTCCTCAATATTTATACTGGCGTTAAATTTCATATTGGTTTTGTTACTTTTCATTCATATATGATATTGATTAGTACTTCAAATTTGATTGTGGAATTACGGTATCAATAATTTGTAACTTACTTAAATTTTTTTAGTAACAAGTTTAATAACCAAACTCGTGCAATTTGCACGGGGTAAACTAGTTCAAATTAATAAAAAATCATTTTACCTACTTCATGCAAATTTTACTTTTAATAGTTTTTTTTAACATATTTCTTAATATTTGCGCAAAAAGTATATATATATATATATACACTTTGGATATAAGTGGAGGGAGTAGAAGTTAAATATTGTTAGTGTACTTGTAAAGCCGAATCAACAAGATCTCACATAAATTTATTTACACTTATGTATTGAGAGAAAATAAAAAATGAATGATTACTTGTGAATAGTTTACAAAATCGCGTATTCTACGTGGTATATATTGTTAGTTACGTATTCGCAAAAATTACAAAAGTTGGATATTTTTAATGCACTCGTAAAGACGAATAAAAAACGATCTCACATGAATATATTTTCACTTATATATTGAGACAAAATTAAAAATAATTGATTACTTGCATTGTGAATAGTTTTAAAAATTGAACGTAGCAGAGTGAAGTTGAGTGGTGGAAGTATATGATTGTTTACGTTTATTAACGCATATTCTACGTGGTAAATTGTTAGTTACATATTTGCTAAAATTATAAAAATTAGATATTTTTAATGTACTTGTAAAGACGAATCAAACAAGACTTAAAATGAATATATTTTCACTTATATATTGATACGAAATTGAAATTAAAAACTCTCTTATAAATAGTGATAGCATGGAGTTGAATGGAGTGAGTACATGAAATTAAAAACTCTCTTATAAATAAATTTTTTAAAATGATTTGAACATCAATTTCTTATTTAATAGACGGTATGCGTGGTAGTGGCGGACACAAGATTTTAGAGACTGTAGGAGGAAATTTAAGAGCATTTTTTTAGCATTGATGCAATACGTTGATTTGTTTTTAGGAAATGGAGACGACTATTTTTCTTTTTAAAATATCTGTTAATGTTCATTTCTAGAAAAAAGTACTTAATCAATTTGCGTTGGTGTTGTATATATAAAATTGCTCTATGAAATTATTATAACTATTATTAGATGAAAATAATTTGAAATATTTTTTTATGCATCATTTGATCAGTCATTTGGTCTACTTGTCATCCAACAACTATATTTACTAAGAGTACGATCATGTTCTTTCTGGTTTAATTTCAGCTCATTTCAATTTTGTTTGGTTGTATTCCGTTAAGTTTTATTTACGTTAAATCAATTATGTTCAGTTAATCTCTTCACAAAAGTAAATTTTAATTCAACCAAATTCATTTCATCTCAGTTCTACTCCAATTAATTCAATTCAGTTCGTTTCAGCAAAAAAAAAAACCTAAGTCTCATTAAAGATGATACTCATCACAAGTTGAAAATGGGTCAAATAATATCTAAGTGGGTAAATAAAACAACAGTAATGATAAAATGTCTGTACTGATAATTTGTGATTTAAAAAATGGTCTTCTCCTTTTTCTTCAGTGATTTATATCTCAAAACTAAAGATAAACAAATGATACAAAAATATTAAAAGTAATATAAAAACAATATTTATAAATAAATAATGCTCATATTCGAAATGTGACAACATGAATTTAACATATAGTTGGAGAAATTAATGGTAAAATTGACATAAATCAATCATTACAAATACATGTTGACAATAAAATTGTAAGGGCTATAACAAAGGAAAAAAAAAGACATGCATCAAACGTACATTTACGCATTTTAATGACATGTTACGTACATTTTTTTAATTAGGTACGTATTAACCGGTTCATCTTGCGTGTAACGTTATGTTGTCAGAACTTTTTTGCAATTTCTATGTGCCAAAACAACGTTTGCATGCTCTTGAACGATCCTCCATGCACAAGTAACATGATGAGTCTCCGTCAACGTCGCACCAACGGCAAACCTAATCAAGAAAATCCCACCAACAACGGTATGAGTCATATACACACGACCACACGAGTTAACAGAGTCGAGTAACTCAGAATTCAGTTGATTTAGCGACTCTGTTGACTCAATTGACTCTCGGCCAGATCCCTTGCTGAGGGCTCTGGCTGAGAGCCTGAAGCAGACTAGGGCAAATCTTCTGGGAACAACAACTTCAAATCTTGGATCTGCCACGACCAGATCCTCGAAATGGATAGCCATACTGATATGGCCCCTGAGGAAGTTGCGGAGATAATTGACACCATAGCTTCGAATCACGAGCCACATTTTGAGGGATCGGAAGCGACGACTCAGGGTTATTTGCCAGTCTTTGTAGTCTACGACTTGTTGAGAATCGGTTGCGTGGTTGTTAAGGTACTCGGGGTTCGTCGAGAGGCACTTGATTAGGGCACTTGGGTGTTGAACCCATAGACAACAACAATCAAGTGTGGTTAGGAACCATTTGTGTGCATTGAAGCTGAAGGAATCGGCGTGCTCGACTCCGTCTATGTTGTGCCGGAGCTCCGGGCATATACATGCGTTTCCACCATAAGCCGCGTCTACGTGGACCCATATGTCAAATTCCTTGGCAACCTGGAACAAGATTAAATTCGTAATTAAGGTATAAAACTATTGATTGAGCGTATATTTTTTTTGATAACAAGGGGTGAATTCCCAGGCTCATATATTCCCGCATCACCACATTGACCAGGTAAATCACCCCTTAATCATGTATTTGTGCCTTAATTAAAATGTTCCATCATGTATTTGTGCCTTAATTAAAATGTTCCATCGATTCTTATATAAATTTGATTATTTTTATAATTTAACTAATTTTAAACCCACGGGAAATATTGAAAACATAATTACACATAATTATAACTTCAAGTACTAATCAATATCATCGAATGTAAGTCACGTTACAAGATATAAATAATATAATAAAATTTTAAATATCGGGTTATATAGTTGCATAGCTCCCGACAAAATAATATTAACCATGTATATTGTCTAATTTTATTTTAAGTATATGTATAATATATGATTTCGCATGTTTTGTATAGTGATTAGAAAATCAGAAAGTACAATTACAAATCAAACCCATTGAAAAAAACGTAATTTATTTTTACACCACATTTTTTACTCATTTACCGTACACCAATCCTTTTCATTTCTTTACCTCTAACCAAAAACTAAAACTGCGTTGAGTAAACGTGCACTGTAAAAATCAATACTCAAGAGAAAATTAGTTTTTTATTTGGTGAAAATAGAGGGTAAATAAAAATTATTAAAATTATTTAAAGGAGATTGTTTTTATAGAAGGTGTTCCGCAGTGATTCCTCCATTCCGAATCAATTCTATACATTTCACCTTATAGACACTATTCATAAGTCGAGTGAATTTTCGACACAACTTCTAATATATAAGATAAAAGATAGTCACGTGAGATCTTGTTAAAATTGTCTTATCGAATACATTGTGAATATCAAAGTTTTATAATTTTTATCGATATGTAACTAAAGATATTAACAAAAGGAAACGAGTATTGACAAACATGAATAAAGCAAAGGTATAGAATTGATTGGAATAGAGGAAGTACTTAAAATTCGTTCGTCATACAATTAGGTAGCGGCGGCAGGTTCATTCAAACCTCGTTACAACAAAAAAAGAACTTAACGCATCAAAACCAGTACTCCGTCCATCCAGTCAGGGGCGAACCCAAGATTGAACATTTGGGGTAGCGAAAAAAATTAAAAAGGGAAAATGCTTGAAGTGGGAGTCAAAGTGTCAAACCCAGGGTAGCAGGTGGGAAACCAAGGTCTTACCCATTGAGCCACGAGATGTTTATTACATATTTAGTGGAATGCCATTTACTTATCTATTATTCCACAATATTTGGGTAGCAAAAATCCGTCTTCTAAACCATTTTCTTTAAGTTTGGGGTAGCGACTGCCACCCCTTACTACTAGGTGGGTTCGCCCCTGATCTCAGTTAATAGTTTATATTTACTCGAGTTTTTTCTGGCAAAACAAAACCAGCATAAACAATTCACTGACAGGGAGTATGACATTACATACGATCAGCGACAAATATAATTCCGAGTACAAAACACATGCAAAATAGTATTATACACATAAATTCAAAAATCAAACAGTATAATGTTACCTGACAAAGAGGCCGAAGCGGGTCTACAGCAGCAGTAGAAGTTGTTCCAACCGTTGCACAAAGAAAGAACGGTATCAATCCCGACTCGACGTCATGTCGAATAGCGACTCTAAGATCGTGAGGTCGTAACGCGAACCCGTGTGCCCTGGACGTTTTCACGGCCCGGAAATTTTTAGGTGTAATACCCGCGATTTTAGCTGACTTAAAAAGCGAACAATGTGTTTGGTCCGACCCATAAACGACCAATTTATTGATATTATCAGCTCCGACTTTATCAAGGACACGGTCTCTGGCGGCGGCAATGGTGGTTAATAGGGCTTCACATGTGGTCCCCATCATAACACCGCCGCCATGACCTTGTTTGGTAAAACAATTTGGTAAACTTAACATTTTTGCTAACCATTCCATTACTATCGTCTCCAGCTCTGTTGCAGCTGGAGACGATATCCAATTAAACCCTACCACGTTAAACCCGGCTGCTAGGGTTTCACCTAGCAGCCCGGCCGTGCTACCACTACTAGGATAATATGCAAAGTAATTCGGGCTTTGCCAATGTGTAAGGCCCGGTACGATGTCTTTTTGTATGTCCTTGAGTATTGTTTCCATTGACTCAGGGTCGTATGGGGCAGAGGTGGGTATGAGATTTTTGAGGTATCCCGGCTCCATTTGACTTCGGACTGGGTACTTCTGAACGGTTTTAAAGTATTCGGTTAGGAAATCGATTACCATATAGCCTTGTTTTCGGAATTCTTCCGGGTCTAAGGGATTTTTTTGTAATGGTGTTGATTCTAGGTTATTAATGTCTAGTGAACCCATTTTTGAGGGGGGAAAATGTGGGAAAAAAAATCTTTTTTGGTAGAGAGAAAAATGAGGAGAATAGTGTAAGAAAAGATAAGGGGAATTTCTAAATATATATATGTGTATATATAAATAAACCAATAAATGGATGTGAGTAGTTGTTTAAGTTGACAAATTCAAGGAGTTGTTCCACTTAAAAAATAATGAATGGGTAAGAGAAAGTAGCTAGGATTAGTGTTTTGGTTGAGATCAAATGGATACATGTCTAGGTATATATATGTAGGAAAAGAAGAGAGAATAAAAAGAATTAAAATTATGAAATTTACGGGTTGATTTGGAACGTATTAATGTGTAAGGCGAGCTGATAGGAAAATAATAAGGAATACTCGTATATGATAATACTTGAATTTGTTATAGGATTTAAAATATGATAATGATAATCTAATTTGTAATAATGTATTTTGTATATGTTTATTATTATTTAGGAATGTTTGATTTCGAGTATTATGGAAAGAAAAATATATATGAGTGTATTTGTAGTATACAATGTGGTGACGATATGGTTATGTTATAACTGTTGTACGAATGTGAAATCTTCTAGTTAATATGAACTTGACGACTACTTGAGAAAAGATTGAATATTTCGGATAATTGGAGAAAAGAGTATGAAACGAAAAAAATGTAAATGTTTTAATTAAAAAAAGGTAAATAATTTATGATAACTTATGAAGATCTTAGCTAAACTTTTTACTTCGACACGATTTAATTTGGATATATTAGAACTCACGTACTAAAAATACTGAGCGAATTAAATTTCACTTAAGTATTAACCTCAAAAATTAGTGTTATTCTGATTTCTGACTATATATATACATATACATTGCGCCTTTCTCTAATATCTTAATTTAACATCCGTTCTTTTTTTCTTCACTATTTATATATAGAAAAGCTAAATATATTACTACTACTATACTTGTGTCTAAACACTATTGTATTAGGAGAATTTGATATTCAACTTTTATTTTTTATTTATTTTCATTTCCACATGAATATAAATAACAATACAATTATTTTTTTGTTTATTTAATTAAGTTTGAACTTGGAACAATTTTTACTAACAATCTTTGACTTGATTTAAAAAGGACACAAAAAATTAGTTGACCAAATAAACAAGCTAAGCCCTAATTAAACATTAAAGTATATTATCCATGCAATCACTTAAAAAGGAGGTGTAAAAGTAAGGAGTCCTTTGGTTGATTAGGAAAGTTAATTTTTCTAGGAATTTAGCTAGAATTTATGGGAAATAAGTTCCTATATTCAATTCGGGTGAATTTGAGAAAAAGTGTTTGGTTGTCCATGTAGGAACTGAATTCCACAGGAACTTCCAATGACCAAGGAGATGTAGGTAAGCAAATTTCTACATTATGTAGGCATTGGAAATTCATGATCCAATTCCTGTATTTTCCAAAATTTAAGCCAACCAAACAATCCATTTTTTTTTCTAAAGTCATGAAATTTTGCACTGCTTGTTTTTTCTTACGCTGTATTTAAACATTTAATATATTTTATACGTATGTGGTATTAAATTAGGAATTAGGAATTAAATTACATATTAATTGATGCAATTAATACAAATATTCAGGAAATACTTCCACTTATAGTAGTATTTATCATTTTCCATTTATTATTCTTAAATGTATATGGAAATAAAAACCTAGCTACTAATTGAGATTAGAATTGAATTGCTATTTTATTTTTCGGTCTCAATTGCTCGTTTATTTGTACTACTTAATGTAAATATTTACAAAACAAAAAAGGTAAAAAAATATTTAGGACAAATAAAATAATTTATAATTTATTATTTTAATAGTATAAAACTAACCTAAAAGCGCAACATATGTTATCAAGGTGGAAGAACAATCCATATGAAAAAAATATACAAATAGAATTATACATAAAATTGTATATAAGCATTGTACAAACAAGTTATAAGTATTTGAGGTTATGTGTATTTTTTCCGAGCTAATTAAAAATTTATATTTTAATGTGTAAATGGACGATGATCTCAGAGACTTTTTAATAAAGCTCGTACTTTTTGAAATATAATTCAAATACTTTATTATAAAATTCAGATTATATACCATGCATACAACCGGCCTGATACAACTAGTGGTATAATCCATGAATTGAAAAAACACGGATGTTGGATTGATTGGTTAAAAACTTTTATTTCTCAAATAAGTGGAGTAGTGGACAAAGGTTCGATTCTTAACTTTGAAAAAAATTAAACTTGAGAAGGGTCTATCTAGTATATCAAAAGAAACACTAAAATTTGAGAGAGACGGTTTATCAATAAATTATTGAGAGACCATTCTTTTGTACCATTTATTTGTATTCCGTGACCTTTTGTCATTCAACGTATCATAGTAATTTCGTACTTATTTACATAATAAATATACTTATTTTATCTTTAATCATGATTTGTAACTATTATATTACTTTTGGTACCACATTTTCTTTAATTTGTACAATAATCTCTAAATAATTTTATTGAGAGGTAGTCTCTCAAGAGACCTACTGAGAAAGATATTGTCTCAACTGTTGATACGGGATCCGAACAATTTTTTAATATCACCCCTTGAATTTGTTGGCAAAAGATGGTGCAAGGGTATTGACAAATTTGCACGAACATTATTATTCATGCATGGATTGACACACAGTTTTTGGAGGTGGTTATTGTAGATATGTAGGATGTATTATTATAGTAATATTATTACGTATTATTATGATGAGTAATGATATAGGTAAGACGTTTGATCCCTTAAAGCAAGAAATAAGCTACATGGGTTTGGTAAAGGGATTACCAACGAGAGGAAGTATGTAGTGAGGTTGTTGAGAATTTAGATCGATCTTATGTTAGCTTCTTTTAATTTTTTTTCTATTTCGATACCTCGGTTGCATGTTGCATATCGCATGTCGCATATTGCATGTCGTATGTGCTAGTTTAGTTTGAATTAGGTGCTCATGCATTCCTAGATTCAGATCTCAACAGCATCAAGAAGATTGACACGTTAGATGAAAGTATGAAACAAATAACCGTGTTTGATCATACAGAGTACAGATACCACATTATCAGATCGTATACAAAACTTCTATTAAAACAGAAGCAAATTAAAGTAACATAGTTGTTTTGTTATCGAAAGATGTTTTGGCCTCGATATATCACCAACGTCACTTAAGAGATGATTTACTTAAGTGAATATTTAAATGAAAAGTAGTAATTAAGGCGTGACAATTGATAATTGAGTATTCATATGTTAGATGATTAGGTTGTAAATTTTGCGTGGCTTTGTCAAGGGCTCAAGCGCCAACATTACATTGTTCAACATATAGTATACAACACTCACAAATTCTCGAAAGATGGACATAATTCGTATCTTTAAAAGGACTTCTCACAAAGAACAAATGAAAAGGGATAAGTGGGAGGTTAGGTGGGGAAGAAGTTGTTAGAGATAACAAAATTGAGTACAGTTACAAACAAGGCAGATTGTACGATAATACTATATTTTCTTTTTGGTACAAAAAGAGGGGCAAAGTCCTCGGAATAAAAAACTAATTATTCGCTATTACATGGGGAATAGCTACACCCAAATATATCCTCTCGCAATTCAGCATTTGGACCTTGTAAATGTTGAATAAAAGTGCTTAAGTAGACGTCACGATTAGCTTGGTAATCAGTTTCTCTATTTGCTTCTCTGTAGGTATGTTCAATATTCTGGTGACCCAGTGAGATTCATTCACTAGCTCCTTGCAGCGCTGAACAATAAACTTTACACTATTGCTGTCAAGTTGATCTTCGAAGATAATCCTGACACATAAAGCATTATCCATGTAAATTAAGAAGGTAAGAATTTTTTAAGAGTTTTTTAATATTAGATGATTTCACATGCTTCAAACCAGCAAGAAGATTGATAAGTGACTTCATAAAGGAGCAAATTCCACAATACTATACCATTGCCAAAATATACATGGCATTTGAAAATTAATAGCCCATATAATTAACTGGACCGTTGCTTGATAATTGATAATAGGGAATAGGGCCTTTATTAAATATTGATCCGGTTTGAATAATTCGATTCGACGCCTGAACTCAAGATCTGAACTTGACCTAAACATGAATTGACTAGCCCAATATATCTTCAACCTGAATATTTATCATTCTATATATAGACGAATTTTGTATTTCTGCCTATGTGGCACAATGTGGTGTAAGAATGAGGTTATTCAAACTCTCTCATTCAACTTCAGAAATTATGATTTATTTTAGCCAATCATGCAAAATCGTGTTGATCATCTTTCCACAACACCGAACTAGAACAAATAAAAAATTGAAATTAATTATACAACCACCTAATTAATCGTGTTAATTAATATAACCGTGGTAATTAATATGGGTAACAATTTTCAAAACCAAATAAAAAACTGAAATTAATTATACAACCACCTAACTAACCATCTTAATCAATATAACCGTGTTAATTAATATAGGTATCAATTTCAAAAACCTAATAAAAAACTTAATTACGAAATATCAATAAAAACTAATCATCAATTTTGTAGAACCAGTCACCTTATAAAAAAACCGACTTAGGGAATTCTTCCATACATCTTTTGTATTCTGCATAAACTTCTCGAAAATCACCGTTGTCTTCCACCTCTTTTCTTTCTCTTAAATCTCTTTCAATTCTTCTTCATTCATATTCTCCATCTTTCAACCTGTAAAACAATTTCTAAAAACACAATTCAATATTCTCAACAAATTTTTTTCAATTTCACAAATGGACATGACGAATGTTCTTACAATTAGTCAACTCAAATAGTTATAATTTTGTGTATTTACAATTTCACAAATGGACATGACAAATGTTTTTACAATTAAAGTTTACACAAATGACGTGACACTACTATTCCATCAGAAGCTTCTGATCTCTCACAAAAAGTAAGTGGGAGAGTAAGTGAAAAAAGGACTGTGAGACGTCACAAACTTGTGACAGTTACAAGCAAGATTATTTGTAAAGTTTAAACTTAACTAGAGCTGATCAAATGGCCCAGGCCCCAAAAGCCCTACCCGGCCCGATCTTCTTTCTCCCGGGATTGGGCTAAACTCTCGGCCCCAAAAAAGCCCAAAGCCCGATCCATGCGGCCCATGGGAAAAATTGCGCTGGATTTGGGCTAAACTCTCGACCCCAAAAAAGCCCAAATCCAAAGCCCGACCCCAATTTTAATAATATGCGTAATGTGTAGTTGTGTACATTGTATAAGTAAGCAAAAAGTCAAAAGTGGTTGATAATAAATATAATACTGCTTACGGCCAAGTTTTATATTCATATTTTCATATAAGTATGGGTTCAGTTTACTTGGAATTGTGAATTGGAATTTGATAAAACCTTGTTTCAAACCTTTTTTAGTTGTATTGTAATCTTGAATGTTAGAATTCCGGTGTATTGTTTTGCTATGTGCGCTTTTTGCGTCTTCACATTTTGATTGTGTCACGAGTCGTAAGGGCCAAAAAAGTCCAATCTAGCACAAGGGCTCATATAAGCCCCCAAGGGCTGGATTTGGGCTAAAGAAAAAGACCCATTGACTTGGTATTGTTTTTCAATGTGCGCTTTTTGCGTCTTCACATTTTGATTGTGTCACGAGTCGTAAGGGCCAAAAAAGCCCAATCTACACAATGGCTCATATAAGCCCCCAAGGGCTGGATTTGGGCTAAAGAAAAAGGCTCATTGACTTGGCCCGACCCGGCCCGACCCCAATGCATGGGCTGCTTTTAACATATTAGCCCGACCCAAGCCTTATCAAGCCCGGCCCATGATCAGCTTTAAACTTAACCTGCACGATGGATATTACTATTATTACCCATGCACAAGGATGGGGAGCCAGAGAGCTTTGTTCAATCACACAAATTTCGGGGTACACATGCAACAAGAGGATACGGTATTCCGTTTAATAATTATACTCCCTCCGATTTTCTGTGTTGTTCCTCTTTCCATTTTGGACTAATAACATTGATGTTCCCTCTTTCCTCTTTTGGACAATATTGTGTGGTCCAAATTAATTCCCTTATTTCCTGTGTCAAAATGAAAAGGGAACAACACAAGAAATCGGAGGGAGTACTTGATTTCAGAATACCGTATTCGAGTTTGTCTATGGTCGGGTTTAATAATTATACTTGATTTCGGAATACCGTATTCCGTTTATTCAAGTTAAATAGTTTAATTAAATTTCAGATTATAAGTTATTTGAAACAATTTTTTTCCCAAATTTTTAACGAAAACGTATTATACTGAAAATTAATAATTTCCCATTTTTGATGTATTGAATACGCTTTCTCAAGTGATATGTCAAACGTCTAATGTTTAATGATTTTTTCAAAATAAACCATGTATTACTTTGTCGTATTAGCGACGGTAATTAATCACATACTTTACAAAATTGAAATTAGCAACCCTGTGAATTTTCACGGGTGTTACACTAGTAAATAACTTAATGATTAATAATCAGTCATTTATCCGAAAATGAACTGTTCCTACTGAACCTATCCCGAACTCTTTTAAATCATGATTAACCTGATTTAAACCCGACTTGACCCATTTAAAACATTAAGCTCCAACAAAACATTCAGTTGGTCCATGATTGTCCTAGTCTTACATATGAACACAACAACACATAAATAAATCGACCAATATTATAAAAGTATATCTATATTGATAAACAAACCTAAACAAGTGCAATGTATTGACACTCATAAAGAATATTAGAATTTTTTTAATAACTCTTTATTAAGACGAAATATTCATTTTAAATTTTAAAACGGATCTAAGTACTATTATATGGTGTTAATAAGGATAAAAAAATTCCTATTTTCTTATTCAACGAGTTACATGTGATTTGATATCCATTTGCTTCGTCTTGAAATATAAAACGAATCTTAATCAAGATTTAGGTAGAATTCTCATATTTTCATAATATTACAATAACCACAAACTCTCATTTAAAACGGGTTAAATATAAACCAAATCACCTCACTCGTTGTCTAAAAAATGACAAACAAATTGACTTTATGAGCTCCATTTGGTAGTATTTGACCCGTCTTATTAAAACGGATAGTCTCATCATAAGCAAGACTTACTGATAACCACAGCTGGCTAACAAGTAACAACAATGATCACGAACGTACCAGCAAGGATTAACCTTAATGATAAAAAGTCCACCTTCCGATCATAAAATTGGAAACTCAATTAACAGTGAGTTTAAATATAGCCTTATTGATAGGCGGTTTGTAAACATCGTTTTAAGTCCTCAAAGTAGCCGATCACGCCGATCACGCCGATCACGCCGATCACGAAAGGTAGCAGAAACCAGCGTCGGTGGCAAAATGTGAAATGAAAACACATTACATACAGTTGTATATCCTCTGTTTTCTGATATAATTTCATTATCATAATTCATACAAGATGCTCAAATAATTGCTCAATGATTATTATTATTGCTTAAATATAAATAAAACATAATGTAATACAACTAGTCTCACTCGCGACGGGTCAAATATTACTTATTTAGTTAGATTAGACAAAGTGGTTTGATTTCCAATTCATTATGCTAAATGACTAGAATGACTAGATGAGTAATATTTAACCCGTCGCAAGGTTACAACGGTTATGTCCGACACAAATAAGAATTGGTGAATATAATAAGTAAGAATTAATTAAGAAAACAAAGACTTGTATTGCACATTTGCACTATATAAACTTTATGCTAAAACATACATTCAAAATTTATCATACTATATCTTTGTTACAAATATTATTCATTACAAACATCATTTACAAAATGAAAATGTCCAGGTTTGTGATGACAATGGCTGTTTGTGCCATGATTGTTCGAGTTTCGATGGCCGCGACTCACATCGTAGGCAGTCCTAAGGGTGGTTGGGATGAAAGTACTAACCTGCAAGCATGGGCGAAGAGTGTCACATTTGTTGCCGGAGATAAACTAGGTATATATATTTCTCTATTCTCTTATATAATGCTCGAAAAATTTCAATTATTTACGTTCAGTTAACGGATGGTATTCATGATTTGAGTTCGAATGTAACATTTTCCTGTTTGGCAAATGGTAGAAATAGATTTATAATAGCAGATAACGTTGGTTGTTGGTAATATTAGGAATATTAATAGTAGTTGGGCTCAACCATCACCTTAAGATTTTGGTTGAGATTTTTTATCTATATGCTATCAGAGCCAGTGTGACCGAAGGTCACGGTTTGAATCCTAGCGACCTCACAACCCCTCGAAAAGTCAAGAAGTGGAAACCCATCACACGGTATAGGGGCCTGTGCAAACTAACCACTCCTCAATCCCCAATGGACATTCGAGTGAGGGAGCGTATTAGGAATATTAATAATAGTTGGGCCTTAATCATCACCTTAAGGTTTTGGTTGAGATGTTTCATCTATCAGGTAGAATACGGCCGCTAGTAGATTTTAATAGCAGGTTTGATTGTTAGCAGATTAAACAGGGCCCTTATATTAAATTCCGATATAATTATCATCCTGACTACGAAGTATTACACTTACTAACGTTCAATCTGATCGACAGTTTTCCAATACCCGAAATCCCACGACGTACTTGAAGTCACGAAATCAGACTACGACGCCTGTGAAACAACCAATGCAATCGTCTCAGACAACAGTGGCAAAACCGTCGTCCCATTAAAAAAGCCGGGAAAGCGATACTTCATCTGTGGCGTACCGGGTCATTGTAAAATGGGCATGAAATTAGCAGTCAATATCGAAACTTCAACTATTTCTGCAGTTGCAACATCCCCTGTCACATTGCCTGGCATGCCTCCTTCGACTATGCCTGGCTCGCCATTGACGGGTCCTACTGAATCTCCGCTCTCATTGCCGCCTGCACAGCCCTCTTCGGCTGGCCGAGGCAGCAATGTCAAGCTTTTCACTGTCTTTTTCGTCTCTGCATTCGTCGTTCTTGCATTCTGATTTCTGAGACTGACTGTAATTACTGGTTAGTGGTTACGGTTTCCATTTTTTTTGTGATTGTTTTATGCAAATTGATTGATTCATTGTCTAATATATACGGATTATTTCATTTATACATCGTGTATAAAATTATGTAATTATTTCAAAACACGCATTTTTTGTATGTACCGAGCTGTCAGCTGACCCAAACATCGACTGATACCCATTTGTCTGAAATTGTATTTTCACGAAACCATAACAACATTAACACCGTGATGTGAGTGGATAATATCGAGACTCGGTATCACCCGATGATGCTTTATCATTGTCCAAAAGGGATATGAATATTTTGATCATGCCTCATAATAGCCAATCAGACTAGTGAGAACAATATCCACTATTCAATAATGTGTACTAGCCTGCTGCGGTGCTGCCTGTTGCACAAAGACTATACCAGGGAGCCCACCTCCCTTTCGCAACCAGTAAATCCGTAATACTCGTGTCAAAAGCAAATGTCGTAGTCTCGTAGAGAACGTACTACTTTATGGCTTCCCGGTTAGTTAAAATGGCCGTGAAAAGCGGGCATGCGGGCTCAACTACAACAATCAAGTGACAGTGTGACACTGCAGATTATACAACCTGTGAGGCCCTGTTCTTTCTGGCTTAATTTCAGCTCATTTCAATTTTAGTAGGTTGTATTCCGTTAAGTTTTATTTACGTTCAATTAATCTCTTCACAAATGTAACTTTTAATTCAACTAAATTTATTGCACCTCAATTCCATTCAATTTAGTTCAATTAAGCTCTACTTCAATTTATTCAATTCAACTCGTTTCAGCCAAAAAACCAGGGCCTAAATCCGTAATAATCGTGTCAAAAGCAATTGTCGTAGCGACTAGCAAGTATACTCGTTTATGCGCTCCCGGTTAGTTAAAATGGCCGTGGAAAGGGGGTCTGCGGGTTCGACTACAATAATCAGGTGACAGTGTGACACTGCAGATTATACTACTGACCTACATTGCAGAATATAAAGGTAAAACTTAAAAGTAAAAAAAGAAAACGACAGTTTAAAAAAAAAAGGGTAGTCCTCGTAATAATCGACTTTCATCAGTTGAACACACAAAAAAAAGGGCCTCGAAACCAATTCCGAGTTTCCAAACACGGCCGCTTGTAACTTAACCAATTAAATCTCGTAAAAAATCGAAGCAGCAGTCAATGCTGCATTAATCACTGATCAATTCCAGCATTTCAGAATCTCGAGATATTCGCATCCTGAAAAATCCCGTCTTTCTAACTGTAAATCCTGGTTCCGCTACTGCAGCAAAGCGTAAGGCAATTCTATATCAATGCAGCAACCGGACCTGGAGTGGACCCCACTGGCGGCGTAGGTGGTACCGGTGTGGACCCCGCTGGCGGACCGGGCGGGCTTACAATTGGTGGATTAGCTGCCGTTCCAGCAGTCGGAGGCGGCGGAGATGAAACCGGTTCAGGCGGCGGCATTAGTGTCGGCGGAGGAAATGGGTTCGGTACTGGGGTTGGAGGCGGCGGAGACGGAGACGAATCCTGGGTCGGTGGTGGTAGGTTCGGATAAGGTATGGATGAGCTCGGTGGAGGTGGGGGTGGAGGTAGGTTCGGGTTAAGGCTCGGACTCGGGGTTGTGGTAGGAAATGGGGTCGGGTTTAGGGTCGGGTTTTGGTCGGGTAAAGTATCCGAACCAGAACTACATGAGGAGGAGTCATCCGAAGCACATTTTTGAGATTTGTTGTTACTATGTTTGATAAGAGTGAAGCCCAATACAATGCCGGTGATGACGAGGACGATGACGATGAAGATGAAGATCTTAGTTGCTTTACCAATATAACACATTTTTCAATTTTAATTTGAATAAAAATAAAAAATATGATTATGACTATGAATTGAAGTAAAAATAAATAAAAAAATTTGTGTTTTGTGTTGTAATTGATTGAATGATGAATAAGGGAGAAAGGAATCCAAAGGAAGTGAATGAAAGGAGGTGAGTGGTGAGTGCATTTGGTGGTTGTATTTTGGAGGATGTAAAATGTATGTTTGTAAGAGTTGTAATTAGTGGCATGTGACACCAATTAAATTGGATAGAGGTAACTTGTGAATGAAAGGGGTGGTGATTTCAAGACAACTAGACAAGCATGATAAAAGTATCACAAATTCTTGTTAAAGACGGATTAATTCCGTCTCCTCGAGAAGACATGCTAAAACGTCAATATTTTAAGGATAAATGTGATCATGTGAAAAAACAACATGTTAACTTAGAAATTTATAATGGTAACATTGGGTCCGTCACCTTGAGGAGACAGATTATCATTGTCTTCAGTAAGACTTGCTGTAAAAGTATTGATGGATAAATTCTGTTTTGTAATGGACATGTCAGTCGCAAACTTGTAACGTGTTAGGTAATATTTAGGTAAGGTAGATAAGATGAAAGTAAGTATTTATGGAGTAGAAGTATGTTTTGTCATATTTATTAACACGCGTAGTACTAAACTCGTCGCGAACTTGTGACTAATATGCTGTCACAAGTCATAAGTCACGAGGGAGACTTGTTGTTGTACTTTATCACAAAGATCATAATGAAGGTGGTAATTTGGGTGGGTTGGTTCGGCTTTACATTGCATTGTGTGGTTCGGTATGGTCTTAAAATTCAAAATTAAGCTGGTTAAAGCGTATCTTCCTCAACTCGGCAGGCTGTGTTTCTGAAAATAATAAAAAGGAAAAAGTCGGTTTGGATTGGTCCAACCTAGCCTAGGCCATGGGTCGATAGCCATGTTCGATGACCACTTCCGCAACACCGAGGAGAAATATTGAGTATAAGGGTTTGTAGTTACCGACATGAGCAACACCTCGCACCCGAGCTCAAAGTGGTTGTCGAAATTCGCATAATCTATCCCTATAAAAGGAATAGTATTTAGAGGATGTTGATTGGCTCCTAAAATGTAGGGAGTTGAAAAAAAAAAAAAAAAGCTCCCCACCAAAACCCACATTCATACCCACATTTATTTACTCTCTTTCCTACTTTCACTATTTACTCTCTTCCCTATTTTTAATATTTACTCTCATGTTTTCATTCTATATATAATACATTTATACGATATATATAAAATAAAATTTCATAAAATCAAATCCGACACTTTTTTTTAAAGAAGATAAAGGTACAAGGCAGTAACATGTGTATAAGTCTCCAATAAATGAAAAAAGTTCAATATTATTAATAAATAAATAAAATAATGATTTCAACCATGAAAAAAAATTGAAAATTATTTTTTCAGTACTTTAGTCTATGCATAAAATAATGAGAATTTATTACTAGAAAAACTTTGAAAGTATAAATCATTTCATAATAAGTAAAAAAAATACTAAAAAATAATTTTAAAAGAGTGCTTGAATGATTATATTTATAACATAATAATTGAAAAATAATAATACTTCAAACTAAAAATATGCTAACATACTGGAAATATACAACATGCAACATTTAAAATAGGGCTAAAAATTCATAAGTAAAAAATTTTAGAAAGTAAGAACATCGAAATAATTTGTAGCAAATTTAATAGTAATGAAAATATAGTGAAAATAAATTACTGTGATAATAACGATAACTATAATAATGTAAAAGAAGTCTAAATATTCAAATTCGGAATTTTATCTGCAAAAAAAATTAATAGTCATCAAAAGAAAAACAGAATTTTAAAAAATCACGATTTCAATTATTTATCATAAACAGAATAAAAAGTTAACAATAATAACACCAAATTCATGAAATTTACTACAAACCCATAAATTCTAATTACGAAATTTATATACATTTTTTAACAAACGGAAAGATGACTACATTCTTTTGCAAAAATAAAAAGGAGAATAATAAATAACTTTACATGAATTCGTAGAAAAATACTATTTTGGAGATTTAAAAAAAAATAAAAATAAAACAACAATTAACCTTCATATTATAATTCGCTAATTCAGTATTGACTCGCCTATCGTATAAAATGAACAAAATACAAAAAATATTTTTAGCAGAATTATTATTATTGATAAAATTTATGTGAAAAAGTCTTTAAGTACTAATATAACATAAAATTGATCAAGTAATATTACATTTCTTACATATACTTCTAACTTTTTCTGAATATTTTGTGGTTTTAGGAAAATTCTGTAATTTGCTTATATGAGCGAATTACTAAAGAATTATACCGAATTAATAAAAAAAAGAATTACGAATTTGTTCGCTTGAATCAATTTGGAATTCAGAGGAGTTGAGTAAATTTGGTATCCGTATCAATAACTATATCACGTTATTTGTGTAGATTTAATCTTACATTTTTCGTTTTTTAAGCGTCTTTTATTACCACCCGTGCATTTTTTGCACGGGAATAAAACTAGTGATGATACAAGTATAAACGTAAATCAGAACATAAGACGGTCCCGTACCCTGAAAATACGGGATGAACACCATACCGAACCAACCGGATCAAATATGTGGGCCGTACAGCCCTTCCCAAAACCCCCTCTTTCTATAAACCTCCCCAAAACTTCCCCCTTTTCATAAACCCTAGTTCTTATTAAATCTCACTTCCCCCTTCTTAATTCCACAGTTTTCGTCAATCAAACCCTAATTCAGCCAAAACCCTAATCGATTAACAATGTCGTCGAAACGATCTCGCCCTTACGACGACCCACCTTCCCCCGAATCCTCTGAAGAAGAAGAGGAGGAAGAGGAAGAACAAGTAGAACAAACCCCAATTCAAACCCCTAAAAGAACTCAAACTGATGATGAAGAAGATGAGGAAGAAGAAGAAGAGGTGGAAGAGGAAGTAGAGGAAGAGGAAGAGGAGGAGGAAGAAGAAGAGGAAGAAACCGCAGCAGATTTGATGAAAAAACCTACTAATAATAATGCTGCCAAGGTTTCGCAACCCGAATCTGAATCTGGGTCGGAATCAGAAGCCGAAACCGAAACCAATTACATTGCCAAGCCAATTGTCAAGCAATCCCCGTCGTTGAAAGTTAAGAATGTAGCTAAAACGACGACGTCGGTGGTGGAGGAGAAATTGAAGAAAGCGGCGGCGAAGGCGGTGAAACCATCGCCCAAGCAACAAGTAAGCAATGGTGGTGGTGAAGATGATGAAGATGGTGGCGAAAAGAAAGCCCTTTTTGCTAGGGTTTGGAGCTTTGAAGACGAACTTGTGGTTTTGCAAGGTATGATTGATTTTAAAAAGGCAAATGGTAAAGACCCGCCTTCGAATTCTGATGAGTTTTATAATTTAGTTATGCAAAAGGTTAGTAATGGGAAATTTACGAAAGCTCAAGTTGTTGACAAAGTTAGGAGATTGAAGAAAAAGTACATGACTAGTTTAGCGAAATCGAATAATGGTAAGGCTGTTGAATTCTCTGATCCTCATCAACTTCAGGCTTATAAGTTAAGTGGAATAATTTGGGGCGATAATGATGGTGATAATGTTGCTAATGTGAAGAGTAAAGTTAGTAATTCTAATGCCAAGAGTGGTAGTTCTGGTGCTACAATTGGTGTGGTTGCGCTTCCAGCTTCGGATAATGAGAATGTTGGGAGTGTGGTTAGGGGTGGTGGTGGTGGTGGTGGTGGTAGGAGTGCTAAAAAGCCGAAAATTTCAGACGCGAGTCATGGGATGGAGGTGGTTGAGGTGAAGAAAGAGAAGGTGAGAAAGGTTGAAGGTGAGAGGAGTGGTGGGGAGAAGGGTTTTGCGGAATTGTTTCCGCATTTGATGAAATCGTTTGAGGGTGAATGTGTGCCTAAGGTGCCGGTTTTGGATGGGTTGAAGAGTTGTTTGGGTATGGTTGATGGTTCGGTTTTGGAGGAATGGGATAGGAAGTGGAAAGATGTTCGTGTTGCCGAGATGAATGCTTATCTTACTCGGATTGCTTTGATTCAGGAGCAAGCGAATTGGTTAGCTAATGCTATGAAATCGTCTAAATCTTAGGGCGGTGTCGACTGTCGAGGTGGCAATTGGGAATTTTGACGGGGACATATGGAACAAAGGGAGTATCTTTTGTTGATATAATTGGTTAAAGTATATGGCTTGTGTTTTGTTTTGCTGCTGGATTAGTCGGATTAGATTGTTGTCCAATTTCGCAATGCCATACTTTTTGCGGTGTAATCAAGTTTGTTTCTTTTGCCATATGTGGCCGAATCTTCGTGGTATAATATGTTGTGATTCCAATTACTTGTTCTTTGTTTAAGCATTATCTTGATGATATGATTAACTGTTAATGTTTCTTTGTGAAATATACTATCTGAATGATTGAGAAGCAGTCTCAGTTACTCCTACTGTGAACTGATTATGGTTTTGTTACGAGAAAGACTATAACACCGTGTTGTAATAATGCAGTAAATTTGTCAGCTTTTTGTATTTTACTGCTGTTTCAATCAGTTTTTAACTTTGAATAAATTGAATTCAGGTAATTGTAGTATTACCCAGTTTAGCTTTACTTCATAGTATGTTGTTAAGATGTTAGTTCGTTTATTCTGTGAATTGGGTATGCTGTAATATTATCAGATATTGTTGTAGTAATACAGTAAATTTTTAAGAATGAAAGGAGTTGTTTTTGATGAATTAAAGAGGTCAGATTTTGCATTTTTATCTGTAGTTGAAGGATTTGAATGATGGGCAAAAGTTGTCGAATGGAGACAGAGGTATCCGTTTTATAGTTAAAACGGAAACTTTTGTTATTCGTCTCGTCTATGCAAGTGTGTAATACTTGATCCGTTTTAACTATACGACGGATATATCCGTAGTAAACAAGAATTTGTGATTTGAGGTTATGGTAGGAGGAAGGTTATAGGAATTTGGCATGCTGTGATGCTGTATTGTTGAGGAATTGTAATGTCTTGTTGAGGAATTTGGCATGCTGTGATATAAACTTTCGTTTCCTGAAGCATTGCTCGGGGATCGCTGTTGTGTAACCTATTGTTTACAGGATTGCGGGGGCGGAGTCTGCAGAGATGTATTGCTCGCTTGAATCCGCCGTGTATATGATTATGTTTCAACTTGTTTGACAGGAGCCTATTGCAGAATGCAGATGGTACGTATCTCTTTAGTACTTTGGTTGCCTAGTAAACTAGTTGCTTCGATATATTATCGCACTCTAGTATTGACGGGATAATGTCTCTGGTTCTCAGCTGGTGTTCTTTGTGCCGGTTTGACAGTCGTTTTTTTTTTCGTTTACGGAAATAACGAGGGTCTAAGCCGCCGTGCATGGAATAAGTGGTTTTAAATCTCGGTATCGGTCGTAGTCGCGTTAGCGGTGTAACCAGACCTTAATCGGCCATCGCGAACGGATCACGGTGAATCTCGGTGATTTCTCGGGCGATATCTCATATCGGTAGAGTGAAAATCGGATACAACTCGGCCGAGATTTAAAACCATGGCATGGATCTCACCCCTTCCCACCCGAAATCGGACTCGATTGATATCTTTGATGATGGTTGAGTGTTTGTTCAAGTATCTTTCTGGATGGATTTGAGTTGAATTAGTTCATGCAAGATTTTATGAATCACGCTTGCATTCTTGTGAAATATTGATTACATGTATTTTTTCGATTTCTATGTGGTCGGTTTTTAAAATAGCAACTAGTTTTGTGACCCGTGAAATTCACGGGATATTAAGTTTGTAATGTGATACTTTAGTTATTTGATATCATAATATACAACGATCAACTCAACTTACGATTTTCAAGTTCTAAGAGGTATATAAAGCCAATTAGCCTTTTGTACAACAATTTATCAGAAATTAAAGTGATATATAGTAGATATTAAGACACCCCCACCAAAATTAAATTAAATCAATATAAGCTAAAATAATTAATAATATAGGTATTCATATAATCAAATTATATAATACTATATTAACAAACAAAAAGCCCAAAATAGAGCACCCTCGCCAATTAGATATTAAAATTTCAACAATTAAAAAAATAACATAAAACATGCGATTAGAAATGTTATGAATGACAAAACTAATATATCATGATCCCCATAAAATTGAAGCTAATACAACAATAATAAATTGTGGAACTAAGAATTTTAAAGCAGCAACTTGAATAACAATTGGATCATTATTGTCGAATACTGCGTCTATTAAACAATCTTACACAAAGATGTGAATAGAATTATAGCATGAAATATGAATGACACATACCATTTTAATAACGATAGAGATAAAAAAAATGTTTTTTTTCTTACAAGTTTGCCTGTTATCAAAAATATATAAACAATTGAGGATGCGTTTTATAGCTTTTAAATATACTTTTTTATTATTACTATCAAATTTAATATTGGCAGAAAACAGATCAAGATTCATGACTTTTGAGCATCTTTTTTTCCATTATTATGAAGTTTAATATAAACATATATGGAAAAATGTGATATGGTATGTAAAAGGTTTGTTTTATTATTATTATTATTATTATTATTATTATTATTATTATTATTATTTTACAAAATTCTCTTTGCATGAAAGTGGTTTAAGAAGTTATTTTATGTAATTAAAAATATGATATATGGTTGATAATAGATAGTTTGGTTTGCCTTATTTTAATAGATACTCCCTCCTATTCTATGTATTGTTCCCTATTTCCTTATTCGGTTATTCGAGTTTTCTTCCCTATTTCCTTTTTTGGAAGGATTTGTGTGGTCTAAATTCAATGGTAGGTGGGCCATTGTGTTTTGTGTGGTCCAAATCACATTCCTTATTTTTGGGGCAAAAATGAAAGGGGAAGAATATATAGAATAGGAGGGAGTAGATATTAGTGGCTTTATAATCCAAATTATTAGACTTTTTATTACTACATATAGAACTTTTTAACTACTGTATTTATGCTTAATGAAGAATTAGATGGAGAAATTGTAAGATTTCAATGATGAGAGTAAATTCGTAATTTATTTTTATAATTTAAATGAGGATCTTATGGTTTCCACCAAAAAAAATGTTACTAAACCCTTTAAAAAGTTTTAATAAATAGCTCTAAAATAATTTTAATATTAACCAATATAAATTAATAGAATTTAATTATGATAATCCTATGTGACAAAAAATTAAATATTGCTAAGTTGCCTTTTAATTATATAGTACAAATATGGATAGAAGAATACTAATCAATTTATTAACATATTATATTAAAAAAAAAATAAGTAAATAGGAAAAAATTTTAATTAATTTAATTTGATGGTTGTTAAGTATTATGAAGAGTTTTACCCTATTTAATACCATTTAATTAGATAGTAAAAATGTCAATAAATATGGTGGGTGTTAAGTAATATGAAAAGTTTTAATTAATTATTAACATGTTTTACTACAAAATATTGAATTAAAATGTTAACTTTAATTATGAATTATGAAATTATTCAACATGTCCTATTACAAAAAAATTCAATTAAAATAACATTATAAATTATGAAATTTTGATATAAATTTGTAAGAGTTGTATAAATTATGGAAAAAAAAATATATTTAATAATAATAATAATAATAATAGCCATTAATATAATAAATAAGTGAATTAAATTAATTTATAGATAAATAATTTAGATCAATGTCATGTAATAATAAATAGTTAATCTATGTCACATAAATTTTTCATGTCACATTAAAAATATGCTTGTCACAATTAAATATGTCATGTCACATTAAAATTTGTCATGTCACATTAAAACTCTTTTAATTAAATTTTATAAATTAAATATGCTATGTCGCAACTCCAATTTTATTCTATGAGAAAAGAAAATGACTTATAAGAAAACAATAAATTTCAAATAAAACATACATTTGAAAGTTCATGAAATACTAATTTTTTTTGCTAGGATATAGTATTGAGTGGAGTGGATAGATAATTTTTTTTGCTAGGATATAGTCTTGTTTATCTCATGAACCATCCTACAAAAAAAACACTGAGTATTATTAATGAACAAAATGGTGGAATTTGATTCATATATAATATTAACCTTATCTTTATTTATTTAAGTTTTCCCTTAAATAATGAAAGAAATATGACGTTGAGTTATAAAGAATGTAAAGTATATTTACCTTTAAATAGGAGAACATCACAAATCTTGATAGCTCCTAAATGAGAACAAAACAACACTTAAAATAGGAAATTTAAAAATAAATAAATAATTAATTAATTTAAAAACTTAATACAATTACCGTACCTTAATATACTTACCTTGATTTTGACACAATCATAAGAAAAATTATTGATACACACAACTATGTTGACGGTGGGAGTAAAAAATATATTGGCTTGAATTTTGGCTCACAAATGTTGCCTTCTGTAAAAATTTTTTAGCCAATTGAGGATGTGTTTTATGACTTTTGATCATCTTTTTATATTATTATCAAATTTAATATATACATAAATATGTAGAAAAGTGTTATAATTTTTGAGCATTAATTTTCATTATTAATTAGCAATTTTAATTTATACATAAATATGGATCAAGGAAACATGAAATGTGAAAGGTTTGCTTTAATATACATAAATATGTAGTATAATTTTATTACTTTTGAGCATTATATTTCATTACTAATAAGTTATAAAATTAGAGATTGTAAATTTTTATTTGAAAGTTTAACCTATTATAGTTTTAAAAATTAAAAAGGCTAATATTTAATGTTAAATATGTTATTATTTCCCTTAATATTTACAAATTTTTATTTTTTTTATAAACGGCGTAAAAATTAGAATTATATGTATTTATTTGTTGCTTAAAATATTCTAACAATAAACATCTACTTCCTCCATTTTTTTATGTTCTTCCCATTTGCTTTATTGCGGTCTCCAAGACGCACCTTTGACCGTCTTTTCCGACACCTATACGATATTTTTTTCTATTGAATTTTTTTTCCCCACGAAGATTTGTTGATAATAATTGTAAATGTTCTAATTTTATAACTTAAAATTCATCATTGTCTAACTTACTTACGGTCAAAGTTCGAAAACTTTGACCTCCAAAAAGCAAATGGGAAGAACATAGAAAAATGGAGGAACTATATTTTAAGGGTAAATTGATAAACACTACCAACTTTAATCCTCTTTTTCATAATCAATACCAACATAATCAATAATTAATAATCAATACCAAGATATTAACTTTTTTCTATGTTAGGTACCAAGTCGCCTTTTTACTCTAGTTTTTTCCTACTTTAAAAAGTTGTTTTATCTAAGAGAATGATTTTGAAGATGGGTTAGTAGAGATTTGTACTTGAATAATGGCTTTTTGGACTTGTTCGAGTAGATTAGTGTGGGATTTTCACGTGACTTGGTACCTATCATAGAAAAAAGTTAATATTTTGGTATTGATTATTAATTACTAATTATTTTGGTATTGATTATGAAAAAGGGTCATTATATCGGTATTGTTTATAAATTAACCAATTTATTAGGAAGTTTGATTTTTAATTGTTATTTAATTAATCTAGAATTTAAAAATGTCAAAGGTTAATGTTTGTTATGTTATATACATTTAATGTTTTAGTATTTTTTTTCATTTTTCTTTTTAAATAAAAAAAATGATGTGGCTCCATGTCATGTGTAATAAGTGACGTGGCTTTTTGTTAATGCTAGGTGGCATTATCTACGTGGCATTTTAGGTTACCCTTTTAATAGTATTGTATAGATGGTATCTTTAAATTTTATAAATCGTCACTAAAATACAAAATCTAATAAAACTTTGAGATAATAGAATATACATAAACTATACACTTAAAAATATTTCAAAAATTTTCGATATTTTAAGATGTTTTCATTTAGGAGTAGCACTGTCAAGTGTCTGCCGTTACATATCTTAAGATGTTTTCAACAAAAACTCTGTGCACAGACAATTACCCAGGTCGTTTTCACACAGACAATTACCCAGGTCGTTTTCTAAGCATCAGATCGATTACACACACGGTTGATCAAGTCAGATAAAGTGAGCACAAAAAATCTCAAAAATATCTAAAGACATTTAACGTTGTCAGTAGTACACTATAAACCAGTTTCGTCCGAAAATGTGATAAAGGTGATTTATAATTGTTTGTTGGGTATAGAATTGAATAAGATACCTGATGATGCGAATTCGGACACGTGGTATGAAAAGTGGCAGAAAAAGAAATGGTCCGTTACGGCCACCCGAAACGGTTCAAACTGAAGTATATAATACACGTTTTTTACGCCTCTAAGCTCCTCGAACAAAAATATCCGAAAATCGCACTGATTGTTAATCAACTCATATACAGCGGGCACAAAATTTTTCAAAAATATCGGAACACATTTGACGTTACCGGTACACTATAAACCAGTTTCGTCCGAAAATTTGATAATCGTATAAATGTGATTTATACTTGATTCTTGGTTATAAAATCGAATAAGATACCTCATTATACGAATTCGGACACATGGTATGAAAAAGTGGCAGAAAAAAATGGTCCGTTACGACCACCCGAAACGGTTCAAATTGAAGTATATAATACACGTTTTTTAAGCCTCTAATCTACCCGAACAAAAATATCCGAAAATCGCACGGATTGTTAATCAAGTCATATACAGCGGGCACAAATTTTTTTAAAAATATCGGAACACATTTGACGTTACCGGTACACTATAAACCAGTTTCGTTCGAAAATTTGATAATCGTGTAGAGGTGATTTATACTTGATTCTTGGTTATAGAATCGAATAAAATATCTCATGATGTGAATTCATACACGTGGTATGAAAAGCGGGTAAAAAAAATTTGGTGATGAAAATGTTCATAATCTTTATCTTACTCGAGTAATCATGCGTGCGGTTTTCATAAATTTTTATTCCCATATCTTTGAGACCTAAAAACAAAAAAACGTGTATTATACGTTCGAGTTTTCTTGGTCCATTAGTCCGTCTACTTATTACTCATTTACTATAAATAATAAAATCAACCAAAACAAAATAAAATAAAACAAAAATAGTGATGATGAGAATGGTCGTAATGTGTGGTGTGTACACTGAAAGACTCGAGGAGTCAAGAGTGTCCATACTTCAAAAAAATTGAAGTCCTAAAGTACTTCCACGAAATATCATTTCTTCTACATTTAATCATTCAAACAAACTAGAAATCAAAATCTTCAATTCTTTTTTCATTGTCTTCAATAATTGCTCATAGTACAAATATTTTTTTATTGTGATTAAATATTTTATTTTTATTTTGTCAATATTGTTTATGCAAAAATTACATATGAAGTCTTGCACTAGACATTTTGTATAATTTTTTGTCAATTTATCAGCGATTATTTTATCATTAAAAATGTTCTTTTATTTAGGTTAAGTTTGGTAAAACGAGCGGAAAATTTACCTGAAAACCGAAAAGGTAGCTGAAATCTAAAAAGGTAGCTGAAACCTAAAAATGTAACTGAAAATTAGGACCTGATAAACTGACTGATTATATAAATAACTCTTTGACAACTAACTGAAAAGGTAGCTTATTTTGTTGAAATGACATAAAAGGATATAATAATTATTTACCATATTATAGATTGAAGCGTAAAAGGTAATATAACCTAGAATCAGATACCTGAAATTTAAAATGTTATCTTATGTAACATTTTATTTCAGGTGTCAAATAAGCTACTTGTCAAACACGACCAAAATAATAAGTTACCTGATTGTTTTGACAAAAAAGCTACTTCACACAAATCAGATATCTGAAGTGCACTGTTACATAGCCTTAGTATTATTTCTTCACATGTAACTAATTTATTTGGCAACTATGATTGCGTTTTTTTAGCAATGACATGTTCTTTTAAGCTGATGAGAGTTGAACCAAACTAAATAGAACTGAATGAGGTGAATTAAATAGAGATAAATTTATCGCAAAAAAAAAAATAGAGATAAATTTAAAGTTAATTTATGAATAAATGATCTGAACTAATTAATTAGAGCCCAACTGAATTGAAATTACTTAAAGTATAAGGTTAATGTAATATGTCTACAATCAGTGCCAGAGACACGAGCACTGTTCAGTTGTTCGAGACACTAAAAACAAAATTTTTTTGTGTATTTTGTTCAACTCATAGGTAAAAATAGAATAATTTTTTTAGTGTATAAATCGACTAGCATATCTTAAAGCTTATGTTTTTACTACGATCTTAAAATCTTACTAGTTATTATCATTCGAAAATATTTATTATAAAATTAAGTAGTAATCAAAGACAAACGAAAAATTGTATAAAAAGATCAAAAATAAAATAAAATTTCAACTAAATACTTTAAAATGTTCATCCCTCAACGAGATAGACTCCCCTACTAACCCCTCCTTAACTTGCACAAAAAGAATTATACAATCAGAGGTATAAGAGTATCGTACAACCATAACGTATTTAATTGAACTTATGTATATATATATATATATATATATATATATATATATATATATATATATATATATATATATATATATTTTTTTTTTGAGCTTTTAAACTATTTTGAATTATATTTTATTTTTTTGACATTAAACTTATGTGTATTGTTATTAATTGTATAATAGTTTTCTAAGGTTAATATATTTGTCGAGAAATTTATAAAATTTACCATATAACTCATCACTTATGCTCGAAATTTTTATTAAAAAATTCAAAGTATGTAATATTAGTTCTATACATCTGCTTGTATAATTCACTCATTACTTAACTCGGCCACAACTTAAACATGAATTAACAAATTAACAAATTAACAAATTGTTACACTTGTTAATTTACCTAATGATTTCATTGTAAACAAATGGATGTTTCCATAGTATATAATAATTATTATGTTAGTAGAAGTCTTGTTAAATAATTACTATTCCATACTACAAATCAAATTTAATGTCATTATCATAATTTAGTCATAGTCTATACTTGGACTAAGCCATGACAAACTTACTCATTTTTCACGATACAAATACCTTTTTCCATGCACTACTTCTATAATTGTGACTTTTCTATAACATACTCTCTCTCTCTATATATATATATATAGAAATATTAGAAGCTTATCCTTAAGCTTTATATTTACTACAAAACTGCAGGAGATAACTAGCAACAAAGGGTAACACTCGCAACTCGCAGCTCTCCCTAAATCCCAAAAGAATAATTAGAATTATCGATATTTGCTACTTGAAAATCTTTGGATAACATAAGGTTTGCCTGGCCTGGTCTGATCTTAGTAAATATACTAAACTACGCGAAGAAAGAAAGCTTTCTTCATAAAATTTCATTTCTGTTTCCGCTCCTAGTAGAAATGGGGAGAACACCGTATTTCGACGAGAAAGGACTAAAGAAAGGTGCATGGAGTCAAGAAGAGGATGATAAACTAAAATCTTATATTCAAAGATATGGCCATTGGAATTGGAGAGAGCTTCCTAAGTATGCTGGTACGTACTTAGTTTAGTTTCGATCTTTTGTAATCTCGATGTTCTGATTATTTTTAGGATTAATTGATAAGAATACTCTGAATTATGGGTGTCCTGATCAAAATACTCCAAACTCTATTTTACCTATCAATATAACCAACTAATACTCTCATTCGTTTTTATTATAATATATGACCTGCTACCTGCTAAGTAAGTGAAAAAAAATTTAAACCTTCTTTAACTCGTCTTTCTCTTTTTACTTCTCTATTAATCTATTCACATAATCAAACCATTAAAACATGCTACAATACGTTAACAAAACAACAAATTCTATTTACAGCAAATAAGGGCATTAGTTGATTATATTGGTAGTTATAATAAAATTAAGAGTATTTTAAGCAATTCACTCAGAGTTTAGAATATTTCTATCAATTAATCCTCATTTTGATCATCCCTCTTTCTATTTCCGTCTCGTTAATGTTATTTGCATGCATACAACATTACAACTCGTATCATTACGGGCTTATAAAATGTACGTTGCAATGACAGTACTAATTAGGTAACTCAAATTATTTATCTATTTAACGATGTCAGTCAACTTAGCTGATATATCCGTCAAAAATGCAAATTGTTTAAGTTGAAATTTAGTGAAATTAATGAAATGTAATTGCAAATTCTTGTAGAACGTCGTCTTATACAAAAATTTGTGTAAATCGTTTTTCTAGTAAGTCATTTAAGCGAATGTGGTTATTTTATTTTGTTTGTGGATTGTCTTACATAATAATTGTAAAAAATGTCTCAAAGATACTAATTACTTCGTACAATTTACAATGATATAATGAAATTCTACTGTTTAAGTTATTAGGTTTGTTAATCAAAGACGGGATAATTCTTATATAAAACGGTTTTACTAGTAAAATAAAATGACAATTACCTTAAACCCTATTGAAAATAACTTTCCCTCACTATTATGCTTTGAAATGAGGGAATCGCTATCTTTTATAATTGTTCCATTTACGATGTTAAAATATAAAATTGTTTTACAAGTGAGTTATTACTCTTTTTTCACAAATAAGAGTAGACATCTAGATCTATATGGCCGGGTATCGTACATCTAATATAAATATGGTTGAGCTTATATGCAATTTTTTCGACCTTTTGAAATATTTTATTTACATTTTAATTATTTAGGTATTAAAACTAAAATGTTATTGAGTTTATATCATTATATGTATTATTTTTGAGTTCTAATATGATTTTGAGTAAATTGCACAAATTCTTTTCAATAAAGCTCGTGAAATATACATATAAGTTCAAACTATTTGCTATAAAGCTCCAAAATTATACTAAAATATGTATAGTCCACTATTATGCGAGTAAATCAATTATTTCTTCTTGCATCATATATTTTGTTAATGGCAAATTGACTTAAATATTTAATAATATTATTGACTTTCAGGTCTAGCAAGATGTGGAAAAAGTTGTAGACTAAGATGGATAAATTATTTAAGACCCGACGTCAGACACGGTAATTACACCAAAGACGAAGAGGAACTCATCATCAAACTCCACAATAAACTTGGAAATAGGTAGTTAATTAATTAAAAGTCAATATTATAGTATTTTATTTGATGAAAAATGAGTTTCGTCATTCGATTCTAGTTATATAATATAATAATAATAATAATAATAATAATAATAATAATAATAATATCCCGCCTTAGTTTTGCTATTGTTAAGGTGTGGACGCCCAGCTTGTATCTCGGGTGCCCACCAATTTCATGTAGCCTTCTTTTCGTCTTTAATAAAAGTTCTCGTTTTTATTTAAAAAAAATAAAAATATAATAATAATAATAATAATGACATCAAACTCCACAATAGACTTGGATATAGGTATTTTTATTTAATTATTATAAAAGTCAATATTTTAGTTTATTCGACTAACCAGTTTTAAAAAATTTACTCCGAATGACCCATTTTCTATGTCTAAGCACACCCCGGTTGGAGATCGGAAATTTCAAAATGTTTAGTTAAAAAATTGAACTTTTTTCGAGTATTCCTCAAAATTATTAACTAATCGCATCCCTGTTGGTTTCAATTCATGGCTCCGCTATGCAGTACGTTGGTATTAAGGAGTATTTATGACTCGCGTGTCCTATTGCAGATGGTCTACGATAGCAAAACACTTGCCTGGGAGAACAGATAACGAGATAAAGAATTACTGGCACGTTCAATTAAGAAAACGTTTTCGTCCTAGAAGCGTAAGCGTTGAAGACAGCAAGCAAAAATCAAACAAAAAGTTAGAATTGTTACAAGAACAACCAAGTCTTGAGCCAAACAAAGTAGACGAATCAACGGTACCGATATTAGAAAGTTCAGCCTTGTCTGGAACTCAAAGCTCGTCCAACGGTCGGAATTCCGCGACAGTGTCTACGACGAGCTATAGTTACGAGCAATCGTCATGCCTGGAAGATAGCTCACTGACTTCATGGTCATGGGATGATATAGAACAACTTGTTCATGAAAACTTTTGGAATGAGCCATTCGATTTTGAGAATTACGATCTTCGTGATGATTTTCAGTTACTTTCTCCGTCTGAATCAGATGTTTATATTTGATTAAAAGGTATAGACAAATGATTGGAACGGAGAAGCTGAGTGCATTTCGAAAAGGTACCGAACATCCGTTAAGGCTGCAGTCCGTCTTAAGTTTAAAAGAGGTCAAGTATGGTACATAAGACAAAATAAGGATACCTAGAAACAAAATGTTTGTACTATATATGTAAGTGAGAGCATATCAAACCCGTTTCATCTTAAGATGAACGAAATATCAGTAACCGAGAAATTGTGTAAGACGGTTTTCTTATTGGTTAAACATTCATCCAATACCATCGATATATGACCATATTTTTATGCATAAAAACCGTAAAGACTGTAAGTCGGTCTCAAATAATACTCCGTGACTATTACGAACAGCCAAAATAAACGATCTCAGTGCATTAATCAGGCAGCCGTTCAATAAACGAGACAGACAAGCGTTTACTCTCCAATTCGAGAACAAGAATCAGAAATTCGTTCAAACAACGAGACACGCAAACAATCAACCTCCAATTCGAGAACAAGAATCAGGAATTCGTTCAATAAACGAGACACGCAAACAATCAACCTCCAATTCGAGAACAAGTACTTCTTAGTTCTTAGAGACACACACAAACAAACATAAATGCGGAATTTGGGAGTTCAGAAGTCATTTCCGGCAAAACATAAAAGCGGTCATCACAAATTCATATATCAAATAGTAAAAGCCGACAGGAGTATATAGAACGTCTCCAGCTTTTCAGAATGTGTACCTGAGCGGACGTTGGAGAATATTATAAGGCCTGGACGTGAACCATGCTCACTTGGAATTTATATTAGACCTGAGCAAGAGCTCCCTCGCTCCGACTTTTGTGGAGGGAAGCGCCCAATTTCAATCCCCGTAGCTTGCTGCTAATGTCCAAGAGATTATGGTGATTGGGAGTTCGCGAGCTACTAGATGGAGCAACTGCATGTTTACCCTTAGATTGCTTTAGGGAGTCTGATGCTTGAGATTTTTGCCCGTGCGAAGAGTTCGCATGGGATGCTCGTTTGCTAACAGTTCGACGTGAAGAAGACTTGTGATCAGATTTTACCACACGATCAAACTGATGAGCGGAAATGCCAAGTCGAACTGCTCTATCTGAGGAATCCTTCAGCGTGCTGCTTTTGATATGCTGGCGGTTGTAATACGCCAACTGAGGAAGTAACCCCTGTAGAAATTTCTTCAACTGCTCATCTCCGACATTCTTTTGGGCGGGATTTCCTTCCAAACTGATGGCTTGCAAGGAATTGTAGTTGGCAGCAAGTTGGCCGAGACTCTTTGAGGTTGCAATTTTGTTGAACCGCAGATCAAGAACAGCTAGCTTCAGTAGTCGGTGAAGACCTTCTACTTCGCTTATTTTGTTTCCAGCAAGGTATAACTCTTTCACCGAGGAACATGATGCGAGCCCTTCAAAAACATTACAACAAGAAGTCAAGAACCAATTAACCTCTTCCAATTAATCACCATACGACCTCACGGCGTGCAAATAAAGTAAGGTAGAGGATTATGCCTTGACGTAATTTAGCAGGGCAGAATTTAGTGTACAAAGATACATGTCATTGATAAACATTTCAAGAATGCAGAATCACGAGTAAATTACGATGGCCAAAAGGCAGAATACTGCATCAAGGTCAATCAAAGCTAGAGATGATAAACAACGTTATGATGGCAGAAAAGACTACAGCCGTAAGGGAGAACGAGCTATCCCTCCCGTAACTTCTAAAGAACCCAATCCAAACATGGTTCCAGTAAAATAGTAAGGAATCTCCAAAGGCGGAACAAGATCGATTCAGCGAAACAATATGTAAACATGTTTATATTTTTGCAGCTTACCGTGCCCTATTCTGGAAATTTTGTTGTAGCTCAGATCTAAAACACGAAGTCTTGTAAGTTCTCTTAAGCCCTCAATGGTAGATAACTTGTTTTTGGACAGATTCAACATGTGCAGTCCTCGAGGAAGAGAACCAGCCGTTATTCTCACTGCAATAAAAATAAAGTGTAAATTAACAATAGATCAACAACAAAGAATCTAGGGACACTAATTAGGAAAGGAAACAGTAGAAGTTGTAGAAGTTTTCCACAAACCTATGGAATTTCCGGACAGATTGAGAACCTTCAAGCTAGCGAAAGCAACTAGAAGGGGGATAGCGACCAAACCGTGATTGGCTAGTTGCACAGTGGTACCTGAGGGATTCAGCGAAGAAATGTATCTTTTTGCTACCTCCATACCAGGGTTTGTTTTCGTCTCCACTTTATCCAGACCATCCAAAAATGAAGAAGCTCTCTTAACCGGACTGTTCGAAATGGCTGTTTCATTTGTCTCTTCCACGGGGCCGCAATGCTGAAGATCAATAACCCAATCCTCAATTCGTTTGATCTTAAAATCTTGACCGGGGAAGTGACCCCAATGGTTTGAAGATGAATTCTTTACCCTACTATGTTCCATTATACCCATATCATCTGGCACTGGAACTATCCAGTCCTTGCTTGTGCAACCATATTCAAAAGAATTGTAATTATCGAAAGCAGCATTTTCTCCATCGAATTTCTCATACAGGGAAAAGCTATCGTCCTTGTTAATTTCAATGATGTCCACAGCATAGGCATCATGGGCTGGAATATCTTCCTTCTCCGTGCCAAGTATATTCAGATCCTCGAATGACCTATTGTGAGGAGGCAAGGCATTCGTAGAGACAAATGGCGAAGTGGGCGATGTACAATCAAAGTTCGGCATGGAGTACGACTTTGACATTCTTGATGCTTCAGCAGTCTCGCTTTCACTACCATCAGCATGCTCAGTAATAAACGGATCATGATAGTCATCATGTCCTTCCTCTTCCAAATATTTTGCATTGGGGAAAGAGAAGATAGATTCACGGTTGACCAAATCAGAACTACAATTAGGAGAAAGAGACTGAAGAGCTTCTTGATCATGATACGGAGAGTTGGTCTCTGCACTCTTTGCAGCGTTTGGTGGGGACAGATCCACCGTGTCATTGCAATCATGAGATCCTTCATTAGATAGCACCTGGTCAATGCAATCATCGGTTTTGTCGTCATCAGATATCCTTCTCTTCTGATCAAGATCACAGCCTAAAGAAAGGCTTCTTCTTAAATTTCTCGTCTCAAAGTGCAAAGAGTCCATGTTGCTCTCAGCATCATATTCACATTCAAATTCTCTAGATCTCCATCCATGTGAGGATGGTGATACTTGACCAATACCACTACCTAAGAGATTAGCATCATTTTTCCCCCCGGGAGTTTCAGCCACCCTAGAACTGGCTGATGTATGATCTGGGGAACTAACTTGAAGCATCTTGATCATCGTTTCAAATGAAGGTTGCGCTGATTTCTGAAGAAACATAAAATAACAGTTACAATATTATATCACTCGTATTCTATAAAATACATATATAACGATCAAGAAAAATTCCAATCGACCAAAATTAACTCCACCTTTACCTTGTGCTTGTGATTTTGAAGATGACCGTAAAGGCAAGAGAAACGACCCATTAATGAATAATACCAGCAGTTTTCAGAACTTCAATCAACAATATATCAACTTTTGACATAGAGAGCTAGCACACATCACCTAACTTAACACAAACTAAAGCTTAATAAGAACCCAACTACCACACTTCAGGATTGTTGATAGAAGTTACATTAGCCGTAATCCACAGATAAACCCTCAGAAATACGGCACAATCTCCAAACATGTGATGATCTTGATCTTCTCAAAACACAGAATAAAATCACCCGGTCATTCGTACCCCACACCTGTTTCGAGGTGCGAGAAAGCTTTGACTGGGTTGCAGCTGCCAGAGTGATGGAAATTCGCTCCCTCGCAGGAAAGCTAGATACCAACCTGGTTTATGAGACAGAGACCTGAATCCAAGAGAGATTATGAGTTATAACCCTGTGAAAGAAAAGCAACACCAGGAAGGAAAAGAGACAGGCATGTGTCAAACCACAGTTTTCTGTCATCTTATGTTCACCAGATATCATACCGACAGCTTATTCAGTTATGAATGTTTTACTTTCAATCCTTGTCATTTTCCAAGCTTAATTGCCACTAAGAAAAAACCCAAAAGGGAGTAAAAGTGTAAAACCAAAGAAAACGGAAAAAAAATGAAATGAAATTCAAATCATTCTTGAGAAGTTATGGTGATGCAATGCTAACAACCATCAAAACTCCAGTGCAATTATTATAGGAATTAACTTGGTCTAATTCCTGAAAACAGGAAATGACAATGTCTGAGAACCATGTCTTAGTAAAGAAAAGTTATGAAGGTTAATCAGGTAGAACTATAAACGGTTCTTGACTTCTTGATAGATTAGTCATGCAATAATTGTGGTCAAGGCAGGCAAAAACACAGAATACACTCGACACAGCAGCCAGAATAAAGAAGAAGTCACCACAGCTAAGCTATTTTACAAAACATATCATTATCTGACTGATGACGGGATTAAGTCATCTTGGGAGGTTAAGCAGGAAAGCTCATCCACAATAGCAGCATTACGAGCTTCCATAAATACAACGCAAGGGGAGAATGATGTTTTTGAAGCAAGTAGCTAAGTAAAAATTGTCTGCGTAATTCTTTTCCCACAAATTTTCTTTTGCAATATGATTCCTTAGATACTCAAAAGTCAAAACCACTCGAGTTTTCTATGGCATGTATTTTTGCTATACAAAAACCTGATATAAATGTATTTATTAGAATGTTGTGGGAGTCAAGTATGACTATATTTGTAAGTCCAATGGTGTCCAAGATACATGAACAGAAAACGAGAAGCTAAATAAGTAATTTCATACATAAACCTCAAATATATTTCAAAGAAACTCAGTTACTGGCGAGTTGCGACTACAATTTCTAGAAGAGAGACTCCAAGTCCCAAGTCTTAACATACAGATCGCAGTTCCAAATACATCAATATTTGCACATAGTATGACACTGTAACTATACCAAAAACTCTTAATAAAAATAGCTTACACTCTCACTGCCGATTTTCCGTCCATAACTCCACACAGACTTGTGTTCACCAGATATAAATATTGACAGCTTATTCTAATTATCAATTCTTTCAACCTTTTATAAATAGATGGGATTATGAAAGGAATTAACTTAAGCGAATTCATGAAAACAAGACATGATAATTTCTGAAAACCATGTCTTAATAATTAATAGAGATGAATTATAAAGTCTAAACAGGGTAGAACTTTTGAACGCTTCCTGATTTCTTGATAAAATCATCATGGAATAATATCAGTCAAGGCAGGCAAGATGACAGAACACACCGAACAGAGAAGCCACATATGAAGAAGTCACCACTCTTAGTTTAAAAAAGTGCACCTGTGCACAGCTAGGCGCAAGGCGCAGTGAGGCGCCAGCCAGTTCGCATCAGACATTGTGAGGCACATGGGATAAAGAAGGAAGGCACATGAGGCACATCCAAGGCGCAAGTAGGTAGCACGGACACTTCTCGTAATGAGCCATACCGTGTCCGACACCGACACTACACGGACACACGCCGAACCGTGTCGGACACCTAAACAGCCGTGTCTAACTTTCTACATTTATTTGGGCACGTGTCCGACGCGTGTCCACGGTATTTGGTTATCATTTGCGGTGAATGATGTTCTTCTGACGAGAAATGCACTATTGAAAGAGATTAATTAGAATATTTGTTCGGATGAGAAATGAAAATGAGTTATTATCAAGGGCAAGTTTTATCTTCACTTATTTAAAATTAATATCAAATACTTTTACAAAAATAAAATCAAACATTTATAACTATAAAATGTACTCCCTTCATTTATTTTATATCACCCAATTTCTCTATTATACGTGAGTAGTATTATATTGAAATGAGCTGATAAAAGTTTATTAAATTTAAATAATGTGTCGCGTGTCCTAAATGGCACGCCGTGTCCCGTATCCGTGTCGTGTCCGTGTCCGTTTTGGTGCTACCTAGCGCAACTAGTGAGGCGCACACGAGGCACATTTGTGTGCAATTCCATATTGTTTTTCCAAATTCTTTTATTTTAACCTTGTTTTCTCCCCCTTATCCTTAATTTTCACAATTAAAGTACATGTTCTCCCTCTTTAAAACAAAAAAAGGTATCATTTTCGCACAAAATTTGATTGTAAAATATGGATGTTCTTCTGAAAATTCAATGCGTCTCGTGTGCAAAAGGCATGCACCTTCACCTCGCTCTTCAGCCCCTTAGGACCCCATTGCCTCAATGCGCCTTGCGCCTTCTCAAACTAAGTCACCACTCACCCGCCACACCAAAGATACTCAGCACTATCAGATTAATGACAGAATTAAATCATCTTGGGAAGTTAAGAAGTAACGCTCATTAAGAACTTCCTTAAATATGAAGCAAGTGGAGAAGTATGTTTTGGAAGCGAGTAGCTGGCTAAAAAGAACACTTCACTCAAAGAAACTAATACCCCTACATAGTTCTTTTTGTCTATTTTATTTTGCTACGGAATATATATGTATTTCCTTTATTATTGTCATATACTCCGTATTGTGTTTGCACGTCTTAGCTACTCCAAACCACTCGAGTTACTGATATAAATGTATCTCTAGATTGTTGTGGGAGTCAACTACCAGAGTACCAGTCTAGTAGTCTACCACTATAATTGCAAATCTAGCGTTCTCCATGATACTTAAACATAAAAGGAGAAGCTACAGGGAACATTCGTATATAAACTCGCAGATTATTTGAAAAGAAACTCCTTGGCTTGCAAGGAGCCATAACAATTTCTGAAAACGAGATTCCGAAGTCTCCAGTCTCAACAAATAATAGATCGTTGTTCCGCTCATTCAACAACAGAGGTGGGATAGAGTCTCAAACACATTAACATTGTTAGTCGCACACAATAGGACATCCCCAATACATCAAAAACTCTTTCACAATCGACAAAATGTCTCACTAACCTCTCCTACTTCAATAAACTCCACAAAATCGCCAAATATCGACAAAATGTCTCACTAACCTCTCCTACTTCAATGAACTCAACAAAATCGCAAAATATTGACAAAATGCCTCACTAGCCTCTCCTACTTCAATAAACTCGACAAAATCGCAAAATATGGACAAAATGCCTCAATAGCCTCTCCTACTTCAATAAACTCCACAAAATCACCAAATATCGACAAAATGTATCACTAACCTCTCCTACTCCAATAAACTCCACAAAATCGCCAATAGAACATAGCACGAGATCATCATATCTAGTACGACTTGTACGAGTACAGCTCAATCAACTTTCTGAATGACTTCCTTTTATATAATTAATCATCATATCATATATTCATATCAATGAGCAAAAAACTTCAGATACAATCAGCTACTATAAAATACAATGAAACCGGTCAAATTTTCGATCGAAACAGAACTTCGCCATCAAATAACAAAATCTAGACAAAAACACAACAGAAAACTCACAAAATTAAGTCAAAATTAACGAGAATCAACAAGAAATCAAATTAAAAGTCCTTGAACAAGAACTAATTCAATCAATCAATGCAAACATAAATCATAATATCATATTAATTCGTAAAAAATGATGAAATCGCTTTCGATTAGTAGTCTAAACAACATTACAATTCATTCAATCAAAATTAAATACAAATATAATTCATAAAATCATCAAAATTAACAAATAACATCATTTTAAATCCTAAAAAAATGACGAAATCTCTAACAATTCAAAGTCAAAACAACAAACAATTCGATCAATTAATTAATTAATTAATTAAAACAAATATAAATCATGTAATAATCAGTAATTGAGAAAAAAAATGAAATCAAAACCTCAGAACAGCCAGATTGTGATTCGCAGAAATCCACGACGAAGGAGAGAGAGAAAAGACGGCGTTCGTGAGTTCTCTCTTCTGATATTTTCTTCTTGTTCTTCTTCTACTGATATTTTTATTTAATATTTATTTAATATTTATCCTGTTTTATTTAGGGTTGTGAATTTGTGATAGCCTGATAGGGTTGAATGATACAGTATTTCATATTTGCGCTGGCCCGTAACGAATTAATTAATTAATTAATTACGAAGTTGTAAATATATGAGTGGTGGAATAAATAAATAAATAACGGAAAATGTAAGCGGTATTAATTAGGTTTAATATATTGCCTTAAATGGCCAAGTTTTTGATACTAACTCCGTGTATACAAGTCCAGCTAGCAATAAAAAAAATTCAAATCGATCATTTTTTCGAGAAATACGTTTTTAAAAAAAATTAACATATTTGAATTCGTTGCTAGCAGTTTTTGTATGTCAAGGTTTTTTTTACCGAATTAAAAAAACTTTTAGTAATCATATATCTCTTGGTTACGAATTCCAAACTCGACAATTTTTTTTTCAAGTCGTAATTTTCGGAAAGATGATCAATTTGAAAAAAATTTGTCACTTTCTAAGTTCCTAACCACTGAGTGACGGTCTCTTAAGGTTTTTCAAATAGAAAAATGGGGAAAAAAGCAAAATTTAAAATTTAAGAATAATACAAATATTTTTCCGATAAATTAAAAAACCCGAAAAAGGGAAGGAACAAGATTCCTAATTGTGTGGCGTAGAAAAGAGAATTGTTGAGTTTGTTATGTTTTATTGTGATATGATTTCAACGGTGAGAATTGCATGCTTGTTGGATGACAACTTACGTATCGGATTCGCTGGTTTCATCGATGATATTCTTGCGTCCCAAGTACTAGGTCATTACTTAGGCTTTGTTAGCAAACAAGAAGAAATAAATTCATGACACGAGTAACGTTATCACATACGGCTAACTGATTTTAGTAACAGGTTTGACTATCAAACAAATTAGCATAATTAGTAAAGGTTATTTGGTAATTAGCAGATTTTAAAATAATTAGAATAATTTCATTAATAAATTGAACATGTTGATATAATATATTGCTATTAGCAGTATATTCAAAAACAGTAAATTTAGACCAATATATTATCAGAATTTATCGTTTACAAAACAAATGAAAGTAGTAGAAAATAACATATTAACCGCCTTGAAACAAAAAGGTAAAGAAATGATTGAAACACCTTGAAATAAAATAGTTAAACAAAAACCGGGACGGAAGGAGGGTATAGTGGAAAAAACATTTAAAATTCAACCACAATTTGCAAAGATTTCATTGCTTTGGGGCGATAGTTGAAGCCTTACCGTCATAGGGTATCGGTTAGAAAACCTATTTATTAACCTGTTTTATCATGTGAACGAGGGTATACGTTATTCATGATTTTACGAGCTAAGTTAACTCAACGTATGTTGAAAATATCTCGTGTCAAATGCGATCAATGTAGCCAGTTCACATGACAAACAACTTTTACCCAAGATGCTGAAAAACACAGAAGTATTTATTTCAAACAATATACATACATCAACATAAAATACACCACAAAATCTCATTTGTGACGGATTTAATCCGTTACAAGCTTGTGACCTGAGACAAACTTGCAAGTGGGAGGGCAAGTGGGCGGGATTGTGAGAAGTCGTGACCGTCACAAGCAAAACGGACTGAAAATACACAACCTTACAATGAAAACCCATTTAGAAGCGTGGATAATAACGAACATCCAACGACCGAAAAGTCTAGCATAGCCTGAGCATGTTTTGTTTCTTCAAGTAGTTGATTAATTGGACTCATTTATTCGTAACTACATTGATACTTGAAACTGTACACACACATACGGCACACATACGGTCACCGTTCAAGCGGAATAAGGTATTCGTACAGCCATTCTCGCGGCTAACCATGGCCTTTGTGGATCAGGATCTACAAATGAATGCACAAGGAATTGATCTGCTTCTTCATCAATTAGCTCTCGTGCCCATCCAACGCGATTTGATGAACAACTCCCGGGTCCTGAACACCTTCATTAAGCATAAAAGAAGTCATTTAGCATATGCTGTTCGACATTTTGAGATTAAAACTGATAACGTAACTCCAGAAAGCTGGATTACATTGTGAAACAGTCAAGGCTATGTCAACGAGGCAATGACCACTTCCAAAATATTAAAAAAGGGCACGATGCCATCAGGGTCCGGGGAAGGGCCCCGCCACAAGGGTGTAATAGGGGCAAGCCTTCCCTTGCCATTTTGGCAAGAGGCCGCTCCCAGGGCTTGAACCCGTGACCTCACGGTCATAAAGCAACACCTTAACCGGTGTGCCAAGGCTCCCCTTCACCACTTCCAAAATATACGGTCAAATAATATAAAGCTTAAACCACGGACCATAGAATAAATAGAGTCTGAAAATGCTAAATATTTTAGTTCACCCCAGACAGTCAGCCCTCACCAGGCTGCTGGTTTGGATTAACTCTTCTGGGAACCAACCAATAACGCGTAAACAATGTCAAACCAAGACCGAAATTGTCTCAGCAAAATTATAGCCTACAGCTAGTATTCGAAAAAAAGTGGAACGGTTGATGAGAAACAATGTCAAACCAAGACCGAAATTGTCTCTGCAAAATTATAACGCGTAAACAATGTCAAACCAACCAATAACGCGTAAACAATGTCAAACCAAGACCGAAATTGTCTCTGCAAAATTATAGCCTACAGCTAGTATTCGAAAAAAAGTGGAACGGTTGATGAGAAACAATGTCAAACCAAGACCGAAATTGTCTCTGCAAAATTATAACGCGTAAACAATGTCAAACCAACCAATAACGCGTAAACAATGTCAAACCAAGACCGAAATTGTCTCTGCAAAATTATAGCCTACAGCTAGTATTCGAAAAAAAGTGGAACGGTTGATGAGAAACAATGTCAAACCAAGACCGAAATTGTCTCTGCAAAATTATAACGCGTAAACAATGTCAAACCAACCAATAACGCGTAAACAATGTCAAACCAAGACCGAAATTGTCTCTGCAAAATTATAGCCTACAGCTAGTATTCGAAAAAAAGTGGAACGGTTGATGAGAAACAATGTCAAACCAAGACCGAAATTGTCTCTGCAAAATTATAACGCGTAAACAATGTCAAACCAACCAATAACGCGTAAACAATGTCAAACCAAGACCGAAATTGTCTCTGCAAAATTATAGCCTACAGCTAGTATTCGAAAAAAAGTGGAACGGTTGATGAGAAACAATGTCAAACCAAGACCGAAATTGTCTCTGCAAAATTATAACGCGTAAACAATGTCAAACCAACCAATAACGCGTAAACAATGTCAAACCAAGACCGAAATTGTCTCTGCAAAATTATAGCCTACAGCTAGTATTCGAAAAAAAGTGGAACGGTTAATGAGAAAAATTAATAGAGCAAAAGTTATACAATTACGTCAAGAAGATTTAGATACCTGTATTCGTAAAAGCAAGCACTCCTTTCATTCTCACATTTGCCCCAGTTGTGCCAACCCTCGTGTCTGACGCAATGGTCCATGTGTGTATGTGCAAAGACCACTCTTCCAAAAGGACCCCATGGACGTCCAAGATAGGCATATGATGCCTTTCCGTTCCCAGTGATCACACATCTGAAGCAAATGTCACAGATTCTACTTTACAAAAATGCATACGAAAAAATGGAATGCAATTAGTAGGAGAGGCTTTTCTGCCCGAAATATGACTGTGCAGTCAAAATTAGTTTATTGGTTACTATTTATTGATTTAGAGTTGAGAAATAGTACTCCCTACTCCCTAACACTTAGTAATGACTAGTTGTTGACCGAATTTGTTTCTTATCGGAATAGGAAACCAAAAACTCAAGTCTGCACTCAGTTCATGGACTTGAAGAAGACAGTAAGGCATCAAGTGAACATGATCGTCTACGGAAGATTCAAAGTTCCAACTTTTTCGGCTGTTTACAAATTTCATTAACCCCGAAGAAAAAGAATATGATGAAAGAAAACAGACACTTCATATGGAAAATATCAGAACATTGAAAATTTTCATATTAGCAAGGTAAGTTTACAATTCCGAATATTTTACTATGTAATAAAAGAGACATTGCAGGAATTTTCTTGGGGTATCTCCAAGTAAACCTGGTAATGGTCATTTACAGTTAACATATAATAGTATAATGCAGACGTCTGAAGCACAAAAACTACCAAGAGAACTCAGAAACCAATGCAGAAAAGTTCGAAACCACGGTTTATGTAATCGTATCAGACATTCAGACACATTAAATATCAGAGAAAAGAATTTTCTCAGTTACCTTAGGAACACATAACCCGTATGCTCTTGAGAAGACTTCCTACTTTGTGCGGTGATAAACCCCTCTGACTTGCAATGAATATGACAATGTTCCAGCAAAGCGGTACTATTTCCAAAAATAAAGTCTACACTACCTTCGATGTAGCAGTCTCGTAAATATTGTTTTCCATAGTGTAGATACAGAGTATCCTGATGTAAAAACACACAGCGAACAATTAGATACATCCATGCAATGGAAAAAGAACTAGGTCATAAACCCTTCAAAAACTGAATGCACAAATTACACTTATTTTATGTATCATCTGCCATTTAAAACTGACTTTATCCAAGCGGCACACAGGGTGAAATGGAAAGCTAATAGAATATTCACCGCTTAGCTAATAAAATGTTCATGAATCATGTGAAGATCTATCGTCTATGCATAATGACATTTACCTCTGAGCCAGAGGTGCTCATCCTAGGCAGTGGAAAATTTACAACTGTAGCATCAGCTGGTTACTTCTTTGAATTATGACGATAAAATGGGCAATAATACAACAGTTGCAATATTCAAAAGGTTATTCCGACGGACGCTCGACAATACAGCATTATCTTGTTACAAACTTATCTGATTTACCTACAAACAAACTAGCTTAAATGATGAGCACTGTTTATAAATAAAGTTTTTTTCTTTTCTAAGATTCACTTTAGAACACGCAACCCAAGGGATGAAGTGACCAAAATATTGGTTACCACCATCAAAGCTTCCCAATGTCAATATCATAAGAATCATATGGCTTGAAAGAAAGACAGTATAAGTGTACCTGCCATCCAAGGAACCTGCAGTTGTAAAAAGCAGAACGGTCTGCCGTAACTCGAACTGCCACCGCCTGCCCTGATCCCTGCACATATCATTCAGGTAAACCCCCCAAAATGCTGAAATTAGCTTCAAAATTACAAACTTAACTTTACAATTGCATAAACCGTTCAATACGTACCTCAAAAAACCAACAAATTTGAAACCCAAGAGAATATAAAAACAAAAAAAATACACGAATATATATACCTGGGGAGCTGAGTTCTCGAAAGTCACATTTTCTGCAATGAAATCTTCCCCTTCTATAATCACACTCCCGCATCCAAATGTGCCAGTCCCAATTAACCTTGCTGCCTGCAACACTTGTAATCACTTCACTCCTTATAACTCAATTCAATTCTAACGAAACTATTCACTTACAAGTTACAACCATGGTAGCCTAATTCTATAACGCTCTTAGACGAATACTTAATTCTCATAGGCGATACGCACTTTTTACACTGTAATACAGATATTTAAAACAAAAAAATCAGAATACAGCGTGATACGGATACCAAATACATGAGAATCAGTTAGCAATTCGCTTTGATTTGAGGGAATCCTGTAACTCAGCTTGCAACCCTTAATATAAACTCAGCCAAATTATTCACTTACAACCATAATTCCAATCTATAAACCTTGATGTCTGCAACAAAATTTAATTAGTAACTTCAAACAATAGCGGAACTAAGTGTGGTTTACCTTATACTTCTGCCATCCCAATCAATAGTGATCTATGTTTGAATTTCCCCTCATAAAAGAAGACAATCGATAACTACTGACCAGGACAGAGAAAGTAACATAACTACTCCATCCCCTTGAAAATTTCTCGCCCATAACTACAAATCCTGGTTACACCACTGATTACAAATAACCCAATTCAATTTTAACCAAATTATTCACTTAAAATCCATAAATACAACCAAAATTTAACCAACAATTTCAAATTTTTCATTGCCTATACGGTGATCGCCCCCACTAACCCGCTTAGACCTTGTTCTTTCCGACTTAATTACAGCTCATTCCATTTCAACTTAGCTCTATTTGATTCCGTTCTGCTCAATTTCAATCAGTTAACTTTTGTTACAATTGCATTTAGTTTACCCCGACTCCATTAAGTTCAGTTCACTTCGGTTCAACTCCATTTGATTCAGTTCAGCTCGTTTCAGCCAAAAAACCGAAAAGAACATGGCCTTAGTTCCGCTATTTACAAGTTACAACTACCTCAACACCCAGAATGATGCAACAATAATTATGCAACAATAATAAGAATAATTCAATTATATAAAAAATCGAAGATTTTAACTAAAAAATTCAAATTTTTCATTCCCCTCAAGGGCGATCACCCCTGCTAACCCCTTAGCTCCGCCACAGCTCAAATTCAACCAAATTATTCACATACAACCCATAATTACAACTAAATCAAAACCCGGAATTACGCAGCAGCAACAACAACAACAATAACTCGATAAGAAGAATTGAATTAAACTGATGATGCTCAATTCAAAATTTCAACCACATACAAGTTACGATCCATAGTTAAAACTACGCCAAAATCCGGAACAACAACAACAACAATGAGAAGAAGAATAATTGAATTAACCTGATGATGCTCAATTCTAGTAGCAGTATTATTCCAAGTAATCACAGTATCTTCAGGCGATAATCCAGCAAAAGTAATGAAATTCTTAGTCTTTGGTACATAAACAGGCTGTCTATAAACCCCAGGAGACAGACGAATGATAGTACGACGAGTGTTAGCGAGAGGTATTGCATCAATGGCGTCTTGAACACTGCAGAAATCTCCGCTTCCATCTAATGCTACGCGTATTACTATTGCTGTTGTTGCCGCCATTGTTGTACGGAGATTGTGCTGTAAGGTGTGTGAAAATGGCGGAATTGTTGAATGCGGAGGGAAAACGCAAGGGATATGTGTGACTCAGTGAGTGGAGTTACAAAGTGAGGGATCGGATTCTCGGTTTTCGATTGTTGTGGACTGGAATTGGGGGTTTAGGTCCGTTCTTTTAGACTAAAACCGTCTCAATAAATGGAAGATCGTAACGTAGTTGGGTCGATTTTTTTTTTTCAAAAGAAAGCCCAAATGCTTCACTATAATAATAACCTGGGTAGTACAAACACTTCTCTTAATTAGTCGTTCTGTGTCCGATACTCGAATACCCGACTCTCGTTGAGCACATTGCTAAACATATTATAATTTAGATGAGGAAAAGTAATTTTAAAAAAATCGATTAGAAGATGAGTTTTGGTGGGAAAAATGAGAATTAGCTATAGTAAAGATCGAATTGTATAGTTACTTGTTTAGATTTAGCTTCAAATACATAATAAAAATAAAATTATACATTATTTATAACCATACGTGTCCGTGTCTTAAACCAAAGAGTACAACATTATTGGTATATTGTGGTAACTGGCAAAACCTCCTCTCAAACCGACCCGCCAATAATTCTTAGTTACGAATCAATGGAGGATTTGGGTAATATTACGAGGGAGGCTGATTTTTGTTGGTTTTTTTTTATAATAATATAAAATTATTATCTATTTACTCGATCCTTTTTGATAAATCTTAAATATTTTCCCAATACATCAATGACTTATTCTTCGACCTCTCTTATTGTCTAAATCAATAATCAATATGAGACTTTCGACTGAATTGGATTAATTGGAAAACAAACTGAAAATCAGTTGAGCTAAACTGGATCGAGTTTATAGAAAATATGGTTAAACTACACTGAATTGAACTGAAGAAATTTAAATTAAGTTTAAAAGAACGATGTTTAAGTCTTTGGTTGGCAAAATTAACCGAAATACTAGCTAAAAGCTCGAAAATTAATTGAAAATTTGGAGTTGACTTGAGCTTTTATTTTGATTTTGTTGTATATACTAGCTTCAAATATAACCAAAATCTATAAAATTGACCAAAATACTTTCATTTTTATTGTAATAGTTCAAGAGGTAAAAAAGATTAGAAAAAAGTCGCAATTAGTTAATACTAGTATTTTTGCCCGTTCGATGCACGGATACTAAATTAATTTGTGATATTCATAAAATTTTCACCATATAAATCAAAAGTAAATCATAAGACTTTTTTTTTATATAGAAATAGTATTAGTTCGTTCTATACATGTGTTATTTTGTTAATAAAATTACCTCATTTATATTCATTTCTGTCATTAATTAATGTTACCATCAACTCACCACAATCATATACAGTATCACACGAAAGAACTCTTCAAACATGATATTTCAAAGAATTAACTTACTTTTTATAGCATCTATGCCTAAGTCATTTACAAATAATACAACCTTGACATAAATTATTCTACTTCATTAGTTTTCTTGCTACATACCCCCCATTTTTCACACCCTTCGGGCATTGTTCGTACCCTTTTCACTTAACTAACTAACTTGACCATCAGAATTAACCGTATGCGCATCCATGAACAACCTCATTGTATCTATATTTATTTGTACTACTCAAATCACACTCTTAAATGTCGGAAAATAACTCTATTCTCAAGACACTTACCTCTTACCTCCAGACCTATCTAACACGATATAATACTGACATGACATATACTTCCTTAATTCTTATCCAATGTTCCAACATTCTATTTTTGTACAATTTAATCAAATGTTTTCCTTTCATACTTGGTAAAAAAAAACTAACATAAATATCATCTTCTATTTCTTGTATTTACAATGTTATCATTGTAAATTTGCAACTGCAACTCCACATTACGACATCATTTTATACACACCCCAAAATATTTCCAAGAATACTCCCACAAAAGAGTAACATTTGATTGTTTAGTTTTGTGTCAAACAAAGAAACAAAATTGAGTTTATACATGTGATATTTTAAATGTTTTTAGCCTATATTTATATATTTGTCGGTTCTTTTCTCATGTAATACACATTTTCAAATAAAATATATTCATTTACCTTCTCCAATCAATATCTCACGTTATCAACTTTTTCACAAATTCAACCATTTCCACCCGACTAACCAACCAAACCCATCAGAATCAACCTTAACCATATTCATATCCCTAAACAACTCAGCCCTACATATGAATATATTTTCTATCTTCTAAATCACACTCGTAAACGTCATGGAGTAATCCTACCAATGGAGTACCCTTCTTACCCACTTAACCAATTTAACCATTAAAATCAATTGTAAAATGTTTCCCTGGAAACCTCAATCTACCGACATTTATTTGTACTACTCTCACACTCTTCAACGTCGTGGAGAAACCCTACCCCTAAGACACTTACCTCATCTCTCAAAGCCTATTTACCCCCACCGCTCGAAACAATAGATATTCCAATGTAAAATCAAATCTCGCCTTATAACAATCAGAATTGAGTATGCATACATGTGGCTTTAGAGATATTTAGGCTCTTTTCATAACATATATACCTCTGTTATTATCACATAAAATAGAATTTTGAAATACAATTTATCTACCTATGTACCTACTCAGCTGTTCTAATCATTCTGTAGTACATAGACAACTTTTTTCGACACCGTTTAGGTATTCGTCATACCCTTCTCACATAACTACCCAACTTGACTAACGTAATCAATCGTATCCCTGAACAACCCTAATCTATCGACATTTTCTTGTGCAACTTACATCACACTTATAAACGTCCAAGAATAACTCTATCACCCAGTATACTTACCTCCTCCGATCTCTTGAGATCTATTTTATCCCCATCCCTAAACAAATGGACACATAAAATTTAAAATCAACCCATACCCTATAAAATAATGTCACACTGTAAAGAATAAGTTGAAAATATGGGGCAAAAATAGAATACGGACTATAATAAACTATAATATAATACTAATTAAAAAATATTTTTTTCGACACCGTTTAGGTATTCGTCATACCCTTCTCACTTAACAACCCAACTTGACTAACATAATCAATCGTATCCCTAAACAACCTTAACCTATAGACATTTTATTGTGCAACTTACATCACACTTTTAAACGTCGAAGAGTAACTCTATCCCCCCCAATATACTTACCTCCTCCCTTGAGATCTATTTATCCCCATCCCTAAACAAATGGACACATACAATTTAAAATCGACCCCTACCCTATAAAACAATGTCACACTGTAAAGAATAAGTTGAAAATAGGGGGAAAAAACGAACACGGACTATAATAAACTATAATCTAATACTAATTAAAAAATATTTTTTGATTCTTTAAGGGCTTATTCTATCCGTCTCGGAAACACCATTTATTTGTCATTACTTTGTTGTATGAATACCTTCTAATATCCACCTGCATTTTAACTCATCAACACAATTATTCCGCTTAACTCAGATCACCTACATCATTATGTTTTTTAATATCTATATATTTATATTTATACTCCTTAAATCGTAACTTGACAACCCAATTAACCAACTTGATTATCAGAATCATAAACTGTATTCTTGAACATCTCTGACCAATTTGCTTATAAAACTCAAGTAATACTTTTAAACGTCGGAGAGTAACCCTACCCCTGAAAACACTTACCTCGTCACTCAAAATCTATCTACCTCCGCCCCCATAAAAAACTGTCATTTTATAATACAATGTCTCATCGTTAAATAATAGTGTGAAAATATATTGGAATAAATGTTGTTATTTATGAAATACCTTTCAATACCCATTTAAAACACGCAATCCACACAATTATTCCACTTCACGCACCTATCTACATCATTCTAGTCTTTAATATTTATATTTATACTAATTAAATCCAAATTTGGCATTTTTGGGGTTTCTTTAAAGTATAATATATTTGGCATTTATTTTATTTGCTTTTTACTTAATTAAAGAAATTATCTCATTTTTTTCGCATAATTAAGTACGAAAGTGCATAATATTCACTTGAATAATAGTGCTACTCTTGTACCAAAAAATAGTAGTGTTGCTCTTAATTTGGTCGAATATGATTGATCGCAAATGTTCCTTTTAGGTAGGAATTTGTTTAGACTTAAATATTTAACTAATTTCATTTATTAGTTCCACACATTTCTAATTAAGATGGAGTTATTCATTTTAAGTTTGAATTATCTAGTAATATGAAAAAAAAAATAACATAATGTATAGGAAAAAGTAAAAGATATGTCTTATTAATCTTATATCCCGTGAGACTATTTTTGACTCATTTTAATGTTAAGACGAAGACAAACTAAATTAGTTCTTTTTTACGCTTTCCCATTTTCATTTTTAATAGAAACACTGAATAATATAAATAACCTTAAATAGTAGGTATATAAATATTAAAGAGTAATGTTCTAAGATAGGAAAATTGTAAATAATCCATTATTCTAACTTATTTCCGATTTTTGTTTTTAATAAAAACGTTGAATAAAGTTAATAAAATTAAATAGTAATTGTATAAATATTAAAGAATAATAATGTTCTAAATCTAATAGGAAAATTGTAAATAATCAGTTATTTTTAATTTTTCTAAATCTAATAGAAAAGTTGTAAATAATTATAAATTGTAAATCATTATTTATAAATAAGTGTTTTGTAAAAGGTGGAGACTACCACGTGCGTAGAAAAAAGCTTCCTTTAATTATATATATATTGATTTCACAAGCTACTCATAGCATTTTTTCAGTTAGCTTATTTAGCAAACGATCTATGTGTCAAACACTTACACAAAAATAAGTTAGGTAAAATTTTGATCAAATAAGTTATTTATCTAAAATAATAATGAGCATGACTCTAGAATATGAAGGTATTGAAATCGGTTCATGATTTTGGCATTTGATCAAGATTGCAAAACGGATTTGTATTCGCATAACCGATCAAGTTTAAAGAGATAAACAATAAAAACAAGCCTCAACAATGTCTAGGCTTTTATACGGTCCGTCAATTATTGTTGGAGATTATTATAGTACAATGAAATATACCGTAATCAGAATAATGTAATATTCAGAATAAACATATTATATGTAACCTATAATAGGTGATACCTATTCAGATCTCGATAGTACTATAAATATCATGTCAATGTAATGATTCGACACACAAACGAACAATATCAATAATACTACGATTCCATCTATCTCTATTTCTAATAATTATTCTCATGTAAGGTCGTTTCACTACGAATATCATAAGTTCATAACCTGTGTAAAAAACCTCATCATCAAATGAACCATATTAGAAACTTCTTAAGACTACGTTTATAGGTTGGGCTAAGTAGGTCTAGGTCTTGAATAAAGACAAAAAAATAACAAATAAAAAAAGGAAAAAAAAATTAAAAGGTTGGAATACCTTTGAAGAAACTAGGTCCATGCGGTCCAATCTGGACCTCCTGGAACACTTTCTAGACCTCGTTCTAGACCTTGTTCAGTGTAAAAAAAAGTATAAGTTAAAGGTAGGTTAAGGTAGGTCTTGATAAAAGATACTACTCCGATTTCCTATGATGTTCCCCTTTCCGTTTTGGTCTAATAACATTGATGTTCCCTTTTTCCTCTTTTGGACAACTTTGTGTGGTCCAAAATCAATTTCATGTGGGGTCATGTGTATTGTGTGGTCCAAATTGATTTCCTTATTTCTTGTATTAATATTTAAAGGGAATAACACAAGAAATCGAAAAGAGTAGAAAAGAAGAGATAGGGCTTGGAAGTAGGTTAAGAACAAAAATTAGTATTTTAATACAGGAACTAGGACTAAGTAAGACTACAAGATCTACGGATAAACATGGTCTTATATAAAATCGTGTTGCATCTTATTGTAACCAAACTATAGGCTATAGAGTATAGATCATCCACCAAAGCTTGCTCAACCAAGAACTTAGAACATATTCTTTCGGCTGAAACTGTAAATTAAATGGAGTAAATTTTAATTGAATTAGATTAAGTGAAACGGGTATGACGTGAATTTAGTTGAATTAAAAGTTAATTTTATTTATGAAAAGATTAATTTGACATAATTGATTGAACGTCTTAACGAAATACCGTTAAGTAAAACTGAAACTGAAACTGAAACGTGTTGAAATTAAACTAGAAAAAACCGAATCTTATCTCCGTTTTAGAAACTTTTTATATAAAACCGTCTTACACGATTACTTCTACAAAACTAAAGTCTATATGTCATCCACCAAAGCTTGCTCAAGCAAGAACTCAGAATCCGCCATTAAATCAGGACTTAATCTAAACATTAAAACACAAAATTCCAACTGATTAAGAGCAGAATCACCATCTAAATCACCTTCTTTAATCATACTTAACAGTTCTTCATCTGTCATTTGATCACATCCAATTAAACCCGAATTTCGACGTAAACTTTCCAATGTTATTACTCCTTTATCTTTATCCATCAATACCTCGAACCCTTTACATAATTCCTGAATTAGCCCTTCTCCTCCTAGCTTGTTTGCCATTACAGGTAGGTGGTCTTCGAAATTGGGGGCTGCCATTGTAGGGGTAGACTTGGAATAATGGGGAATTTGTTACGATTTTACGAGGTTTGGGGAGGCGGTGAGAATAAGATTGATTTACAGTGTGAGACGGTTTTTTATTGGTTTGGAGTTAAGGAGTTTGGGGAGGGTGTGGAGAATAAGAGCGTGTTATCGTGTGAGACGGGTTTTTTATTGGTTAGGAAAAATCGTAGAATTTGATAGGATTTGACGAATTAGATTTAGACGGTTTTATAGAATGAGACGATTTTTTAATTGGTTAGGATATGATGAGTTTTGCGGGATTCTGCATAAGATCGTTATATAGAGTGAGACGGCTTTTTATTACGGGTTGTAAGAAATTGAGAATAAGACTGTTTTATAGTATGACACGATTTACTTATTAGTTAAAAACCGTGGCGGAATTTAATAGGATTCGATGAGTTTAGTATGACACGATTTACATATTAGTTAGAAACCGTGGCGGAATTTAATAGGATTCGATGAGTTTGATGTTATGGGATTGTTTTATAGTATGAGACGGTTTTTCTTATTGGGAGGCTCTGGGATTTTTTTTATTGGTTACGGAATTAGATAGGATTTGACGAGTGTTTAGAGGTCGAGAGAAATTGAAAATAAGACTATTTTACAGTGTGACACGGTTTACTTACTTACTGGTTAGGAATAATGACGGAATTTGATAGGATTTGATGAGTTTGATGCTACTACGAAAATAAGACTGTTTTACAGCATGAGACCAGTAAATGACGGAATTTGATATGATTCGATGAGTTTGATACTATGAAAATAAGACTGTTTTACACCGTGAGACGGTTTTTGGTAGGGAAACTTGGGATTTTGAGGAGTTTGGGGGAGATTGTGAGAGATCTGCGAGGGTAAATATAGGTAGTGGAACTGAAGCAAGTGTGGAATAGAAGGTTCTTGGAAGGAGAGATGACTGACAACTCATTAACACAAGTGTTCTGGCTGGTTTGTTTGGTTTGCTTGCAACTTCCACTGCACTTTCCTCGATGCCTTCACATAAGGGTGTGTTGGGGGTTAGGGGTATTTTCGTCATTAGACGGTTGGCGATCTAGGTAGCACCAAAACAGACACGGACACGGATACGAATACGGGACACGGCATCCCATGAAATTTATTTAGGACACGAGACACGGCATTTGAAGTTAAATCTAAACAAGTAAATGTACAATTCGATCTCTACTATAACTAATTCTCATTTTTCCACTCAAACTCATCTAATCGATCTTTTTAAAAATTGTATTCCTCATCTAAAATATAATATGTTTAGCCAGTGCTACCTAGTTGGCGATTTGGTAAACCGCATAAGGGTGTGTTGGGGGTTAGGGGTATTTTCGTCATTAGACCGGTTGACGATTTGGTAAACGGGTAAATCAGGTTGGGTGTTGATTAAATCATAATAGATCGGACAAGGGTTTAACTTTTCGGGTTTGCAAATATTTAGGTCAATTTGGGTTAGATCACGTGAGGTTTGGTCAATTAGCGTACTGGGTTATTATCGGGATCCTTAGTTAAAGCGAAGTGCGATTCAAAACGGGTTATTTAGGTTGAGTTAGTTTTATTAGGTCTATTTCATAACCATTTTCTTTGTGAGTTTGGTGAATAGTGTCCTACAAATAACTTAGAAGATGTGATTGTAGTAAAAAAACAGGTTTAAATCGTTATTTAGAGTTGAAATTTTATGAATAAACTGAAATAAATTTATTAACTTAAATTAATTTATATGAGGATGTAAGATGTCAAGTCACACATGATTTGATTAAAGACACTGACAGAGTTAGAATTTAAGGACAACGAGGGTGAACTGGTAATATTATAAGGTGATCACGAAAAAAATTGAAAAATTTAACTAAAAATATTGAAAATTCCAAGGGGTCGTTTACTTCGGCATGGGAAGATAAAATTCTCGGGAAGATTAAATTCATATGAACTTGAAAATCACGTAAATTATGTAAATGTTGTTTGGTTGGATGTATGAACTTCAATTCATGCGGGATGTTCCACTTACCTAGAGGGGGCTAGATAAGTGACTTCCTACATTACATAGGAATTAGAGTTTTCTGGGAAGTTCTAATCCCCATAAATTGGGCAACCAAACAAGACTCAATTTTTCCACTTCTAATTCCCGTAATTTTAAAAGATAACCAAACAACCCCAAATATTAGCGAAAATAAACACCCCTATTAACCCCTCGCTTTACCACTTATTTAAAAAATAGGATGCCTACCTCAATAATGCCCATCCATCCATAAGTATGGAAGGAAGGACGCAAGCATATGATAAGTTAGGATCATGTCGCCTAGCCAACATGCAAAGACGATAACTTGTCTGATTTGCATCCTTCATTTTTATTCCTTGTTTCCTGCTTATTTAACTCTACTTATTTTATCGACCGTTGCATCATTAACTATATATAATTCATCCAATTATCGAGGCCGATTTCAACATAACATTTACGTTAAATCCGAGCATCAACACATGGAATAAATTAAAAGAATTTTCGTTAAGGTTATACGACTCCTTGTTATAACATTGTTAGTATCCAAAATATCTTAATTACACTACTACAAAAAAGCCTAAGACATCAATTATAAGACACCTGTTTTTTTTCTAACAGATTTCTTAACGTAAGACACCAGTGATTTAATATAACAAGTTTGCAATGTTTAAATAAGAAACTTGTCCTTCAGAAACCGGTTTCCTATATTTTAATTTTCAATTTATTTAATAACTAAGACACCTGTCCTCCAAAATCCGGTTTCCTATATATTAATTTTCAATTTATTTAATAACTAAGAAACCTGTCCTCCAGAATCCGGTTTCCTATATATTAATTTTCAATTTATTTAATAACTAAGAAACCTGTCATCCAGAATCCGGTTTCTTATATATTAATTTACAATTTATTTAATAACTAATAATAATAAATTAATCTTAAATAATATATTGTTTAATTAATTCCACTAGATTCACCGAGTAATACATGCATACCTCTATCTCTTAACTTACGATAATCCACCGCCTAACACATTCTTTTAATAATAATTATCAATATCTACTTAAATATATCAAAGACACCGGATGTAAATGAGAGTGGTGTCATAGACAGGGGCGAACCCACCTTAGAGCAAGGGGTAGCAGCCGCTACCCCAAACTTAAAAAAAATTGGTTTAAAAGACGGTTTTTTGCGACCCCAAATATTGATAAATAGTAAATAATTAAATGTTATCCCAATAAATCTACAGTAAATATCTTGTGGCTCAATGGAACAACCATTAAATATCCTCCTTGTAGTCGTGGGTTCGAATTCCATTGCATGTATGCCAAAGACACCGGGTGTAGATGAGAGTGGTGTCATAGATATATGCCATAGACACCGGCCATAATTGATAACAGGTATAAATCAAAGACACCAGTTATTAATAAAAACAAGTCTCTTTAATTGTTAGATAAGATACTAGTTCCTCCAACAGGTTTCTTAACCAAAGACACCTATGACCTAGACACCTACACTACGAAACAATGCTCTCTTTGCGACGGAATTTTCCGTCGCAAAAAGGGTGAAATCCGTCGCAAATGATGTTTTTGCGACGGATTTGCGACGGACTGCGTCTGTCCCATATTTTTGTCGCAAAATGTTAATTTGCGACGGATTTTTTCGTCGCAACAGATTTGCGACGGATTGACCTCATTTTGCGACGGGCTGACCTTGACCAAAAGTCAAAGTCAGTCAAGTTTTGCGACGGAAAATCCGTCGCAACTGGACCTTTTTGCGACGGATTTTCCGTCGCAAAACTAGACTGACTTTGACTTTTGGTCAAAGTCAGTCCAGGTTTGCGACGGAATATCCGTCGCAACAGGACCATTTGCGACGGAAATTCCGTCGCAAATCTGGACTGACTTTGACCAAAGGTCAAGGTTTGCGACGGAATTCCGTCGCAAATTGAGACATTTCCGTCGCAAATTCCTGTATGATTTTCGGGTTTCAGCCGTTTTTCCAGCTCCCCATTTCCATTGAAATGATTCATTTTTTCCCTTTTGCATGATCTGTAAACCTGCAATTTCAGAAAAACAACCCAGCAACAAAAACTTGTCGGAGACAAGGGTTTTAAAACGTCTTTTCATAACTAATAAGAAAGTTTTACAAATGATAATCCAACTAAAAACTAAACATAGTCCGCGGTACATCAACTAAACAACCTAATGAAATCTATCTAACGGTCGTGTCGGTGGGCTGTGGGGTGGCGAAATGACTGGCCGCCCTAGCATTGTCGCCGCCATCATCGTCAAAGTCGCGTCTCGGCTGAGAGAAGCCTCCCGGGTTGCAGCTCTGAGTAGTGAACTCCGCCCCCTGTTGACTTAAGTATTCTTCAATTGCCTTCAGCCTTTGGGATGTCTCGAGATCGCGTTCTCTTAGCTGAGCATTCTCTCGAAGAACTCTGCCGACGATACCTGCAATGAATAGTCAAACATGATATTATATTCATTTAGTAAACGGTTAAATAATTGGTTAGTCTTAATTTTTAATAAACTATAAAATACAAACCTGGGGTGTATGATGACTGGGTCCCAGCACTTGAGTGGCGACGACGCTCGTAAATGACTGGGGCTGCATTTCCCATACCGAGTATCAACCCTTTCTTGTTGAAACCGCCGTGTTCTTCGAAGTAGATCTCGTTGTCGTCGATATCTTGCTCCGGGATCCCTTCACTTATCATTTTCGACTTTCTTGAAAAAACTTTTTCCTACAAAACAAAAATAAAATGTTATTAGTATACGTTAATTAATTAGTAAACCAAATTACTAAAATATAAAGAAAAGTTTCTGTTAACTTACAAATAGTGCTTTGGGTTTCGTTGATAGCCAACCCTTCTTGGCATGCTTTTTTGTCTTCTCAAGCAACTTCAAGGCCGATGGTACATCCCTCCCATCTTCTCCAGCCTGCAATTTAAATCCAACGACACTTGTTGAAAAAAACATTCAAGATTGTCAAAGGGTGAAAATTATTGAAGACAAGAAAAAGTGAAGTAAAAACTAAACAATTACCATTTCATCCATCATCTGTAGGGTGTTTTTACGACCCATAATGTGAGTACCTAAGGCCTTGCCTTTTTCGGTACTTCCCGACATCCGGTTGGTCTTGTTTTTGTCGGATTTCTCTTGGAATTTTGGATCGTCCTTTCTACCCTTCAGTTGTTCAAAAATATCCGCCGGTATCCACTGCGGCCTTTTCTCCGTTGGTTTGTTCATAGCGTAGTGGATTCTTTTGCGAAGGCGGTCTTTCATCATGTCTTCCCACGCCGACCTAACCGTTGCTCTATCACGAGGGTGAAAGGTAACTTTTTTCTGTTTCAAAAAAAAAATAGTTAAATAAATATGAAACAATAAATAGGTAATAAATAATAAAACGGAAATAGGTAGTAAACAGTTAATAAATACCTCAAACCAATTCCACCACTCTTCCTTAATGACATCCGACGCTTCTGACCAGTTGGGCGCATACTCCTTGTAGTTGCAAATAATGGTCTGTGTTATAAGATTAGAAACGTCTTTGTCACTGAACCTGAAAAAGAGTTAAATGTGAAAATAAAATAGTCAACAAGTAATCATATTATAATCAATATATACATATATATAATCAATTATCCGTAAACAAATAAGATACTTACCACTTGGCGCCTTCGTAATCAGTCGGATCGAGGTGTACTCGATGTGTAGGCGGCTGAGTCTCAGGTACAATCTCGTCCTCATCATGATTAGCTCCCGATCGTCCTCCCTCAGGCTGACGACTACCACCACCTCGTCGTCTTCCGCCCGGCATATTATTATCAAACTAATATAGCAACAATTACAAAGAAATGCTTTACGTAATTAAAATCTTGAATAATAAGATTAATAAGATAATTTCATTGACATTAAGCCATACGACATCTACAATAATTTCGACAAATACAAGATTATCGAATCTAATAGATAGTAGTCCTAATCATTATCATCACTTGAACAATTTATTCCTACATCCTTACAAAGAGAATCTATAATATTATCTTCATCTTCCTCCTCATCCTCATCCTCATACTCATCCTCATCCTCAACCTCGTCCTCGTCCTCATCCTCATCATCATGTTGCCCCACTGTCACAATTTGAATGTATTCTGGTTCCTCCACAATTTCATCTTCATCTTCTTCTTCTACTTCAATTGGTGACAGTATTGTTTCACCATTAGTAACATTTTCTTGAAAGAAAGATTCATCAACGGGGGCATCGACATGTGATCTAGCCTTGGTTTTGAATACCGCTGACCATTGACTTTGATCCTTTTTTATACCTGGATAAGGACTATAGTAAACTTGTTCCACTTGATATGCCAACACAAATGGGTCGTACTTTGCAAATTTTCTACTCCGGTTAACATCCACAAGCTTATATTCCTTATGCACTTGCATGCCTCTTTCAGAGTTATCTAGCCAACTACATTTGAACAAAATGACTTTGTAAGTGCTTTGTGGGCCTGTATAAGTCATTTCAACAATTTCGTCAAGGGTCCCATAGTAGTCAGCTCCTTCAGTGGAACTCACACAAACTCCATTGTTAATTGTGCACTTTTCCAAATCTTTTCCTTGAATGAAAGCTCGAAATTTGTAGCCATTGATGGAATAGCGTTTCCATGTTCTGACTCTTCTTGAGGGACCATTTGCTAAGGCAATTAGAACTGGATCTTCTATATTATTAACCTGAGATCTAAACCATCTAGGAAATCTTGTTTCATATTTTTCCCAAACATCATTGCCTACGACACATTCAGGATGTTCTCTCATGATAAAATTTTCAAACAACCTATATTCAAATTAGGGGAATTATTAATTTTTGAACAACTAATAATTATAAATTCAAGTATAAGAATTTAGATTCACCACTTACACTTCGTTTCGTTTCAATTCATCAGAATCGCAGTTCGATAAAACGTAGAGGTGTGCACGCTCATATTCGTTATCCTCCAAAAACCTTTCACGACACTTTCCAGAAGTTGTGCCATCATGATCTTGAAATATCTCAGGCAAGTTAGATTGTGTCGGCTTTTTTGAACCAACGTCAAGGTCCTTTGCCTTGGTGTCTATATGATCTTCAAAGTATAGGGAACAGAAATTTGCTATTTCCTCAATTAAATATGCATTACATATAGACCCTTCAACATGAGCTTTATTTTTGATTTTCTTTTTCAAATGATTCAAAAACCTACAAACAAATTAATTTAGAATGAAAAATATGTATTATGTAATATAAAGAATTGAATAAGGATGATGAATGACATTACCTCTCGAAAGGATACATCCACCTATATTGCACAGGACCACCCACTTTTACTTCATATGGCAAATGAATAGGTAGGTGTTCCATTGAGTTGAAAAAAGAAGGTGGAAGGATTTTCTCTAATTTGCAGATAATCTCCGCAATGTTATTTTCGAGACTTGTAATTTTTTCAATTTGTACTGATGAAGTACACAAATCTCTGAAAAACTGACTAATTTCAGTTATGGCATTCCACTCATTTTTTGGAAGAAGATGTCTCAAAGCAACTGGGAGTAATCGCTTCATGAAGACGTGACAATCATGACTTTTCAAACCGTGTATCTTCAATTCTTTCATATCGACACACCTTCTCAAATCTGAAGCATAACCGTCGGGAAACTTCAGTTTGTATACCCATTCACATAGGACCTTCTTTTGTTCCTTTTTCAAAACGACCGAATCCCCTTTTCTTCTACTTGAACAAAGAAGTAACATGTCCTTCTCTGCATTTGAGTTTAATTTTGTTTTTCCTTTCACGTCCATGACAGTGTTAATTATTTGCTCGAAGAAATTTTTCTCAATATGCATGACATCAAGGTTATGTCGAATTAGTAGCGTGCTCCAATAGGGAAGCTCCAAAAAGATGCTTTGTTTCCACCACCCAATCCGTTTCCCTTTAAGCAAATTCAGTTCACGTTCAGATCCATCCACAAGTTTTGGTAGATGTTTGACACAATCCCATACTTCATTGCCTGTTAACCTCTTCGCAGCAACATCGTGCTCAACTTTCCCTTTTCTAAAATGCACCTTATCGTTACGAAAAACATGATTACTGTCTAAAAACTGTCGATGACAATCAAACCAACTCCATTTTTTGCCATGTTGTAGCCAAATTGACTTAGTCTCATTTTTCATACAATATGGACATGCATGCTCACCTTGAGTTGTCCAACCAGATAACATGTCATATGCAGGAAAGTCGTTGATCGTCCATAGGAGTGCGGCTCTAAGATCAAAGTTTTGCTTCAGGGAAACGTCATAGGTTAAGATCCCCGTCTCCCATAATTGCTTCAACTCGTGAATAAGAGGCTACAAATAGACGTCAAGGTTTTTCTTTGGATTGTGGGGACCGGGAATAAGTAATGTTAAAAGCATAAACTGTCTTTTCATACAGAGCCAGGGTGGTAAATTGTATGGAGTAAGTATCACCGGCCAACATGAATATTGCTTTCCGAATTGACTAAACGGTGCGAAACCATCAGTGCAAAGTCCAAGACGGACATTCCTAGGCTCAGATGCAAAATCAGGATGCAGCCGGTCAAACTGTTTCCAAGCCTCCCCGTCACTTGGATGAGACATTGTTCCACTAACACGAGAGTTTTCATAATGCCAACGCATTTCGCCCGCGATGTGCTTTGTGGCATAAAAGCGTTGCAACCGTGGTCCTAATGGAAAATAAGTTAAGAACTTTTCGGGAACTCTTTTGCCATTTACATTTTTCTCTAATTTGTACCTATTCGTACCACATTTTCTGCACTTATCAAGGTGAGCGTCGTCCATCCAGAAAAGCATACATCCTACCGAGCAGGCATCTATCTTCTGATGGGGAAGTTGAAGAGCTTTAAGAACTTTTTTGGTTTCGTAGTAGTTACGCGTCATAAGATTATTTTCAGGAATCATATCTCCGATATATGACGCAAAACCATCTACACATTTTTCAGCTAAGTTGAATTCACATTTTAAAGTGATCAACCTTGAAGCCGACTGTAGCAATGTCATACGACTTCCTACATAAAGAGGTTGTTCGGCATGTTTTAGCATTTGGAAAAAAGCTAATACATTAGGATTTGGAGATTCATCGACCACGTCGGCGTTTAGAGCATCTTCCCTAATTTGATCAATGCTATCGCGTAACGCATCTTCTACCATATCTCTATAAGGATTGTCGGAGTGCATTGATGAGCTTCCCTCTTCCTCAACGGAGAATTTCTCTCCGTGACACACCCAATCGTAGTAGTTATCACAAAACCCTCTCAAACCAAGGTGTTTCCGTACTTCTTGCTCAACTAAATACTTTGTATTCTTACACTTAGAACATGGACACCTAATTTCTCTATTCCTAACGTATTCGTCTTGTTGCTTAACATAGTTAATGAATTCATTAACACCAATTACGAAATCCTGCCTTATTTTTTTCCTAGAATCCAACCTTTCATACATCCATTTTCTTTCTAATCTCTTCATAGTAAATCTACATATTTTAACAAACAATAACAACAACTAATTAACAACAACAATTAAATAACAAAACTACATATATATATAACAACAACTAACAACAAAAACTAGTTAACAACTTATTAACAACAACAATTAAATAACAACTACATATATATATAACAACAACTAACAACAACAACAACAACAACAACAACAACTACAACTACCAACACCAACACCAACACCAACACCAACCTGCAAAAAAAAACAATTTACATATATTGGTCTGGGGTCCTTATCTCTCCAGCCTAAACCCATCTTTGAATCTTTCATACCATTAGTAAACACTCTTATATTTTCTTGATTGTAATGAGAAAAAAATTGGGCAGCACTTCCCTATTGTTCTCCAAATACATTATATAGAATGTATTTGGAGAACAATAAGGAAGTGTTGCCCAATTTTTGTTTCATTACAATCAAGAAAATATAAGAATGTTTACTACCTAAATGGCATGAAAGATTCAAAGACAGTCCCAAAACGGGGACTATTCAACAATTACACCTAATGTGTAATTATTGACCTGGTATTATTCAAGAATATTCTAAACAAATCAACAACACTAACAATCAACAACAATGCAAATTTTATATCAAAAAACAATCGTCCTAAACAACTTAACAACAATATGCGACGGATTTGGGACGGAATTAACTACTAACCTAATATCACTAACCACCTAACAATACTAACTAAACTAATCAAATAACAATTAAACTAAACTAACTATTCCTAATAACAATAAAAAAACAATAATACGGAATTTGCGACGGAATTTTGCGACGGATTAAACATAAAAAATTAAGACGGTATATTAAAAAAGTTAGTATACATACATAAGAAAGAAAGAAGTGGCGGCGGCAAGGTGGCGGCGGTGAGGTGGTGGCGGCGGTGAGGTGGCAGGTGGAAGGGAGAAGAAAGGAGAAGGAGGAGGAAGGAGGAGGAAGGAAGGAGAAGGAGGAAGGAGGGAGAAGGAGGGCTGGTGGCGTGGCGGCGGCGGCTCCGGCGGCGTAGGGTGGTAGGGTAGGGTGGTAGGGTGGTGGTGTGGTGGTGAAATAAATCGCCGAATCGCTTTAGGGTTTTGTTTTTTTTTAATTTTGAAATCAATTTGGGGAAAAGAAGAAGACCCGCGGGGTCTGTATAAAACATCTTTGCGACGGAATTTTGCGACGGAATTTCCGTCGCAAATCTGGTCAAGATTTGACCTTGACCAGATTTGCGACGGAAATTCCGTCCCAAATATTGACTTTTGCGACGGAATTTCCGTCGCAAATCTGGTCAAGGTTTGACCTTGACCAACTTTTGGTCAAGTCTGGTCAATATGTTTGCGACGGAATTTCCGTCGCAAAAGTCAATATTTGCGACGGACTTTCCGTCGCAAACTTTCCCGCCATTTGACTTTCACTTCGCGGGTGTGGGAAATTTAGGTCCGTCGCAAATTCCGTCGCAAAAAAAAAAATCCGTCGCAAAGTCCGTCACAAAACTAATTTTGCGACGGATTTTCTGTCCGTCGCAAATTTTCCGTCGCAAGGGCAGTATTTTTTTGTAGTGCTATGACCTATGACCTAAACAGGTGTCTAAGACCTTTTCAACAGGTTTCTTTGGCCTTTTTTGTAGTAGTGTTATCAGTAAATTCACAAAAATTACATATTTCGTATAGTTTGGCCAAATGCAACGCTCGTATTGAAATACTTTTTTATTATGGGAACATATAAATCATCGAGGCAAATAGGCAATAGTAGTTCAAACGTATGCAAACAAATCGAAAGCCGAGTCATGATGTAGCATCGTTGATGTCAATATCTCCTAGTCAAGGGTTAATAAAGCCTAAATTGTAGATCACGAAAAGACGATCATTTTAGAAAAACACATCATTTAGTGAATGGTTAATCAAATGTTATAGTCGGTGAAAGTTTCTTAAACGAATAAACTTTAACTAGTCGTAACACCACTATAAGATATTTGAAAAACGCGATTTTTTTTTTCAAACCAAAAATCTCGTAAAACAATCGACTTAAGAAAAAACTCACAACATCCTAATATCGTACTTATTTAGGACAAAAATACAAGGTATCCACAAAATTTTAACAATTTCAAAATAACTCACTAAAAGATTATACAACCAGATGCATAAGAGTATCGCCCAACCATGATGCATTTAATTGAGCTTATGTATATATTTTTTGAGTTTTAAACTATTTTGAATTATATTTTAATCTTTTACATCAAAATTAAAATATAATTGAACTTATATGCATTGTTTTTAGTTGTACAATAATTTTCTAAACTTAATATATTTGTAAATAGGTTTATAAAATTTAGAATATAGTACAACTCATATTATTTCCGCTTAAGCTCGAAATGTTTGTTAAAAGACTCAAAATATGAAGTTTGGATCCTCCACATTACTTTCTCTCCATTACCTTTGTAAATTGTAATACACGCTTCTTTTAATATGTATTATATTTTTTCGTAATTGCTTAATCATGGAGACGTTTTACTTTTTCATGGATTTTTTTCATAATTTTTCCATTGCATACCTTATTTAGAAAACAAGAGAGAAGTTTTTCTCTTATTTTTTCTCCCTTCCTCTAACAAAGTAATCAAAATATAAACAAACATCATCAATTATGCATTTCTTCATAAATTAAACAAGTAGTTAATCTAATTTCATCAATAATAGATACTTTTTATACCAAAATTAACTAATTACATATTCAAATAAGCAAAATTTACAATTAGAAATTTATTTAAGAAGTAAGGTTGGAGTGACTGGGGTGGGGAAGTAGCTAGTCGCCGAAAAGGGAGGGGTTATTATGGTGGTCGTGGGGCTGAAGTAGGGGACAAATGGTGGTCGACTTAGTCGTACATATGGGGTAGAGTATAAAGGGGTGGTGGTGGTTGGTGATCGACGATGATGGTGGTAGGGAAGGGGATCGACGGCGGTGGTGGTAGTAGGGAAGGGGATCGACGGCGCTGGTGGCGCAGGTGTCTCAATGTGGCAGATTTATTAATTTGAAATAAGATGGAAATTGAGAGACTGAGAGTGTAAAAATTATGAGGGTATAATCGTTATTCATGTCTATGATTGAGTAAAAACCATGTGCACAAATGAGCAAAACCCTATTTTTTTCCTCAATTCAATAAAACATTACTTTTACGAAGTATAAAATAACGTAATTTATTTCCGCAGAAGGTTTTTTTACTCAATAGAGTACTTTTTACACCAAATTTTCCATTTATTGTCCTTCTCTAAAAAAACATTAACCTAATTCTCTCCTCCTTCTCTCTAATATTGAAACCTTTACCCTCTTCCACCCCATTAAAAATTTACAACTATGAACGATTATTCAAATGACGAACATGTAATTAATTCATTAATCTTATACTCCCTCTTACCCGAGATAAGTGTCCCGTTTGCTAGTGAGTTGAAGATTTATGGATTGTGTATTTTGGGTAGGGTAGGGTATTTAGATTGGAGAGAGAAGGTACTCTATTGGGTTAGGGGTGGGTGAATGGGTAATAAATATAAATAGTGAAGGGTAAAAATGTAATAAAACGGTCCAGATAGTACACAACGGGACACTTTGACGAATAAAGAAAAATGAAGAACGGGACACTTATCTTGGGTAGGAGGGAGTATTACTTATTAATTTGATTGTTTGTTTTTTAAATAATATAGTTTCACTTATTAATTTGATTGTTTGTTTTTTAAATAATATAGTTTATTTTTTAATTAGGGTTTATTTATCAACATGTAAAAAAGAATCATTGTTAAATATTTATAAATGAATTGACATGCTTAAGACTCTCTCCTACCCATTATAAGTGTCCCGTTCTTCGTTTTATTTTATTCGTCAAAGTGTCCCGTTGTGTACTATTTGGGCTGTTTTATTACATTTTTACCCTTCCCTATTTCTTTATATTACCCACCCACCCACCCCTAACTCAATATAATTACTTACACTACCCAATCTAAATACCTCTACAGTCTACACTACCCAAAATATTAAACAATTAGGAGTCGTTTGGTTGATTCGGGAAGTTAATTTTCCTAGGAACTTACAATTCATGGGAAATAAGTTTCCACATTCAATTCGGGTGAATTTGAGAAAAGTGTTTGGTTGCGCATGTAGGAATTAAATTCCACAGGAACTTCGAATGACCAAGGGGGAATGGGTAAGCAACTTCCTACATTATGTAGGCATTAGAAATTCCTCCATTTAGGAACTTCTAATTCCTCCATTTTACAAAAATTATGGCAACCAAACAACCCATGTTTTTGCAAATCATGGGATTTTGTAATTCACGTGTTTTTAAAGTGTCAACCAAATAACCCCTTAGTATTTCTTAAATGTTCCACTCACTCCTAAATGGGACATGTATAATAGGTAGGGGGGAGTACTACGTAGTACTTCAATTGATTTAGAAACCAAATCAACCTATGTTAATTGCTTGATACTACTTCTTGTTTCGAAACCAATTCCAAATGAACTACCTTACTTAATATTACGTTTTACTTCAATTTTAGAAACCAATTACAAATCAACTACCTTGCTTAATACTACGTATTACTTCAATTGATTTAGAAACCAAATCAATGTATGTAAATTGCTTAATACTACGTAGTCCTTCAATTGTTTGGATACATAGTTCATCAATATTTGTCAATTAGTACTAAACAAACGTATTTCATTAATTTGTGTTTTTTTTTTTCCGTTTTACTCAAAGTAGTACATTATTGATTTTCGCAGTACACATTTTCGCTATTGATAATACTTGCACTATTGATAATACGTATTTCATTAGTTCGTCATGAAAATAGCGTACAAAAAAGTAATAAAATAAAAAAATAAAAATAAATAATACTTACACTATTGATTTTCGCATTACACATCTTATTATATTGAATAAAAATGTATTGGGAAAATAAATTACTTTTCGCGGTATAAAAAGGAAAATAAGAGGAGTAATAAGAGGAGTAAAATTATCAACAATGTACTATATAACTATATTGAGTAAAATGTGTAATGCGAAAATAAAAAAATCCAAAAATGAAAAGGAAAACGATTAGATTGACTCAAACCCAACTCGCTTGACTCGGTTGTGACGAGCAAGTCTATCTTATCTCAAAAAAATCAGAAAATCCGGAATGTGAAAAAATAGTGAGGATATCGTAAAAACCAAGGATTTTTCTCAACCTCCGAAATTTTCGATCAATCTGCACCAAATCCGTTTCACCAACATACCCAACTAAATAAATCAAATTTCCAAATTTCCCAATTTTTTTTTTTCCTTTCAATTTTTTGATTGATGAACTTTTGCATCATCAATCGTTGAACATCTCCAACTTGTCTTAATCACAGGTTTAATTTGCATTACATTTTCACAATTTGGTATTTTTAATTAGAATGTTAAGTTCATGTGTGATATTCTTTTTGTTTATTGTATGCATTTGATTATCTTTTGTTGATTGAATTGTTTTGGGTTGTTAATTAAGGGTTTTGATTGTTTCAGAATTGGGTTATTGATTATGTATGATTATATGCAATTTTGGGTATTTTAGGGGTTTTGATTGTTTCAAAATTCGGTTATTTGTTATTTATGTTTTGCAAATTTGGGTATTTTCGTTTTTATTGATTAGGGTTTTGATTGTTTTGTCTCTCCGTATCCCTAACACTAGGGTAAGGTTGCGCACATGACACCCCCACACCCTATTCTACCCTACAATTCGCGGGAGCCATTGAGGCATCGGGATAATAATGTTGTTTTTGTCTCTCCGTGTTGCTAACATTAGGGTACGGTTGCGTACATCTGACACCCCCACACCCTACGGCCTACCCTACAATTCGCGGGAGCCATTGAGGCATCGAGATAATAATGTTGTTTTTGTCTCTCCGTGTTGCTAACATTAGGGTACGGTTGCGTACATCTGACACCCCCACACCCTACGGCCTACCCTACAATTCGCGGGAGCCATTGAGGCATCGGGATAATAATGTTGTTTTTGTCTCTCCGTGTTGCTAACATTAGGGTACGGTTGCGTACATCTGACACCCCCACACCCTACGGCCTACCCTACAATTCGCGGGAGCCATTGAGGCATCGGGATAATAATGTTGTTTTTGTCTCTCCGTGTTGCTAACATTAGGGTACGGTTGCGTACATCTGACCCCCCACACCCTACCCTATCCTACAATTCGCGGGAGCCATTGAGGCACCGGGATAATAATGTTGTTGTTGGTGTTCCTTGTTTTTCGCAGTTGTTGCATTGGGTAATGACTGTTGCTTCTTGAATTGTGTTACGGATTACAATACAAGACAAGAGAAGATATTGTATTAGTATAGTGTAGGGGTTGATTAATAGGAATAATGACGACTTTGAAACCGACATCATGAAGTTTATCACAATAGCATACCATACGACTCCATATAGTTTTCTATTCCCTAACAAATTGTTAAATTAAGGGTCACTTTGATTATTGGTAATTGTTGCAAGGTAGTGGGAGGTTAAAAACATAGGAAAAGAGCGAAAAATGAGAGTGGTGAATGGAAGATAAGGAAGGTAGAGAGAGGATCAAGGACTTAGAGCAAGTGCAATGGTGAGCTAATGTACTATTAGCTTGAGTTGCCACATCATATTTTTTAAGCTATATTATTTTGAGCTACAATTGCATACAATGGTTGCAAGCTAGTTTAAATGGACCCACATACAACAAAAATTCCAAGTTTTTTATTTAAATAATTAATTTTTATAAGAAACTTTAATTTGATAGGTTGAAATTTTGGGATGGGGCATTTGAGCTAGTAGTTTAATGGGGCTAGTAGCTTGATTAAAGCTAATACAAAAGTAGAGGTACAATGGTTTGGCTACTAGCTTACAACTTTTTATATTTGCAAGCAAGTCCCTTAGCTAAACCATTGCACTTGCCCTTAGGATTAGGAATTATTATTTTCAATAACAAGGGAAATATACCTCCACAAAGGGAGGTGGTTAATTATTCCGTCCTTAAAGGAGGAAGAGGAGGAGGTGGAGGAGGTCGATATTAGTCTATCATTCCTTTCATCCCTCCGCTGCCCACCACGGTCGACGATTTCCTCCTAATTCTTTTACGTCTATCTATTACGCCTAACACTTATCCCTTATCCACAGTACCCCAAAGTATTCATGTAAAAATTGAGTCGATGACGGCTGAAGGAAGCTTGATTAGGAGATTTTGTTTGTGATGATTATATATCTTTAACGAGCTACATACGTTCTAATTGCATATTTTTTATGAATATTTGTTGTTAGGGCCGAACCCCTTGCTGTATTGAACTCATTCGTCCCATCTATATTTTCCGTATTTGCTTAATTGATTATAAGTGTGAGTGTGTAACCATAATATGGCTATTTTTTTGTACAGTTTTGTAAATGTCTTATTCTACAATGTTGTCAGTTGTTATCAGGAGAAGGGTCGAGTTCCTGCATATGTGTAGGTGATGTGATCTAGCTTTCGGTAATAACTGAGGAAATGGCTTTGAAAACAGCATTTATCTCAGAGCATCAGACTAGATTTCTGGACTGCGTTGTCAGTGATCAATCTCAAGTTCAGGTTCCTGCTGAAGTGTCTGTTGCTCTCAGTAGTTTTAGCTACGATGCTAATTGTTTTTATTCTAAAAGTAACGGAAAAAAATTGTACCGGAAGAAAAGCAGGAGTAAGGCTAAACTAGGGAAGAAGAAGGCTGATAAAGTATTTCCGGAAGAATTTTTCAGTGATACTGGTAAAGAACAGCATTTATCATCTTCCAAGTCTCCTACGAGTCATAAGCATAACAAAACTCCGAGTACTAGTGATTTAGTTAAGGAAGATTTATCTCCAACACTGAGGCTATCACATAGCTGTGTTGAATTGAAGAATTTGTCCGATGCCAAGGGCCACAGCAGGGAAGAAGTTTATGAATGTTCTATCAGTGAAATATCTAATTGTAAAGCGGGTCCACTTCCGAAACGTAAACTTCATAATCCACAGTGCTTCAGCGGAACTAGCCAAGATATGTGCCGAAGTGTAAGTTCAAACAATGGTCACCCACATGTGCCAAAGAGTAGAGCAACCAGCGCTAGTATTGCAAAGAAGAAGAAAAGTAATATCAACAACACGCGGAAGAAGGACCAGAGCCGCTTGACCTGGAAAAAGTGCCAGAGTGACAGGAGCAACGAAAGCAGGAGAGAAACCATGTCTCTTCCAGATCATGCTAACTTTGATTCCATCTCACAAACTAGCAGTGTTCCAAGCCAACAAGCAGCATTGTCATGTGATGAGCTGGCAGTCACGTCTAATTTTCCAGCTAAGCAAAAGAAAGCCTCAACTGCAACCAAGTCACTGGATGCCGATGATATGCTCAACAGAGGAATTTGTGTAGATATAAGCATCGAATCTTGCCAACGAGTTGCTGAGGGGGTAAGCAGTGAATACCAGGACTTGCCTTTTAGTACAAAGCCAATTGAAAGGATCCATGTAGTAAAATTGGATGAATCAAATGGACATCGGAATAAATTTGGGAAAAGAAAAAACAATGGTTGGAAGGCAACTCGATCTCCCTCGTCAAAATCATATAGGCATCACCGACAACCTTTCCCCTTTCAGCCACAGGTCAGTATAAGCGTAACTTGACAATAGATCTGCTGACTAATATTATTATACATAATTTGCCTCTAGTCAACATTATCTCCTTCCATTCCATTTATATCGTCACTAATTGACTCTGGTGGTCAATTATGTTGCTCAGACACTTTTAGGAGTATATCCGACACGGGGGTGCGTGTCCAAGTGTTGGTCTAGGCTATTTTGATGAAAAACATGCATATTTTGGCTTAAAATGAGGTGTCCGTGTGTCATACCCTTGTCGGAGTGTCGAGTGTCGGACACGGATACGTCAGGGAATAAAGAGACGGAGTACCATAGTGGTCAAATGACTTAAAGTTTTGACTGATATTTTCTGTCACTATAAAATACTTAAAACATTTGATGATTTGGGAGTAGCTGTTCCGAAACATCAACTGCAGAATATTTAGGGAAAACAATTGTCAAAATAATTATTGGTCGACACCTGAAGTCAAATTACGACAATAGTAACAGGATGGAGGTAGTACTAAGCTATTTGTTTCTGTTTTGAAGCAGCACGTTCAGTCCAAAGAAAAGGTCTATTCAAAAGATACCAGCACTTTTGACCAGCTTCACCCGGAGATGAAGTTGCCAGCAGTGAAGCCTGTTGAAGAGAAGCATATTCAAAACGTTACGAGCGGGTGGAGTGACACCACATGTTTTAAGTCCAATATACCCCCTGGGATTAGGCGTGGCCAAGATACTACTCAACATCAAAGTGCAAGGAAGTGGATTCCTGTTTGCAAAAAGAATACCAGTATTCCAGAGACCTCCATATCTGCAGGAACTACTGAAAACATCAATGATAACTCACCAATGGAGAAGAAAGAAGATATTGAACTAGAAGCTGATGTCATTTCTAACTCTATTCCAGAGGCACCTATTGAGCACATCGGTGCAAATTTATTATCCGATAATGATATATCCTCACTAATGGAACAAGCCCCGGACAAGGTTGAATGCTGCGGCGTTCAAAGTGTTGAGAACTATACTCAGTCAATCCATGTGTCTGACGGTTTCCTAGATCATCCTGATGATTCCCAGTTTGTGGAACAAGCTTTTATTACCTCATATAGAGTGCAGTTTGCATCTGAGGGCGTTCATCGGACAACAGGATATCCACTTGCCGAGTTTGAAAGATTACTGTTTTCTGCCACCCCAACTATTGATTCTTCAGTTCTATCCAAACCATGTGATGGTCGCTTCAGTGATGTGCTGAATAGTCTTATTCTCTGTAGAGAGCAGACACCAAACATATCTCTTCACTCTGTTTTAGATTGGTATGAGGAGCCAGGAAACTATGGGTTGAAAGTTGATGTTAACCGGTCTCATATTCAAGAAGGATGTGTTGCTGATACTGAATCATTTCATGCACATTTTGTTCCTCTTCTTTCTGCGATTCAGCTATTTGGTCACAATTATCCATCTTCTTTTGGGAAGAGGCAGGATCAGAGCCTGGAAGCTCATGGTGTTGAAGCTAGTTTACATACTCCTCTGTGTGGAAACCCTGCCATTGATGCACATGATATAACTAAACCCTTCAATGCTGCTGGACCATCAGTACTCAGCAATGCAGAGCTGCTTTTTGAATTTTTTGAATCAGAGCAACCACAACGGCGAAAACCTCTTCATAACAAGTAAGACTTCTCTTATTAAACGTTTTGCGATTTGATGGTTATTTGAGGTGCTTGACCATGGCCTGTAATCAAATCACTGAATTAGTCGCAAATCGCATTGGCAAACTATGATGTGTGCCTAATCATCCCAGTCTTATGGTCTAGTATCATTTGTACTGGTAATATATTAGACTAAGGTTGGCCTCAACGGTCCCACAATGGCCAAATATCCGCCATTATTGGTGAACATTATATCGGATATTTTCGAAGGGCCGGTATGTATTGAAAAATATTAGCATGATAGGATGAAAAACCTCTACTTATGAAGCCAATATGATGTGTATTGATTCTTCTGCCATACCATGTATTGGTGTGGGATTTTACTGATATCATAAACATAGATACATAATTCGTCGTTAAACCCTTAAAGGTTAATCAGCCCAAGAAATTGCCGGTACAAAATAAAAAATCTCTGTATGATTATTGCCATGTTTTTGTGGAGGTCGTATACTCAATAGTTGTGGCATTCTTACTGATATTTGTGCTTTCTCATTTAACTCGTTTAAATTCTTCGTTGTACACCTCAACTACCTGGATGCGTACAAGACTTGTCAGCGTCTGTAATGAATTTCAAATCTACAACTGATTGAACTGAATAAGATTTATTGATGTTGGGTGTGTAGCTTTTGAAATGCTTACATTTCCCGATACTATTATAGGAAAATTTTGTTACTGAAAAATTTCAATTCAACATCTTTTCTTTAGTATATGATGATAGCATATTTGACTTGTCGAGTTGTCGATATTTCATTGTACTGACTAGTGCGGGTTTCTTACACACGCAGAATAGCGGAACTTGCCAGTGAAGGAACTTCCAACAATCAAGTATTCGGTGACCCATCAAAACTTGACTGCACAAGTCTTGTTGATCTGCATCCTGCATCCTGGTTAGAACGCGATCTCATTGTTTATTATCTCTTTGCATGTTTTACGTTTTTCAAGTTCGTTTCTTGTTTTATAACAAAACTTTTCTTGAATTTCAGGTTTTCAGTTGCATGGTATCCCATATACCGGATTCCGGAAGGGAAGATGCGGGCAGCATTTCTGACATACCATTCACTGGGGTATTTTGTTCAAAGATGCACAACAAACGATTTTTCTAATTTGAGCCCGTTTTCCTTAGCCCTACCTGTAATAGGTCTCCAAAGCTATAGTGCACAGGTAAAGCATTTTAACACAGATGTACGTGTTTCTAAAAGCGTCATGATCTTAATGGACAGAAGCAAACTAAATTTTTTGTTCATATTTTAATATAAAATCGAGCGTCAAAAGTCGTTCTTCCTAGGACCATCCCCAAGCAAGGTCGCAGGAGGTCGCGACCTTGTTGGATTACGTAATTAAGACACTAATTTTGGTGACCTTGTATTAATTTTGGCGACCTTGAAATTTTCAGGGTCAATTTGTGACCCCGAATTGGGTTGGTGACCTTCTTGGTGACCTTTGGTGACCTTTGACGTGTCACAATGTTATTGGCTTATTATATTATTTGGTGGGGTAGAAAATGTAATTAATGATTGAAAATGTTGAAAAATGGAAAATGAGTGGAAAATAATTGGGTTGATGCCCCTAGGTCGTGACCTTCTTGGGAGGGTGAAAGTGGGTTAAAAGTGGGTCATGATAATTAAGGTGAGATTAAGAATAAAAATATTGGTGACCCGATTAGCGTGACCTTCTGCTTGGGGATGGTCACTCTTCACTTTGTTGATGAGGGCAAAGCCCGTTTCATGAATTCGATGATCTTATTATATGATTAATATCACCAGCGGAATGTTTAAGAGGACAATTCATGGGATTTTCATTACATTATCACATTTTGCAGGCCGAGCTATGGTTTTCGCTTAATATGGATCCCGAGTCTTCTTTAGGACAAATGAGTTCTGCAGTCCTAAAAGAAAGACTGAGGACACTTGAAGAGAATGCAAACATTTTCGCTCGAGGGTCAGTCGTCAAAGATCGTGTTATGGTCACAAATCGACAACCAGACTACGAATTCTTCATGTCTCGTAAAGGGAAGCCTTTATATTTGTAATTAACCTTGCTTGTAAATAGATCTTTTGTACATTTTGTAGCAGAACGGGTAGTCGTAGAAGCTCATCTCATCAGCATTAGACTTTAGTCAGGGTTAATCAAGAACTAGTTCATCAGACGACTAACTCACTAGACCAGGTTCGACAATGTACATGCAGTAGGCTTTCGCTAGATTGTAAATGTGTGTAGCTACCATCATTTTTTTGCTATGGTGCTTTGACTTGTATATATAATGTAGATTCTTGTGTGTAATTTGCCGGTTTTTTATGCAGTTCTAGGCGATCCCCGAAAATATCATCCCGAAGGATGTTCGTTCCTAAGTTCACTCAAGGGGTTCCTCGATTGGCTAGTAAGGCTCTGTTCTTTTGGACTTCAAGTCACTTAATTTAAGTTTACTTCAGATCTTATAAGTTCAGTTCAGTTCCTATAAGTTCAGTTCAATTCTTATAAGTTCAGTTCAGTTTAGATCCTATAAGTTCAGTTCAGTTCAGTTCCTATAAGTTCAGTTCAGTCCAACTTGATGATATACAAGTTGTTCCTGGTTAAGTCCCGACAACGTTCAACAATAAATTTCAGGTTATTTCTAATTAGCGGGTCATCATTTATAATATTGACGCAAGACAAATTATCCATGTGAATAAGCAATTTCGGTATATGCATCGACTTAGCCTTCTCCAATCCAGCTAGAAGGGCAAGTATTTCAGCCTACTAGGCAGTAACGAAGTTACCTGTCTCGTCTCGAAAAATTCCTCCGCCCCCAGATTTACCCGGGTTTCTTTTAGAAGCTTCGTTTGTATTTAGTTCGGAGAGACTTGGGACCAACCGTGTCGTATGGAAATTACAGAGCTTGGGTTCCTTGGTTTCGGGATAAAGATGTCAAACCTATCAAACACATTTTTTGCGTTCTCGAATTGCGTGAAGAGGATATCACAGGGGGGTCACTCGGGTTTTCACTTTTACGTCCAAGACAATTTATTCCTCCGCCTCCAAATCCACCAACATATAAGCTATATATGCGAATTCAATCCCTTCTTCAACGATCTTTTGTCGAAAAGAAAACAACCCAAGATATGTACTTGCTGAAGTCTTATTTCAAGCTCAAGTAATGTTTATTTCAGTCGAGATTTTTTTTACAAAATGTTGCAGACATAAACTTATACATATATAAATAGGCAAGTACTCGGTATCATGCCTTAGATAGCGGGGAAGGCGAGCAGTCTGAAGAGCCTGCTGGAGTACCCTCTTGACGGTTTTAGATAACGCTCCTGAGAAGGGCATTGGCAAATGACCTTTGATTGTAACAATCAAGGTTGTTTCCATAGCTAACCCCGAGAATGTCACAGTATCGCTTATAAAATCCAATACGATCAGCAACTCTTCCATCTTGTCCTCGGCCACATTCTAAACCACCGTTAATAATGTTGGTAATCACTCCGTATCCAGGCACCCGGCCAGCCGATGAGTCTGCACCAGATGGGGTCCATCGGCCGGTTATGACGTCGTGGCATGACGGTTTTGGTGGCTGTGTAGTCATCCAGAACCAGATTGCAGTTTTGAATGCAATAACAGGATCAGTTTCTACTAAATCTGGATTGTTTAGAAGGTCTACTCCTATTGCTCTCCCTGCTTGCCCATAATTTACATTACTGCAGTGATAAAAGATCAACATTCAAAACCAATGAAGTCATGAGATTTACGATGTGTCGATGTCTAGCAAGTCTCCACAGAGATCGTTTCATGTTCAGCTATATTTAGTTCAGTTTAATTCAGTTCAAGTTCAGCTCTTTGGCCCTATTCTTTTGGACTCAAACTGTCCGAACTTAACTAAACTTAATGTACCATAACTGAACTAAACTTAATAGAAATGAACTAGAGTGAAATAAAGAGAATTTGTAATTTGTAAAGAGAAAAACCGAACTGAACTTAACAGGGTTGAACATAACTGAAATAAAGTTTACTTCAGTTCAACTCCAATATGTTCAGTTCAGTTCAGCCTAGAGCTGGCAAATAATGACACGACACGAAAACACGACACGAACCCGACACGAAATTAGCGGGTTTGGGTTGAGGTTTAATGACCCATTTATGTAAGTGGGTCGACACGAACACGACACGATATTTAACTGGGTTGGGTTTGGGTTGAGCTCCTTATACACGAACCCGACACGGATGACCTTTTACTAAATTAATCCTAATTTATTTTATCCTCCATCACATAAATATACTTAAACTTTCCAAATATGGACATGACACGAAAACTCGACACGAACCCGACACGAACCCGACACGAAACTAACGGGTTAGGGTTGAGGCTTGATGACCCATTTATATAAGTGGGTCGACACGAACACGGCACGAAATTTAATTGGGCCGGGTTTGGGTTGGAGGGTTTGTGACCCGTTTACATGTGACACAAATACGAACCCGACACGACCCAATCTGTTTGCCAGGTCTAGACTACTTCAGCCCCATTATATTCAGTTCAAACAATTTCAATACAAAAAACAATGTCTAAATATTGATTAACACGTGGGTGGGAAAGAACATGAAAGGTGCCCCACCTTGTCCCTCTTTCTTTTTGTGGAGATCACAAGCTTGTGACGGGATTAGCCCGCCACAAACAAGACCCGTTGGATTGATTAAAGATCCATTTTCCAACTTTTTTATTCAAAACCACTTTACACAAAACAAAATTATATCATTTGTTCACTATTTTTACTAATATTTTTAGGTTAATTCAATTCAATTTTCAAGATTTTCCTAATAAAAATTTAGTAACTCTTCTTAAGACGGATATTATCCGTCTTAAATTTAAAACGGGTCAAATACTAGCAAGTGAGAGTAATAAAGACAAAAAAATTGTCATTTCCTAGCTGACAAGTGGAGTGATTTGATATGTATTTGACCCGTGTTATATTTAAGACGGATAACGACGGTCTGAAACGAGAATTTGTATAAAAAATTAGTCTTTGAGGTAGGTTAACCACCAATGTGGAAATAATTTGTCCTTAATGATCATCCATTTGGAATAATGGCATTATCCCTTTACTATTTTGCTTTAGTTGCTTGTATTGACTAATTATTTTATTTTATTCTATTCTATTTTATTCTATTGGCCTGCCTATTGTTTTCTACATTACTTTTTCAATTTTTTCATTGTTTTTTCCAAGTATCCGTGTTGCTTGCAAGACTGTGATAATCAAGTCAAGTGTATGTTATTGACTGAGGGAAAGCACAATTTCTCATTCGTGACAAATCACAATATTACGTCTTTCAAACGATTTAAGTGCATGTTTGGCCTGGTTTATGAAAAAGAATTTTTACTTTTGTAAATGAGTTTTTATAAAACTAGTTTTTGATAAAATGGTTCATGTTTGGCCAAAATTTTTAAAAAACTATTTTTATCAGTTTTATCGTGTTTGGCCTAACTAGTTTCTGTCAATTTTTTTTGGATTTTGACACTCAAATAACTTAAGAGTAACGTGAAAAGAGAAACAGAAGTAACAATTTGCTACTTCTGTTTCTAGGTGTTTTTAGGAGTCAGTTTTAGAATTTTTGTTTAATAAAATTAGTTTTTAGTTTTTTAAAAAGTACTGTTTGACCAAGCTTCTATTTCTTTGGTTGAAAAAACAGTTGAAAAGCAGGGCCAAACACATACTAAATAAAATGATAATGACATGATTTAAAGACAAGTTATAAATACCACACCTCATTATTTTACAATCTAATAACTAAAATCACATATTTATTAACGATTTTCTACATGTTACCCTCATATTAGCCACAAAATAAATAAAAAGTGCATAAACGTACATTTAATGTGACGAATTAAAGTTTTTTAATATTTTTTAAAAAAGTGACATTAAAATTAGGGGTAGCAATGTTGTTTTCATAAGATACATAAAAATCGCACAAACACGAAGAAAAACCCTACTTTGTATGTGTCACACTCACATTATATATTTATATATATACTCTCTCCTATTCTAGATAATTGTCTCATACTCTCATTGTTCATTTTCGTCAATTCACAATAATGTTCCACTGTCTATTTTTGGTAAATTTTTATACTTATTTTAATCACTTTAACCCACAATAATAACTCACCTTAACCCACAACACAACTTATTTTAATTCTTATTTTAATCACACTTCTATTCACACTAATAACCAATAATACATTCTCTCTCCAATCTTCTTACCCAACACAATCATTAATTAATACTATAAAAGCAAAATGTATAACTGCATACGTGGCGCAATAATAATATTCCACCGTTCACTCTTTCTCGCACTCACATTCACCCTCACAGAAATCAGTTTTTTTTGGTGACGAGGGAACCCGCAGCCGCTACCTTTGGTGCGCACTGGGTAAACCCGCGGGTATATGTAATAGCCTGCAAACCACATACACCAGGTAAGCCACCCGAGGGTGACAGGCTCGAAGTCTATTTAGGCATGGACTCGGGCCAAGAATGCTCCACAAGATTTTGCTCTTGGGGAGGCTTGAACCCGGGTCTCCTGGGAATTTCACCCAGGTTTTAACCACTAGACTCCACCCTCATATATTTTTATGTATTATAATATTACAATATTATTATTATTATTATTATTACAAACACTATAAACCGAGATTCCCTAAATATTTCATTCCATAAATAAGAAATATTCCATAGTAAAGTATATACAAAATAAATATATACAAAATTTTGCTAATAAAAACAGTTTAAACCGAGATTTAGGGAATTTCCACAAATTATTATAATCATTATTACTCAATAGAAGTCCACTAAACCGAGATTCCCTAAATTTTGTTACATATATCATAGATGATGTTTATACTTATGTTCCGTAATATCTAATTTTTTTGTAGTATATCTAATTTATGATAGATGATGTTTATACAAAGATGTTTATACTTATGTTCCCTGAATTTTGTTACATATATTCCGGAAAGGTATAACATGTGAATTTCACGGGTTATACAGAAAAATTAGATATTATTTGTTACATAATTAATATGTACATAAAACTTATGTTCCGTAAGTAATTCATTAAAAGACAATAACTTTCCAAACTACTCATTATTAGTTAATTAATCTTTTTCTTAGTCGTTTATTGTTTTTTCTTATATATACCTTATTCATTAATGTTATCATAAGTAATCCAAATATTATCATCATTACTAACAGCTATTCGAAAATTAGTGCACCGGGAAATTCACCTTTTGACCGAACATATCTTATATGCAAACATCCCCGTTAAAAATCAATTTGTTCGAATAAATGGAAGCGCTATATAATGAAATGAATTTACCTTTGTCGTCTTTAAAAATAAGTATACACAAACCCGTGAAGATTCACGGGTGTTACACTAGTACTTTTCATTAATTAACTACTTTTTTTGTGTCATTGTAGAAATGAGACAGTTATCCCGACTAGGATGAAGTATATTGTATATATCAATCAGATATATTTACGTGTATAACGGCGTGTATAACCGTTTTATATTAGACCTAACTATCAAGTAATATATCAACTTGTAAAGAGTGCCAATAAAGCCAGATTAAATGGCAAATGGATAATGTTAATCTTATGTTAAAAGTCAATATTATAAAACCAAACAAACGTGAAGTATTGAACGAGACAAATCGATAATTTGAAAATAAAAAAGGGGGAAAAAGTTAGGAAACTTGACTGTGAAAGCTGAATAGGTCCACGGCCATAATATTTCTTGCCAGGAGCACAAGGAAATTGAGCACTTGGATCACAGTATGATGCATCAGTGTTCTCTTTCTTGAAGCAATATCCCCATGCATATGGTCCATCTGGTGCACTTGCCCATCCTCCTGTACGATTCAAATACGGTTTGCGAGCGATAAGATAAACTTGAAAAATATCGAAAATATATACTCCCTCCTATTTTATAACCAACAAGTCTTTCTTGTGACGGGTATATCAGTCACAAGTTTTTGACGGGGCAAGTACTGCCTATGTGGATAAGTAAGACGAAACAGTTTGTTACTCCATATGCATTCTGATTTTGATATACCTCACATGAATATTACTTGATCCGTCGCAAGCTTGCAACGGATATACCCGTCACAAATGAAAATTTGTGTTCTCCATATTGTTCTCATTTGGATTTGGCATAAGAATTAAGGTAGAGTATAAAATAAGAGTAAAAATTTGGGTGGTGTTTGGTGATAGAGAAGAGGAATGAACAATTAGGAATTAAATAAGAAATTGTGGACCACAAATATTAAAAAAAATAAAATAAAATAGGAGTAGTTGGGTGATGTTTGATAATAGAAGAGATAAATGAATAAAATAAAATAAAAGTTTCCAAAATAATAAAGAGAAAGCAAAATCGAATAATCCGTTTTAGGAAATAGGGAATACTCCTAAAGTTATTAGAATTAGCTCAGTCAAAACTCATATCGAAATCGGTCAAAACTGATTCTGAGCCGTTCTCGAGTTGAGGTGGATAAAGTCTGACTCGATTCTGTGATTGGTATAGCTAACGCGGAAGCTCGTTTAGGCTAGTTTTAATTTTTAATATTATTAATTTTGGCATTTTAAAATCGTTTTTATCCTAAATAAAATGTTATTTTTAAGAATTTGATTATACATATTTTTATTATGTTTGACAAATATTTCTTATTTGAATTTTTTCTTAGAACTTTTTTTTAGTTTTAGTTAAAGAAAGATAAACTTAAAAAAAAACCAAATTTTTATCTTATACTAGTGCTAAAACTTTTGGTGTCTTAGACCATCCACAAGCAAAAGGTCGATTTAATCGAGTCAATAACATATTAACCCATAATCTCACCTTATTGACATTGACCCTCTTTTACCCTCCCAAGCAGAAAGTCGATTTAATCGAGTCAATAACATAATTTTTCTTTTATTTTTTTTTCTTTCTTTAATTTGTAACCAATGAGAGTATGCCATATAAGGGGTCAATTGGGGAGTCAATTTACTCCACCTTGGGTCACAAATTGACCCCCAACACCATTGGGTCAATTCTAATTTTCACTTAATTGTAATTAACTTGACCCAAGCAAGCAATTGACCTAGCAATTGACCTTGTTTGGGGATGGTCTTAGAGGCGATCAGTCCGATTACCCATGCTAAACGTCTAATCTTGGTTCTGTTACCGCTTCCTAAACATTTGTTAATAGAACAGAACTGGACATGATAAGTTGATGCATACCTAAAATTTTCTAATTTTTACGAAAGATCTCTTATAGACAATTGTCAAAACGACAAATTTTCGCTACAAAACTTGAAACAAACCCACTGACGAGAATTTCTATTTTTATTTGTCGGAGCGGCGGACTCAGGATTTTTTATACGGGACACAAATTGTTTTTTACGCGTTATCTATGCGTGTCTAAGGAAATATTTTTATATTTTGAATTTTTTTCCTATATTAATTAATATTTAAGTAGCAAAAAGGGGAAAAAAAAAATTGAACTTATAGATATTTTTTTTCAAAATTTGGACTAAAAGTTGTTTTTCATACAAAATTTAATAATAAATACTAGTGGTTTGCCACATATTCTAGAGGTCATATCAATATTATATACTTGCAACGAATCGAAACTCAAACAAAATTGACACCTCTACCAACTATGGCATCATAACTATATGTCCATATTAGAGACTTATAAAATTTTATGGGGACGTAAATCCCCGTGATTTGGCGGCAGTAAAAATAGTTTTTATTCAAATAATACTTACCTCATTTAAATAAATGTACTTATTTTAATAATACCGTAAACTAAAACATCAAAAACCCTGTTCTTTCTAGCTTATTTCGCTTTATTTCGATAAGTTTTATTTACGTGCAATCAATTATTTTAATTAATCTCTGCACAAAATTAACTTTTAATTCAATTAAATTCACTTCACCTAAATTTAATTCAATTAATCTATGCCCCATTTAATTCATTTCAGGCGAAAAGAAGATGATCAAATTAACTACCTCGGCTACAGAAATGAGAACATAAAAAGTCAACGATCGAACGTAACTAACCAGTGGTTTCATGAGAAGTTTGACCAAAAAACGCAGCAATTTCCCGCTTACGAGCAACATTATCACCCGTATTTCCGAAAGACGGAAAAGTAGCAACGGCAGTAGTGAAAGCGTTATAAGTATAAAACCCTTTAGCAGGGCAAGCGTTATCGTTCCGATGCTTAAGAAATTGGTTAAACAAGTCGGACGTAAATATTTGTGAAATGGGTGTTGGAGGTCCGGGTTTAGGTGATCCTCCGCATTGGCTTTGACAGCCTCGGCCGCAGTACGGGTCAGTCAAGCCACAAAACCCGAATTCACTGCAGCATAGCCCGCCTGGGCATAAGGCTCCCCCTGCTTGCCTTCCACATTGCTCTGCTATGGCTTGTGTTGTGAGGATTGTTAGTATGATGAAGAGGGATGGTTTTAAAATCGAGCTGACCTGATTCATTGTCATCCCGAGTTTTGAGTTGTTTTGATAATTTTGAATGGATTGTTAGTGAATTTATAATGGTACATATATTTGTGGCAGGTCATCGGTCACGTGCTTGTGACGGAAAATGTTGGTTTTTGAGTGCTTTTTTAATTGTCATTTTTATATTTTTGGGACGCTCAATTCTTTCTTTAGTATCTCTCAAAATATATACATCTTCCATTCCAGTCAATTCTATACATTTTACTTTATGGGCACTATTCATAGGTCGGGTAAATCTTCGACATAATTTCTAATATATAACATAAATGATAGTCTTGTGAGATCTTGTTTAAAAGTACATTGTGAATATCGCATTTTTATAATTTTTATCAATATGTAACTAAAGATATTAACAAAAGAAAACGAGCATTGCAAACGTGAATAAAACAAATGTACGTATAGAATTGATTGGAATTGAGGAAGTAAATAAGTATATTAAAATGTATATTCATATTAATGTTTTAATAGTAAGGAATTTTATTGTATGATTTTTTATAATATTCAACAAATATATTTTTGTAAAAAATAAATTCAAATACTCACCTCGTAAAATAATAACATTAATTATTTAAGAATGGAGGGAGTATTAGGCCCTGTTCTTTCTGGCTTATTTTCAGCCCGTTTCAGTTCAGCTCAGCTCTATTCAGTTCAGTTCAGTTCAGTTCAGCTCAGTTCAGTTCAGCTCAGCTCCATTCAGTTCAGTTCAGTTCAGTTCAGTTCAGTTCAGCTCAGCTCAGCTCTATTCAGTTCAGCTCAGTTCAGTTCAGCTCGACTTTATTAAGTTCAGCCCACATTATTATTATTATTATTATTATTATTATTATTATTATTATTATTATTATTATTATTATTGTTTTTGTTATTATTATTATTATTATTATTATTATTTTATTTATTTGTTATTATTCTATTTATTATTATTAATTAATAATTATTATTATGATTATTATTGTTGTTGTTTTTGTTGTTGTTTTTATTATTTCTTCATCATCTTCTTCTTCTTATTATTATTATTAGTAAACATGAAAGAGTAGAAAAATGTAATTGAGAAGTAAAATTTGATAACATTCAAATAATAATATTTGTTAACACAATCGAAAATCATATTCTTGAAAATATAGGTATCATTAACAAAAACATCATCTATGTTGCTTCGCTATTGACTTCCGTATCGTCTTGATGTGCGTCATTATCGAGGTCATTATGGACACCAATATCACGCCCTATTTTTTTTTGCAATTTCTGTTCGAACTTTGTCCATGAGTTTCTTCCGTTCTTTATCATCCATGTTTGAATCTGTTCTTCCTTGAATACTTTGATTTTGTATAACTGGAATACCAAGTTTATGCATCCGAATGAAATTATGAAGTGTAAACGCGGATACGATAATTGACATTTGATATTTCGTTGTCATTTGTGGCATGTTTTTTAACACATTCCACCTTCTCTTCAGCTGGCCAAACGCCATTTCAACCGTCATCCTCAAAGATGAATGTCGATAATTGAAATGTTCAAATATTCCGCTAGGAGGTGCATGCTTATATTCAGGCACATGGTTTCTCACGTTTGGATGGCTAATAGGAGACAAATACCCAAGTGTATTCGGGTATCCCGAATCCACCAAATAATATTTACCTACAAATTTTTATATATAAAAATAATTAATGTTTAGATGTAAAATGTTTAGATAATATAAAATAAAATATATGGCACATTTACGAGGAAGGTACTCATTTTGCGAGGAATTGACCTTGGTGATGATTTACTCTCATCACCCGACATTTGATCTTCCTCAATATTATAATGATCGTCAGTGCAGTAGAGTGAATCGATTTGGCTGTACTTGTATTGTGATTTCATTTGGTTTGTACTTTATGATTCAATTAGAGGAAAATTCAAGGGTGTGGTGGATAGTTTCTTATGAATGGCTTCTTTTTGGGTTAACTAGCGATTTGCATTGGGTTTTTTATCGGTTTTTTAAATTCAAGTGATTAAATTAAGTAAATACATTGTTTTAGCCTAGATATGGTTAGTTTGGATAATACTTTAATAAAATGGTCATTTTGGCCTAGATACCGTTACTTTAATAATATAATTATTTTTAAAAAAATCACAAATTTATATTAATCAAACTTTTTTTATATTATTATTATTAATATTATTATTATTAGTTATTACACTTTAATTAAACATTTATATTCAGTTTATTTCTATTAATTTCTGATTCATTCAGCTCAGTTCAGCTCAGTTCAGTTCAGCTCGATTAAATTCAGTTCAGTTCAGTTCAGTTCAGCTCAGCTCAGCTCGATTCAGTTCAGCTCAGCTCAGTTCAGTTCAGTTCAGTTCAGCTCAGCCTCATTCAGTTCAGCTCAGTTCAGTTCAGCTCTTAGAAGCCAGAAAGAACAGGGCCTTAGTTTATGATAAAATTATAATTATTGTCTGATAAATTAAATAAGAATTTATTAAAAAAAAAAATTATCAAAAAATTAGTTATATAATGATATCGTAATTTATGACTTGTCACAGACTTACAGGAAAGACCAAGTATTATAACGGAGGATCTCGAGGAAACATTCCCTCGGATGCACACTTGCTGAGATACGTCTTGTAACGTGAATATCTTTAGTTACGTACACATTATTAAAAATTATAAAAATTGATAATGTTATAATATTCATTACGATAAACCAAACATCTTACCTGCCTATATTTTGATTTATAATAAATTAAGAATTACTTCCTCCATTTTTCTATGTTCTTCCCATTTGCTTTATTGCGGTCTCCAAGACGCACCTTTGACCGTCTTTTCCGACACCTATACGATATTTTTTTCTATTGAATTTTTTTTCCCCACGAAGATTTGTTGATAATAATTGTAAATGTTCTAATTTTATAACTTAAAATTCATTATTGTCTAACTTACTTACGGTCAAAGTTCGAAAACTTTGACCTCCAAAAAGCAAATGGGAAGAACATAGAAAAATGGAGGAAGTATATGATAGATCTTCTACGATCATAAATAGTATCAAAAAATAAAGGTTATCTCGATCGAGGTGGATAGGAGGTTGAGTATATGATTGTTGCTCTATTATTGTGATTTGAGATTTGGTTTTAGTTTCTACATTAAAGTAATCTAAAGTTTACAAAATATCCTCCATTTTGCTGACTAATGCATTAACATGCTTTTACTTAGTCAAAAAATAGAAAGTTTGGCATAGTTACATTAGCAAGTCTCCCTTATAATGAATATATCTGTCACAAGTTTGTAAGGGGGTAAATGTTATCTATATAGATGAATAAGACAAAACAATTTGCTACTTCCTAGACATTTTGATTTTGTCTTATATACCCCATATGAGTATTATTTGACCCGTCACAAATTTACTACAGATAACCCGTCGCAAACGAGAATTGGTGTAGTTACATTTAACCTAAACTAAAAACAAATTTTGAAGTAAAGTGAAGAAATGACTATGCATTAAAGCAACTATTAAGGCGGCTAGGTAGGTTCTTTTCGACAGAAATAATTTGAATAAACAAAATTAAATTAAATAGAGTTAAGTTAAATTAATGCGAGTTAAATTTAAGCCAAAAAAATATTAACATAGATTATCAACATTGTGTGTGAAAGACTTGATATGAGTTTAGGATGCGAAGTTGATATTGAAAAAGGCAGAGATAACATAAAGAAAGCCGATTTTCTTTTGAAATAAATTATTATATCGATATTAATTATTCAGAGAGATTTTTGTTTACTTTACCAAATAAATTAATGAATCACTATAATTGAATTATCATTTTTATATGAAACAAACACATTTCATGGAGGTAAAATGACGTGATATTATACCATATAGATTTCAAGCATGTCACTCCATAAAAAAGGTAATTAATCTCGTGTACCTTATACTTTACAGGCCATTATGTATATCCGGAAGAAGGGCGGTAAATGATCTGAGCCGGCTCGTAGAGTTCTCGGAATCAGCTCGGTCAAAACTCGGCTCGAAATCGATGGTCAAAACTAATTCCGAGCCGATTTTGAGTTGGTGTGGACCAAATTCGAGCCGATTTCTAGCTTAGTAGCAGTGGCGGACCCAGAAATTTTGTTTTTAGGGGGCACAAAAAATTTTTTAACGTGTTATCTAAGCACATCTAAGATAATATTTTTTATATTTTAGAGATATTTTCCTTAATTAGTCATGATATTAGTAAAAGAATAAAAACATATTGGTCATAGACATATTTTTTTTTTCAGTTTTTTTCTAAAATAATTTAAATCGTAAATATGTAAAAAATATCTCATTCATAGAATATAATAAATTTTATTACTACAATTAACAATAAATCAAAGTGGTTCAATGACTTAGTTTGGTAAGTTGCCTAAAAGTCATGGGTTCAGTTCTCATTTCAAACAATTTTTTGATTAAAAAAAAGTAAAATCCTTATATGTTACTAGGATTTGAACCTTGTATCTCATGGATAAAATTACATGCCCATATCAACTATGCCATGATAATTTACTACTCCCTCCGAGTCATAGTAATGGTTCTTTTACCTTTATGCACAAAAAATAAGGAAATGATTCTAAACCACACAAAACACCCTATCCCACACTGAATTGATTTTGGACCACAAAAAAGTTACTAAAAATGGAAAGAGGAACCATCACTAAACTCGCACCAAAAAGGAAGTAAGAACCATTACTCCGACTCGGAGGGAGTATTTATTATAGATGCTTATAAAAACTTATTTCGGAAATTTCATGAGGGCACTGCCCCACGACCCCCACCTGCCCCCCTACTGGATCCGCACCTGCTTAGTAGAGCTCAAACTCGGAAGTTCGGTTAGGCTCGTTTTATCTATTATTTTTAGTTATTTTGTCATTATGTAATTATTAAAATCATATGTTTCTTATATATATGATAAGTATTTTATATTTGCAATTGTATTAAAATATATTTATTTTTATTTTGACTTACAAGTTCAATAAAGTAAATAAAAAAATTATTTAACTGAGCTCGAATAGAGCTCGAGTTGAGCTGGAGCTTAATATAAGCTGATTCAGAGCTTTGATTTTTTAAGCTCGGATAATTCCGAGCTCAAGCTCAAGCTTCTGAGCCGATTCCAAGGTTACACCCCTACTGGAAAGATTACCTAGTGCGCACCAAAAATTATGATGGGCTTTCATGTCACATCTAGAACCGGCCCAAAATTAGCAAATGTGGGCATCTCACATGTCTGATCCTATTTTTCAGCATGTAGTAATTGGGCCTACTTACAACTATTATGATGGGCTTTCATGTGTGATGTCGTCTCACCAAATAGATGTCTAAGACAATAAACAAGCATCTAGGGGTCATTTGGTTCGAACATTAGGTATGAAGTCGAATGAATTTTAATTTCAAAAAGTTATAGAGTTAGAACCTCGTACTAGAATGGACTTAGAAACTTAGGGGGAGAGGTGGGTATGAAATTTCAAGGGGTTCGAATGGAGTTAGAATCCATCAGGTATCTAACACCATTCCAAAATGTTTCAACAAACATTGTAATAGCCCGAATCCATTCCAATCCATTCAAAATGCTTCAACAAAGCCCCCTTAGATTAGCTAGTAATGGGTTACTTTTAATTTAATCAAAACTTATTTAACTTATGTGAAAAAACTTTAACGTCCTAATGATTATACTTGGCTCGAGTCTCTACTAAATCGATTGATCTGCTTTAAAAAGACAAAAAAATACACAAAAAAAACTAGTCGCCACTAACACTAGAGATGGCCATTGGTCGTGATCGAGTCGGGCCGGGTTCCCCCACTAAGCCCTTAACCGGCCCGGGATACAAGGGATGTTACTCGGACGAAATACAATGGATATTACCCGGGTTTTTATATTGTAGGCGAAAGGACGCGACGGATTTGAAAAACCTGAACCCAGCCCGTATATATGGCCAATTTGAAGGGTCAAGGGGCGGGGTTGGTCGGGCCACACTGGCATATTCCATTGGCCAAGTCTAGCTGACATGATACGAACTGAATATGAAATTAACGTGTCTGGCTAGAGTCTCAATAAAATTAAAATCTCGCAACTTAAAAATTTTGATATTTTTTTGACGATTCTCTCTTACTGCATTACTTGCTCAGTTGTTCACGTCTCCTAACGCTAATCTCGACTCTACCAAGGTATAGACATATGTGACGCTAGGACAAATATTGAACCGGGATTCTCTCAAATTATGCCTACCTCTAAACACAAATTCTAGAATAAGACGGTCTTACCATCTAGTTTTATAATAAATTTGCTCATTTAATACTAATAAATAAGTTTTCTTTTTATATAATGAGGTCGTCTTACACGTGACACCGTCTCACACAAGAATTACTAATCTCTACAAACTCAATAAACTTTATAAACTTTATGGAAGTGTTGAATACAAATCAAAAGCCAGAGTTGATAATTTAGGTACAAATCCCAAGCTTAATATAATATACTCATACTAATAATAATTAATTAATAAACTTTAAATAAACAAAGATTAGGAAACAAAAATGATAAGTTTGTGGCTTTGTGCATTGACCATTAAGATTAAAGTAAGTTGTTTGTTTTCTCTGAGTACGTTTCTTGGTGTTTGCATGCGACAAACATACCCTTCTTCCTTGGGAGTTACAAGAATCATTTACAATAAAACTTTGGATTTGGTGTATTATTGTCCCCTCTAAAATTGGTAAAACGGATCCGATTTGAATAACTAGATCCAATTCACGAATTCAGGACTCAATCATGACCCGTAACTCAAATTCATTCGAATAATCGACCTGATTTTCGATTAGGGATTAGATCATGACTCGTAAGTTGAATTGACTCAAACCATTATGACTTGATTCAAATGTTCATTGTTGTAAACAAACTACGAAGTATAATTTATAAAAAGCTTGTTGAGAATGACCTGAACGTGAAATTACCTAATCTGACCAAATTTGCCTGAATTTTTACAAATCTGAAAATGACCTATAACAAACTCAACTGGCTCACCCTCGACCTGATTGACCTTTTTTTTTTCTTTTCATGTTTATGACGAGGAGGTTTAATTCTCCTGAACACGCAACAATATCATGTTAACCACCACGTACCAGGTAAACTCAATCCACGGGATTACCTAGTAAGGGAGACATGTGGCCAAATCTCATTATCTAGTCAAATTTGAACTCAGAATCTCGCAGTTCATCCTTTTGAATGTTTTGAGAAAACCTTTTCTATATATAGTTATATACCTATCTAGTTTTCAATCATTTTCGAGTAATACTGTTTTATAGTATTAGACCGTCTTTTTATATATTAAAACTCATTTAATATTTGTAATTTTTTACCACAAATTCACAATTCACACCATCTAATGTGTATACAGAACAATTATTGTAAGAAATTTATTCCAATACACTAAGGTAAACTCGGAAAAAAATGAGAATTTTAACTTGCAATCCTTTCCATGGTTGGAGGACGTCCGTCTTAAGTATAAACGGATTCAAAAACATAACTATTTTACTAATAAACGCGATACATATCCGTGTACAATCGAAATTTTACGTCGACCGAGAAAAATTTACAGGGAAAAATTGACAAAAAATGGCCTCTCTGTAACAGCTCAAGTTGTCTCCAAGCTTCACGTGACCTTACTACACCAGACACATGAGTACACTACCCAAAATACAAGCAGAAGCCATAACAGCAAAACCAGACAAAAATTAACAATTAAATACATCTATAAATTATAATACTCTAATCTACGTTACTCCGACTCGTCTACGTGTTGCGTACTTTGCGTGTAGTCACAGTGAAGTATCGGAGCAACGTAGAGCCTGATTAATAATTATGTAATAGGAATGAAACGAGGACGAGGAGGAGGAATGAGAAGAAAGGAATTGATGGCGGAGATGAAGCGATATTGGAGTACTTGTAAAATTGGAGGGAATCGACGGCTAAGGGCATGTTTTCTTGATCAGGGCTGCATTTCGACTCGTGAGGATGAGCACTGTACATCATGGCTCGTAGTACAGCGGAGACGGTTGGTATGTAAGCGGTTTTGTTTCGAGCTAGTAGCCATGTTAGTCCCATTAGTTGGCAGTCTTTTTTGAACATTTTTGATGCTCGGCTTCCGTCTGGTTTTGTTTTGTTTTTGTCGCCGGTGTTTAGCTGCAATTAGAGTCAATCGCAACGGTTTATTGTCATTTAGAGTAGTAGTAAAAACTTACATACAACAATTAAAAACTAGTAGGCACTAGGTTGCATGGTTTTAAATCTCGGTATCGGTCGCAGTCGCGGTAGCGGTGTAACCGGACCTTAATCAGCAATCGCGGGAGGATCGCGGTGAATCTCGGTGATTTCTCGGGCGAGATTTAAAACCATGCTAGGTTGGCAGGGTAAACGGGTCTACAAACCGTCTAACTCGGCATAACCCGCTGATATCAAAACACGTTATAACCCGGTGACACGACTTTAATAAAATCACTTCTCCAATCATATCGGCCCATCTAAAAAGAAAGAGTTTAGAGCATTCTAGTTTCACTCAAGTCACAAACAAAATCCAACTCAATCCGAATTAAGAAAATTTCAACAAAACAACAACAATTACCGGGTATATTACTCCAAAAAAAAATCTTGTTTTAGACGGTTTGTCATCTAAACATAAAACGAGTCAAATATTATAAATGAGATAACAATAAACAGGATGTCTATCCACCGTATCCACCGTCTCTCCAGCCTTCACTTTTTCCCCTCTCACCGATTAAACTTGTATATATCGTGCGAGATCAGAAGGTAAAAAGGAGAAGGGTGGATAATTATTCTCAACAATAAAAGATCTAGTAAAGTTTCAATTTTAAGACGGAAATGTCAATATCACAGACTAACAGCGTCACAGAGAATCTTTACAAAATAGAAGAAGCAAATGCAGAAGAGCAGAAAATATTGGAAATGCAGTAGTAGCTTTACAGACGATCATGTGGGTTACCAAACACATGTGGAAACACACAAATTGACAAACAAATTGAAACTGAAAGGTAAAATCAAACACTACCTAATCCCCACACCTTTCAACAAATTGAAACCGAACCCAAATTCTCATTTCACACCGATATTATCTGTCTTAAGGTTAATTGGTTAAAACGGGTTAAATAGCTACTATTTTCGTAGATAAAATAAAAACATAATGCCTAGACATTAGCAAAAAGACTTATCTTATCTACGCAAGTGGGATGTATTTGACCTATTTTGATCTTAAAACGATTATATCCGCTTTAAAAGACTTACTGGAAACTAAAGGGTAAAATTAAACACTACCTAATCCAACACCCTTCAACAAATTGCAACTGAACCTACATTCTCGTTTAAGACGAACACTATCTAGTTTAAGGTTAAGACGGGTCAAATAGCTACCATTTTTGTAGATAAAACCAAAACAAAATGCCTCGACATTTGCAAAAAGACTTGTTTTATCTATACAAATGGGATGTATTTAATCGTTTTAATCTCAAAACGATTATATCCGTGTTAAGAGAGACTTATCAGATACTGAAAGGTAAAATCAAACACATACACTACCTAATCCCAACACACCCCTCAACATCACAAATTCTTATTTGCAACGGCACTATCCGTCGCAAGCTTGTGACGGATACCATTTCCTCTCACAAAATACCCACTTTTCTCTCTCTCAAACACTATTCATGTGGTCCCCTTTCTCCACTAACTCATTTTTTACCCATATTATCTCACAAAATATCCGTCACAAATAACGACCCGTCGCAAGCAAGACTTACTACCTCAACATATGAAAAAGATTCATCATTATTTATCTTCTGTTTTCACTACTTTTTTCATGCTTTTTTCTCCCTTGTCTTTTCTATTTACACTTTATTACCCTCTTTTGTGTGTGCGTAGGGTTTCACTTTTGTTCTATAGTCCCAATGCAATCTCAAGGTAATTATTATTATTGTTTTAATAAATCAATTTTTTGACTTAGATTTGTGGAAATGTTCATAGATTACTAACCATAATTATCGTGTGCGACTGTCGTATAATGTGATGCTAAAGATGTCACAACTTTATGATAAACAGTTGCCGTGTTATTATGTTATAAAGCTTTATAACAATTAAAAAGAAGTTCATTTTTGTAACATAAAATGGTCATTTTTTCATGTAATCGTATTATACTATACGAACAGTTTGATAGTATAATTTGTAGTGGGAATATAATCATTATGAGCTGTAAATTAGGGACTTTTAGGCCACAATATATCTTCAGAAATGCACTTTAATCAAGGTTAATAGAAGGTTCAAAAGAGAGTTGACAAAGTTGTGAATTGTGTAGACACAAGTATTGACTCATGTTTGTGCATAATCTTTAAACAACTCTAATAGTTAGGGACGTGCTAAATCCCGCACGTTATTTTACTCAATCCCACACATATTTCACACCTATACCGAATTTACCCTCCTCACTTTTACCATTCCAAAAAACAAGAGAGACAAATCCCAAACAAGAGACGCGAAACCGCCAAAAATCCCAAAAATCGGAATCCTTATCCAGCATCCTCCCCCCACCTCCCAGCGCCGGCGACCACCCTTGGTCTCCCCACACCCATCCCGCGCCAACCCAAAACCCAACACCGAAAACTTGGCGACGATTGAGTTCTTCGAATGCGATTGAAATTAAATACCTCTGCAAATGCCTCGAATGCGATTGAAATTAAATGAGAGGTATTTTTTATGTTGATAGATGCAGTGAGGAAGCAATCTACACTTGCAGGTAGTGGTCGTGACATAATCCTACCACCAGTTTCATCCATACCCTAATTGTTACAAATCCCTCCTTTTGATACCCTAATTGTTACAAACCCCTCTTTTTAGAAAAAAAATCAATTAAATTGAATAAAGGACGGAACTTAGTAAAAAATTACGATAAAACGACGAACTTACGTTTGATATGTGAGAATTACGATCCATAATAGGCGAACGAATAAGAGATTGATCAGGTTTACATCGAGAGAAGTCTTTTAAATTCTTTGAAAGTCTTTTTACTTCTTTTTCTATTAAGGGTAATTATGGAAATTTAGCGTAAAAAAGTGTTGTATTAAGCAAATAGTTAGGGACGTGCTAAATCCCGCATGTTATTTTACTCAATCCCACACATATTTCACACCTATACCGAATTTACCCTCCTCACTTTTACCATTCCAAAAAACAAGAGAGACAAATCCCAAACAAGAGACGCGAAACCGCCAAAAATCCCAAAAATCGGAATCCTTATCCAGCATCCTCATAATTTTTTGTATAACCAACTAAAAAATGTAAAAAAATGAGAATTTTTTACGTGGTCATCTCTATTTATCAAGAAGTCGTAGCTATTTCTCAAAAAATTATCGTATTTTACCAAAAACCATCGAAACATTTTATAGACTAAATAGACCATGAAATTTCAAAACAACAAGTCTTTACAAACGTGCGACGGATCAAATACTAATCAGATAGGTGGAAAAGATAAAACAATTTGTCACTAACAAGATATTTTATTTTTGTCGTATCTCTCCATATGGTTATTAGTTGACCCGTCGCAAAGATAGCAACAAATGCACAAAATAAACATAAAAAGTAATCCGGTTTTTCACGGTCTTTTTAATCAGTTGGTCTTGCTTCAGACGGCCACTTTTAGTCTGAAACTTCAAACGAGCCATATGTTACCATTTTACAATCAAATGTGACCATTATTAACAAACAAGTTATCTGTAACATTGGTCAAACTATTGTGGTTACATTTAACTATAAAAAGTATAAAATGGTCATATATGGCACGTCTGAAGCTTCAGACCAAAAGTGGCCGTCTGAAATAACAATTTGTGATTTTTAATACACGGGATAAGTCTTAGCTAATCCACAAATTCTCATTTGTGACGGGCATATCCGTCACCCATATAGTAAGATAAGACAAAAGTTAAGTGCATTAGGAGTAACAATCTATTTTGTCTTATTTATCAACTTGGTTAGTATTTGACCCGTTACAAGCCTGTGACGGAGAATTAGTATAGCACTGTAGCTAGTGATTAAGACACCAGCATCGTGATAATAGGTTAACGGTTTGAATCCTTATTAACAAAAAAAAAAATTAACAGTAATTATCTAGTGCAACCGTCGTATTTTTTTAAAATGTAACCATTATTTAAACAAATAGTTTTTTTTAAACCATAAAAAATAGTCATATTTAATCAGAAAACCGATAATTATTTAGCGAGTGGTCACTTTGTGAAAAATTAAATGCAATAAAATGAAGAATATATCATTAATTGCGAATCTAAAAAATGCAATAAATGAAGGAATGATTGAAAGAATAAAACATAAATAAATACCTTCTGAAGAGCACCAAGACATTTAGTACAACCAGCATACGAAGAATTCCGACAATTCTTCTCCAAATTCCTCACATTCGCAGTCGGCGTTGCGTTATCGTTCCGATACCGCGACGCCGACGCAGTCACATTAAACGCAGCAGGACAACTCAACGAAGCAATCTGATGAAGCCGAATTCCACAAAAACACAAAACGGTGTCGCACGTTGCATTCGGCTGAGGAAGGTGAATGTTGTGTTTTAACAGCGAGTTTTGTAGCGAGTTGACGCATTTCTGCGAGTCTGACTCGGGCATCATTGGAAGTTGGTCCGAGTCCGACTCGGGAGAAACCGGAGGGGGGAGTTGGAGTGCGGACCGGGCGTGAGCGGCGTAGAGCCAGGCGGCTAGAACCGGACAACAGCGAGACCGGTCGAGGGAGTGGGAGCAGGCTTCGGTTACGCCGCCGAAGAGTTCGTTAGAGAGGTCTAGGTGGCATGTGGTTTGGGTTTGGGTTGAGGTTGGGGATGTGTCCGGTTGGACCGGGAATGCTGGGACTGTGTTTGGGGTTGTGGGTTGGTCGGGTTCGGGGACTGGTTCGGAGAGGAGACCGGCTGTAGTGTAGGACACGTGGCAGGAAATTAAGAGAGTGGTGGTGGTGGTAAGGAGGAGGAGTAGTAAAAAGGGGTGGTGAAAATCCATGAAGGAAGAGTGAGGAGTGGTAAAAAAAAGAGAAAGGGAGTAAAAGTTGGAGTAAATGGGTTTACTTTAGGGTGGGATGATTAGAGAGAGAGGTGGGATATGGAATAGAAATGTGGGGATGAGACTTGAGAGAGCAGGGATAGTGGCTTTTGTATGTTGGGTGTTAGACCGTTTCGCGGTATGGGACGGTCATAAATTCGTGACTTTTCTTAACTATTTCCTCCATTTAAATTCATTCTACCATTTTACTTATTTTTATATTTGTCAAAGCGTGTTTTACGCGGTAAATATCGTTAGCTAACTATTTGTGAAAATTATAAAAATTAGATATTTTTATTGTTCTCGTAAAGACGAATCAAACAAGATTCCACATGAATATATTTTAACTTATGCATTGAGCGGAAATCGAAGTTGAATGCTGACTCATGAATAATGTGTAAAATTAAAAGTGGTAGATTAGATTTGAATGGAGGAATTATCTTTTTTACCTATTTTTTTCTAACTTTTGCATAAATAACAAGTTTGCAATTGAATAGTATCACCACAAATGAAAATTTATGGTTGAGCGTAATAAAACGATACCTGAAACTCATGAGTCAAGATCCCAAAAGTCCAAAATGACTTGAATTTGATTTCATCGAACTTGTATAACCTAATTTGTTGTAAACTGATAATTATACCGAAATAGTTTGATAATGGTTTTTATCAGAAAATGACTATAAATCCAAAATAATTCGACCAAACCTGAATCCAACCTACAGTCCGCATACCCGAAATTGACCCGACCCGAAGACGGCTCAGTTGACTAATAAAAGTACTCGAGCAAACATTGTTCGTCTTAAGTTTATTATAGATCATTGCATATTAAGTTATATGCTTTGTTGTTAAAAAAAATGTCAATTGTTTTATTTTTTTATTATTTTTATATAGAGGTTCGGTTTTAAGATTTAAGAAGCATAATTATTGAGAGATGATTTAACATCTCTTCCTCTCCTTTCACTTTCAACCTAATTTAACATCTCTTCCTCTCCTTTCACTTTCAACCTACAAGGGCTACAACTCTACAAGAAGGGAAGATTGGGCTACTGGGCACGACGAGAGTAGCCCAAATATGAAAGTGTGTGATCTAGTCCATAGAATCTTCATTGGGCCTGGCTCCTTGTACAAATACACTATGTTTGCTTAGAAAATCAAGCTACTATACGTCGTTGAAATTTTACCTAAAGTACCAACTTCTCTTATTCAACCCTTTATATTTATTTGACAATTTAGCAATATTGGACTAAAATTCATTAAAAAAGGTGTCGATTTTCTCACTAGAATAAAATACGGTTTAATAGCGATTCGATCAACGATTTTCAACGATTTCAACGAGCGATTCGAACAACAGTTTTCAAGGATTTTCAGGTTTCATCGTTGTTTCACAAAAATATACTCCAATATACTCCTTATGTTTTACTTATCCCACTTAAAATTCTCCTTTTTTTATTTCTTTTAAAAAATATATATCTACATTTTACCTTTATTTTATTAGTTTTTATAGAGTATATTTTATCAAAATGTACCTTAACCTCATTTTAACCCGAGCTCACAGGTCTTTTTCACATACCATAAACCCTTGTAGGAAACGACTCAAACCTCAAAAAGGCACCCCACATGAAAGGAAAAACAAACGCAACAAAAAACGAAAGACGTGAACGCGTCCGCATACAACATGCATATCGCAAACTTACCTTAATCAACTACTCTATTATCTATGTGTGTAGATAACACAAAAGTACAGTGTTTAGAGAGTAATAATCTGTTTTGTCTTATCAAAATAATATTTGATTCGTCGCAAGCCTACGACGGGTATGTTTGTGAGTTATGACAACACAAATTCGCATTTAAGACGGATATTATCCGTCATAAGCTGAAAACAGATAGTGATCCTCTCACAAAATGCTCCATTTTTTCTTTGTCTTCTCACTTATCTTGTTGTGGGAGAAACATATCCGTTTTCAGCCTGCGACGGATAACAAGACCTTTGTTGTGACAAAGCATACTTAATCATGTATTGTATATATACATATAACAATATAAATTCTCATTGAACACGGACATATCCATCACAAGCTGAAAACGGGTCAAGTATTACCCAAGTTGTTAGATAAACAAAAAACACAATGTTCCTCAGGCAATTTGTTATTGTCTTATCTACCAAATTGATATTATTTGACCCGTTTTCAGCTTAAGCCGGATATATCCGTTTTCAATGAAACTCTAATATAACAAACTTCACCTACACACTTTTTCCGTATTTCAAACCAATTCCAGCTTCTTGGTTCTTTTTTTTCTTGCTATAAAACTACTCCAATTCTCTAATAAAAAAATCCCAAAAACTACAATTTCTTAATCCCCTTTTAATTAATTAATTAATATTTGAAGTAGTCCATACATCAATACCAAGTATTATATAATTAAACCGTAGTTTTATACTCTTATATTCGTAATTCACAATTCGCAATTCGCAAGGAATACAATAATCCTTACCTTGCTTGCTTGATAGCTTCCATGGCGATTATTTACTGAGGTACCCACTCAATTTTACGATATTCTATTTTGCTTGCTTGATCCTAGGTTCGATTCCTGATTCCGCAATTTTTATGTTGTTTTACGGTTAGTAATAATTTCCGGAAATTTTATTTAAATTTTTCAGAGTTTTATTTATATCATTAGTCGTTTTTTCTGTTAAATGTTTTCGCTCGATTAAATCCAAATTTTGGTTCCGTTACCGAGAATTTTCGTACGGTGGGGGCGATTTTTTGGCGGAGGTACCAATTATTTCAGGACGAAATTGTCTTTCGAAATTAGAATTTGACCGTCGAATAATGCCATGTCACTATATAATGACCACCTGGACACGAGCGATAAGGAAAGATTCTAGTGGGAATATTTGTCGTAAATTTGCGACGGATAAGTATTGTTTATACAGTGTAGATAATAAGACAAAAGTAGAGTGTCCAGTAGGAAACAATCTGTATGGACTTATGTACCCATATGAATAGTAGCTAATCCGTCGCAAACTTGGGACGGATATGTCGGAAATATTTACTGTAAATCTGCGACGGACCAAGTACTATTCATGTTGTATAGATAAGGCAAAAGCAAAGTGTCTAGCGAGTAGCAATCAGTTTTGTCGTATATATAGTTATGAATATTAGTTAATTCGTCGCAAACCTATAACGGATTACCTGTCGGAAAATATAGTGATATTATTTTGTAGGAATGTAGGATGACTAGCTCAATGTCATCAATATTGTCTACTTTTCTTGGTATATATATTATGGGTACGTTTTGCTTACGTCCATTTTAAGTTAAGATTTCTCATAATTCGTCTTTAATATCGTTTAAAATCACAAATTCTCATTTCAGATCGTCATTATCCGTCTTAAGTATAAGACGGGTCAAATACATACCAAATCACCCTCCTTGTCCTCTAAAAGTGACATTTTTTTATTTTATTACCACCACCTGGTAGTATTTGAGCTGTCCTCAGCAAAACTTACTATTCCCAAAATTAGGAAGTGACTCAGGTGATTTTTTTTGTTCATAGTGGTTTACCCGTGCACACCAAACTATCAAAGATAGCAGTTCCGTATCCCCTCATCGGTGTCCGTTTATCTGATTACCTGTAGCTCTTGTCAATTTTTATTATGAAATAGTTTTAGGATAAAATTGTAATACGGTGTAAAATAGACTTCTTATCGATTTTTTTGGCGAATGAATGGACTTATTATGGGTAAAAAAAACCTTTTTTTTAATATACATTTTTCAGTCCAAAAGCATTAAATTACTCGTAATCGTACTAGGGTACTACGTAGTACGTATTAAATTACTAATTAATGATTTAGATTATGCGCATGTACAAATAAAAAAAACATTGGACAAAAGTGTGACAATTATTATTATATGTCACTCTGTTTTTAGTTCATTTTCGTACAAATAGCCGTAAATGTAATTTTTATCGGTACTTATTGTGTAAGACGTAATTGCAGGGAAACGTAACGGAGAAGTAATCAAAGTTCTGATTAGAGATATCTGAGATGGGTAATCACAGAGCTAATATGAGGAAATTCTTCAGCAAATGTAAAGTTGGTAACAAGGTAAACTATTCTTACTAAATAAATAAATAATGATATATTATGGAATAGTTATTTCGAATTTCGTGTCTTTTTTATTCACAATTTATCTATTCTGTATGCGTGCTAGAGCAATAAGCGGATTATACCACCAGAGGTATACAATCTTCTGGACATATTTTGAGCTTTTTAATAAAAAATTCGAGCTTTATTAGAAAGAATATGATTTATATGGTAAAATTTATGAACTCTTTGAGAAAATATTGAGAATCGAAAATTATTATACAACTAAAACACAATACATATAACTTAAAATCTATTTTAATTTTAATATAAAAAATCTAAAATATAACTCAGAATAGTTTAAAAGCTCAACAAATATACACATAAGCTCAATAAAATACACCATGGTTGTACGATGCTATTATACATCTGGTTGTATAATCCTTTTTTGTGTTAAAGCAATCTACAATCTATGATTTTAGGGGTCTCGAATAATTCAGACGCTCTGTGCAAAATGAAAATGGAGGCCCTCAAAATAAATAAAAATGGTTATGGAAAGGCTCGAACTCGGGTGGCTTGGGCAATTAAAACATGTATTCACCCATGTGCCATCACATTTTTGTTAATATAGATGGAGATTATTAGGTATATATTATTAATTTTCATAATTTATATGAACACAAGGCCCAAAAATTTGGAGGCCCAGTTCGCGCGCTCAGCCCGCACTTGGTCATAGCCGCCCCTAGATTTTACCCTTGTTATATTGTTACTTTCTGTTTTAACGATGTTTAATATTGTTTTAACTTAAAACGACTCCCACACTCTGGTACGAAACATTCGGGGGGAATGCATGGTCATTGTTGTAGAGTGAGTGAAACATTCCATAAGAGGCATAGTCAATTAGTCATGAAGATTTGAGGGATATGATGCTATGATGGTGTCACAAATGTGCATGTAATACAATACAAGAGGCCTATTCACTTTTTTGGTGGATAAATACAATCATTTTGTAGTGTTATGAGACAGAGTTTAGGGAAAGATCTACGAGAATAAGTATTTATCTTCTTTTTTAATAATTGATAAAAATGTTATATATTCTAGTTCTTGCTGATCTTTTACGATATATAGATTAATCGATTGTGAGAGAGAAAAAGGAGAATGTTAGAGAGAAGGCTGAAAGGAGAAGGTGGATAGACACTTAAACTCCCTTAAGATCTATGTTCCTTAGAATTTGACCCTTAATTGGTTTTTTGCCCAGAGAATTTGGCCAGCCCGAAACCAATAAACACCCCTAATAATAGATACAGTATATATGATCAATTACCCATAAAATATTTATAATTTGAAAAGGTATGAATTACATGAGCAATGACTAGAACAACGGAAGTAATACATCACCATGGCCAAAAGGCCAATTTTTTTTACACAAATTCTTTTGGGTGTTGATTTTCGCAGTACATATTTTACTCGTCGTAGTACATGTTTGACAATTTTACCCTCTTCATTTCTCCCTTCTCTCACAAATGTACTGTGTACTACATTGAAAAGAAAAAGAAATAGCAAAATACAAAAGTAACCACCACCAGCACCACTGTTAACCTCCTGCCACCACCATAGTTGACCACCCTCCGAACACCCCTTCGGGCAACCGCCCATCTTCTTCACCTTCTCCTCACCGACGACTCATTCCCACGCCGATGATTCAGATCGCTAACTCACCAACCCAACCCGACCGAACGTAACCTCAAACGACGATAATTTCCACCCTCCACAGCCACCACCTGAACCCACGCCACCTCAGACGACGATATCTTCCACCCACACCACCATCCCACCACCACAAACATTCAATAGCAAATACTCTGTAATCAACACAAACCCTAAATTAATAAAAGTCTCAAAAATTAAAGCAAAAAGAATTGATTTGGTTTATAGTTATAGAATTAATGAATTAATAAGTTGTTTTAATCCAAATTGTCATCCATGGGTAAATAGATTGTTTACTTTGGACTTTGGAGGCATCAGATTAGCAATTGAAATGAAGAAGTTGTTTTTTGGTTAAAGGGTATCCAAATGGAAAATTATGGGTAAAAGGTACTGTATTGAGTAAAAAATGTATTGCGAAAATAAATTACGATTCTTTTTTGCGACGGGTATTATTTTATCTCACAAAATATCCACTTTTTCTCTCTCCCATGTGGTCCCTTTTCCCCACTATCTCATTTTCTATCCATTTTATCTCACAAAATATCCGTTATAGGTGACCCGTCACAAGTAAGACTTACTATTTTTTTACCAAGTGTGTAAATTGATTAGTATTTTTATAAACAATTTATATAGCTGAATAACGATTCATAATTTATGATTTTTTAAATAAATTAACTTCAGACTTCAAATAAACACCACCTGGAATTAACATCTAAAATTTAATTTGACTAATTTCTACAATAGTATTTAAGTTGGTCAATATATATCATCAGCAAAATTAGTCATCCTAGTTATTTTGTTAGTGTGGCCTGGTTACAATATGCAGAGGCCGTGTTTGGTAAAACGAGCTGGAAAATTATTTGAAATCTGAAAAGGAAAACTGAAAAGGTATCTTAAACCTGAAAATGTAGTTGAAAATTATGAGCTGGTAAGCTGATTGATTATTTAAAAAACTGTTTGGCAAACTAACTGAAAATGTAGTTTATTTTGATGAAATGACATAAAAGTATATAATAATTATTCACTATATTATAGAATGGGTAAAAAGATAATATAACCTAATCAGGTACCTGAAATTTAAAATGCTACCTTATGTAGCATTTCATTTCAGGTAGCTTATTTGACCAACCCCCCTTGACCAAATAAGTTACTTGTCAAACACTACAAAAAAAATAAGCTACTTATTATTTTGGCAAAAATGTTATTTCAGGCAAATCAAGTATTTAAAATGTACCGTCAAATGAAGCCAGAGTATGAGTATATAACAAAGTATTATAACCAACGAAAAAATTAGATCACAAAACTCGATATTAAAGTGCATATACTCATAATTTTATTAGTGTGGTCAATTTTAAAGGGAATAATTAACCCTAAATAACCCGAATTGACTAATCCTAAACCTAATTTGATTGACCCGAAAAGTGGATTGAATATGCATGGTGGAAAATGAGTTATCCAATAAATATAGTTGTTGACGGAATCCATTACCGTTGGAAAAGCAATGAATTGTAAATGCAATCATAATTCATTAAGAATGGAGAGTGATGGAAGCATTTTGTCCTTGCTTGTCTCTTAAACATTAATCAATCACAATACTAGAATCCGTCTTGTTTGATACGGTTTAAATTCTGAAATAAGACGAATAAAATGTTGCCATTTATTTAAAAATTTTAAATATTTAAGCCCTGTTTGACAAACGGCACAAGCAGATTCATAATAGCGGATAACATTAGCATAATACGGTTAATAGATTTTAATAACAGGTTTGACTATTAAATTAAATTGGCAGATTAAAAAACGGTGTTTGGTAAATAGCAGATTACCTGATAGTAAGAACGGTTTTATGTATAAATTGAATATGCTAATACAATATGGTGTTATTAGCATTCAAAAATAGTAGATTTCGACCAATATACTATCAGAATATGTTGTTTAACAAACACGTGAAAATAGTAGATTGATTGGTCAACCTACTAATTATGTCAGAATCTACTAATTTCTTTCAATACGCGGTTTAACAAACAACGCCTTAATCATACGATATTACAATTACAATTAAAATTAATACTTTATACTCTAAAAATAATGATAATATTTTATTAAAAAATAACAGTAATATTTTATCGTAAATGAGAATATTTCATCCGTCTTATCTCGGGAATATGAAATAAGAATTTGCGATCATGCTAGTAATGCATCATCATGTGGTGACGATGATTAAGATGTAGGAGAGTACTAATTTGAATTTATATTCACGTTCGTCCAAGTATATTCACACATGCTTCTTCCATGAAATATCCTCGTTATTTCCTTCAATCTTCTCCTTCACTACTTTATTCATTTTTCATTCATTATTCTTGTTAATGAAGCTTGTTTAAACTTCTATTTGGTAAACTAAACTAGTTTTTGCACAAGTATAGTTTTAATAACATCGATATAATGACTAATATATAAAAATGTTAAACCAAAATACATGTATATTATACTCCCTTAAATCCACCCTAAATTTCCCCATAACCCCAAATCACAGTTTTTAAGAAAATTTATTAAAAAAATAATAAAAGGTACACTTTGACTTGTATATAGGAAAAAAAAACATTAAGGGGGCGTTTGGTTAAAGAAGGAGAAAGGGAAAAGAAATAAGAAAGGGTAAGAGGGGGAAAAGAAATGGATTACCTAAAACTTAATTGGTTGTTTGGTTACTCTAACAAAGATAACTAATGGTCTACTCACACACACTCCTGCCACTAACACACACCACCACAAAAAAACACTTATCTATGGTGGAGGTGGCATGGTGGTGGTGGTGGAGGTGTCATGGCGGTCGTGGCGGTGGTGGGTGTTAATGTGTTATGGCGGTGGTGATGATGGTAACGACGGTGATGGTCACGGTGGTGATGGTGGTGGGGTGTCATGGCGGTGGTGGCGATGGTGGTGGTCGAGATGTCATGGAGGTGACGGTGGCGACTGTGGTCACGACGGTGACGGTGGTCACGACGGTGACGGTGGTGGAGTGTCATGGTAGTAACGGTGGTGGGGTGCCACGGTTGTGGTGGTGGTTGGGGGTGTTATGGCGGTGATGGTAGTGGTAGTGGTGGGGGAGTTCAATACTTGAATTTATTAATAAATCGAAAATAGAAAGGTTTATAAGATATTCTTATTAATTATGATGAAACTAAGTTTATACTTGAATTTATCATGAGAATATCTTACAAATTTTTCCATATTCGATTTATTAATGTATGCCCTTAGAGCACACGTTAGAACAACCGTTTATATAAATATCGTATAACTTACATGCAAGTTTTTTGAACCTTTAAAATTTTTTGATGACATTTCTATTTTTTATGTCTGAAAATTAAAATGTTATTAGTTTATATGTATTATTTTAAATTTTATTTTATAAAGGTATTAAGATTATTTACAATAAATCTCGTAAAATTTATTATAGGCTTAGATTTGCTATAAAACTCTAAATCTATACTATCAGATAGGGGTAAAATTTGGTGGACCAAAGACCAGATTTAGAACTTGGTCTTGGATCGGACAAAACACAAAATAGTTGGTTCGGTCCTGAGATATTTTGTCCGATCCAATCTTGGACCGAAATGAACATAAATTAGTTTTTTTACTATTTCATATACAATAATTTTAAATTCCACCAAATAAAATGCATTTAAATAATTAGACAACTTTTTTTATGAAAATCCGTGACAACAGTAATTTATAACGTCTTTTGATGATAAAATCATTGAAATTTGGTTCTTTCAGTTCAGACCTAAATTATCCGGTCTTAGACCGGGCCGAACTGAAGACCGAAATTTGAAAAATTGAGGACTGTGGACCAGACCAAATTAATCGGCCCGCCTATAGTCGAGACCAATAGTCAGCTCCTTCCAATTTTACTTGGATATATTCCATTAAGTTTTATTTAAATTCAATTAATTATATTCAATTAATCTCTTCACAAATTGACTTTTAATTCAACTAAATTCTCTTCACCTCAGTTTCTCTCAATTTAATTCAATTAAGCTCTATTTCAATTCATTTAATTCAGCTCATTTCAGCCGAATAGAACACGGCCTAAACTAATTCAGTTCAGGTTCGTTCATTTCGAGTTCGGACCGTATCGAGTCAATTAACATAGGCGCGTAGGCCTAAGCAGTAAGCAGTAAGCAGTAAGCAGCCACATCATGACTCATGAGGAACAAAGTCAATGGATCTTAATCCAGAACGTGAATAGTCTCTTCTTTCGCAGTGCATCTAATCATTCTTTGTTAATCGTTAAACTTCCTACATAATTTTGACAGCTTTATTTTCCCTCCACATTTCATCATCTCTCACTTTTTCCCTTCCTTTCTCTCTCTTCCAAATCCTTCGCATCTTTACATTTCTCCTCATTTCTTCGTCCAAGGTATACTTCTACTTCTCTCTCGCTTTTCTCTCTTTTTTTCGTTTCTTAATTGTACGATTCTGGTGAACGGAGCTAGATCTTCATCATCTAGTTCCAATCGCCGGAAAAATTCAATTCTATTTTCGCAGAATTTTTCATATTTTTTGCGTAAATTCGTTTGATTTGTGTGAAATTTAGTCGCCGGAAAAAATAAATTGAATTTTCGCTGAATTTTTCACATTTTTTGCGTAAATTCGTTTGATTTTTGTGAACTTTAGTCGCCGGAAAAGTTAAATTGAATTTTCGCAGGATTTTCATATTTTTTGCGTAAATTCGTTTGATTTTTGTGAATTTTAGTCGCCGGTAAAAATTAAATTGAATTTACGCAGGATTTTTCATATTTTTTGCGTAAATTCGTTTGATTTTCGTGAATTTTAGTCGCCGGAAAAATTAAACTGAACTTCCGCAGAGTTTTTCCAGATTTTTTTGCGTAATTTCGTTTGATTTTTGTGAATTTTATAGTGTTTGCAATGGGACGGAGGTTTAGTCTACGTAATTCGTTTAAGAAATTCTTTTGTGTCGGTGGTGATCATGTTGTTGATGAGCCGTATTATGAATCTTTACCAGACGGGGTAATCATTTGTTTACATTTGCGTGATTTGTAGTTTTTGTTCGGTTTCATAATTCTACAAATTTAGTAACTTGTTTGTTATTTCTGTTACGAGACTTTTGGTGATATGATAGGTATAGCTATAATTTTTAATTTAATTTTAATGTTGAATTGTTGTTTTTGTAGTTTCTTCGACTTTAGAAACTTGTTTGTTGCTCCTGTTATGAGATTTTTGGTGATCTTATCATGAACATTTTATAAGTAAATTACTAAATTTTGATGTTTTTGTTCGGTTTTGTGAATTTGACGATTTTAGGAACTTGTTTGTTGTTTCTGTTGCGAGATCTTTGATGATAGGATATAAACAGATGATTTATAAGTTCATTTTGATGGTTGAATTGTTGTTTTTGTTCGGTTTGTAGTTTTGTGGAATTTAGAAATTTGTCTGTTTTTTCTGTTATGAGATTTCTGATCATGAATAATTATGATTTATATTTTGTAAGTTCATTTGATGTTAAATTGTTTTTTCTGTTCAGTTTTATAGCTTCGTCGAATTTAAGAACTTGTTTGTTGTTTCTTTTATGAGATTTTGATGATAGTTAGCTAAAGCTTTCTATATGATCTACTTTCCCGGACATTACCGAATTTCCTAATAGTATAACAGAGTCGCTTGTGTTTCGAGAGTCAAGACGATCGTTCTGTCATATATTAATATGTATTGAGTTATGGATCCTTTGTGTTTTTGTAGAGTTGACTTATTTTTCGGGAAATAATTTATTGATGTATGTTAGTTTTATAGTTCCGTCTCAACCTCAAAGTTCAATCTGTTTGACTTCGGAGTATCTTTAGCTCTTTTCCTGCTTTATTCTATGTTAAAAACGACATAACTGTTGACGCGTGCTTGTAGAAATTTGGTTAGATGATATGAAAACTTGTCATTTATAAAATGAAGTACTCTGTAGATCATATAGCAAGCCTTAGGACGTCTTATTGGCATTCTGTAGATAAAGATTCCGTGTTAACCTTCTCAGTTGATAGTAAGTTTGATGACCGTGTTCCCTCGTTACTCCGCCAAGACTTTTGATCCTTTAAGATGTCACCCTTGCATATGAAGTTTGTTATAGCGTGCCCTGTACTCTAGAATGCAATATCATGGGATGGAGTAGAACTTATGAACAGCTCAAAGCTATGATTATCTAGGTGTGCTATTTATGAGTAGAAGCGGCTTTGCAAGACTAAAGTAATAAAGTTATCATTTCCAATCTCATTACCACATATGATGCATAAAAATCGGAAATCAATCATTTGTGAAGGCATTATCGTGACATATGTATAGACGATGGATGTTAACGTGTTGTAGGGCTGTTGTTTATGTAAAGAGTAAATCAGAGAAACTCGTATGTTTAAAAATTTCAATCCGATGTGGTCTTGCTGTGCACAGTAACTGCTGAATAAACTGTCCTTTCATGTCGGTCGTTGTATAGGATTCTTGATTGCATGCTGCCAGTGTTATACATGTCAAACAACCAATGACGGTTGCTTCAATTCAAATTTTAGATTGCGAAATTAAAAGGCGTTATGGAGAAGATGTTGTTCTGTACTTTGTTATTATAAGTTATCTTTGCGCTTAACTGACTTAGCTCATATAGCTTTCATCTCCATTCTAGTACAAGTACAACTAATTTGTTATATCGTTAGTCATCTGACAAAGCATCTCTGCAGCTAAACAACAGCATGGAAGATTCTGCGTCGGATTCAAACGCCTTTTTAAAGGAGTTTTACATTCCGAACTATATACTTAATCCTGATGCAGAACATGAGACGCTCGCAGAGGTCCCTCAATGTCCTGTTATTGTCTTCATAAACTCCAAAAGTGGCGGCCAACTAGGCGGAAATCTGCTTGTTACATACCGTTCTCTTCTTAATGAAAACCAGGTAATTTTTTTTAAAGGTTCCTTAACTGAACTGCAATTACATATAGTACGTAATGGATGAAAGCCTCATGTAAATCACTGGAACTTGCAGAATCTGCGTGATACATAAAAGTAAGGAAAAGTTGAGCTTCATGGAAGCCATTGATGAATGCTTAAAAGCTTCAGAATAACACAACTGATTTAGAGAGAATATGTGTAGAAGAAAGCTAAATAAAAGTGTGAATTGTATTTCTATACACGACTGAATTAACAGAAACTAACAAACTAAAATATCTACGATATTCTACCTAGTTACAGAATTCGGTTATGCTGACTCAAGTCTGAGTCATCATAACAGAATGTAGAACCTTCTAGAGGAACTGAGGCAGCCTGATGATGTGTGCAGTGCTGTGCTGTTCCAGTGGCTGCTGACACTAGCTATGATCTAAATCTCCAGTAAAAACGTATTAACAGCTCGACAAACTATTGTGTTCAATCGCAGGTCATTGATTTGCTTGAAGAAACTCCCGATAAGTTTTTGAGTAAACTTTATCTCAATTTGGAAAGGCTGAAACAGAAGGATGATTTGGCTTTAAGGATTCAGGAGAAACTAAGAATAATTGTGAGTGCTTCTTTTGACCATTTATTCATATGCATTTTGGTAGCTAAGCTACTCCTAATTGTGATTTTAAAGTCGTTTCCAATTTATTAAGGTTTTTTTTGCTTATTAGGTTGCGGGAGGTGATGGTACTGCTGGTTGGATTCTTGGAGTTCTTTGTGACCTGAAGCTGTCTCATCCTCCTCCTATTGCTACTGTGCCTCTCGGGACTGGAAATAATCTCCCATTTGCATTTGGTTGGGTGAGAAAATGTTCTCTTTCATAGCGGAATTGCTTTGTTTTTGTTTTGTTTAACTCTGTGGGGAGGGGGAGGGGGAAGGGAAGGGCATTCTTGCTTCTTTTGCTGTCTAGTATACAATTCATGCCATGGCTTATGTTGGTTACACTATTTGAAAAAACACCTTTTCCTTCTTGCTTAGGAAAATTTAAACAGGCTATCTACAATTATCTTTTTTTTTTTGTTTAAATCCAACCTTGTGCCTTGTTTTTCGTAATTTGAGTTACCTTTTCTAGGATTTCACGTACGGGCCTTGTTAACTGTATATACTCTCTCTGTTTTTCTCTATATTTGACGTTTATGTCTTCTGAAATGGTTGTAATTATGAAACTTATATTATTAGATTAATAGTTTTTCTAATTTAAAGCCTAAAAATGCTTTTAGACTGGTATGTTTCATAACTTTCTCTCATTTATGATAAAAATTAAAGATAAAAGTGAGTGTTTCAAAGTGTGCTAAATAAATTAAGTAGTAGATTAGACTCTGAGATGCAGTCCTGATATGCAGGGTAAGAAGAACCCAGGTACTGATGATCAGTCTGTGAAGTCTTTCTTGCATCAAGTCATGAAAGCAAAAGAAATGAAGATTGACAAGTAATGCATTTGACACTATTCCTTATGAACATGTGTGATTGTCTTACTTGATTACGTACATATTGTAAGATAATGTGCTCCTCAGTCCGCACCAAGAAGGATATTCTCCACTACCAAATGGAGTAATCCATAGTCCATACGAGAAGTTGTGAGCCTTTTATTAACAATTGGGAACAAGAAGATAGTGTATTATGCGACATGGGGTTACCGTAATTCCTATCCCAAGTTCCCAACACGCCAATCTATGGCCAGAACAGAGGGCCTAATTGTGCACAACCTATAGATAGCTGTACTGTTACAAACAAGTAATGGTTTTCCTTAGCGACCTCCGTAGGGTGATTTAACCAAGCCCCTACATAAGACCACAATTTTGGTCCTGCTATTATTGAGAAGTTATTTGCCATCTATTAAGAAGATGATCGATGTTTACCAGACGTCGTGGACTCTTGGTTATTAGGTTACTCTTTTCTATTCACAGATTTTCCACATTTCCTTTTTAGGTAAATTCACATGATTTCTAACTTCCATTTCTTTTCTTATTTGGTTAATTTCATGACCATATTATGACAATACTATGCCTCCTTTAACCCCACTTGCAGCACTTATTGTCTTATTTTGTTTAAATAATTCTACATACCTAATTTGTATTATCTTAATGTTTAAATTTCTTAAACTATGTGCAAAACCAAAGTAGTTAGCAACTAATTCACGTCCTTGGAAGATAGGTTTACATAAATGTAGGATTAGCTTAACTAACTAGGAGTGTTGAAATTTAGAAATTGGGAAGGGAAAGGTGATTATTTTTATTTATGCTATGTCATTGTTTCTTTGTTTTGTTTATCGAGGGTAAGAATGTCCCCTTCTTTTGCCACAATAGTAATGGGATGGAGTTGGCTAATACTTCTCTTGCATGTCTTTTCTAGACAATCCAGTAGATAATCAAAAGAACATGTAGTAGTAGATTTTCTTTCTTACTCCTAAGATAAACATTTTAATGTGAAAATATTTTTATCTATGAAATCGAAGTCGCATTGTTTTCTTATACAGTTGATATCTGATACCATGGCAGGCCACTTTTCTATGGACTAACATGGAAAGAATTAAGCATTTGATTTTTTTTTGTTACACAAACTACAAGGTAATAACTTATTTCAATAACTTACAGCTGGCACATTCTTATGAGGATGAGGACTCCTAAGGAAGGAAATTGTGACCCGATTGCTCCTCTTGAATTACCGCATTCATTGCATGCTTTTGAACGCGTTTCATCATCCGATTCATCTAATTTGGTACCTTTTCTCTCTCAAATGCCTGATTTATATATCCTTACTCTCTCAAACAATTTTGTGTTTGAGACTGTGGATTGAATTTCTGAAGTTCTTTAAACTGTACGTAAAACATGTGTGGTTGTTTTCCATTATTCAATCTATTTCTATTTTGTTTTGATATAATTCTGCACATCTGAACTCATTTTGAACACAAGCTATATAATGAGACACATTTTACTATATGAGCATAATCCAGAGATGTAAATTCATCATGGTAATAATTGCAGACATGTGCAGTTTGTGTTTGAGACTGTCAGTCTCAGAAATCATGCTTTCATGGGCACATTGATTAGGTTGGTACGCTATCATGAGCGAATGGCCCCAACTAGTATTTCTATACCTTTATATGTAGCTATACAACTCTGTTTTGCGTAAGGGGTCCTCGACAATGGCAAAAAAATTTCTTGAAATAACTTGGGAAATGTCAGTAAAATGAAACTGACAATGTAATCATCCATCTTTGATGCCCACTATTTTTTTGTCATGCAAAACAATTTACTCCAGACAATTGCGTATTTCAGAAATGCTCATGAGATCTTTTTGATACTCTGTAGGAAGGGTACCTTACATTTCGTGGTGGATTCTGGAACTACTTCAGTATGGGTAAGATGACTACTATTTATTTTCCACATACATTTAATTTCTTTCCATGTCCTTCACCACTAAAAAACTTGTATGCTTCTGAATCTAGGTACTTTGTCAATGTTGCTATTTGCCATAGGGTTATCCAATCTTTTTTTATCACATCTGCTGTATTCTAATTTTTCTGCTTACAGGAATGGATGCTCAAGTGTCGTATGCATTTCATTCTGAAAGGAAATTAAACCCTGACAAGTTTAAAAATCAGTTAGTGAATCAGGTTAGCTTGAACATTTAACTTCTTTAATTAACTGTTGGTAAGCGGGAGGGGGCTTACAAAATTAATAGGGATTTCTTGGTTTAGATAGGGCTTTCGGCTTGGCTATTTTGTTCTTCAAGTGTAAGTGTTGAACATGATCATCTTTTTTTTCCTTTGTGATTGTTTTACAGAGTACATATGCTAGACTTGGATGCACACAAGGATGGTTTATGGCTTCTCTGTTACACCCTGCGGATAAGTGAGTTTAATCTTAACTATGTAAACTCCTAATGTTCATTGTCCTTGATTTAGATTTGATGTTTTAATGTTTATCACAGATTTCCAATAGATTTTTCTTATTTTTTTTAGTCCTATGATTACATCAACTAAAAAATTTTAAAAAATTGTTCTTGATCTTCTGAATCAATTTGTTCTTCTGGAAGTAAATGAATTCCTTTCTGATTGAATGTTGACTCCCCAGAAAATGGACTCATTAAGGGCATGAAATGTCCAATTTCTTTTGATATTGATTTTATGTGTGTATAATTTTCTATTCAAATCTTATATAAACTTTATATTAGATTTGATGTTTTAATGTTTATCACAGATTTCCAATAGATTTTTATTATTTTTTAGTCTTATGATTACATCAACTAAAAAATTTAAAAATTATTCTTGATCTTCTGAACCATTTTTTGTTCTTCTGGACGTAAACGAATTCCTTTCCGATTGAATGTTGACTTCCCAGAAAATAGACTCATTAAAGGCATGAAATGTCTAATTTCTTTTGATATTGATTTTATGTGTGTGTCATTTTTCTATTCAAATTCGTGGTAATTATAATCATTGTGAAGAATGCTATGAATCTTATTTATAAAACATGATAGTTGAACTGCAAGTTTGGTTACTACCTCTCCCCCCACCAAAAGAATCTGAATTTTTTCAGAAACTGCATATGATTTCTCTCTCTTTTTTTCAACATGATATCCAAACCGATTTCATTGAAATGATGCAGTAAAATTTTATCTACTATCTATAATGCTGTCTCTTTTCATAAATCCATTCTTGGTGCTTTAATAACTACAAAAACCGTTAGTCCGAAAATGATTTGGTTTCGGCTTTCATGAATGAATCATTGTGAGATGGAAAATAATGAGTATGTGGAAAGAAGGGAAAACGCGACACAATTGTAATAAGATGTGTGAAAAAAATTGCGTGTGAAGTGACGAAGTAACAAAACATTGATCAACATAACCATTCGTTAAAGAAAATGTTCCCTCTTCATGGAAGTAACAGATCATAATAGAATTCACAATTGAGAAAATACGAGTCGCCTTAAGGCCGGGTACTGCAGAATGATGAATTGATGATTGGAGACTCTGCCGGTCTGCCCTTATTGAAATATCCCGTGTGTTTCGTTTGAAACAAGCCTCGTTACTATTATTTTTAAGAGCTCTATTTTGCTTCTCTTAGGAATATTGCACAGTTGGCTTCAGTGAAGGTCATGAAGAAACAAGCTACAGAATGGGAGGAGCTTAATATACCTCACAGGTAATGATAAACAATAACTAGTGTAACAATGGCTATTGTCATGTTTTCAAGTTATAACCTATAAGGCTATTTTTATCCAGTTACAACACTTCTAAGGTTAAAGAATACTTTTTGATGAATCGTAGATAGGTTGAAGCCTTTTAAGAAAAAAATGTTCAAGAAAAAAGACTCGGACCATTTTAGAATGCTTCTGCTCCATATAGTCTGCTGATGGCCTATTGGTGGGGTTTGGCATTTACCCTAAGGGGTTCGGATGTTAAAGGAGGGGGGAATGGAACAAGGGAATTGATTTGTCTCGGAACTCCATTTCCCCCCTCCGTTCCTCTCCAAACCTATTTGCTAACGGAACATGGGAATTTGTACACCCCTCCTCCTTTCCTCCATCCAAGCAACTCCACAGTGTTTATCCTTCCCCATCCTTACAAGGGCAGAACCTCCATAGTCGACAAATGACAAATTGCATATTGAAGAATTATTTCCTGAACAGTTTCTAAATATTCATGTGTCAAGATGAGACAAATTAAGTGTTGCGTGATTTTGGATTTTTATCGTCATATTCCTTTAGGTTGTAGACTTGTAGTGGCACTACATGTTATGCAATTTCTTACATTGGCCACTCCTGAGTCCTGAGTCTGGTTGAAGTTTTAAATTCTTTGGTCTACCAACTAATAGGTTTTGTTTCTTATTCACAGTATCAGGTCGATTGTATGCCTCAACTTGCCAAGTTTTTCAGGTGGATTAAATCCTTGGGGTACACCAAACAAAAACAAAATACGAGATGTTAGTTCCTTTCAGCAATTATCTTCATATTATACTATTATATTCTTCCTAATCCTTCCTAGACAAATGCTTATCACATTTTCATATTGGTTTGTCTCAAAATAACTAATCACTTTCGTAATGGTATGATTCTCATATTAACCTCAAATAAGAAACACGCTGAGCAACATATATGTAAAATCAGAGAGTCTTGCTTGTGGAGGGCAAGTGGGGGCAAATTGGGGGCACCTTCTGGATATGCCACTTGCATATTGAGAGAGGGGTACTGTCCGTCTTCAGCTTGTGACGGATAGTGTCCGTCTTAGCTTGTGACGGATAATGTCCGTCTTCAATGAGAATTTGTGATGGTAAAAACAATTGATCAAGGGCATGACTCCTAAACCTCGCGAATAAAAGTGGCGTAAGATAGGAGAGGTTTCATGAATTTTCTGTCATATGCTGAAGGCGACAACCTTAGTTGTTAGTACGGGATAAACTTAGTCAACGCAAACAAAATAAAATAAAATAGGAATATATAGAGGGGGACATTTACTATAAATACCATTATTTTCTTACTTGAACATATTTAAACTTTTCTTGACAGAGCTGTATTTTACATAAATTTTCTTATCCTGGTTTCTGGTTTGCAGAGAGGTTTTACCCCTCCATATGTAGACGATGGCCTTATTGAAGTTGTTGGCTTTAGAGATGCGTGGCACGGACTCGTTCTTCTGGCTCCAAATGGCCATGGAACTCGTCTTGCTCAGGTATCAAACAATAATTTCATTATTTACTTTGACGCATATTTGAATCAACACAAATTCTTATTTCAGACCGTTATTTTTGCTCTGAAGCTTCAGACGCGCCATATGTGACCATTTTATAGTTAAAGGTAACCACAATAGTGTGGCTAATGTTACAGCTTATGATAACTTGTTTGTCAATAATGGTCACATTTGGCTGTAAAATGGTTACAAAATCCCGTCTTATTGTTTCAGACCAAAATTGTCGTTTGAAGCAAGACCAACTGTATTTGAAATGTATATGACCAGTGATCATTTGAGGAGAATACAAGACTAATTGCATCACATTTTTTAACACTTAATATCATATGTCTCGCTCCTATAATTCTCTTAAAATATATATATTCTTTTATGATGTTTAGCCTTGTAAACACGTAAATAAACGCAAAGTCATATCGGAAATATGGTTACAAAACTTTGTGCCCTCCCAAACCAAAATTCTTGCGTCCGCCCCTGTTGATAACCCCGAAATTTAAGTGCTGACCTTATTTCTCCAATTGTGCCAAGAGAAAGCGAGTGTAAAAGAAATGAATTGGATATTTTGTGACAGGAAAGCGTATGTTTTTATATTGAAAAACTCGTTACATAAAGTTCGGTAATTTGTTCTAGATCAGTAGTACTATACTACTAACTAACTTCTCCGTTTTTTACCTCATTTATGCAATATGGCTTTTTTTTTCAACTTTTCTTCTTGAAATGGGAATTAGGTTTATTGTCCATTTACTAATTGCCTTTTATGATAAATTAAACGTGTTTTCCTTAGGCAAATCGAGTCCGTTTTGAGTTCAGAAAAGGTTCAACTGACCATACATTCATGCGGATTGATGGGGAGCCATGGAAGCAGCCTCTACCAGATGACGATGATACCGTTGTGGTGGAAATCTCTCATCACGGCCAGGTGCACATGCTTGCATCTGATGGCTGCCGTTCACGAAGTATTCTAGACCCCACTTCACTTGATTACAGCGGGTCTGTAGAAGATGACAAAGAAGATGAGTCAGTCGCAGAAGGCGAAGAGTGGAGAAAATTTGGAGCTGCCGACACTTTCAGGATGCCAGACGAAGTTGACATATCACATCTGAGTTAGCCTCGTCTTTGCTTCCTCGAAGACTCATTCTTATCAAGTATTCTTATATGTTGCGTTTTATCCTGCTCGAGTACAGAACAAAACACATTCTTATGCTTATTTCCCTTCCTCGCGAGTGAAGAAAGTCTAGAAAACTCGAAAAAAACAGTTCCGTCCCATTGTAATTATTCAGTTCTGGGTTGCAGATCACCTGTTCAGAGAAATAGAAGGTTGTTTCTGCACATTGCTTAATTTTCCGATCAGTTTGTTTGAATTACTTGCAAGTTTTCCACTACAAGAATACAGAAAACAGGCGACTGAATTTGGCGACTGCATTCAGTCGCCAAATCTAATTTGGCGGCTGAAAGCAGTCGCCAAAGTTCAGTCGCAAGCCTTAGTCGTCAAAATAAAATGGGCGTGAAGTAACTACAAGTTTTCAATCATTGCACTTGATTTTTGGATTCCGCGTACAGAATGTACAGAAAGATATAATCAGGCCTGAAGTACTTTTTTTTTGTCGACTTTTGAGACCGGGCAACAGTCGACTATTGACATTACAGGTTCAAGTTCAACTAGAACGAAAAATGAGCGTCTCGTGGACTCCATATATTCACAAGTAGAGAAATCGGGGTTCATTCCCGGCCATGATACATTAATACAGAAGCTAAAACAGGGAGTACAACATGCAAGATGCAAGTGAGAGTATGATCTATAGCCTGTAGGTGCTCGGAAAATCGAGACAATATATATTACTACATCTGTAATGCAGAAAAAGATTTTTTTTCTCTGATATTCTGAAGAGAAGAATAAGTTGATAATTTTACATACAACTGGGAAGAAGCTTAAAAATTAACAGGGTCAAATACGAACGAAGATACGACTATTGGCACTTCAGAAGAAACTTTTTCTGCAACATACTTTGAACAGCAAAAACTTCTCGGAGTGCTTATTGTCGTCTCCATCAAATATTAATATATTCAGTCGCGTTGCACTGCACTGCACTGCACATCAAAATGTTCCTACGCATTGCGCAACTGCCTCATTAGCTTTCGGGGTTTCCAACCTCTCTGCTTGTTTCTTCTTCTCTCTGCAACAGGAAGAGTTATTTCGTAAATGTCAAAATAAATAATTACGGAGTAAATCTTAGATAAGCGCAGTTCAACACGTGGAAAAATTAACACAGGGAGGCCTCTTTTATGATTATGAAGGAAATATTCAAAAGTCGAGAACTGTTAAAACATAATTGTGAGGGTCATATTGTAAAATTAAGTTTTCGAAATACATAGGTCTGAGTTTGAGTTAAGCTTATTGTTCACGGGACGGTCATACTGATCAAAGACGAAACACCAAAGTAGCTAACCATGCAGAAAATCAATATTTTTACCTTGCCACATATTCTCTCAACAGTTCCTTAGCTTGGACTAGTTTGGATAGAAGGTTGCGGTACACATCAAGATCCCGATCGACACTTCTCTTATTTACGTTCAAGGCCGCGCAAAGCTGTCACCAGAATCACAAACATATTCTTAGCTTAAATGCAGTAAACATATTGATTATCCCGAGTTTCGCATTATCTTTCTGTCAATGCTTGTGAATGATTTGCTCGCATTTGATATGTGAGCAACCACGGTATAAGGAAATCAGAAGTTCCGGGAAAGTAAGAGGTACTATGTTAAGATGGCACAAGCTATTGTCTCGCGCAAATTTTCAAAATGAAACAATAATCTTGGAAATATGACCCGTTTCAAGACTCGTTTTTTCAATATTATGGGCAAATATTATGAAATGTATACTCTTGTAAAAACAATTTCCGTTATAAATCTAGTCCAGCGACTCCAGTGGCATGGAGAAAAGAATCTGCGTAGGTAAGAACTGTTTCAAGTAACTATTGATACTGTCTTCCAGATTACGGAGCAATACATAAAAAAACCAAGTAAGGCAGTTATCGTTAAGGATGCAATTAGCAAAAACCGACTGTAGCTAAAATTCTAACCTTTTCCAAGACTGTGGGTTCACTTGCATTTGCCAATTCAAGAATACGAAAAAGACCAACAGCAAAAAACCGACTATAGCTGAAATTCACGTTGCCAGCAGCTCTTTCTGATATATCTTTTAAGATACCTTCAATCTCGCCTTCCCTTGATGAGAATTCCACCAATGTGGAAGCCGATTGTGTCCGGGCCCACTCCTCTAACGTTTCCGCATCTTTCCTATTGAACAAAATTATTTACACCAACAATATCAAGATAAAACACTAATAGATACCGGCACAAAATACGAAGTCGAGATGAGGTGTGGCGCTCAGATTTGATATCACATATACGATATAAAGATAACGACTTTCCGTTTCCAGTGCAGCCGGAGATTCAATATTATTTGCTTTTGGACAAAAATGGAATGAAAAAAAACGGCTTTTTGCTACTTTTGACGTATCTTTTTCTTGTAAGAATAAGCCATTTGATGTAGCTTTTGACAAATTCTCATGACGAGCCATGTGTTAATAGCCTTTGCTAATTGCTACATTACGTCGTTGACAGTGACACAAGAGCAAGGTTATGTAAATTTGATTCCATATACTACGGAAGCCCTTGAATCACTAGATAATGTTTCTGTGAAGAGGACTTGTTCTTTCTGGCTTAATTTCAGCTCCTTTCAATTTTGGTTGGTTGTATTCCGTTAAGTTTTATTTACGTTCAATCAATTATTTTCAATTAATCTCTTCACAAAAGTAACTTTTAATTCAACTAAATTCACTCCACCGTAGTTCCACTCAATTTAGTTCAATTAAGCTCTACTCCAATTTATTCAATTCAGCTCGTTTCAGGCTTTCAGCCGAAAAGAACAGGGCCTAAGACGACTAATCTTATAATTTGCTTCATAACATACAGCATGAACCCAATTTAACAGCAAAAATTCTAATAACAAGGAATCTGATTCATGCTATGACAATCAAGGGCCGAAATTCTGCAGAAAAAATATGGCAAATGACCTCACATCACGTGATATGCTAAATGAGAAATATAAGGATTTAAGATCAAATCCTCATCTGATTATAAAAGATCATTAGCATATAACTGACCGGTATTGCAGCGGATCCTCCTGAAGTGCGTTGATGTAGGCCTCAAAGATCGCTTTTTTATCTGAATCACTTGGATATCCGTCCATGAGCTGATCATAGACAGTAACAAATCCAAGAGCGAACACAGGGTCATATCTGTATGTCTTTTTGTATTTCATTAGGTGCTGCTGAACGAGCAACTCCTGTAGCACATTGTTGTATATGCTAGGAATTGGTCGCTTATAAGCCTTTAGAAAATTCAACTTCGTCTCAGACACTGGAGGAGCAATATCTGAAAACCGACATAAAATTACACGTGTTACAAATGACTAGAGTGAAACGAGCAAGTGTCAAATTCTAAGTCGTGAATTTTTTTATGTCTACCCTATTACCCCACTTTTTTGGGTATGCAGAGAGCCACGTGGGTGACGGTGATGCTGATGAGGTCTGAATCTCAGTCAGAAGTACTACCATTTATGCATTTACTAGCTAAGCTAGACGACAACATGTGCATCCTGCGTACTACTTCATAGGCTCATAGGCACTAAGGGGATAACCGAGGGTCCAAAATTTACGCATTTCACTTGATGGATACACGTATGTGGTGCCTGACGATGGCTAAACACAATACAGCTCCAATTTACTTAAGCTACACATTTCGGGAGCGCAGAGGGCTAAAACACCTACCATAATATGTAGGCCAACGTTCAAAACGTATAGGCTCTTTGAAGGGCACTAAACTCGCTAACTAATAAGAGGCGAAACTATCAAATCACGCACCATAATCAAGGAATCCTCCTCACTGTTTTCTATTCCATACTCGGAAAAATTCCTTCCATATCTCCCTCTAAAACAACCTAAACTAGCAAAGTAGTCATTTCTAGCACTAAACAATCATTATCCTTCCTGAATCCACAACATTTCGCTTCCGTTCCATCAATCTCTACTCCTAATGCTCCACCATCCTTAAATCATACCAAAAAAAAACCGTTTTCATACCAATTCTATCTAATCAATATACACAAGCCAAGTGAGATTCCATCCCAAAACCAATTAACAGTATCATTCCTAGTCCACGTCCACAATCCACAATCCACAATCCACCCAATTGGAGCCAATCTCATTCAATACCGTCTTAAGCTTACCAGATAGTCATTACTAATTAATAACTATCCTTAAATGCATCCTAAATATGGAAAAAACCCGTCTTAACTCTTAAACCAAAGCTTGACGGTCTCAAAAGCTATGTTACTCTGACTCGGCTTGACGGGTCGGACACAGGTATGTATCCAAGGGTCGAATACAGCTATTTTATGAAAAAAGTTCAAGTTTTTGGTCTAAAATGAAGTGTGTCGGAGGGCCAAGTGTTAGACATAGCTCAAAAGGTAAACAAATGGCTGGAACGGCTTGAAACGGAGGGACTGCATCCAATTACAAACACAACATAACACATCAAAGTTTCAAAATTACCTTAACAACACATAAATTAAAACCCGCCTCACACGGTAAGACGGTCTTACACAATAATTATCGCAAAAGACGGAAATTAACACATTGCCTAAACAATTTAAGCACCTGAATTAGAGGACATGCACTGTACAACAAAAGGAGCACCAGAAACTGAAGCTCTAACACAAGTAGACAAATCAAACGACAAATTTGCGCGCAAACGAACACCATCAAACGACGATGCAAACAATTTGGACGAAGAAACGGTCAGTTTTCTATCAAGTGACTGAGCTAATGCTGAAAACGATAGTGACGTCACTGCCGCCATTGATTGATTGATTGATGATACTAAGCACAACCAAATTTACTAAAAATTAAAACCCAGAAACGAATTAGGGCGAATTGAAATGGGTTTGTTTTGGAATTGTGATTGATGTAAGTTTACACCATGGATTTGGGAAGGAAATTTTGTGAAAAGGGGTTGAAAAAGAGAGGATGATGTTTTTTTAAGGTTTTTGGATTTTTTTAAAAATATTTTTTTCTTAGTTATCTCTATAAGATGGATTGGCCATTGTTAGATTGACACGTCAATTAGTTAATTGATGAATGAAAGTGATGATCGTCGGCAACTCTAGGTAATTTTATCGGAGTGAATTTGTTAAACGGGTTAATCTAATTTCGGTTTTGGAGTGAATTTGTTAAACGGGTTAATCTAACTTTGGTTTTGGAGTGAATTTGTTAAACGGGTTAATCTAACTTCGGTTTTGTAGATTGTATGAAAATAAATTCGCTTGAATTAAATTAAATTAAATTGAATAGAATTCAAGTACATTAAATTTTTTGAGATAAATAAAACGGAAATAAGTCGAGTTAAATTTGAATTGAGCTTAGCTCAATTGAGATGAGCTGGATAAAAGTTAAAATTGAGCTTAAAAAAGTATGCCAGAATTTGTAAGATTTTGATTTAGGTTTGATATAGGGTTAAAATAATTAGTATGCGATAACTGGAATTCGAGTCAAATTAGATAGGGATAAGCCGATAAGGCGTCATCCAATTCAGGTTGTAGGTATCTAGGTGTGGCTCGGTTAATTGAGATTGGATAGTTTTGTTGTTTGGTCTAAGTGCAAGTGTTGAAAAAGGTAAGCATCCGAATATGCTTCATTTTTATTGATGATAATCTATCTCTATAAAATGAGTAGATTTTCGAGGCTTTTGATTGGTCCCTGAAATTAGGGAAATTATGGCCCCACCATTTTCCAATCTGAATTAATTTCCCTGCTGTATCAGAAACAGTTCTTTTCCATAATTCCTGCGTATATTCTCTCTATTCCGTAATTCCGTATTCTGTTCCGTAATTAATTTTAATTCGTAATTACGTATTCCGATCTTTCCTCATTGCTATTTCTATTTTTATTTACATAATCGTTTTTGTTCCGTAACTAATTTTAATCCGTAATTCCATAAAATACGATAATCCAAAAATAAAATCCAAAACACAAAAAATTACAAACTGCACAAATAATTAGTCCAAAAATTAAATTAAATCTATCTCTATAAAAGGAGTAGATTTTCGAGGCTTTTGATTGGTCCCCGAAATTAGGGAAACTATGCATCGAAGGGTAATGATTAACAAGTTAAATTATATGTACGTTGAATAATCTCCAGTTATTGATTTATTTATATTTATATTGTCATAATTTTGAACAATTAATCACAATCATTATATGTTTATGTATTTAATAATAACGTCTGTCATTACGACCCGTGCATTTTTTGCACGGGTTTAAAACTAGTTGAACTTTAACGTTTATGCCTATGGTAAAAGTTAAACAATCACACTAAATTCTCTTGATCTAATAAGTTTGATGTTTAATTCTCCCTCCACACACTTATTTTAACCTTATTTTAAAAAAATATTAAAAAGATATTTATCACATATATTAGAGAAATGAGTTGAGTGCAGAAAGAGTATTGCTAGACTGCTAGAGCGTGTATTCAAGTATATATCTTAAAATCAGCCAATCAGCTAAGTGCTAGGCCGCGTAGGGTATATTAAACACTACAATACGTATACTTTAATCGTTTTTAGAAAAAAATACTCCAAATCCACGTAAAAATCACTTATAATCCACTTCTCCATATTATGCCATTTAGGCTATGTTATTTCTGTTTTAATTTCAGCTCATTTCAGTTTTATTTAGTTATATTCCGTTAAATTTTATTTACGTTCAATCAATTATTTTCAATTAATCTCTTCACAAAATTACTTTTTAATTCAACTAAATTCACCTCACTTCAGTTTCACTCAATTCAGTTCAATTAAACTCTACACTATTTAATTATTTTAGTTCGCTTCAGTCGAATAGAACAAAAACTTTATTTCATTTCTAATATTTCTTTTTTCAAAAAATCATTCATGATCACCTAAAATCTTAAAAATCATTTATTTTATGATATTTTATTTTTATAATTTTTATAAAAGGACAATGATCAAAAACCAAAATAATAGAGGTGGACCTCCTCTCCTCTATCAATCACCCAAAAATAATTAATCATTAATCATGAAATAAAAAGCACAACCAACTAAGCAAAAACCCAACCCACCCTACACCACACCACTCCTCAACTAACCAACTTAAATCATTGATATTCCCTCCCATTCCCATTCCCATTCCCATTCCTTCTTTCCTATCTCCCCCCACTCTCATTAACTTCCCCCATCCTTCTTCCCTCCCAAATTCCCGTATAAAACCGTCTCACACAATAATTCACGTCATGGCCGTCACAACCCAAACCCAAAGGTCTTCTTCATGGACCGATACCGACACCGATACCGGTGGTGGTGATGATAAGGTTATTAGTTTGTGTAAAATACCCTTTTGGACTCCAAGTCATACTACCACGACGTCCACGACAATGTCGTCGACGTCGTCTTATAATGTACAAACTCATAGGGCAGGGTACCCTTGTCATCAAGGACAAAATAATAATAATAATAATAATAATAATAATGCACATCATAATTCTGTTATTAGTGTTTCTTCCATTGCTAAGTCTTTGCTTCCGCCTCGTCGTCGTCTTCGTCTTGACCCGTCTAATAAGCTTTATTTTCCATGTAAGTGTAAAACCGTCTCACGCAATAATTTTATAATTTTTTTGTTTATTATGTTTTGTTAGAGTACAATTTTTTTTTTTCTTTGGGTTATATTTTAAATGTGTTAGCATATAGTCGTGTTTTTTTTTATTGTCACCAATCGATTTTAGGATGAATTATGTCGCCGTTTGATTGATTGGTTTATGCATGTTCTTTTTATCCTCGTGTTTATATGTTTCTCGGTTTTAAAATAATTAACGTTTTCACTTTACGAGGTGTACGTTTGAATTCGGTTTTATTTTATGAGGTGAGCGTTTGAATTTAATTTCTTGAAAGTAATATTGTTTGAAAAATTATAAAAGTAATAACTAATATGAGTAAATATTTTAATATATTTATTTATATTATACTTTGACGAGGTGTACGTTTGAATTCGGTTTTATTTTATGAGGTGAGCGTTTGAATTTAATTTCTTGAAAGTAATATTGTTTGAAAAATTATAAAAGTAATAACTAATATGAGTAAATATTTTAATATATTTATTTATATTATACTTTGACGAGGTGTACGTTTGAATTCGGTTTTATTTTATGAGGTGAGCGTTTGAATTTAATTTCTTGAAAGTAATATTGTTTGAAAAATTATAAAAGTAATAACTAATCTGAGTAAATATTTTAATATATTTATTTATATTATACTTTGACGAGGTGTACGTTTGAATTCGGTTTTATTTTATGAGGTGAGCGTTTGAATTTAATTTCTTGAAAGTAATATTGTTTGAAAAATTATAAAAGTAATAACTAATCTGAGTAAATATTTTAATATATTTATTTATATTATACTTTGAGATATCGAAAACTAAGAATAATAAGAATGACAATTAAAAAAGAACAGATAAAGTACATGGTTAATTCACTTGAAATATAAGGTTGCATACATGTTTAACATAATAAAACGGGGCAAATAAACGGATTAGACAAAAACAGAATGTCTCGGTAATGAAAATTGATAAACGCTTCTTCCGTCTAATTATAGGTATTATTTGACCTGTCTGTCACTTAAAACATGGATAATCATTTTAAGAAGAGGTTAGGCTTAAGAAATTTAGAATGGGACACTTTGAAATAAATGAGCATGTCATGTGCTTTTAATACGTGAGACCGCCTCATAAATGTATTAGTTGTTTTTGGTTAGACTCGAAATTTTAAATCAAACCTTGTAAATGTTTCAACATTTGTAGGAAATATATCTGTGTAAGACGATTTTATAAATCATGATGCATATTAACGGAAAGGTAAATTAACTCGTTTGACAATGTAACCATTAAAACCGGCTTACACGAGTATTTGTGCCGAAGTAAATGTTTTTCGAAGTTTGGATATAATAATGTCTGATTTTTAAGTGGTTTTGTATGAAAAGATGAACCAGGAAAACAGGTCAAAAGTGCAATTACCATCAAGAATATATGCAAAGCTCGTGTTGCTTTCAAGGTAATGAATTATGTTAACCGTGGGTCTTGCTTCGTACCACAATTTTGGTCTGAAATAATAAGACGGGATTTTGTAACCATTTTACAACCAAATGTAACCATTATTTACAAACAAGTTATCATAAGCTGTTTTGCAGTACTGTAATGATTATGTTGAGCACTTTCGTTTTCCGGAGTAATAACTTTCATGGCCTAACATTTGTAAAAAATGGTTGTATGTTCAGTTTCAGACGACTGCTCCGAAGAGCTGTTACATGCGACCTCCGGGTGGTATACTCGCTCCAGGCGAAAGTCTAGTTGCTGTCGGTAATGTCTACTTTACTTATGCATACTGTGAATGATTATCGGGTTTATTGATATTGAAACGGAATGTGTATTTGGTATAGTGTTCAAGTTCGTGGAGCCTCCGGACAAAAATGACAAGCAATCGGATCAGAAAAGCCGGGTTAAGTTCAAGATCATGAGCTTGAAAATGCATGGTGATCAGCTTGATTATATTCCGGAGCTGGTACGCTTTGCATTTCTCGTCTTACTTCCTTTTTATCTCTCTGAATGTGAACTCTGTATACTAGAAAATGAACATCTATGCTGTAAAGGAATTTCCGAAGCCTTAGCTCTTTGAAAATCCCGATTTCAGCACGCAGAATATATTAGGAATATTACTAATAGTTGGCCCTCAATCATCTGTATCACAGCCAGTGTGACCGAAGGTCACGGGATCGAATCCTGGCAACCTCCAAACCCCTCAAAAACCACGAAGTGGAAACCCGCACACGGTATGGGGAGCCTGTGCAAACTGCAAACTAACCCCTCTTCAAGCCCAACGGGAGTGAGGGAGCATATTAGGAATATTAATAATAGTTGGCCCTCAACCATCACTTTAAGGTTTTGGAATTTTCGATAACCATAAGTACGGGAAAGCGTGCCAGCGTGGAAGTTCCTAGTGCACACTACAGCAACTTGAGTTATATACTATGCATCAAAATGTCAACAGTCCTAGTGCAGTCTGTGCAGATGAACTTAATGTCGGATTCTGTTTGTTTCGTTGCAGTTTGAGGAGCAACGAGATCAAGTATCGGTTGAACAAATTTTGCGGGTTGTTTTCCTTGATACAGAACGTCCTAGTCCGGTAAACTGTCTGATCTCTGCAACTTTTATCAGTCCGTTTTTATGCATTTTGTTCTAACGATGTTTACTGAAGGTATTGGAAAAGCTGAAGAGGCAGTTAGCTGAGGCCGATGCAGCAGTTGAAACACGCCGAAAACCTCAAGAGGAAGCTAGCCCTCGGATTGCAGGCGAAGGCCTTGTAATCGATGAATGGGTTAGACATTCTTCTGTACTTCTGCTTTTACTCTTTAACTCTACATTACGATGAAATAAAACAAAACCCGACTCAAAAAACTATCTGTAATACAATTCTCGACTCATTTTCCATTTTGGGCTGACTCCCCTTACTTCGCGATATTGTTACACAGTCTCACAGTTCTGTTTATCGAATATTGCAGAAAGAACGTAGGGAAAGATATCTAGCACAGCAGCAAGGAGACGGTACTGACTCAATCTGACACGAGTTCTTGTCGCGTCAAATGCAGTCATATAATTCATTTAATTTAATTAGCATTTCCTAAGTGTAACACCATCAGTTGCTCAGGGTGAGTAATTTGCTTTAGGCAAAAGAGTTATATTTGATACTTACAAGCCTTCGAACACACATTATTTGTGGCATAATTGATGGTGAAAATGTAAAATACGCGACGTACAATATTATGTATTGTCGGAAATATTAGTTCGTGTATGAGACGTTTTCAGGATAATAACTCGTATAATGTGGCTATGTGGGCGACCGGTCGTTTTTACTTTTTATTTCGGTATTTTCACGAAAGTAAATATGAATAAGATTCGAATTAGTCATTATGATTTAACTTATCCTCTTTAACGACAATCTCCACTCGAATCAACGCCCCTTCCATACACTAGCCACCCAAAATCCAAAACCCATCGAAACACACTCCTACCACCGAACCAACAGATAACCTTCTCCTCGGAAACCCATTCCGAATCCCAATCCAACTTCGGTAATCCCTCCGTTGAATTTGGTTCGGGTCAACCAAAACTCGGGTCGAGTATCAAATTTCAAAACATAGTCAGGTTAGGCAATTTCAAGACTCGGGATCAAATCAGGTCCATTTCAACTTTATATGAGATACTAGTTTTTAACCCGTGCAAAAATGCACGGATATATTTTTAGAAAAATTGTCGTTGATAATTAACATTTACAGAATAGTGACCATAATACATGAATATTTTGCAACTCAATTTCTTTTATGTTGACAATATGTTAAAACACACATTCAAATTAAGTTTTAAAACATCGTATTGAGTACCTAAAAATGTAAATATCACTATAAAAATGTAATTTTTTAGTGTTTATTGTAATTTGTGATAATTATATATTATTATTTATTGTACGATTGATTATTAGTCATAAATCTTTATTTAATAATTATGTAAAAATCAACATTGACATTATATTTAATATACAATATATAATATATAACATATAAGTTGACGTTATAAATGTAATCGTTTACGTAGAAATTATTGTTTAAAAAATAAATCAAAATTAAAACGTAATATTTACACCACGAAACTAATTGTAGGCAGTTATTCGTAAATTAATTCAATAAAGTTGGGTGTAGGTCGCACCATAAATGACTTTTAAAAAAATTAAATCGTTGATTAATGACGTGGCTTTACCAGAAATCATTAAATGTTTATGTATTAAAATAGATAAGATTAACAATAATTTGAACATATCGTATTTTATTATGACAATGACGAAATGTACTACTGCAGTCGATTAAGTAAATAGAAATACTAATGAGGAAAGATCAGAATAGGGAATTACGGATTAAAATTAATTACAGAACAAAATTATGGAACAAAATTATTAATTCTCAATATAAGGAGGGAATATACGCAGGGAATTATGGAATAGAATGAAATAATTCTGAATATAAGAGGGAATACCGGCATGAAATTAATTCATTGTGAAATATGGTGGGGCCATATTTTTCCTAATTTAAGGGACCAATCAGAAGCTTAGAAAAACTACTCCTTTTATAGAGATAGATTCTCCGTGGTAATTCCGTATTTTTTTCCTACATGGTAACCTCGTTTTCACCACAAATACCTATGATTGACCATAATTCACAACCATGAGTTCCGAAATCGACGATATTTTTTTTAAATCAAAGATATGATAAACATGGTCAATTTGAAAAAAAAATGACGCATTTGAAATTCATTACAAAGAGTACGGTTAATCAAAGTTTAAAGTTTGATTGACCGTAATTCTTGCCACGAGTTCAAAAACTAATTTTTTTTCCAAGTCAAAGATCTCGTAAAACCAGTCAATTTGAAAAAAAATCGCCGCTTTTATAATTTTGACCGTGGATTATGGCCAATCAAAAATATTTTTATTAAAAACGAGGTTATTATGTGCAAAATAAAAAAACACGAAGTTACCGTTTAAGTAGCACCAAAACGGACACGGACACGGAACACGACATCTAGGGATGTCAATGGGGCGGGGCGGGTGCGGAGGGGGGTCAACCCGCGCCCGCCCCGCGAAATTTTAATGCGCACCCGCGCCCGCCCCACGACCCGCGGCGGGTTGTACTATTCAAAACCATCCCCGCCCCGCGGGGATCCGCGATTGACCCGCCTATCTCCTCAAGAAATGTAAATCTTAAATCTAAAATATACTTGTCGTACTACTTATACAAATAAGTTTTCGCAAAATGCTTTAACATTCAATTAACTAGAGTCCGTGGAGCCATAAAACGGTTTTATATACAAATATACCACCACAAACAGCAGCCGAAAGCCCAAATTCTGACAGTGTACTAGAAGAGTTAACAGAACTACACAACAAATACTCTTCAATTTTTTATCTTCAGTTCTTCAGCTCCGTTTGTTTTATCAGTTTGGGAAAATGGGAATTTAGGAGAATTTGGGTAGTTAGTGAATGACCTGAATGTAGTGATAACGATTTACGAATAATATAGTTTATTGCCTTATTGGACTGGGGTAGTGGGTAGTCTTGGTAGTGGGTATTCTAGGTTAGTGGGTTATTTTACTTATTTACTTGTTTGTGCCCGGGGAAGTGGGTAGCTGGGTAGGATAAATTTAATTTACTAAAAGTTTTTTTTATTATTTTAAGTTATATTTATTTTATCTTATTATTCTTATATATTACTATTTATTAGGTGGGTATAAGCGGGGCGGGAACATGTGGGGCGGGGCGAGCGGGGTGGGTGTGGGGCGGGGTGGGTGTGGGGCGGGTCTCATGTGAAACCCGCACCCGCGACCCGCGACAAATGATGCTTTTGAAACTCATCCCCGCCCCACGACCCGCCAAATTATTACCCACACCCGCCCCACGTGGGGCGGGTGCGGGGCGAGACCCGCCAAGATCCACCCCACTGACATCCCTAACGACATCCAATAAAATTTAGGACACGGGAAACATCATTTAAATATAGTAATAAAATATATATTAGTTATAAATAACCTATAATTTTATTTTTATTATATATTTGAAACTAAATCTGAACTAATTCTCATTTTTCCACCCAAACTCATCTTCTAATCGATCTTTTTTTAAGATTTTATTTCTCGTCTAAACTATAAGGGGGGTTTGTTTCACTCATTTTAGGTATGAGGTACGGGTTTAGAATGATCTAAACCCATACCTTGTGTTTGTTTTACACTTTTTACAATTTGATACCTTTAGCTCAAACCCATGAGTATGGGTTTCTCAGAGTAAGGATCCTCTCCATTTCTCGAAAAGAAATGGAGGTCCATTACTTCTCAACGGTTCGGATTAAATTTGGAAACGATCCGATGGTTGTAGATTTATTTGGAAATAAAAAGGTAAATGAAAGGGATTGGAATATATAATATAGTAATGTTTGTGAGAGGAAATGGAGAGAAAAGAAATGGAGAGGATCCATTTCCGGTTTCTCATACCCAAGGGGAGGAGGGTATGAAATTGATACCCATGGGTATCAAATTATACCTGGAAATTGAAAAAATAATATAGTAAAAAACAAATATTTTCTCTAATAAAAATAGAAATATCTATATATTAATTTTTCTTCTAAAATTTTTGTTTCCGTAAAAAATACAAGAATAATTTATCTTCGATTTTTTATTTATATATTTAAGAATAGATATTATGATATTAAAAATAAATTAAAATTTATAAAAATAAAATATATACAAGTTTTAAATAATTAATATAGTATATGAAAATTTTAAAGAAAAAAATTGTATATATGTAAATGTATAAAGTCAATAAAATAGACATAGAAAACTATTTTATTCCTCATTCCTGAATTGAACCAAACACAACGTATCAGGAATCGAGTTCCAAATCCATACTACCCTGATTTGATTCCTGATTCTCTTCCGATACCTTTATGTGAACCAAACGCCCCCTAATATGTTTAGCCAATGTGTCGAACGAGTGTCGGGTACCCGAATATCGGACACAGTGTCGAACACGAGATAGTAAGAGAAGTGTCTGTACTAGCTAGTTTACCGGTTACCACCCCGTATATTCTATTTATATTGTTCGTTCTTCAGTTTCGGACAGATCAAGTCGGATTATTACCCTCCCGAGTCCCGAACCCAAATTCCCACGAACTCCTTCGACAATCATCACCACCACTAATTCAGGTAACTATAATCCTTCTCTCTCTCAATAACACAGCCATGGATGATTTCTTAGATGCAACAACCAATCTCCCAGAAACCCAGATGCAAGAAGGCTACAAAGAAGGGTACAAAGATGGTACGATCAAAGGAAAACTAGATGCATATGATGTAGGCGTTAAACACGGCTTTCAATCCGGTGAAGAAATCGGGTTTTATCGGGGTTTAGTTGATGTTTGGACTGCTGTTATTCGTGTCGAACCCGGGTTTTTCTCAACCCGGGTTAAGAAGAGTGTAGAACAGCTTGATGAATTGATTCATGAATACCCTTTTATGAATCCTGAAGATGAGAATAAAGATGTTGTGACTGATAAAATTAGGTTGAAGTTTAAGGCAATTTGTGCTACTTTGGGTGTTAAATTGGAGTATAAAGGGTATCCTAAATTGGATAATGGGCAAGATTATTGATGGGGTTTTATTGAATTTGGGAATTAGGGTTTAAATTTGTGAATTTTATCATTAATTCTTAGTGAATTTGTGGTTAATTGATCAAGAGTATTGATGGGTTTTTGTTGAATTTGGTAATTAGGGTTTAAATTTGTGATCTTTATCAGTATTTCTTAGTTCATTTATGGTGAACTGGAGAATGAGCAAGATCATAAATGGGTTGTAATCTTTATCATTAATTCTTAGTGAATTTCTGGTGAATTGGAGTATAAGGGTTACCCTAATTGGAGAATGAGCAAGATTATTAATTGTTTTTTGTTGAATTTGGTAATTAGGGTTTAAAGTTGTGATCTTTATTAGTATTTCTTAGTGAATTTGTGGTGAATTGGAGCATAAAGGTTATCCTCAATTGGAATTTGTTAATTAGGGATTTAAAATTGTGATCTTTATTAAGATGACTCAATTTTCTTAGTGAATTTGTAGTGAAATTAAGTATAAAGGGTTACTTATAATAGTATTTGCTCTTTTTTGTGGTGAATTTTATATTATTTGAACCGGTTTCGTTTCTTTCATTAAGGAATTGGTTGTTTGTGATGATTGGAATTGTTATCAACATTTTCATTGAGTTCAGTTGTGGAACTTGTTATTTCTGATTGATTGATTGTATTGTTAACAATAGTCAATAATGGAAGTTGCTAATTTATTTGAAGCGGGTTTTCGATTCTTTCATTGAGTTTGGTTGAGGAATTTGTTGTTTGTGGGTGATTTGTTCCTAAAGTATATCTTAAACTCCTAAGGTGGATAATGTTCAGGATTATTAATGGATATTTGTTGAATTTTATGATAGGGATTTAAAGTTGTTATCTTTATCAGTATGCCACATATTTTGTTGTGAATTTGTGGTGTATGTGCGATCTGGGTACCCGGATCCCCTCAAGTGTCAGTGACTCGTGATCTGATTTTCATGTTTTCTCATATACGATTCCTTGTTTAAAATATCCGTATTACTATGTAGATAGTCTGTATTATGTTTTGTGTATGTGTATCGCATAATCGTATCAGAGGGTACTATGAATTAGGATCCATCTGTGGAATGTGGTGCTTTGTGCTGTTATCGACATTTTGTGTTGCATTGTAATATTAAGTGTAAGAAATGTGTGGATATCCAAGAAAGAGGCTCATATCATAATTTGTGTGTGGTCCTTATTAGCCTGTAGTATGCTCTTTACATGCTGGGGGTGAGGCTGATATTAGCCTCTATCTACAGACTGGGGATGTTCTTGGACATAAAATGCTGAAGCTAATGCTTGCTTGTTGCAAGATTTACATTTCAGAAAGCCGAAACAAGGGTGCCCTTGAAGCTATCGAGCGAGCTGCAAAACTTTGCAGTGAAGCTAGGATAGTCAATAAGTTTGAAGATGAGACTTATAACCGAGTTGGGTATACACTTGTATCCAAGCTACAACCAAATTTGTCCTCGGATACTTGCTCGCTCAAAGATGCTGCTCTCGCGATGGTCACATCTGCTTTCAAAAACATTGATTTTGATACGCATAGTGGAACTCATCCCCGTCTTGGAGTTGTAGATCATATTTGCTTCCATCCATTAGCCAATACTTCTGTAGAACAAGCAGCTAATGTTGCTAAGTCTCTGGCATCTGATGTTGGAAAGATTGTTGAAGGTATATCTAATCTATGCCTTGTTTTAACATTTCAGAATGCATGATTTAGAACTTAGGAGCTTCAGCTGTCTAAGATATAAAAGTCATTTCACCATTTCCGTCTTTCAGACAGGTGATTTAGGTTCTTTGCGCGTTTGGGTTATCTTTTGGAGTGTGAAATAGACGATATCCCTTATTATTATGCTTCTTGACACTTACGACCAACTGGCTAGCAGTGACATATCTTTGGTGCTGCTGTAGTTCGTGCATTATGGTTCTGTGGATGTAGATATATGATTGTGCCTTTTCATGTCCCTTCAAGTTAATCGAGTCCCTGATAGGGATGTCATTGGGGCGGGGCGGGGCGGTGCTGGATATAGGCTCCCCGTAGCCGTACCCGTACCCATCAAGAAAACCTCGTACCCATCCCCGCCCCACCACACCACCCATGGCGGGTACAAGTTTCCAAAACCATCCCCGCCCCACCTACCTATAAACCCGCCATACCATAAATTTTTTCGATTTTTTTTCGTGAAAGTTAGTTTAATCACTAGTATTTTTTAAGAGTTTGTTTATATAATTTGTAATATTATCGTAATAATGGTATTAATTTTTATAATAATTGACGGGTAGACGGGTATGAGGTGGGTAACACGCAAAAACCATCCCCGCCCCACTACCCATGGCGGGTACAATTTTTGTACCTGTCCGCGCCCCACCACCGCCAAAGCTCTACCCGTACCGCCCCAACTGGGGCGGGTGCGGGGCGGCATCCACTTGTACCCACCCCAATGACATCCCTAGTAAATAATATACGGAGAAGCTCCAGAGTACTGTGGAGTGGTAATTGGTGAACTGCATTGCATTGCATTCTTCATTACTGATACCGATCTTTGAACTAAACTGCTGCATGTTAAATCCGCAGTCCCCACCTATCTGTACGGAGCTGCACATGAAAATGGAAAGACACTCGATTCCATACGAAGAGAACTTGGGTATTTCAGTCCAAATACTCGGGGAAATGTATGGGCCGGAGGGTCCAAATCACAGTGTTTACCTCTTGCTCCCGATGAAGGACCAAGTCAGGCTGACCGCTCCAAAGGCGTTGTTGTAATTGGGACGACTAAGTGGGTGGATAACTACAATGTACCAGTTTTTTCGACTAATATTTCAGCTGTTCGTAGAATTGCAAAACGCGTCAGTGAAAGGGGAGGTGGACTTCCATCAGTACAAGCCATGGCACTTGTTCACGGGGAAGGTGTCATTGAGGTCGCCTGCAATTTGCTGGACCCACAGCTGGTCGGAGGAGAGAAAGTTCAGGAAGAAGTTGAGCGCGTGGCTGTCGAAGAAGGTATGGTTGCTGGAAAGGGTTATTTCACTGATTTTTCTAGAGACGAAGTCATCAAAATGTTCTTGGAGGAATGAAATAGAGATATTTTTTCACAAAGAGTCTTGCTCGTGAGACGGGCACTATCCGTCTTGAGCTTGTGACTCTTGTGACGGATAGTGACGGATAGTGTTCGTCTTCAACGAGAATTTGTGATTTTTTCATTAGTCTTGAAGGATTTTTCGACTTCTTAGGTTGTGCAATAAATATGCCTGATAGTATTTGAATTGTAACCATATAAGCTCACTTCCCGAATCCAATTGCAAGTAGTATGTTCGATAAGATACGGGTCTTCGAAATACACCAACTCATAGTCTTAGCAAGGCATATGACCACCGTATAACCCGAGTGTCTTACTTGCACAAAATCTCATTGAAGTCGGTACTATCCGTTACAAATTGAAGATGGATAGTGTTTCTCTCACAATATTCCAAGTGACACATTTTATGGGGTACTCTACTTTCACCCACTTAGCCCTCCCGCTTGCCTTATTGTAAGAGATGTACTATCCGCCTTCTTCAAGAGTTCCCGTCTCAAGCAAAACCCTTTGTACTTCTTGTGAGACCCATTCAAGTTGTGTTGAGTTTCCAGTCCTTGAACTTGTACTCGTAGAAAAACTACGAGCTTGATTGATTGTAAGACGAACAAGTTGTTCTGTCCTTTCTAATTGAGTGTTAAAACTGGTGTACGGCTTAAAATAGACACAATTAAAATTCTAAGATTAATTTAAAAGTCGCGTGTAAAATAAACAAAATAAGTTTTAAACTCTCTTTTGTGCTGTTCTGAGAAAAAATTGAGTATCCAATAGTTATTATAAGATATAATAAAGATTCAAGAAAAGAAATTGGGTTATAAGATGGCCAAAATAGCCGATTTTGAAGATTATTAACCATGTTTTTTTTTAACCGACAGGGTCACGGGATAAAAATCACGAAATTCGCACCATATTACCTTAATACCATATAAAATTAACTCAGGGTGTTAAAATTGGCACACGGTTTATAATAGAAACAGTCAGAGGTCCTAAAATTATTTTAAAGATCGTGTTTGAAATACACAAAATAAGTTTTTTATACTCTATTCTAAGTTGTTTTGAGAAAAATCTGAGCATCTAATATTTTTTATATGATACCGTAAACAAAGATTATGGAAAAAAAAATCAAGTTATAAGATGACAAAAAATAACCGATTTTGAAAAATTCACGTTTTTTAGACCAGCTGTAACAACCCTGATTTCCAAGGAGCCTTATATAAACCTTCCTTAATCGATATGGATGCTACCATCTCGATTTCCCGAGGAAATTATATATCAAAGAGAACATTAAAAAACGATTTAACCGTTATTACATTTTTTATAGCAAAACTTACATCAACATACAAACACTACTCTCTAACTAGATAAGTGGTGACCACTATAAACTCTTCTCGTTAACTCGTCCGCGACACAAAAAGCAAACAAGCATCCATGTATAACATCATATTATCCACACTTGAAACTATCTCACTGCTCTTCATCAATATACATCATTGGATCACCGCAGACGCATATAGGTAAACGAAACACATAGAAAACACCGGGTCAGTACAAGCAGAATAATCCAGTTAAGCAATGGGTGCGTTGGGTCCAAACAGTCATACAACTTGGCTTGATTATGAGTGTTCTACAGATACAAGCTGGAGTTGGGGGAAGATTTGTAAAATCAAAGAAAATTCAAGAGTGCTTATTATCTTGCTAATGAATGGAATACTGGAAACTGTTACACCATAGCGAAAGGATATCACTGGTGCAGGGAGTGAAGGGAGGAGGTAGAGTGGTATCATCTGGTTTGGAGCAAATGGACCATGCCCAAACACCGGTTTGTGGCATGGATGTATCACCACACAACTATGAACACCAAAACAAAACTGTACCATCTTAATTTGGCTACTGATAATCTCTACTGGCTGTGTCAAGCAGAACATGAAGAGTTGAATCATCTGTTCTGCTCGTGTACATACAACAGGCAGATAGTTCGCAATATAGGCACCTGGTTACATCAACACATCAAAGAGGACATTCCAATCACCTGGAGGCTGAATATGAGAGAGACTAAACTGAGGCGTGCAATGATTAATGGGGCAATCAATAGTATTTTCTACAACATTTGGCATCAAAGAAATATGAGCAGAGTTGAAGGGTCGATTCTGAGACAAACAATTGTTAGTACTAGAATAATACAAGATTTGAGAATGTATTTTAATGGTTTACAAACAGGCAAACTTAGCAGTAAGGATGCTAACTTCCTAACCTCAGTGTTAGGCTCTTGTACATGACTTGAGTGATTTTAATGTACTTACCTTTTAGCAAAAAAAAACATAACAATTTCACACACACATCAAACGATATCCTGTTGTACTGTCACACCACCTCATCACCACCGCTGATACATCTCAGTGTGTAATCCTTCACTTGCTCACGGTAAAAGGTACCCAGATTCTTATTGTGCACATCCTCTCCGTGGCCGGTCCCACAAAGAGCGATCGTAGGAGTGAAAGTCGTTTCCCGCAACGGTGCCACACATATATTCACAATCTCAACACTGTCACCCTGTCACCATCACCTCATTGCCACAACCATCAGTATCGCATCACACAGATACAACCACAGAGATTACACAATACAACACAAAGCTATTACTTGACTGAGTATGATCACCTATTTGACGTACGCACCAAAAGATTTCCCACGCGACTTTAGAACTGCATCGACGACTCCCTATTACAGATTCTACCCATTATCATAGTTGTAAGAAATAACGGAAAGGTCGGACTAAAGGAAGGTGGTGACTTACGAACATCTATTAGGGTGATCGATGTTAGGTCTCAGATCTGATAGTCTCGTATGAAAAGGTCGACTAGTCTCCATCGGAGTTTGTGATGAGAGGGAGAAGGGAAGGGGGTGTTTTTCTCTTGTTTTAGAGTTAGAAGGTAATACGAAACTGATTTAAAAACTATGTCCCTACACTACAAAAAAAACACGGTGTACTGACCGAATTTCTGACGGAATATACAGTCCGTCAGATGTCTCGGCTTACTGACACAATTGTGACGGAATATCCGTCAGAAATATTTTTTGACGGATAAGACGTCACAAATCCGTTAAAATAGGAGACCGCGAAAATAAATTGGGAAAGCGCGAAATTTTGGTTGCATTTTCTGACGGATAGTGCGTCAGAAATAGTTAATGACGGATGTCCGGTCAGAAAAAAGACTGACAAAAGGCTGCATATTCTGAAAAAGTAGAACCTTTTTCTGACGGATATTCGGTCAGTAATTTTCTTGACGCCTTATCCGTCAGAAAAGGCCACGTAACCCTTTATTGACGACTAATCCGTCGGTAATCTCGAATTTCTTTTTCTTGACGGATAATCCGTCAGGACTTTTTCCAACAGTTCCCTAAACCCACGTCTGCATTTATTATTCTTTTTATTTTTTTCCAAAAATAAATATACTTAGTGACGGATTATCCGTCAGGATTTTTATTTTTTCTATTCCTGACGGATTATCCGTCAGGATTTTTTATAAATAGTTCCAGAAACTTTTCGCGTTCATTCTTCTTCTTCTTTGTTTTAACCCCAAAAACTTCGAACCCCATAATCTCCTCCCAAAATCCGATTTCTACCCCACCAATCTTACCACCGTGACAACCACCACCACATTACTAACTCCACCTTGCTAATAGGGTAATATATTTATGTTTTTTTCATTAATTTACGGTTTTCTTTTCGTTTTATTTCAATTCATAATTGATTTGTTTGTACATTGTAGTGTGACAACCACCACCACCGTGACAACCTCCACCACCGTGACAACCCCGCGCCAACACTGCTTTGCAAAATTAATTAGGTAATTGTTTATGTTTATTACTTAATTATTTATTTAACAATGAGTTAGTTTAGAAAGTAGTTAGTGTAACTTATTTAGGTTAATAGATAATTAGTTAGAAATTTTGATCTAGGATAATGCGCCAATTAGATAGAAAAAATGACCTAGGATAGTAGCCTGTTAGATAGAAAAATTGACTTAGGATAGTTGCTAATAATTTGTTGTTGTTAGTGTTGTTACTTCTTAATTGTTGTTGTTGTTGGTGATAGTTATTAGTTGTTAATTTTGAAGTATTATTTGTTAAAAATTGTTGTTGTTGTTGATCAACGATAATTTTTAGTTGTTAATTGTAGATAATTGTTAATTGTTGTTAATTGTTAGTTATTGATAATTCTGAATTGTTAAATATTGACCTAGTACCCGTTCAAAAATTACTCATTAGGAGTAATTTTTGAATAGTCCCCATTTTGGGACTGTCTTTGTACGTTTCAAGTCATTTAGGTAGCAAACAGATACTTGTTATTTTTTTAATGAGGGTACAAATTCGGTGACAATTCCTTTAATATTCTCTGAATACATATATGGACTAATAATATAATCCATATTTTGTATTTGGAGAATAAAGGGGAATTGCTGCCGAATTTTTTCCCCATTAATAAATAACAAGTGCGTGTTTGCTAATGACTTGAAATGTACATTGATGGGTTTAGGTTGGAGTGATAAGGACCTAATTCAAAGACTATTTGATTTTTTGACAATAATTATATATTCATTGATGATATTGTTTTTTTGTGTATTATATGTGATAGTTAATTAATAATTGTTAATTGATTGATTATTTGAATGTAGATACATAATAAGATGAAAAGATTAGAACGACAGTGGATGTATGAAGATTAGATGAGAAAAAGAAACCTAAGCTTGAATTTGCAAATGGGGTAAAAGAGTTTCTTGAATTCGCTGCACAAAGTAGTGTGTATAAGAATTTAGGTGAAATGAGGTGTCCCTGTAAGAAATGTAAGAGCTTTTAAAAGGATTAAGGATGTTCAACTGCATCTTTGGTCGAATGGTTTTGCCCCATGTTATTATGTTTGGACGTATCATGGTGGGGAAATGCCAACCGGAGAAAGTAGCAGTAGTACTGTAGTTAGTGATAATCCTTATCGGGAGCTCGTGGAAAATGCATTACGTGATAATATTGAACAAATAATGGAGGATCGACTCAATCCTGATGACCTTAGTGATGAGGAAGTGCGTCATGAAACCCCAAATCCTCAAGTTTCTTCCTTCTACAAATTGTTAGAAAAAGCCGAACAACCAGTGTATGAGGGAAGCAAAATAAGTTTATTGCAAGCCGCTACTAGGTTGATAGCACTCAAATGTGAGAACAACTTATCCCTTCGATGCACGAATGGGTTTATGTCGTTTGTTGGTGACATGATTCCAACAAAAAATGACATGTTACGCAATTTCAATGAGGTTAAGAGTGTTCTTAAGGGACTACAACTACCACATGAGAAGATCGATGCATGTCCTACTGGATGTATGCTTTTTTGGGAGGAAAATGTCAATCTCGAGCAATGTACAAAGTGTAATGCATTTCGGTACAAAGGTAACAATAATTCAAGTAATGGGAGGCGAATTCCGAATAACCCCTTAATTTCATCAATTTTGGTAGAAGAGACAGATACTGAAGATGAGTATCAAGTGGTTGCAGATGAAATAGGTGAAATAGGTGAAGATGAATATGACGGGAATGTCGCGGAAGAAGAGGATAGAGATTTAGTTCAAAACACCACAATTGAGATAAATGAGGAGGAAGAAGAAGAAGTCGGAATTCTATTTTCGGATGATGAAACTTTTTTAATTTCTAGTGATAGTGATAGTTAGGGGTGATAGGGAGTACTTGTAATTGTTTATTTATCTTTTGAGCATACATTTGTAAGACATGTTTTATTTTTATCCTTTGGTTATACATTCATAAGAAATGTATGAAAACTTTGTTTTATTTTTCATGGGTTAACATTTATTATTGCTAGTGTTTATTTGTATTGTTAGCTTTATTTGAAGCAGGTAAATGTCGAGATTTATACGAAAGATATTGGGGAGTGGATCAGGTAGGCGTTCTCAAGAAATGGAGGAGAATGATGATGACCTTCATTTGACCAGTGACAATGTGCCCCACCGAAATCCACCGATTGTACTCACTTCTGATCCTTCGGTAGTTAACGGTTGTTGGTAAGTATTTTTTTTATCCTCCATTAATGAAAAATATATCCTTCAAATTTATAATATTCATATTTATATATATGTGTTTGTTTTTAATCAGGTGGAATGACAAGATTGTAAAGAAATACGTGGTTGCCTCGTTCACTCAAAATCTTACCGATGAGTACTTCACCAACTGGACTGAAGCGAGTTATGCGCAACGAGAAAAGATGTGGATCTACTTTAAGGTAATGTAAAAATAAACAAGCCACATTAGTTTTTAAAATTAAACTAATATTTTCTATTTCTAATAACATTTTATTTTATGGCAGACTCATGTGAGGTCCATTAATTCTCAGTATGATCCTTTTCCTGAGTGGAAGAGGAGGGTCACGAGATTGATTACTCACATGGTGAATGGTGTCAAATACGGAAAGAAGAAGTCGGATTGGGTGCCCGATAGTTGGAAGGAGAAGTTGGACGCAAGGTACGAGACCAATCCTGAATTTAAAAAAAAAAATCAGACATAAACAAGGCAAATAGAAGGTCTGGTGCTAAGGACGGGAAAGCGTTGGGCACCCATACTCTAGGCCGCAAGAGTTGCTCTGATGTTTTCAAAGAAATGGCAAGTATTTCATAAATTTTTAAAATATTAAATTTGGTTAATTAATATTTTTATTGTCGGATATAATTAACATATATGTTTTCTTTGCTTTTTAAAGGGCGAGTCGGCTACACCGTACAAGGTGTTTGAGAAGACGAAGAAAAACAAGAAGGGAGAGTGGATTAACCCTAGAGCTGCTCGGACAGACGTAAGTATTTTTAATCGAGCGACTTATTGTATATTTTTCATATTAAAATGATAATTTTACAATATTTTTTATTTATTTTTTATTTAATAATTTGTCTTTTTTTCAGGCTGCTTACAATGAACTTTTGACTCAACCAACGCCAACCGGAGAGCCTCGGGATGAGATTCAGACCTACCACGAAGCTGTTGGAGGATTTGACAAAAAAGGAGGTTTTTTTGGGATCGGTCCATTGGGTGAAGAGGTATGGTATGAGAATCCTAGGGACAAAAGAGGAGATCGTCGATCTTGTTCTTATCGACCAAGCATGTTTAGTCAAATGCAAAATGAGAATATGCGTCTCAAAGAAAAAATTGAAAGCACTGAAGCAACTCAAAAACAAATTCAAGAGGAAATGGCGGAAATGAAAAAAGCTTGGAGTGATATGCAGACTTTCTTTTCCACTCAGTCATGCTCAAGTATGCCAAATCATCACCGACGTGATGACTTCTCGGACGACCCTCATGGCTTTGGATGTAACATGTCAGTTGATCCTCCAACCACTTAGGATAGTTTAGTCAAATGCAAACTGAGATTATGACTTATTAACTTTAGAACATATTTTATGTTAGTGTATGAATTATGAAGACTCTTTTATGTAATTCAATTTCTTACCCATGTTTTTTCTTTGTTGTTGGTTAATTGTTGTTGGTTCCCGCTTAGCGGTCGACTTGGAAATAAATCTCCGTTTGGCGGATGATGAATGTTTTGCAGGATTTAGTGATTTTGAGGTTGTAAATATGAACAATGCTATCGCATTGGGCTGGACAGCAAGCAGCTGTTTCCTGCCTATACTGCTTTAATTTCTGACGGATAACCCGTCACAAAAAGTCAAAATTTGACTAAATTCCTGACGGATAATCCGTCACAAAAGTCAACAGTTGACAAATTTCCGACGGATTATCCGTCAGAAATTGAGTCAAATATTGACTTTTTGGACATCATTCCTGACGGATTATCCGTCACAATTGACCAGCTACTGACGGCTTATCCGTCACTAAAAGTCAAAAAAAATTTGACCGTGGAATTTTTTCTTCTACGGGTAGACCGTCAGAAGTCCGTCACAATTATTTTTCTGACGGATAATTCGTCACAAACTTGATTTTCGTGACGAATATTTGGGACGGAAATTTCTGACGGATTATCCGTCAGAAACGCGATTTTTCTGACGGATTTCCTGATTTCTGACGGATTTTTTCCGTCAGAACACCGCGTTTTTTTTTGTAGTGCTATTAAATCCAGACGCGGTAACAAGTCCGTTGGAACGACTGCACTCGACCGAATTGGTCTCACTCGGTCGAGTTACAACAACTCGACCGAGTTGATCTTACTCGACCGAGTTAGGCTAACTCGACTGAGTTGGACTAATTCGACCGAGTTGGTCTCACTCGACCGAGTCTACACTACCCCGACAAGGTTTCTTCCTATGAAACAACTAATCCCATCCTTCTTATGTCGGTCTCAAGTTGGATGGTCTATGGTCTCATGAAAATGGGTCTTTAAACCAGGATACAAAGATTTAAAAAAAAATTATAGGGTTACAAAATGCTCAAAAATAGCCGATTTGGAACGTTATTATCCACGTTTTTTTTGTCCGACAGCGTTTATTTATAAAAAAATTCGAAATTCGCACCATAATACCTTAATACCATATAAATTTGACTTAGGTTGTTAAAATTGACATACGATTTAAAATAGACACAATTAAAGACCCTGAGATTATTATAAAGACAGTGTTTGAAATAAACAAAATAAGTTTTATAGTCTATTCTATGTTGTTTTGAGAATAATCTGAGTATCCAATATTTATTATATGATATAATGAACATATAGACAAAGACTAAGGTAAAAAAATATGGGTTCTAAAATGCCCAAAAATAGCCGATTTTAAGAGTCTCATTAAATTGATGGCAAGTTCAAGTGTCATAAGATCATGAGAGAGGACTAGTCGATTACATAGGCGGACGGTATACGACACTCTAATGGGCTTCTAACCAAAACTTTATGTTGCCTGGTCGTGGCGAGAGCTACATACTATTATCTACGTTTTTTTGCCGACAGAATGCCGAGATAAAACATCTCGAAATTTGCACCATAGTACTGTAATACCATATAAGATTAACTCAGGTCGTTAAAATTGATATACGGTTTAAAATTGACACAATTTTGAGGTCCTAAGTTTATTTTATACATCATGTTCGAAATAGACAAAATAAGTTTTATACTCTATTCTATGTTAATTTGAGAAAAATCTGAGCATCCGGTATTTTTTATAGGTTATAATGAACCTATAGACAAAGTTTCAGAGAAAAAAAATCTTGGTTCTAGAATGGCATAGCAAAAAATAACCGAATTTGAAGGTTATTATCCACGTTTTTTGGCCAACAGAGTCCCGGGATAAAAGAAATTCGAACCATAATACTATAAAACCATATAAAATTGACTATGGTCGTTAAACTTGACATATAGTTTAAATAAACACATTTTGAGGCCCTAAGTTTATTTTAAACCTCATGTTTGAAATGGACAAAATAAGTTTTATATTACAATCTATGTTGAGTTGAGAAAAATATGAGCATTCAGTATTTATTATAGAATATAATGAGCCTACACATAATGTTTAAGAGATAAAAATTCTAGGATCTAAAATGGCTAAAAATAGCCAAATTTGAAGGTTTATTATCCACGTTTTTTTAGCCGGCAGATTCCCGGGTTAAAAATTTTCGAAATTCGCACCATAGTACTTTATTTCCAACTAAAAATGACTCATGGTGTTAAAATTAACATACAGTTTAAAATAGACACATTTTAAGGCCCTAAGTTTATATTAAACGTCGTGTTTGAAATGGACAAAATAAGTTTTATACTCTATTCTATGTTGATTTGAGAAAAATCTGGACACCCGGATATAATAAGCTTATACACAAAGTTTCAAAGAAAAAAAAATTCTTCGTTCTAAAATGGCAAAAAAAATGGCCGAATTGAAGGTAAAAATCCACGTTTTTTTGACCGACAGAGTTCCGGGATCAAAAATCTCGAAATTCGCACGATAGTACTATAGTACCCTATAAAATTGACTCGGGTCGTTAAAATTGACATTCGGTGTAAAATAGACACATTTTGAGGCCGTAAGTTAATTTTAAACGTTGTTTTTGAAATTGACAAAATAAGTTTTATACTCTACTATATGTTGATTTGAGTAAATCTGAGCATCCAATATTTGTTATAGGATATAATGAGCTTATACAAAAAGTTTCAGAGAAAAAAAAATTCTTAGTTCTAAAATGGCCAAAAATAGCTGAATTTGAAAATTATTATTATCCACGTTTTTTAACCGACAGAGTCCCCGGCTAAAAAATCTCGAAATTTGCACCATACTACCTTTATACCATATAAAATTGACTCACGGTGTTAAAATTGACATACGGTTTAAAGTAAACACATTTTGGGGCCCTAATTTTATTTTAAATGTCGTGTTTAAAATGGACAAAACAAGTTTTATACTATATTCTATGTTGATTTGAGAAAATTCTGAGCGTCCAGTATTTATTATAGAATATAATGAGCCAATACACAAAGTGTAAGAGGAAACAAATTCTTCGTTATAAAATGGCCAAAAATAGCCTAATTTGAAGGTCATTATCCACGTTTTTTTAGTCAACAGAGTCCCGAGTTAAAAATCTCGAAATTCGCACCATAGTATTTTAATTTCATATAAAATTGACCCAGGGGTTAAAATTGACATACGATTTAAAATAGACACATTTGAGGCCCTAAGTTTAAACAACGTGTTTGAAATGAACAAAATAAGTTTTACACTCTATTCTATGTTGATTTGAAAAAAAAATCTAAACACCAAGTATTTATTATAGGATATAATGAGTTTATACACCAAGGTTCAGAGAAAAAAAATTATTTGTTTTATAATGCCCAAAAATAGACGAGTTTGAAGATTATTTTATCCACGTTTTTTGGTCTGACAGAGTATCGAGTTAAAAAATCTTGAAATTCGAACCATATTACTTTAACACCATATAAAATTGACTCAGGTCGCTAAAATTGACATTCGATTTAAAATATACACATTTTGAGGCCTTGAATTTACTTTAAACGTCGTGTTTGAAATAGATAAAATAAGTTTTATACTCTATTCTATTTTAATTTGAGAAAAATCTGAGCATCCAGTATTTATTATAGGATATAATGAACCACCTATACACAAAGTTTAAGAGAAAAAAAAAATTGTTCTAAAATGGCCAAAAATAGCCGAATTTAAAGGTTATTCTCCGACATAGTCCCGGGATAAAAAAAAATCTCGAAATTCGCACCATAGTAACTTAATACCATATAAAATTGACTCAGGGTGTTAAAATTGACATACAATTTAAAATGGACACATTTAGTGGCCGTAAATTTATTTTAAACGTCGTGTTTGAAATAGACAAAATAAGTTTCATATTCTAATCTATGTTGATTTGAGAAAAATTTGAGCATCCAGTATTTATTATATGATATAATGCGCTTATACACAAAGTTTAGGGGGAAAAAAAGTATTCGTTCTAAAATGGTCAAAAATAGCCGATTTTAAAGGTTATTATCCACGTCTTTTTGGCCGACAGAATCCCAGGATAAGAAATCTCCAAATTCGCACCATAGTACCTTAATGCAATATAAAATTGACCCAGGGTGTTAAAATTGACATACAGTTTAAAATAAACATATTTTGAGGCCCTAAGTTTCTTTTAAACGTCGTGTTTGAAATGAACAAAATATGTTTTATAATCTATTCTATGTTGATTTGAGAAAAATCTAAAAATTCATTATTTATTAAAGGATATAATAAGCATATACACAAAGTTTCAGGAAAAAACAATTCTTGGTTCTAAAATTGCCAAAAATAGCCTTTGAAGGTTATTATCCACCTTTTTTTAGTCGACGGAGTCTTGAGTTAGAAAATCTCGATATTTGTACCATAGTACCTTTATACCTTATAAAAATGACTCAAGGTGGTAAAATTGACAAACAGTTTAAAATAGACACATTTAGATGTTCTAAGTTTTTTTTCACGCCGTTTTGAAATAGGCAAAATAAGTTTTATACTTCATTCTATGTTTATTTGAGAAAAATTTGAGCATCCAGTACTTTTTATAAGATATAATGAGCTTATAGACAAAGTTTAAGAGAAAAAAAAAATCTTGGTTATGAAATGACCAAAAACAGCTGATTTTGTATGTTTCTTATTCACGTTTTTTTAGCCGAGAGCGTGCGAGATAAAAAATCTCGAAATTCGCATCATACTACATTAAGACCATTTATAATTCACTCAGGGTGTAAAAATTGACATTCGGTTTAAAATAGACACATTTAGAGGCTGTTTTTTTTATTATTATTTTAAACGTCGTGTTTGAAATAGACAAAATAAGTTTTATATTCTAATCTACGTAGAATTGAGAAAAATCTGAGCATCCAATATTAATTATATGATATAATAAGCCTATAAACAAAGATTAAGGGAAAAAAAAGTGGGTTCTAAAATGGCCAAAAATAGCCGATTCTTAAGGTTATTATCCACGTTTTTTTGGCCATAGAGTCTCGGGATAACAAATCTCGAAATTCGTACCATAGTACTTTAATATCATATAAAATTGACTTAGGGTGTTAAAATTGACATACGGTTAAAAAAAATACATTTTGAGGCCCTAAGACTATTTTCAACGTCGTGTTTGAAATGTACAAAATAAGTTTTATATTATATTCTATGTTGAATTGAGAAAAATCTGAGCATCCAGTACTGATTATAGTATATAATGAGCCTATACACAAAGTTTCAGGGGAAAAAAACTCTTCGTTCTAAAATGGCAAAAAATAACCGAATTTGAAGGTCATTATACACGTTTTTTTAAATCGACCGAGTCACAGGATAAAAAAGTATCGAAATTCGCACCCTAGTACCTTTATACCATAAAAAATTGACTCAAGGTGGTAAAATTAACATACGATTTAAAATAGACACATTTTGAGGTCCCAAGTTTTTTGAAACGTCGTGTTTGAAATAGAGAAAATAAGTTTTATACTCTATTCTATGTTGATTTGAGAAAAAATATGAGCATCCAGTATTTTTTATAAGATTTACAATGAGCCTTTATACAAGGTATAAGAGAAAAAATATTCTTGATGGCCAAAAATAGCCGAATTTGAAGGTTATTATCCACGCTTTTTTGGCCGACAACGTCCCGGGGTAAAAAAATCTCGAAATTTCCACCAAAGTACTTTAATATCATGTAAATTAACTCTGTTCGTTAAAATTGACATATACAGTTTAAAATAAACACAGTTTGATGCCCCAAGTTTATTTTAAACGTCGTGTTTGAAATGGACAAAATAACTTTTATAATATATTCTATATTCGTTTGAGTAAAAATATGAGCATCCAGTATTTATTATAGTATATAATGAGCCTATACACAAAGTTACACAGAAAAAAAGTTTGTGGTTCTAAAATGGCAAAAAATAACCGAGTGTGAAGGTTATATTATCCACGTTTTTTAGCCGATAGAGTCAAGAGATAAAAAAAAATCTCGAAATTCGCACCATAGTATCCTTATACCATATAAAATTGACTCAAGGTGGTAAAATTGGCATACGATTTAAAATAGTCACATTTAGAGGTGGCGCACTATTTTATGTTTTTTTAAACGTCGTGTTTGAAATAAACCAAACTAGGTTGTAACCCGTGAAATTCACGGGTCTGTTTTTTAAACTTTAGATGAATATAGTTAATAATATTGGAGATAAGCAAATTAATTATTTACTGTGGCCTGTTTTTAACTTTAGATGAATACCGTAATTAATAATATCAAAGAAAGCTGATTAATTATATACATATAAATAAATTTTGAATTATTTATGACACATGTCGGTATGACGGTATACATGAGCTATCATATAATTGTTCATTAAGATGATCAAGACTTACAATAGAATTTGTATACTTTTAATTACTCATTGCACCATTTTTAAAATATGTAACCCATATATAAAATAAAGTTTTATATTACATATCGTACAATAAAAGCAAAACGTAAATAATCTGATGAGACGTGAGTAGTAAATGTATAGTTGGGTTAAAAAACGTATTTTTAATTATATTTATTAAAGATGTTCATATAATAAATAACAGTTATTACGCACGATATCTTACACGAAGACATTCCAAAATTATTAAATGACCACTCATTTACTATTTACTATATTAAATAAATACTCCGTAGTTGTTAAAATGTTTCGCATTCACGTGAATAGTCAGATGTCTTACAATAAATCGAAAATGTAGTCTAATAAATCACGACGCTCACATAAGTGTATATACCGACGAAGAGTAATTATTCCGACCCATATTTAATAACGATTAAACCATAAAAACAATGTAGTCTAAAAAATTCTTGTAGGTATTCCGACCCGTAATTATTCCAACCCATATGTAAATCGAAAATGTAGTCTAAAAAATACTTGTAGGTATTTTTTTGTTCGGTGATTATGGATTGGTAACTCTAGGATTTAGGCCGTGCTACAGAATTAATCTTCAGCCAAAACTGTCATTATTTATTGTTTCAATTTATGGAATGAAATCTTGTGATTCCATAGATTTAGTCCGTGAAATCTTGGAATAGTTATACCATTATACCATATCTTGAATGTTATTGGACAATAGCTCTAGGATGAATCTAATTGGACAATAGCTCTAGGATGTTTTACAACGCGACACGTAGGACAAAGCTTTTTTCTAGTGATGCCACGTCAGCAGCTTGGCTTCTGCATTAGATAAATATATGATAAGTTTTCTACTATATTTTATATTGATTTGAGAAAAATCTAAGCATCCAGTATTTTTTTATAGAATATAATTAGCATATACACATACTCTAAGAGTAAAAAGTTTTTTGGTTCTAAAATGGCTAAAAAGAGCCGAATTTGAAGGTTATTATTCACGTTTTTTTGGCCGAGAGTGTGCCAAAATAAACAATCTCGAAATTCGCACCATATTACCTTAAGACCAAATATAATTGACTTAGGGTGTTAAAATTGAGATACGGCTTAAAATGGACACATTTATAGGCCGTTGTTTTATTTTAAACGTAGTGGTTGAAATAGACAAAATAAATTTTACATTCTAATCTATGTTGATTTGAGAAAAATATGAGCAACCAATATTTATTATATGATATAATGAGCCTATGAACGAAGTTTAAGGGAAAAAAAAATTTGGGTTATAAAATGGCCAAAAATAGCTGATTTTAAAGGTTATCCACGTTTCTTTGGCCGACAGAGTCCCGAGATAAAAAAATCTCAAAATTCGGACCATAGTACCTTAAGACCATATAAAATTGATTTAGGGTGTTACAATTGACATACGGCTTAAATTAGCCACATTTAGAGGACATAAGTTTTTTAAACGTCGTGTTTAAAATGGACAAAATGAGTTTTATATTTTATTCTATGTTGATTTGAGAAAACTCTAAGCATACAGTATTTATTATAGGATATAATGAGTTATACACAATGTTTCATGAAAGAAAAGTGTTCTAAAATAGCCGAAAATCACCGAATTTGAAGGTCTCGCGTTTTTTTGGCCGAGACCGAGACGGGATTAAAAAAATTTGAAATTCGCACCATAGTACCTAAACACCATATATAATTGACTTAGGGTGTTAAGATTGACATATGGTTTAAAATAGGCACATTTAGAGGCTGTTGATTTATTAATCGTCGTGTTTTAAATAGACAAAATAAGTTTTATATTTTAATCTATGTTGATTGAGAAAAATCTGAGCATCCAAAATGTATTATAGGAGATAATGAGCATATGAACAAAGTTTAAGGAAAATATAGGTTCTAAAATGGCCAAAAATAGCTGATTTTGGTTATTATCCACGTTTCTTTGGCTGACAGAGTCACGGGATAAAAATTCTCGAAATTCGCACCATAGTACAGTAATAACATAGAAAATTGACTCAGGGTGTTAAAATTGACATACGGTTTAAAATAAACACATTTTGAGGCTCTAAATTTATTTTAAATGTCGTGTTTGAAATGGACAAAACAAGTTTTATACTATATTCTATGTTGATTTGGAAAAAATCTGAGTATCCAATATTTATTATAGAATATAATAAACCTATACACAAAGTTTCAGAGAAAATAAAATCTTAGTTCTAAAATTGCTAAAAATAACCGAATTTGAAGGTTATTATCCACGTTTTTTTAACCGACAGAGTCCCGCGATAAAAAAATATTGAAAGTGGACTTCTATGATCTGATTTCTATATATATATATATATATATATATATATATATATATATATATATATTATATTAAAGCGATTAACTAATATATTATATTTCGGATCTGTTGGTAATGCCACGTGTTACAACCAAGAAAAATCTTGAATTACAAGAATTAATCAAGTAATAAGTGTTAGTTAAGATTAATTATTTGATTGACTTAAATATACAAATTATCTTCAATAATTATTCACACTAATTAGTTGAAATTCAAATTTTAATCAAAGAAAAAAAAAACTTACCCTTACCATAGACTCCATACATTATGACGAACTACTAAGAAATCTAAGTTCGTGCAAGAATTATCTAATTTTCAAAATAGATAATACGTCACATTACCAAAGTAAGTCACATGAACTAGATTGATTGGATTTTTTTTTAAATTTGTTACTCGTAATTCGTATGTTTAGTTCAATATATACATTTAAATAATGTTTTTATTTTAATAATAGTTTGAATCAAACCGCTATTTAAATAGCAAACTCAATAGAAAAATAAGAGCAACCGAATATTAGAATTATTTAATAACATAAAATAAAATTACATCTAGAATTGTATCCAACTCTCAAACTCAATATCAATAGAAAAATGAGAGCAATCTAAAATAAATTCATCTAGAATAAACACAAATGAATAGTGTAATAATCCTATAAAATATATTCATCAATTCTAATACAAAATGTTGTTAAACATTCATGTAACAAACAATAATCAATTATTTATTCTAATCTATCTTAAACGAGAAATTTGTGTAATTTAAGTATATGATTTAAGAATAGCTCCACAAAAAGAGCACATAATTGCACGCCAAGACTTCCAATACAATGGTACATGGCAAAACCGTGTGGCCGTCTTCATATCGGCCACACTAGCGCCACCGCCACACCGGGAACATAACCCGGCTGCCGGTTTAGTCTTCCTTACTTGCCTTTGTTGATCAACTAGGAAACAAAAGCACACCATTTTTTTTTTTTGTTTTGTTGTAGAGTTTTAGTTTGTTAGTTAAGTTTTAAGGTATGAAAAAGTTGGTTATATAGAGGTTTTTTGTTGAGGTGTTTTTGGTGCTTTGCAACTACTTGGTTACTCACATGTGATGTGAGAGTGTGTATTAATTATGTTTTATGTTTTTAAACTACTGCAGTAGGTCTCTTAAGAAATCGTCTCTCAATATATTTATTGAGAGGTTATTATACCAATTTGGGAAAAAGTGGTACTAAAAGTAATAAAATGGGTACAAATCATGATTTAAGATAAATTGAGTACATTTATTATGTAAATAGGTATGAAACTACTATGGTACGATCAATGACAAAAGGGTCACGAAATACAATTAAAGGGGTACAAAAGAATGGTCTCTCAATAATTTATTGAAAGACCGTCTCTCTCAAGTTTTAGTGTATTGTTTGGGGTAGTATAGGATGTTTTTGTGACTTTATGGGAATCGTGAGATTATACAGTTAGTCTTGTATAAGTCGATTTTACGTAAAACAGTGTAAATGGATTATGACTTAACCATAGTAGAGGATGAAACTGTGATAGTAGTTATTAAATCGATTTGTTTTACAATAAACTTGTGTAGTCTTACAGGGCTGTGTTATACTTCGTATATATGTATTTGTGATATAGCAATAGCTAGAAGCAGAAAGAGGATTAGGAGAGACGGTTGCTCGTTTACACTTAAATTTGAGTGGAAAAAGCAGGTTATTCTATTATATAATAATTTAGTCCGATTTAAAATTTTCTAATCACTTTCTAATTTTTGGTAAGTCGTAATTTGAGGGTGATTTAATGCGAAGTAGAGCCAGGTATGAACCAACCAGACTCACATAATTTTTGTAACATGGGTATAATTAAGCGGTTTAGTGGATCTGAGGCGAATTAGTGAGACGGGCATTTGTTAATTTTCGAGAAATACTCATCTATATTCGTTTTTTACATATTAGATGAACCTGATTCAATGGACGAGACCACCCTTAAACAACTACTCCTATACTCATTGGTTTGAAGTTTTGACTTGGTTACCATGCAATTGCAGGTCAGTTCATTTATAACTCAAATCAAGTTTGGTAAGCAAGGTCATAGCAAATTGGTCTGGAAACAGTTGGATTGGAGGTCAAAGAGGTGTGTAAGTTAATGCAATTGTGAAATTATTGTTGGTTGATAGTTGGAACTTGCTATCATGGGGACTTCGCTTCTTTCACCACTTGCACATTTTTTTGCAATTTGTCTTTTATTTTGTGTTTTAGATTTTCACTTTTGAAAACTATTTTCAATTCTGGTTAAACATATTCTCTCCTATTCTACATAAAAGTGTGCCACAATATATATGGCATTTACGTCTTTTTGCATAAAAGACGTCTTTGGTCTATAAGTCTAACTACGGGCTAATTATAGTCGGGTCTTGGATATACTATTATTTTTATATAGAGTATATCAGTTTACTGTTGTCGGAAAAAAAAGAAAAAAAAAAGTGAGGTCTTTTTCATAATGTTTGAGGTTACACGAAACCGTCTAGGGCATTACTCCCAGCTAACCAGGATAAATTCGATAATTTCAAAATTCCTGAATTATTTATGTTAATACTTTTTTGTTTTCGTAAAAGAATTTCGTCCCTAACGATAATTTTGGCTCCGCCATTATTGGAAGATGTTGATATCTGTTATCGGTTTAGCCTCAAGTCATGTCGGGCTTGTTTTAACTAGACTTGGCAAATGGGTCATTCGATTCAGTTTTAGATTAGGTAAAACCAGTTTGGTTTTAATTGGGTTGACCTTAATTTTGGTTTCTGTTCGATTTTGATTGGTTCAGTTAGTCACTTAAATTCGTTTGTACTATTTCGAGTTGGGTACAGGTCGGGTTAGGTCAACTTCAGTTTAATTCGGTTTCGGGTTATAATTTTTGTTGATTAACAGTCAAAATATTAGCTTAAATGTATCCTATGCTTTCCAATTTGGATATAATAGTTCATAATATCATTAACAAATAAAGAACTAATGAAAAAAATACCTAAAATATGAGTTTGATTAAAAAAAAAATAGATACTTTTCATTCAGGCCAATTGGTTTCGATTGTTGTCGGTTCAGATATATTCGGGTTCAACTCTAATTCGGTTATTATTGATTTCGATTTAGTTCCGGTTCCATTCGGATTGAGTCCGGTTTCGAGTACAATTTTGGTTACTCGTATCGGGTGTTCAATCGGTTATCAATTCAGATATTTTCAATCAGTTTTTCGAGTTTTGGTTTACTTTGCCAGGTCTAATTTAACTAACCCAATATTTCAGATCCATATTCCATTAGGCGGATTTGAGACAATTCAGATCAAATTCTTTAGATGAGTCAGCTTTTACCAACTCTAGTCCACCTCAAAACGTTAAATAAGTTGGACATCAACGGTAGTAGATGTTTTGACAATGCTACGACTATCTTATCAACGCAATCTCGTAGGGAGATGACGGAGTCTTTTGTCACTTATTCCATCTTACTTATAATTTGATAGTAGGAAGACGGCGGGGTCGTGAATTTCAAAGAATTATGACATTAACTAACTAACTTTTATATATTTCAACACTATATCTTTTTCAATAAATAAACTAATTGCTTGAACAAATCTTAACAATACGATAAAATAACAAAACTAAAACAAATAAACCCGTAAATTTCACGGGTCACAAACCTAGTTGAATACTAATAAATCTAAACCAAAATGAATTGTACTCAATTATTGCAGATTTAAATTACAGTATTGGCTCCATATATTATATATAATAATAACTTTACCAGATAAAATAAACTATTTTTTGGCTCGTGCAAAAAATTACTCGGGTTGTTTTCAAATCGTATTATTCTAAATATGTATCATCGGAACTAAATTATAAATGTTCATAAATTTTGTTTTATATGTAACGTATATACACTTTTTTTTTTTTTATCAAAATTCGATTTTGGTTTACATCAAACGTTTATACACTTTTGTTTATAACTTGATTTTCACAAAATATTCCAATTGATGATATTAATTTGCACACTATTAGTGGTCGTTATATTAATATTAAGTTATTTTTATTGTTTTTTAATTTAGTATTGTCGCCACTTTTTTTTTCCGATTGCTGTAAATTGTTAATTATTATTGTTTATTGCAATTTTGTATTGGGTATAAATTGTTATGTAATATTTCTAGACATACGACGTTCGAAATTATTATATTTCTTATATATAATATTTAAGTTCATGTTATACATATTGAGAGATTTCGTATGTTTACGAATTTACATCAAAAGTTTTACGTAATAATTGTAAAACTATTATTTCAGGCAGTTATTTCGAATTAAAATCATTATACAACTTTGCGGGTTCCACCATGATGATTTAAAAAAAAAATATTGGGTTAATGACGTGGCTGAACCAGAGCCTTCTAAATGATCTTGCAATTATATATAAATTAACGACTTTTATTTCATATATTGATAATTGATAATTTGATATAATGAAGCACCTTAATAATGACAATCATCCTCTTGCTTAAACAACAACAACATCCTATTCCGATCATATACAAACCTATAATTACTCTGTTGATATGCTCCAAAAATCGATACTTTTTGTCGACTTGGATATCGATTCATCGCTAAGCAAAACCCATTAGTTGTATCGTCTAACCGAAAGAATACATTTTCGGGCTTAATCACTAGATTAGCACCTCCCATAAAATGTAGGGTAATTGATGGAAGTTCTAATACATCATGTCTTAATCTCTTGTAACATAAATCAAACTTAAATTCCCCTTTTGTATTTTTAAATTGAACATAATTATTTGCATGGGAATTAAAAAATTCTTCTAAAACTTTTTTTAATTCCTTGTATGCCGTTGTTACCAATGTCGTAAAAGAAAAACCCGAGTCGATCATGGTTCCTCCTAGACCGTTACTTCGAACGAAAACCCGAGGATTAATTGGGAGTCTTTGTTGATTAACACTAATCCCTTCCAAATTCAAGTAATAATGTGTATAATCATGGTAACGTCGTAGCGACGTGGCGCTAAAATCGTCGTATGAATCACCTTCAGTTCCTAATTTTAAGTACCCTTGAAACCCTAATGCTGTTTTATCATAATGAGGAAAACAATATGAAAAAGTGTTTTGTACTTGTTTGCTTATTTGACTTATAAAAGATCTAGGACCGAATCCGAATCCAAGTACTCCAACGTCCTCTAGACCGGTCACTTCGCCTTCATAAAAAATGTTACATCCGAAAACTAGGTCAAAGACGACATCTCGAGTTATGTCATTTATTCTAGGACTACTAGTTCCGAATGTGAATGTTTCCGTTGCTAGAATCCCTCTAGCAACGGACCCATCACCATAATGTTGCCTATACGAGCAATATACTCCAATTTTTTCATTTTTGTAACATAATTCATTAGTATTATAAATAATTGGGCGATATGAACTCGACTTACTATTCTCATAAAAAATCGGAGGTTTTCCAAAACACTTGTTACCACGTTTTTGACAGTCTTCACATTGTAACCATACTACGTCACTACCGGTATCATAAGTTAAGTAAAATGATTTATAAGGGGGCGTAACCAACGTACCGATTCCGAGTTTTAATAATATTAGTGAACCAATTTGGACTCGAAGATCTTGTTGTGACGTCCATTCAAGTTGTGTGAAATTGTCGGGTTTATGTCTACTAGGAAATAGACTATTAACTCGATTTTTCGAGTGTTGGAGGAGCCTCTCTAGAGTTTGTAATCGGGTTTGATTTTTTACGTATAAGGGTGACTCGGGCGAATTTGGAAAAATAAGTGGTATCGTCGTCAATGCACTCGAATTTCTTACAAAATATTGTGAAAAGAAAAGGGTTAATGAAAGAAATACGTAAAATAGTAATATTGTAAATTTTTGTTGGTCCATCTTTAAGATTGTGTGTAAATTATTGGGAAATAGACTTCTTTTATAAGTGGACATGAGATGTATGTTTTTGGATGTAAATCAACCATAATAGGAAATTGACTATAATTAATCACAAGATCAAATCCAATGGATTACAAAACATTAATGTTAGCCATTGTTGATTTTATGCATTATTTGATGTCCTATTCCGTACTCCACCTCATACGCATTTTGATATATCAACACATATGATAAGGAAAGAAATTGTTGTAACACTGATATATAGTTGTCTTTTGGCTATGAAATCTAGTAAGCTCATGGTGCAACTTCGGACACGTGAAACGAAAACCGAGAGCATAAAAAAGGCCCATTACGACCACCTGAAGGGCTCAAATTGAAGCGTAATAATACACAGTTTTTAGGCATGTGTGGTCCCAAAACAAAAATGTCTGAAATCGCACGGATAGTTACACGAGTCAGATAAAACGGCCATCAAAAATTTCAAAAACAAACGAAGACATTTGAGGTTGATGGTATGCTAAATCTATTATCGGCCGAAAATAAGATACTCGGGTAAAAGTGATGTACAATTATTTTTTGGGCATAAAATCGAAAAAGTTACCTTGTCATGCGATTTCGGACACGTGATATGAAAACCGGCGGTAAAATAAAAATGACCCGTTACGGCCACCCGAACTGCTCAAATTATGTATAATACACGTTTTTTAGGCGTCACAGGTCCTGGAACAAAAATGTCTGAAAATCGCACGGATGGTTAATCGAGTCAGAGAAGGCGGGCACACAAAAATTCAAAAACAACAGAAGACATCCGAGGTTGCCTGTGTGATACAAACCAGTTTCGGCCGAAATCCAAATAATCTTTTAAAACTGATGTATAATTGTTTTTTGGGTATAAAATCGTATAAGATACCTCACGATGGGACTTTGGACACGTGGTATGAAAACCGGTAACAAAAGAAAAATAGTCCGCTACCATCACCTGAACGGCTCAAATTGAAGTGTATAATATACGGTTTTTAGGCATTAAAGGTCCCGGAACAAAAATGTCCGAAAATCGTACGCATGGTTACTTGAATCAGATAAAGCAGACACAAAAATTTACAAATACAACAAGTTTTGGCCAAAAATAGGATAATCGTGTAAAAGTATTGTATAGTTGTTTTTTGCGTATAAAATCGAATAAGATACCTCATGATAAGACTTCAGACACGTGGTACGAAAACCGGCAGAAAAAAAAATGCCTGATACGACTACCTGAACGGCTCAAATTTGTGTGTATATACACGCTTTTTAGGCCTCTGAGGTCCTGGAGCAAAAATGTCTGAAAATCGCATAGAGGGTTACTCGTGTCTGATACATGGAAACAAAAAAATTTCAAACACAACGGAAGACATTTGATGTTACCAGTAAACTATAAACCAGTTTCAGCCAAAAATCGGATAATCGTGTAAAATCCAATAAGATACCTCATAATGCGACTTCGGACATGTGGTATTAGAATCGGCAAAAACATAAAAAAAAAAAACGGCCGTTATTACCACCCGAACGGCTCAAATTGAAGTGTATAATACACGATTTTTAGGCCTCTGAGGTCCCAGAACAAAAATGTTCTAAAACCGCACGGATGGTTACTCGAGTTAGATAACAAGGGCAAAAAAATTCAAAAACAACGGAAGTCATTTGAGGTTACCGGTAAGCTACAAACCAGTTTCGGCCGAAAATTGGATAATCGTGTAAAAGTGATGTATAATTGTTTTTTGGGTATAAAATTGAATAAGATGCCTCGTGATGTGGCTTCGGACACGTGGTATCAAAACCGGCAGAGAAAATAAAAATGACCCCCTACGACTACTCGAACGATTCGAATTGAAGTGTATAATACACGGTTTTTAGGTATTTGGGGTCCCAGAACAAAAAAGTCTGAAAATCGCATGTATAGTTACTCGAGTCAGACAGCAGGCATGAAAAATTTCAAAATCAACAGAAGACATTTGAGGTTGATGGTATGCTAAATATCTGTTTCGGTCAAAAATCGGATAATCGTGTGAAAGTGATATACTTATTTTTTGCGCATAAAATTGAATAAGATACCTCATAATGCGACTTCGGACACGTGGTATGAAAACCGACAAAAATATAGAAAATGCACGTTACGACCACCTGAACGCCTCAAATTTGTGTGTATGATACACGGTTTTTAGGTCTTTGAGGTCCTGGAACAAAAATGTTCGAAAATCGCAATGATGGTTACTCGAGTCAAATAACGTGGGAACAAAAAATTTCAAAAACAACGGAAGACATTTGAGGTTACCAGTAAACTATAAACCATTTTCAGCCGAAAATCGGATATTTTTGTAAAAGTGATATATAATTGATTTTTGGGTATAAAATCGAATAAAATATCTCATAGTGAAACTTCAGACACGTGAAATGAAAAACAGCACCAGAATAAAAAAAGGCCGCTTACGAGAGTTATGACCACTTGAAGGGCTCAAATTGAAGCATATAATACACGGTTTTTAGGCATGTTGAGTCACGGAATAAAAATATCTGAAAATTGCACAGATAGTTACTCGAGTTAGATAAAACAGACACAAAAATTGTCAAAAACCACCGAAGGCATTTGAGGCTGATGGTATACTAAAAATTACTATCTGCCGAAAATCGGATACTCGGGTAAACGTGATGTACAATTCTTTTTTGGGTATAAAATCGAAAAATATACCTCATGATGCACAACTTCAGACACGTGGTATGAAAACCGTCGAGAAAGCAAAAATGGCCCGGTACGACGACCCGAAACGGCTCAAATTGAGGTGTATAATACACGTTTGTTTGGCCTCAAAGCTCCCGAAAAAAAATGTCCGGAAATAACACAGATGGTTAATCGAGTAAGATAAAGCATGCTCAAATCTCGAAAACCGTCTATTATATAATTGAATTTGTGTCATTTGAGAGGTAATATTGAGTCATATTTCTTTTACTGCCAATTTTTCTACTTCTTGTTAGTGGTCGTTTTATGATTTATTGTACGATTTTCAGCCTTAAGTAAGAAGTATAAATCTATTTCTAAGGAATACCTGATTTTCGTCGGAGACTAATTTGTGGATGTTTTCTCCGACCCGTGGAAAGCCATCCGTATGATTTACGAACAGTTTTGTTCCAATATCCTTAAATCTCGAAAATCGTGTATTATACACTTAACTTTGAGCCGTTTGAGAGGTAATATCGGATCATGTTTCTTTTATTACCATTTTTCTACTACTTATCAGGGTCGCTTTACGAGTTACCATATTCAATTTTCAGCCCTGAGCAACAAGTATTCATTTATTTCCAAGGAATGTCTCATTTTCGTGTAAGACTCATTTATCGTGTTCTGGCACCCTTAAATGTACTCGATTACTTCTTAAAACTTGTGTGAATGATTTATCTCACTCAAGAAACAGTTCGTATGATTTACTGAGGTATTTGTTCCGGAACCCTGAAATCTCGAAAATTATGTATTATACACTGTAATTTGAGTCGTTTGAGAGGTAGTATCGGGTCATATTTCTTTTACAATCAGGTTTACTACTACAATTGTCAATGATAAATTTATGAGTTACCGTAGTTGATTAACAACAGTAAGTAAGAAATATTCATCAATGTCTATGAAGTGCAAGATTTTCGTCTCAGACTCGTTCATCTCGTGCGAGCATTCTCAAATGTACTCAATTGCTTCTCTAAATTTGTATGGATGATTTATCTAACTTGAAAAACCATTCGTATGACTTACAGACTTTTTTGTTCCGAGAACCTGAATTGCAAAACCGTGCATTATACACTTAAATTTAAGCCGTTTAAAAAACCATATCTGACATATTTCTTTTATTAGCAATTTTTCTATCATGTGACTTTAAGGGGTCTCTTTGATATTTTTTGCCAAAACCTTTTATGTGGAGCGAGTATATGTTGAAAGGATATGAACTTATCGAGTCTTTAAAACTCGAAAAACGACTTAAATGATATATATATTGTCATTTTATTTAGTATTTAATTATTTTATATTATTTAGCATGGGCTTATTTATTAATTGTTTTTCATTAGCGTTGTGACAAACTGTGTCTCGTACGACTTACTATTTACAAAATAACAGTTCATTTAACACAAAAATGAGTCGCCTTTTGCATTATGAATCGTTTTCACAATATAAAACCGTCTAACGTAAGTAACTAATAAATATAGTTTACTCTATATTTTTTCCTAGGAAGATAATTGGGATCTACAATATACACATTAAAAAAAATTGAGCAAAGACCATAGATGGTCGCATGTCTGCCGTTAGCTTGACGAGTCCTTTATTTCCTCTCCAACTTTTGACTTTGATGAAAACCTCATATATTTATATTATTTTAGTATTATTTTATTTTTATTTTATTTTATTTTATCCTATTACACACAAAACTACAAAAGGCACGCTCGACGTACGTACTTAGCTACCTTCTATTACTTACATTTTACGCATGTTTAATTTCTACCTTATAATCTTCATTAATGGTATCCTATGAATTTATAACTATTTTTCCAATCCGTCTTCAATTGTTCTTCCTTAAGACGAGTATATTTATTTAAAACAATCGAATATTATCCTCTTTAGAATACTGAGATAAGAGTTTATCGTTTTCTATGCATTCTATTTTTTTTTTAATCATTTATTTAACATTTTTCAGTTCAGTTTAGCTCTTTCATTCACAAATTAACCTTTGTTTCAGTTCAGCTCTTTTATTCACAAATTAACTCTTATTTCAATTCAGTTCAATTCAGTTCAGTTATGTTTAGCTCTATTCAGTTCAGTTTAACTCAAATAAATTCAATCCAAACAGTTTCAATCCAAAAAAACAGAGCCTTAGTAACGATCTTCTTTTTACGATTTTTTGTATTCATTTTATACATTCTATAACAACTCTATATATATATAGTGTAAATGCACATTACTTTCATCATTTATTTCATCATTCTTCATTTCTCTACCTTAATAAACCATATATTTAATTAAAAGGAGTATAATTGTTGATTTTGTGTTGTAGGTTTAATCTACATCAATATGTTAAAGGAGAGCATTATTTCATACGAGACCAACGTAATGTTTGCAGCCATCCTATGTCTAATCCTAGTAATCCTCTTCGTCCTTCTCCTCCAAATCTACGCTAAATGGTTCCTGGCCGAGGCACAGCATCGTCAAACTCGTGCCACAATATCTATGGCACGGGTATTGAGCCAGGTCCGCCTCGGCCAGGAACACTCAACCACATACACATATGACACAACCTCCCATTCAACTAAACAAACTCAAGCTGGACTCGATCCATTACTAATCGACTCCATACCCGTATTCATATACGGGTCAAACGGGCAAGAACCGTCTTTAGAATGCGCGATTTGCTTGAGCATATTCGCGAGTAAGGAAGTCGGTAGAAGCTTGCCAAGATGCGCTCACGCATTCCATGTTGAGTGCATCGACATGTGGCTTTACTCCCACTCGACTTGCCCTATTTGTCGAGCGCAAGTGGTGAAAGCTGATGTGGCAGAGTCGAGGGAAAAAGACGGAGTTCATGATAGTGTAGTCATGGATGTAGTGGATGAAACGGTAGCGAGGGAAGAGTATTCAAGAACCTTGGCTGAAATGTTGGAAGAGGTTAATGAAGAAGTTGTGAATAACGTGTTTTTGTCGTTCGATTCTTCGCTTAGGATGTTGCTTACTAGGAATAGATCGGTGAATGGTAACGGAAACGGTGGATGTTCACCGGCTACCGGAACGGTAGACGTAGGAACGGTCGTATGATTTTTTTTGGCCGCCGTTGAAAATAATATTACATGTTGATAGCTTCTTTAGATGAATTATGAGCAAACTTATTTAATTTACGGGTAATAAAACTAGTCACTTATTTTATCGCTCCCTGATTAAGTGATTACGGATTAGAGCCTTTAATTTTGTGTCTAACGCGAAATTAGTTTAATTCAGTGAGTTTTTATTACACTTCGTGTCGCTTGAATACCTACTAAAATATTAACAAAACATATTGCTTGTGATGGATATTATCCGTTACAAACTGAAGATGATACTACCCTTTCACAGCAAGACAAATATGAGAAGTTGGAAAATGGAGCATTCAATGAATAATATCACTTACATTTTGTGAAAGGAGCGTTATCCGTCTTAAATGAAAATTTGTGAAATATATGAATAAGAACAATAAAGACCATATATGACAAAGCAGCATGTCTTGCTTGTGACAGGCTAATCTCAGATATTTTATGAGAAGAGTTGGTATCCGTTACACGTTTATGATGAATACCGCCGTCACAAATGAGAATCTGTGATGACGATAATGCATTTCAAAGACAGAAGGGTATTAGGATTAAACTGAGGCTCAATATGGACCGAGATAAGGTCGAGATTATTGTTCCGTAAATATTTGTACAAAATCAGCTCAAATTATATAATCCAATATTCTAGGTCAAAAGCACATTCCGCGTTCCTTGGATTTTCTTTTACAATATAGTATGAAAATATGTATTCCCTCTCTTTCGGTAATATGTTCACAGAATAAAACAAGCGTGAACATATTTCTAAAACAGAAGTAGATGCAAGTAGATAAACAAATCATAGCAAGTTTGTACAAGTCGATTCCACAATTCGTTCAGTCAAAGCCGAAAGTAATTTTTTGTATACTACCTTGTATTGATTTCAAATGAACCAGAAATTACCCAGATAACTGTTGCGATAATGACTATGATTAATCCAAAAGAGCCGAGACTTTCCCCGAGAAATGCAGGGCATTGTTAGTCAGGCTGGTATAAACGTAAAGCACGAGTTAGCAGCAAACATCCACAATCAATACAGGAACCCGACAAGGACTCAAACTAGTAAACGAAGAGGCCACGTTTAAACCAAAGCCGTCTCCTAGAAATCGTATAAAATGGCAAAAACAGCTCAAATTAGCACACCAATGTTCTCGAAATGTCAAGAGAAGACCCGAGCCACACGAGAGAACTACATCAAAGGCAATCAAGAAGACATCATCATCTGAGGATTGTGTCATATATGATAATGACGAATGCTTTGCAATCTCAGATCTGTCATTCGGTAAACATGGACAAAGAGACATATTAAGGTATTTACCAAATAATCGACACAAAAAATTTGTATGTCCATTCACGCTTCCAAAACTTTGAACCATGACCGCTGTAAGAAAAGATAGAGGTAAGCTTGTTGTTGTATGTCCATTCTCGCTTCCAGAACTTTGAACCATGACCGTCGTGAGAGAAGATATCAGTAAGCGCAAACTTCGGAACAAAAAGCCGAGATTTTGGCTATCGCTTGTTAGTTTGCGGCAATACAAACCCGCCAACAATGTAGACTCAAATCTGAGGAGGAAAACATTTGTGAGTTCAATGAAGTTCTATAGAATTATTAAAGAGATTTGCAAGTTGACCAATCTTCTAATATGCTTAAAGAATACTAATAGTAAAATCTCAATGTGCGCTTGTGCGACGATCAATCAGGCAAGTCTGGAATGGATTACCTCTCATAACCCCGAGATTCTATTACCAGCTTCTCACGGCCCAGCCCAAGGGTACCCAAAACCCTTTCCCCATAACTTTCATCTACCACCACCCAAAACCAACCACCAACGGGACATAGAAGTAAGTTATCGGGGAGGGGTTTACGTGGGTGAGTATGGGTGTTGGGGAGTAGAAGCGAGGATTCCAACAAGAAATAGAGGCAAGTAGCTGGACCACCACCCGCCGGCGACCTCAATGGACCCCTCCGTCAAGCATGTTGGTCAAGGTGAGCATCGGCGGTGGTGGTCCATGTTATTGACGGTGGTTTTAGTGGTTATTGGGTTCGAGTCAATTTGATTCCATTCCGTTTCCGAAGTCACAACCAAGGACATGGGGGAATGAAGGGTGACCCCATTAGTTTCCCATTGTAACTCTTGATTTCATTTCCCTTCCCCCTTACAAAACAAAACAGTTTCATGATGCACGTAATAGGCACAGCAAAGGGAAAAAATTCATTAATCACAAAAAAGCAAATAACTTGTATCACGGAAACTATAGAGCTGTAACAAAAATGTAGAAAATCACCTGGTCTAGCGAAGTTAGCACCTTTTCCAGATTCAGGTAATTCATGTCACACTTGCACCAAAACAAAAATGTGGTTCCAACTATCTCTAACATTGTGTCAGGTCCAAAGTTGAATGCAAGTCACTTCTTCACATAATCAAAACAAATCTCCATGATCTTCCATGCACCGCACCCACATACCACAAACAAAGCAAAAGCTTCGTTTACTTGTAGATTCCAAGAACCCAGTTCTCGGAAAAGTCTCATGGACACTAGTAGCCAGTAAATCCTCTTCTTGTACAAGGCCATTCTGTGGAACGTGATGTTCATGTGTCTCCCATATATCGAGGCTAGCTCACACTCACAGGCAAAGAGTAATAAACAGATTTACATCCCAAAACTCCTGTTGTATATATCCCCTGAATTTGTCATTTGGTATTTCGAATTTTCATACCCACCATATAACTTATCCAAGCCGACTCTGTCATTTCTAAGCAGCTCTGCGATACCCATATCATTTGGAGATTGTAATTCACTCCATCCATCCCATTGGCCATTCGAAATTACAGTGTTCCTCGGTTGTTGGAGTGAAAATTGCGAGGAAGCATTATTGGCTTGTGAATGCTCCATATGTTGAGAGCTAAAACCATAAGCATTATTTGGGGGAGAGAAGTTATCTCTAACATCATTATACCTAAGATTCTGGGAAGGGGAATGAGATCTTTGCATTAACTGATATCTCAACTCGTTTTCAAACCCAGGAGCTGGTACATGGAAATTTTGCCTCATATCAATGCCTGAGCTGTTAACTCCAGTTGGAAGCCTCCCTTTCCCAACAGCCAGAATAGCTGGATCCATAAATTCAAAATCATTGATACTTGAATTTCCACTAGGAGATGCCTGATAAGGATTTCTCAAGAACGGTGATGTTTCTTGAAACTGATTTCCTGCAAAGAAGAAAGCCAAAAATGATATTCTATATAGAAATGATCTAATTCGAAAGGGAAGGCCAAGGGAGTAGGAAGAAACTAACCAGACTTTAGAAAGTCAAAACTTTGATCAATTCTCTCATGTGAAGTAAAGCCAGGGGGTGGTGGTCTACTTGGGGACGTGAAGCCTGGAGGAGCGGAAACCTGAGATCTTGACACTAAATTCAAGAGCAGGAACAATTGTCAGTTTATTTTACATAACACAGGCCTATCAGCGATTCAAGACAATTGTTTCATTACAGCAAAGCGTTTTAATGTAAAAAAAACATTAATAAGCCAAACACTGCACCAAGATTACATAAAACAAACTGATTGATACGCACCAGGAAGTTTACTAGGTGGAAGAGAAGAATGACCACCAAAATAATTATCTGCAAGCTCCGTATTACGATGCTGAAATCCAAACCCGTTGCCATGTCTATCCAAATATGGGTCTCTATTTTCTACAAATCCTTGGCCAAAAGAGGGATTGTTTGCGGAGTGATTAATGTTGCCAAGTGTGGGGTCCATACCAAATATATGATTTTTAGAGTCTTCCTGCCTCGCAAAGGAAAATCTGGACTGATTGCTAATTTGACTTTTCCAAGAGTTGGGCGATTTTAAGGAGCCCTCCTGTTTATCATTTTCACTGAGCAACTTGGCAAGATTCTGAGATGTCAAAGAGTCGCCCCAAGAATCAAGGTCCAACGACAAAATATTTGATATTATGTGGCTCTCTCCCATGTCCAAAGGAGGCCGTTCAACATGGGCAGGCCCGCCATTGAATGGTCCGAAATTATGTCCCTGAATCCCATTTACCCAAGAATTATTCTGGCCAGGAGCATGGTTCATAATATGCTCCATGAATCCGTTAGATGAGACCGATGTACTCTGGCCAGAAGCATGGTTCATAAGATGCTCAAATAGCCCATTAGATGAGACCGATGTACTGGGAAGATGTACTCCAAAACCTTCATCAGATGCTTTATGTACAATTGGAGGATTCACAGCATAATTGCCAGTGATATCCACACCACCTTGTGGCTGTATCGGAACTCTAAAATTACCCAAAATATGAAGCGGGGATGATGCTGGCAAGGGTGCCTGACTGACAATAGCATCTCTAAGTCTCTGGTTATCGAAATCATCTTCTGTTTCCGATGTCAGAGTTTGCTTTGCGAGACTAGTTTTCTCAGGCTCATGCCACTGTAGATCGTTTTCCCTGTGTAGCATTGAAGTATCTCCAGTCGAGCAATCAGGCCTATAAACCTCCAAGTATTCGTTATTTGATTGATTATCAATACTCAAAGACGATACTGCGACAGTAAGATCCTTTATATTTACGTCTGCAGTAGAACTATCTCCCTCGTATCCAGGTCCCTCATCAATCGAATTTCTAATATCTAGAGGCATACTATTTTCCCCTTCATTAACTGGCAATGAAGATGGCATCTGGCTTGTTGACTTTGCGTCTAGAGCTTCTGAACATGTAGTAGATGCCTCCGCTGAACTTGCATGAGATTTTGCACCTGAATGATGCTTAACAGTACTTGAAGCTTCCAGTTTACTTTTGGATTGCTTTGCCTGAGTTTCTTCACTTAATACATGCCTCTTACCTACATTATTAGGCACAATAGAAGTTTCTGCAGTACCAGAAACAACTGATGCAACCACAGTCGGCCCAGGCGTTGTTTCAGCACTCTGTTTGGTGGGTCCATTTGAAGATGTTAAGCTCCCTGTAGGTGGATTGTGATTGGATGCACGCGTTCCCCTGATACAGTGAAACTTAGAAAAAACAGTACTAGAAACTTAAAACATATACTAAATTTCAAATTAATTCAATCTTCCAGAAAGTGGCATTAACTGCTAATTCAAATTTATGCAAAATTTATGCGTAATATGCCTACCATGAAGCAGCAGGGGGAAGACCACCAGATCTACCAGAACTGCTAGAAGGGGGTGAAACTCTTGTACTGCTTACTGAATTCTGCAAACCATTCAACCCAACAATCATTCAAGATACCTCAAACATATGCAGACTTTTCATTAAATATAGCAGATAATATACTTCATAATACTGCCACTTAACCATACAAGTCTTGGCTAAAATAAAAATTACAAGCTCCAAATAACCACTGCTAAATAAACACCACACCTTACAACATAAAGACGTTCTAAAAAGTAAAAACAGCCTTCATAACAAATGACAAATCTCCAAGAGACCAAGTTGAATCACAATCAAAGAAAAACAGAACATTATCAAATGTAATGCTAAACGATCAGAGTGATGTGTAAAGAGGGAAATCAAACTCTTACAGTTGAAGAACTTTTGACCACGGGATTCCCTATCACAGTAGAGCTACTAAGGCAATATCCATCAGCTGGAGCTGGCAAAACATTTCCTGACCGCCGCTGCATGCTATTACTAATCCCAGTAATTTCCTGAACTCTGCTCATTATTGGTAGATTTAACAAGAAAATGGGTCAGAGATGTTTAATATTGGTGCCAAGAACATTACATGTCCCTATTACAAGGCCTCAAAACATCTATGAATATCAAAATGGGGCCAAATGGCAAAATAGTGTTTTACATAAACAAAAATGTACTTCAATAAATACAAGGTAAGATTCCCCCTTATGGCTAGGTACAATTGTAATATAATCTAGAACTCATGATACATCCAATAAGACACCACAAGTACAGAGGCAAATCGTAAGATGCACTCCTCGGAAAGTTTAGTTACATGAGCTCAACCAACGATAAATCCCTCGAAAAAAAAGGCAAACCGTTATTTTACCTCCGAAAGCATAAAAGAAAACGCAGACAAAAACATTTAAGAACCACTTCCCCGTCTCTTACGAATTTATATGATACCCTAGCAAAAGTAGGGGACTAGTAAAAGACGGCTACACTGAATGAAGTCATATGATACCCTAGTAAAAGTAGGGAACTGACTTGTGTTTGAACAAATTACTCAATGTCCTGTACCTATACCTTCAATAGTTTTATCATAAAACTAAAGCCATAAAAGAACCGATTGCGATATTTTACATTACCTCGAGTACGCCGTGATTATTTCATCTTTGATGAAGCTATCCTGCTGTGAGCCAATCTCATGCAAGTACAGACAATCGGGATTTGTGCATGGCTGGGAACAACAAAAAAACATTGCGTCAATTACAAAAAACATTTTTTGTCAGCAAATTCACATTATACGTAAGCAGATGTCATACCACATTTCTCAGCCATGCATGACAGTATTTTGTGGTTCCAAAACATGCCCTATAAAACAAAAATTATAGTCATCAAAACAACAACCAGATGGGCAAATAAACAACGATACTGTTTCTAAATCCTCTCGATAAACACCCTACCTTAACGGTCTGCCATCCAATATGAATCCATGAACTGACTGAATGCAACGGACTGCTTCATCTTCTCTTCCATATGTTATATATCTAAAAGCCAAAAAGAATGTGTTACATTTGTGTATTAAAATATGACCGCTAATGTCAAATTTTCAGACTAAATGGGTGAACAAAATTCTAGAAGACAAGCCTCCATCAACGATTAACAACCCTGCCCATAATGAAACACCGACGAACGTAGTTACATCCGCTGATAAAATCGCAATCGTTTTGGTGTTCGTATTGGTGTAGGATGGTTTAGAATCGGGTAGGATTGCATAGGATCTTACATGCTCGTGTAGCATAAAAGGCTTATTTCTGTTCTAATTTTGTGAGGTGGTTGTTCTTATATACTTAAAATTCTAAATTCATCGTACATGTATAATTTGATTTTCGTGTTATCAGAAAGACTTTAACATTATATTTCACAAACTATACCAATTTTTTACGTAAATTTGTTTATCTAAGCTATTTGTAGGATCCAACAATCCTCGATTCGATCCTAGGAACCGACCCTACCACTCCATTTTCACTCCAAAGTAGGATCCCGATCCCAAAAACCTTGGTTACAAGTTGATTTCAGATTACATGTGTGGTCTTCTAGCAAGACCAACAAAAAAACTAAACACATCTTATATATTCAATTTCATCTTAACCTAACAGAAAAACGAAAAAAAGGAATAACTAGATTGCTTGAACCGAGAACAGTAGAGGCCGGACATTTTAACCGTAACTTTAAGGTAAAATTTGACTTACACACTACAAGTGTTGTTTGGAAACTGTTGGATGGTGCCAGCAGAAGTACGGGATATTGACACCTTTAAGACCTTCCCATACTGGCCAAAATACTCTTTACTCTGCAGAAGCTGCTCACAAAATTTTAAAAGTTATAACAAACAACAATGAGCATCATATACGGCCATTAAAAAGAGGAAAGATTCAGCAGAGGAGCAATGACAGATACGAGAAAAAATGAGGCTGGGAGGACATCAAGGGAGCACTCACATCTTCATCAGCAAGATCGAGAGGCAAACCCACAATGTAGACAAGATTCCTCTGAATAACACGAACACTAGTAAGCTGTTTTCTGTTATCAGACGTTTTAGACTTCGCTTTTTGAGATTTGTGCTTCTTTTCCATGTTAACTTCTGCTGCCAACCTGTTGACAAAAAAAATCCAGTAAAAACCGCAAATGAAACTATGAAAAGTTGAAGCATTCATGTATACGAAAAGAGATAGGGAGAGTAGTGAGTACTCAAAGTAGTTAATAGAAGACAAAAGCAATTGTATAATAGTTAACCTTTCACAATTGGCAGCTGTTCCAACAATTCTTTCCTTATCATATGGAGTGCGGCAAGCAGGACACCTTCCTTCTGTCTCCTCCTTCTCTGCCATTTCCATAATGTGATGCCAGCACCAAACACAAACCTGCATGGCCGACTTATTAGTGAATTGCATCTTCGGTAAAACGTTAAGGGCACATGTCAAAGGCCCATGCAAAAACTCAACTACAATGGTTAACTGCACAATAGGCATGCCTAAAAATATTATTCACAACAGTTCAGAAACATAAATTGAGCAGCATAAAGTACTTAATATCATAATATCATAGTGCACAAGAGCTCCTGTATATGACGTGGTAAACGGTATCAGAATCGGACACCTGTAGCCTTACATCGTGTCAACAAAAGGGAAAGGCTTCTGGATGACCAATAAAATGTACAGTATGCACCCAAAAATACGAAAACCTCCTAAATCAAATTGGCAACCAAAAACTGAAGGATTGAAAGGACAAATGTCAATCTATGGAGGGAGAATTAGCAGTAACAAAACAGAAGCCTTTTAAGGACAAAGGTAAGCATTGATCATATATCAATTCAAGTCCACTAACATGGATCTTCTTTTCAAACCATGATGACAGGTAAATGATTAAAAATCTGCGTACTCTCGAGCCTAGAATCTGAAGTTGTAGATGTCCAAATTTTTAATGCGTCACAATTTGTGTTGATCAACTGCAAGTTGATAACATCACACGCTTCACAGTGATGAGCATAGACAGCAAGCTAGCCATTTTAATAATAATAGAAGAAATGAGCAGTTATGCATGACTAAAACAGACACTTGTTGCATGATGAAAGTTATATAATTATCCATCCTTAAAACTCCGCAAGCGCAGCTATCAGGTAATTACTCCATTCGCTCGATTTAAGGATAATACACCGACGACAAAGTATGTACACAGCTAAGATCAAAGTAATGTGTAGGCAGGTCAATAAATCAAAATCCTTAAAATGAGAAAAATCAAGGCAAATTTCAGGTTCAACGGAAAGGTAGCAAGCTCAACCTCATAGCCACATCTGCACGGCTTCAACTGTTGATCAGTCAAATCCATCTCCTCAGCGCAAAGAGGACAAGTCTTCTCCCCCTCGTCACTCATGGTCGCTCCTTGAAAAATCTGATACAACAAAACAATTACTACTAAAATCAATACAAATCTTAGCGGCCTAAAAGTCTATCCTCATACACAAGATTAACACACTTCACATTTAACTGCAGATTCGTAAACCAAACCAAAAATCAGCACAACTCCAAACTCAAACATCAAGGAGCCGCAATATACTGAATTTTCAATATTAAACTGAATTAAATAGATTCACACCGTCAGACCTAATGACTCAAGTATTGACAAAATTATAGGTTACACACGGCTAATGCAATCCACTGACCAAAATCATAAAAAAAAAACGCATAAAAGAAGATTCGTGAACAGGCCAAAATCAACACAAATCGAACTCAAACGTCAAGGAGTGGCATTCTAGACTGCTTGTTTCTCTACTACACTGAATTGCATACAATTACATAGCCAGACATAACGACTCTATGGACAAGTTATAGAGTAACATGTTACAGATACATCAATCGAGAAGTCAAAATTCATCAAAAAATTCACATTTAATTGCAGATTCGTAAAACAGGCCCAAATCCAAACAACTGTGAACTCAAACGGCAAAGAGCCGCCATATACACTGATTTTCTCACCATTAGAGTGAATTACATACGTTCGCATCGTTGAAAAAATGTTAGGTTACACACTGATACAGCAATCAACTAATCAAAATCACCGAAAAAACGACACGATTCATAAAAAAACACAAAACCTTCACACTGTCGGCAACCCAAATAATTCAAAAATCGAACAATTCAATCAAATTCACGGACAAACCCTAGAGATCGATAGAATTGAATTTAGCGTAAAAAAACAGATTCCACAAATCACAAACCTAAACAAAAACCTAAAAATCTGAAACAACAACATGCAACACAACTAACCACAACAAATCTAGAACAAAATCGCGATAAATTAATAAATCGATTAAAATCGATTCAATTAGGCGGAACGAATCGTTGAACGAAGAATCAATAACTGAATCGAAAAGTAACAAAATTGAGAAAATAAGAAATCTAGTGAGAGAAGGAGACGAGACTTACAGTGGAGAGAAAAAAGTAGAGAGAGAAAGAGAAATGGAATCTGCGGCGATGAAGAGAGAGAAAGAGCGATGAAGAAATATGAAGATGAAGATGAGGATGAGAAACGCGAGATGGGGAAATAAAGAGAGAATGGGAAAAGGAGAAATAGGGGGGATGAGTAAATTATACAAATATAATTTTACCAAAATTAATTGATTTTGTGAATTGTGAATGGTGAGGTGGTATATGGTTTGGATTAAGAGCAGGTTTTGAACCGTCACAAACTTTGATCTCTTATAAAAAGGAGGAGGGGATAAGTTGGGACACCGTTTATGTGTTTTTTCACCCATCTCTCATGGGTATTTTGTGAAAAGAAGCGGTATTGTCACAAACTTGTGACGGATATCGCCGTCACAAATAAGAATTTGTGTTGGATTAATACAATCGTCTTGGGTGTGATTAGAAAAATATGATTATTTTTTGTAAATAGTGATCATTTTTGATAAATAGTGATCATTTTAGATAAATAATGATTATTTTTGGTACATAGTAACTATTTTTTATGCTAAACAATGAACATTTTTTTTCAAGCTGAACATTATTAATCAAAATATTGTTATATTTTACAAAAAGAATACGGGAAAAGTGACAATACAAGAGATTTGTTGTAGTACTTAAGTTAGGGTATTTGTAGTTTTCGTTTTGTGCTTTTATTTATGATTTTTGGCTGCGTATATTATTTTGTTTTATTTTATTTTTACTAAAAGCGGTCATAGCTGATAGCCAGACAATGGTACATGTGATTAAAGGAGTTCACCGGATGTTTAGATCGGGCCTCAAAGATCTACCAAGCGGATAAACCCTTACCCCATAGCTCAAGATCGGACCAGTTAGGTGGGAATCTTTTTGGACCCTTTTTTTTGAGTTGAGGCCGAATCAGGTCCATTTTCAAAGCTAATTTGAGCTTGTTTTTCTTGGGCCATTCGGAAAATTGGTCACCATAATCTAACGGACTTGAACACGAAACCGGATTGTATTCCGTCCAAACCTAGCTAGTGAATTGATCGGTCCTTGTCACCGGCAGACCTGCTTTATGAACCCTGAATATTTGATTTTTGACTCTTATGAATGAAAAAACTGAGATTGAGGTGGGATCTGCCTATTAAGTTTTTATCGGTATCGTGAACGAGTTTACCTCAAATGTCGGTAGTATACTAATGATTAGAGAGGGCAATGGATCCCAGATCCACCAGACCATATACCCATGAGTAGGATATGGATCCCATTATTTTAGATCATTAGGATCCGGATCAGACTCATATCCTTATACAAGTACGAGAGTCGGATCTGGATCCCACCACTAAGATCCATATCCTGCCCTTGGACCCTCTTCTAATTTCTAGAAGGGTAATATTTGGATAGATACGTCCCTTCAAAGGTAGATCAGGGAAACAAGGAATATATGAAGTATTAATGTTAATTTTGTTTGAACAATTTGTTTTATTATAAATTTTGGAATTGTAATCATTTTGTGGTTTGTAAACCTTATTTGTAAGTTGCTATAAGACTTTTTAACACTTTGTACACTGTTTTTGTTTCTTTTAGACTGTGATTTTTAAACTAGTGGAGTTAATAGAGGGTAATTCGAGTAAAACATCGTCTCTAATTGATAAGTAAAAGTGAAATAATGTATGATAGTGACTTGGTGCGGTTTCATTTGAATGTACCGTTGGAGATTAACGGATCTAGATTTTACCCAGATCCTTATGCTGCGGATATGGATCTACAAATTTCAGACCTTAAGGATAAGGGTAGGATCTGTACATACCATTTTAAAATGGATCTGGATCTGGATCCTGTTCAGATCCTACCCACTGCCATCTCTACTCATGATCAACAAATAAATGAAATGATAGGGGGTTTTATTTTATGTAGTCCAGTTTTCTGAAATGAAGAAAAATGGCTTTATAGAATTTAAATTGAATTGTATTATGGGATCTGGAGTGAATTTAAAAAAATATATTATGGCCGGTTTTAATCTCTAAGGGTCTGTTTGCAAAGTCATTTCAGCTACCTGATTTGCCTGAAATAATTTTTTTGCCAACACAATCAGGTAGCTTATTATTTTTTGAGTGTTTGGCAACTACCTGTTTGGACTGGAAAAAAATGAAACAGGTACCTGAAATAAAAAGCTACCTCAGGTAGCATTTGACAAATCAGGTACCTGATTCATTTTTATTTACCTATTATACCCTTGGATTTTATAACCTTAATTAACAAAATTAAACACACTACAAAATCTTTTTTACGTAAACTTAATTATTTTTTTTGTGTATGACTTTAATAGAAAACTAATTTCATATCAATAATATATTTTTAAGTATATAGTATTGTTTAACTTTTTTTTCACCTAATCGTTATATATTAATTTGCGAAATTTATTGGGCATGAATCATGTGTATATAAAAGCTAGTAGTTGAAGTTATTCCTATAACTTATTTTAATGGTCAATTCATTCGAAACCGTATACATGAAGAATCCTGGAAGTAGCAATGTAGGCATTTTCCAGTACCATTTTAAGTGCACGATTTTCTTCAGAAGTTACTACTCTATTTGTTTCGGTCATTTGTCTACAATAACACAAGAATAATAGTAAAAACGTAAAAGATATCAATAATAAACCATGTCCTTTTACGTCATTTTGTCATATATCAGCTACCTTTTCAGTTAGATTCCAAACAGTTTTAACAAAAATCAGCTACCTTATCAGGTCTTAGTTTTCAGGTAACTTTTCAGCTACCTTTTCAGATTTCAGGTACCTTTTCAGCTACCTTTTCAGGTTTCAGGTATCTTTTCAGGTTTCAGGTACATTTTCAGCTAGTTTTGCCAAACAAACTCTAAATGTGTTAATACTCAATCCCCTTTATTTTAATCATTCGGCTATCCTTCTATAAATCAGTTATCGAGTTAATCTTCTTTTTATAAGATGATAGGTTCAAATTCTAAAAGGTATAGCCTTAATCCATCAATGACTTAAAAAAATACGCGTTTTAAAAAGAGTTATAACTTATATTTATCCTAAGATTTATAATTTTGGATGTTTGAGTATTCACACAGAGTGAATGTCTACATGAAGGGGGGAACTAATCAACTATTACTGTGGGTAATTTTTTTTTTTTTTTTAATTTGAAGTAATTAAAGACGATAATGACAGGAATGTGCATTGTTCATGTGATAATAGGGATATTGTTAAACTTAACATAAACTTTCATTGAAGACGGACACAAGCTGTAGCAAGTTAAAAACGGATAGTGTCACTCATATAATTGTGATAATATCTATAAGATGGTCTATTTTCTCTCACTTGTATGTCGACTTGTGTTATTGTGAAAGAAGAATATTCGTTTTCAACTTGTAATATTATCCGTCACGAGCAAGACTTTTTATATTGTTAATTAACATTTTTAGCTGTGTCGATTTGAGCATTTATTTATTTTTTGCCTACTGGTGCATCAAGATATATTTAATTTTTTAAACGTTATTATAGACAAGTATGAATTCAAAAATTTTATTCCTTTTGCGTTGCGCCTTTTTTTATTTAAGAACGTATAATATTTAAATTTTCTTAGAAAGAAATAAAAGCGGTTTCTTAATTGAAATCTCCTTCCACATTAGGAGCAATTAGGATTATACAATCAGATGTATACATCTGGTAATATAGATTTCGAGTTTTATAACAAAGAATTTGAGCTTATACATATATTTTACGAGTTTTATTGAAAAAAAATTGAATGTCTTTATAAAAAAATCGTAAATCAAAACATTATATTGAAACTTAAAAATAATACTCATAAAACCCAAAGATTTTAATTTTAACACTAAAAATTATAATGTAAGAAAAAATTGTTAAAAGCTCAAGAAATTTGCATATAATCCTATTTGCCCATTAGGAGTGATAAATGAACAAATTATCTAAAGTGATTTATGATAGGAACAAAGATCATTAAGGCTAAAAAATAATTACGGAAAATTCAGGTGGTATCTCTAAATTTGTCACTTTACACGTAATATTCAACATTTTAAGTTTGTGTACATGGTATCCTTAAACTTTGATTTTCAAGTAAGACGTGTCTGTTTTATCATTCTTAAAATTTTAAATTCAGCATAAATCGTAGACCAAAAATCAAATTGACCAAATTTTTTTTTTCAAAACTAATTACCTTTTCGAGATCTATAATTTTATAAAACAAAAAATTTTAAATATTGATCCGTTACAAGTTACACAGATGTAAAACTAGTTTCATAATCCGAGTGGTCATGTGATACTTAATGCTCAAATAACAGCCCCTCAAACATTAAAACTGCCTAGAAAATGTTTATAAAGATATCTGATACATGAGAGTAGAGACATTAAGCATATTGTTTATTAAAGTGTCACAAATTCTCATTTGTGACGGGAGTGAACACATCACAAGTTTGTGACGTGAGATAAATGGGCATGTGGGAGAGGCAAATGGAAGTGCCTCTTTGTCTCACGAGTCACGACACAAGTCATCACAAGCAACGCAGACTGTAAAAGTTAACGATAAGGTAGAATAATGTCAAAGCTTCATTGTATACACAAATTCTCGTTGAAGACGGATAGTGTCCCTCTCACAAAATGCAAGTGGAATGAACCGTGAAATGCTCTATTTAGCCCCACTTGCTCTCCCACTTGCCTTGTTATGAGAGGGATACTATCCGTCCTCAACTTGTGACTGATAGCATCTGTTTTCAGCAAGACTCTTTACATTGTATACCAACCGGTGATACTTAATGCTCATACAACAAATTCCGCCAGCATCAAAACCGCCTAAAAGATAATGCATTAGTTTATTTAGTTATATTGAGGATTAAGAGTAGGGTTAAATGCCAAAGCTTGATTGTAAATCATTTCTTTGATATCTTCAACTTCCAAAGTTGCCAATTCCAAATCAAAAGAGAATGGTTCAGAACATGTAGGCTCATCTGATATGTCACGCAATCCTGCTAAATATGGATGTGACAATGCTTCCTCTACTGCATAATTTGCAAATAAAACAATGTTGGTAGTAATAATATTTGTCATTTTGCATAGATAACAAATGACTGTAACAGAGAGAAATAAACGACGAGTAGTCGTTGCTCACTAGCGTTACTACTTACTATGTGTTGTTAGTAAGTTAGCGATCAATTTGCCGGAAATAGCCATTTTAATTTCGGTGTAAAGAAATGGTCTTAAAATTGGTGTTAATCCACAGATAAGTTTTATATCCGTCCCAAGTTAGAAGAAAGAGGGTGCTAACTATAAGAAACATCCTCATCCTCTCCATTGTGTATGCTCTTAGGCACCAATATAACAGCGAGAAAGTTGTAAAAGGGTGTTTGGTTCACGTGAAAAAGTTATGAGGTATGGCCGTATGGGTTTAGAATGAGCTAAACCCATACCTGCTTGTTTGGCAAATATAAGGGTTTCATACCCATGTCTCAAACCAATGAGGTATTGGTTTCTCATATCTAACGAGAGGGTGGATATGAGATTGATACCTATGAAGATGAAATTAAAATGAATGAAAAAGTTAAACACAAATAATGGCATGATGTAAATCAAATCTTCTATGTACTTATTTGATTAAATTTTTGTTTTCATGATTTTATAATACTAAAATCTTTGATTTAAAATATTGTTTTTTACCGATTTTAAATTTTAATTAAACTCCAAACTCATACCACCCAGAATTGAAACAAACACATGGTATGAGAAATCAGGTTTCAACTCCATACCACCGGATATGATTCTGAATTCCGAAACCCATATCCATGTTTAAACCAAACACCCCTGAATTGTCGCATGTTATAAATCCGTCACAAGTTAGAACAGAGAGGGTACTAAGAGACGTCATCATCCTCTCGCTGAGTCGCTCTATCGTGTATGCTCTTAGGCGCCAATATAACAGCGACAAAGTTGTAAATTGTCGAAAAGTTCAAAAGGTGTAGTTACCAGTGATTCTTTGGGTTGGATCGAACATTAGCATTTTCTCGACGAGATCAATAGCTAAGGGATTGAGCTCGGGATAAACTTGTGATAATAGTCGACGAGGTTTTGTCGGAAGCTGATGGATGTATCTCCGGCCTCCTTCATTTGTAAGGCTTTGAAGATCTAGTTCACTGGGTGTACCAAGAAGCTGATAATTGTAGTTAGGTTAATACATTACTTGAAAAAAAAATGACTATAGCCATGTCGGAAAGTAATACTTACTCCGATTCATTTGATTCTTTACGTTTGATTAAAATACTCGTTACAAAAAAAATAAAACCGTACAAAACCAGATGAATCACAGGAAGTACTATGGAAGAAAAACAAACACATACTCAACTCAAGCAGGAGAAAAAAGAACCTATATCGGATCTCACACTTTTTTTGTTTTTGAGCATATTGATAATTTTTTAATGTATTACCTCTAACTTTTTATTTTTTGAGCATATATGTATTTTTTTTGAGCTTATTGTCTCAAACTTTATTTATTTTTGAGCATAGTAAGATTTATAAGTTAATTTTAGTATTTTTCCGTCATAACTAAAATTCAACTAAACTTATATGTAATATTTTTGAGTTTTATTGTGATTTTTTAGAGTTTAATGTTTAAATAAATAAACTTAGAAATTTTATAGAAAAACTCATAATTTCTAAAATAAAACTCAAAAACTTTACTATAATGCTCAAAAACTATAAAATAGGAGGTCATGCATCAGAGGTATCATCCTATTACTGGTTTTTAAGCATATGAGTATTTTTTTGAGCTTATTACTCAAACTTTATTTGTTTTTGAGCATAAGAGTATTTTTCTCGAGTTTATTAAAGTTTATAAGGTAGATGTTAAATTTTCTTTTCCATCAAAACTAAAATTTAACTAAGTTTATATTTAATGTTTTTGAGTTCTATTAGAATTTTTTGAACTTAATATTTTAATAACTGAACTCAGAAACTTTATAGCAATACCCATAATTTTTTAAAACAAAACTCAAAAACTACAAAATTGGTGGTACTATGTCGAATGTATGATCCCCCTACTGGAAAAACTGTAGTGTACCTCGATCACTAGTCGCATTTGGTGGTCGCGATCTTTGCCAGGAAACAAAGTTTTTCGGGTCATGAGCTCCATAAGTATACACCCAACAGACCAAATATCAATTGCAGCAGTATAATTAGATGAGTAGAGCAAAAGCTCAGGTGCTCTGTAGTATCTGGTGACAACATACATGGTCATTTCATCTTCTGAAACGGGACGAGCAAGGCCGAAATCACAGATTTTCAGATCAGTATTTGCATTTAGCAGTAGATTGCTTGGTTTTAGGTCTCTGTGAATCACATTTGCTGAATGAATGTACTTCAGTCCGCGGAGTATCTGGTACAAGAAATACTGCAAATATACAACATTTTAAGAGTAATTTCCCGAAATAGGCGATTTTCAACAATTAATTAACGAAATAGGTTATTTTTAAATTTATTACCGAAAATGGGTCCACGTCATCACCAAAGCTAGGATTGTATTCAAGTCGCTTACCCAGACGACGACCAAATGCAGATTGTTATAGTTTTGAAAATCCGAAGCTGAGATTCAGTGCAAGGTAAAGTCGCTTTGGGGAAGAGCGACTTGACCTAAAATCAGTCCATGGTCAAGTCGCTCTGGAGGAGGGCGTTTTGGCTTGACCTAAAATCCTTCAGCGTTTTGGTTTGTAGTAGGCTTTCAATATCGGTGGCTTGGTGCAGAGCCAGGTCGCTGGGTAGGGGGGCGTTTTCAATATTGTTTTTTATTTTGGTTTTTGTAATTTGAGAAAAAGTAATGAAATGCGTATGGGGAAGGGTGTAGTCGAAGGCAAATCGCTCCCGAGCTGGGCGATTTGATGCTGACATGTTTTTTATTTTGGTTTTTGTTCAGTTTGGTTTGGTGTAGACAAAGATCAAGTCGCTACGGGGGTAGGCGACTTGACTCTGGCCACAGCTTCGGGATCCCAATTCTACGTGGACCCATTTTCGTTAATAAATTTGAAAGTAACCTATTTCTAATTAATTGTTGAAAATGCCTATTTCGAAAAATAACTCACATTTCAAGTTGTTTGCACTACAGTCTGCATACGGTCGAACCATCGACTCTGATAGTAACGGGTACATATTTATGTTAAACCCGCTTCAATTTTCCAATGTGGGATCGAAACTCATAGATTAATCTAACAAAAAACATTGAGTTGATGTTTGGAAATGAAGAAATTTACTGCTTATAAGAAAGCAATTAGTTACCATTTACCATTAGTAAGATTACCTGATTATGATCTTCTGATAAAACCTGTTCAGATCGTATTATCTGATGCATATCAGTGTCCATTAACTCCGTCGCAAAGTAGACGTCCGAGAAATCTTGCAATGAAGGTGGAGGAACAACATCTCTTAAGGCTATGATCTAGTCAAATTCATATACAAACCAAGTCGGAAAACAATTAATCGTATAGAAAGTAAAGTTTATCACGCAAGGGTGAAGTCTAGTGGTTAAAACTTGGGTGAAATCCCAGGAGACCAGGTTCAAGCCTCCCTAGGAGCAAAATCTTGTGGAGCATTCTTGGCCAGAGTCCATGCCTAAATAGACTTCGAGCCTGTCACCTCGGGTGGTTTACACCCTTGTATATGTGGTTTGCAGGCTATCACATATACCCGTGAGTTTACCCAGTGCGCACCGAAGTTAGCGGCTACGGGTTCCCTCGTCACCAAAAAAAAAAAAAAGTTTATCCCTGCCCCGATATTATACTGCCCTTGCGGCTCATTTGACACCAAAATAAAGCAAGAAAACGGTAAGCTCAAGTCTCTGAATTGGACAAACTGCATACATTTTCATGGTCGAAATGGCGTAGGATTTTGATCTCACGAAGAGTTCGTTTAGCATCCATAACATTATCAAACGCGCGAGCAATTTTCTTTACTGCAACCCTCTCGTTGGTTTCCGTGTTTAACACCGAGCTACACATAAACACATCAAAAGAATATTCCGTAATCATTAATATGTAAAAATAGATAACAATTGACTGAGACGTAGGGAAGAGAGATTACCAAACGATGCCATAAGCGCCACAACCAATAGGTTTAATAGGAGGCCAGTATTTGGAAGTAATAATGAAACTGTTGCCGAAGACGTTGTACTGGATGTACCGTCCTTCGTATGTAAACGAGGCGGTAAATTGTGCAGATGATGATGGCTCTGCCATCGGCGATTGTTTGATCAAAATGTTTGGTTCGTAATGTTCAACATTACGTCGGTTTTTGAGATGACAGCTGCAAATAGTTGAAGGGTTCAGTGAAGTAGTAATATATTAGTACAGTGGACTTGGTCTGGTCTGTTAATGGTACGTAGGAAGAATGAAAACCCGAATTGGTTTTTGTGACGCGGTGTTGGGCTATTTGGGAGACGTAAATTTGAATGTCTGTCGGGATATTGAGCTTCTAACAATGGATATGACTGATGATGATAAGGGGATCGGAGACTCAGTGGTGGTGTGCGTGACAGAGGCCAGCTGTGAAATGAAGCATTCGAGGCTGTAGCTGACAACAGAGGGAAATTCAAACTAAAGTCGATGGATTTGTGGGACGAGTTGGGGGAGTCGTTCGTTACTCGTGTCGCCTTTCAGCAGGGCCAAGTAAGCCTGCAAACCACATGCACCAGGTAAGTCATCCGAGGGTGACAGGCTCGAAGTCTATTTAGGCATAAACTCGGGCCAAGAATGCTCCACAAGATTTTGCTCTTGGGGAAATTTGAACCCGGGTTTCCTGGAAATTTCACCCAAGTTTTAACCACTAGACTTCACTCTTGCGGGCAACGAATACTACTTATTTTGGTGATTATTTAGAAGAAAAGCAAAAACGTTAAGAAAAATGGGTTAGCATCACCTGAGTGTCAGCCAATCTCGACGTCACCCCTCACATGCAATAAGTGAGAGCCCCAGTAATAATGAAGACATCACAGCTTAAGTGAAGACCCCAATAATAAGTGTGCGTATAAATGGGTGACGTCAAGATTAGGCGTCAGTGACGCCGTATCATAATCCGTTAGGTTATTGTGCAAGCTATACTTGCTCGTTTGAGATTCCTTCGTCTTCTTGGCTGGCCAGGAACTGGTAATTCCGTATTACTCCTCCCATTCAACTCAACTAGTTGAATCGGAGTGAGTACTACTTCACAAATTAAAACGCACATCAAAGCCAGAAATCATGTTTACGCTAACATAGCCGTTCATCATTTATTAGCGAGAAACGCGAATATATCATAGCAATCCTCAAAATGAAAAGTTCATCTTCCACATAACAAGCCATCATTCAGTAATACAAACTGGCAACAAATTCCCGACAACTACGGAACCCGAAGAACTGTGCTACAACGACAGTTTTCATTCTAAAACAAACAACAAAAAATGAATGCGGAACTGTGCTGCTGGAGTGCTGGTGGTCGACTGTAAAGCCATTGAATCAAACTCTTTAAGCATCAGCAAACCTACAAAATGAATTGAAAGCGCTTTCATTAAACACGTGTATCTGCTATAGAAGTCGAGAATTCAAGTACGGACATAGAATGAGCATTACCCTAGCTCGGAGAGCTTCATGTGAGCCTCAGCATAGTCGGCAAAGAATGCATCTTCATCCTGATATAAAAGGAACGCGACACCGATGTTATTGATTTGATAGTTGATAAACTACTTGAATGCTCGTGTTATCAAGGTTAGTTAAGACCTAGGTAGCACCAAAACGGACACGGACACGGACACGACACGGCATCCCAGGAAAATTAGGACACAGAACACGACATTTAAATATAATAAAATATACTCTTTCCGATTTCTTATGTTGTTCCCTTTTGATTTTAACACAAGAAATAAGCAAATTAATTTGGACCACACAATACACATGACCCCACATGAAATTGATTTTTGACCACACAAAGTTGTCCAAAAGAGGAAAGAGGGAACATCAATGTTATTAGACCAAAACGGAAAGGGGAACATCATAGGAAATCGGAGGTAGTATTTTTTATGGTTATAAGTAACATATAATTTTATTTTTATTATGTATTTGATCTTTTTAAAAATTTATCCCTCGTCTAAATTATAATATGTTTAGACATGTGTCCAACGCGTGTCGGGTGTCCGAGTGTCGGACACGGGACGACTAATTATAGAAGTGTCCGTGCTAACTAGGTTAAGACTTGAGAACTCCGTTTGCATTGTTTGCATAGTAAGACAGACATGCATCATCGGATCCTAAATCATGGTATGACATGCCTTAACAGGCCCTAAATCATGGACGTCACTATCGAGGGATACATGCATTAACGGGGCCTAAATCATGGAAGTCACTATCAGGGATACGGCAGCCAAAGGTGTGTGCTTGTTTTGTCCTACAAACACCGCTTTCTCGGTGTGAACGCATCCTTGATACCAAGATTCCGTTCATTAGAAATCTACATGTAAAAGAAGTTGGGCAGCAAATAAGAGTAACTAATCTTGTGAGGCTTACGATATCTTCCACTCCTCATTTATCGTAACTCCCTCGGTTTGAGAATGCTCTTGTTTTCAAGGTTTGTTAACTTCATTTGTAATTTCGGATATTCTACGAGTAATGTTTTCCAAGAACCCAAAACAAGTTCTTTTGGTTTGTAAAAGACAATAGTGCCCGTGGACATCAAAAAACTAATTCAATTCTTATTTTTGCATTGTTATTTTCATGGAAGTTCAGTTGGAAGCGTAAAAAAGGCGGAAGAAGCTTCGAGACAGAAACAACACTTAATATTGGGTAAAGGTTTTGAAAAAACAAGAGCTCATAGTGAAAACATACCGCTGCGTATTTCTCAACGAGAGGACGGAAGGTGGGGTCAGCCAGAAGAGCCTTGTCAGATGGTAGTTGCAGGAGACCTTCCTTCTCACCGCTCAAAAGCTCACTATCACATATTACGCGAGAAAAATAAATACCATGCTAGTCATTGTCAACAAAACGATATGACACAGTAAATGAAGTGGTGCTTACGTGAAGTAGGTGTTGTCAAAGATCAGAGGGTTGGCGGTCCATGCTCCTTCAAAACCCGAACGCTCCTTGTGGCACCTTCCCTGTGAAATTATCACGGAAAAATCACAGCACGTCAGTATAGGTCAGACAAGTAAAAGAAAGGCGGCCAAACAATAGCCAACGTCAGAGAATTTGAAACGCACCAAGGTGTGGCCTCCAGAGAGGGCAACAATGTCTTGGTCAGAAAGACCCATTTGCTTGACGAACACGTCTCTCAGATGGTCACAACCTGTAACACAGTTCAATACAAAAGTAAATATCGGAGAATTGATTTGAAAAATTGCTTTATCAAAACGAATACGTAAAAAGGCCGAAAGGAGGGACATACCCTTTGTAGCATCAGGGAGACGACCCTCCTGTGGGGGCTCTGGCTTGTCCTGCAAAAGTAAAAGACGACAAGATTTCTAAGAAGATAACAAGCAACAGAATCAATTCTTTATAGTGGTTAATTTTGCAAAGTGAAAATAGGCAATGTTTGTATTTCAAGCATCTAGAATGATTTTAAGTACGACAGTCAAGAGAAATAAACAAATTTCAACAATAACCAACCTCTCGGCCAGGGTGGAAGGGGACTTCAGGTCCTCCAGTAATTTCAACCGCCACAACACCAGCCAACTTCAAGTAATCAAGCAACAAAAGATTTCAATCAATCAATCAATAAATAAATATAATAACAGAAGCATTTACAGAACACATGTCACGACATTTTTCAAACGTTTACGTAATTATACCTGATAAAAGTCAGCGTAAGAGATGGTGGGGAATTGTTCCTTGATAGGCTCCAACAACCTGACTGCAATGTCAACCCCGTTGTTGGCTCCGTGAGCCAGCTCTTCCTTGAACCTCATTGTTCCGAAGGGTCCTCCAGTCTTTGACTGGCAATCAAAAGTACCGGCAGAGTGCCATCTGTAGAGCATATACCAATCAATTAAGAATGACAACAATGATAATATGGCATTACAGTACGCTAGCAAAGAGAAGATGAATGCAACTTGAATTTATAGGATAGCTTACGCAATACGAAGCATAAGTGGAGCACATTTCTTCTCAGCGATAAGACCTCTGAGCTTCCTCTTTGCCTTCTCAATGGCCTTTTGGTAGTCCTCGCTCACAGTTGGGTAGTTCTTTGCCATGGTTAAAGAATCTGATCAACCAAACAAAAAATAAGTTAGCTATTGTCGATATAGACTCCGTATGATTGATAATGATAATAAATAGCCGAAGTAGAGATGGCGCAATTTCCAAGTAAAACATCTTGATAATAAGTAGATGAGCTTGGATTGCCACGAGGACGAACCAGGTGAGACCGTATCAATCAATAACACAATACAAAATATGTAAATCAAAATACAAAACGCAATTAATAATCGGCCACCAAAGCATACGATCCACAAACAAACAACTGAAAAGATTATAAATTGCAAGTGATCCGAAGATTCAACAACATTTACAACAAAAGATAAGCGGAGAGATTAATCATCATCAAATAACATACTCCGTATATATAATCATATGTTCATGCAATCCGCAAACAGAAAGCAATTAACATAATAAAATTGTAAATGACAGGAAGATTTCAGCAAATAATGACTATAGGTAAAATCAAGTAGCACACAACTAATCATACGATCTGCAAACAAGTTCAACCACGTTATCAACAAACAACGATAATCACAAAATCAATCATCGTCGAACAGTATACCAAAAATTCACACGATCAAAAACAAGCCAACAAACAAAACGCAAATAATTGAAAAACGTATCAACTAGACTTGTAAGAAAGGATAAAAGTCTCTGAAATCAATCATTATCATACAGCACACACATAATCATACAATTGACATACAAACAATAATAAAACTAATAAAATCGCAAATAATCAAAAGATTTTAACAACATTATCAACAATTGACAAAAATCGGCAAAATCAGTCATCAATATCGTCAAACAGCGTAGAAAATCGCAAATGATCGAAAAACAAATCAACAATAGTTCAACAAATAACGGAAATCAGTGAAATCAATCGTCATCAACATCGTCAAATAGCATACAAATATAAAGGAACAATAATCAAACTAATAAAATCACAAATAATCAAACGATTTAAACAAAATTATCAAAAATCGACAACAATCGGCGAAATCAGTCATCAACATCGTCAGAAGAAGCAGAAAATCGCAAATGATGGAAAAACAAATCAACGATACTTTAATAAACAACGACAATCAGTGAAATCAATCGTTATCAACATCGTCTAATAGCATACAAATAATCATATGATCAACAAACGAACAACAATAAAACTAATAAAATCGCAAATAATCAAACGATTTTGACATTATCAGTGAAATCAATCGTCATCAACATCATCAAATAGCATACAAATAATCATATGATCAACAATTCAACTAACAAAATCGCAAATAATTGAAAACATAACAACAATCCTTTGAACAAATAACAAAATCGTCGATGCAAAACATCGTCGTCGTCATCATCATCATCAAATAATTAAACGTATCAGCAATTCTTTCAAAAAATAACGAAAATCAACGAAATTAATCATCATAATCATCAAATAACATAAAAATCAACAATTATGAGATGAAAAAGTACGTCAAAAATCGATTTAACAACTACAACAACAAAACTAGAATATAATGCAACAAAATAATGGAAGTAAATCGAAGAAAAGGAAGAAGAATAGCGAACCTGAAGAATAATGTATGAACAAATGGGGAATGAAGAACCCTAAGAAGAAGAATAAAATGGAGATTTGAAGAAGCGTGAGGTGAGCACAAGTACAGAGTGTACAAGTATGTAGTTATATAGTGGTGAGTTAGTAGTTGGTTGGTGAGATTTGTGATTAGTAAGAGGACTGCAAAGGGGATATCGATGAGAAAAAACTCAAAAAAGAACGTATATTGGAGTATTTTCTTTTTTAAGTTATTAACTCAAACTTTATTTATTTTTAAATAAATATATATTTTTTGAACATATTAGAGTTTATAAGTCAGATTTTAGCTTTTTTCTGTCATAAATTAAACTGAACTAAACTTGTAGCCTTGTAGGTAATATTTTTGAGTTTTATTGTGAATTTTTAGAGTTTAATGTTTAAATAAATAAACTAAAAGTTTTTATAGAAAAACTCATAATTTCTAAAGCAAAACTCAAAATTTTTACTATAATACTCAAAAACTATAAAATCGGAGGTAATATATTATACATCGGATGTACCATCCACTTACTGGGATATCGGGGGTTTATTTCTATTTTCGAGTCATCTATCTCAAAAAGGATATATTTGTATTAACTTTAAAACGGCTTAAAAGGCAATATGATATACTCCCTTTTATTTGACTTATACTCGCTTCATTTTTATCTGAATGATATGTTTGTTTTTCACGTTTGTCAACGCATATTTTACGTGTTTTATCTTTAGCTACGTATTTGTAAAAATTATAAAATTATATATTTTCAATATACTCGTAAAGACGAATCAAACAAGACTACATATGAATATATTTTCTCAGAAAACGGATATATTTGTATAAAATTTAAATCGGCTTAAAAGACAATATGATATACTCTCTTTTATTTGACTTATAATTGTTTCAATTTTCTAATATATGTGAGCAGTATTATATTAGAAGAAAAATATTAGGCGTTTAAGGAAAATATTAGGCTGAACAAAAATGAGTATACTAGTATATACTCCGTATTATCGGTGTGGGCTTGTCGTCCTCTTCGCATTAAAAGAATATAGAAAATAACTCAAATCCACGACAAACTCTCCATTAACTTTTTTGATGGTTTTCGAGGCGACGCTTTGACCGATATTTTTATCCTTTAAACGTAGAAATGTTTCAACAAAAATATAATTATATAAAATATATCATTATATGTGAATCTTTTTACAAGAATTTATATTTTTGTGTAAATTAACGGTCAACCTCTCCAAAAAGTAAATGGCTATTTGCTTAGGTTCTTAATAAGATTAACATTCAATGTACAAGATCAATGAATGGTAATAAATTGTGGACAAAATCAAAGGTTGGCAAACATGATTAAAATCAAAGGTTGGATGGAAAACATGATTATGTGAGGTGTTACAAATCATACTAATTACAAATAATAGACAGAAAAGGAACAAAATTGCGAAAAAAAAAAGGGAGTATATAATAACATAATCGTAGAGTTACAAATTATTTATTAGCATATTTTAAAAATATAACTCAATCATGTACAACAACATTTAGAATAAAATGAATTAATTAATTATTAATTAATGTTAGAGCCCAATATGACCGACCCGCTTTTAACTATCTCGTAATCAACCTTCGATCCGAGTGAGCAGATTGCTACCTCTACTAAAAATACCCACCAAAAATAAAATAAAGAAGTTATTGTGAATAGACAAAAATATAAATAAAGAAGTTTATTTAAAAAATGATAAAGAAGTTTATTTAAAAAATGATATATTTTTGTTTTAAAAATATCGAGTGTTGGAGCGGATACAACAATGACATCAGCAGATCTTGCTTGTAACGCGCTAATCTCGTCACAAGCTTGTGACGTCTTGAAAAAGAAAGGAGAGGAGATAAGGTAGAGCATCTTTTGTGTAGTTTCCCACCCAACTTTCATGAGTATTTTGTGAGAGAACGGATACCACCGTTATAAATGAGGATTTGTACAACGACATAAGAGTATCAATTTGAATATAACGTTAAGTAGGCGACGAATAGAGTAGGACGAAGAGTCATGGGGCATGACTCATGGGCATGCATTAACGGGTCGTAATTCGTAAATCAAGGAAGTCACAATCATGGATTTGGGGAACTAAAAGGTGTGTGTCCTCTTTTGTCCCACCAACGTCTCTTTCTCTGTGTGAACGCATTTTTTGTACCCAGATTCCTTTCATTTTAGCCTAGACAGAAATTATTTGTCACGGATAATATCCGTCATAAACTGGAGGCGGATATTTACTCTCACAATAAAGTAAGTGAACATATAAGTGGGAGAAAATAAAATACTTCGTATTTTATAAATAGTGTCACTTGTATTTTGTGAGAAACATTTTCCGTCTTTAACTTGTGACGAATAGCGTTGGTCTCCAATTTTGTGTTTAGCCTTTGAGCCTTTGAGCCTTTGAGGTGTACGTGTACGTGTAAATGTGTAACACAAATTCTTATTTGCAACGGCACTATCCGTCGCAAGCTTGTGACGGATACCGTTTTCTCTTACAAAATACCCATTTTTTCTCTCTCTCCAACACTACTTTTGTGGTCCACTTTCTCCACTAACTCATTTTGTATCCATTTTATCTCACAAAATATCCGATACAAATGCTGATTCGTCGCAAGTAAGACTTACTAAATGTGTAATAGCAATTGGGTGCAAAACAAAGAAAAAGCCCGATCCTTATTGACAAATTTATACTTCCTCCATTTTAATCCAAATGGGCACTTTGATTTTTGTACACTATTCATAAATCAACCTTCAATCTCAATTTTCTCTCAATACATAAGAAAAAATATATTCATGTGGGGTCTGGTTTAATTCGTCTTTACGAGTACATTGAAAATATATAACTTTTATAATTTTTACAAATACGTAGCTAAAGATATGAAGCACGTAAAACGTGCGTTGGCAAACGTGAAAAAGGTAAAGTGCCTATTTGGATTAAAATGGAGGAAGTAATTCTTTAGTCTCGGTCAATAATTTATCTTTGTTTTACTTTTTTACTTATATAATCCTCTATCTATATAAGGAAGGTTATTTAAAGCATTTTTATTGGTTGTTGAATTTTATAAAAAAAATTAATTTTTATTGATGTAGGGTCCACCATGATCACCAACTTAATTAATTAATCTCTCTCATCCTATTTTTCTATTAATTCAATGGTTTATTTCTTTTTAATTCAATAAATTTAAAATCATTAAAATTAATTAACTTTCAATAATCATTAGATTTCAATAAGTTTAATTTTTAAAAAACCAACAAGTAAATAGCCGAGAGAATTTAATATTCGTCGTCCTTTTGGCTACTGCTAATACGGTCGCTCAAAAACGTAATTTTTGTAGTGCATTTAGATAGTATTACTATTGTTCGTCGTATAAAGAGCATTATTCATTTGATAATTACCAATATTTTTTAAAATTACAGATTTACCTTTACAACAAAGATAAACAACAAAAATTTAAAATTTATGAAAAGAGAGTAGCAAAAAATTTTAAAGGTAGTATATTTTGAACACGTAGTTTATATCAAATTTAACGAGCAAAAAAAATGAAAAAAGTAAATATATAATACTATAAATAATGAAAAATAACGATAAAAAAATTGCAACAATAAATACGCAAAATAACAATCCGTATTATATATTTGACGGAAGAAAATTAAACTTTTCATTTGATTCCTTCTCATGCGTTAAACATTAATTAGCAATCAATTGAGCAATTTAATTAATCCAAAGAATATTGATAGAATTGTAAAAACATAAAGAGGTAATTTATTGAGTTTGATAACAAAGGTGAGCATTGTAACGAACCTCGAATAGACTTTAGAGAGGCGACATAGTAGTTAGATTAAAGGAAAAATAGTGAGGCAGAATTAGAGAGTGAAAAAAAGGCAAAGTTGTGAGTTGAAATGAGGTTAGGCAGATGTGGAGTTATCAAATAAACGAACATATAATTTTTCACTTTGTTATATGCTTATATCCCTATATAAAGGTTCACAAATTCTCATTGAAGACAGACCAATTCCGTCTCCTTAAGAAGACGGGTCAAAATGTCACCTTTTTGAAAACAACAGGTTTTTTTGGGTAGTTAGAGAGTCCACCAAGACTAATTAGGTTAATTAGGATAGTTAGAAATTTAGGATTTAAACCATAAGTATAATTTCAGATTTATACTTATTTTTATTGGCTATTTTTCCGTTTTAAGTTTAAAATAATTTAATTTCAGCCCCCTAAATATATAAGACAAATATTTTAGTTTTTCTTTACATAATGTTACTGTTTTTTCTTATCCATCCTATATATATATTTGATCTATCTTAAATAAGATTTATTTTTGTTTATCATGTCGAGCTAATGTGTGTTTTTAATTACGTCCAAGTTAAGCGTATAAATTATTTTTACATTTTACATTAGTATAACTGTAATACTAAAATCATATTTTTATTAAATATATATTCATGTTTTTTTTCATTTTCAATTTAATAAAATTAAGCCCGTGCATTTTTTGCACGGGCGTAAAACTAGTAAGGTAAATAAAACCAAGTATTCTTGGTTTAGTGGAGATTCGGGTCCCTCAAAATATCCAAAGCATGGACTCCGAGGTCACACCTTGGGGAGGATCAAAAGAATCGTACATGTAATATTTTACACTCACAATAAAGCAAGTGAACATGCAAATGTGAGAAAATGGAGCATCCTATAAATAGTCTCACTTGCATTATATGAGAGAGGCCGAGGGAGCACTTTCCGTCTTCAGCTTATGACGGATAGTGAGTGTCTTCAATGAGAATTTGTGTAAAGTAAATTTCAATGGCAATTTTTGTAAAGTAAAGGTAGATTATTAACCTGGATATAAGAAATATTGTCTTTTACTGTTTTATTGAAGATAGTGTTGTATTTTTTTAATTTTCTACATAGTAATTTCATTTTCACCAAAAATGCATTTAATTGGCTATTAACTCACAAGCACGAGTTTCGAAAGAGACAATTTTTTTTCAATCAAAGATATCATAAACGCGGTTAATTGAAAAAAATTGTCGCATTCGGAACTCGGTACAAAGAGGTACGATCAGTCAAAGTGATTTTATTTTTCAGATAAAAAATCTCGTAAAGTCGGTCAATTTGAAAATAAAGCGCTGTTTTAAAAATTTTGATTGTAGATTATGATCAGTAAAGACAATTTTTATTAAAAACGAGGTTATAATGTAAGAAAATAAAAAAATACAAATTACCATGTAAAATTTTCCAAAAACTTTTGTGTTTTCAAATGTTTGATATCTGAATTATTAACGAGTATTCTATATTCTTTCACACATAGAATTTACATAATTCAATCAAAAATCAGTAGGTGGATGATACATCCGATGTATTCCAATTTTATAGTTTTTGAGCATTATAGTAAAGTTTTTGAGTTTTGTTTTTGAAATTATGAGTTTTTCTGTAAAGTTTCTGAGTTTATTTATTTAAACATTAAACTCTAAAAAATTACAATAAAACTTAAAACTATTACATATAAATTTAGTTGAATTTGAGTTGATGACGGAAAAAAACTAAAATCTAACTTAAAAACTTTAATATGTTCAAAAAAATATACATTTACTCAAAAATAAATAAAATTTGAGGCAATAAGTTCAAAAGAAATACATATATACTAAAAAAATTAAAAGTTAAAAATATTACATCAGATATATATTCTTTTTCTCGTCAAAAATTGATAATATACCTCGTCTATTGGAAAATTTATTAGTGAGTCTCTCATGATATTGCACAATTATCTACGAAGTAGTTTGTAAAAGATAAAGTAGGTGGGTCCTCTGTAAAAACAAATGAAATATAAAAGGTGAAATAAAAAAGTGAAACCAAAGGTGAAATTAAAAAGTGAAGCCTAACTAAGATTCGCAGGTCTCTCTTGTAATGGGTATATCCAACCTAAGTTTAAGAAGGGCTAAGAATTATTCATGTGAATAGATAAGACAAAACAGATTAGTACTCCTGACTCCTAAGACACCGTATTTTTGTCTTATTTAACCCACATGAATAATACTTGACTCGTTGCAAACTCACGACGGATATACCCACTGAAGAATTGGTAAAGATATTGAACCATTCAATTAGCTCAGTTCAACTCAGCATATTTTGGCATGAATGAAAAACGTAACACCTATAGCGTTTCTGCAGCAAATCCACATTAGCTAAAAAGAAAAAGAACATTAGACAGCAGTGAGCAGTATGTTCTGTTCTTCCCAGAATTTGAACAATGACAATTTTCCCCGGGTTAGGATCATCTCCGTTTCTTTCTCTCCATGTCCTCCGGGATTTAATCTTAAGCAAATGTATCTACTCCCTCTCTCCATTTCCACTCTCTATTGGCGGAAATGGAGAGGATCTTAGTTCAATTCCGTCATGCAACATCAATGGCGTAAATGTCTGGATGTCGTCAGTTGACATTTAACAGGATGAAATACTCTCAACTCTCAACCAAAGTAGAAGCAAATCAAATACTGAGTGTCATATAAGTTGTATAATTAATGTACAGAGAATTTGTGGATGTATAATCGTAAATGTGGAAGAATAAACAGACTAAAAGTTACCCCGTAATCACCGTAGCCTATTCGGATTGATCAGGCTGAATATGTGTATGTTTGGTGCAATCAAACGGTCCTATCACTTGAGCGGTTTTCCGCTTTACCTGAAAAGGGCAGTACGATTGTAAGCATAGGTTCAAATTCACTCCAAAAAATCAATTAGTATTACTGATAGTGAATGTATTCAGTCGATAGAAAGGAGACGAGGAACGTAAAAAAAAATATACTTTGGTCGCATCTACTTCTCATCAATTTGTATAAAACATTTGTTATAAAGTATTGTATTGATAGATGAACCGTCTCAACCAAAACCTTAAGGTGATGGTTGAGGCCCAAATATAATTAATATTCCTAATAGTATGTTCATCTAAAGGAGAATGTTAAATAAAATGTTTTTAAAGAATGCATGTTAATATTGCTTAGAAAGCGCTTTTTAATCCAAGGGTCCGTGATGGACACTATCCATCACAAGATGAAGTCGTATAGTGTCACTCCCACAGGAAGACAAATGGGGAAAAATAGAGCATTTCATGAATAATGTCCACTTGCAATTCAGTTTGTGACGAATAGTGTCCGTCTTTAATGAGATTTTAAGCTTTTTAATTAACAAATTTTCTTGCTCTGACGGAGCATGAGGCGTACAACATACACAGTTACACATAGCTAGAGAAGAAAGTCGACTGTCAATGATATAGTTCTATAGATGTTACTTCCTTACAATGAACATTCGGGCTGGGTCATATAGGTCGGATGAATCACAGATCTTCAGTTCGGGTGTCGGGTTGGGTTACTAGGGTCAGGTAAATTTTGCGAGGTCTGGTTTCAACTGTATGAAAAGAACCAAATTGAAACATTGACATGAACTGAAAATACAAGAATAGGTGAACTTTAAGACGCAATTATAAGGTATTAGGATATTAGACAATTATATTTATTAGGTCCGTTATTATTAGGGTTTCCTAAACTAGAATTATACCGTTTATTATGTAACGGTCAATAATATAATTCTCATGCAATTCTCTTTCCTCATGATAGCCGGCCCTAATTGGCGGAATCGTCTAATTAGTAAGTCTTGCTTGTGACGGGTGACCATTTGTGACGGATATTTTGTGAGATAAAATAGATACAAAATGAGTTAGTGGAGAAACGGGACCACATGAATAGTGTCAGAGAGAGAGAAAAAGTGGGTATTTTTGAGAGGAAACGGTATCCGTCACAAGCTTGTGACGGATATCGCCGTCACAAATGCGAATTTGTGTCGTCTAATATCCTAATATAAGGAATTTGGCTCCAGACATATTTTGTCAAATACAATGTACTATGGAATCTCATTGAAAATCAATTTCCATAGGAGAATTCTAGGCAGTCTGCTAATTACTTTTTGTTAATTAGGCAGGAAAATTCATCAATTCCATGGGCGAGCTTAGCATTACTCAATTATTTAAATTCAAAGATAGAATAAAGGTGAGGGAACATGTCTTCAAAATAAAATAAAAATAGGTAGAAATTAAATTTGGTTTTTTAATGTATCTCAAGTGTATAAAGAATATTGGTAAGTATGATCCATACCGGTGACCAAGGACTTGGCTCAGGAGCTGACTTATCAGTAGGTGAATGTTGAACAGCACCAGTTTTCATGGTCAAAATTTCCTGCCACAAAAATTAGGTTTGAAGATGGGTAAGCATGAAGCATGAAACATGATGGATCAAAGCTATGTTACTCCGACTCTTCTAATTTCCTCGCGTACCCGTGTCCGACACTCGACACTCGGACATGGGTATGAGTGGATGACACATGGACACCTCATTTTATACCAAAAAATGTGCATATTTTTCAATAAAATAGCCGAGTCCGACACTTGGACATGTACCCGTGTCGGGTACTTCTAAACGAGTCTGAGTAACATAGGATCAAAGACCAGAACTTCAACTCAGAATATTAGGAGGGCTGAATAAGTTTAGCTTCTGATTCACAAATAATGCATATGTAACGGTGTACGAACAATTTGCTTGGAGGCTGAAAGGACATAGATTTAACTATTAAGTAATTAACAGTAATATTTTGAAGTAATTATTTTTTCAAAAAACAATCTTTGTAGTCGGTACATCTTCGATAAGCCAAAACCAGCGAACACGCTTCAATGGGTGGTCGTCTTAACCAAAAGCCTTAGCATGGAAGTTTATACTCGTATCTGAGTGACTTTGTTAAGAATGCACTATACTCGTATCTTTTATTATTTGTAAAAAATTGTTTACCTCTCCAGCAGACTCAATAGCAGCAAGCCACTCATCTGAGAATGGAACGGCATGTGGTGGTGGTATACTCACGTTCTGGTTATCCGTCCTGCCATTCAAGAACATTCAGTTGTGCTTTTACAGGAAATGACTAAATTGTATTAATGTAATAAAAAACTCTGAATTACCTTTCTAAATTTGAATCAACTTCTTCTAAGGAGCCTATGCCCTCAGTATTGCATTTATTCTCGTATTCTTCTGCGGGGACACTGCCATCTATTTGATGAGTAGCATGGCCGTCCTTGCTAGAAAGACAGCTAACTGAATCGGTTTGGAACTCTGCTTCATCGACACTGATTTGCACTTGATGTATGTCACCGGAAATCTCAATATTACTTCCACCTCGGCCTGTTTTGATAAAACTGTCCTTCGGTGGTACACCATTGTTCAAATCCATATCATCTCTATCAAATGGTGCCAATTTGACAATTGAATAATCATTCATTTCTTCTGAGGACTCCAAGTTTCTGTTAATAGTAGCTTCGGTGCCACGGTCAGAGCATATGCCCTCCATGTTGGACTTACTCTCAGGTTCTTCTTCAGAGACACTGTCATCAATTTGATGAACAGCATTGTTGCCCTTGCTAGAAAGACAGCTAATCGAGTCGGTTAGGAACTTTACTTCATCAACACTGCTGTGCACTTGATGTATGTCACCGGAAATCTCAGTATCACTTACACCTCGGTCTGTTTTGAGAAAACTGTCCTTGGGTGGTACGCCATTATTCAAATTCATATCATCTCTTTTAGATGTTGCAAAGTTGACAATTGAATCATCATCTATTCCTTCTGAGAATTCAGTGTATCCATTGATAGTAGCTTCTATGTCACAGTCAGAACGTATACTCTCCATGTTGGAGTTACTGTCAGGTTCTTCTGCAGAGACACCGCCATCAATTTGGTGAGCAGCATTGTCGCCCTTGCTAGAAAGACAGCTAATCGAGTCGGTTAGGAACTTTACTTCATCAACACTGCTGTGCACTTGATGTATGTCACCGGAAATCTCAGTATCACTTACACCTCGGTCTGTTTTGAGAAAACTGTCCTTGGGTGGTACGCCATTATTCAAATTCATATCATCTCTTTTAGATGCTGCAAAGTTGACAATTAAATCATCATCCATTCCTTCTGAGAATTCAGTGTTTCTATTGATAGTAGCTTCTGTGTCACAGTCAGACCATATGCTCTCCATGTTGGACTTATTGTCAGGTTCTTCTGCAGAGACACTGCCATCAATTTGATGAGCAGCATTGTCGCCTTTGCTAGAAAGAAAGCTAATCGAGTCGGTTATGAACTTTACTTCAGCAACACTGCTGTGCACTTGATGTATGTCACCGGAAATCTCAGTATCACTTACACCTCGGTCTGTTTTGAGAAAACTGCCCTTCAGTGGCACGCCATTGTTCAAATCCATATCATCTATTTTAGATGTTGCCATGATCACAATCGAATCATCATTCACCACTTGTGGAAATTCAATGCTTCTGTTAATAGTAGCTTCTGTGCCACAATCAGAGCATTGGCCCTCCATATTGCACTTACTTTCAGGTTCTTCTGCAGAGACACTGTCATAAAGCTGATGAGCAGCATGGTTGCCCTTGCTAGGAAGACAGATAATCAAATCGGTTAGGAACTCTACTTCCTCCACACTGTTCTGCACTTGACGTAAGTCACCGGAAATCTCAATGTTACTTCCACCCCGGTCTCTTTCGAGAAAACTGTCCTTCAGTACTACGCCATTGTTCAACTCTATATCATCTCTATTAGATGTTCCCATGTTCACAATCGAATCATCATTCACTAGTTCAGATTCAGTGCTTCCGCAAATAGTAGCTTCTGTCCCATAATTAAAGCATATGCCCTTCGTATGAAATTCAGTCTCAGCTACTTCAGCAGAGACGCTGCCATCAGTTTGGAAAATGGAATTGTTGCCCTTGCTGGAAGGACGGTTACCAGAATCAGTTTGGATTTCTACTTCCTCCATGCTGATGTGCACTTGATATATGTCATCATCAGAAATCTCAATGTTACTTCCTTCTTGGTATCTGCTGAGAGAACAGTCCTTCAGTAATTCGCAATTGTCCAATTCCAAAATCTCTCTTTTAGAGAACAGTCCTTCAATGTCTCTATTAATATTAGCTTCGGTGCCATAGTCAGAGCACATGCCCTCCATAGTGCAATTAGTTTCAGGTTCTTCTGCAGAGACGCTGCCATCAGTTTGGAAAGTGGAATTGTTACCCTTGCTAGAAAGACAGCTTACAGAATCAGTTTGGGTTTCAACTTCCTCCACGCTGTGCACTTGATGTATGTCATCAGAAATATCAATTTTACTCCCTTCTTGGTCTCTGCTGAGAGAACAGTCCTTCAATATTACACCATTGTTCAATTCCAAAATCTCTCTTTTAGAAGTTGCCAAGCTGACCATTGAATTATCAATCACTACTTGTGATAATTCCGTGTCTCTGTCAGTGTTAGCTTCTGTGCCATAGTCAGAGCATATCCCCTCCATATTGCAATTAGTTTCAGGTTCTTCTGCAGAGATGGTGCCATCAGTTTGGAAAGTGGAATTATTGCCTTTATCGGAAAGACAGCTAATCAAATCAATCTGGTACTCTACTTCCTGCACACTGCTGTGAACTTGATGTATGTCTTCCGAAATCTCAATGTTACTTCCTTCATGGTGTCTATTGAGAATATTGCCCTTCAGTTGTACGCAGTTGCTCAAATCCATATCTCTTTTAGATACGGTCAAGTTAACAATTGAATCATCACTCTCTTCTTGTGCTAATTTGATTTCTCTGTTAGTAGCAGCTTCTGTGCCCTTATTAGAAGCTACTAAGGAAGCATGTTGACATCCACTATCGATTACTTCATGTCCATGGGACAAGGGTGGTTCTTCTGCATCTTGGAGCGAGGAAGAAGGTAATTGGTCGACATCATTGTTAGACAGCTCCAGAAAACTCGTCCCAGAATGATTGGATATATCTGTTGATTCAGGCTCACTCAAGATTGAATTTACATCAGAAATCTCTTTGCTGCCACTTATCTTCAAGGTCGTGGATGTATTGCTGTTTTCATTATGTGGAACATGGTTACATACAACTTGTTCTATCGAGCATTCGCCGAATTTTGTGGCAGATAAATCCCCATAACCCATCACATCATCTTGTTCTTTATTGACGTGCTTATATGCAGCTCCTCCAACTATTCCACACTTTTGAATGCATCTTCTCGTTTCTTCACTGTCAGAGTCACCTTCGTCCATATCTGATGAACTTTGGTCATCTGCAAATAGCTTACTGTCACCAAGCTGAAGATTGATGTTTCCTTCAGAATTGGACTGCACTAAATTATCAATCATGCATTCAGCAGAAATTTTCTCGTTATTAAGCATGCTAGTTGATGGATTACTGTCAGCTGCCAATGTATAATTATTGCGTTGGCTACTGAAATCAATGTCAGATTCAAGTAAATCCCCATCATTCATAGCTGATGAACTGCAACCTGTTTCCTCATCAAGTGTTGGACAAACATCTCCAATTGCTGAAGACGCACCAGGATGCTGTATTTTACTACAACATGCAAATGTGGAGTTCATTGTGTTCCCATCAGCATTTCTATTTTGATTTAAACTGGGATCGGTGCTATTTATATCAACAAACTTCTTCATATCTTTCTCTTCAACTGTTAGTGAAGTTGGATTCTCATTGATGCACTGGATATCAATATCGTTGAGAGGATTCTTCATGTCATCTGCATTGTTTGTTGGACAGGGAACCGTATCTCCAAGTGGAACTTCTTGTTGCACTACTTGCTGACTGCGCTCTGCATGCTTGGCTTTCGTATGTTGTATAGGGTCAATGAGTGATGCGGTTGAACATAATTCTGTCACTTGCGAGCTCAACCGTTTTTTAGATACTGCATCGTGATTGAGGGATCCATGTTGAACTTTTATTTGCTTGAAGTCAGAAACTTGGTCAGCAGCTTCGGATTTTTTAAAAGTTGGGATGCTAGACTTGAGGTTAGATGACTTTTTATTGACCTGCAATGAAGTATAGACACAAGTAGTTCGACTGTTATCAATTGCACAAGAAGTTGCAATAAATTTTTTGATCTTAATCTCCATTACCCTAAAATACAATGAAGCTATTAAAAGTGTTTTCTTACGCATACCTCGCTAAAGAACTTCATAGATGGGGATGGCATCCGTAATCCTGACGCTTTAAATCCTTGAGATTGTGCATCTTTCGTGTTACTATCACTGTTATCAGACGGAAGCTCGGATGAAATTCTTGACTTGCTTGTTCCATTAACAGTCTCAATCACCTTAACTTGAAGACCTTGCTTGGAGTTGTTTTGAAGACAGTTGCTAACTTTGCCAGTACTTCGAGCTTTGTGGTTAGTAGTAAATGAGCCAAATTCTGAGCTTGAGCAAGTCTGATCAGAAGCAGTAACTGTGCTTAATTACTTGAAAAGCCAAAAGCTTCTTCAAACAAAAAAATGGCTTCTGCTGTTCAAGTCAGTTGCCTAAATGCATTTGGCATACAGAAACTCACCGAATCCTTTCTAGCATTTGCAGCCAAATGCTTAATAGATTTAGATGTACCTCCTGAACTGATGCTGGCGACTTTAGAAGCAGATTTGACATTTGAGGGAAGTGTCAAGCTTGTACTTTTCTGCGCTGCTGAATGAATAAAGTAAATCTTGAAATTACTTTTAAAAACATGGAACACAAGCAGAAAAAAATAAAAAAGACAGAATGCAGAACGTTCAGTAAATAATACTCTACTGCATAGAGTGCTACTACCTAACTAACATAGACAGTAATCTTCATTTCGCACAATAAAGATATAGCAACGACAAAAGGAACAAAAGGGTATCATAGTTAAATGGTTTCTTCAACAGCCAGAAAAATTAACCTGGTTGAGCAATTGCAGGAGACTTTAGGTGGCTTCCACTCGATGAAGTATGCATACTGGTAGACGGCAAAGGAGGATGCTTAGAAATTGGAACTCTAGGAATTTTCGAGTTTCTAGGCATAACTTTTGTTGACCCTGTGTTTAGAAGCCTTTTCTGCGTAGGAAAAATGTTAAGAAATGTTCGATACATATATAGTTGACCTATAGTGACAACAGATACAGTAACATTCTCGAATGAAGCAAAAAGGATATGATGAAGGAGCAACAGGAGTAGAACAAACTCCTAGTTTTGATCCAGATTTGCTGAGTCCTCGATTAGCTGGTGCTTTCTGTGATGACTGCAAATAAAAGCAAAAAAAAGACATATGAATAATGAAGCATTACAGCAATCTAGAATGAGAACAATAAAAGACAGCCAAAAACTGACTCTTGAAATCACAGATAGACGGCTTCCGGATAAAGAGTCCCTCTTCAGGAGTGAACTACTGGTACTTGATTTGCTGGGTTGACCAGACCGCAACTCGTTAAACAAATTTTCTTCAAGGATCTTGGCATTAGCTGAACCACTAGTGACATCAGTGGTCATAGTCAAAGAGTCTCTCCGTTCTTCATCTATAACAGACAGACCGCTAACATGACTCATCCCGCTAATCATAGATAACTCTTCAGAATCGAGGACACCTGAGAGAAAGACCAGTCAATTCCTTTGTCCAACTATCAATCCGAATAATAGTCAAGCTCTGGGGCAAACTTGAAGTTACCTTCTTCAGTAAAAAAAGCCTTGTCCCATGCTAGGCTTTTTCTCAAATTGTATCCTTTCCTGCCCTTCTTCATCCTTTGTCGTTCAACACTTAAATTACGCGTTCCAGACTTGTTGTCAATAGTATCCAAATTTTCTTTGTTGCTGTAAGATGAACCAATACCACGAATGCTGCTGTCAGCATTACTTTTTTTACCTGCAGTTAAGACTCACGACCATAAACATTAACATTAACAATATCATCCCAATACCTCACAGGCTTAGCCTTTAGCAAATGGCGGGTTAAGTGATGGTCGACAAATGCAACCTTACCCTATGTTAACAATAGAGATAGCCTATTCTGGATGATCCACAGGTGATATAGCAGTTAAGAACATTAGTTAAAACCAAATTTTCCTATATGTTTCCGAATCATATATTGTTCAGGTTTTTGAACTAAAATGCCTCCTATGTCCTAAGTGATCCGACTTTTATTACGTTGAGACTTTGCACATGAGTAGGAAATTTTTGCAATACAATATTCTCATCAACATATCCAATCAGAATAGTCAGATGAGTAACGACCAAGCAAAAATTAGTGAGCATAAAATCAACTGAAACAGGACATACGTAGCCTAATCCCTACAACAGTCACCAGCCACATACAAAGATTGCATGATAAATTTCACATCTTCTGGCTTGCTGGAAACCTAAGGATGTTAAAGTAGCTTTTTCTCTTCTATTAGGTATCCCGACATCAGAGCTAAACTATACTTGTCTTTATTCTTAGCCACGTAACTTACATGCGCATGTTGGACGATATGCAATATAGGTCTCAGAGACGAACTGTGTATCTGTAAGTGAGAAAGGGAAATTGAAATCAATGATGACTGTCAATACTTCAACTCTCATTTCATTCATTGACCTTGTATTCTTCTCGTTATTAATCAACTTCAACTAACAAGATAATAGCATCCGACTTCTCTTTTCTTTCACCATTATTGGTCACTTGGTCACTGACTAGAACACAGTTCAGGGGAGGGGAGCGCAAGGCAAAAGGCCTAGGATATTGAAAGCTCAGACCTATTAATTTTCTCCTAAAGAGGTCAATCTCTTAAACTAAAGCCAACCAATATCCATGTTTCATGCTTTAAGTAAATCATAAGGAACACATCATTCAGCAGGCAAACAAATGACCTAATCTAATTGTTTGCCATTTTGAGAGCATCAAAGCAAACTACACGACCGTGGTAAAGGGTAAAGATCAATCCCGCTAAAGTTCTATCACAACCGCCATAGATTACATTACGCGAACTCAAATGTATAGCTTGATACCTCACGATTAGAATGTGACACTCGAACATGAAATACATACAACTTCAATTCAAACCACCATAACCTGACATAACTACGCAGAACTAACTATCAGCGTTTAAGGCCTCCAACGATCCATTCTAGATTTCTAGCCACCTCTAACACATAAAGGTAAAACATGATCCCTCATTACACGATCCTAAACGAATAACTTGATCCGTCACAGTTCTTTGTCACTCAAACATGAAACACCCACAGCTTCAATTCAAACGTGAAACACGATCCTCTAGTTAGTACCCAAATCAACGCAAAACACAATCCCTCATTGGCATTGAATCACTGTCTTCCAACATTATTCAAAAAAATGCTCGGCCTAATGCTCAAATTTACACAAATCAGAACAATAAACGACGCTATAACACTACCTAAGTCAACATGACTTCACTAACTTCCAACATCATTAAACGAATGCTCAATCTAATACTCAAATTCTCGCAAATCACGCGAATAAATAATGTAATTATGACTACCTAAATCGAGATTATTGCACTAACTTACACGAATGCTCAACCTAATACTCAAATTCTCGCAATTCAGACGGATAAACAATGTAATTATGACTACCTAAATCGAGATTATTGCACTAACTTAAACGAATGCTCATCTAATACTCAAATTCTCACAAATCAGACGAATAAACAATGTAATTATGACTACCTCGAGATTACTGCACTAACTTAAACGAATGCTCAATATAATACTCAAATTCTCGCAAATCAGACGAATAAACAATGTAACTATGAATACCCAAATCGAGATGATTACACTAACTTCCAGCATTGTTACAAAAATGATCAATCTAATATTCAAATTCTTGCAAATCAGACGAATAAACAACGTAATTAACACTTCCTAAATCGAGATGATTGCAATAATAAAAAATTCCGCAAATTATATAATTAAACATAGTGATTAAAACCCAAAAAAACTACACATAATTGTATTAAATAATTAAAAGCAGCAAAATCCAAATCAAATCAAATATCAAACAGTACAATGTGAAGAGAAAAGTCAGAGAAATCAACCTGAAGAGGAAGAAGGAATGTTTGATCTAGGGATTTGGAGAGGAGAGAAATCAAAATCGAAAGCGGAAGTGGAAGCGGAAACGACGTCGTTTGAAGGTAATTGATGAAGAAGTGAGTCGTCTTCGGCGGAGATTTCAATTAGGGTTAACTCCGACGCCTCCATTTTCCCAAGCTGCGGTGGTTGTTGTGGCGGAGGACGGTGGAGAGTTTGAATTGGTGTTGAGCGGGAGAAATAAGGAAAGGTAACGTTATACACCGGATTGTGCCATTGTGTGTTTGAATCAAGTGGACTTCATTTTATATTTTTGACTTTTTAGTGTAAGTCTGGTAAACGGATTATTCGACTCGGTTTTTTGAATTGGGCTATATCCGTTCGATTTCGATCAGTTGATCTTAGATTTCATTTCGATCGTGTTCGTTTAGGTTAACCATTTTAATTAGTTGGCGTTATTTTGAGTGTAACGGTTCGGGAAGAGACAATATCAATAATGTTAGTGAATTTTGGATCATAATTTTTGAGTGGAAGATCAAAAAATTAGTTTAAATGTACCTTATACTTTTAAATTGGAATGTAATAATTCATAATATCATTAGTTAATTAAGAATAAATGAAAAAAAATCGAAAATATGAGTTTATTTATGAGAAATAACTGTTTTTAACGGTTTTTATATGTGCAATTGCGTATATAAGAAAAGTAAAAACAGTTTTAGAAGATGTACCCTATGAAGAAGTTGATATTGCCAAAGATACTTCTTTGATGATTGATTGTTAAGGTATAAATACAAAGTTTACAATCCTATAAATTAGGTAACAAGATAAGCTAAGATATTTACTTAACAAACTAGAAGATACAATTTACCTAAATACAAGATATGGAAATATAGAAATATTGTACAAGGTAAGATATTATTTTGTATTATTATCTTTAACTAGTTGTTGTACGGCACGCTTCGCGCGTCGTACCCCAAGTTAGTGTCACTCGTCTATTGAAATTTGTATCAGTTCATATATTTCGTATTGTTGTCGATCTAGTAGCTCTACTTGACTATCTCAACGCCGATTTTTACGAACGTTGTCTATAACATTAAAGAGACATAAGTTTACCATTAATGGAAAAGAGAGGAAGGGCTAAGAAAGTACTACGTATATAGCAATACTTTGGCTCTGTTGAAGTTTTTCATTGGGTTAACTTGTATGTAATATCACATGTAAGGCATTAGCTACCTTAAGGCCATGTTTTTTCTGTCTTATTTTCAGCTCGTTTCGGTTCAACTTTGTTCAGTTCAGCTCAGCTCCATTCAGTTCAGTTCAATTCATATAATTCAGTTCAATTCAGCTCAGCTCAGTTTTATTAAGTTCAACCCGGCCACATTATTATTATTGTTATTGTTGTTGTTATTCGTATTTTATATTTATTGATTTTTCTATTTTTTTATTAATTATTGTTAATTATTGTTGTTTTTATTATTATTATTATTATTATTATTATTATTACTATTATTATTATTATTATTATTATATATAATTATTTATTATTAATATTATTATTATATTATTATTATTGTTATTATTATTATTATTATTATTAGTGAAACATGGGAGAGTAGAGAAAAATGTACTTGTGAGGTAAAATTTGATAACATTTAAATAGTATTATTTGTTAACACAATCGAAAATCATAATCTTGAAAATATAGATATAATTAACACGAACACAAATTCTTATTTGCAACGACTCTATCCGTCGCAAGCTTGTGACGGATACCGTTTTTTCTCATAAAATACCCACTTTTTCTCTCTCTTTAACACTATTCTTGTGGTCCCCTTTCTCCACTAACTCATTTTGTATCCATTTTATCTCACAAAATATCCGTCACAAATAACGATCCGTCGCAAGCAAGACTTACTAGAACACAAAACACATTATCTATGTTGATTCGTTATAGACTTTCATATCATCTTGATGTGTTTCATTATCGTGGTCATTATGAACACCAATAACACGCCCTCTTTTTTTCGAACTTTGTCCATGAGTTTCATCCATTCTTTATCATCCATGTTTAAATTTGTTTTTCCTTGAGTACTTTAATGTTGTATAACTGGTATACCAAGTTTATCCATCCGAATGAAATTATTAATAATAAATTTTATTATTATTATTTTTAAACCGCAAACTTTTATTAACCAAACAAAACTATTATTATTATTATTATTATTATTATTGCTAAATAAACGCGTACTATAATAATAATTATTATTATTATTACAATTGTTGTTGTTATTATTATTATTATTATTTACTTAGTTCAATTTTATTAAACTTCATTCACTTTTATTAATTTCAGCTTCATTCAGTTCAGTTCAGTTAGATTAAATTTAGTTCAGTTCAACTCAGTTCAGTTCAGTTCAATTCAGCTCGATTCAGTTCAGTTCAGCTTCATTCAGTTCAGTCCAGTCCAGTTCAGTTCAGTTCAGCTCTAAAAAGCGAGAAAGAACATGTCCTAAGTCATTAATTGGAAGGCCCACTGAATTACATTATTATAGGCTAAACTCATAGGTTTTGTAAAATCCTATGCAATCATAGTATACTATACTTTAGTGGGTCGCCAAAATTCCAGTGATACAGTCTATTATCAGCAAGACATCTGCTTTTTGTACCTTTTTCCCCTTGAAATCCATACATAACTAAGCATGAATTATTTTATAGAAACGATTGTTATTGAGGAATAAGGAGAAGACGTTTGAAGCAAAAAACCAGCAAAAAAACATCTTAAAAATGACTGGAAGTCGAGATTAAGCAATTACTCACGCTTCATACTCCCAGCCAATATTAGGCAACTTATCCCTACTGAGTTGTGACAAGTAACTCTTTAAGAAGAGCCCTCGTTGAGGCATTTCATCGAATACTTTGATGACATTATTAAATTCGTTGAGGCATTTCATTGTACACCCTGATGGAATCATTAAATCCATGTCATTTCACAGCTGAGATGAAGATGGAGAGCCTCGTTCTTAATTATAACTCATTTGAGTCTCAAAGATTGGCTTACGAACAATATACTGGTTATCTTAATCGTAGGCTAAAAATGGTGAAACAAACCCCATATCATTCGAAATTTCAGCCGCCATACTATACTGGTCATCCATCACCAATAAGCAATAAGTGATTCTAAGTTTTTACAGAGGTACGTAAGCTGATTGCCGACGAATTTGTTATTGACGGATCTAACGGTGTAGTTAAGATTAAGGTTCAGAAAATTTAGAAAAGGGAGATGGAGTGGTTTTGGGTTAAACTTTGAAGCTTGCCAAAGGCAGGAGTTGGGAGGTCTCAGGTTCGAATCACGGGGGTGATGATCACTTGGCCGTTGTTGCCCCCGAAAGGGGTGAGCTACATGGTTTATGTGGTAGCGCGGGAATGTATAGGTCCGGGGGATTCAATCCCCTCGTCGTCAAAAAAAAGATAATCTACGCCTATCCATTAGTTATCATTTGCCTAAACCAATATAAGTGACAATTTAGTAAATAACAATTTACATAATTTAGGCACATAAATTCTTATTTTTAAGACGAAAGTATCTGTATTAAGATTAAGACGGACCAAATAATGACCAATTTGCATAGATATGACAAACTTTTTTGTTCTTCCCTAAACCTTTTTAGTTTTGTTTTATTCGTACAAGTGGATATTACTTGATCCGTTTTAACTTAAGACAGATATATTTGTCTCAAGGGAGACTTATTAATTTACGCGTATCCATGTGTTAACATTTGCCTAAAGCAGATGTAGGTAGCAATTTAGTTGATAGCAATAACATAATTGGCTAAGTGTCTAAGTGACTCAAGATATTATTTTGCGAAAAGTAAGAGATAATTATTAATCACGATGGACTATATTTTGTACAAATATTAAAGTGTCCCGACTCACAATAATGACATTAAAATTACAAAACAATTTAAAAAGAGTAAATTTTGTACAGTCAAAATATTCTTAGTGTTTTATAAAACGGATATATCTATCGTAATAATAAAATTGTCAAATAATATCTTATTTGCATAATAAATGGGAAATGTGACAAATATTTTGCTAATCTCAATATATATATTCGGTTTTTGTTGTACGTATAATATAATAAGGTTTCAATGACTATGCTTATTTTGTGTAGAAATATGACGTCGTTTAATAATATATGTAGTGGGTGTAAATGCAAATGACTAAAATTCATTGTTTTTCACTGGACGATACATGATTTAAGTTGTTGCTTATTTTGTTAATTGGTTATTGCCTTGATGTTTTATTGCTAGATTAAGAAATGAAGTTGTGCATTGTGATGATCGGATGAATGTTGCATTGTGACGATTAAATAGCCTTGTTGTTTTATTGTTTGCTAGAAGACAAAATAAAAGTTACTATTCATTATGAATAGTAACATGTCTTACCCACTTTTTAGTAAGGGGTATAGATATGCTCCCGCAAGCTTGTCGTTTGAAGAGAAAGACCAAGCGTGAGCAAAATAGGTTGTAGGCGCGGTCTAGGAAGCGGTTTTGTGAGTGCATCCGCGAGTTGGTCATCGGCCGAGATATGTTGAACCCGTAGTAGACCTTTGTTGACTTGTTCGCGTACAAAATGAAACGAGAGGGCTACATGTTTCATGCGGGAATGAAACACCGGGTTGGAGGAATAGTGGGTAGCTCCAAGATTGTCACAATAAATAACCGGTGGAGCAAGAACACTATGGCGGAGTTCAGATAGGAGTGAGCGTATCCACGTGATTTCAGCAGTGGTGTCGGCGACCGCCCTGAATTCGGCTTCTGTTGTGGAGCGGGCTAGAGTATGTTGTTTCTTGGAGGACCATGATATGGGATTGGACCCAAGATAGACTAGGAAGCCCGTAGTTGATATATAGTTGTCCGTATCGTGGGCAAAATCCGCGTCACAAAAGGCATGTAATGAGAGCGGGGTGTTGCGGTGGAGTTGAATACCGACCTGTAACGAGCCTTTGAGATACCGAAGCAGTCGTTTAAGCGCGGCCCAGTGAGTGTCATGGGGAGATTGCATGAATTGAGCTAGCTTATTGACACTGAACGCAATATCGGGACGGGTTAGGGAGAGGTACTGCAGACTACCGACGAAGGTGCGGTAATCTGCGGCATTGGGTATTGGATGGCCATCCGTGAGCGTAAGGGGGGGGAGGGGGGGGTAGGAGGACATGGGGGTGGCTGTGGGTTTGCTATCAAGCATATTGGAGCGGTGGAGGAGGTCGTATATGTATTTGGTTTGGGTGAAACGGAGGCCAGTAGGGTTTGGGGTGACTTCGATGCCTAAGAAGTATGACGGAAAACCGAGGTCCTTAAGGGAGAATCGAGTCGCGAAGGAGGAGAAAAAGTGGTCGAGTGTGGGGGATGGGGGCCCGGAGACTATGATGTCATCAACATAGACTAGTAAATAAATTTGGGTGGAGTTTTTGTTGTAAAGGAAGAGGGAAGAGTCGGATAGGGATTGAGTAAAACCAAAGGATAGGAGGTATGTGGTGAGTTCGGTAAACCAAGCCCGATGAGCTTGTTTGAGGCCATAAATTGCTTTTGTGAGTTTGCATATGTGATTGGGAAGGGTGGGATTGGTGAAACCAGGGGGTTGAGACATGTAAACAGTTTCAGACAACGTACCTTGGAGAAAAGCATTGTTGATGTCGAGTTGCTTGAGGGACCAACCACGAGAGAGTGCAAGGGAGAGAATGAGACGAACTGTGACTGGCTTGACCACGGGGCTAAAGGTGTCAGTATAGTCAACTCCGGGCCGTTGATGAAAGCCTTTAGCAACAAGACGAGCTTTATATTTGTTTATAGTATTGTCGGGGTTATATTTAATGCGAAAGACCCATTTGCATCCGACAACATTAAGAGAAGGATTAGAAGGAACAAGGGACCAAGTGTTATTTTTGGTGAGGGCCGAATATTCATCCTCCATGGCGGCTTGCCACTTTGGATCTTGAAGGGCGGCTTTGAGAGTGACGGGGGAGGGGGGGGGGGGGGGGGGAAGAGGAAGTGGAGAGGGAGACGAGTTTGGCGTATTTGGGGTTAGGACACCTTATGTTGTTCATGAGACGGGTGATAGTCCTAGAGGGAGGGGGGGGAGGGGGAGGAGGGGGAGGGGGCGAGGCCTGGGCAGGGGGCTGGGTATTAGGCACGGGGGGAGGGAGTGAAGGAGAAGGGGGCTGAGGGAGGTCAGCAGCAGTGGCAGGGGGGAGTGCGGGGAAGCAGGGGGTGTACGGGGGGAGGCAGGGGTTTCGGGAATGGGAGAGGAGGGAATGGCAGGTTGTGGGGGAACCTGGGAAAGAGCAGGAGAGGGCTGGGGTTGGTCAGGAGGTGTACCAGGAGGTGGGGGAGGGGGGTTAGCGAGGACAGGCACGACAAACGTGCACCATTGGTGAGGAGTAAAAGGGAGGGTCGAGGTAGAGTCGGGAACAAGCTTAGGGAAGGGGAAGGTGTGTTCATTGAACTGGACATGGCGAGATGTGTAGAGGCGATTGGTGGTGATGTCAAGACAATGGTAAGCACTTTGTGTGGAGGAATAACCCACAAAGATGCAAGGTTTGGATTTGGGTTCAAGTTTGTGTTTGGTGTAGGGACGCAACCACGGATAACAAAGACAACCGAAATTGCGTAGTTTGGTGTAGTTGGGTTGAGTATTGAAGAGTTTGAAAAAGGGGGTGGCATTTTGAAGGACGGGGGTGGGCATGCGGTTAATTATATAGACAGCTGTAACAAAGGCATACCAAAAGGTAGGGGGAAGGGATGCATGAGTTAAGAGAGAGAGGCCAGTTTCAACTACATGACGATGTTTCCGTTCGGCTAGGCCATTGTGTTCCGGGGTGTGGGGAGGAGAGGTGAGGTGAGTAATGCCACCATTGGTAATTGAGGGGGTGAGTTTGAGGTATTCTCCACCATTGTCAGAAAAAATTTTAATTATGGGTTGAGCAAAGTGTTTTTCCACAAGGGCGCGAAAACGATTAAAGGTGGGGGCAGTGTCATATTTGTTCTTGAGGGGGTATAGCCAAGTATAACGCGTAAAATGATCAACAAAAACAACATAATATTTATAACCATCAAGAGAATGCATAGGAGAAGTCCAAACATCGGAAAAAATAAGTTCAAGGGGTTTGGTAGAAGTAAGAGTGGAATCGGAAAAAGCAAGTTTGTGACTCTTGTTTATAGAACAAGGATTACAATGAAAATTATTGAGATGCGGAATATTTAAATTGTTCTGACGACTAATATAATGTAAAATAGAATAAGACGGATGACCGAGTTTATGGTGCCATGAGCCATCAACGGACCCGTGAGTGAGCAAAGCCGTCGGGTAGGAGAGGCGCCATTCATACAGTCCCGAATCAAGAACTCTCTTAATTAGCACTCGTCCCATGAGTCGGTCCTGTAAAACACACGAATCAGCAGTGAAATTAGCCACGGCATCATTGTCAGTACAAAATTTTGAAATAGAAAGAAGGTTTTTGGAAATAGAAGGTGAGTGTAAAACATCATTAAAATAAATAGTTTTAAAGGAGATAGGGAGAGAAAAGGAACCAATGTTTTCTATGGACAAGGGCGACCCGTCACCAATAAGGAGATCATCGTTTCCGTCATAAGGGGCATGAAGGGAAAGGTTGTTGAGATCATGGGTGATGTGATGAGTAGCACCACTGTCAAGGGTCCAATGGGAGGGGATGAAGGGTGTGTTAAGGGCGACGGTATGAGCGCGGGGAGGGTTGGTTTTGGGGCGGCTGGGCACGGCAATTTGGGGATGGGAGGCTTTGAAATTGGGACAGAGTTGAAGGAAGTGGCCAGTGGTATGGCACCACTGGCACTTACCTTTAAAGGTGGTGGTGAGTTGCGATGTAGGGGCAGCGGAGGGCGTGGGTAAGAGGCCGGGAGAGGCAGGGGCACGGGGAGGGTAGCGAGATTGTTTATGTTGGTAGGCAACCATGGCCGAGGCGGGTGAGTGAGAGGAAGGGGAGTGTTTGAGGGAAAGGTCAAATTGGATAAGGCGTTCATGAAGGGCGTCAAAGGAGATGGTGGTGTCCCGATTTTTGACAGCAACAATAAGTGAACGGTACAAGTCACGATCTAACCCATCAAGCACTTGAGCGACAATGTCTTCATCATCTAGAGGTTTGCCCATATGAGCAAGTTCATCCATACATGTGCGGAGCGATTGCATATACTCAGTAGCGGAGGAGTCTCCTTTGGTGATCGATTTGAGGCGATCTTTGAGTTGGAGAATGTGTCCTCGAGAGGTGCTAGCATATGTGGATTTCAAACGCATCCATATTTCTTGCGAAGTTTTGGTATTGAGTAACAAGGGTGTGATACTTGAATGAATGGTGCCTCGAAGGGCGCCGCTGAGGAGGCGGTCTTGGCGCATCCATGTAGTGTAAGATTTGTTCGGGATGAGCGCAGCTTTGTCATCCTCGATAGTAGATGGTGGACACGGGTGAGAGTTGTCCAAGTATTTGAATAAATCATAACCGAATAGTAAGTCTTCGATTTGAGTAGACCAAGTACGATAAGTAGAAGGGGTGAGTTGAGTAACATTAGAGAAGTTGACGGCCACAAAGGGAATTAGTGGCTCGCCGAAATTGGGAATAGTGGTGGCTGCACCGGCCATTGAAGGAGACGAAAAAAAAAAAATTTTTAGGGTTTTTGTTTATTTGGATCTCAAGCTCTTGATACCATGAAGAAGTTGATATTGCCAAAGATACTTCTTGGATTGATTGTTAAGGTATAAATACAAAGTTTACAATCCTATAAACTAGGTAACAAGATAAGCTAAAATATTTACTTAACAAACTAGAAGATACAATTTACCTAAATACAAGATATGAAAATATAGAAATATTGTACAAGGTAAGATATTATTTTGTATTATTATCTTTAATACCCTAATGGTGTTTTAGAAGATGTATGGTTGGAGTAGCTAAATTTTTACCGCGATTGACTTCATAGTATTTATATATGGCTGAGAACACCAAAATTCTTATCAAACAACTATTCTTACACACTATGGGAGGCTGGGAGCGACCATAAATGGTAAGAGTGGGAGATTTACACTAATGGTGGGATGATATAATAACATTTAACCCTGATAATTCACTGAAACACGAGGGGTAAAGGAGACACGGCATAAAATTGATGTTGATATGACTATTGATGAATGAATGAATGCCTTGCTTTATATTATGTCAGAAATTCTTTGGAGATCGTCTTCGTGCCCAAAGATGTTGATTCTGAGACATGTGCATGGAGGATGGAGGTGGATAAGAACCACAATTTATGATATAAATTGTATATAATTTTATTTTATTTTATTTCAAATGAGCATTAGCGAGTCAACCACGATTTAATAGCCTTATGTTCGCTGAAAACAACACCAGCTATATGAAACGCTGTAATTCCAGGAATATGGAAGTAATATTGGGATTGAAGGATTCGAACTTGTGATGTTCACTCTACCTCGTACTTAACCACCTCAATCAGTCTTTTGTAAGACGGGGGTAAATGTCTTAATATTAAACGGGTTAATAACATCCACGTTGACATATAGAACAAATCTTTTGTTTATTGGTATGCATTACGCATTGGTCTTATTAATCTCAAACATATTTGATCCATCATAAGCTTAAAAACAGATCTTTCGTCTTAAACAAGAATTTGCGTAACCCAAATTGCACAAGCTAAGTACAAGTAAGCAAAAAATCAGCGCCTTATTTGTTTCTCCTACGGTGTTGCAACTGTTGGTGGAACGTCGAATACAAGAGATTGGGTTTGGAAATTCATCTTACCCAAAACTTCATCAATAGAAGATCTCTTCGTGAAAGGTTGTGTACGAAACACCGATGAAAAATAATTTTGCTTTCATTTCAACTATATTGTATTTCTTCTGTTCTAATGTTTCTTGTAAAAATCGTATAACCTCTGTTTAATGAATCGAACTTTTCCGTCAAAACCATGTCAAAAAAAATTTTAAAAAATTTAAAAAGATAAAGAGTTGATCCTTCTTACTCCGTACATCCTAGAGAACTAAACTACCAAAGCTATTCTAAATCACCATCATCACGACCTGCTCCCCCCGCCCCCGCCGCCACCGCCACCGCCACCGCCACCGCCACCGCCGCCTCTAGCGCCTCTTATTCCGATTAAGTAAGTTGTCGATATAACAATCGAATCTTACCTTTAAATCATTAATTTCAATATTTATTTGCAGTTTTCACTGCATAAGGTAGATTAATTTTGATCGGAACTTCTCCAATTGTGAGCTAATTTTTTGATATTTGATCGTGTAAGAACGTTGTATGATCTCCAAATCATTAACACAATTATCAAAATTAGCAATACTCCGTCCGCCGTAGCCGTAGTCAATAGTTTACGTTTGCAGTTTGCAATATTCACGCTTCAGAAAGTAAAATGTTAACTATTGACTGAGACGGTGAGAGTATAACATAAAGTAGAGCCGATGTGCGCGTACAACTCGGGTTTTCGATTTGTTGGATTAGAGGTAGGATGAGGATTTGAGGAAGTAAAAGGAACTCGCACCCTTGCCATTATACACATTTGATTTGCCAGTTGCCACAGTAATTTTCTGATATGTATTGAATGGATTTGCTAGTATGGGATAAATTCTGATCTGTTAGGAATTTATTGGCTATAGGTAATTTCTGCTTATCCCGACTCCGAGGTCGGACCTTGTTGAGCCAAATGTCTGTAGCAGCTTGAATAGCATCATCAAGGTGAGAAAAAGGGGATAAATGTCATAAATCTGCCATTTGTTTGGCAAAACTTGTGCTTCCACAACATGCAAGAAGTTCATTCTCTTGTATTTGAATTGTTTTAGCAGATGACTCCATTGTTAGTGATTAGTTCAAGGCACGGTCTTGATTGTTTTTTACAGTAGTGTGTCAGTGTGTGTGTGTGTGGCGGGTCAATGATTAAGAGAACAGATATACAATGGTGTTGACTCTTGATCAGATTCAACTGCATAATTAATCCATGGGTGTCTTTGGGCATGTACTTGTGTTCACTGTTCAGTTGAAGTTCTGGTTTATTTTGGGTTCGGGTTGAACATATTTTATTTATGGGATATCTAAGGTGTACTCTGGTGGTATTTTTTTCAGATTTATCAGTGAAACTTCTATGTATTATTGTAATGTTAAGGATTATAGATTGCTAGCTGCCTAGCTTTTTAACCCTAATTCTAAATTCCCCTCTTTCATTCTAAGTCTAACCCTAAATCTGACAGAGGCGACGACCTGCACCGACCAACCGCATCTGACGGCGTTTCATCTGACCATCAACGACGCTTCATAAAGGTTATTTTTTTTTAATTATTAATCTGATTTTATCTGAATTATTGTGATTAATTTGCGTTTTATACTGATTTGATATTATTAGTTAAGTTTAGGATGTTCTTCATTAAATTGTTTTGATTTAGTTTACGATTTTATCTGTTTTTTGCGATTAATTTGCGTTTGATACTGATGGTTTGATATTATTAGTTGAGTTTAGGATGTTGTTCATTAAATTGTTTTTACGATTTTATTTGATTTTTATTCTGATGGTTTGATATTATTTGATTTTTACGATTTTACACTGATTGTTTAATGTGTTGTGGTTTGGAAACAAGCGATTTTTTAAAGTACTAAAGCTGGAAGTCTGGACCCTAGGGTAGACCCGACCCTTTTGGGTTGGGTATGGGTCCAATAATTTTAGGTCCTTCAGGATCTGGGTCGGGTATGAGTCTAAGATATTCGACTCGAGTTCGGATCCGGGTCTTACTGGACCCATCCCTAGTCGGACATGAGTTCAATATAGCTATTATGGGCCTGGGCCCAGGCCTGGCTTTGGGTGGACCCGACATAGACCCAAGCCGTTGCCATCCATAGTTGTAGCTCACAATTTGAGATAAAGTTTTAAGAGATTGCAAGCTTTTTTTCATAAAATTTGTAGTGAATTTTATTTTATCAATGGTTTTACTGCGGTAATTAAATTGACATTACTGCCGTCATCAAACAATCAGACATGAGAGTTCAAACTCCCATCTCAACAAGTGAGAATCCCATCTTAAATGAGTCAATCTTCGGCGTGAAATCTCATTAATAACTTTTACAAGCACAATACAAAAGAGGGACACAAATGGCGGCATTTCGATCAAGAGCATGGATTTGCAGAACTTTCTCTTCAATTTCTTCCAATCCTTTGCGTGTCTGTATCGTCGGTACTGGACCTGCCGGATTTTATACCGCTGATAAGGTTCATTCCATCCCTATTTATTCATATATTTTCTATTGGAATTTTGGAATTCCATCAAATGTTAATTGATTTTGTTTTGACATTGAATTTTGGTGGAATGTTTTAGATGCTCAAAGCTCATCAAACAGCTCAAGTTGACATTTTGGATCGATTGCCCACGCCTTTTGGGTTAGTTCGCTCCGGTGTCGCGCCTGATCATCCTGATACTAAGGTTTTCGTCAATCCCTTTTTTCTTACTCCCTCCATCCCATTTTTATTACCCCTTTCCTCCTTAAAAAGTTATCCCTAAGGGCTCGCTTGGAATGGGAGTAACTGATAGATGAACCGTCTCAACCAAAACCTTAAGCTGATGGTTGAGGCCCAACTATTATTAATATTCCTAATACGCTCCCTCACTCAAATGCCCGTTGGGTTTGAAGAGTGGTTAGTTTGCACAGACTCCCCCATACCGTGTGCTAGGTTTCCACTTCGTGTTTTTGAGGGTTTTTGAGGTTGCCAGGATTCGAACCCGTGACCGTACTGGCACCACTAATGCACCACTTTCCTCCATTCTTTAGTTCAATTGAGGTTCATTTCAAGTAAAAGTTACCTCCATTCCAAGTGAGCCCTTAATTATGGTTCCGTTGCTAAATTTAGTAAGGAAAAAAGATAGGCATCTAATATTTCCCCTAGATAATGACTACCACCATCTTTAATGTGGTAATGGTATCTCAACTCTCTCTAGCTCAAGGGATAGACTAGGTAGTTCATCACTTTTTCTTGTCCCAAAATATGAAGAGGGACAATAAAATTGTAGCGAAGGGAGTTTTTTGGAGAGTGGATTTGAATGGTAATTTTAGCAATTTCGTATTTGTGCGAGGGGCGGACGCAAGAAAATTGGTTTCGGGTGGCACAAATTTTTTAACCGTGATTCTGATATTACTTTACGCTTATTTGTGTACTTATACTAGTTTATGGTCATACATCCATGATTAAATATGGCAAAGACTACATATATTTAAATAGAATATTGAAAATAAATATAAAACTTACATAGATAACAAGTGATGAAAAACATGCACAGCGTGATGAAAAAAATTGCAAATAAGATTACATGGTCAAGCCATATCATTTATGCAAAAAAAAAAATTCCTCTTTTAAGCTAATAAGACCAAAAAATAAAATAATGGAGCTTGTGGGAATTGAACTTAGCTCTACTTGTTGAAAGTCCCTCTACACTTACCACAATACTAGTATCATTACATTGGATATAGAGGGAACTAACTGCTACATATAACTCGATTTTTTTTGGTCACGTGATGGCACTTGCCCTCGCTTTCCCTCCCCTAAAGCAGCCGTTGATTTGAGCCAAGTGAATTTTTAACGTTTTTGGCTATTTTCACTTTGTAGATATTTGCATTTTAAAGTTGTGGTAAATGGTAGCATATTTGCCTAAGTCAACAGTTTCTGGATTGCTTATTTACCGGAAAATTTGCAACAGATTGTCGTGAATCAGTTTACCAGGGTTGCACAAAATGAGCGGTGTATGTTCCTTGGAAACGTGAATCTCGGGTCATCTGTGTCGCTAAAGGAGCTTCGAGAATTGTATCATGTGGTGAGCTTTTAGCTACATTCACAATGCTGAGTACACTTGTTATAATTTTTTTCACAAGGTTAAATTGGAAGGGTTGGTTTGATAGGTAGTGCTTGCATACGGTGCTGAAAGTGACCGAGTTTTTGGTATTCCTGGAGAGGTAAGTTTGAAGTTTTTATTCTTTTTTTTTTTTTCTTTTTTTTTGGTAAAAAAAAGTTTTTATTCTTTAATGAATGCTCTTGCTATAGGGCCCTCAGACATAATTTTTTCCGCAACGAATCGAACACTTGGACACACCCATGTTGGGTATTTCTAACCGAGTCCGAGCAACAAGGGGGGGGGGGGGGGGGGGGGGGGGCTGATTCATCGGGATGTAGAGTGTGAAAGCTCATTTTTGAGTCTCTTCGCATGTCTATCAGTGTTCTTGCTTCAGTATGAGATCTTCTTGATTAAATTTACTCTGTTTTGGTTTTGTGGGTTGTTTATAGTAGGATTTGGAAGGGATATATTCAGCTAGGGAGTTTGTATGGTGGTATAATGGACATCCAGATTGCAGGAACTTGGCTCCTGACTTGGAAAGTACAGATACAGCTGTTGTGCTTGGGCAGGTAAGTAGATTGAGCCTAGCCATCTGTTTATAACTTTATATTATAATGAAGAAAAAGATATGTGACCAGGAGTTTTAATCATGTGTCTTTTTATTCTTTCCTGATTGTTTTCTTTCTTGAGGCCGATGCAAGGATTGGTTTTCTGATTGCGACCAGGAGTTTTAATCACACGTGTCTCTAATGTACCTTGAATTGGGAATGATTACTGTAACTTGCTAGTTTCACTATAGGTAGCGAATTTTGTACTTGAACTACGAATTCGAACCGAACCCCGCACCATGTAACGTAGGTCTAGCTATTGTTGATTATTGCTCGTATGAATTGGGAATGATTACTATAACTTGTTAGTGTAATCGGAAATTCAATTATCTTAACCGTGTGTGAGATTGTCAAAAACATAGAAATTTACCCTGGTTGTGTTATATTCATCCCACCATAAACTAGTGTTTGTCCTAATGTAATACTTCCTAATACTTCCATTTAATATTCTCTTTCATTGCCACATTTTCCTAACTTCTACTCCTTTACATGTAAACTCACTCCAAACAAAGTTATTGTTCCACACAATATGTTGATGATTATATTTTGGCTAGAGTTAGGTTTAGTTAAATAGAATTAGGATGGTTTAAGGCCCTCTCAAAGAACATAATAGTGGGAGTCGGTTGTAATTGGTAGTTACTAGGGCCTGTAATTATAATCTTCTCATTTTGGCACGGGTTATTTTGCCTAAAGGGAAGACGAAAGTTTTGTGAAACGTCCCAAAATGGAAAGGCGAAATTATGATGGAATTCCATGGAAGGAGAAAGATTATGATGAAACACAAGGAGTGCAAGTGTACAATCTAAGTCCCCATTTTCTGTAGAGTTTATATAGATTTTGCTAAAGTAAGTTATGGTATTCAACTTATTGTTTTGGAACAGGGTATCTTGTCTACCTGGTGTGCTTGAACTAGTTTCATTGTTAGCAATCATTTTATTATTTTCAGGGCAATGTAGCACTTGATGTCGCTAGAATACTTTTAAGGCCTATAGAGGAATTGGCAAGCACTGATATTGCTGCTCATGCATTTGCTGCTTTGCAAAGGAGCTCAATAAGGTGTGTTAGTGAATTACTCGCTGGTATAAAGGATCTCCAATTTGCTTTCTTACTCACTTGTCTCGGTTCATTCTCAGAAAAGTTTATTTGGTCGGAAGGCGTGGACCAGTACAGGCAGCTTGTACCGCAAAAGAATTGCGCGAAATATTAGGTAGCTTTGCGTCTTTTGTTAGTTTTTTTTTTGTTGAATTTTGTTGTACATTGGCAGTTATTGGATGGTAGAAACTTATGCTTGCAAGTAGAAGTTTTTGCCGTAGCCTGCTTCTGGTACTATTTACTTTCTCACCATATGAAAGAAAAGAGACGTAATTCTTTATGACCAAACGACATAGCATCATTGTATACTTTCCCTTGAAGTTTGAAGTCTAGCTATCTAAGAAAGCCACCCTGTTTTCTGTTCTCCCCCCCCCCCCCCCCCCCCCCCCCCTCCTATATCATGTTAGCTTGGCTTATATGAAATAATTTCTGTGTCCAGGGCTTAAGGATGTGTACATTAACATTCAAGAATCTGATCTTAAGAAAACACCAATAGATGAGGTACTACCCTTTGATGCCAACCTGATTCTTTCAAATATTGCTTTCATGCTGGATGTAGTAACTCTTGTTAGTTATTACCTGTTTTTAACCAGACGGCTTATGTCGTTTTGTCATCTCTGTAAAGGAAGAAATGAAGAACAGCCGGATTCAGAAAAGGGTATATGAATTGCTATGCAAGGCAACGGGTTCGAGGCCTGCAAGTCCCACTGTTCAACGTGAGCTCCACTTTGCTTTCTTCAGGCAGCCTGACAGATTTTTGGATTCAGTCGAGAGGCAGGGTCATGTTAAAGCTGTTCGCTTTGAGAAGACAGCCCTTAAAGGTGGTTCCCTATTTGTTAAAAGTAATATGACTAACTTGAGGTTGGTTCCTGTATATGATCACCCTATTTGTCAAAAGTAATATGACTATTGACTAACACGAGGTCTTCTTGCCGAGTACTGACTTTTATAACTAGACTTTCTGCAATCTGCATATGGTGATGCTAGTTGGCTGTCAAATGTTGTAATGTGAATCATGTCTGATTTTTTTTCTCCGAGGGAAGTGAGATGTGATTCCGTTTTCTTTTAAAAGATGTAAACCTTGATTTTATCCCAAGTATTTTATTTTTAAGCTCGATATGTATCTGAAATTTATTTTTTCTGATCATGTCTTTCAATTTAAATTTTGCAGTTGACTTGGATAAACAAGTTGCAGTGCCCACTGGACAATTTGAGGATCTTGAATGTGGGTATGAACTTTGTGAACCTTTAATCCTTGCTTGGGTTTGTTATTCTACCTATGCTTTTGTAGCTTTTCTAGTTGCTTCTCAGTTTTGCACGTCTTTTCTTGAGCTAGCTGCACTTTTAGTTTTTACTTCATTTAGGAAGATTGGATGTTCTTACTCCTTTCAAAGCCCTACTCTTGACTTTCAGAGACAACGCTGTTTAGTAACTCTTTGAGAGCCTGCTGACTGTAAAATTCCACTAGCTGGTGCTGAGTACTGAAGCACAATTTGTCGCAGCATGCTGCACTTTTAATAATCAAGCAAATTTGAGTCTTGAAGGATAAATAGATGAGCATTGCTGCTATTGATTTTTGTTATATATTCGTCCATTGTTGTGGTTTATAAGCAATGTGGTCATTCAAAATAAATATCTTGATTTGTATCTTCATGCTATAATAAGTTAGGATCTTAGATTATTGGATGTTCTAGCAATTTCCCGTCTCATTATTAGTGCAAGCTGATTTTGTTCTCTTCAATTTCCCATCTAGTTAATGCAGATTTTATGTTTTCTTCTGTACCCTCCTTCACGGATCCAGAATACTTTGTTTCTGTGATTTAATTATATAAAACAAATAGAGTAAGGGAAGAATAATTATGATTTTATTTGATTGTTAGTTCTGGCATACTTGTAATTACTGATTGTGTTGCCCTTTCTTCAGCCTGGTGCTAAAGAGTATTGGCTATAAATCCGTGCCAGTGGATGGATTAGCTTTCGACCAACACAGAGGTAAGCAGAGGCATTTAGTAGTTAGTACGGCAAAAGATGTAGATATAATTTGTATGCACTAGTTTCTAATCTTGTTCATTTTTTTAAAAGATGCTGAACTTACTCTTAAATGCCATTTGGTTGACCTTTGTGGGTTGTAGAATTGAACAACCATTCAAGAGTAAACGTCTTGCTAAGCTTTATCCTTTGAAGGCCTTTCAGTTTCTTTCATTTAAGATATTCAACCATATTTAATTGTTTTTGATTGGTTATAATGTCTCGCCAAGATGAAACCCTTTATTTTTGGTTTTGGAAAAACCTCTGTGTTAGCACAAGGGTAAGACTGAGTATATCCGACGGCTCCCACCTCGCAATTTGTGAGTCTTGAAGAGCACTAGGGTAATGTTGAATGTTGATGTATGGAACAAAACTACACCTCTTACATTTTCTCATTATTTCTTGTTTCCAGGTATTGTTCCAAACATAAGAGGGCGGGTTTTGAAGAATACTTCAGGTGATTGTCTGTTGCCGGAAGAGGGTTTGTATGTATGTGGGTGGTTGAAAAGAGGACCAACAGGGATTGTAGCAACAAATCTCTACTGTGCTGAGGAAACTGTGAGTCATTGGTTCTGCCTTCTGCTTAACATTTATGCTAGATTTTCCCAGCAAGTGCTTCATTTGTCCATGAATAGGCTTTTTGTTTTCTTTTCACTATAATTAAGGACCGTATAAGATGAGGATGAGATTGCATGTCGAGTAATGATGTGGGTTTTTAGACCATAATGACTAATGACTGCAAACAATTTACAGATTTTACACAAAAAAAGAAATATTTCAAATGAGAAGTTTAGTCAGACACCCAAAAGGAAACAAGGAAGTTTATTCATGTATAGAGAGGGTAGATGTTTTAACAATAAGTCTTGCTCAAGACGGTCACAATCCGTCTCTTAAAAAAGACGAGCCAAATGTCACCATTTTAACACCAAATGTAACAAGTACAATTTTTTAATTTTTTAAGTTAACAGGTTTTTTTCACATGATCACATATATCCTTAAACTGGTGACATTTGCCCCGTCTTTTTGAGGAGACGGAATTGACCCGTCTTCAATGAGAATTGTGATGTTTTAAACTCCTAATGCGGTACAGAAGCTTTGTTATTTTTGTTGCATGTTTTTCATCTTCTGTTTTTCTCCGTAAAATTCACACTGTAATCTTACACAGGTTGGTAGCATAACAGAAGACCTTGAAAGTGGACCACTTGCATCAGTTTCAAGCTCACCAAAAGCAGGAAGGGAAGGGCTTCTCCAATTGTTAGACCATCGTAATGTCAGAGTGCTACCATTCAGTGCCTGGGAAAAGATCGACTCAGAAGAAAAGAGGCGAGGAAGTCTTAAACATAAACCCAGGGAGAAGTTGGCTTCTTGGCAAGAGTTGCTGACTGTTGGGTCAAAATAGATTTTGCCTGATTACTTTTGATTTCAAGGAATCCTGATTTATAGAAGAATTTGCATGGAAAATACTCATCTACTCGGTGCACTAGTCACCTGTGTTACCCCGACTCTTTGACACAGTGTCGTGTCGGACACGTGTCGAGTGTCGGATACGGCTATTTTTTGCGAATGTTTCAATTTTTATGGTCTAAAATGAAGTGTCGAAGTGTCGTGTCGGTATCGGACAAGTAGGTGTCGGACACGGGACACGGCAGCTAAGTGAAGTGTCGGAGTCTAGTCACAGGAAATGTCCGTTTTACTTCTTATTTTTAACGAGTAGTTTTTAACGAGGCTTCACACCAGGTCATGACTCATGAGTAGCATTACTCATCGACTATTAGCTAGCCAGTATGTCGACGTTTGTAACGAGAATTATTGGTTAGTACTTGCATAGTTACAAGTTATGGTACAAGGATGTATGAACAAAGCCCTTTTAGCTTGCATAGTTACAAGTTATGGTACAAGGATGTAAGAAGTTCTTGAGTCTTCCTAAGCGGAATGGTGGGCTTGGAATTAGGGACATAGGATGTATGAACAAAGCCCTTTTAGCTAAGCACGGATGGCGGATTCTCTCCGGAGAGAACTCTCTATTCTGCAGAACTTTTAGAGCTTTGCTACCAGGGGCAGAGGATTTTTGGGAGGATAGGGGAGGTAAGCTTAAGACTAATTCGTCCTGGGGTGTTAGAAGTATTTTTCTTGGTTTTCAATGGATACGATCTATGTTGGGCTGGAAGCCTGGGAAAGGTTCTCGCCTAAATGTCTGGACGTCTAACTGGGTAAATGGGGAAGCACCCAACCCAAAGGCGTGTTCGCTGGATCATCAGTGGGCTCATCTTTATAGGCTTACGATTTCTGATTTGATGAATGCCGAGGGGAGATGGAACGATATTATGATTCGACATCTTTTTGAGGATATTTGGGCGGTCAAGATTCTTGCGATGCCTATCCCTTCCTCCCGTCTGGATGATCAGATCTTCTGGCCTTATTCTAGAAATGGGGTCTATTCGGTGAAGAGTGGTTATGGTCTCATCTGGAAAGAGTTTTTTGAGGAACATGGAAGCTCTAAAGATAAGTCAAGAATGAACAATAATGTCGAGACTTTTTGTGGAAGCAAACTCTGGAAGCTCCAAATCCCAGCCAAATGGAAAGTCTTCTTATGGAGGATTTGTGCTAACACTCTTCCTTGTGGTGCAGAATTCAGATCCAGGAATTTGCAGGGATCTGTCCGATGTGTCGCTTGTAACCTTAGGGAGGGAGAGATTGAGACCCTGTCTCATATCTTTCGTGACTGTGCTTTTGCATCACGTTTTTGGGCAGGTTCGGTCCTAGGGATTAGAACAGAGTATGCTCAACACCTAAGCATTCAACAATGGATCTTGGACTGGATTGCATTGCTTCGAAAAATGGATGAAGGGAGCTGGAGAGTGTGTAACTTTGTTGCTATTTTGTGGGGTATATGGCGACATCGAAATGATCTTGCTTTCAGAGAAAGGGGTATTCCTCTTATGCATCTTTACCAGCTTGCATCTAGGGAGGTTGCGGATTTCCAGAGGGCACATAACGAGTCGGGCTCGGAAAGAAAACGAAACCAGGAGGTGACTGCTATCTCGTCTGATGTCCATGAAATGGCGGCTGGGAGAAAGTTTGATCTTATTGGTAATGCAGGAGCCTGCTATGTGATTAGAATCATGGTGGACGCGGGATGGAGGAGTACACTTGATGCGGCAGTGGGTTTGGTGGCCTATGATCAGGACGGGGTTGAGGTGGGACGGTTTAGGAAAGTTTGTTTGGCTGAATCGGCCCTTCAGGCCGAAGCCATGGGGTTACTTGCAGTGTTAGATTTGGCAAAGGGGCGGGATTTTCAACATATTCATATCTTCTCGGACTGCCTACGTGCTCTTCTTCAACTGACAAGCTTGGAGGATCCGGATCATCTTATCAAGGATATTCTAAATGATTGGCATGAACTTTCTTTTGGTTTTCATTGTATTAGCGTATCTTTTATCCCTCGTAGATTTAATAGGGTTGCTCATGATCTGGCAACCGTTGTGATTAGTGTGTAAACCAAAAAAAAAAAAAAAAGAAAAAAAAAAAAAAAGTTATGGTACAAGTACAATCATACAAGTGTATTACTTTGTATGTATTTTGTCCGAAATTTTGTGAGTTCCTATATAATTTCATTTTTTGGTTAATAAAATAAAAGTGATAATAGAATGCAATCAAAATTCTTAATTTTTTTTTTTTGGCAGCAAGAAAGAAAATTTTACACAATTAACGCCTTCCTAGCAAGGCCATCAGCAATCCTATTCAAACCCCTAGTAAGATAACTAATACTAAAACAATGGAAATAATGAAGAGAATTTTAAAGATGCCGAAGCAAGTCAGCTGTCTGAAAGCCACTCTGCTCATGGCCTACCACCTACATTACACGAGTCAAACAATCAACAACAGATCCACATGCCTGATCCCATTATCCACAGCCCACATTATAGCACTGAAGATCGCCTTCGTCTCAGCTTTAAAAAAAAAAAAACAAAAAATTCTTATTGTTAAATACGATCCCATATTGCATCTTGAATCTGTTCTCTCAGTTTCAACAATCGGTTTTTGCTACCGTGTCTCCTCGTTGTATTTGGTGGCCGTCTGATGTAATTGTCTTTAGTATTGCAAATAGCTTAATGGTAAAGTTATTTGACTCCTTGACCCGGTAAAATTTTGGTGCTTCGCATAATACAATTCTACAATCTTTTGATCAGAATATCACAAGCAAATCGACCATGGTGAAATCTTTATTTTGTAGGACCTTATGATTTTGCGAGTTACGTACTACTTACTTTTTCTTTATCTGTTATTTATTTGTATATTATGTGAATTAAAAAGCAAAACTAGTTTTATACCCGTACAACAAATGTACGGTTCTGTTTTTAAATATTAGTTACTCATAAATATGTGACTAATTAATACAAATATAATTCAAAATAAAAATTAAGTAGATAATATATAAGTTATTATAAATCATGAATTACTAAAATAAACCATTTTTTTGCTATAAAATCCGACCTATTTCATTACTAAGGTAAACAACAAATTTTATTTGTTATTGTTTCAGAATTAACGGATTTTTTATTAGAAATATTGATCCCGTGTTTTTTTTATTACATACTAGTCTGTTCTTTATAACTGTTAATTATTTGATTATTATCAGTATCGTCTCAATCACTTAGGAGTAAATCTACATGAATAAGATTAATTTGCAGTTTTTTTTGCATAATAAAATTATAATTTTCAGATTTTCAGTTTATTTTCAGTATTTTATTCCAGTATTTTATTAGTATTAGTATTATAATTAATCATTAATATGCAACCTGATTAATTAACGTAATATCCCCACCTGAATAATTTTTAGTTGACTTTGAGTTATTTAGGTTGGAATTCCCGATTTGTTTATTTTTTGTGCTGATTTTCAGTTTTTTTTCTAATATATAGGATTTTTATTACGACATGACGAAAACGTAATAATTTTGATATATATATTGGACCGTTGTATATCGTATTTTACCGTATTTTATTTTGTTTGGTATCTTAATTTATATTTGATTTGATTGAAAAATTGGAGAATATAATGTAATTTAATTTTTGGACTGTAAATATTTTTCGTGTTTGTAATTTTTTGTTTTTCGGTGATTTTTGGACCGTTCTATATCGTATTTTATTGAAACATTGTATACTGTTATTTATATTTTCGATGAACAACAATTTAATCTATCGTATTTTATTATGACATTTACGAAATGTAATACTGCAATCGATTACGTAATTATGAATGAGAATTCTGAATTTCTAATTTTACCCATAGGGCTGGATGGGCTTCAGCCTAACCTATTTTTGGTATTATTGTTTTCCCTATAACTAAAGTATTTTATACCCTATGATGATGATTGAATTTACTACTATATAGCGAAACTTGTATCCTTGAATAATATTGTAAAATAGATTTATACAAGTATACATTTTTTAATATTCAATCATACTGTAAATTTTTATAAGATATATTTCTGTCTTTATTATTTGTTTGCCTATCAATAAAATACAATTTATAAATAATAAAAATTTGCCCAAATGACTGTAAGTCTGTAACAAAGGGAGCAACCCCAAATGACTAACGTTTTTCACATATGTGCGACCTCAATTATACGTTTTGATGATTTCGTATGAGTAACCATTGCGGACATGAGCCTAGCCCACCCCACTTCTAAATCCTGGATCCGCCCCTGGAAGTAGATATAGCTTAACTTATAGTACCTCGTAAGAAAAATGTAGTGATACATCCTTTGGATGTTTTGAGGGAACCAAGATTTTCACTAAACCAAAAATACTTGGTTTACACATACAAGTTGGAGAAGTGGTAAATGACCCCCTTAAGTTTGCTATAATGTGAGATTAAGCCCTTAACTTTATTTTGGAGTAAATTATCCTTTAACTTTCTTATATAGGAAAATCAAGGTCCTTTTATTTATCCGGTCAAAATCTCACCGGACTAGTCATACACAACTCATATTTTAGGTATAATTTACCGAAAATGTTCGTCTTAAAACCGTTCACCTGAAAAAGTAGTGGTATGCTATTGATCATAGTAGACTATATCCGGAAGTTAAGAAGTAGCTCTCAATTGCTCGCGACAATGCTTGTAAATAATCTAAATTGTCATATTTCCTTTTCATGTTGGTGGGATATTATTCAGTTTCAAGCATGCTCTTAGTAATTGTTTTGGTAAAATTTCTACCGAGTCAATGTTTATGTGATGCGGGTCAAAGTGTCAACCAATATAAAGATTAACGTAGAAAATGAATACGAAAATTAACGAAACGAAATAATAACACAAGGGATTTTGGTGACGCGGAAAAACCCAATGAGGGAAACAACCGCGGGGGAACGGAATCCCACCAATATTTTACTATGATCAAGTGATTTCACTGCTTTGTATGAGTACAAGTGTTTGCGTAGGTAGTCAGTTTTTTTTACAACGAATCAATGGGCATAATAAAATGCCCTAACTTCCTTTTTATAGCTGCGGATTACTTCGTTCAACTGACTTATTCTGTTGCTGGAATGTGGGAGGGAATATAGGGGAATATCTCTTTAGGGTTTTGACCCATTCCCTTATTCCAACAACTCTTTTCTGCTCTGCCTCATGCCTGGCCTGGTTCTGGGCTGCTTCTGATCTGCTCCTGTGGTGGGTTTTTATCTTCTGGGCCCAGAAGCGAGATATGGATTTTTGGGCTAAACAATTTCCCCCAAATTTCAGCCTTATTTCGGCTTTAATTGGGCTGGAATTTTCCTGTTCCCAAACTTGTTTCTGGAATTTACTCGGGTAGTTGAGGTTTTGCTGACGATGCTCACGTGGGCTACCCACTAGGCTACTTTTTCAACCGCCTATTGATGGTATGTCCCCTCAACTATTTCAACTTCCCACTTGCATTTACTTTCAACTTTTGAATTCAAATTTTACTCTTTCTTTTAACCGTTCCTTTCTCCTATAAATTACCTCTTATCCGATTTTTTCACTTTTACCATCTCCAAAGTTTACTTCCTTTTACTTGCTTTCTCGCTCTTTCTTGCTTTTTCTTGCTTTTCTTCTCTCAGTAAAAACCTTTTACCGCTTCTTTCGTCATGTCTGCTCCTGGATCTTCTTCCGCTACTCCTTCCACTACTCCTGCTCCTGAGGGGTCCTCTGGGTCCAGTTCTGCTTCGGGGGACTATTCTGGTCCTTTCCCGTCGCAGAAGTTACTTGCGGCCAAGCACCTATGCGATTCTTCTTTCAACGAATCTCATGCTTCTTTCATCAGGCTTCGATTCGGATTTCCGGAGGGAGTGGTCTATCACTTTCCTCTCGCCGGCGAGAAGGCCGATTTTGAGAGGGAGGGATGGACTTGTCTCTATGAATATCCTTTCCGTCTGGGTCTCAGATTTCCTTTTCCTGACTTGATTGTAGATTTTCTAAAGTTAACCAAACTTGCTATGTGTCAGATTGCTCCGCATGCATGGAGAATCTTGCTCAGTATTTGTGCTCTGAACCGTGAACGGGGGTTGAACATTGGTTTGACTGACTTGGGGCAGTGGTTCACCCCTCGTTCTCTGGGTCACTCTCAGTGCACCATTCGCAGTCACGACAATATGCCTTCTGCCATTATCTTTTCCACTACTCCAGATGATAGTAAGTGGTTTACCCGTTTTATCTTCGTCAAGATCGACACATTGCCTTCCTCTCCTGATTATATATTCTCTGCATGGCAGCCTGTGGAAGGTACTGGTTTTGCTCTGACATTCTTTTGGTTTTCCTTACTTTATCGTTTTTCTGTCTGTTTCTGACGGTTAGTTTCTGCAGGTCGTAGCTTGGCTAAGCTTCCTGACTCCGCTGATCCCCCTACTTCCAAGGCCAAACTCCTGGACCTTCCTGCTGAGGAGAGGACGTTCTCCAAGCTGGTCCGGGATGCTGCTGTTCTGGTGGTGAAGAAAGAGGGTACGGTATTTTCGATGTTCTTTGTTTTCTTTGGGTGGACCTGCGTTTATTCTGCTCTGATTTCTACTGTTACTGAGGGTACGGTATTTTCGATGTTCTTTGTTTTCTTTGGGTGGACCTGCGTTTATTCTGCTCTGATTTCTACTGTCACCTTTTCAGTTTCGTTTCATTCCTTCTTTGCCACACACAAGTAGGCCACCATTGTGGGGTCTCTTGCTTCGTATGCTCCATTGACATGATTCACAATTAGTTGTGAATCACTATATACATTAACATGGTTGATCTCCATGTCCAGGGCTAGTTGCAGTCCCAGGACTAGGGCTTCATACTCAGCCACATTATTTGTGGTCTTGAACTCACATCGGACTGCTTGGGTGATTAGATCCCCTTCTGGTGATCGGAGGATCAACCCAACTCCGGACCCTCTGGCGTTTGAAGCTCCATCTACTTGTAACTCCCAGGTGCCTGGTTTGGCACCCTGGTGTTGGTGCAGGATTTCCTGCTCTGCTTGGGTCTGGAGTGCTGGGCTGAAATCGGAGACGAAGTCTGCGAGGGCTTGTGACTTTATGGTTGTGCGTGGTTCAAACTGGAGGTCATATCCACTGAGGTGCACAGACCACTTAGCCATTCGTCCTGATAATTCTGGCTTTCTCATAACCGTCTTGAGTGGGTGATTGGTAACCACCGAGATGGTATGAGACTCGAAGTACGGACGCAGCTTATAGGATGCTGTGACCAATGCCAATACTAGTTTCTCCAGTGAGGTGCTGGCAGTAATGACTTGCTGACGTAGTACACCGGGTGCTGAGCTCCTTCGTGCTGTCGGACCAGAACTGCACTTACTGCTGCTTCGGTTACTGAGAGGTACAGGAGCAGGACCTCCCCCTGCTCTGGCTTGGATAGCAGGGGTGGGCTGCTCAGGTACTGCTTTAGTTCCTGGAATGCCTTTTCGTGCTCTGGTGTCCAATCAAACTTCTGGCTTTTTCTAAGAATATCATAGAATAGTCTGCACCGGTCTGAGGATCTGGAGATAAACCTGCTCAGGGCTGCTACTCTTCCCGTCAGACGCTGCACATCTTTTGGCTTCTGGGGTGATTCCAGCTGCAGAACTGCTTTGATCTGTTCTGTGCTGGCTTCTATCCCCCTCTGTGTTACCATATACCCCAGGAATTTCCCACTAGAAACTCCGAAGGTACACTTAGCTGGATTTAACTTCATTTTGTACTTCCGGAGGGTGTTGAATGTTTCCTCCAGGTGCTGGGTGTGGTCCACCGATTGCTTGGATTTGACCACCATATCGTCTATATATACTTCCATGTTACGTCCTATCTGGTCTTTGAACATCGTATTGACAAGTCGCTGATACGTAGAGCCAGCATTCTTAAGGCCGAAGGGCATTACGTTGTAGCAGTAAATGCCTCTTTTGGACCTGAATGCTGTCTTTTCCTGGTCTGCCGGGTCCATCTTGATCTGGTTATACCCGCTCCAGGCATCTAGGAAAGTCAACATTTCGTGGCCTGCAGTGGCGTCGACCATAGCATCTATGTGTGGCAAGGGGAATGGGTCCTTGGGGCAGGCCTTATTCAGGTCTGTGAAATCCACGCAGACCCTCCACTTGTCATTCTTTTTTGGTACCACCACTACATTAGATAGCCACTCGGGGTACCTGACTTCCCTGATCTTTCCTGCCTCCAGAAGGTTATCCACCTCCTGGTTTATGATCTGATGTCTTTCTGCTGCGAATTTCCTGCGCCTCTGCTGCACTGGTCTGAATCCTGGATCTATGCTGAGCTTGTGTGTTATGATTTCTGGGTCTATGCCAATCATGTCCTTGTGGGACCAGGCAAAGCAGTCCACGTTCTTTCGGAGCAGCTGGAGGAGCTGCCGGCGTAGATCTCCAGAGCACTCTGAGCCTACGAACACGGTCCTTTCTGGGTGCTGCTCATCCAGGTGGACCTCATCGATTTCTGCCTGCTGGGGCTCGATGTACTCCTCCTTGATGTGCAGTTGCTGTAATTGCTATGCTCTGGCAGCTGGTGGTCTGGTGGTCCTTTTAAGAGCTACTTTGTAACAATCCTTGGCCTCCTCCTGGTCTCCCCGTATCTCCTGAACTCCCCACGGCGTAGGAAACTTCAGGCACTGGTGATACGTTGACGGGATTGCTCGCATTTCGTGGATCCACGGCCTGCCAAGAATAACATTGTAAGTAGATGGACCATCAATAACTAAGTACCTTACCTGTTTGTTCAGCCCTCCGGCGTAGGTGGGGATGGTGATCTCCCCCAGGGTATGCGCTGTTTCTCCACTGAATCCGACCAGGGGAATAGCTTTCTTTGTCAGGTCCTTCTCGTCAAATCCCATGCTCTTTAGTGCTTCCAGCATTAGTAGGTTGACGGAGCTGTCTGTGTCTACCATGACCTTCCTGACCTCACAATTGCCGATATTTAATGTGATAATCAGGGCATCATGGTGCTGCTCTGGTACAGCTTCTGCGTCTGTTTCGTCAAAGGTCACTGCTGGGAGGTCCTGCCTTGCTATTCTGCATGATGATTCTGGCTTGTCTTCTTTTGTTGCAGTTACACGTCTTTTGGCTGCTGAGTAGGTGAGCCCACACAACTCCGATCCTCCAGTAATGACATTGACAATTCTATTGCAGGGAGGAGCTGGTGAAAGCTGCACCTGGCTGGCTGCGTTGACTCTGGTGGACTTCTCTGGGAGCAGATGGTCCAAGTTGCCTCGGTCATACTGGAATCGGACCTCCTTTCTGAGGGTGTAACATTCGTCCGTGGTATGACCTATGTCATCATGAAATTCACATTTTTTGCTAGCATCACGGCGGTCATTGAGCCGCTCCTCTCTCTTCTTTGGCCATCTGACTCCTTTGAGCTCTTTCAAGGCCTTTAGCAAGCCAGCCATTCCGGTGGTAAAACCATACTCACTGACCTTCGGAGGTGGATCTGCATCGTTTTTCCCACCGGTGCTCTCGGATACTTTGCTCACTGGCTTGCTGTAGGGCTTTGATCTTTCATTCCTTTTTTCTACTAGCGTTTTCCTAGACACAGGTTCTGTGTCATAGGTAATTCTTCTGGAGGCAGCGTCTTCTTCCAGCCTCATGGCTGCAACTGCCTGGGCCTGTACATCAGCAAAGGCAGTGCATGGGTGCATTGTCAATTGCTTGTACAGGTCTGAATCGTGATGTAACCCCCTGCGGAAGGCTTCAATAGCAGTGGGTACATCACAATGCGGGATGGCAACCTTTTCCTTGTTGAACCTGGTGAGGTAATCTCGAGTGGTTTCCTCGAATCCTTGAACAATTCTGTATAGATCACTGGTCTGCTTTTCTGGTTTCATGCTGCTAGCAAACTGCTTATTAAAAGCATTAACCAGATCTGCAAAGGAGGAGATGCTGCGATTGGGCAATCCCACAAACCAGTGCAGGGCTGCTCCGGAGAGGGTTGACCCAAATCCTTTGCACATGCAAGCCTCCTTAAGTGGTCCAGGGGGTCGGCCGTACCATCATATAGTGTCATGGTTGGTGGCACAAATCCCTTGGGCACATTGATCAAGGCAATATTGTCGATGAATGGTGAATCTGCATAGCTGTCCTGGGAAGCTTTCTCCATGGGCCTTGGCATGCCAGGTATCTTGGTGATCATGTCTTTCAACTCCTGGTAGCGCTGGTCTGAGAGACTGCCTACTCCAGGGAATGGATTGACTGGCGGAGGGAGGAAGCCTGAAGGGGCTCCTCCCCAGGGACCTGAGGTCGGGTTGACTGGCGGAGGGAGGAAGCCTGGAGGGGCTCCTCCCCAAGGGCCTGCGGCTGGTTGATTGGCTGCTACGGATGAACTGAAGCCTGGTCCTGGATGCCAACCTACTGCTGACTGCGCTGGTGCTCCTCCTTGCCACCCTTCAACGCTGGGCTGGTTCTTGGGTGCTGCTCCCACTGAGATCTCTGGCGTTCGCCCGATGGTAGGCTGCGGAGGGGTACCTGAAAAAATCAAAGGATCAGTCCCAGGGGGAAAACAAGGTGTAGGATTACCTGCAGGCTGAACTGGTCTGGACTGCGGTGCTCCAAACACAGACGAGTCCAGATCCAGTATCTCTGGGCCACTGCTCGGGGTGGTAACACCTAGATCCAGCCTGGTGACGATCTCCTGGGGAATTGGCCGGTTCAACCCTGCTCTCCCGAAGGGGTTGAAGGTCTGCCCAGGCCCTGGCTGCAACATTCTGAACGACTGTTCTGGACGTGTGACTGCGGCGATCTGCTCTCTCAGGTTCAGATTGTCCTTCTTCAGGCTCTCTATAGCTTCTTGCAGGGCACTCATTCCCTGGACCACCATCTGCATTGGATCGGTACGGGGAACCTGCGGCTGCTGGCCTGCTCCGGGCATCTGGGCTCCTCCGCTCCTGCTGGGACTGCTTTCTCTGCTCTGCCTTGGGGAAGCAGACACAGGGGGTGATCTAGGAACCTGAGGAGGTTTGCTAGATGGAACCACAACTTTGGAGGCTGTGGTCTGACTCACGACCAGGGATGGTCCTGTGAGTCCAGCAGATACAGTAGGGTTGATCCCACTGGACTGGGCCGGCATGCTCTGGGAACTGGAAGGGTTAGCTTTGGTCCCAGACATGCTTGTTGTGACGAGGTAACGATTTTAAATATTGGAATGCGCACTATGCCCCACGGTGGGCGCCAAATTGTTTTGGTAAAATTTCTACCGAGTCAATGTTTATGTGATGCGGGTCAAAGTGTCAACCAATATAAAGATTAACGTAGAAAATGAATACGAAAATTAACGAAACGAAATAATAACACAAGGGATTTTGGTGACGCGGAAAAACCCAATGAGGGAAACAACCGCGGGGGGAACGGAATCCCACCAATATTTTACTATGATCAAGTGATTTCACTGCTTTGTATGAGTACAAGTGTTTGCGTAGGTAGTAAGTTTTTTTACAATGAATCAATGGGCATAATAAAATGCCCTAGCTTCCTTTTTATAGCTGCGGATTACTTCGTTCAACTGACTTATTCTGTTGCTGGAATGTGGGAGGGAATATAGGGGAATATCTCTTTAGGGTTTTGACCCATTCCCTTATTCCAACAACTCTTTTCTGCTCTGCCTCATGCCTGGCCTGGTTCTGGGCTGCTTCTGATCTGCTCCTGTGGTGGGTTTTTATCTTCTGGGCCCAGTAGCGAGATATGGATTTTTGGGCTAAACAGTAATGTGGAGTGAAATTTATACATATTATGTACATCGATACGAGATATTGGTGAGAAATTGAGAACTTCAGTGAGATTTTGACCGGAAAAATAAAAGGGCCTTAATTTCACTTTATAGTAAAGTTAAGGAGGTTAATTTACTCTAAAATAAAGTTAAGGAGGTTAATCTCACATTATAGCAAACTTAAAGGGGTTATTTACCACTTCCCTGTATTCTAAGTCTAATCTAAGTCTGAGACTGAACAAACAAAATAATAATAAAAATTAGTGAAAAATTGATGTGCTAGATTCTTGCCAATAATCATCCCCTAAAAATTTATTTCATATACCAAAAAGAGGGAAAAAGACTTAGTAAATATACTATTATACAAACCACCATACAAAATAGTGATTAAAACATATTATGTCTACAAAATCATGATTAAAACATCGTCATATCAACGACTCATATTATGTCTACAAAAGATGCATTATTTCACAAGATTAAATAATAAGGAGTAACTTTTATGAACTTGGTGCAAAAATGTAACAAAATATACCAATCAGATAATGCAAATCAACACTTAACGTGACAAAATTATTACTTAACTAAAGTATCACATGAATCAAAACAATTAGGTTGTAACCCGTAAAATTTACGGGTCTGTTTTTAAAATATTAGATGAATATACAGTAGTTAATAAGATCATACATCAAAGATAAACAGATTAATTAAAGGTATGTTTTAAGAGCTGTAGATGAATATAGGTAATATTATCAAAGATAAACAAACTAATTATTTACGGATAAATTATTTTTGAATTGTTCATCACATATATCGGTATACATGAGCTATCATATATTTTGTTCATTAAGATGATCGACTTCTAAGAAAACTAGTACACGTCCAATTACCCATTGCACCTTTTTTAAAATATGTAAATAGTCATAAAATAAAGTTGTATATTACATATCGTACAAAAAATGCAAAACGTAAATAATTTGTTTAGACGTAAGTAGTAAACGGATAATTGGGTTAAAAACGTAAATTCGAATATTCTTACTAAAGATGTTTATATTAAGCAAAAATTATTGCATGCGGTTGTCTTATAATAAGACAATCCAATTTTATTAAACGACTACTCATTCAGTATATTAAATAAATAGTTTTTTTATTCAAATGAATCACCTTGGCATGATGAATGGTCTTTTTAACGATAATGTACTCTAGTAAATTATCGCGCACACATTAGTGTATAAACCGAGGAAAACTAATTTAGTCCGACATATATTTTCTAAGAATAAACAACCCGTTTCAATTGTTTGATTCACAGTGCTCACTGCTCATGTCATTTTTGAGTCAATTATTTTACGAAATATGAAATAGAAGACCTAATTTCCACCGAGTATATCTAAAATTGGCTAACGTATATTTATGTTTAGTTTACATATATATATATATATATATATATATATATATATATATATATATATATATATATAACGCAAAGATTATTTCAATGATTTTAGCATGGCACTTATTAAATTTGAATGAATCTCCCTAATTTTAGTATAACCCTATCAAATATCTAGTTGAAAAGAAATATTCCGTCTTCCCTATGACATACTTTGCTATTTATTATTGCACTTTTTTCATCTCCTAAAATATTTTTGTTTTTTTCGAGTGATTTAATAGACTGACACCTCAGCTTTAACTCGAAAGCTGAGATGTCATGTTAGCGGATTGGTTTTTACATTAGATAAATATATGATGTAATATACTTATCTTTACTCTTGACTGTGAGGGAGTTTACAACCCAACTAGAGTCAGCAAATTATACGTCCATATATATGGATCTTGATGATGGGTGTGCTGCAATCTAACAAATAACGAATACCTATGCGAATTACAAGTGAAACTTGAACCAAATTCAGATATTGGCATACTGATCAAACGTTGCCAAAAAGCAAATACCCTCCAAGTTTTGAAATCAATACCCCAAATTTCTGCAATTTGTTAACATTTTTCGTCATTTTAATTTGAAATTGTTCTATTAGATTGTGAACGATTTTTTAAAATGGCGCTCAAAAATAAAGTAATTGTCTTTTTGAGTTGGATTTGAAACTAATTGTCAAAATGGTGTCCACGTAGGATCGTTTTTTCCGAGCCTTAAACACGCCATTACATATGGCGTGTCTATCAGCTAAATCTGAACCAAAGAAAGGAAAAATGGTGACTTTGGAAATGCTAAATCCGCCAACACGCCGATGCTAAATCCGCCAACACGAACGGCGTGTCTACGGGCCCAAACACGCCACTACATACGGCGTGTTTCACCCTAAAGACGTGTCTAATTAAACCCCCAATTCTCAGACAAAAACTTGTTCTTTCCCAAATCCCTAATTTTTCTAAACCCCCAATCTCTTCACTCTACTCCTCCACTCTTCCCCCAAATTTCATCCCTAACTACATAATAATCATACAGATTCAATCTTTATTAACTCTAAGTCACTAATATGATAATCTTATCCTAATTTTGTTTATTACTACTAAAAAATCCCAATCTTTTTTAATTTTAATTTTGATCAGAAATGCTTGATTTTTCTTTTGTATACATCTTTTATTCATAAAAAATGAGTTTAAGAACAGTAGAAGAAGAATCCCATTCAGAAATCCAACTTCCAGCTGAAATTAATTGAGAAATGCTTGATAAATCAAAATTCTTCATCCTCGGAGCAACCTTATTCTCCGGCGTATCGACGGCGTTATACCCGGTGGTTGTATTCATGTCATATAGGTTGGCTTAGCTTAAAGAAAGGAAAGACACTTCTCATTTATTTCCACCCCTCGCTTCATAGATTGTAGTCGCCCAATTTTTTTTACTGAACTCGATTTCCGCTCTGAGAGCCTGCCTTCTTTGGTTCTCTCACTAATAGATGAGAAAATGTTGCTATACGTGGGGTGTAATCACATCGATGATGAGAACGTGAGGAGTCAGGGATAAAGTTTCAACAAAGAGCAGGAATTGACAAAAAAAAAAAAAAAACTGATGAAACACGCCATATGTAGTGGCGTGTTTGGGCTCGAAGACACGCCATACGTGTTGGCGGGTTTAGCATTTCCAAAGTCACCAATTTCCATTCCTTTGGTTCAGATTTAGCTGATAGACACGCCATATGTAATGGCGTGTTTAAGGCTCGGAAAAAACGATCCTACGTGGACACCATTTTGACAATTAGTTTCAACTCCAACCCAAAACGACAATTGCTTTGTTTTTGAGCGTCATTTCAAAAAATTGTTCTTAGATTGTTAGATATTTGAGTATGCACGAATAAGGATTGACGATAATTAACCACATCGAATCGACTTCGCTTTCCTAATAAAACAATTTGACTTTTATTGTGCCCGGGTTAATCCAAATTTCCTATTGAGATAAGAGGGTGTCCCTCAGGTTTTCAGAGAAGTAATTTAGAAGTATTGTCTGTAGATTCTTATGTTGTTCTATGATGCAGAAGATGAAATTAGTTTTCGCTTGTATTCAAACTTCACATTCCCATGTCCATTTATATAGATATAGAAGGGAAATGGGGAATGTATTTCTGAAGAGTTGTAACTCTTCATAAATTCAACCACATTCAACCCCGTCACAGTTGTTCGAATGAAAAACTATACCGTAATTCCATAATAATTATGTAGGCGTATGTACACTCCATACTTTCCGAACTCACATTATATTATTTAAAAATTACCCATCTAAGAACCAAACATAAATACGCCAAAATAAACCGGTAATTACACTTAAATTACTAACAGAAAGGCCATTAAAATATACTCCGTGTGAAGTAATACGGAGATTATTTAATAACAACGACAAGTTCGGAAGATTATTAAAATGTACTCCTTGCCAAGTAATAAGGAGGTTATTCAGTGACGAGTTCGGGTCCCTGATGACTCCCAAGTCAAAACAGACGGAGCTACCTTACGACAAGTTGGGTGTTCATTATCGACTTTCAAGTCAAAGCAAAAGGAATCGAGACCCCGTCACGTCAAGACACCCAAAAGTGCACGTGACAAGGTCTCGAGGGGGCAATTTGTAGGCATGCGAAATTTATTAAAGTGTCGAATAAATAAAAATAAATTAATTATTTTGAGTTAATACTAAATTTTAACTTAATTTAATTATTTTGTCCCGACTAAATGAAATACGGGTCAATTCGGATTACAAAAGAAGCTATCAGGATTCTCAACCCCAAAAAGAAACAAATTTGGGTCAAGTTCACGAGTAAACCAATAAATGGGTTGTGAATGTCAGAGTCCACTCAGGGGATTGAAATCCTATAAAAGGGCTCTCCTCATTCATTTCAAGAAGATTGGACTAATCAGAATTTAGAGAGAAGAAGACACAAAAGTTCTACCAGCTCCCTCTACAAAATACTTCTGCAAGTCGTCAACAACCAAAACTGTGGCGCACTTCTGCAAGTCGTCAACAACCAAAATTGTGGCGCCGAAAAATTTGTTTGTTTTAATATTTTGTATTTCAGTTATCGCGATGCAAAATCTGCTATTACAGACCTGACAAAACCGAAAACACGAGCTGAAGTCAACATGAAATTAATCTATAAAATTTGGTCAACATGAAATTAATCTATAAAATTTGGTCAACATAAACACAGAAATGAAATCTATTTGGAGTGAAGATCCATTTACCATTTACTTCCTCCATTCCAATCAATTCTATACATTTCACTTTTTCGTTACTATTCATAAATCGAGCGAATCTTCGACACAACTACTAATATGTAACATAAAATATAGTGATGTGAGATCTTGTTTAAATTGTCTTACCGAGTACGTTGTGAATATCAAAATTTTATAATTTTTATCGATATGTAACTAAAGATATTAACAAAAGAAAACGGGTATTGGCAAACGTGAATAAAGCAAATGTATAGAATTGATTGGAATGGAGGAAGTACATGTGATAATAAACCCGAAATCAAAACCGACACGACTCATATATTAGTCCGGCTAAACCAAAAAAAGACAAAAAAGTGGCTATCCTAATAAAACATTACTTCATATACGTACATTTCTTCTACATACAAACAACCCAAATTAGCAATATTCATTATTCGCTTCTTCCACGCACTCAGCCATTTTTAGCAAGAAAACTTCATACTTCCATAATCCATACCCCCAATTTCCTCCCCTGTTCCATATTACCAGGTTTGCTAATTGCTTTTCGTTCTTTAACTCCTCCACTTACTCCATCTTTTTATACTTTCATTTTTCTTGCATTAACCCTTGTTGAATTGTTACCTACTTACCTAGAGTATGTTCTTTTAAGCTTCTTTTTCATCTTTTATTTTTTTAAATTTGTAACATATAATGTAGGTGGGGGGTTACTTCGATTTTGTGATCTTGATGTTGATTATGATTCTTGATCGTTTGTGGTTTTTTTTCAAAAACCGAAGTGGGTTACAAATTTTTTGTGGGTGATTATGATTCTTGATGTTACATGTAATCTTGTAGGATTTGATTTTAGGGTGTAATGTCAAAATTCGTCTTTTGTATGTTGATTTTCGAGTTTATTTCGTAGTTGGCACTTTATGTTTGAGGTTGGTGTTGTGCTGCGGTAAATGCTACTGCGTTAATGCCGCTCATTGTTCTTATTGCGTGTTGCAGTAGTAATAGCGTACATCTAGACTGTTGCTGTTGTTAACATTGTTGTTTGCTGAATTGCTGCTATCGTTGCTGTGTATAAGCTACTGCTGCTGTCACTATGCTACTACGCCATTACCGCTGCTGTTCATTGCTGTTGTTACTGCTGCCTTCTGCTTTGTAATCTGTCACCTTGCTAGTTGCTACTGTTATCGTTGCATTGTTGTAAATTGCTGTTGTTGTAACACCCGTACGCTGCTGCTCTATTTCTGTTTACGCTGCTATCGCTCATTGTCGCTGCTGTGGTCGTTTAATTAATGTTATCATGCTACTGCTGCTACCCCGAGAGTACTCGCTGCTGGTTCACGTTGCTGCTGTTCTGTTTGACTGTTATTGCTGCTGTCCTTAGTGCTGTCATAGCTGCTGCTGTTTGTTTCATGTCTGTGTCGTTGTGCTGCTGTTTGGGTCGCTTTTACACTGTTGTTTGGGCTGTTATTGTACTGCGGTTTTGTCGATGTTATACTGATGTTTGCGCTGCTGTGGTACTGCTATTTTTGTCGCTGTTGTACTGTTGTATTGTTGCTGTTTTGCTGTTGTTTTTGCTGCGTATTACTGCTACTACATTCCTGCTGCTGTCGTTGCTGGCCGCTACGATCTGCTGATTTGGTGTTACTGCTGCACTAACGCACTGCTACTGCTGATTACGCTGCATATTGCTGCGGATTGTTGCTGTTTTCTTTATGTTGTTGCTGCTGTTTTGTTACTGTTGCGATGGGGTTGTATGCTGTCCGTTGCTGCTGTGTGTCTGCTGTTTGTGGGGCTGCTACTGCACACAGTCTGCTGCTGCTGTTGCTGGCTGTTACTGCGTGCTGCTGCTGGGCTGCTGCCTAGCTGCTGCCCAGCCGCTGTACTATGATTCTCGATGATTTGTGTTTTTTTTTTTCAAAAACCAGAGTGGGTTACAAATTTTTTGTGGGTGATTATGATTCATTTCGGGTTTATTATCACATATAAATGGTAAATGGGTCTTCACTCCAAATAGATTTCATTTTGTGTTTATGTTGACCAAATTTTATAGATTAATGTGGATATATATTCACCATATTTTCTATTATACACTTACTCATATTGTTAAACTTTGTATGATTGTAATCCTTCTGTTACCTTGTTTATAGGGAGTCCTTTAGGGTAACTTTGACTAGCTTGTGTATAACTATTAGCCTTGTATTATGTTTTCATTATTCAATAAGAATCAAGCATTCAAGCCTTGTGTTCATCATCAGTTTCACAATTTAACAATTAATTTCATGTTGAGTTCAGCTCGTGTTTTCGGTTTTGTCATGTCAATGTTTTAAAAGTGTGAATATGTTTATGCTATATAAAAATTAAATAAGTTGTTTGTGTTGTAATCTTGTAGGATTTGATTTTAGGGTGTAACGTTCATCAACATTTCATGATATGTTACTAACCATGCATTGCATAATTGTGTGTGATTCAGTAATTTTTTTAGCAGTGAATTTGGAAGGGTTAGATATCCATGCTTATTTTCCTTTATTCATTCTCTAACCTTTGCTAATATGGTCGTCAAATATGTAGTAGGAGGGAGTTGCTCAAAATAGATGGCGGAAGAAGATTTGTCAGAATTGTACTTTCCATGGCAACTTGGTCTAAACTTGGTGAATTATGGCTTAGGAGCTACTTTGGTGGGCGATGCCTTAATCTCAATGACAAAGGCAAATCGTGTGCACACCATTGTTTGCGATCTCAGTGAAATGGATAAAAAGATTGATAGGGAGGGTGTGGTATCACATGATTTCGGCCTGGTCACTTTTACCTATTTTTGTGGTTTGGGCAAACTTCACTTGCTTGAGGAGCATCCTTATTATACTCCTGATGATGTGGAGAAATGGGAGAAATTTCTTTCTGAACTCCAACAGTATTGTGATCTCAGACACTCAAACTCGGATACTGAAATGTCACAATCACTAATTGAATCCGTTGAGTTCGTAGAGGATGCTCCTAAACTATTGGAGTGGGCACGAATTGCACCCGGAAGAAATTGTCACATTTGTGATAGTCTGTTGAGGAATGGAGAAGAGGTGGCTACCCTAGTGAATTTGAAGTTAAAGGAATTGGCTTGCTTTAGCACATCTTTTCTTGGAGTAAGTAACATTTTAGATTTATGTTCATATGTGGATTTCTTGGAGTAAGTAACATTTTAGATTTAGGTTCATATGTGGACTGTGATGAGATTGAAAACAATAAAGGAAGCATGTTGATAGTGCACCGGCTTTGCTTTTTTAGTTGACACGGTATTCATCTAGTACTCGATGATTTACAATATAGGCGTAGCCGTCTTAGCGATGGACCGTGTTACAAAAATAAATTGTGCGTGAGTTTTCTGCTTTGCTATCCCGTTAATTTATATATTGGTTTTGTTTACTGCAGATGTATCATATTTATCATACCCCATGCTTGATATCATGGATGCTATTTTGCGATTTTATGAACGAGAATGGGACACGGGCTGCAAGAGAAATAGGTGTCCAACTCCATTCTGTTATGTGCCCTGAATGTGAAGGAACGGGTTTGTTTGTTGGAGAAAAAAAAGAAGATCCCCCTTTTGATGGTCCTAGGGTTTGTAAACTATTTAAATTTTGTTTTTTTATGGTTTTCATTTTTCACTATTACAAATCTTTATTCCCTTATTACAAATCTTTATTCCCTCAAACATTTTTTGAATATTGGTGTGACAGATGGACATGCTTAGAAGAAAAGCCTTTGATTCCCATATGAAATGGATGAATTCGACAAGCGAAGCTTCAAGAAAAGGAGGTAAAGTTGTGGGTGTTGATTTTTCTGCGCCGCCTACAAATTCTGCCCCTAAAGTGGAGATCATGAAGACACTTAAGATTTATCGGGCTGTTTGATAACCAGAGTTATTCAAGGTAATTGAAACCTAAGACTTGTTCTTTAAAAGTCGTGAGTTGTTAAAAGGATAGAACCAAAGTTTATAAACACCAGCTGTCAGCCTTCCCTAATGAATACAGTATCATTTAAATGCATGTTAGTGTTTCCTAATTTTGCTTTCCGGCAGTTCAAATCCTAAACCCTAAACCCTAATAATGTTTCCTAATTTAAATGGTGTGTTTATTGGTTGGGGAGCTCAATTAATCATAGTAGTAGCGACCAAAAGGCTCTCGTAAGTAATACTCAGATATTTGGATTATAGAATTTAGCGACTGGCATGATCAAGTAGTGTTAACTTGACGACATGTTTTTGGTATGGTTTGTTGTCAGGTTATCTGGAGGTTAGAATTGAGGCCTTGGGAGTAACAGGAACTAGGAAGCCTGATCAATGGTGGCAGGAGCTAAGACCTTCAGAAGTCTTCAGAAATTTTCTAGACTTACCATTTTAGGTTGCGAACTTTAAACATTACGAGTATGTCGTAACTACTATCGTGCTAACTTTGTGCATTGTGTATATACTCCGTCGTAGCTACCATCGTGTTAACTTTGTGCATTGTGCATATACTCTGAAATCATAGATCGCCATTATTAGGACTCGACGTAATTAAAAGTGAACTTGAGTAAGCGCAGTCGCACAGATGTGTTCAAACTTCAGAGTTTGATTTACATTGGAGAATGCATGCTTTGAATCCGGTTTCAAATTTGAATGTCTTCCTCTTCGTCCTTTTTGTCTTTTGAAGATCCTCTTCGTCCTTTTTGTCTTTTGAAGATCCTCTTTCCCCTGGGTAGATTCATCTTCCCCGGAAATTTCTCAACGTTTAATTGGATTGCAATTAAAATTGAATGTCATCCTCTTCGACCATTTCTCTAATGTTGTATGGTTTCAGTAAAGAAAAATGAAGCCGAGGCTGAAAAGGGCAAGTAATGCATTTTGAATCCCGTGCCCAAAGTGGGATGTCTGAAACCTTGAAGTTGTATCTAACAGACTAAAAAATGAACTAGGAAATTATATGACACCAAGCAAATCATCTACATTGTTCGCCATTCGGTGATTACAACTTACTCTGGGCTTCTTCCCAACTTAAGCTCTTGATATTCATCGGTATTCCACTGAGCTCCGTGATAAGGAGTGTTTGATGCGTGTCATTCATCTGTACATCGATTTTCTCCTAAAGACCTTCGTAGTACATAGTCCATAGTCGAAGATTACTATTGGTTTTGGCTTTGGCTTCTTAATTCTTATCCTGAAACAAGAACATCATCATAAGCGACTGCTTTTATGTCCTCGCTACCTATCCAATCTTTCCTTCCATTTAGCCTGGTAATGACTTTTCTACAGAACTTCACGGTATAAGAAAGAAATTAACGTTAGAAAGCACAGTATATGTAAGGGCAGGGCATCTATCTTCAGGGTAAGGGGTTACCAGAGCAGGTGGAAGAGAGCATGTGTGGCAGCGTGGGGAGCCAGTATCTGCATTAACTCCGTCAGGCAATTCAGAATGTAACATTTACATGAATTATCAAACCCATCAAGACGACAACGACGACAACAACAACAACAACAACAACAAAAACATTACCCAATGCCTAAGAATGCTCTCGCCTACTGCAGAGTGGAATGCTCCCGCCTACGGCAGAGTAAGGGGTTGGGAAGTGTAATAACTGAAGTAGACAGTTGTTGCTCATACCTTAATAGTGTAGAAAATCGTCTCATAAAAAACAGATTACAGATACTGAAGCTCATCCGTTTTTAATCAAAGAGCATGACAGGAAAAATTGCAGAGTCAAAAAACCTTCAGATAGTCTCACCACCAGCATTTTACAAGCAACAAGTAAAATTCAAGCTTATCGTATGGCGTTCATAAGGTTTCAAGTCATTTGATAACAGGGAAATATAACTAACATGTTGAAAGACAACAAGACTATTCCAAACTAACCAATGTATAAGAATGAATGATTCTTAATACATAGATAATGATTCTTATTACATAGTAATCCAGTTGATTAACGTAATGAGATAGATAGATAGATAGATAGATAGATAGATAAGAAACAAAATCCGGAGATTGCTACTAAATGCATACTACTAATAAATCATTATCATCGCTAAGTCGCTAGAATCCTAGTCTTCAATAATATTAGTGTCATCCGCTCCAAGTGTTTGAAAGGCGTCCTCAAGTGCTGAAATTACGTCGGCTTTTGGCGTCTTGATCTTGATGCTGGCGTTTCCTGATATGGTGTCAGTACTACCAGATTTATCTTCATCCGCCCCAGCAGAAGCATCCTCCTTCCTATCACAAATTACTTCACACAGAACTTTTCCACAACGTCTACAAGATATAATGCCCAAAGCCAAATTCCAGACCTTAACTCTACAATTCATTAAGCAGCTGTTGCACCACTGCCTATCCCTTTCCATTTCCATACCTAATTATTCACCAAAACAAGAATAAGCACCAATTACCATTTCAATTGAAATCAAACGCGATTCTAGGACTCATTCGATGAGGGTGCGGAAAATTAAAATTACGAAAATTGCGTAAATAGTCCTATGCCAATTGTTTACTAGAAGTATTGAAGTATTGAAGCCTTAGACCTGAAAACCTACCCCCAACCACTAAACCAACGTAGTTAAAATGTCTATTTACTTACTTTTTAACAAAAGCGGGTGCATGCATCTGATTGAGCTAATAAATTAATATGCGTTTTTTAAATCTACCCAGAACAACCAGACCACCACCATCCAAGCCGCCGCCAGACTAACAAAACACGCAGTAACCCTAAATAACCCGCAGTAACCCTAAATATAACAAACAAAATTCATAAAAAAAAAATACATAACATTGATCCATAATTTTCGTAATTATCAAATTAGAAACTTGAACTATATTAAAAGTATCATATCATAATCTTAATCTATACTACGAAAACAATTGATCGAATTAATTGAGTAGCTGACATACCTAGGTTAAAAACCCTACTTCCAAAATAAATTACGTAAATTAATTAATTAAGTGTGCCAACACACTTACTGATGAACAAGGATGGAGAGGAGCAGAGCAGAGCGGACAATATAATCTTTGGGTGGTTTTTGTGATTGTGATATGAGTTTTTTTTAAGAAAATTTATTTTGTTCAAGGAAGCTGGTGTATATATATACTACTCCGTACTACTTTTCTACTTCCACCTCCAATAGGTTTAAGTACGTCTACAACTTACCTATTTGTGTTGTGATCAAATATTTCCGTCCCAAATTTGCAACAGGTCAAATAATATTTATGTTATAGATGAAAAAAAATAGTTTATCTTGTTTGCGACTTATATCTATCACAAATGAGAATTTATGATCCCTTTTTAGGTTTAAATGAGCAATTGTGTGATCACCAAAATACCAACTTAACAAATAGCATGATTATAGTTTTTTATTCATTAATACAGTGAAATATGGCAAGATTTACTAAATATTCTAATTAATTACGGTGAAAATGAGTTCATAATTGACAATCTCAAGAGAATATCTTCTCAACCTGACCCTCATTTATTAACGCGTGCCATTAGAGCACACGTTACCAAAAATCGGAAAAATAAGTAATAGTATTAAGGTTTTAAGGTTTAGGCTCTATTTGGAAGGTTGGTAGATTAGCCAAAAAGGTAGTTGAAACATGGAAATATAACTTTAATCTGAGAAAATAGTTTACAAAGTAGCCGAAAACAATGACATGATAAGGTAACTCACTATATAAAATTAAAAATCTTCCATTAATTGGTTAGATACATAACCACTAAGCCACATCCCTTACTTTGATATTTACATGTAATAAGTTTTCTTTGACAAAGGCCACAACTTGTAGTTCCTCCTTAATAAATCCCTCTTAGAATCTAGAGTTAAACCCTTGTCATTTGACCCATAAACACCCTTAAGGTCGGCCCTGTCCTCACGGAACATATCATCGGCCATCACTTTCACATAAGGGGTTCAACATATAATGCTTAACTTCCTGGTGGCAACCTCCTACATTCGGCAACAAGCCAACAACTACTTCTTTCCCTTAAATAAATTATAAGTTTATTTTTGGAGTACTCCCTCAACAAACTTCTTTTTCTTAGGGTCAGACCCTAATGAGTCGGGCATGGGTCTGAACTTTTGAGACCCACTCGGATAAGGTATGGGTCATAAAAACTTCGGGTCCGGGTCCGCGTCGGGTCCGGGTCTTGGTCTTGGGACCCTACCCGACCCTTGGACCCTTATATTTATTAAAAAAACAAAAACAAAAACAAAAAAACACACATACGAACGTCCATAACCCAAATAATACACACAAACAGATGACCCTTATTAGTTATCATTAATATACTATAGGCATATCCAAATAACCATTAAGAATAACGAGGAAATTGATGAGTTTGGGTACGGTAAATGATATAATTTAGGGTCGGGTACGGGTAATGCTCCAAATAACCAAGACTTTGTAATACTTTCATCAAAACTTTGTAATTTAATTCGAACTTTGGTACATTTTATTGAATGACTCGTTAAGAAAAATTGCACCATAGGGTAGACCCTACCCGGACCCAGGCCCATTAGGGTCGGGTATGGGTCCATTAATTTCAGACCCTTTAGGGTCTGGGTCGGGTATGGGTCTAAAGTTTTTTGCTTCGGGTCGGGTCGGGTCGGGTCTTGCCGGACCCTACCCAGACCCTACCCATTGCCATCCCTAGACACACACCTAAATATGATAGAACAAATTTGCTAAAAGACATAACTTTGATCAATAGTTTCCCCCAATTTATTGAAATAAATATTTGAACCATGTTCAAATTATCATCGTCTATAATTAAAAAAAATTGATCAGGCTAAAACTTTATTTGGTAAAACTAACTTAAAATGTAGTTGAAACATGAAGAGATAGCTGAAAACTGAAAAGGTAATTGATACCTCCTCAAAAGGTAACAGATAAAGGCGATGTTTGGTAAACAACATATTGCAAAAAAAATTAGCATATTGCAAAAAAAATTAGCATATTGAGGCAATTAGTAGGTTTGACCAAACAATATGCTATTTGGACTGTTTGGTAAACAACATATTGGAAGAGTAGAATTAGCTTTAATATGCTCTCTTGGAATATGTTGCTCCCCCAACATATTCAAAGAGTATATTGACAAAATTAAAAAATTATCTTTTTACCCTTCAAAAAATATTAGCCCTATTTTTGACAAATATTACTCAATAATTTATTCATGTCCTTTTTTGTCATTTGACACATGATTGAGATAATCTGCTAATTTAATTCTGCTAATTACCAAACACCTCTGACAAATTCTGCTAATTGAATATGTTAGTCAAAACTGCCAACAAATTCTGCTGGTCAAATCTGCTTTTACAATCTGCTTCTCCTAATATCAATCCGTTGTTTACCAAACAGGGCCAAAGTAGCTGGAAATTAAGAACTGATAATTAAGGTAACAGATAAAGTAGCTGGAAATTAAGAATTGATAATTAAGGTAACAGATAAAGTAGCTGGAAATTAAGAACTTATAATTAAGGTAACAGATAAAGTAACTGGAAATTAAGAACCGATAATGTAACTCATTAGGTAAAAAATTATTTGACAAACTAACTGTAATTTGTAATATGTCAATGCTAACCTTTTTGAGAAACAACTTTATGTTCACAAATTCTCATTTGTGACGACGGTATCCGTCACAAGCTTGTGACGGATACCGTTTTCTCTCACAAAATACCCACCTTTATGTTATGCGGGTTGTTTTGACATATTCACTCAGTAGACGGTTGTTTAGGTCAAAATTCACCTAGTATTTAGTTTCGAGGTTATAGTGATTTCTAGCCTAAATGGGTGTAGATTTAGATTTGTTGGCTATTGAAGAATATGGATGAGACGAGTGAGGATGCAAAGGAGATGATGACGCGGAAACCCCTTAGGGAAAAACCGCGGGAGGATGGTATCCTCCAAGTTTCCACTAGAATGTTCTTGCAGAGTATGTTCCGTGTTACAAGTATTTTTAGGGTTTTCTCTAAGTGTTTTGTGTGCTAAGTATGTGAATGAATCTTACATTGTACCATCTATACATATTTATAGTCATGTGCCCATATGGACCGTTGGATTCTGCTCTTATCCAACGACTTCTTTACTCTTTTAGCCGCCTTCTTTAGCTTCTTTCTTCCTCTTGTTTCTCTGACTGGAACTGGCTGTGTGGCCATTTCGGGAAACCTCGAGCCTTGGTTCCACAGCCTTTTCCTCCTCCTCGTTCTCGCTGCAGGTCTTCCTTCCCCTGTACTCTTCTTTTCTCATAGACTTAACTTCTTCTTATTTTGTTGAACTAACCCCCTTTATACAATCTTGGCCCAATTATGCGATGCCACGTGTCGACACACAAAATAGTCAATTTTGGGGTATAACATTAGCCCCCAGTTCTTGCATAAATGTGTTTATGCTAGAACTCCTGCAGCTTCTGGATCCATGATCTGGACATGGGCTTCGGGCAGAGACTTCGGACAGAATTTCCAGGCAGGTGACATGGATGGGACGTGCGTGTAGCGGTTTTTTGCCAGAACTTCCCTTTAATGCTTGCCAACCACTTGCCAACTGTCCCCCACCCCCAAAATTTCGAATTTTAAAATTTACTTTCCTATTTATTACCCTTCACTTACCTTTACCCTTTACCTTCTTTCACCTTTTTACTTCTCTCTCTTCAACTTCTTTGAACTTCCGCCTCCTCCAACTGCCCTTTCGTTCCCTTTTTCCAACTAAGGTACTGTCCCTTTGCGATTTTCCTTTGTTTTCGTTGTGATGGCTTCTGATTTGTTTCCGTCACGCTCTTTGTTAAAAGATGATAATCGTATCGATTCCTACTTTTCCCTTATGGATCTGTCCACCGTTAGGGATTTCTTCCCTTTTGATGAGAATGTTGACTTTGTCGTTCCCAAACCGGGCCAAGTGGCTGACGCTTGTCGCCCCGGTTGGACCACTTTCTATCTGTACCCCTTCTCGTTAGGGTTGTTTTCCCCTTTTCCCGCACTTGTGCAGGAATTCCTTCATCATTCCAAACTTCCATTGTGGCAAATCAATCCTCATGCATGAAGGATATTACTCTCCTTATCCTTGCTGAATGACCGTCACTCCCTTGACATTACCTTGGGCGATCTCGCCCAAGTCTATACGGTTCGCGGTTTGGGTGGTGCGCAGTTTACTATGCGCACCAAGTCCAAGTCAGATCTTCCCATTATCTTCCCACCCAAGTCTTGGATGCAGGGTGGTCAGCACAGTTCATTTTTGTGCGGGTGGGCTCGCTTCCTCCGCCCACAGACTACATTTACATTGATCCGGTGGGGCCCAAAGGTACTTGTAGCCCCTCCTCTTTGTCTTCTTTCTTGTTATTGCTTACGTTCTTACTTTTTTCTCTGCGCAGGCGTAAAAGATTTTATCCTTTTAACCAACGCTACCCAGTCTTAAAGCAAGCTTTTCGGACTAGATCCAGAATACCGCCACTTCAACAACCTATTCGCTCAAGACGATTGTTTTGGTAAAATTTCTACCGAGTCGTGATTATGTGATGCGGGTCAAAGTGTCAACCAATATGAAGATCAACGTAGAAAACAAATATAAGAGTTGGAAAAAAACGAAATAACGACACAAGAATTTTTGGTGACGCGGAAAAACCCAATGAGGGAAACAACCGCGGGGGGAACAGAATCCCACCAATATTTTTACTATGATCGACGGTATTCGCTGTTTGAGACGGATTACAAGTGTTAATGCAAGTAACTAGGTTACAATGTATGCATGAATGAGATAAAGGATGCTCTAATTTTCTTTTATAGTTGCGGATTGTTCTATTCGACGGTTGTATTCTGTTGCTGGATTGTGGGAGGGAATATAGGAGAATATCCCTTTAGGGTTTTGACTCACTTTCTTTCTCCAACAACTCTCTTCTGCTCTGGTCTGAGTCTGGTTTGCGTCTGATCTGCTTCTAGTCTGTTTTTGACTTGCTTCTGATCCGTGTCTTGTGGTGGGCTTGCTTATTTATTCATCTCTGGGCCCAATAGTGAGATGTAAATTTTGGGCTAAACAATTTCCCCCAAATTTCAGCCTAACCTTGGTTTTAATTGGGCTGGAATTTCCTTTCGTGCCCTTGAGTATGCTTCTGAGTTTAATGGAGGTAGTTGGGAGGTTTCGGCAACTGTTCACAGCCGTTTTCTTGTCCCACCTGCCCCACTTGCCCCGTCACTTCATTAACTGTCTTGTCCCCCCATTATTTACTCTCTTTAACCCTTCAGTTTTATCTTTTGAATTTCGACTTTCAAATTTAACCCATTTGCTTTCCTTATAAATACCCCTTTTAACCGTGTGCTTTATTTTTACCTCTTTCAAAAATTCACCTTCTTTCTTGCTTTCTTTTGCTTTCTTGCCTTTCTTTCTTCATCTGCTGTAAAATTCTTTCACCGCTTTTGTTCTTTTTACCATGTCTGCTCCTGAATCCTCTTCTGCTACACCTGTTGCTGCTCCTGCCCCTGCTGGGTCTTGTGGATCTGCTCCTGTTTCTGAGGAGTATTCTGGTCTTTTCCCTTCACAAGGCCTACTTGCCGCGAAGCACTTGTGTGACTCTGCTTTTAATGAGTCCCATGCGTCACTCATCAAGGTTCGGTTCGGGTTTCCGGATGGGGTTGTCTACCACTTCCCCCGTGCTGGCGAGAAAGCCGACTTTGAGAGGGAGGGGTGGACTTATTTCTACGAGTACCCCTTCCGCTTGGGTCTCAGATTTCCTTTCCCTGATTTGATTGTTGATTTTCTGAAGTTAACCAAACTAGCCATGTGTCAGATTGCTCCGCATGCATGGAGAATCTTGCTCAGTATTTGTGCCCTGAACCGTGAACGAGGGCTGAACATCGGTTTAGCCGACTTGGGGCAGTGGTTCGCCCCTCGTTCTCTGGGCCACTCTCAGTGCACCATTCGTGGTCATGATAATATGCCTTCTGCCATTATTTTCTCCACCACTCCTGATGATAGTAAGTGGTTTACTCGTTTTATTTTTGTCAAGATTGACACTCTTCCTACCTCCCCAGACTACATCTTTGCCGAATGGCAGCCTGTGGAAGGTACTACTTCTGCTCTGGTGTTTGTTTTGCCAAATTGCTTTGCTGTTGGTTTCGTGCTGATAGTTTTTATTAGCTTCCGCAGGGCATAGCTTGGCTAAGTTCCTCGATGCTGTGGATCCTCCTACTTCGAAGGCCAAGCTCCTGGACCTTCCTGCCGAGGAGAGAACTTTCTCCAAGCTGGTCCGGGATTCTGCTGTTCTGGCGGTAAAGAAGGAAGGTACGGTGTTTTGATATGGCTGTTTTTTCTGGGTAGGTTATGTTTGGTTCTATTCTGACTTCTGTTGCTGTCTTTCCAGGCAAGCCCAGAGTTGATGTAAGTAGGGTGATGCAGCTGCGTAGGAAGAGGTTAGCTCCTGGGGATGCTGGATCCTCGAAGAAAAAGAAAGTGGATGCTGTTGAGGGGAGCCCTGCTGGAGCCGGGTCCCAGGCTGCCCCAATTGAAGTTGATACCGTTGATCTGGTTCAGGAGTCTGTTCCTGAAGTTCCCTTCGTTGATCCTTCTCCTCTGGTGATCCTTCCCTCCATTCCTACTCCTGGCTTTAAGCCTGTTTTGGAGCAACTACCTCGAACATTTTCTGGAGAATCTTCCTCTCCTCCTCTGCAGCTGGAGTTTCCAGGAGACTTTGGAGGTTCCAAGACCAAGCTCTGGCCTACTCTGAACTCCCTGTTGTTCCCTGCCTCTGCCTCTATTCTAAAAAAGCGTCCCTTCCGGGACTTGACCAAGCATGTCGCTGAGGTCTCCTTTGAGGTAGATTTCTTTGTTTCTGGTTGTTTTTTTTTTTTTTTTTTTTTGACTTGGCTTGGCGTGCTTTTAGGCTCTGGAACTGGCGTTGTGCACCAAGCAGCAGAGTGAGGCGTTGCTGACTGATCTCCAGCGCATGAAGGTGGCTCATGACGCTGCTCTAGAGAGGATGGAGGAGATGAAGGCGAAGCTCAGCTCCGAGGAGGTCTTGAGGGGAAATCTGCGGCAGGCGGTTGATCGTTTTCGTCAGGAGGTGATTGCTGGCCAGGAGAAACTTAAGGCCCAAGAAGAGAAGCTCAAGGCTCAGGAGGAGGAGCTCAGGGCCCTGGAGGGATCGTCCCAGGACCAGTTAGCCACAGCTCAGTCTAAATTGGAGCGGGTTTTAGCCTCGGAGGCTGATCTGGTCCTGAAGGTGGAGGCCCTGGAGCATAAAAAGGCTGGCTTGCAGAGAGCATTAATTGAGGCTGTTGCCTACACCGCTGCTGAGACCCGGGTGAAGTGTGTTCGGGAGTTCCAGGAGGGTAGTCATACTACTTGGGACTTGGCAGCTTTGGAGAAGGCCTTTGCTTCTGACTTTCCCGATGGTTTAAACATGGATCTGATTTCTGACGATGATGAGGAAGAAGGTGAGGTAGGGTTCCAGGATGTTGGAGAGGAAGTGACCTCTGACCCTACTAATGCCGATGCTGCTGCTCCTACTCCTGATGAGTAGGTTTTAAAGAATTTGTCTGTTGGGCCCTGATATGGGCGTTAATATATTTTTTTTTTGAACTTTGGATGCCCCTGCGTGGGCTTGGTTGTTGTAATTTTTGCTGCTGGTCCGGGTGGACCAGTAAAACAATCTCATTTTGAGGCTGCCTTGGGTAGCCCTTAATCGTATGATCCCCGTTGTATGGGGTTTGCCTTTTATCTGTCGGTTTTCTGCCGTCTTTCTGGCGTTTTTCTTTTGTACATGCATGTTTCGTTTTGTATTTTGGCCATCGCTGCTTTGGTGTGCTGGCCTGGTGTTTTGTATACCCATCCCTATACTGGGGTGCCAGGCTTAACTTAGGTTCTCCTGCGATCAGTGCAGATTTCCTCTTTAGGTCAGTCCACTAGGATAGGTAAATTCTGGTCCAGAAAATAAATGATGAAAATTTTCCTTTTAAAAGGTTTAAAAGTTGAAAACACACCAAGTTTTGAAATTACAAGACCTAGACTACTAAACTTAGGTAAAAAATATAAAATCATTCTAAGCTTAGACTTATAAACAAAAATATGAAGGTAAGATAAAATTTCAAGCTGAACCAGAGTAAACTTTATACAGAGTAGAACCTGAGTCTAAGGGAGCTGCTCTGGTCTGGTGGAGGTACCTTTAGATGATATACTTTTTTAGGTGAAGTATATTCCATGATCTGGGTATCATTTCCCCCTCCATTGTCATTAGCCTGTAGGCCCCATTACCAACTATGCTTTCAACCTGGTATGGGCCCTCCCAGTTATAAGCGAACTTTCCAGCTTGTCTGTTTTTGGTGTTCTGGAACACCTTTCTCAGGACCAGATCTCCTACTTGCAGGGTTCTGATCCTGACATTCTTGTTGTAGCTCCGAGCCACCATCTGTTTGTATGAAGCCATTCTGACATAGGCACTGGTCCTGAGTTCATCAACAGTGTCCAGGCTGCTTTTCATTTCTACTCGGTTCTGGTCCTCAGTTATACTCCCGTATCTGTGGGTTGGGATTTTGACTTCAGAAGGGATCACAGCTTCTGCTCCGAAAACGAGGCTGAAGGGGGTCTGACCTGTTGCTACTTTTGGAGTAGTTCTGTCAGCCCACAGGACCAGAGGAAGCTCCTCTGCCCATTTCCCTCCCATTTCTTGTAGTTTCTTTTTCATATTTTCGATAATGATCTTATTACTGGACTCAGCTTGTCCGTTGGACTGGGGATTTCTGGGGGTAGACTTTTGGAGTGATACATTCCACCCAGCACAGAATGCCTCGGTTTTCTTCCCAATGAATTGGGAACCATTGTCACATATTATTTCCGAAGGTATGCCAAATCTGGTGAATATATTACGCTTGATAAAAGAAATGACCTGTGCCTCGGTGGTCTGGGTGAATGACTCTGCTTCGATCCATTTAGAGAAGTAGTCAGTCATTGCCAACATGTACAACTTGTTTCCTGGTGCTCTGGGGAGAGGTCCCACAATATCCATTCCCCACTTCATAAAAGGTCATGGGGATATGACCGGGTGCAGGGGTTCTGATGGTTGGTGGTTGACAGGTGCATGCCTTTGACAGGCGTCACACTTCCTTGCATATTCCTTTGCATCTTTGCGCATTGTGGGCCAGAAGTACCCCGTTCTGAGAGCTCTGTTGGACAGGCTTCTGTTGGTTTCTTAAACTCTTATTATAAATTTAGTCATACTAATTTTATCTCATAATCTCTTAGATCTTATTGCATGCATGACTAAGTGATAGCCAAAACATTTGAAGAATAAATATTCCTTACATTGTTTGAATTTCCGGCTAAATGGGCACAATCAAAGACTCCTTCTTTGATTGTTCTTGAGCTTATTTCAAAGGATGATCCTCCTAGTCCCCAAAGTAGAAGACCTCCAATGAGTGCGCACCAAGACTTACCCTTAAATCGAACCCGAAACCGAACCCGAGCTAGGAGTCGGATTTAGGTCAAAGCCGTACACTAATACTAATGGTAGTATTATAGATAATATTATGGAGATAATATTATAGAGGTTGTAGTATACTTTCTCACACTTAGAAAGATACTAGGGTTTTTCATTAGTCTCTTTAATGTGTGAATATCAACACATTTATAGAATGGGATGGTTGGGTGGGTTTGGCCGTGGGACACAAGGTCTAGGGTAGTGAAAGAGTCAACTTGTGTCTTACACTTCACCTTAGGTATTAAGTCTTACTACTTAATATGTCTTTAGGGTAATTAATCCATATTTAAACCCATAAAACATTACCACCACAACCGGCACATACATACGTAAAATGCACTTTCATTTTACGTTTTTATAATTTGTACAATTTATGTAACATCTTATGTGACATGAAAATTGTATTAATTTAAAATATAAATTTATCATGTAAATAATATTTCTAAATTAATTAAATCATATTTAACAAATTATCGAGTTGATTCGAAATCATTATCTCAACATATGGTTATCGTAATAATCGTTGATACGATATATTAACAACGTTTGTCATAACCATGAACCATTCATTATACTAATTTCGATATTTCATAAATATCGATTAACATTTGACAATTGACACATTTCAATTTCAAATATAAATCTTACCTTAAGATTCAACCTCTAATTTCTCAATATACGGTTTTAAGAATATCGATCAATCTGTATCCTATACAATTAATCAATATACGTTTAAGGGGTCAGTCCTAAAGGTGTGACCTAAAGGGATCAACTGACCACCACCGTCATACGACAGTAATGTTAAACTCTAGTCAGCCAATCATTACCGATTAATGTTGGTCAGTTGACTATATCAATATTGGATCATCCCTTGCATATTCAATTCATAAGTTTTATGACAATGATATTTTATCATTGTCGTGATCGCACTATTGTTGAGGACACATTTCCCAACAATCTCCCACTTGTCCTCGACAAGTGTGCGTCACCAATTCTCTTGTCCTATTACGTCATCTCCCACTCAATGCAAGGTGTCTTCCAGGTCGTACTTGCATTTGATCATATCTTGAGCGGTTTTCTCGATCTGGAGATTTAACTGCTTTGACCGGAATTATCTACCATAGATACCTTCCGAGCGTGGCCACGCATTTCCAGTTAAACTTCTCCTCGAGTGGCCTTGAGATTTAAGACAACCCTGACAAGGGGTTGGACAATTCCTATCCTACTGTTCCCTTCGACTAACACAGTCCATCATGACCCAAAAGAAGCCCATTTGACCCCCTTTAACGGTTGATCGTAGAGCTAAAATCAAAGCCAATCTGAACTGTGCCACCTTGGGCGAACAGTCTCAAGTCTAAGAATCGACTTATGTGAATAATATAGTAGCTCTCGCCACGACCGGGCTAATTATAAAATTTCCAGAACTCTATAAGCGGTCACTAAATGCCCAACAGAGTGTTACACAGTCTGCCGATGTGATCGACTAGTCATCCCATATGACTCTATGACTTTTGAACTTGCCATCAATCGCCTCACATTGTAGTTGCTTCGAGACGTCACCTCATATAAGCGACTATGGGCTATACTAAGTTAATCCAGTTCACTTATGGGGTTCAAATTGTCTCTTACAACCCATTTGGATTTCACAAAGTATAAATTGTGAGTTAATATTAATAATAATAACTCAAACGATAAGAGTGATTGTTATGTGCGAACAATCAATACGATATTGTTGCTCCACATAAACAATCTTTGATGATCATACATCAATTTGTATTAATGGTTTGTTATGTGAATATACCTTATCTTCACATCTTCTAAACCTACAAATTTCGGTTTCCTTTTGACTCATATTATCTTGTATAATATGATCTAATTCAAGTACATTTCAAGTCTTTTAGACTTGACTCGAGTCTCCTTACTTTAAGGAAGCTCCCACTGTTTTCTTAAAACTCATGACATGTTATCCTCATGAACATAGTCATATTGTACTAGAATTCATATCGTAGTTAATCTTAGATTCGATCTCTTAGTTCTCCTCGAGAAACTTATATCGAAATAGGACTTTATTTCAACTTATGGCATTTTGATCAAGGTTATATGAATCAACATATTCATATCTCGGATTCAAATCCAAACCTTGTTAACTGATCGGTGACGTTTCATTATCGTATAATAAACTCACTTATGATTTATGTTCTTAACATATATTCATCTAGAATTGAAAAACCTCGTATTCTTTACCTTTTAAAGAATCACCATCCTCTCTAAATGGTAGGTTTCGTTTCCTTTATAACTTTTCTCCCACTGAATTCCATATTACTATCTTATAGTTTAATAACTCCCACTATCTTCATAGTGATTAGGTAAAATCTTCAAACATCTTCTCAACTCATAATGAACATTTCATTTTGATTTTACTTCAAACATTTTCTCAACTCGTAATGAACATTTCATTTTGATTTTACTTTCCCATGGAAAGAATCTTCTATTTTCACGAGAACGGGAGATGATTTCTCCTCTTTTATCTTTATAAAACAGAAACATTTACATCATGGAAACGATTTCCTTCCGTTAACACTCGCGGTTCCCATTGTCCTCTCTAGGAACTTTTGACAACATATGGAACGTTTTCCTTTTGTGTCCTCGCGTAGTTTCTTCTGTGTCCTCTCGTAGTTTCTTCTATCCAATTTCTTAGAGTTCTTCTCAAGAACTCCTCATAGAACTCTTCTCTAAGATCCTATGTTTATTTCATTGGTTTACGGGCGTAGAATTTCTCCCACTCTATCCTCTAAAATAACCTGTATTTTAGGAAGGATAGTATTTTCGCCCGTCAACAATGTATTGGATAAAGAATTATGTGAGTTTTTGAGATATTAACATATTCTTTCATTTAAGGTGAAAATCTTATAATGAACTGATGTTCTTATGTTTGAATTTGAAGTATTTCACGGGATGCAATTCTCGTTTTTAAGTAAGTCGTATTACTTTTATAATGATCCTATCATTTCTTCCGTACGTTGAATTATTCAAGGTACTTTATTACGATCTATGAAAATCGTATCAACTCATGTTATGTATCATAAAAGCATTTTAAAACAACCAAACTTGTTTGATTAAGAACAAAAGGATGACTTGGGTTGAAAACCAAGTCACCACTATTACAACCATTGTTTCATCAATATTCTTGTCTTACAAGAAATACAAAGTTCTTAAAATTAAAATGCAAAAAGAAAGAAGACATCAAATGAAAAATAGAGCCATGCTCTTCATGTCTTCAATCTTGGATGCTACCTTAGCCATCCAAGGAATGAGCTTCAAGCTCTCCTTTCCTTTCTCCTTGTCCTAGGTTTTGGATTGAGTCCCTTTAAAACAATTTAAAAGGGTTAGCATTAACAACTTGTATCACTATACAAAAGTTAATGTTATAACATGAATTAAACAAGAATTATTACCAAAAGAGTGAACTTTTCAAGCTTTAGGTCGGCCAAATACATTGGACAATTCCGTTTCCAATGCCCTATCTTCATGCAATAATGGCATTTGCTTTCAACTTTTGAAGATGATGTGTTTAAGGATGACATTTTCCCTTTTCCTTTACCATTTCCCTTTTCTCGCTTCCTATTGCTCTTATTCTCAAGATTAAGTGTGTTCTTCTTAGGACTTCGAATAAGTCCAAAATCCCTCCCATCTCGCGAATGCAATTTAAGAGCGCGAAGAAATTGATTTATTATGACAGATTCACGAGCTCGCATGCATTTAGTTCGCAAGATTTCGGATGAATCAACTGACTTAATCACATGAGAATTCGTAGGTTGATCCTTATAAGAATTTGGATCAAAACAAGCAGAAATTACTTCATAAAGCAAAGTTCTTGGAGTTCGACAAAACATATTCTTAAGCTTGGTGTAAATCTCATTTGCCGTGCTAAACACAATCATTCTGTCTCGGAGATCCGGCTCCAAAGTGAAAATGATTATGTCTCTAAGAATATTTGACTCCTTCATATAGGCCTCATAGGCCTCACGAGTCTCAATCGTGGAGTGAGCAGTAGGAACAGGAGGAGCGGCTCTCGTAAGGAAACAAATCTTATTGTCACCTTCCGCAGCAAGAAGTAATTGGGATTCCCAATCATTGAAATTTGTGCCTTGCTTCCTAAGCTTGCAACGATTCATGAAAGATTGGAGCAATGAGTCGTGTTGTGGGAGTGGTGGTGCATTATTTGCCATTTGATGATTGAAAGTTGAAATTGAACTACAATAAAATAAAGGAATTAAAAAACACAATTATCGTTTTAAAAATTAAACTTGTAAATTTTAAACAAGTTAAGCATCTACTTAATGATCTCTTACCCAATTAAGTAAATGATCCCGAGACCCAAATACATACTAACTTGGGCACGGTTTAGCCGATACATCCCTCATTAATATGACTCGGTAGATTAACCCCTTAATCGATTCTACTTTTAGAACTCTCGGTCGATAAAATTACACTAATTCTTATCTTAGCCCGAACTTATTACCACTACGGTGGCTCGAATACCTTCGTCGAGATCGACCAAATTTCAAGAAAAACGTAATCATATTACCCCACTTCACCAACGTAATAAGGTTTGCACCCCGGTTTAGCCGAGCCTACTCCCTTATGAAGAAGATCCTTCGCGGGTCCTTTACTTTTTGGTAAGGCTATGTCTCGATTTTTAAATAACGTAAGAGATCTTGTCAATTTATTATCTATCTCCTTTAAGTGAACTAAGTCGGTGAATTATCGATAAATTTAATTGACACGGTCGATAAAATCGATGAAATGCATGAGTTTGAATGACGATTTGGCTATGCATGCAACATGATAAGCATAAATAAAAGCATAAATAAAACCCTAGTATGGCCTTTCCTAAAATTAGAAAATAAAGTAAATTACAAATTCGGAAACCAACTCCTTTGGTTCCTTGAACTTCACACGCGGCACGCATCCCAAGGCAAACTCCGTCTTGGTCGGAACTCCTTTCCGAAATGGCACCGTCTTCAAGGATCTCCGGAATTACAAATAATTACAAATTTTCTATCTATTTTATACATTATAAAATAAAATAAAATAATAAAATAAAGTGATACGAGATCACATTAAATTACAACCGAATCGATAAACCCTTACATTACGGGAAATATCGATTAAAATCTAAGGCCATACTAAGTAAATTACATAATTCAAAATTACGTAAATAAATTATGACATTCATAAATAATAATTAAATATGCAATGCTTATGTAATATGCAAAGCCTAAGCCAAATCGTCCTATTTAAACACATTTTAAATATCGTTATTCGTAATAACACGGTTTTATGGAATAACGTGATTTAAACACTTTTAAAATCACTAATCACTCTATGAATCACTATTCATGATTTAGTTAAGTTTCCTAACACATTTTAGGATTCAAAATTTAGTCTTACTCAAATTTCGAAATAACTTAACTTTTATTTTAATATTGTTCGGTTTTAATCGGTTTTACGGGAAATAGCATTAAAATAATCAAACGAGTCATAAAAATTTCGAAAATTCAAAATTCAAAATTTTGAACATACTGAAAATTTTCTAAAATTTCAGATCCTTAAAATTCAAATATTTTCGAAATACACCATTTGTTTCGTAAAATAGCCTTATAATAAGCACAATATATCGAAAAAATTCAAAACTATTGCAAAAAATATGAAATAAAATACTAATATAATTTTTACATCTTCCTAGACACTCAAAGCATCTGAAAATGCAGAAAATAAGGCTGAAAAACACTGTTTAAGGTCTGAAAATAAAGTAATGATTATGACTCCTTAAACACTCAATCACAATTTTAACTTTTAAAATTAAAACTTAAAGTTTCAAAAACTTTTGGCACTAAATAAAAATATGTTGATGATCATACATAATATGACTAATATGGGTGAATTTTTCGGACCATTTAAGCAACATTTACTATTTTTAATAATTCGTGTCATATATTACGCGATTTTACCGATTAAAATCATTTCTCATGCAATATTCGAGATTAAAAGCTCAAAATTCACATGCATGCTAGAAATAATATATGTGACACTATATTAAATTTTTATGGTCAAATTCGAACTTAAACTATTTAAGCTAAAATATGTCACTAATATTACGATTTTTACGATAAAAATCAATATTCATGCAATATTAACGAAAAATTTCTGGAAAATTCATCATATGTTTTAAATATTGCATGTGACATCTACCAAAATTTTTATAGTTAAATTCATAATATAACTATTTATCCCATATTTAACTCATTTTATGACTATTTAACCATTAAAAATCATAAACCATGCATAAAACCTCAATAATTTCGAAAATTATTTATATTCATAATATGTTAAATGCATGTGAGAACATATTTAAAATTCATGGCCAGAAACATTATTTAGCTATTTTTCCCATAATAAAACATTTTAACCGATTTTTGGCACTAATTAAACATTTTAATTACAATATTGAACAATATTATTCCATAAATCATCAAAATGACTTAAAACTATTTTAAGACCAGAAATATATATATACATGCAATAACATTTTCGTGCATATCCTATATGTACTACTCATATTCGTTTTTAATTAAAATCGTATTTTCTCGCAAAAACGTATAAAATCGAGTTGCATGCAAACAACCTTATGGCTCTGATACCAATTGTTGGTTTCTTAAACTCTTATTATAAATTTAGTCATACTAATTTTATCTCATAATCTCTTAGATCTTATTGCATGCATGACTAAGTGATAGCCAAAACATTTGAAGAATAAATATTCCTTACATTGTTTGAATTTCCGGCTAAATGGGCACAATCAAAGACTCCTTCTTTGATTGTTCTTGAGCTTATTTCAAAGGATGATCCTCCTAGTCCCCAAAGTAGAAGACCTCCAATGAGTGCGCACCAAGACTTACCCTTAAATCGAACCCGAAACCGAACCCGAGCTAGGAGTCGGATTTAGGTCAAAGCCGTACACTAATACTAATGGTAGTATTATAGATAATATTATGGAGATAATATTATAGAGGTTGTAGTATACTTTCTCACACTTAGAAAGATACTAGGGTTTTTCATTAGTCTCTTTAATGTGTGAATATCAACACATTTATAGAATGGGATGGTTGGGTGGGTTTGGCCGTGGGACACAAGGTCTAGGGTAGTGAAAGAGTCAACTTGTGTCTTACACTTCACCTTAGGTATTAAGTCTTACTACTTAATATGTCTTTAGGGTAATTAATCCATATTTAAACCCATAAAACATTACCACCACAACCGGCACATACATACGTAAAATGCACTTTCATTTTACGTTTTTATAATTTGTACAATTTATGTAACATCTTATGTGACATGAAAATTGTATTAATTTAAAATATAAATTTATCATGTAAATAATATTTCTAAATTAATTAAATCATATTTAACAAATTATCGAGTTGATTCGAAATCATTATCTCAACATATGGTTATCGTAATAATCGTTGATACGATATATTAACAACGTTTGTCATAACCATGAACCATTCATTATACTAATTTCGATATTTCATAAATATCGATTAACATTTGACAATTGACACATTTCAATTTCAAATATAAATCTTACCTTAAGATTCAACCTCTAATTTCTCAATATACGGTTTTAAGAATATCGATCAATCTGTATCCTATACAATTAATCAATATACGTTTAAGGGGTCAGTCCTAAAGGTGTGACCTAAAGGGATCAACTGACCACCACCGTCATACGACAGTAATGTTAAACTCTAGTCAGCCAATCATTACCGATTAATGTTGGTCAGTTGACTATATCAATATTGGATCATCCCTTGCATATTCAATTCATAAGTTTTATGACAATGATATTTTATCATTGTCGTGATCGCACTATTGTTGAGGACACATTTCCCAACAGCTTCTTCCCCCTGCATGATTTCCACAGTCGCCGCTGTGGAGGTCATGCAAGACTGTCTGCGCCTCGGTCTGGTCCAGGCATCGCAGATATGGCCCTGCTAATGACTTCCGGAACAGGATTCCATCAATCAGTAGGAACCTGGAAGCCTTCATCCTGAAACTGCGTGCCTCTTTCTTACTGCTGGGCTGGATATCATGCTGCAACCAGTCTAGGTACGGCCTCCGCCAATCCTGCTCTGACTCTTGTTCTGGGTTGCTGCTACAGACAAGCAGCTCCTCCTGGTCCGAATCTGGTCCGGGAATGGCTGGTTTGAGGACATGGGTGATTGGAATACTGGCTACGTCGGCTGGTTTGAAGGTTGAGCCCAGAGTTGCCAGTGCATCTGCTTCTGCGTTCTGCTCTCTGGGTACTTGCTGGATGCAGAATTCCACGAATCTGCTGATTAATTCTTTTGCTACACACAAGTAGGCCACCATTGTGGGGTCTCTTGCTTCGTATGCTCCATTGACATGATTCACAATTAGTTGCGAATCACTGTATACATTAACATGGTTGATTCCCATGTCCAGGGCTAGTTGCAGCCCCAGGACTAGGGCTTCATACTCAGCCACATTATTTGTGGTCTTGAACTCACATCGGACTGCTTGGGTGATTAGATCCCCTTCTGGTGATCGGAGGATCAACCCAACTCCGGCCCCTCGGGCGTTTGAAGCTCCATCTACTCGTAACTCCCAGGTGCCTGGCTTGGCACCCTGGTGTAGGTGCAGGATTTCCTGCTCTGCTTGGATCTGGAGTGCTGGGCTGAAATCGGAGACGAAGTCTGCGAGGGCTTGTGACTTTATGGCTGTGCGTGGTTCAAACTGGAGGTCATATCCACTGAGGTGCACAGACCACTTAGCCATTCGTCCTGATAATTCTAGCTTTCTCATAACCGTCTTGAGTGGGTGATTGGTAACCACTGAGATGGTATGAGATTCGAAGTATGGACGCAGCTTATAGGATGCTGTGACCAATGCCAATACTAGTTTCTCCAGCAAGGTATACCTTGCTTCTGCTGGCAGTAATGACTTGCTGACGTAGTACACCGGGTGCTGGGCTCCTTCGTGCTGTCGGACCAGAACTGCACTTACTGCTGCTTCGGTTACTGAGAGGTACAGGAGCAGGACCTCCCCCTGCTCTGGCTTGGATAGCAGGGGTGGGCTGCTCAGGTACTGTTTTAGTTCCTAGAATGCTTTTTCGTGCTCTGGCGTCCAATCAAACTTCTGGCTTTTTCTGAGAATATCATAGAATAATCTGCACCGGTCTGAGGATCTGGAGATAAACCTGCTCAGGGCTGCTACTCTTCCCGTCAGACGCTGCACATCTTTTGGCTTCTGGGGTGATTCCAGCTGCAGAACTGCTTTGATCTGTTCTGTGCTGGCTTCTATCCCCCTTTGTGTGACCATATACCCCAGGAATTTCCCACTGGAAACTCCGAAGGTACACTTAGCTGGATTTAACTTCATTTTGTACTTCCGGAGGGTGTTGAATGTCTCCTCCAGGTGCTGAGTGTGGTCTGCTGATTGCTTGGATTTGACCACCATATCATCTATATGGACTTCCATATTACGTCCTATCTGGTCTTTGAACATCATATTGACGAGCCGCTGGTACGTGGAACCAGCATTCTTAAGGCCGAAGGGCATTACGTTGTAGCAGTAGATGCCTCTTTCGGACCTGAACGCTGTCTTTTCCTGGTCTGCCGGGTCCATTTTGATCTGGTTATACCCGCTCCAGGCATCTAGGAAAGTTAACATTTCGTGGCCTGCAGTGGCGTCTACCATAGCATCTATGTGTGGCAAGGGGAATGGGTCCTTGGGGCAGGCCTTATTCAGGTCCGTGAAATCCACGCAGACCCTCCACTTGCCATTCTTTTTTGGTACCACCACTACATTAGATAGCCATTCTGGGTACCTGACTTCCCTGATCTTTCCTGCCTCCAGAAGGTTATCTACCTCCTGGTTTATGATCTGATGTCTTTCTGCTGCAAATTTCCTGCGTCTCTACTGCACTGGTCTGAATCCTGGATCTATGCTGAGCTTGTGCGTTATGATTTCTGGGTCTATGCCAATCATGTCCTTGTGAGACCAGGCAAAGCAGTCCATGTTCTTTCGGAGCAGCTGAAGGAGCTGCTGGCGCAGATCTCCAGAGCACTCTGAGCCTACGAACACGGTCCTTTCTGGGTGCTGCTCATCCAGGTGGACCTCATCGATTTCTGCCTGCTGGGGCTCGATGTACTCCCCCTGGATGTGCAGTTGCTGTAATTGCTATGCTCTGGCAGCTGGTGGTTTGGTGGTCCTTTTGAGAGCTACTTTGTAACAATCCTTGGCCTCCTCCTGGTCTCCCCGTATCTCCTGAACTCCCCACGGCGTAGGAAACTTCAGGCACTGGTGATACGTTGACGGGATTGCTCGCATTTCGTGGATCCAGGGCCTGCCAAGAATAACATTGTAAGTAGATGGACCATCAATAACTAAGTACCTTACCTGTTTGTTCAGTCCTCCGGCGTAGGTGGGGATGGTGATCTCCCCCAGGGTATGCGCCGTTTCTCCGCTGAATCCGACCAGAGGAATAGCTTTCTTTGTCAGGTCCTTCTCGTCAAATCCCATGTTCTTTAGTGCTTCCAGCATTAGTAGGTTGACGGAGCTGCCTGTGTCTACCATGACCTTCCTGACCTCACAATTTCCAATGTTCAATGTGATAATCAGGGCATCATGATGCTGCTCTGGTACAGCTTCTGCGTCTGTTTCGTCAAAGGTCACTACTGGGAGGTCCTGCCTTGCTATTCTGCATGATGATTCTGGCTTGTCTCCCTTTGCTGCAGTTACACGTCTTTTGGCTGCTGAGTAAGTGAGCCCACACAGCTCTGATCCTCCAGTAATGACATTGACGATTCTATTGCAGGGAGGAGCTGGTGAAGGCTGCACCTGGCTGGCTGCGTTGACTCTGGTGGACTTCTCCGGGAGCAGATGGTCCAAGTTGCCTCGGTCATACTGGAATCGGACCTCCTTTCTGAGGGTGTAACATTCGTCCGTGGTATGACCTATGTCATCATGAAATTCACATTTTTTGCTAGCATCACGACGGTCATTGAGCCGCTCCTCTCTCTTCTTTGGCCATCTGACTCCTTTGAGCTCTTTCAAGGCCTTTAGCAAGCCAGTTATTCCAGTGGTAAAACCATACTCACTGACCTTCGGAGGTGGATCTGCATCGTTTTTCCCACCGGTGCTCTCGGATACTTTGCTCACTGGCTTGCTGTAGGGCTTTGGTCTTTCACTCCTTTTTTCTACTGGTGCATTCCTAGACACAGGTTCTGTGTCATAGGTACTTCTTCTGGAGGCAGCGTCTTCTTCCAGCCTCATGGCTGCAACTGCCTGGGCCTGTACATCAGCAAAGGCAGTGCATGGGTGCATTGTCAATTGCTTGTACAGGTCTGAATCGTGATGTAACCCCCTGCGGAAGGCTTCAATGGCAGTGGGTACATCACAATGCGGGATGGCAACCTTTTCCTTGTTGAACCTGGTGAGGTAATCTCGAGTGGTTTCCTCGAATCCTTGAACAATTCTGTATAGATCGCTGGTATGCTTCTCTGGTTTCATGCTGCTAGCAAACTGCTGATTAAAGACATTAACCAGATCTGCAAAGGAGGAGATGCTGCGATTGGGCAATCCCACAAACCAGTGCAGGGCTGCTCCGGATAGGGTTGACCCAAATCCTTTGCACATGCAAGCCTCCTTAAGTGCTCCGGTTGCGGTTACCACCATCATTTTCTGCTTATACTGATTTATGTGGTCCAGGGGGTCGGCCGTACCATCATATAGTGTCATGGTTGGTGGCACAAACCCCTTGGGTACCTTGATCAGGGCAATGTTGTCGATGAATGGTGAATATGCATAGCTGTCCTGGGAAGCTTTCTCCATTGGCCTTGGCATACCAGGTATCTTGGTGATCATGTCTTTCAATTCCTGGTAGCGCTGGTCTGAGAGACTGCCTGCTCCAGGGAATGGATTGACTGGCGGAGGGAAGAAGCCTGGAGGGGCTCCTCCCCAGGGCCCTGAGGTCGGATTTATTGGCGGGGGGAAGAAGCCTGGAGGGGCTCCTCCCCAAGGTCCTGCGGCTGGTTGATTGGCTGCCACGGATGAACTGAAGCCTGGTCCTGGATGCCAACCAACTGCTGACTGTGCTGGTGCTCCTCCCTGCCATCCTCCGGTGCTGGACTGGTTCACAGGCGCTGCTCCTACTGAGATCCCTGGCGTTCGTCCGATGGTGGGCTGTGGAGGGGTACCTGAAAAAATCAAAGAATCAGTCCCAGGAGGAAAACAAGGTGTAGGATTACCTGCAGGCTGAACTGGTCTGGACTGCGGTGCTCCAAACACGGACGAGTCCAGATCCAGTATCTCTGGGCCACTGCTCGGGGTGGTGACACCTAGATCCAGCCTGGTGACGATCTCCTGGGGAATTGGCCGGTTCAACCCTGCTCTCCCGAAGGGGTTGAAGGTCTGCCCAGGCCCTGGCTGCAACATTCTGAACGGCTGTTCTGGACGTGTGACTGTGGCGATCTGCTCTCTCAGGCTCTGATTGTCCTTCTTCAGACCCTCTATAGCTTCCTGCAGGGCACTCATTCCCTGGACCACCATCTGCATCGGATCGGTACGGGGAACCTGCGGCTGCTGGCCTGCTCCGGGCATCTGGGCTTCTCCGCTCCTGCTGGGACTGCTTTCTCTGCTCTGCCTTGGGGAAGCAGACACAGGGGGTGATCTGGGAACCTGAGGAGGTTTGCTAGATGGAACCACAACTTTGGAGGCTGTGGTCTGACTCACGACCAGAGATGGTCCTGTGAGTCCAACAGATACAGTAGGGTTGGTCCCACTGGACTGGGCCGGCATGCTCTGGGAACTGGAAGGGTTGGCTTTGGTCCCAGACATGCTTGTTGTGACGAGGTAACGAATTTAAATATTGGAATGCGCACTATGCCCCACGGTGGGCGCCAAATTGTTTTGGTAAAATTTCTACCGAGTCGTGATTATGTGATGCGGGTCAAAGTGTCAACCAATATGAAGATCAACGTAGAAAACAAATATAAGAGTTGGAAAAAAACGAAATAACGACACAAGAATTTTTGGTGACGCGGAAAAACCCAATGAGGGAAACAACCGCGGGGGGAACAGAATCCCACCAATATTTTTACTATGATCGACGGTATTCGCTGTTTGAGACGGATTACAAGTGTTAATGCAAGTAACTAGGTTACAATGTATGCATGAATGAGATAAAGGATGCTCTAATTTTCTTTTATAGTTGCGGATTGTTCTATTCGACGGTTGTATTCTGTTGCTGGATTGTGGGAGGGAATATAGGAGAATATCCCTTTAGGGTTTTGACTCACTTTCTTTCTCCAACAGCTCTCTTCTGCTCTGGTCTGAGTCTGGTTTGCGTCTGATCTGCTTCTAGTCTGTTTTTGACTTGCTTCTGATCCGTGTCTTGTGGTGGGCTTGCTTATTTATTCATCTCTGGGCCCAATAGTGAGATGTAAATTTTGGGCTAAACAACGATCAAGAGGAGATGTCGACTAGCTCAGCCAGGACGAACATGACTCCCGCAGAGATGCTTGCTGACCGTAAGAAGAGGGCTATCCTTTCCGCAGTGAAGCCTCTTGCAAAAAGAAAGCTGGAGCCGGATGAGCCATTACCTGCCCCCAAGAAGGCTGCCCTGCCTGCTCCTTCAGACTCAACTCCTTCCGTTGGCCATTTCCGCCTTCCTCCTCCTGCTATTTCCTCCAGGACTCGTAATAAGGCTTCCACCTCAACTGCTCTTGCCAGGAAGTCTTCCTCCCACGTGGTGGAGGATCTCAGCCAGGATGTAATCTATCTGCTAGAGGGTTTTAGTTGTGCTCTGGAGGCAGATCCCTGGCCTGTCCTGGACCGCCTGCTGACTTCTGGTTCTGAAGAATTGCTGAAAGATCAACCTATCATGCCGTTGTGGCGTCAGGCCGCGGAGGACATCTTCTCGGTGAGTTCTTCTTTTGCTACTTTTCCTTTCTTGCAGTGCTCGCATGTTTGTTGGCTTTAACTGACCGCTGGTGTGCCGAACCTTTCCCCAGAGGTTTCAAAAGATTTTGATGGGGTGCCGCAAAACTGAAGTCCTGTCCCAGGAGGTGCATTCCTTTAAGACCGGGCTGGATGCTGAGCGAGGGCTTCGTGCAAGGAAGGCGGAAGAGCTGATGTTCTCCCAGGCTAGGGTGACGGACTTGGAGGAGGCCCTTGCCAAGTTGCGTCAGGAGAAAGACACCCAGTTGGCTGAGAAGGATGCCCAGTTGGCAGAGAGGGACGCACAGCTGAGAGCCGTGGTGGCCAAGAAGAAGACACTGGCGAAGGTGCTGCACGACATTGCTCCTTACTCTTCTTTGGAGGGGAGGATAGCCTGCCTTCGGGAATACAAGGAGGGAGAGCATGTGAAGTGGGACCTGGAGGCGGAGGAGCGGTTTATGGCGACCTTGTTCCCTGTTACTCCCGTGGTCCCTGAGCTTTCAGATATTAATCCGGATGGTTCTCTCCGGTCACCAATTCCTGGTTCCCTAGAGGTCCAAAGTGCTGCTCCAGTTCCTCCTTCTCCTGTTGGCGTCGTCCAGGATCAGGTCGTTGATGTCCCTGCTGAAGAGGGTTCTTCCTCCACTAAGCGCTCTGCTGGTGAGGCGGTGGTGGAAGATGTTGCTGATAGTTAATTTCCTGCGCCCTTAGTGGCATTTAAACTTTGTTGTCTTGTTTTGCTGTTTGGCTGGGCTAGTGCCCTTGACATTTTCTTGTGCCCTGGGCCCTGTGTGGCGGGCTTTTTTTTTTATTTTTTTTTATTTTTGTCTCTTTTGAACTGCACTGGGTACTGCCCAGGAATCTCTAGCAGCTTTTCATGCTGCTTAAGTATGTGTTTTGTGGACAACTTTGTTTATCCTGTGCGTTTTTGTTTTGTTTTGTTTGTTCATGCATGATTGTGTAGTTTAGCCATGTGTGGGTGCTGGCTTCAGGGTATACCCATCTCAGTCAGAGGCTGTCAGGCTTTCGTGGGTGCTAAGTATCGTGGGCGACAGTGTCCCAGTTGCTTGTACTTTTGCTATGCCCACGCAGTGTAGAAAACTGAGTGTGATTTAACTCGTGTTCGTTTTCAGAAGAGGTAACATGTTGCAAGTATTCGTAGTAGGAAAAATTTCGAGTAGATTTTCATTAGCGACAAATAGATCGAATTTCCACATAACTCCATCAGGATGGCTGGATCCTGAGGGTGGTACATTCTGGATAGTTAAAACATAAAATGCTAAGACAAGTAGATACCCTAGAATCTGGACGCAGGTTCTGAGGATGCTCTGGAGTGTTCTTCCTTCAGATATGATATTTTTTTAGATGGAGGATATTCCAAGGTCTGGGCACCATGTTTCCCTCCATGTCCATCAACCTGTAGGATCCACTTCCTGTTATACTTTCCACCTGATAGGGTCCTTCCTAGTTGTAGGCGAATTTCCCGGCTTTCTGGTTCTTCGTGTTCTGGAACACTTTCCTGAGGACTAGGTCTCCTATCTGGATGGTCCTAATCTTCACGTTCTTGTTGTAGCTCCGGGCCACCATTTGCTTGTAGGCTACCATTCTGATGACGCCGCTGGTTCTCAGCTCGTCAACTGTGTCTAGGCTGCTGGCCATTTCTGTTTGATTGCGCTCTTCTGTCAGACAGTCGTATCTTTGGGTTGGCACCTTCACTTCTGCTGGGATGACCGCTTCTGTTCCAAACACCAGGCTGAAAGGGGTTTGGCCTGTTGCTGTTTTTGGTGTGGTTCTGTCAGACCACATGACTAGAGGTAGCTCGTCTGCCCACTTGCCTCCAGCTTCTTCCAGCCTCCTTTACATGTTGTCCATGACGATTTTATTGTTGGATTCGGCCTGGCCATTCGTTTGCGGGTACCTGGGAGCAACTTTTAGTAGGGTGATATTCCAACTAGCACAAAATGCTTCTGTTTTGTTAGATATAAATTGTGAGCCATTATCGCACACTATTTCAGAAGGTATACCGAACCTGCAGATTATGTTACGCTTAAGGAAAGATATCACCTGTTTTTCTGTAACCTGGGAGAAGGTTTCTGCCTCTATCCATTTGGAGAAGTAGTCCGTTAATGCGAGCATGTAGGTTATGTTCCCAGGTGCTCTGGGTAGTGGTCCTACGATGTCCATTCCCTATTTCATGAAGGGCCAAGGCGATATGACTGGGTGCAGGGGCTCGGCTGGCTGGTGTGTGACAGGTGCGTGCTTCTGGCAGGCTTCGCATTTCTTGGCGAGCTCTATTGCGTCTCTTCGTATTGTTGGCCAGAAGTATCCCATCCTGATTGCTTTATTGGACAGGCTTCTGCCCCCTGCATGATTTCCGCAGTCTCCGCTGTGGAGGTTATGCAAGACCGTCTGTCTTTCCTTTTCACCCAAGCATCTCAGGTAAGGTCCTGCGAGCGATTTCCTGAACAACACACCGTCTATTAGTATGAATCTGGGGGCTTTCATTTTGAATCCTCTTACCTCTTTTTTGCCTGCCGGGAGGGTTCCATCCCGCAGCCAGTTTTGGTAGGGTGTCCTCCAGTCGTCTGGCTCTTGCTGTTCTGTGGTGTTGCTGAGGACGCCTAATCCTGTTTCCCACTGGGTGCTGGAGTTTTCAACTTCCCGGTCTTCCTGAGAAGTTGACGGTTCCAGCACGTGGGTGATGGGGATTGAGGAGATGTCCCCCGGTTTGAATGTTGCTCCCAGATTAGCCAACGCGTCTGCCTCCGCGTTCTGCTCCCTGGGTATCTGCTCTATCTTGAAGGTGATGAATCTGGTTTTCCTGTCTCTGACCACTTCCAGGTAGGCTATCATTCTGGGGTCTTTGGCCTCGTACTCGTCATTGACGTGGTTCACTATTAGCTGCGAGTCACTGAATGCCTGGAGGTATCTGGCTTTGAGGTGCAAGGCTAATTGGAGTCCTTGTATCAGGGCCTCGTATTCTGCCACGTTGTTGGTTGCTTGGAATTCGCACCGCACTGCCTGGACGATCATGTCCCCTTGAGACCTGAGTACCATTCCTACTCCCGTTCCCCGGCTGTTGGAGGCTCCATCCACGTACAACGTCCAACAATTTTCTTCAGAGTCCATTTATGGAGGTAGGATTTCTCTGGCTGCCTCTTTCTCCAATCCTGGGCTAAAATCAGAGACAAAATCTGCAAGGGCTTGTGATTTTATCGCAGTTCTAGTTTCAAATTTCAGGTCGTAGCCACTTAGGTGGACAGACCTCTTGGACATTCTTCCAGATAGTTCTGGCTTACTCAGTATGGGTCTCAGGGGGTAGCTAGTTAGGACTTATATGGAGTGAGATTCAAAGTAGGGGGCCGTAACTAGAGCAAGAACTAGCTTTTCAGGAGCTGTGTACCTGGTCTCTGCAGGAAGCAGAGACTTACTGACATAATAAACAGGGTGCTGGACCCCTTCATTCTCCCGTACCAGGACTGCACTGACTGCTACTTCCGTTACTGAGAGATACAGGTACAATGGCTCCCCGGGTTCTGGTTTGGACAGGAGTGGAGGGGTGCTGAGGTATCGCTTTAGCTCTGCAAATGCCTTTTCATGCCCCTCTGTCCACTCGAATCTTTGGCTCTTTCACAATATGTCATAGAATAGTCTGCACCTGTCAGAGGACCTGGATATGAACCTATTGAGGGCGGCCACCCTGTCAGTCAGCTTCTGCACGTCTTTTGGTTTCTGGGGGGACTCCAGCTGAAAGAGTGCCCTGATTAGCTCGCTACTTGCTTCGATTCCCCTCTGTATTACCATATACCCCAGGAATTTTCCGCTAGATACTCCGAATGTGCATTTGGAGGGGTTCAACTTCATTTGGTATTCCCTCAGTATGCTGAAGGTTTCTTCCAGATGCTGGGCATGTTGACTGGCCGCTTTGGACTTGACTACCATGTCGTCTATGTAGACTTCCATGGTCTTGCCTATTTGGTTTTTGAACATCATGTTCACCAGCCTCTGGTAGGTGGAACCTGCATTTTTTAACCCAAATGGCATAACATTATAGCAGTAGATACCTCGTTCAGACCTGAAGGCAGTTTTTTCCTGGTCCTCCGGATGCATCTTTATCTGGTTGTATCCACTCCATGCGTCTAGGAATGTAAGCATCTCGTGGCCTGCTGTTGCGTCCACCATAGCGTCTATGTGCGGCAGGGGGAACGGGTCTTTGGGGCATGCTTTGTTCAGGTCGGTGAAGTCCACGCATACTCTCCACTTCCCATTCTTCTTGGGGACCACCACCACGTTTGACAGCCACTCTGGATAATTTACCTCTCTGATTTTTCCTGCGGCCAGGAGGTCATCTACCTCCTGGTTTATCACCTGATTCATTTCTGCGGCAAATTTCCTTCTTTTCTGTTGGACCGGCTTGTAGCCGGGCTTTACACTTAACTTGTGCGAGATTATGTTTGGGTCTATTCCACCATGTCCTCGTGGGACCACGCAAAACAATCAATGTTAGCTTTTAATAACTTTAACAGTTCTGAGCGAACAGTACCTGTACATTCTGCTCCTACCAGCACCTTCCTTTCTGGATGCAGCGGGTCCAGGGGGATTTCTTCCACCTCTACCTGAGGGGGCTTTTCATAGGTTCCCCTGAACTGCCTTTCCTATGATTGCTATGCTGGGGGAGGAGTGGCTGTGGGCTTGAGTGCCACCTTGTAACAACTCCTCACTTCTTCTTGGTTTCCTCTCATTGTCTGAACTCCCCATGGTGTAGGGAACTTGAGGCACTGGTGATATGAGGATGGGATGGCCTTCATGTCGTGTATCCACGGCCCGCCAAGGATAACATTGTAGGTAGACCGTCAATTACCAAGTACCTCACCTGCTTGTTGATTCCTCCGGCGTAGGTTGGGATCAGAATTTCTCCAACACTACAAGAATAAACAAAACAGGCGACGGACCATTGACTACTGAAGGATGTAGTCGCCAAAATGGCGACTGAAGTTGAAAAATGGCGACTGCAATCAGTCGCCAATTTGGCGACTGTTATTTTTCCCAAACTTTTTCACCACCGACAAAAAAAAGCGACTCAAGGAGAGGATTGGCGACTGCTCAGTCGCCAAAATTGGCGCCAAAAAATGGCGACTGTAGTAACAGTAGCCAAATAGGAAAATTCAGTCGCCATTTTGGCGACTGTATTTGGTCAGTCGCCAATTTATAATTTGCAGTCGCCAAAATTTTTCACCATAAATCAGAAACAGGCCCCTTTATTCATTACGCGACTCTTTCAAAAAAAAAAAAATACAAAAAGGCGAAAAACATCCGCTCTACTTCCGTGACCACCCACCACCTCCGGCGACCCCATCAGCCACCACCACCACCTCCGGCGACCCCATCTGGCACCACCACCGGCCACCACAATAGCCGCCACCACCACCTAAGAAAACCTTTATTTAATTGGAGGTTTGTATTTTTCTTAGTTTAATTTCGATTTTTAGTTTGATTTTTGTTTTGTTTTGTAGATTTAGTGATGTAGTAGCCAATTAAGATCATCTTAGCTTATTAGATTATAGTTAATTAAGTTATAGAGCCAATTAGGATGATAGTTGGTGAAATTGGGGGTTAGCGTTCATATGAAATTGAGGGTTAGGGTTGATATGATTAATGTTGGTTGCCTTATTAATGATTTTATTTTTGTAATTTTACTTAATTTTTTTAAATTATGGGTTAGGGTTTATAAAAATTGAAAATTGGGGATTTTTGATTAATGTTGTACTATGTTGATTAATGTTGTTAATTAATTGAGGTTTTTTTATTAATGTTGTACTATGTTGATTAATGTTGTTAATTAATTGGGGATTTTTTATTAATGTTGTACTATGTTGATTAATGTTGTTAATTAATTATGTCGTTATGCTTGTAATTGTTATGATTTTTAATTAAATGAGGATTTTTGATATATAAGTTGTTATTATTATCTTACAATTGAGCAAAGTTGTTGAAAGTTTTTTTGTTTATGAATTTATGTTTAGATTAAAATGAAGAGATTGGAACGTTCATGGATGTATGATGGAAGGGTTGGTATTAAGAAAAAACGTCCTAATGCTAGGTTTATAGAGGGTGTTGCTGAGTTTATCGAATTTGCTAAGCAACAAGATGAATATAACTCGTTAGAAAATCAACTTAGGTGTCCTTGTAACAAATGTAAAAACATGAAATACGCAATTGTCCTTGAGGTACAAGAACATCTCTATACAAACGGGTTTTGTCCAAATTATTATAATTGGATTTCTCATGGAGAAGTATATTCTCCAATTCACGAACAACCTCACATCCAACAACTTGATGAGAACCCATATAGAGATATGATTGTTGATGCCTTGGAGTACAATGTTCTCAATGATGACGACCGTCGAGCTATGAATGAAGAACAACCTCCAAATCCCCAAGCAAAGGCATTTTTTGACATGTTAAAAGCTGCGGAACAACCTTTATACGAAGGGAGCAGAATGTCATTATTACAAGCGGCCTCTAGGATAGTGACCTTGAAGTGTGAGAATAATATGTCATTTAATGCCGTTGATAATATTGCTTCTCTGCTTGAGGATGCTATCCCCGAAGATAATGTCATGACTCGAAGTTTCTACAATACAAAAAAAGTAGTTAAAGGACTTCAGTTACCGCATCAAAAGATTGATGCATGTCCCGAAGGATGTATGCTCTTTTGGAAAGATGATGCGTTGCTTGACAAGTGCAAAAAACATTGATCTAATAAATGTGTAGGTTTCTTAATCATGTGAAGAAAAAGATTGGTAACAAAGCTAAGGTAGAAGGTTCTATATGTAATGCCTATTTAACAGAAGAGATTGCAAATTTTTGTTCTCTCTACTTTGAAAAGCATATAGAAACCAAAGCACGAAACTTGAATGTTGATAAAGCATATGATGTTGATTCAAGTTTACCCGAGTTTTTTCAAACTCAAGATGATGAAGGTTGTTCATCAAAAGGTGGAACGAGATATTTGGACGACAAGGAATACAATCGTGCTCACTTATATGTTCTATCAAATTGTGAGATCTTAGAGCCATATGAAGCAAAATTCGTGACTGATTTCAGTAAGGAACATCCTAGTGTGAGTAAGGATGATGTTTGGGACAAACATGAGGATAAGTTTCCAAGATGGTTTCAGAACCATGTCATTGAGTTGAATATCCAAGATGATTTGATAAGGAGTTTGGCCTTCGGTCCTTCACGCTTGGTTAAGACGTGGAACCGATATTCAGTTAATGGATTTAATTTCCACACATTCGACCACGGTAAGGGTAAGGCTAGATGCAACTATGGTGTCACTATTTCTTCTACTGATGACCATGAGTACTATGGTATTGTAGAGGACATCTTTGAGATGTCTTATAATGGTCGTGATCGTGCTTACAAAACTACCTTATTCAAGATTGAATGGAAGGATAATTCCTCGGCTGGAATGAGAGTACATGAATGTTACAAGCTTGTGGAAGTGAATAGTACCCGAACATACTCTAAGTATGATCCATTTATACTAGCACATCAGGCTCAACAAGTGTATTTCGCTTCCTATCCAAGCACGACAAATGATAGAAATAGTAAGGCATGGTGGGCAGTCATTAAGACAAAGGCACGATCAAAAGTTGATACCACATTTTTTCAAGAATAAATAGTATCAAATGGGACAATTTTGCCTCCAACAGACGGAGTCATTGACCAAAATGAGAATGAACAATTTGAAGACTTGGAAGAGGAGGAGGATGTTGAGATTAATAATTTTGATGAGTTGGTTGAAGGATGGGAGGAATTAGATGAAGTGAGAGCTGAGGATGAGGAAGAGGATGAGGATGAGGATGAGGATGAGGATGAGGACGAGGCTGAGGATGAGGACGAGGATGAGGATGATGAGGATGATGTTGATCATGAGGATGATGAAGATGATGATTAATTTGGTATAGTTGGTCATGTTATTATATATTGTTCATATTTGTATTAATCATTTATTTTATGCATGTTTGATTTGTAAGTATTAATACTTTTATTTATATGATTGTAGATGGCAGGAGGTAGAGGAAGACAGCGAGGCGGGCACAGTCGTCAGCAGAGTCAGCCCGTTGTGCAGCAGGAGGAGGAGGAGTTGGTTCAGAGCGAATCTGAGGAGGACACACGTGTACAGATTCAGTACACACAGGATCGCAGGAAGATACTTGATCCAGCAGGATTTTGGTAAGTTTTATTAAATTGTAATTATTCATTTTATTAGTAATAAATGGCTAGTTATTATAAGTTACAATTTATATATGTTTCAGGTTTAATCATCAGACCGCTGTTCGAGGTGTAACCAACAACACAAAGTCATCTTTGTTAGGTCCTGTGCCCCTGAATTGGACAGAAGCTAGTGAAGCTCAAAAAGAAGCCTGGTTTAATAACTTCTGGGTAACCAAAATCTTTTTTATTAATTACTTATTTTACTCACTGTTATAGTTTTTCAACTAATACTTAATGTTATATTTCTGCAGCTACATTTTTACTGGCCGCCTGAATTAGAGTCTACTGTCAATAAGAGGTGGCGCGATGTTGGAGCATCTAGATACAAAGACATTATCCATAAGATTGGTAAAAGGGGAAAGGCCTCACATCTTAAAGGTATATCTATACAATTACCTTTATTTGTCAATTGTATTGATTAAAGGATGAAAATTTCACTAATAACGACATAATTTATCATTGTTGTAGGTGAGGCGCTTGAGGGTCTTCTGAATCGGCGTGATACCCCAGAGTTTCGAGCCAGATCGGCACAGAAGGCCATGAACAAAAGGGGAGGCAAGAAGGATGGAATGGCTGAGCCTACCCATCATGCTGGTTCACGGTCATTTCTGGACATACTTTTTGGTGTAAGTTTTCATATTAACACTTAGTTATTTAGCTCATTTATTTGAATATTGGTAATAATAATGTCCCTAAGCAAACAATGAATTTTGTTCGTGTATGTAGCTGAACAAGAAGAAGAATAAAAAGAAGAAGTCAGCTGATGATCAGTCAGCTGATCAACCAGATGATATGTTGACTGATGATCTTCAGGCGACGGTCCCGGAACTGTTCCTTGCCACACATTCCAGGGTGAACGCTAAGAATGAGAGAATTTGGATTAAGCCAAAAGACAAAGCTTTATATGTAAGATTTTTTACTTAAGATAGTTTTGAATTGTTACCTAATGAAATTTATGTTAACTAATGATGGTAATTTTTTGTCAACTAATGTGGTGCCTGACTGCGCCTGGGGAGTGCTGCCGCTGAGGGGCGCCATTGTTGCCGCTGATGGAGTTTCCAGAGCCCCCATTGAGGTGGAGGTGTTGCTTGCCACCGAGGAAATGGGTTGTGAGGTTGTTTGAGGGTTTGTGTTTGTCATTTTTGAGAGGTTTACAACGAGTTTGAGTTTTTCACGCTTCTTGGGTTGAATAATCACTATAGCCCCACGGTGGGCGCCAAAATGTTTAGGTCAAAATTCACCTAGTATTTAGTTTCGAGGTTATTGTGATTTCTAGCCTAAATGGGTGTAGATTTAGATTGGTTGGCTATTGAAGAATATGGATGAGACGAGTGAGGATGCAAAGGAGATGATGACGCGGAAACCCCTTAGGGAAAAACCGCGGGAGGATGGTATCCTCCAAGTTTCCACTAGAATGTTCTTGCAGAGTATGTTCCGTGTTACAAGTATTTTTAGGGTTTTCTCTAAGTGTATTATGTGCTAAGTATGTGAATGAATCTTACATTGTACCATCTATACATATTTATAGTCATGTGCCCATATGGACCGTTGGATTATGCTCTTATCCAACGGCTTCTTTACTCTTTTAGCCGCCTTCTTTAGCTTCTTTCTTCCTCTTGTTTCTCTGACTGGAACTGGCTGTGTGGCCATTTCGGGAAACCTCGAGCCTTGGTTCCACAGCGTTTTCCTCCTCCTCGTTCTCGCTGCAAGTCTTCCTTCCCTTGTACTCTTCTTTTCTCATAGACTTAACTTCTTCTTATTTTGTTGAACTAACCCCCTTTATACAATCTTGGTCCAATTATGCGATGCCACGTGTCGACACACAAAATAGTCAATTTTGGGTATAACAACGGTCATAAGCTTAGTGCACAAGGTCAGCGTTGTTTGAACCCTCTTAAGCAACACGTTATGTTCCATAAAATGGATGGACTATACACACATTTTTTTCATAAGAAGGATATGTTAGAGAGTTAGGCCCTGTTCTTTTGGACTGAAACTTAGCTGAACTGAACTGAACTGAACTTATAGGATCTGAACTGAACTGAACTGAACTTATAGGAACTGAACTGAACTTATAGGAACTGAACTGAACTGAACTGAACTTATAGGAACTGAACTGAACTTATAGGAACTGAAATGAACTGAACTTATAGAATCTGAACTGAACTTAACTTATAGAATATGAACTGAACTTATAAAATCCGAACTTAATTAACTTTATTTTAATTTAAGTTAACTATTATTATTATTATTATTATTATTATTGTTGTTGTTGTTGTTGTTATTATTGTTGTTATTATTATTATTATTATTATTATTCTTGTTGGTGTTGTTCTTCTTCTTCTTATTATTATTATTATTATTATTATTATTATTATTATTATCCAATATATGACATTGATAAAAGAATTAGTCTAAAACACAAGGTAGTTTAAAATATTTTTAACTTTGTATATAATGGTTTGTTCATAGTTCATACATTATACTACAATTACATTAGATAAAAAATAATCACTATTACAATTTTCTCTAACCATTTATTTTCTCTAACAATGGTGATGAAGAAACTGATTAATGGGAGAGTGACAATTGGTGAGGGTGAGGGCGTCGTATGTTGACTTGTTGTTTTTTGGCATTAATGAGGATGATAGTTTGACATTAATTAGAGAGGAAAAGACGGGTAAATTATTAATGAGTTATTTTTTTATAGATGACGTGTATCGAATAATTAAAAGAAATGTTTGTATCGGTTGTTAAAAATAATACTCCGTATATAACTTTTCTTAATTGAGTTTATATGAACTGAACTTATAGGAACTGAACTGAACTTATAGGAACTGAACTGAACTGAACTGAAGTTATAGGAACTGAACTGAACTGAACTGAACTTATAGGAACTGAACTGAACTTATAGGAACTGAACTGAACTGAACTTATAGGATCTGAACTGAACTGAACTTATAGGAACTGAACTGAACTGAACTGAACTTATAGGATCTGAAGTGAACTTAAATTAAGTGACTTGAAGTCCAAAAGAACAGGGCCTTAGGCCCTGTTCTTTTGGACTGAAACTTAACTGAACTGAACTGAACTGAACTTATAGGATCTGAACTGAACTGAACTGAACTTATAGGAACTGAACTGAACTTATAGGAACTGAACTTAACTGAACTTATAGGAACTGAACTGAACTGAACTTATAGGAACTGAACTGAACTTATAGGAACTGAACTGAACTGAACTGAACTTATAGGAACTGAACTGAACTTATAGGATCTGAACTGAACTGAACTTATAGGATCTGAACTGAACTTAACTTATAAGATCTGAACTGAACTTATAAAATACGAACTTAATTAACTTTATTTTAATTTAAGTTAACTATTATTATTATTATTATTGTTGTTGTTGTTGTTGTTGTTATTATTATTATTATTGTTATTATTGTTATTATTATTATTATTATAACCAGGGACTTTTATTAAAAACAAAGGAGAAATTACATGAAGTTGGTGGGCACCCGAGAAACTAGCTGGGCGCCCACTCCCTTAGCAACAGAAAAACTAAGGCGAGAAAAAATAAAAGCAGCGTTCCTCGATCCGGCATCCTGGGACACAGAAAACTTCTGAATCCGCTTGAGCAAGGAAACAGCATCTTCCTCTAATTCCCCCAAAGAAGAGAAGGAGAAAGGCAAGAAGCCATAACCATGCCCCGCGCACAAGTCCCTGTACTTGGCGCTCTTCCTCCTAGCAGCATCAACCACCACCCCTCCTGGCACAAAATCAGCCATGCCCGACTGAGTCAAAGGAGAGGACCCAACCAAATCCACACAAACATCGCGCCCCCTGTCCCAAGAGTAGAGCAGCAAATCAGCGGGCCGCAAAGAACCCCCCGCAGCATCGAGCAACCCAATATCCACCTCGCGACCAGCAGAGATCCCAGACCGGTAGCAAATATCCAAAAGAGTGTCACGAACAAGATTATGCCGATGCTTGACACCAACAGCACTAACGCAAGAGACTGCGTGATCCCCGAAGATATCGCCATCAAATATATGACATTGATAAAAAATTAGTCTAAAACACAAGGTAGTTTAAAATATTTTCAACTTTATATATAATGGTTTGTTCATAGTTGATACAATATACAACAATTACATTACGATAAAAATAATTCACTATTACAATTTTCTCTAACCATTTATTTTCTCTAACAATGGTGATGAAGAAACTGATTAATGTGAGAGTGACAATTGGTGAGAGCGAGGGCGTCGTATGATGAGTTGTTGTTTTTTTGGCATTAATGAGGATGATAGTTTGACATTAATTAGAGAGTAAAAGACGGGTAAATTATTAATGAGTTTTTTTTTTTTATAGATGACGTGTATCGAATAATTAAAGTGAAATGTTTGTATCGGTTGTTAAAAATAATACTCCGTGTATAACTTTTCTTAATTGAGTTTATATGAACTGAACTTATAGGAACTGAACTGAACTTATAGGAACTGAACTGAACTGAACTGAACTTATAGGAACTGAACTGAACTTATAGGAACTGAACTGAACTTATAGGAACTGAACTGAACTGAACTTATAGGATCTGAAGTGAACTTAAGTTAAGTGACTTGAAGTCCAAAAGAACAGGGCCTTAGAGAGTACTATCTAAAACCTAATAATATAGAGAAACCTAATAAAGCTCAAAAAAAACCCGCATAGTCGTTCAAAGCGGCCATAAACAAAATCAAGGCATAAACCCAACAAATCTCAATCTATCTTCTTTAAGACAAAGGTAATTGTCTTAATATTAAAACGGGTCAATAACATTCATATTTTTGTTTATTGTTATACACTATGCTTTGATCTTAATTATGTCGCATAAACATCTTTGATCTATCTTATCTATATTAATACAAAAACATTTAATGATTTCTGGTGAACTCACGTCATTAATCCGTCATTTAATTTTTTTTTAAAAAAAATCAATTATGGTGGGACCCGCAATATTGTTTACTGAATTAATTATCAAATATTTAAATGCTCCCGTTTCATTACTTGTGTAAATATTATGTCAGTAGGTCTCTTGAGAGACCAACTCTCAATAAGTTTTAGTAAATATTATGTACTAATTCTGATTTATTTCGTAAACAATAATTTATACGTAAACGATTATATTTATAATATATTATATACTAAAATATAATGTCGGACGTCGATCTGTACATAATTATTAAATATTACCAAATTACAGCCATTGATAGAAAAATATAACAAATTAGAGAAAATGATACAGTTCGTCTTGCTTCAGACCGCAAGTTCCGTCTGAAACAATAAGACCCCTCACAAGTGGAAATCACATGGGTGGTGGGACATCCCGATGTGCTTTCCCACTCACTCCCTAAAATGGGTATTTTGTGAGAGGAAATAAATGGTATCCGTCTTATTATTTCAGACGGATCTTTCGGTCCGAAATAAGAATTAGTGAAAATGATAAACACGATCGAAATTTCAAGTAGAATTTTCATGATAGTACTAAATTAAAATAACAATAACAATAAACTAAAATAACAATAACGAAATACTTATATTGTCGATGATATTACAAAAAATCGTAATCAATTTTAGCATATAGCCTAAAATTTCATCATCAAAAATATATTCGAATTATTAATAAAACTATTTAAAGTAACAATATTATTAAAAACGACTCCGTGCATTACCTCGTGTATTTTCGCACGGGATAAAACTAGTAATAAAATTAAGAGTTTTTTGCTTTTTACCACCTATTAAGTCTTAAGTTTTACAAATTACCACCTATTGAGTCCATTTTTGCCAATTACACCTAATTTCCATATGTTGACGGGTTTTTTTATTGATCGTCTCGGCTACATTTTATCCACTCTTTATTTACAATGACCAAACTACCCCTTACCAAATATTATACACTCACTCTTGAAAAACAAAGAACAAAAAAATATAAAAAGAATCCAAAAAATATAAAAACTTCAAAAGGAAGAACAAAAGGTCAATCTTCAGAAAAGCAGGGGTCGGGAAATGGGTATTAAAACCAATTGAAAATTTGGCGAGAAAGAGAATTTGAGCATGAAAGCTTTTAGAAGGTTTGGGCGCACGCACCGCTACTCTACTTTTATTGCGCTATTCTTATCATAAGAATCAGTAAGGTATCTCTGGTAGACTATATTCGTCCTATTGAATTAATCGAAAAAAGTCTCATCATCCCATTGTCATTCGAATTTCAGGTAATTTAGTCAGCAATTCATTATATAGTTATGTTGAACTAATTCGAATAAAATTAGTATATTCCTCAATTTTAATGCTTAACCCTAATTTTAGTTGATTGTGTTATTGATACCAAAATTGATCCTCAGAGACATCGGCTCAGATGAAGGGGATGGCCTAACCTTTATGTCCGATATGCAAAAAGGGTTGCTTAAAGCTATGAATGTGGTGGTGCCTAGAGCAGAGATTAGGTTCTGCGTTCGGCACATATATGGGCCAACTTCAAGCTACAATTTACTGGCATTGGCTTCAAAGAGAACTTCTGGAAGGCTGCTTGAGCAACAACAGAGGTAGTCTGAACTTTCCTACCGACGCTCTGTATTTTGATTTTATTTTGTAACTGACCTTCATACTAACACTCTTCTATGCTACTAAATAGACTGAGTTCAATTCTCAAATGGCGGAAATCAAATATCCCTCCGAGGGAGCTTACAACTACCTTAATAGAATACCACCAAGGCACTGGAGCAGACATGCTTTTTCAACCAACTGTAAAAGTAGCATGATCACCAACAACCTTTGTGAGTCTTTCAATGTTGTGCTGAAAGATGCAAGGGACAAGCCTATTCTTACACACATGGAATGACTGCGACGGTATGTTATGAAAAAGAATTATGAGAAAAGAGAAGGAGTTGATAAATATGATGTGTCACATGTATTTCGGGTTTGGAAAATACGGGTTCTTACTTGTCGGGTGTATATAAGTTCGGGTTGGGTTAGGTCCGAGATATGGGTAGATTAATGCTTTTTTTAGGAATGTGTATAATATTTGGTAAGGGGTTGTTTGATCATTGTAAATAATGGAGAGTCGATAAAATGTAGCCGAGACGATAAATAAAAATCTCGTCAAGATATGGCAAATTAGGTGGTAAGGAAAAAAAAAGGATATTCTACATGGTACCCCTCAATTTTTTGACTTTCTACATGATACCCCTACACTTTTTAAAACATACATGGTACCCCTAATTGTTGTCATTATCATTAAGTGTGCCCTTAAATATTAAGTGTGTCCTTAAACTTTATTTTCCACCAATTAAACTCAATTTTAGGCGTTGGATGATTACTTAGGTGCATAACCAAACTTAACATTTATCATCCATGACATAAGGACTCTATTAGAATTAATATCTATTCTTTGGACGTGATAATTTGGCAAAGATCAATAATTTTTCCGTCAACATTTTTTTAGCCCTTATATATCTATAAATATTAGGAACGAGATGAATATTAAGCCTAATAGAGTCCTTATATCATGAGATAATAAATGACAAGCTTGATTACGCGTTCAAGTTATCACTTAAAGCTTAAAAATGAGTTTAATTGACGGAAAATAAAGTTTAGGGATATACGTAGTGATAATGACAGCAATTAGGGTTACCATGTATGTTTTAAAAAGTGTAGGGTAGTATGTAAAAAGTCGAAAAATTGAGGGGGTACCAGTACAATATCAAAAAAAAAAAAAAAAAAACTAAAATTAACACAAATTCTTGTGTCACTCAAACTGAACAAGCAAGTACATCTGCACAGGTAAGTGAATAAAGAGTTGATCGCTCGTACATCCCAGAGAACAAACTACCAAAGCTATTCTAAATCACCATCATCACGTGCTTCCGCCGCCATCGCCGTCCCTTCTTCCGATTTAGTAAGTATTGGAATCTTAACTTTAAAATCATTAATTTCAATATTTATTTGCAGTTTTCCCTACATAAGCTAGATTGATTTTGATCGAAACATCTCCAATCGTGACTCCTGAGCTAGTTTATTGATATTTGAAAGGGAATTATCGTGTAAGACCGTTGTATGATCTCCTAAATCATTACACAATTATGAAATTAGTAATACTTCCTCGGCCGTAGCCATAGTCAATAGTTTAGGTATGCAATATCCGCCCTTCAAAAAGTAAAGTGTTGACTATTTACCGGTACAGAGGGTACAGAGGGAGTATAACATAAATCAGGGCCGCTGTGTAGTCAATAGTTTACGTTTGCAATATCCGCCCTTCAAAAAAATAAGATGTTAACTATTTACCGTACATAGGGAGTATAACATAAATCAGGGCCGGGCCGCTGTGTAGTCAGTAGTTTACGTTTACAATATCCTCCCTTCAAAAAAATAAGATGTTAACTATTTACCGGTACAGACAGGGGCGAATCTAGGTAGTAGCAAGGGGTGGCGGGCGCTACCCCAAACTTAAAAGAATTGACTTAGAAGACGGGTTTTTGCTACCTCAAATATTATTGAATAGTAGATAAATTACTGATATCTCATTAAATATACAATAAATATCTTGTGGTATAATGGTAAAGGTTTTGTTTTCCAAAATAGTGCCCCCTCGAATCCCCAGGGCCGCTGTGTTGTGCATGTACAACTCGGGTTTCCAGTTTGTTGGATTAGAGATGGGAATACAGGATGAGGATTTAAGGAAGTATGAGGAACCTGTACCCTTGCCATTCTACACATTTGGTACTTTCTATCAACTAATTGATGATAACTTTTTATCGGGAAATGTCACATTTTATTGTAGAATGGCCACATTTGATCCGCCTTAATATCAGACGTATATATACCACTCGTCTGAAATGAGGATTTGCCATTTGTTAATGGGGTGCTGTGATTTTGTTTGAGCAATGTTAATGTTCGGTCTTGTCCTGGTTTTATGGTGGGCTTTTTGGTTTGTCGGAGCTGACATTGTTGGATGATTGATGGAGTACCACCAAACATGGTAAAGTCATATTTGATTTTGGGATTACATGCGTTCTCTCCATGTTCGCAACATTGGGATATTAGTGCTTATATCTAATCCTCTTACACCCGCACCACATCTTATAGATTGTGTAAGATGTTTTTAAACTTTGGACTCCTATTCATCGGTCTTGTTACAGTGAGATCTTGAAGAGAGTGTGTTTCTTACTTTCTTCATGTTATTTGTCTGTCTTTTGTGTCGGTTCCTTATCAGGTTCGTAGTTTTATACTATAGTCAGTGACCTCAGTGTATTATGGGAGTAGTTCCTCAAGAATATCATCGCTCATCAAAAAAGAAAGTATTTCTGTCGAGACTTGAGGGAAATGACTCTTAGTCAATGAATATCAGCATTGCTGGTGTTATTGGTAACAAGATCTGGGAATGTTTGGTTTATGGTTGAATGGATTCTATGATAGAAGGGAACAATTATTAACAAAAATAAAATTGGTACGAAGTATATACTCTTTAACTTCTTTTGGGTCTGCCGCTGTCTATATTATTACTGTATCTCATATGAGACAGTCTTAGACTCTGTTCTTTCTGGCTTAATTTCAGCTCCTTTCAATTTTGTTTGGCTAAATTCTGTTAGGTTTTGTTTACGTTCAATCAATTATGTTCAATGAATCTCTTCACAAAATTAACTTTTAATTCAACTAAATTCACTTCACCTCAATTCTAGTCAATTTAGTACAATTAAGCTTTACTCCAATTAATTCAATTCAGCTCGTTTCAGCCGAAAAGAACCGGGCCTTACAATTTTGAGTGTTTTGCCCAACTTATTAACCCTATGATTGCATGTGCATGATTGAGCAATACATAACGGTTTGGGTTGGTGTTATATGCATGACTATCTCATACGATTATACCTTACTTACAGTTCTATGATTAGTCGGTGTTTGATAAGCAACTTTTTTTGGGGGAATATAGCCTTCTTGTTCTGTTCCTTTGTGTTTTCTCTGTATTCCGTTTTGGCGAAAACCACCGCACCTGTACGGTACTTACTAGATACAATATAATGATATTTTGGTTTCTTGTTTTAAAATTTGAATAACCTTCCAGGGTAAATATGCAACCAGAAACCCCGAATAACAATCATAACCATAAAATCAGAAGGCTCGAGATCACAGATATAAGCAAGGGTTTCATTGAGCTCCTGCGTCAGCTGACAGTTTGTGATTCTGTCTCGGAAACACAATTTCAAGATAGATTTCAGGAACTCATTACTGAAGGCGACAACCATGTTATATGTGTAATAGAAGACGAAAACACGGAAAGGATAATAGCTACTGGAAGTGTATTTATTGAGAAGAAATTTATCAGGAACTGTGGTAAGGTTGGCCACATAGAAGACGTGGTTGTTGATGTTAGTGCTCGGGGAATGAACTTGGGCAAGAAAGTGATCGATTTCCTCACTGCACATGCGGAATCGGTGGGATGCTACAAGGTTATTCTCGATTGTAGTTCTGAGAACAAACCGTTTTATGAAAAATGTGGATTCAATCAAAAGGAGATCCAAATGGTCAAGTATTTCTCTTAGATCAACCTGCTAACCTTGTAAGTTCCCGAGGAATAAGGATTTGGACTCGTCTAACATGTGAGGTCGTCCCCTACAAAAGAATCATACTCACTTGGATGAGATTTTATTGATCGTGTTTTCATCTGTGTTACCCTGACTCTTCGACACGGTGTCGAGTGTCGGATACGGCTATTTTTTGCGAATGTTTCAATTTTTATTGTCTAAAATGAAGTGTCGAAGTGTCGTGTCGGTATCGGACACGGGACACGACAGCCAAGTGAAGTGTCGGAGTACCATAGGTTTTCATTTTAATCGTACTCACTCGGATGAGACTTATTGACCGTGTTTTCAGTTTGTTAATGTTTCGATGTTTGATAAACTTATACATTGTCTTACCTGGTTGAAATGCGAAGCTTTCAAGCTATTGTGTTAAACTTGTATTTCTCATGCTTCCATGTTCATTGAGCTGCAGCTTACTGGCTATCTATATGTCTATTTATTCATCTTGAGATAAAAATTCCATAATATAATGTCTTATAGCTTTCTTGCAGTAGCGCGGCATTAACTTACGGACAATGGCCAGACCATCTGGGGACGATATGATCCTTAGCTACAACGACGCAGTACTTCGACGATCTGACTTGGACATCCTTCATGGACCCCATTTCCTCAATGATCGGATAATCGAGTTCTACTTCAGCTACCTATCATCATCCTATCGTACTGAAGACATCCATTTAGTTCCACCTTCAATCGCATTCTGGTTACAGAACTGTCCAGATAAAGAAACTCTCAAAACCTTCATCGAACCTCTGAATTTTCCCGCGAAAAATCTCATCTTTTTTCCAGTCAACAACAATGAAGATGTAACCCAAGCTGAGGCCGGGAGTCATTGGAGTGTTCTTGTGTATTACAGGCCCGCTAATGTGTTTGTCCATCACGATAGCCTCAAAGGATCAAATTCTGCATATTCAAGAATGCTTTATACAAATGTTGCAGGATTCTTTTCCAGCTCAAACTCCGATATCCAGTACATCGAGCACAATTCTTCTCCTCAACAAAATAATGGTTACGATTGTGGATTATTCGTCATCTCCATAGCAAGGGCTATATGCAACTGGTATGCAAGTAGCGACCGTGTAGATGAGGAACATCTTTGGTTTAGTAGTGTCGAGGAACAGGCCAGTCAGTCTACTGTTTCTGTGCTTCGGAAAGAGATTCTTCGTCTAGTTACTAAGCTCATGTGTGATAAGAGTGATCGATAATTATCAAACTTGCTGGACTACCGAAATGATGACTTGGGCGAGTTACGGAGTGGCTAAACATGTATTTTATGTAATGTTTGTAGTTGTTTTAACTTGAGATTTGGTACCTTATTGATGCTATCCGTCTGATTGGAAATTGGGCTGTTGCCCCGGTGGTTACCGAGCTAACATGGCCATAAGCCCGTAGATGCACTGCAATTTTCGGCCCAGCATGGCACAACAGGTTGCAGCGATGGCCGTAATTTTCTGAAATTTACAGAATAGACATGGCTTGACACAAAGGCCGCCCCGCCAGGCGCCAGCCAATCCGAACAATCTTGACAATCCTAAGAGGGTTAATTATCACTTTCACCATGGACATTAGTAGTCACATTACATATGTATATGAAAAAAATAAGGAGTTATATTTATTGAGATACCGTTTCTTTATACACAAATATTATTGTAAAACCGTTTTATATAAGTTGTATTGTTAAAACAATTGATGTATATTAAACTTCCAATGATGCTTGCCAATTACTTTTACGTAATTTTTTAAATGTAAAATACGGTTTTACAGTCCGCCGTAGAAACCTTGTCCTCCTAGGCTCTTTTGTATTCCAACCAATTCATCAAAGAGACCATTTTACCATATTCTATCGTAAAACCAATTGATGTATACTTGTATTGCACTACCTTTCTTAATATGCTTACCAATTTTTATTTTTATTTCAATTGGGCGCACTAATATATGAGGATTGAACCCCCAACTTAATAATCAGGATAGAAAAAGTCTTAATCTCTTAGAGATTTGCTAAATCCGGCACACAATTTTACCAAATTTTGCACATTTTTCGTCTTATTCCGAATTTAACCCTCTCATTTCTTACCCTAATTCCCCTCTCACCAAGGTAGAAATCAAAAACCCAAAAAAAACCTTGACCACCCAACAACAAACAATGCCTCCCACCCTTTTACCACCCTCACCGCCCTAAACCTACGTCGATCTTTGTTCCCCGCCCTCATACTCGGATATACCACCCTTTCCGCACCGTGTTCGTTACCTAGACTCAACCACAATCATCATTCGATCCACCTTCAGTCCAAATCTACGACATAGATGTTAGATTGAGGACGAGGTTAGGATGGAGTTGACGGCGAGGGAGATACGAGGCCCGCACTTAGGGCAAACAACCAGTGCTAGTGGAACTAATTGGGTTTGTGGGTTGTCGGGATCGGAAATTGTATTTTTTTTAAATTTAAAAAATAAAGGGTAGTAATAAATAAAACTGGCAAAATATGTTGAATTGAGTAAAATAACGTACCGTATTAGATTTAGCAATTACGATCTTTTAAGTATTATTTAAACTAACTCATATTCTCGCTAATTACTTTCACACAAACTCGTAAGAAGTCGTAATTATTTAGATAAATAGAATCCGGTTTTACAATCCAAACCTACTTTCCGTATTTATATACCCTCACCAATTTTGTTTCATTTTAACGCAATCTTATATTCTTATACCATCAAAATTCCTGTCACGCAGTTAGTCAGTCACGCAGAAGAATGTCACACTTCTTAAATGAACTCACACTCACCATGTCCTCTTCCTCCGCCGCTGCCACCTCATCATCTATACCCTTCTCCATCCATAACAACCGTCACCGTCCGTCACCTCAGCATCTCTCCTTCTCCCATCTTAAACGACACCGTTTCATTCCCCTTTCGCAACACCAACCTACTCATCATCCTTCCAACGACGTCGTTTCCTCCCCTCCTCCTCTTCCTAGTTAGTAACTCACTCTCCCTTTCCGCCTTTTTAGTTTTCATTTTTTCCGAATTCTAACGTATACCCTCGATTTTTTTATCGAATTGATTTTAGAAAACCGAGGGCATATTGTATAATTTCAAAATATGAGTTATACCGTTTCAATCAATTGTTTACCTTTTATTTCATAAACAATATATAGAGAATAAACAATAAACAAATCATTAAGACGACGGGAGTTTTAGTTAATTAATGTTTGTTTTGTTATTTTGGGATTTATGTTAATCCCAGTAGTTTTAATTAACTACTTACTCGGCTATTCTCGCTTGTGACGAAAAGTGCTCGTGACATTTTGAAGCACCTTCACTTTGAAACATTATTTTGACCGGTTTTGAAACCTTCTCCTGCCCACTTTTAAAAATTAGGTTATTTTTTAAAGGTTAATTGATAGAAATACTCAGAATTATAAGTGAACCGCTCAAAATGCCCCCATTTTTACTTATTTAACATGTTTTATTGGTGTAATTAGGTGAATAGATTAACAAATAAATAAAAAGAGAGAACGACGGATCAAACAACTGTTAGAAATTCACTCACTTATTTTGCAGGTAATAGGTCATATATTAGAATAAACGAATGGGAGTATTAGTTGGTTATATTGGTAGTTAAAATAGAGTTTGAAGTATTTTGAGCAGGACACTATGGTTTATAGTATTCTTATCAATTCATCTTTTAAAATAAAAAAGTGATCACTATTTAATCAAAAGTGTTCCTACTCATTAAAATGTGATCAGTTTGATACTGGTAGGTGCGACCGTCGTAAAATAGAATTTGTGTAGTTATATGTTTAGTGGATTAATTTTGAACTTTGAAGGCAACATAACGTAAAGAGACGATTTTTCAATAACGTTATTGAGAGACTTTCACATTTTACGGGGAGACGACTATTTAATTTCTATTTTTCATATTATGTCTAGTGTCTACTACTAGTAGCCGTAGTAGGGGACGGTTTCTTAGGAGATCTACTGGTTTGATGGAGGGTGAGGGTATACAGTAGAATTTGAAAATATGAATTGCGCCATTGAAACTTCCCTTTTGTTTATAATAATGCTGAGTTTTAAGTTAATTAATCTTAGTGTTTTAAATTAATTATTAATTACTTTGTATTTTATAGAGGCGTTGTCAACGACGAATGGTTTAATGCCTTCAACTAATGGCCCTCGTCTTCGAGTTGCTTATCAGGTCATTGTTTCTCTTATTTGTTTACGTATTGCAGAATCTCATTTGAGACCGTCTTAAGCATAACACGGTCATTTTCATGTAACATAGATATTTAGTGATAGGCTGATAGCTACGATGTACTATGCTTTAAGCTGGAGACCGTCTTAAGCTTAAGACGGTTTGGTTTCGGTTTGGTTTTTGTTTGGAATGAGTTATAAGTATAACAAATAGCTTATGTTTAATACGCGAACCAAATATGTAAGTGGCCACTTGGTTTGTGGCGTTACTGAGTTATTTAATCGAAGGATGTTTTGAAGGAGGTGAAAGACTTGAGGGAACGTAAACCGTTTCAAGTTTTACTTCATTGTCTTAAGGGCTCTCGCTTATGGCGAGCTAGTGGGATATTGCGTATGTTTTGGTAACGGTTTGAGAGGATGTTGTTTTTGTTTCGTATAGAGCTCCTGTAGCTCGGTGTATCTACTTAACGAAATATTAAATCTTTTTTAACGAGTAATTAATCAACCACTTTGTTTAGCAGAATTGCTATCTTCTGTTGTGGAGGTGTTGAAACCGGAAGCAGTTTCTGTTTCACGTTTCATCCCAATTATTTCTTCTTCATTTTCCCGTGGAGCTGTCGAGAATAACTATCCCCTTTGCAAGTTTAGTCAATTAAAATAATGAATATCGTATATCATACATTCATACATTCATACTCAGTCAATATTTCAGTCTGTTTATGTTATCTTAATCTTCTGTTAGTCAGAGGGTGATCGGGTGATGATGTTGTTATTTCATTGTTTCTTATTAAATATATTCTTTAGTCAAATGAGGACTTTTTAAAGAAGACGGATTTCGTATGCATTCTAACATATAGAGGTTAACAATCTAGAACATTGCGTGTAGAACTTCACTGCACCCAGCATGCTGAAAGGGACGACTTCAATTTCGTGATATGCCATGCTTGAATAAATTTTTTAGAGTGGTCCGAGCTCACAAGCCATACGTCTCTAATATCTCCTGGCATGAGATAATCACCGGAAATGGTATTTTGTTGCGTATCTGATCTTTTAGCGATTACAGGGTGTAAGTGGAGCAAACAGTGAGGCGGCTGCGGAAATTGCTTATCCAAATTGTGAACCAGTTCCCTGTGAGCAGTTTGATACAGCTTTTGAAGTAAGTCCTTTGACCTCGTTCTTAACTGATTGATTGCCGTTTGTTGCCTTGTTTGTTACGTTGTACAACATTCACACTGTACATAACTTGCTGTTATAGCCATGTTTTTTTCCAGTCATAGAAAGATATAAGGATGGAAGGGGAGCCTTGGCGCACCCGTTAAGGTCTTGCTTTGTGACCGTGAGGTCACGGGTTCAAGCCCTGGGAGCGGTCTCTTGCCAAAATGGCAAGGGAAGGCTTGCCCCCATTACGCCCTTGTGGTGGGGCCCTTCCCCGCACCCTCGCCTAGCGGGGATGCCATCGTGCACCGGGCTGCTTTTTTTTTTTCTATAGAAAGATATAAGGATTCATTTTGTTTATGCATGATGATATTTTTCATATCTGCTTTCATCTTCCCGTAGGCTGTGGAGTGTTGGCTTGTTGATCGTGCAATTTTACCTATTGAAAATTCTCTTGGGGGGAGCATTCATAGGAACTACGATCTTCTGCTAAGACACAACTTGCACATAGTCGGTGAAGTGAAGCTCCCCATTCGACATTGCTTGATGGCTAACCCCACTGTCAAAATTCAAGATTTGAAACGAGTTTTAAGCCATCCTCAGGTACTTTAATGTCGGTATCAGTTGGTTGAAAACCCGAGGAGGAGTTATGAAAATGTTTGTTTAGAAAATAATATCGCTTCATGTGGTTTATGTATGTAGGCTCTTGCTCAATGTGAACATACGTTGGCCAAATTAGGAGTAACTAGATTAGCTATGGATGATACTGCCGGTGCTGCACAGGTAAGTCCATCATCAGTAATTAAGGTTTTTCTTTTAAATTTTGAAACTTATTAATTACCAAAATAGGTGTAACAACTTTTCATTTCATTTTGCTTGCAGTATGTGGCGCTCAACAAACTTGAAGATGCAGGAGCAGTTGCGAGTGCTGCTGCTGCAAGGATCTATGGCTTGAATATACTGGCTGAAGACATACAGGTGCATTTTTACTTCACTCAGAGTCAACTTTAATGGATCCTATAATGTTTTGGATAATAGCTTTTTTTTTTTTTTCCTCAGGACGATCCTGACAATGTCACAAGATTCCTAATGCTAGCGAGGGAGCCGATAATTCCTGTAATTCCTGGAAGTGATAGACCTTTTAAGGCAAGACCAATTACCAAACGTTGGCTAATTAGTACTTCTTCCATCTCACTTTTATTGTATCCATTTGACATTGGTGGTCAAACAGTGTGATTTCACAACATTTTGAAAAGAGTTTTTTGTGAGAAACTACCTTATATTTATGTCCATTTGTGAACAACTACCTTAATTTTTATTTTTTGTTAAACACTACCTTACATTTTACTTTTTTTGTTAAAACCTTACCAAAAATAACTCAGGCCAATTTTCGACGATAACATGGATTTCATATTGTTCATCTGCTTCCCCATAAATCATGTTAATGCCTTTTCCTTAGCATAATATGTCTTGTAATAACCCACCTCAATCTTCAACTCTTTTAACTTCTTCTTCTAAAAAGTGTTTACCTTTGTCTCAAGTTGAAGCCTCCAATAATCTATGTACCTCTATTCAAATAGAGGGAAGTACACTTGTTGTTATGGTCAATCCAGCCACAATTATCGTCGGAACTTGGCCCGAGTCATATTTTTGATAGGTTTTAACAAAAAAAAGTAAAATGTAAGGTACTTTTTAACAAAAAAATAAAAAGTAAGATAGTTGTTCTGGATATAAATATAAGGTAGTTTCTCACAAAAAAAAAAAACCTTTTGAAAATGATAATTGCTCGTACGAATAGAATTATTTTGATAAATCAAACATGACAAAGTTCAGATTGTATTTCTACATACACGAGGGAAAACTAATGGCAAAGTTAAACGTTGTTGGCCACCAAAGTCATATGGTGACGATAAACATTCGTTGGAGCAGTACATCTTGTGTTTACTTTTGCTGAAGGCATTGTTTGGCTGATGCAAGTATTTACTTCAATTCTAGACCAGCATAGTTTTCTCTCTGGTAGAGGGTCCGGGGTCACTTTTCAATGCTCTTGCTGCCTTTGCTACACGGAAAATCAATCTAATTAAGGTACTCAACAAATATATCAATTATTTATAGCTGATGTGTCTGGAATAATTGGGTTGCTGATCTTTCGCTATCAATTGAGAGAGACTAGAGAGCAGTTGATTATCAGGTTAATCGGTGAATATTATTTGCTAACAAAATTTGTTGGTTGATTATTCTCTTGCACCAGATTGAAAGTCGGCCTCTGCGAAAGGGCAACAATGGTTCTTCAAAGTAATTTTCTAACCATTCTGAGTCAATCACTTCTTTTTGCCCTTTGTGTCTCAATGAAAGGTTCATCAGTTTGGTGCGATGTCTATATTGACTGTTTTACCTTCATAATTACTAGGTGTTTCGACTATTATTTTTACTTGGATTTCGAAGGTTCAACGGCTGACCCCAACGCACGGAGGGCCCTTGGAAATCTTGCGGTAATTTATTAAAACATCATTTTTGCATACTGATTATTTTTACGAAAATAATGGTTCTTTATTACAGGAGTTTGCTACTCTTCTTCGGGTCCTCGGGAGTTATCCGGCAGACACGAAAGACATGTGAACCATCATATTTGTGGTACGATACTACTTTATATGAAACGATTGCTCTTTAATTTTTTATCTTATATCTTGTGTGATGTTCTTTGTGTTACATCTAATATATGGGAGGGAGGGTGGTGAACATGCTCAAAATGGTCTTTTGAAAGTGATTGTGTTTGTCTCGTTCTAGGAAAGAGCCTACCTTCACTATCACCCTAGAATTTTCTTAGATAACAAAAAGGAAGAGTCTCACAGAATTACACGGGACATGTACTTAGAAGAGCCTTCAACATTAAGTACGGAGTAATTGTTTTATCCTTGTTGTTGAAGAGTGAAGGCCTGGGAATCTGGCTGTACTCTTATCTTTCATGTCAACGAAAATTCCAATCTCAAAAGCACGGCTTTCACGTTGGCCATTATGCCTGCGATATCCGTCACAAGCTTGTGATGGATACCGTTTCCTCTCACAAAATACCCACTTTTTCTCTCTTTGACACTATTCATGTGGTCCCCTTTCTCCATTAACTCATTTTGTATCCATTTTATCTCACAAAATATCCGTCACAAATGGTGACCCGTCACAAGCAAGACATACTAGCCTGCCTGTGGTAGACCAAGCATAATTTTACCGTCCCAAGGATTTTTATCCAGAGAATGTCGTTGAATCCTCTTATGCAGCCAATGCAGGCTTTGTGAATTTCGCCTGTCAGCTGTCACGTGGTTATATTGCCTGATGCGCATTGGATATATTGTTGAGATTCAAACTGAAAATATATTTCCTTTCTGATACCTTGAGCGACTTCACGGCTCAGTAAACACTGGCCCATTAAAGGAACGTGATGTATGTAGCCTTAGCACACTTGTGCAGCCGCGAATTTGATCATTTGGCAAACACGAAAGGACATAGCTTTTTTGATCTTGTGGGGTTGAACCTTTTTTGACAATCTTATGCCAGAAATACTCGATTTTTTTGTACTCTCCTCCATTATGAATTTCCAATTTGTTGCTTACACTTTCTGAAATATGCGAGAGGGAAACTGAATTAGCGTAAACAATCTGGCAGGAGTATTATGTTGGTATATGACGACAGTTTGTCATGTTGTAGTTGTGAATCGTAACCCAACACCTTGATTGAGATGTTAACTATCTATGTTCATTCATTTTGGAAATGTCGGTCTCCCTCCATGAGTCGGAACTCTGGAGTTTTTCTTTTAAGTCAATTTTCCTCGTACTCCTCAACCCCCCGAGCTTCCTGTGTAGGCGTTGAATCCACCTCATAATCCAGAGGGGGGATTAATATGCCATTACATGCTTCTGTACATACTGTATTCCGTGTTTGTGGAAAAGTCGAAACCAACTATCATGTCAAATGGACCGACATTATTGTTCACGCTCTTTTTTTGCAAGAAGTGTCGCTTTATCCTAATCCATTGCGAAACATGCAGCTCTGTGCAGACTTGCAGTTTAAGTTCGAATTGCAGGCTTGGTGACATCGGAGAGTTTTGCTGTCCTGTCATCACAATTTTGCCTTCTCCGCTGCCACCGTCATTGGATCGTGACGGTTTAAAGGGATGCATTATTGCATTAGGTTAATGGACCTCAGATTATTTTGGTGAGAATTTTTTGTAATATCCAGATTTCTTAGTTCTAACTTCTAGGAACCTCAAGTCTTTTTTATTTGTTATAATATTTTTTCGGTTATGATGGTGACCATTGACCCATAGCCGCTATCAAAGTACACCCCAGGTAAACCTCAAGCATACATGATTTCACGGCGTTATACATAGAAGACGTTTCTTTCAATCTTCAGACCTGTTGTAATCAACAATCGAGATCTTTTGGTCGCCCATCACCGTAGATGTGTATGTAGACCATCTTTAACAAGAAGACCATAACCATCATCCTTGGGTGGTGGTTGAAAGAAATTTAATAAGAGTATCAAAAGTTTTCGTCATTTTTACAGAAAGCGATAAATATAGAATAAATAATAGCGTAAACTGGATATACTATGAAATCGGACGCTCTAATATTTCTTTTGATCACTACAATGGTGTAGCCGTGCAGCCGGCGACGGTGGAAACCTAATCCTATTGCTACAACTTAAGTAAAATTTGCGTCACCATAAAAACCATAAAAATGTGAGTGATATGGTCTATCGTATATGGGCTATCGCATATAGATTTGATAAAGAGGAAAAAAAGTCGTGTTCGTATCGATTAAGTTCAGATTGGGTCATTTTTCTAAGAAATTGGGTTAGATTAGATCTGGTGGGATCATTTCGAGATCTAATCATTTTCACAACAATTTGTTTTAAGTTAGCGACTAGTTTAGTTAATCACATTTTTTCGAATCAATTCAAGTCACGGATCACGCCCAAATCCTCAATTTGAGTGTCGGGTCAAATCTTTCGAGCCGTGTCAGATTTACTCGGTCAAATATCATATACCCAATACCCGAATTTGCTCAAAGCAACAAGTCTTCCTTGTGACGGGTCAAATACTATTCACGTTGGTGGATAAGACAAAACAATCATTATACGTTTGTCTTGTCTCTCTAATATGTATATTACTTGACCCATCAAAAGTTTACGACGACTTTGCCCGTCACAAATGAAAATTTATGTTTAATTAAATACGAGTACAGTTAGTGGCGGACCCGTGGGGCACGTGTCCCCATAACATTTTTAAAATAAATTTTTTAAAATAAATTTTTTATAAGTATTTTATATATATGTGAAGTTATCGTTGACATGCTTGGTAGAGGTATTGAATTGTATCTAGGTGGTCTTGAGTTTAATCCCGTTAAGGCCCTGTTCTTTTGGACTTCAAGTCACTTAACTTAAGTTCACTTCAGATCCTATAAGTTCAGTTCAGTTCAGTTCAGTTCCTATAAGTTCAGTTTAGTTCCTATAAGTTCAGTTCAGTTTCTATAAGTTCAGTTCAGTTCAGTTCCTATAAGTTCAGTTCAGTTCAGTTCAGTTCAGTTCAGTTCCTATAAGTTCAGTTCAGTTCAGTTCCTATAAGTTTAGTTCATATAAACTCAATTAAGAAATGTTATATACGGAATATTATTTTTAACAACCGATACAAACATTTCTTTTAATTATTCGATACACGTCATCTATATATAAAAAAACAACTCATTAATAATATACCCGTCTTTCTCTAATTAATGCCAAACTATCGTCCTCATTAATGCCAAAAAACAACAACTCATCATACGTAATAGTGAATTATTTTTTATCGTAATGTAATTGTAGTATAATGTATGAACTATGAACAAACCATTATATATAAAGTTCAAAATATTTTAAACTACCTTGTGTTTTAGGATTTTTTTATCAATGTCATCTATTGGAGGATAATAATAATAATAATTATAATAATAATAAAAGTTTCCGGTTATAATAAAAAAAATAAAAAATAATAATAATAATAATAATAACAACAACAACAATAATAACAATAATAACAACAATAATAACAATAATAATAATAATAATAATAGTTAACTTAAATTAAAATAAAGTTAATTAAGTTCGGATTTTATAAGTTCAGTTAAGATTCTATAAGTTAAGTTCAGTTCAGATTCTATAAGTTCAGTTCAGTTCAGATTCTATAAGTTCAGTTCAGTTCAGTTCCTATAAGTTCAGTTCAGTTCCTATAAGTTCAGTTCAGTTCAGTTCCTATAAGTTCAGTTAAGTTCAGTTCCTATAAGTTCAGTTCAGTTCCTATAAGTTCAGTTCAGATCAGTTCAGATCCTATAAGTTCAGTTCAGTTAAGTTTTAGGCCCTGTTCTTTTGGACTTCAAGTCACTTAATTTAAGTTCACTTCAGATCCTATAAGTTCAGTTCAGTTCATTTCAGTTTCTATAAGTTCAGTTCAGTTCCTATAAGTTCAGTTCAGTTCAGATCCTATAAGTTCAGTTCAGTTCCTATAAGTTCAGTTCAGTTCAGTTCAGTTAAGTTCCTATAAGTTCAGTTCAGTTCAGTTCAGTTCAGTTTAGTTCCTATAAGTTCAGTTCAGTTCAGTTCAGTTCAGTTCAGTTCCTATAAGTTCAGTTCAGTTCAGTTCAGTTCCTATAAGTCCAGTTCATATAAACTCAATTAAGAAAAGTTGTATACGGAGTATTATTTTTAACAACCGATACAAACATTTTGCTTTAATTATTCGATACACGTCATCTATAAAAAAACAACTCATTAATAATTTACCCGTCTTTTACTCTTTAATTGATGCCAAACTATCATCCTCGTTAATGCCAAAAAAATCTACTCATTATACGACACACTCACCCTCACCAATTGTCACTCTACAATTAATCAACTTCTTCATTACCATTGTTAGAGAAAATAAATGGTTAGAGAAATTTGTAATTGTGAATATTTTTTATCGTAATGTAATCGTAGTATAATGTATGAACTTTGAACAAACAATTATATATAAAGTTGAAAATATTTTAAATTACCATGTATTTTAGACTAGTTTTTATCAATGTCATATAATAATAATAACAACAACAACATCAACAACAACAATAATAAAAATAATAATGATAATAGTTAACTGAAATTAAAATAAAGTTAATTAAGTTCGGGTTTTATAAGTTTAGTTCAGTTCAGATCGTATAAGTTAAGTTCAGTTCAGATCCTATAAGTTCAGTTCAATTCAGTTCAGTTCAGTTCCTATAAGTTCAGTTCAGATCCTATAAGTTCAGTTCAGTTCCTATAAGTTCAGTTCAGTTCAGTTCCTATAAGTTCAGTTCAGTTCAGATCCTTTAAGTTCAGTTCAGTTCAGTTCAGATCCTATAAGTTCAGTTCAGTTCAGTTTCAGTCCAAAAGAACAGGACCTAATTATTATTTTTTATGTGTATAATAATAACTAATTTAGGGAAAAAATTAAAAAATATTGTCTTAGACGCATATAAAAATGCGCGTTAAAAAATATTAGTATCCCTCGGCACTAATTTCCTAGGTTTACTACTAAGTACGGAGTACAATCTTAAGAAAAGGTAACGGTTTCGGACTCTCCGTGGCCATCCAACCAAAATATCGAGTTTGAAAAATAGGCGGACAATTGGACATGAAAGAGGACAATATGTAAAAAATGAAGTAAGAAAGAAAACACACTTGAAATTTGAAAACATTGGAAACGGCAATAACAAATTAACAACACTACCAACTCCGCGCCTTCTCTCTCTATCTCTATCTCTCTCTATCTCTATCTCTAGCTCTAGTCCCCCCACACACATTGTGTCAGTTTTATACACAAAATTCATTTCATCTGCACTTCCAAACCCTCCCACTCTCTCTCACTCTACTCTTAACTTTCTATTCCTTCAACTTCCTTCAAATTTGTTTCTATTGATAAGGTGAGATTTACTCTTATTCTTCTAATCATTTTACTAATTAATGTATTAATCTCATGCTTTCTGTTTTTTTGAAGGTTTTTTTGAGTTTTTTTATGGGGAAATGGGTTTTTTTGAAGCTTTTTCGGGTCGTAACGGTTTAATTAAATGAGTTTGGTGTGGTGGTTGCGTTGCGTACATTGTCGTATCGACTGTGAACATCCTGATTTAAAAAGCGAAAAAGGGATTTTTTTTGCACAAATTCGTCGCAAACTTACTACGGTCAAGTACTATCCACTTAAGTGGGAAAAGACAAATTTTTATCCGTCGCAAGAGAGACTTATTATTTTTTTGAGGGGAGACCGGGTTTATAAATCGGAACCGTCTAACTAAATGGGTTTAGTGTGGTGGTTGCGTACATTGTCCTTTTAAGTCCGTAACCATGAGGTCAGGGTTTCGGTGTTCAGGTCTGTTATTATCGACAGTAAACATCTTGATTTAAAAGCGAAAAAAAAGAGTATAACGTGTTGTGGGCTATTTTTGTCTAACTAATTGGTTTTGATGTGGTGGTTGCATACATTGTTCCGTAATAATGAGGTCAGGGTTAAAGAGTGTTATTATCGACCGTAAAATACCCTGATTTAGAACCAAAAAAAAGAGAATATTATGTGTTGCGGCCTGTGGGCTATTTTTGTGTTGTAACTGTCTAATTAAGTGGGTTTGGTGGGGCGGTTGCATATATTGTTTCGCAAGCAACTAACCATGAGGTTAGGGTTAAAGAGGATTATTCTCGATGGTAAATATCTTGATTTAAAAACAAAAAAAAGAGAATATTATGTGTTGGTGTTTTTTTTGTGTTGTAATCTAAGTGGGTTTGGTGGGGTGGTTGCATATTGTTTCGTAATCGATTAACCATGAGGTTAGGGTTAAAGAGGGTTATTCTCGATGCTAAATATCTTGATTTAAAATCGAAAAAAAGAGAATATTATATGTTGTTTTTTTGTGTAATCTAAGTGGGTTTGGTGGGGTGGTTGCATACATTGCTCCCTAACCGTGAGATTAGGGCACGGTTAGGGGTTAAAGAGTTATTATCGACATAAACATCTTTGACTTAAAATCGTAAAAAAGAGAATATTACGTGTTATGGGTTATTTTTGTGTCGAAACTGTCTAATTAAGTGGGTTTCGTGTGATGGTTACATACCTTGTCCCCTAACTATAAGTTACGGGTTAAAGAGTGTTATTATCAACGCCTCAACGGTAGTAACATCAGGTCTTGCTTGTGACGGGCTAATCCCGTCACAAGTGTGACTTCTCACAAAAAGGAGAGGGAACAAGGTGGGGCACCTTTCACGTGCTTTCCTGAGATATTTTGTGAGAGAAAATGGTATCCGTCACAAGTTTCAGCCGTCACAATTGAGAATTTATGCGGTAAATATTCCGATTTGAAAGCAAAAAAAGGGAACATTTTTGTGGTGTGGGTCTGTTGAGTTTCCTAGACCACTTAAAAGTTACATAGTGAATTAGTGATACTTTTGAGGTTCTTTTTTTTTTTTTTTGCCTTATTCATTCATTTTAGAGGTTAAAATTTTGCTCTTTAAGTCCATAAAAATGTGGTTTTTTTTGTTATTAACCTTTATTAACCTTTATATGCTTTTTAAAGTTCTTTCTTTTGAGGATAATTTCTGTTAATTACTTTAGATATTTTGAGTTTTACAAATTTACCCATTTTAATGAGGTTTGTACTTGTGATTTACTGTTTAGCATTACTATTTGAGTGGTGGGTCTTATGTTATAAAAGATGCTATAAGACGATTATGATGCTGACGAGTTTCGCAACATCAATTAGTACTCTTCTGCAAAATCATTATATTCATTCGTACAACCAAACAATGACCTCTTTTATCAGTTGAGATCTATAGCATTCAAAGTTCGGGTGCATGTCTAATTGTCTTCTACGAGTTTTTGTCTTAAAAAATAAGTATTTATGTTTTTCATACACGGGATAGTCTTATTCAGAAGCTACTTCTTTGTGTTACGATAAGGTTGCGTATATCCGATTACCCTATTCCGTAATTTACAGGAGTTATTGAGATATTAGGGTAATGTTATCGGAGTATGAATTATGACCTACGTTGTTTGGACTCGGTTAGAAGTATCCGACATGGTACGTGTCCAAGTGTCGGATTCGTCTATTTTGTTGAAAAAAATACATGTTTTTGGTCTAAAATGAAGTGCCCGAGTGTCCTGCCCATGTCCGAGTGTCCAATGTCCGACACGGATACGCAAGGTAATATTGAAGAGTCCGAGTAACATAGATATGACTACTTTGACATGTGTCCTTGCCCCTTAATCTCGGCCACAATGTAAGACCAAATATTACCATACAAAAGTGTTGTTCCAAAAATGCCCTTATATTGGGTCCATAAAGGGACCAATCATGCATCATTTTGTAGCTTTATTGAATTATTGGTGCATATTCATGCACCCTTTAAGGGGTAGTTAGTGTAAATTCACATGGGCAGTTAAATTTGTTTGCTTTACTCCACCTAATCCTCGTGTTTACAATAATGTTGCTTCTGTCATGCTGCTGGATAACATTGTATAACTTAAGACGTACCTGTACATATTCGTTTTAAATGTAAAACGGGTCAAATAACATCTCGTTTAAGTGGATGAGATAAGAGTTTGTCATTCCCTAGACATTCTGCTTTTTATCTTATTCGACCGATCCGTTTCACAAAGTAAACAAATGAATGAGACAGATCAGTAAAACAACAAGATGAAATAGTATACACTGAAGTCATAGAATAAAACCGTCTCATAGTATAAGACAGGTGAGTAAAAAAACAAGATGAAATAGAAAAGGAATGATCATTTTTGGCATTAAATTTGTTTGGTGTTATTTATTCAACATGATGATGAATTATTAATGAGTACTTTTGTGAATCATATTAAATTTTGTCATGTGCATCTTACATTGGATTCTTGTATATACATTGTTTATGGTTGTGAATATGACTAATTTGTGTAAAACTTTGTAAGGTTTGTGGGTCCAAAACAACATTCATTGTGTTAAGATCCTACACACCATTTGCAAATCTACACCTTGTATTGTGTTTAAGAAGAGTGAAGATTCACCATGCAGTCTTCTACAAAAGGAAGGTATTATATTGTTTGCCTTTTCTAGTCTTTTCCCTTAACTTAAAGCTTTTTGTAGTCTACACAAGTGTAAGGTTTCCGTCTCCTACCTCGCACTTTGCAGGAGCCATTAAGGCACTCGGGTAATGTTATTGTTATTGTTGTTGTTGTTGTTGGTTATGCATATGTTAATGAAGGTAAGAAATGCCATGTTTTTTCCGAGTTAGTTTCAATTCAGTTCCGCTCTGATACTTTCAGTTCGGCCTAATCCCTTCAGGTTGGTATCAAATTGCTTGTTCTTAAAACTTGTCCGTCTGATTGTCGAGTTTGATTCACAACGAACCAATGTTTGAGATATGGAATATCACAAATTCTTGTTTCAGACCGTTACTTTTGGTCTGAAATAACAAGGCGGGATTTTGTAACCATTTTACAGCCAAATGTAACCACAATAGTATGGTCAATGTTACGGCTTATGATAACTTGTTTGTAAATAATGGTTATATTTGGCGGTAAAATGGTCAATACTATGGTCAATGTTACAGCTTATGATAACTTGTTTGTAAATACCCATTATGCAGTATGTTTTCATAGCATTGCTGTGTAATTGGTACTCTATTTTACGCGTTCAACATTTTAATCCGTCTTTAATGAGTGATCTGTGCTGGTACTCAGGATAATGTGGTGTGGACGTTATCCATCGCAATCATCTCTGTACTCTATAAGACAAACTTTGATTACAAATAACATTATTTGTTATGCTATATAGGATTAGTTTTGTCTTGACTGTAATAGTTGCTTGAGGAAGACAATTCTTGAATGCGCCGAAGAGATAGAATAGGACCACTTGCTTCTCGTTTTGTCACTGTGTTGTAGCATGAGGGTCTGTCTTTGTCATGTTAAGGCTTTGATTTCTATATGTCTTTCGAGATAAGGATGGTGTTAGTTCTTCTGTAGCCATGATGGCTGTGTAGCAGACGAGCAGTGGTGGGGTGCGCTAGTTGAGGATGCCCAAAACCGTCTTGATTTTTTTTTTCCGGTTAAATAAATTTTCAATCTTTCCTTTTTTAAACAAAGTATAAGCTTCCCCGAACTGTAAATATTGGCTCTGCTACTTCTATGTATGGAACACAAGTGATAAACCTATCTAATGTGTAGATATTAGGCGTGGTAGTTTACGACATTGAGATTGAGATTGAGATTTTCGAGCTTAATTTTGAGTTTGGCTAGTAGACAGTAGTAATGGCTAAATGCATTACAAAGTTCAGATTTCCGAGCTTTCAGTAGTCTGAGTTTTCAGATTTCCGAGCTTCACGAGTCATTTCTAGAAAGCCTCGTGTGCTGTTACTTGTTACCATAGGGAGGATTGCATATATTGGACCGCGTCACCCCGTCATTTGAACTTGTTGCTGAGTGTTTGGTGTAATGTATGTTGTTATCGACTTATTGTTGGTACTGCTGCAACTATACGCTAACTACGATTTTCTAGAAATGACGAAAATCGGAGCATGAACTTAGTGTAACATCAGTAATATTAATCTGCTATACTGTTCTAAATGACTATTTCTTTCTGTATAATTTCATTAATCCTGTTTATCTTCGTTAATAATATAATTTTATATCATTTTACCAGCAAAGCCAGCCCCAAGGAGTCCCCGAAAAAGGTTTCTCTACGACCAGCAAGGCAACTCAACATCAACCCACCTGAACGCAGCTCGTCATCTCCATCTGTCAGGACGCCAAAAGATAAGTGTCCAAAAGTAACTGAACGTAGATCACCAAGGAGTAGCCCAATTTGTGAGGTACACCTTTCACCTCGTTATTTAACTTTCACCCGCTATGTTACTCAGACTCGTTTAGAAGTACCCGACACGGTACGTGTCCAAATGTCGGACTCGCCTATTTTATTGAAAAAAATGCCCATTTTGGTCTAAAATGAGGTGTCCATGTGTCATACCCATGTCCAAGTGTCGAGTGTCGGACACGGGTACGCGAGGAAATTAATAGAGTCGGAGTAACATAGTTCACCCGTTTGTAGCTGTGAACGTGTGAGCAATGTTACATTACTTTCGGGGCCATACCGAATGTTTAGAGTCTGTGGGAATCCCGACACATCTCCTTGTAACGGCCAAAAGGTGGACGTGAGTAAACTAGAGTTAACGACTCACAAGTCTTCAAGTGTCTCTAGTTTACATTATGGAACTTGGAGCAAACATATCTCCATGCTTTTTTCCTTATTTTAAGGGAGAGTCGTGTACTCATGTCATGTGTGTCAGAAAAATTGAGAGACGGAATCTGAAACATGGATTAGTACCTGTGCTCCCCACTTCCGTTTTTTTTCCTTTCTTTCTTTTTCTCCTGTCGAGATGAGAGTTCACTCATGACGGTTCCAAAGGATGATTCATGTCAGCCGACCCCAAAACATTTTGGGACTAAGGCTCTGATGTTAATGTTGTTGTTGTCTTGCGACCAACCGTGAAGCACCATAGCATGCAACTGTTTACCGTTAGTTTTCATTCCTGCTTTATGGCGTAGAACCAGATCAAATATTTATTCAACCTTTCTTTTGCTGCAATAATTTTACAGAAAAAGCGACCTAGCAAATTGTCTGAACTGGAATCCCAGATTTCCAAACTCGAGAATGATTTGAAGACAGTGAAAGACCAGTTGATTGCTTCTGAGTCACAAAAAAAGGAGGCTCAGGCAGATACTGAGGATGTGAAAAAGCAACTAGCAGATGTTTCTGTAAAACTCGAAGAATCTGAGAAACAACTTTCGGATCTCTGTGCCTCTAAAAACGCTACTGCCACAGATTTACAGGACAATCCTCAAGAGGACCAAGAGTGGGAATCGAAGATCGAGGCTTTGACTAAGCAGCAGCTTGATGACGCTGCTTCGTTAGCGTCAGTTTTGGATGAAATCCAGTGTCTTAAAGAACAACTTAAACAGGCCTCTGAATCAGAGGAAAATAGTTCCCGTGTTGAGCTTCAAAGCTTGAAGAATACTTTGGCGGAAACTCGTTCCCTTGCTGATACCATGAAACACGAGCTAGTGCAGGCCAAAGAATCTGAAGCTCAGGCCCAGAATTCGATCAAGCAGACTTTAGCTCAACTAGAAGCTGCTAAGGACACCATCAATGCACTCAGATCAGATGTTGCAAATTCGACAAAGGCTTATGATGCAGTTGTGGTTGAGTTACAGAAGTCAAGGGCACATGTAAGCTTCATGGAAAGTTTTACTGAAAATCTCAAGACGGTTAATAGTGATCAGTGTCAAATGGATTTAGAAGCTGCTAAGTTAGAGGTAAGGCAGCTAAGATCTGCCCTAGAAGCTGCTGTGACGCGAGCTGAGGAAGAACGGTCCCTTAGCGATGCGCAGATTAGGAGTGCATCTGAAATCTCGGCTCAGATCAAAGACCAGTTCAGCTTAAGAGAGGCTGATCTGAAGGAAGAGCTGAGAAAAGCGGCTGCAAATATCGAGGAGTTGAAGGGAAGCTTGATGGACAAAGAAACAGAATTGCAGGGTATTTCAGAAGAGAATGATATCTTGAACTCGAAGCTTAAGCAATTTTCCGAATTGGAACCCAACAAAGATCAGGAACTGGGAGCTGAGCTGATGAAGATAAAAGCAAATTTGACGGATAAGGAGAATGAATTACAAAGTGTTCTGGAAAAGAATGAAACAATGAAGATAGAGATCACTAAGCTGGATGCTTCTCGAGCCGCTGAGATGGATGCTTTGGCGAAGGTAGCAAGGGTGGTAGAGCAGCTTGAGAGGGCTCAGGCAACAAACGGAGAGATGGAGGCTGAGCTTAGGAGACTTAAAGTGCAGTCAGATCAGTGGAGGAAGGCTGCAGAGGCCGCTGCTTCGATGCTTTCACCGGGAAGCAATGGCAAGTATGTCGATCCAACTGGGCCATTGCCTCTTTCACCTTACCTCGATGACTATGATGACGATTCCTTCAAGAAGAAGAATGGGAACGGGAATGTCCTCAAGAAGATCGGAGTTTTGTGGAAGAAACCACAAAAATAGAACTTCGAACAAGGCAAGTTTATTACTCTGTATTAACTAAACCTGGCAACATTTACTTGACCTGAAAATAGATCAACCTGACGACAGACCGTGATCCATTTTAACCCAATCTGACCCGTTTTTTGTTTTCCTCGAATCAAACCCTAATGACCCACCTCAAATGACCCATTTGCTAGGTCTAGACAATCACGGTTTGGCTTTTTATTATCGTCTTACATACCCTGACTATTGTTTTGGTTCTCTCTTTTGATAGATCATATGATTTCCGAGTCATCAAAGCTTGAGGAAGACCCTTTTGCACCGTTGAAGATGATGCGCTGTTGAATGCCGAAATCCTAGTTATGGTCATGTATATATAATGTAGGACTTGAAGAGTAATGGAGCAATTTTCTTGTATGGATTTGACTGCTTTTTACAACCTGCATTTGTATTTCTGCTTTTGCTAAAAAAAGGCAGACTTGTTATGTGTCTTTTGCATATACAAGCTGCATTTGTAATTTTTTTAGGACTTGGAGACTTCTTTTGCAATGAAGCAGTTTTCTTGTTATGTAATGCCGTCTTATAGGAGAATTACTGTATCGGTTTAAGGTTATTGAAGTGATAACACCACTCGAACAAAAACCACAACAGTCAATATAATTGAATGTAGTTATGTTACTCTCACTTGGCTCCAAGTATCGGACACGATACCGTGTTGGGTTGGTTGGATATGATCGGCTCCGAGTCATCATTATTTGAGACATGCTCAATTATAACAATTCAATAATACTTGATGAGACGATCTTGTGTAATAAGACGGTCCCATTATATAGAAAAATAATTCAAATATTCAGAATAATTTTTTATTAAAATAGACCGACTCACAGTATTAGATCGTCTTACCTAAAATTTGTGAACATTTATTGGGATGCTAATATGATAATTTATAAATACAGCAGGTAGTTCTACGTCCATTTTTGTAATGAGTCATGATTTCCATTTTAGTTGAGTCATTTAATTTGACCAACACCATTTTCCATTGTACCTATATTTATTTAGAAAATAAACATTTTACACCTTTTTTCATACCACCGTTTTAATCTAATAAATACGACAGTTTTTCACTTTAAGGCGGTTATTATATACAAATAACACCCATTTATCGAATATAATAAATGGATTTTAGAATTATAAGGACGAAGTCTGGTGGTTAAAACTTTGATAAAAATGTCAATGATCTCACATTCGAGTATCTTCCATCAATCTTATAGGGTTATTATGAGTTTAGGGCTATGGTTTTTAAGCTACGTGGCACGTGCACATTGACCTGACGGAGTCAGAATTTGACATTATGGTAATAAGAAATGCCCATGAAGTCGAATTAGTTATACAATAAAGTAAATTAGGAAAAAAAAAATTCAATTGAATCTCGAATTTTTCCATGTTCGAGTGGGAGCGATTGCCCTTGCTAATCTCCTAACCCTTACCATCACTTTTAACCCTAAATTGATGGCAATATTTTATCTGAAAATAATACTCCGTAAAATTTTATCCATTTTATTTTAGATAGAAAAAAATCCGTCTGAAATTAGAATTTGCGTTTTATTGGTGCAAAATGACATCATCTACTCAGCAGGTCTCGCTTGTGACAGGCTAATCCCGTCACAAGCTTGTAACCTCTCCCAAAAAGGAGAGGAGAGAGAGGACACGCTGGGCATCCTTCATGTACTTTCCCACCCACCCCTTATAAAATTTTATAGGAGAAAACGATATCCGTCACAAGACGGATACCGCCGTCACAAATGAGAATTTGTACCTCTACTATACTCATTATTCTTCAACAAACTTTTCATATTTTTCTCATTCTTTATACTATATACTCCGTATTTATATATATATATATAGACACCCACATTTCCACAACATAGTACTTTAACTTTGTCCCCTTGAAATACCAAAATTCCTCTACTTTTTTTTTTCCTTTGTTTTATTTCCCTCCATTTTCTCCATCTTTTTCCTTTAGAAAACCTTGACCATGAACACCATTGAAGCTACTCTTTCACCTTCATCTTCATCATCGCCTGCGCCGCAACCAACGGCCGTGATTGTAAGCCCATGTGCTGCTTGTAAGATCTTACGGCGACGATGTGCCGAAAAATGTGTTTTGGCGCCTTATTTTCCTCCTACTGATCCTCTCAAATTTACCATTGCTCATCGTGTTTTTGGTGCTAGTAATATCATCAAGTTTCTCCAGGTACGTATTCCGTAATACCTTCGTCTTAACCACTATGCCGTGATTCCGTAAATTATGGCAATATGTTTTTACATGCGAAATGTAAATTTAGATGTTTCCCTGTTCTTTTCGGTTGGAAGAAGCTGAATTGAAATAAACTTAATTAAATGGAACTTAGTTAAATTGAATAGACTTGAAGTAAGAGTTTAGCCTTGTTTTTTCTGGCTTAATTTTAGTTCCTTTCAATTTTGTTTGGTGATATTTCCTTAGCTTTTATTTACGTTTAAACAATTATGCTCAGTTAATATTTTCACAAAATTAATTTTTAATTCAAACTAAATTCACTGTATCGAAGTTCCACACAATTTAGTTCAATTAAGCTCTACCCCAATTAATACAATTCAGCTCGTTTCAGACGAAAGAAACAACTTAATTTGTAAAGAGTTTAATTAAATAAAACTAGATCAAAATGAACTGAATTAAGTAAATAATACTGAATATAAATAAAACAACATTAAATTAAGCCAGAAAAAATAACCCTTAATACTTTTTTGATAGTTTATTATTAATGTCAACTTTATAGGAGACCAACTAATGTTTCATAGGATACTCCTTCACTATATAGTACCTTGTAATAGTCTTAAGAGGTTGTGTTATTTATAAATCAGTACCCGTGTATTGTCAATTATTTACGTTTATAAATAAAAAGAAAACATTAACTTTTACATATTTAAATTAAAAAGTTAAATAAATGAATAATACAAACGTAAAGAAATGATCGCTACATTGTATGGGTACTAGGCAACAAATTAGAGTGAAGATTTTGTGTGCATGTGATGTTACGTTTTACCTTTTCAACCGAATTCACAAACTTGACAAATGAAATGAAATGAATTGACAAACGAAGACACCTTTGAGTGTTATTATATTGACATTTCTTAACATCGAAATTGACGAATTCCGTCTCAATTTGTCGTTGTTACTCCCTTTACACTATTAAAAAAATGTGTAAATTTCCAATTTTTCTATTTTTAATGCTTACGTTGTTATATAGGAGTAGTGGCGAATTTAGGCGGTGTTAGCAGGGATACTCGTCAGTCGCCCCTACGGAAAACAAAAATGTTTTAAGAATTTTTTCTAGTTTGTTTTATTGCATTACTTGATTTTCCAGCTCCCTAACCTCAAATCCTGACTCTGTCGCTGTTTAAGAGAATCGTTGTCAATTTCAATTTCTCAATTGCCAGAATATCTAGTAATAATATAACATAATACATTCGAGATATATATATATATTCTGACGTGGTACAACCGATATACCAGAAATAACTTTTTCAAAAGATGATTTAGAAGGAGGGGACTAAAATAATGTGAATATAATGTAAATTTAGTGTGAATGCATGAAGAAACAAAGCATGCATTGTCTAGGATTATGTTCCACAAGAGAATAAAGCCAAAAGGGTAATGTTATAAAAAAAACAATTCAAATAAATAAAGCCTTATTATGAAATTACCAAATTACCCCTAATGATATTATAGTATCTTGTGGTAGGCAATGCAATCTATGAGGGGTAAATTGACAAACCAACAACCAAATATTTATTTGTTAAACAACTTTATTGTTAGTTACAACCAAATGAACAACATTTCAATGATATCTTGTCTCTTGATAGCATCATTTTGCTCTCCTTAGTCTCAAACCACCACTTCTTTTGCTTTTTTTAGTCACTTGGTGGGTATACAAATAAGGCGAGTCGAGGACTTTAGTTATGTCGGAAGGAAGGCTGATTTATGTAGATTTTTCATATTACAGTGTAAAGTTAGCAGTCGGTTTTCATGACTCATTGATAATGTGTGACTCTTACATAATCTACCATGCTCCCACACAGTCAGCCTGTCGTCTAACCTTATTATTTACTCCAAAATCTGCTGGCCCTTTTATATTTTTCATATTATAGTGTAAAATTAGTTGTTTGGTCCTCTTGACTCAGTCTTAAATATTCAGCTATGAAGTCAATAGTTTAAACCTCGATCTGTCATCTCCCCTTGTTATTTACTCCAAGATCGTCGTTGAATAACATTATAACACGGCCTTTTATGTGACACATAACTAGTAGCTTTATAGTTAAACGAGAGATATTGAGAAATTAGATGATTTTATCCGGGATGAAGTTAGGTTCAACCTCAATCTCTACCATATTTCTAATTATAGATTTCTTCTTTTGAAAAAAATGTTATTGCGTGAGTCATGGCCTGGTCAGTCTGTGTTTAACTCCGTCCGTCCCTAATGACGAACTAGTCGGTGGTTTATACTCAGTCGGTTGGCTCTTCTCATAGTTTACTTTAAGATCCGCCACTATATAAGACCGTATTATATGCGCTAGTAACTACTTCCTCCATTTTTATATAATGTACCCATTTTATTAAAATATTACACTCATATATTCAAAAATGGGAACATTATATAAAAACGGAGGATAGTATATGATTAATAGAGATTAAACTCGAGATATAACGAACTTCGATAATCTTATCCCGAAACCGTCTCATATAAAGTCGGTAAGAGTAAATGAACAAGTGTAGATAGATGACCAAAGTGGGTTATGGAAACACACCTGAGACGATATGTTTGAAATTGTTGTATACTTATTTACTTACGTTTAGAATGACAAAATGACAAGTGCATATGTAGCATGATTTCTGCACATGGCATTAAGTTACAAAGAAAAACAGCATGTTCAAAGTTACCAGAGATAAGACAAACTTAATTCACCAGTGTTTCCATGTGTTTCTGGTTATTTTCATGTTTGAACACATAGACTTTAGTCAATTCCTTATCCATACCAATATTATACTTAACTTATTTCACAAATTCTTATTTCCAACGGTACTCTTATAAAATATCCACTTTTTCTCTCTCTCCAATACAATTCATGTGGTCCCCTTTCTCCACTAACTCATTTTCTATCCATTTTACCTCACAAAATATCCGTCATAAATGGTGACCCGTCGCAAGCAAGCCTTACTAAACTTATTTAGATCAACCGGCAAGGCAGGGACGTATCTAGGACTAAGCATATGGGTGCAAAAATTTAACAATTATTTTAGCAATGTGAATTAAAATTTTAAAATAAAAAGGTCGTGAGACTAAAGTAAAACACAAAATTAGAAAAATCGGTTCTAAATAATTCAAGGTACAAATAAAATATATAACTCTTTAATGTGGAAAAAATATGTTTTATAATATAATCGAAGTAATTGTAGTCCAATAATATGATATTACAACATTAAATAAGTATTAAAGTCAAAATTTATTACTAGATGAGATAAAAGGGCAAAAATGTTAGTTATGGGGTCGAACTCATGACCAAAATAATAAAAATTCAATATCTAATCACTACACTACCAAATATTTGATAAATTTATTGAAACTAATTTCTAAATATTTCGGAACAAAGAGGTGCGGGTGTGGCAACGGTTATTCTGCATTAATCGGAAGATTCTACTTTGAATCTAACTGATTATTTAGATCAACTGGTAATTGTTATTCTACGTTAATCATAAATTTTTATTTCGAATCCTAAGAATGATCAGCTATTGGTGAACTTGTTCTCAGACTCTTTGTAACTCGTAATCTTATTAGTCGTCTACATTGTTTTAAGTGTTCTCTTATATAAAAGAGAATGCTTGGTCACATGACAGTTCAAAATAGCTTTAAGAACGGTCAAATATCGTTCTCTTTGATCAATATTGTAATAGTGACCTGAATTTATAGCATTGTCAAAACTTCAAAATCGTTCGTGTTATTATTCTAATATACTCTCTCCGTCTCAGGTTTACATTTACTTTATTTCTCTTTCCCTCAAAAATAAAGTAGGTATAAACATATTACGGGAATAGAGGAAGTATTATTGGAAGTATATGTTAATTTGTCGAGCACAATATTTTTCTTGGCCAAATTGGAAATTTCCCATATCCAAACAAAAGCATTGTTAGGTCAGGATATCCAACAGAAATTTCAACTGGTGTCCTGGTTATTGCAATGCTTTGTATGTAGTACAATATGACAAGAGCTTTAATTTAACCGTTAATTTTCATTTCAGAGGAATAATTTTTTATTATAAACTGGTTCGGGTCACATATTTGTAGTAAAAAAGTTGTCGTTTAAACTAGATTACATTTAGCAGTAAATTGGTCACATAACACATTTGAAATATTTATTAAAAATGACCGTTCGAGGGGAGACCTTTTAACAATTCAATCACGATCCTAACTAATTATTTGAAATTATTTTGAGACATCAAAGTATTTATTTCATTCAATTGGTTCCCCATTACAAAGGGAATTCAATTTGGATCGTCGTTATCTTGACCATCATAAATTAATTGATCAAGCAAAAGTAGAAGAATGATATAAGTAGGATGTGACGCTTGCTGTTGGATTATTATAACCGTTTTATACGAGTATTTGTGAGATTTTTTGACAATAAATTACTCAATTATCTAAATTTTAGGAGCTCCCGGAATCACAAAGGGCAGATGCAGTGAGTAGCATGGTGTACGAAGCCAATGCAAGACTTAGAGACCCGGTCTACGGGTGTGCCGGAGCCATTTGCCAACTTCAAAACCAAGTGAGTGAGCTCCAAGCACAATTAGCCAAGACTCAAGCCGAAGTTGTTAATATGAAATGCCAACATACTAACCTCTTAGCCTTAATTTGCATGAAAGTGACTAACCAACAATTCCCGGTCCCTAATGATTCACCTGAATCGCAGTCACCCGAACACCCTAACACATTCCAAGTTAACGATGCATGCTTCATCGACGATAGCAGTCTAGGATCACTCTGGGAGCCACTTTGGACCTGATCAGCCAATTTCAAACAGTACCTAATCAGAGCTTGATTAAGTTAAGCTATGAGAGCTGGTAATATCATAGGAACCATTTCAAACCTCATCAGTCGATTTCAAACAGTACCTAATCCGAGCTGATTAAGTTAAGCTACGCGATTATGTATGGTACTAGAATAGCTACTAATATATGGTAAGTGTATAATATAATATATAGTTAGTATATGAAGCATAAAGTAGTTAACTATTGCTTGGTCATGTTGTAAGAAAACAAAGATTGTTTGTTGAAATTAGGATAAGAGATAGTGACTTTAGTATAACTAAAGTAGTATAGTTTGTTAAAGTCCATGCATCCTCCAATTTAAAGTCCATCCTCCAATGTCCTATAAGACTATAAGAGAGGTAGTAACTAGTAAGTGTCAATGTTGTTGATGTTTTTAGTTTGGCTTAATGTAATTCAAACTATACCAACTTTTTGGTTACCTAATTTGTCACTACAACGACTATAATTTGATAGTACATGTTTCTTTATATGACTATAATTAGATTCTCCATATATGGGATCACAAAATGTCATCGAAGACGGATATCCGTCATTTCGGAGTGACAGATACCATTTTGTCTCACAAAATATCCATTTAGAGTAAAGAGGGAAGCACATGAGGGGTGCCCCACCTTTTTCCCTATTCGTTTTGTGAGTGTCATTATCCGTCTCTCCACCCGACCCGTCACAAGTAAGACCAACTGATATGGGATAAGTCACTCATGAGTCATGCATGTGCTATGAGTTACTTGTCATGTAAAAAAAATTGAGCATTAGTTGGGCTTTTACTCAGCAAACGGGTCAATTGAAACGGGTTAGTTTAAGTTAAGTTTTTGAGTATGTTTGTATTTTGGTAAGGATAGATTATTTAAGTTCGAGTATGTTATTTGAATGCTCGTTGATGATAAAAGGATAGAGGAAGTCAATGGTTTTCAACTCATTTAAAAAAGTAGGGTAAGAATGTCTGAAGTTAACTAGTTATAAAGTAATCAACTCTCTTGAACTTGTAAATCCGTATTAATATGGATATTTACTACTGCATCAAAATCATAAATATCACTTACAACTAGACCCGGTAAAGTTAACCCGGTTCGTATGACTCGACTTGACACCAAAGTTAAGGACCGAAAAATGATTTGATAATAACAGACCCACAAATGAAACTAGAATCTGAAATAGCTCAATTGTCTTAATGTACAACAAATTCTTACAAATTCATAATAACCCTACCTAAATCGATTCAGCCCATGCCCAGTGTATCTCCTAAAGTATCATGTTTGTCTTTATTTATTTTTGGAAACAATTTATACGTGTCTCATCATATTTTGTACAAAGTATTATACTCCAGTGAGTCCAGTTATCTCCTTTGATAAGTCGTAAATTTTAGAGCTCGTAAATCTCATTTAAGCTCAAAAGCACGATTTAACTCAAAAGGGCCTAATTTAGACTCGTTAATAAGCCCATACATATGACTTAACCCGACCCAACCCACAAATTCGAGCCGCTTTCGGCTTTTGCTATATTTGCCGGCCAAACTCGCACCGGTCCGACCCATGATCACCTCAAGCTGCAAGGCCTGTAAGGCTGTAACCATTTTCACTCGAACATTTCACTTCGTTTTTTTACCATCGGTAGAAAGAGACGTTTTTCTTCTACATTTTTTTTTTACTTTTTAACTGCTCGCACAATTAAACTCGCACAGTAAGAAGCCATGGAAGACGAAAACGAACTCAAAACCCTAGTTTCCTTCCAACGACAAGAATTAATGGCGGCAAAACTCCAAGATTCCGACATGGATATCGCCTTCAACCTTCAAATGCAGGAAGCCATGGCAGCATCACAATCTCTCTCTCCTCAAGAACCTCCAGCATTACCGTTACTCGCCGAAGAAGTACCGTCTTCGTCGGTGCATTTTAGCGACGCAATGCTCCTCGAAATCGAGAAATACGAGCAAGAACAACGCGATTTCGAGCAATCTAAGTTAGAAATGAAGAAAATTCAGCAAAACCTAAGCATTCAATTGCATGATCATAAATTCGCTTCGGAAATTTATCAATTTCCTGAAAATGATTGGCAAAAATACGGCGATAATTTCGAAAATCCGTACTGTACTTCGTCTGTATCATCTTCGTCGAATTCGAGTGATGTAAGCTTAGGAAACGAGTGTTTTAGGGTTTATTTCAAGGGAATTTTGGATTTTGATGGTAAGACGAAGGTGGCGGCGATTGGTGTTGCGATTTGTGATCCGCGGGATAATTTAATTTTGGAGGTTTCGAAACCGGTAATTGATGTAGATGAAGGAGAATTGAGTGGAGAGAGAGCTGAGTTTGAAGGTTTGATTGCTGGACTTGATGCTGCCATGGCGTTGGAGTTGAAGATAATTGAATATTTTTGTGATGATTTCATGTTTTTCCAAGCTGTGAGTTTTTTTTTTTCCGTCAATTATTTACCTTTGTTTTTCTATCGGTAATGTTTTAGTATAAAAATCATCATTCATTTCTGTCAATTATTTACCTTTACCTTTTTATTGTTACTGTTTTAGTTTAGTTTATTCATTTCCGTCAATTGTTTGCCTTTTTATCGATAGTGTTTTAGTATAGATCATCGTTCATTTCCGTCAATTGTTTACCTTTGCCTTTTTATTGTTACTGTTTTAGTTTAGTTCATTCATTTCCGTCAATTGTTTACCTTTGTTTTGTTGTGGTAAAGGGAGTTCTGAGAAAAGTAAATAAATGAATTGTCTCCCTTTGTTTTAGTTTAGTTCATTCATTTCGGTCAATTGTTTACCTTTGTTTTGTTGTTGTGGGGGACCTTAATTAAATGCCATTGTTTTTGCTGTTTAATGTGTTGCCTTTGTTTGACTAGTATGTTAATTTAGTTCATCATTTGTTTCTGTCAATCGTTTGCCTTTGCTTTTTTACTGTGACGAGAGTTGCGCAAAACTAAAAGAAAAAATGAATGTGACCGAATTGTTGTTGTTCTTGCTATTGTTGTTTCGTGTGTAGTTGTTTGTCTAGTTCAAATTTAGTTGATTATTATCTGGTTTTCACGAGGTTTGATGGCTAACACATATAACGATCCACTAAGCTCCGTCACACTTTTGTTTGTGAACAGAAATGGCTCATTAAAGTCTCTGCGCTTCCTACTATTAATCGACCAATGTGATTTAGGATATACGTATTTTTTTGTTTACTTAATAAGAGGGCAATTTTATCGCCGGGTGTCAATGTCAGCTATTTAGAAATTGAATGCTAATCTTTGGTTTTTGTAAATGAACTGGGAATAGATTCTGCGTACATGTTAACATGTATGCAGCTCTTCCACGTAGTTACTAATTTGGAAACATAGTAGGAAATGGACTCGGAATAACAAAAATCTAAACTGCTCTTATAGCGCATTTGTGTAAATGCAAGTTCAGAAGCAATTAAGAATGATAGTATGAGTATGGAATTAGGAATTTAACGCGGGTGATCTGGGTTTGGAGATCTTTTCCGAACGCTGTGTTTGGTTCAGTTTGGAATTTGGATATAAAATTCTAAGCCTCACAATATGTGAGTAATTCTTATACCTTGTTGGACATATAGGTGTAACCTGTAGCTGTTGCATCTTTATGTAGTGAGATTGGGAAAGTAAATGTCAAGATGCTTTCATTTTTAGCCTCACTAATGTGAGGCTACGTTACTCAGACTCGTTTAGAAGTACCCGACACGGGTACATGTCCAAGTGTCGGACTCGGCTATTTTATTGAAAAATATGCACATTTTGGTCTAAAATGAGGTGTCCATGTGTCATACCCATTTCCGTGGTGTCGAGTGTCAGACACGGGTACGCGAGGAAATTAGAAGAGTAGGAGTAACATAGATGTGAGGCATATTTCGTATCTAAAATCTATTGTACATGGACGTTGTTCTTTCCTCGTAAATATGCTCCTTTATAATGACCTGCCAAGCTCACTTTAGCTTCTTTTAACATCCTCGTGCAGTTGGAGAGCGTCCTTGAAGCCTTGTATTTCAGTTATTGGTTTTTCACCTCATGAGACGTCGTTTATTGCAGGTGAGTGGGTGGCGTCAACCTACTGACCGCAGCATTGCAAACATCATAGACAGGGTAAATCTTCTTCAAAAACAATTCGTTCAGTGTACTCCAAGCCTTATTGCTCGTAGTGAGGTTAAGTTTGCATTCAGGCTTGCAAGAGCATCCTTGTCTTCTGAGCTCGTAAAATTAGCTAGTTCTAGCTCTGGAAAAAACATGACAGAGACCTGCTCGATATGCTTTGAAGACAGGGTTTCTAAGCTTATGTTTTCAGTTGATCGTTGTGGACACCGTTTCTGCTCTCTTTGCATGGAACAATATCTGGAGGCTAAGTTGCTTAATGGTAGCTTGCCTAAATGTCCGTCTGAAGATTGTAAATCTGGTATACCAATTGAAAGATGCCGAAAACTCTTGTCACCGAAATTGCTGGATATAATGAGCCAACGTGTGAAAGAAGATACCATTCCTGCGTCCGAGAAAGTTTATTGCCCAAACCCTAAGTGCTCTATGTTGATGTCAATAAGTGAAGTTAAGGAGTATACTTGGAATACATTTGTACAATATCAAGACAATGGCTCAAGCAGGTGCATCAAATGCCATGGACTTTTCTGTGTTAATTGCAAAGTGCCCTGGCATTTGTCCATGTCATGCCATACTTTCCAACAATACATCCAGAGTAATTCAAACAATTCGGACACAAAACTGAAATCTCTTGCAACACAAAACAGATGGCGCCAGTGTCCTCAGTGCGCGAATGTGATTGAACTTGCTGAAGGTTGCTACCATATCACTTGCAGGTACTCCATTACTTACTACTGTTTCATTGACTTCTCATGTCTCTAAAAGGACCTTTGCCCTTTGGGCTATGTTATTGAGGCTCTTTTTGAAGGATCCGACACGGGTGTGTGTCTAAGTGTCGGACTTGGGTATTTTGTAACACAAATTCTTACTCGTGAGCCTGCGATGTCTCACAACCGTTTTAAATAATGTTAAAAAGGAAAGGGGTTTGTGAGACGTCACAATCTTGTGTCCATCACGAGCAAGAATTGTCGTTTTATAAAATTTCATATTTTGGCTTGAAATGAGGTGTCTAAGTGTCATACTCATGTCTGGGGGTCGAGTGTCGGACATGGGTTCGTGAAGGAATAAGAAGAGCCGGAGTAACATAGGTCATAGGCACATAGCTACTCGGAGTAATAGAGAGAGTGATGGCATTGATGTCATGGATGTAACGTGATGGGTAGCTGCTAAAAATGTTTATTAAATACATTAAATCTTCAGATCAAAAAATTTAGATTTTCCAATGACCTCAGGCAGTCAGGCTTGACATATACTACATCCAATGATCCAAGATTTGCATATACACCGATACACATGTTTCAAATACTTTTCCCCTTAAGCAATTGTTTTTAGAGGTAAAAGGTTACACCGTGGTGATATTGGTTTAAGATTGATACTCCCTCCGATCCACGCCAATGGTGACATGGACCCCTTTTCGAGCACCAATGGTAACATGGACCCAGTGGGTCCATGTTGCCATTGGTGTGAATCGGAGGGAGTATTAGTTTGGGAAAGTGTCTTAGGTGCGCTTAAGCCTAAGGCTTATCGAGGCAGAGGCACTATAGCCGAACGCTTCCTTGTGTCTTGTAGATAATGCGGAACTAGCTATATGCAACTACTAAGCAATTTCCTAATTTTTGTACCTTTTAATTCTTAGTTACGCTTTTCACTTTGCCACTATGTTACTCCGACACTTTGCTTAACTGCTGTGTCGCGTGTCAGACACGTGTCGGTCTCCGACACAACACGACACTTCGACACTTCAATTTAGACCATGAAATAGGAAAATTCACCCAAAATAGCTGACACGTCCGACACGTGTCGGCGTGTCTGAGTAACACTGCTAGTTTGCCATCTGATTCCTATCTTTTAGTCCTTTACATGCTAGTCCTTCTTAAAATCCAGTTTTTTTGCGCAAAATTATAATTTCAAATTTCAAATTTGAATGCAAAAGCGGGCGTTTTGTGTCTATAATACTCTTTCTTCTTGGTTCGATCTCTGGTTAGAGGAAATTGCAATCCTCATTGACATCTTAAAGTCGAAAGGCTTTTGTTCCTCTAGTTGACATTCTAAATAGCGTTAAGCGTATAAGTTTCATTATTCTCGAATGCTAATGATACTCTCGTCTTCATCGTAGATGTGGGTTTGAGTTTTGCTATATTTGTGGAGCTGCCTGGAAGAACAAGAAACAAACTTGCAAGTGTAGACTCTGGGATGAACCAAATATCATTCGTGGTCGCAATGTCAGGCAACGCTAGACAGGGTTGTTCAGACTTGAGAGTACAAGGGGTATTCGGTACGGTGATATTCAGATTCACGTGACGCAAACTTAAATTCCTGTACTTCTCGCTTATGATCGTACATATTTTGTGAGTATTCGAACCTGTCTTCTTTTGTATCCTTTTTTTCTTCTTGACTCCTTCCTCAGACGGAAGTTGTCTGCGATGTCGCACTCGATGTGTTGGGTACGAGATGCTGACCCTATCGGATGTATGTTTATGAAAAATTAATTACCTTTATTCCACGGTTCCTTTCGCTTTTATATTGTGATAGTCCTCTGAGTATTATGCGTATTACTTTAACCCCATAGCACCCCAAATAATGGAGATCCTAGGTGATAGAAACAAAAATGATGTCCTATTTGTTTATCAATTGGTCTTGCTTAAGACGGGTCGGTTTGAGAGACGGGTATGACACTCACAAAACGAATAAGGGGGACAAGGTGGGACACCCCATGTGCTTCCCTCTCTCCTCTAAGTGGGTATTTTGTGAGGTAAATGGTATCCGTCTTAAATTTAAGACGGATAGTGTCGGTTTGAAGTAAGAATTTGTGTTTATAATAAGCCGAAGACGGATTATGTCATTCTCACAAAATACAAGTGACACTGCCCATAAAATGTTCCATTTTCACCCAATTGTCCTTCCACTTGCTTTGTCATGAAAGGACACTTTCCGTCTTCAGCTTAGCAAGACACGCTTTGTTCTGCAAAAGAACATGCAAAAATGGCCGTCTTCTCAACGCGAGTTCGAGCACAGATTTCCGGAATCAATCCTCATTTGAATTGGCTGAGGTAGCTCAATTGTTAGTCATGTAACAAACATCAATCTATGATTTGTAGCTGAACTAGTAGTCTAGAGTCTAGCACAAATGACATTAACCGACAATGTCGAAATCAGAGAAAGGAGCCTGAAACTAAAACGCGGCCATTATTCCTAATTACAAGTTTAGACACGAGATACAATAGACGCCTGCCTAAACGTCGATGTGAGGATCGAGTAGAAGCAAACTCAATTACTTTACAACATAAGTGTTGAAAAGTACTGTTCAAATTCTTGATCAATTGTTGGTTTGGGTCTTCTGGGATGAGTCTCTGCATCAAGCAATAGATTATGAAGCTTTCAAATTAACGTGTTTAGAAAATGAAAAGCGTTTCGAACGTAGCATTCACATGAACAATGGTAGTGAAAATTCCCTAATGGTATCATCTATATTAGTCCGACTCTTCTGATTCCCTCGCATACTTGTATCCGACACCAGACACTCGACACTCGGACATGGGTATGACACCCAGTCGTCTCATTTTAAACCAAAATATGCTTATTTTTCACAAACATGGCCGAGTCCGACACTTGGACACATACCCGTGTGGGATGTCGGATACTTCTAAACTAGTATCTGTAACATAAGGTATCATGGTAGGACAACTAGACACCCCTATGAGTCTAAGCAAACGAGGCCAAACGACTGGTCTCAGATCAAGATGTTTCAGAAAATTAAACAAATTACCTTGTTCACCGTCCCAGCTCTCGGTTGCAAGCGCGAATAAACTTGGATCCACCCCGCTCGAGGAAAGAAACTCGTGAAGCCCTCCTTCAGTTGTTTGTCCACTGTTATCGTGGCAATACTCCGAACTTATACACACCTCCAAATCATCAGCATCAAGCCAACTAGTATCTTGGTTGATACATTTCTCTTCTTCTTTGCCATCCCTTTTATTCCTTGTAATGCTACGATCAACAAAAACCGAGCCATTTCTTGAACTTCCCGATCCTGATTTATCCCAGGAAGTAGAAGCCTCGTCATAAGAATCTGCATTTCCGAAACCTGCATTAACTTTGCCATCGACAATTCCTGATTTTCTATCTCCTAGAACGCTACTACTATCTTGGGTTGATTCCCCGTGTGTATCCGACATACTGATAATATCAGCCTCACTGTCTACCCATGCATGAACATCCTCTGTAACCATGGAGCTCGTGGGCGACAAGTCATATTCAGAATCAGCAACCGCCTCGCAGCATTTATGCTTTGGTTCAGGGAGTCCCAAGTCTTCAGCAACTCCAGGGAGTAGTTTCCTCTTTCTCAAATTGACAGCATCAAGATTCATGTCCTTCGTTTGAAAAGCTCTGAAATGAACAACCAAGAAAAGATGATCAGATTAAGACTCCGCGCAACCTTCCTTTTCAGCCGTAAAAGTTCCTACCCAATTCTCGTCTAAAGCGGTCTTATACAAGAATGAAGTAAATAGGTGCTTTTGATAACTTCATTTTTCATTAACACGAAATCTCTTTAAAGACGGACACTATCCATCACAAGTTGAAAACGGATAGTACTCTCTCACAATACACAAGTGCCATTATCCATGGGTATGGGTGCTCCATTTCCCCCACTTGCCCTCCCGATTGCCTTATTCTGGGAGGGATTATATCCATCCTCAGCTTCTAACGAGCACCCATTTGCCCTCCCAATTGCCTTATTCTGAGAGGGTTATATCGTCTTCACCTTGTGACGAATACTGCCCGTCACAAGCAAGACGCTTTGTTTCACTAATATGGGTCATAATGTCATATGGATCATGATCTCCTTGTAAATTGGATTCATTTTACGCAAAACTTGTATAAAACCGTCTTACAAGACAGCGACGGAAGTTCCTAAATGCAGATCATCAATTGATTAAGCAATTTAATCAAAAGATTATACCAATATGTGCTTTAAATCCAAAAATATTGAAAGAACAACACTTTCTAAATCAAAAGATTTCAATTATAAGCACTTAAATTTCAATTAAATTGCCTATAATAATCTAACCCACAATTGTTCCTAATCATAATATGAAAGCTCACAGTGGTATTAAACTTAATAGCACCTCATCAACCAAGCACAAATCACATAAAATCAGTAGTTATTGGGTAAGACCGACTGTAATAGATGAAAGTTAAACCAATAAAAAGATCGTCACCGTAAGACGGTCTTATTCTATAATCTATAGTAACTTGTGCTGTAAGACGACCTTCTATAGGTCTTTTTGGTGACGAGGGAACCCGCAGCTGCTACCTTTGGGTGCGCACTGAGTAAACTGCGGTATATGCGATAGACTGCAAAGAGTGCAAACCACGTATATCAGGTAAGTCACCTGGGCGACAGGCTCGAAGTCTGTTTAGGCATGGATTCGGGCCAAGAATGCTCAACAAGATTTTGCTCTTGGAGGTAATTTCACCCAATTTTAACACTAGACTCCACCCTTGCGGGAAGATGACTTTCTATAGTAAGATTAGTCACTTGTGCATAAACATTCGTAATAAATAAACGTTTAACCAAGAAAGAGACTGTTACTGTAAGACGATCTTATTCTATAGTAACTTGTGCATAAACATTGGTAGTTATTGGGTAAGAATTGGGTAAGCCGGACCGTAATAAATGAGCGTTTAACCAATAAAAACTACGGTCTTATTCAATAGTAATTTCTGCATAAACAGGTAAAAACAGTCATCTTCAAATTGAAAAAAACTGCAAAAAAAAGCAAAAAGAACAGAAATTAAATAAGAACCCAGATCATCAAACCTGCTAAATATTAATGGGGAATCATTAGAATTTTGATTAAATTGGATGAAATCAGCCATAACCAAAGTAACTTCTGCTATGTTTCTTCAGTGTTAAGGAAAAATGATAGAAATGTAAAGTAATTTAGAAAGGTTGGTTTATTGGAAAATGAAAATGGAACTGATTAAAGAAATGGGAAGCAAGTTGATGAAGCATGTGAAATTATTATGATCTTCATTGGACAGTTTTGAGCTGTGGAATGGGTAGAGAAATGGTTATCCATTGTCCCCATCATGTTTGATAAAAATATTCCTAATTTTTTAGATATTTTTAGTTTGAATTATACTCCCAATTTTTTTTATGAATTTGTGTTGGATATGGTGTTTTAGGTAGATCTTATACGGATCAATTTGTGTTGTGTTCGTGTCAATATTAAACGGGGTATTATTATTCAATTTCTAACCCGATCCAAATACATAAACGGGCAATTGTCTCAAGTCTCGACCCTAAGCTGACTCATTTAATTTCTCTATAACCTAAAACTGACATATTTGACTCATTTATCTTTAAGCAGGTCATTTTTTACCTGCTTAGCCAACTTAACCCAATAAACTAATGCAATAAACTCTGTTTTATAACCCTATTATCTCGAGAATGATTAATCAAAATGCTAGTTTTTAAATTGTTTTGTTGAGTTATTGATTCAAGACAAATATATTATGACCATTTTAAATAAATGGATTGCAACACCCCTCTGTTTATTGTATGAGTTACTTGATTGAATTGGTTGGACTCAGTCGCATTGTTAATATATAAGTTATTGGAGAAAGAATATGGTATTGTTATGTGGCCCGATTATAGATAGGTTGTCTTAAAACTGTTATAACTTGAGATGTACATGTGATATTGATGTGATTCCAATTGTAGGTGATAACTTATCCTTTTACGATTCTAACAGTAGGTCACACGCCCAAAAAGATCAAGTGTTGAGGGAGTTACCTACTGGAGTCTTAGTTGCGGATCATCCTAACCCCGTGTCGTCGTCGTTAAGTAAGTCTTTAATTCGTTTGCTAGCATACTTTAAGATAACTGTAATGATTGTGAGTAATACCTTACATGTTATCTTTGGAGGAGTTTTCATAGAGGAATGGTTGTAGAATCGATTGGATCTTTGCCTTGTATGAATTGCCTTGAGGTAGGGTTTCCCTACTCAGTTTCTGTGTAATATTGATTGTGATACCGTCGTATTATCTGATATCATTGTGCTATTGTATGGTTATTAAGATTGGAAAGGTAATGTGTGGAACCGTTGCGGGAAACGGATCTCACTCCTAAGATTGCTCTTCGTGGGACCCGCCACGGAGAGGATGTGCACATTAATGGTCTAGGTACCCTTTGCTGCGGTAAGTGGGAGACTTAGTGTGGGGATAAAGGTCGTCACTTGGTTTGTGTGACATTGATATCACTGATTGATGATTATCATATTGTGGTTTATGCTATTGTATAGTAACCGTCTCATTATTCATTTTCTAACACTTGTGGTTGTTTTAATTGTGATGATCCATGTAGTGTGAGCAGGGTCTCAGGTGCAACGGTGTTGATATCTGATAGCTCGGGAAGGATGGGATTCCACTCAGTTTAGTAGCAACGTCATAGTTTTTTAGCTTCCGCAGACATTTTTTTTATGGTTATTGTATCAGACTTTGTTATACTTAAACTTTGTTCTTACTTTTAATAAAGGTTACAATATTGTTATCTTGATATTATGCCTCAGTAAACTAAGATGGTGATACTTTCATAATCTGATGGTCCTACCTAAAGGTCTTGGATCATGAAGGTGTTGCATGGATTATTCGGTGTCGGGTTAGTGTTCAAAAGAGAACAACGCTAACCCGACTCATTTAAGTTTCGTGCCATGTCATGTTAATGCAATTACTTTAATGGATCACAACGTCTTAACACTGACCCACTAACTTTGTGTGGGGTTTATATAGGGTTTTCCGATCGTGTCAATAATTGTCGCCTCTAGTTTTAGTGTTGGAGTAACCAAATTTAAAACCATATATGTTGAAAAATATAAAGTATTTATATTTATATCACAAATATTTTTCATAAAATGTTGTGTTTGACAAAAAAAAAACATATATAAGTCAAAATTCTGTTAAGTTTTATCTTAAAGATCATGCTAAAGCAATTGGCAAGAATATTGAAAAAATGGGGTTACAATTAGTCAATTATTATGAAAACATGTACCAAATGAAAGAGAGATTTCGAGTCACAAACCATAATAGAAGAGGTAGGAAAAGACAAAGTCGTAAATTTGGTGGAATTGATTCTGGTTCTTTTTTTAGCTTCTCTTCACCCCAAGATGATTGCTCTCGTATTTTGACTTTCTCAAAAGCCTTTGACAGCGCAACTGAGAAGGCAACAAGTTCTTTGTCCGTTAAGGGTTGGACGGACACAAGTTTTGAAAATTGTAAAGAACGTCACGGCTCACAGTAAAATATGAATAATTGATTTTGAAATATTTGTGTAGGGATACATAACATCCACGTTAAGTATCCTTGAAGGTTTGACCCTAACAAATCCGCCAACTAAATTTCCTTGTATTACGCGAACCTAATTTGCCCATAAACAATACACGCGGTTTGCTTATAATTTAAGAGACATAAAAATAATCATTAAATACTTTATTTGTACATGCCTATTTTAAATTGATATCGAGTAAATACAAGCTTCATCTATCAAACAAATTCATTTCAAATTAATCCAAACTAGTTCTAAATAAAAATACGTATCGCACAATTTTATTGTATCCAATAAATTTTCCCTAATTTTTCCACTATCACCCCTCGTTAAGAAACAATAAAACCAAACCTAATCCACAATCTCCAGAATCCTCGACACACCATGCCCCTCCCACAGCCCTGACCACCCTCGACTAAAGCGAATTCTTGTCTCTCGTTGTTAACTCCATCCCTCATCACTCTATCGGCGACACAACACTGTTCCCTTTCATTAACTCTCCAACACCGTCAGTCCAAGTTTATACCGTTGTTGTCGCCTACAGTCAACGTCAAACTACTGACGTCGTTGACCTGATGTTGTCGTCCACCTTTCGCTACCATCGATCATCCCTTTTTTTTTGTCGGTGGTCGGGTAGTGGAGCGGCTAGTGAGTTTTCGGTTTGTATCTTCCCTCTCTTTTAGGTTATTTGTGACTAAGAAATAAGAGGGATAAAGTTGGGAAAAAGCTGTAAAAACTGTGCGGAACTTAGTACTATAAGTGTTGAATTTAACAAGTCCCTAAAAAAGTATGTTATATCTTTTATAGTTACTCTAAAAATATTTATAGATAATTAAAATTAAATCGAATTAAAATTACATATGTAAACTATTAACCGAGACGGAATCAACTTAAATCCCATTAGACATATTGTAATTAGAGTATTATACCGCCAGATGTATGCATCTGGTAAGATAGATTTCGAGCTTTATAACAAAGAATTTGAGATTATAACAATATTTTACAAGCTTTTTGAAAAGAATCTGAGCGTCTTTATAAAAAAAAATTGTAAATTAAAACAATATATTGAAACTCAAAAATAATACATTAAAATCAAATGATTTTAATTTTAACAATAAAGTGCAAGAAAAATTTGTTAAAAGCTCAAAAACCTTGCATATAAAATCAATTCAATTTGCATTAGATATACGATGCTCATATAGACGATGTATAGTCTTATCACAAAATCTCAAAGAAGACTGGAGATATCCGTCACTTCGGAGTGACGGATACCATTTTGTCTCACAAAGTGCCCATTTAGAGGAGAAAGGGAAGCATATGAGGGTAGCCCCACCTTATCCCCTATTCATTTTATGAGTGTTATCCGTCTTCCGACCCGACCTGTCACAAGGAAGACAACTGTAGTCTTATTGTAAACATATTGGCCCCTCTGCCAAGCAACGAATACGCAAACCCGAAAATCACAAAATATCATTCATTTCCCAATTCCAATCAAAACAAACTAACACTCGAAAGAAAGAAACCTAAATCAAGCTCCAACAATGGCGTCCGACCAACAACAACACGAACAACCAAACCCTAACCCTATCCCCGATCATATCGTGAACACATTCATGGAGATCACATCCTCAACACCTGAAGAAGCTAAATTCTATCTTGAAGTCCATAACTTCGACCTCGACGCCGCCGTTTCAACTTTCTTCGAGTCGAACACCGCCGAAACCGCCGCAATCCCTACCGTTGAGGCCAACGACGCTGCCGCCGAAGTTTCGCGATCACCGTCTCCTTCTCCGTCGCGGTCTCGATCTCACTCGCCGCCGGCTGCTGTAGCTAGATCACAGTATAATCTCCGGACGCGCACGACTCGCAGCGGTGTTCGTACTTTGGCTGATCTCAATAATGACGGTTCTGGTAGTGATGGCGATGACGATGGTGATCGTCCTCCTCAGTACTTCACTGGCGGACATAAAAGGTATAGCTTAAGTTGAAATTCTTGAATTTAAAGTTAATGTTAGTTCACTTAGTTGTGTTCATGATTTGTTGTTTAGCTTTTTAACCTTATTGATTTGGTGATGAAATGTGCTTTCATTTTAGTTTCTTTGTCGATTATGTTTTGATTATTATTATTATTATTCATGGCGACGTTAATTGCATTAGTTTGATGATGAGATGATAATTAAAAAACACATTGTAGCTTCAATTTTAGTACATTTTTTTGTTATTTTTAGAATCTGGTTGATGATTTAGCTTAGGTTGATGATTAAGGTGATTGAGTAGTCGGAATGTTGATAGAATGTGACATTGTTTGTAGATTTTCGCTTGTTTGTCATTGATTCTGAGCAATCTTGTTAATTAAATAAAGAAGGGACGGAATTTATGCGAATGAGTTTGTTCGTTGATACTTTGTATTATTCTTCGTGGATCTTGAGTATCTTGATGATCAATGTAGAGAGCAATGGGAAGGCGCGATGACAAGATAAAACGTATGGACAACCGACAATGTAGAATGTTTATAAGTTATAATTGAAGAATTTATTGTGCAAAAGAATGTAATATGCTTTGAAGTTAGTTTATTTGTTGGCTGTTCGTTGATTTGATTTTGATTAGGTTGATAATGAGGTAATAGAAGATTTGGAATGCGTTAAGTTGCTTCATTATTTGTAGATTTTGTGTTCGTTGGAAATGACCAGCAATCAAAGCTAGTTTCGGAAACAATTGACTGAATATATGCAGTACTGTTGATTCTTTGTGGATCTCGTGTTCTCTAATGAATGCTGTAGAGTGTTAGCGAGTGTATGTGAAAGTCAATAGTGTACTGATAGTCTGATACTCTTGGAAAGCTTAGTATACTTGCAATGGAGGACAAGAGGTGGGCTTTGACGTAATAAGATAATCGCGGTGAAGATTAATATTAGGAGGCATTCTTGTATTGGTGTGGGATTATGTTCCTAAAATGAAACCGGTCGTAAATTAATTGTGAATCAGACACCACTTAGGATTTTATTACTTTCAATCTCAACGAGCAACTAGAATACTTAAGAAAACAAAACGTAAACAAAAGTGGCCGCTTGTGTAACGAAAGGATAAAGGAAAAATGATTATCGAAGCTGTAAACAATGGGTAAGATACTGAGATATAATGTGATGGCTTTTTTTATGCAAAATTGTGAGAACTTAAAGGTATTTATTTATGAAGTTTCTAGCTTACTCATCTTTTAGATATGTTCCGGTGAAATGCTAGTTAGCTAGTATGGGCTAACAGTTTGACGCATGTAGTGGCATGGTTGTGGAAGATCCTTCAAAGGGCAATAATGTTGATGCAATATTCGAGCATGCTAGACGTGTGGGGGCTACGGAAGGACCTGCTGATGTTTATCAACCATCTTCTAGCTCAAGAAGCTTTGCTGGAACAGCCAGATTGCTTTCAGGAGAAACGGTCTCAGCTTCACCACACGAACCGCCTCCTGAAGTAGTTACTCATACCATTATTTTCTGGCGTGACGGGTTTACTGTCAATGATGGCCCTTTGAGGTTGCTTGATGATGAAGACAATGCTTCATTTTTGGAGGTAATCTCTCAAACGTTCTTTCCATTTGGTCCTTTGACACAATCTCTCTTCTTATTTAGTTGATTGAGACCTTTCGTGAATTGGTTGTTTCTTAAGAGGCCTCTTTTACGCTCGTGTTTCATTTTATTCGGTAAAGTTTACTCTACTAGGTTTTGCTATTCAAAATAACAAAATTGGTGCCAGTGAGCTAGAGCTTAACAGAATGTTTGTCACGTTATAATGGCAACAACTAACAAAGCAGACTATATACAATAAAAGGGAGATGCAAGTAAATGGGAAGTACTAAAGAATACAGTAATTCCGTATTTAAAAAACCCTGACTGGTAGATCCAAAGCCCAAACCCTTCTTCAATAGGCTTAACCCTGCATAAGCTGTTATACATCCTTGCAATTAAGAGAATAACAATAGGGTGCAAGGCTGTCTTGTATTAAACGCTGTGTACCTTTCATTCTTGATTCCTGCCACCCTCCACGGTCCATATGTTCCCTCTTTTACGTGCAAAGCATTCATCAAAAACATAACTTTCATTTTACGCGTCTTAACCATGTCTCTACACAGAAATCGAAGGAAAATGGTATATAAGGTTTTTCACTGGCTGGATGTTCTCGTAACGAAAGATGGAAAATGGGTGATAACCTGATGAGCAATGTTAATCTTTTCTTGACTCTTCATAAGACCTTAAATACTCATGTCCTACTCTTAACAATCGGACATGGCCTGACAGTCTAAAACTTCATTTTAGACCAAAAACCTGGGATGTTTTTCTTAAAATAGCTGAGTTCTGGCACCTTGACACATGAATGACCAACCATTTTCATGGGTTTTACTTCTAACCAAATCCGAGTAAGATAACTGATTGGTAATATGATTGTTGTGCAATGAAATTACGAGTGGTGGCAGCGGGTTTCCGGAATGTGATTTGAGTTTATGAACAAAGTCTATTTTTTTACTGCAGCCTGTCGACCTGCTGGTTACTTTGCTAACCCTCTATCAGTTTCACTACCATTTCAACACCATTAAGTCGGTTTATAACCCTAAAGAGACATGCATGACTTAATCATTTGCTGTTGTTTAGACGTAAGAGCTGGTTTTTGTTACAAGCTACACTGTTTTTGGTGGGATTGTTAACATTCATCATAGTATGCTGATTATTGCCCAAATACTTGCACAGAGCATAAAAAATTCCGAGTGCCCGAAAGAGCTGGAGCCAAAAGACAGGAGGACTAAAGTCAGTGTCAATCTTTCAAGGAGAGATGAAAATTGCCCTGTATGTTCTCCTTTCCGACTATACTTTTAAGACCTTTCTCTACCATCAACATTAGAATTATAAACGGTTTATTTGCTTTTCTTTTTTCAGGTGCAGGAACCGCAAAGGCGACAAATTGCATTCCAGGGAGTTGGTAGGACGCTCGGTAGTACCACCTCTGCCCCTGCCGAAACCGAATCCATTGCTCTGAACACTGCTCCACCTCCTGTGACGGGTCTTGTCGTGGACGACAAACTGCCCTCAACCTCAATTCAGCTAAGATTGGCCGATGGCACTCGGATGGTCTCACGCTTCAATCACCACCATACAATTAGAGACATCCGTGGTTTCATTGACGCGTCAAGGCCGACTAGAGGAGGTGCTTATACCTTGCAACTGATGGGATTTCCGCCTAAGCCGTTGACCGAACTTGACCAAACCATTGAGCAAGCCGGCCTTTCTAACTCTGTGGTCATCCAGAAGTACTAAATCAGGTTTTCTTCATGTCGTTCCGTTTTTCAGTAGACTGAGCTTGTGATTTGAGGAAACTGTGAGTTTAGTGTTCATTTACTTGTGTTAAATTGGAAGAAATTTGCTGCATAAATGATAAAAAAACTATATGCGTAATATGTCCGCAGGATGTAAATTTCTTATGCACGGACGAAATTCAGTTTCTTCGTTCCTGAGCCTAGAAATTCGGTTGTTGTTTAACCCAGATTTTGCATTCACTGGTTACATGGTACTAAAAAGCCAATATCGATTTAGTAAGTCTTGCTTGTGACGGGTCACCATTTGTGACGGATATTTTGTGAGATAAAATGGATACAAAATGAGTTAGTGAAGAAAGGGAATCACACGAATGATGTCGGAGAGAGAGAAAAAGTGGGTATTTTGTGAGGAAACGGTATCCGTCACAAGCTTGTGACGGATACCGCCGTCACAAATGAGAATTTGTGATATCGATTACCCTCCATTCTCGAGTCTCTGTAAACCAAATTTTGCAGTGAGACTCAGAGGAATAAATACGTATTAATCAAGCTCGCTACTGTAAATTTGCTCAATTTATGAAGTGATTATCCAAAAGTTGATTTTCAGGAGCCTTGGTCGCCTGCAGGATCATATATCTAGCACAGGCGACAGCCTGACCGTGAACTCATGTAGTAGGTCTTAGCTATATTAACCACAACTTAGTTGATTTATTCGTAATTTATCATAAAACCGTCTTATATAAAATTCTTATCGAGTTTTGGTTAATTTACCTGAACATACCAAATGAATGGAAAATGGAAAAGGACCACTTTTCAAATGTCTGAAACTCTGTTCTCCATCCAGATGTTAAGATTACCGAAATCCAAAAATTTAAAAACTCAATCCATGAAATATATATATATATATATATGTGTGTGTTAATATGCAGGACCGTGCCATGGTCTTAAATCTCGAGATTGGGTCGTAGTCGCGGTAGCGGTAACTGGATTTTAATCAGATACGCGGACGAACCACGATGAATTTCGATGATTTCTTGGGTGATATCTCGTATCGGTAGAATAAAAATCCGATACAACTCAGCCAATACAATACGACTTGGCTGAAATTTTAAACCATGAGACCGTTTCAGTGCACCATAAAAAATTAGGCCCTAAATATAAATGTATACAATAATTTTTGCTTGTGACAGCTAAAGATGTATAATATCTCTTTCACAGAGCAAATAGCTCAAACAACAATCCGAATACTATAAGGGAAGTGAGAACATGAGAATGGTGATCGTATTTCATTATTTGGTGGTCGGAGCAAGGAGAACGGACATGACGAAGGTAGCTCGACAAATATCGAAATATCGAAGTAACATGTCCCAATCCGGGACAGCGACAAGTCCTAAATTTCAAAAAATAATAATTAAAAAGCCGGTATTAATGACTTAGACCCATATTTTGGTACATAGTTTAAAACCCGACTTATTTTGATAAATAGTTTAATTTCCGACCCATTTTAGCAAAAAGTTCGATAAAATAAGGAAGAAACGAAAACATGGGATGATCCTAAACTCAACTGGTGTCCTTTACAAAGAAGTGCCAGCAAAAGTGTTAATTTCCTGCATGAAAGCCACGTATTACACTACACATTACTATATAATCATATACATGCATGAATCCATGCAGCAAAAATCACACAAAAATCACACAAATTTTCGTAAAAAAATGGCGAAATTCAAAGGAATTGTGTTAGTACTTCTACTACTCCTATGCTTCACAATGCAGTTACTAGCAAGCCAGGCAAACCAGGTTGAGGCGGATGAGCGAGAAGAGGAAGAAACAGAGGCGAAAGCCGCAGAGTGGCGGCGACAGGAGAAAACTGCAGAAGAAGAACGGAGACGACGACGAGGGAGACGAGAGGAGGAAGAATGGGAGAAAGAAGGGAGACGAGAAGAGGAAGACGAAGATGAAAGAGATGAAAGGGATTTTCCGTCAGGGAAGGAAGAAATGTTCGTTTTACGAGAGTCGAAACGGGTTGTGAGTACGGAGGCTGGAGAAATTAGGGTTGTTAAAGGGTTTGGGAAAGGAATGGTGGTTGCGGAAAGACCGTTGCATATTGGGTTTATAACAATGGAGCCTAAGACTTTGTTTCTTCCTCAGTATCTTGATTCTTCTTTGATCATCTTTCTTCGTCGAGGTTACTTTCTCTTCTCACTTTCCGCTTTAGATTTCTCTACTGTACTTAGGGACGTCAGTCTCACAATGACCTGTACTGTGGTCCATCCATCCGAAATTAAATGGGTGAGATATGGATGCCGATTTAGGGTTTAGGGTGGGGTATGAATCATGGTCTATCATCCGTTAATCACCCTGTGGATACCTGAATTAATTTTTTCTAAAAAAATTAATAAATATTTTTAGTAATAAAATACTTTTAATTTCTACGTACACTTTTTTAAAAATAAAGTCAGAAATTACTCGTTAATGTTTTGTTTGTTGCACTTTATGTTCATATCCACGTAAGGCAAGTAAACACGTTTAAGAAGTATGTTCCATTTTCTCAAAAATATATGGTAACCGGCTTGTTTGGTAATGTACGTTTTATTTTTATCGTCTTAGTTATATATTTTTTATATATAACACCTTTAAATTTTATGACCGTTATCCAACGGTGCCCACTCCACCCGCTTCACCCGGGGATATGGATATGGATGGATATGGATATGGATGGATGAAAAAATATTAAACGGATAAGGGTGGGATATGGATGACCATAATTTAAATGGATATGGATATGGATATGGCTCCACGCCTCCACCCCATTCATATCCCACCCATTGTCATTCCTAACTGTACTGTGTTGTCTAATTTAGTCAAAGGTGGACAGATGATTACCCGAATAATTATTTATTCGGGTTGTTGGCCGTCTTGCTAGTTAATGATTAATCATATTTGGGTCATATTCGATTTGGGTCATATTTGACCACTTGTAGATACTCGTTATTAGGGAGACTTGCTAATTTGCTTTTATTTAATCTACCCGTAATAGTAATATTTCACCACTATGGTTACTAGGGAGGTAGACTTGGTGGTTAATGATTGATCCTATTTGGGTCATATTTGACCACTTGTGATACCCATGGGTAGGGAGAGACTTGCTGATTTGCTTTTGTAATATTTGACATATTTGACAAGTTTATAGTATTGTAATATTTGACAAGTTTATTTGACCACTCCTAATACCCTTATTAGGGAGACTTGATGGTTAATTATTGATCTATTTGGGTAATATTTCACCACTTGTGAGTTGTGATACCTGTTACTAGGGAGACTACCTCTTGCTATAGGGAGACTTTCTGGTTAATTATTGATCTATTTGAGTACTCCCTCCATTCTTTTTATATCACCTCATTTCTTTATACACGTTTGCTTACTAAAAATTATAAAAGTTTGATATTCTTAATCCTTTTATCAAGACAATCCAAAAAAGATTTCACATGAACATATTCCGAGAACGGATTGAGAGAAAAATGACGTTGAATACTCGATTTTGAATAGTGTCAAAAGGGGGTTTGAGGTGATATAAAAAGAGTGGAGGGAGTAATATTTTACCAATACCCTTAATAGGGAGACCTCTCCCTATAGCCTATAGAGAGACTTGCTGGTTAATTGTTAATCTTCGTTTGTTATTATCCTCTACATTTTTGTAGAACTTTGTCCTTCGCACTTCCACAATAATGTCAAATCCCAACTCTAGTGAATCACGAAACGGAATCGGCTCAAATAGTTATATCAAACAAGAAAGAATAATAGGCTATTATGACTTATGATCGACCTTAGTGCTTTAGGCTATATGCCTTCATCTAATACACTTGATGTGTACACGAACGGTCCCTTATGTAAAACCGTTCTATGACAAGAACTTCTAGCGAATTCTAGTCGGTATGAATGTATCATCAGTTTATAATGGCATTTGCTTAAAATCCTATCACTATATTTGCTTTGTGTTTACTTAGGCCATGTTCTGTTCTTTTCGGCTGAAACGAGCTAAATTGAATAAATTGGAGTAGAGCTTAATTGAACTAAATTGAGTGGAATTGAGGTTCAATGAATTTAGTTGAGTTAAAAGTTACTTTTGTGAAGAGATTAATTGAAAATAATTAATTGAATGTAGATAAAACTTAACGGAATACAACCAACCAAATTTGAAAGGAACTGAAATTAAGCCAGAACAGGACCTTAATCTGATTATTCGATCTTTCAGTTGAACCATTATGTGTTAATCACTTTGTTTACCATATGATTGTCATGCGTATCCGTTTGCGTTTCAGGTGAGGCAAAGATTGGGTTGATCTACGAAGACGAGTTGGGAGAGCGAAATCTAAAGATAGGCGACGTCTACAGAATACCTGCAGGCTCAACCTTTTACATTGTTAACACTGGTGAAGCTCAACGGCTTCATATCATTTGTAGCATCGATGCGTCCGAAGGTTTAGGTTTCGGACACGAACCCTTTCAGGTAACAATTCCTCGGAAAAAGTACCTGAGAGTTAACCATTCAACTACATTAATTGTTTGTTTAATTTCACATGAGTTAATATTTGCAGTCTTTCTTTATCGGAGGCGGGATAGACCCGGTTTCTGTTCTTGCTGGATTTGAACCTCAAACTCTATCTACCGCTTTTAACGTGAGTATTTTTCCGTCTTTAATTGGTTCCTGAATCGTTTTGCAAGGTTAAAACGGTTATCAATTCTGCTTATTTGTTCGATGTTGATTGGATATGATAACCTAGGTAGCACCAAAACGGATACGACACGGACACGACCCACGGCATCCTAGGAAATTTAGGACACGGGACACGATATTTAAATATAACAAAATATAATAATTTATGGTTATAAATAATATATAATTTTATTTTTATAATGTATTTGAAGCTAAATCTAAACAAGTAAATGTGCAATTTGACCTTTATTATAACTAATTCTCATTTTTCACCCAAACTCATTTTCTAATCGATCTTTTTTAAAATTTTATTCCTCGTCTAAACTATAATATGTCTGGCCATGTGTCCAACGACTGTCAGGTGTTCGAGTGTCGGACACGGGACGGCTAATTAAGAGAAGTGTCCGTGCTATCTAGATGATAACTGGCCATGTGTCCAACGACTGTCAGGTGTTCGAGTGTCGGACACGGGACGGCTAATTAAGAGAAGTGTCCGTGCTATCTAGATGATAACAAGACGACTTATGTGGGATGTTTAATGCAGGTGTCATTTGGGGAGTTACAAGAAGCTATGACTCATCAAAGGGCAGGACCGATCTTGTTTGCCGACACACCCAACGCAACAGACACGCCAATTTTATGGGCGAATTTCCTGAAGCTTAAGGAAGAAGAGAGACTCGAACACCTAAAGATGGTTGCGCAAAATGGAGAAGTCGATAGAAAAGAAGACGAGGAAGAAACTACATGGACTTGGAGGGATATACTTAACCCTCTCCTTGGACCGGAGAATAAGAGGAAAGAAGGGATAGAAGGGAAGGACGACAAGAAACGGAAGGGCTCGACCCCAGACTCGTATAACTTGTTTGATCGAGATCCGAGCTTCAAAAACGATTATGGATGGAGTATTGCACTTGATAAACATGATTACCATCCGCTTAAGAAGTCCGGCATTGGGCTTTATTACGTCAACCTGACCGCGGTAATTGCATGCTTCTTTTACTATATTTTACGAGTTAATTTTTCAACTTTTTTTAATTTCCTCACGTACCCATGTCCGATACTGGACACTCGGCCATGGTAGGACACTCGGACATTCTACTTTAGACTAAAATATGCCTATTTTTCAATAAAATAGCCGAGGCCGACAGGATACTCACACTCGGCCATGGTGGGACACTTGGGACACTCTATTTTTGACTAAAATATGCATATTTTTCAATAAAATAGCCGAGGCCGACAGGAACTCGACACTCGTCCATGGTAGGACACTTGGAACACTCTATTTTAGACTAAAATATGCATATTTTTCAATAAAATAGCCGAGGCCGACACGATACTCGACACTCGGTCATGGTAGGACACTTGGGACACTCTATTTGAGACTAAAATATGCATATTTTTCAATAATAAAATAGCCGAGGTTGACACTCGTGTCGACACGTACCAGATACTTCTAAACGAGTTTGAGTAATATAGCTTGTTTGTAGTATTTTGTGCTAACCCGTACACAACCACCAGGGATCGATGATGGCGCCTCACATCAATCCTACCGCAACAGAATATGGCATCGTCTTAAGTGGAATCGGGACCATTCAAGTCGTCTTCCCTAATGGAAGCTCAGGAATGAACACCCAAGTAAAAGAAGGTGATGTCTTTTGGATACCAAGGTACTTCCCATTCTGCCAAATCGCTTCTCGGAGTGGCCCATTTGAGTTCTTCGGGTTCACCACTTCAGCTCATAGAAACCGTCCTCAGTTCCTCATCGGTGCCACCTCAATTCTAAAAGGTATGCGGGGTCCCGAGATGGCAACAGCATTCGGATTAACCGAGGACAGGTATGACGACCTCGTGGATGCGCAGAGGGAGTCCATCATCTTGCCATCTCCTGGAGCTGCCGTACCTGGCGTGGACGTGGACGTGGACGAGAAAAAGACGAAGACGAAGACACGGGATGAGGAATATAGGAAGGCCGAGTTGATCGAGAATGTACCGAAGTTTGTTCGAGGTCTAGGAAGGGAAATGATGATGGATTTGGACTAGGAGTTGGGAGTACGTAGTCGAGTTTAGGCCGTGTTGTGTAGTTCGTTTTTGCAATTTGTTTATGCTTGTGAATTACGCTTTCGTTGTTTAATATCGCTTTGTGAATGACTTAACATTCGGTATGTGCTTAGAATTTACAGTGGTTGTAATCACTGTACAGGTAATAAGAGGAATGTTTCATCTACTTGCAGAGAACCTAGAATCGGAAGGTCGAAGACATATGGTGGTCGTAACGCTGGCCGTACCCTATACTGCCACTCAATTACCTTTCTTTTTTATAGCGATACTGTGTTAATTTTTTTTGGTTAATAGGTGTTATTTATCCAACTAATTTGGTAATTGAGGTCGAATTGAAACTATTTGGGGTTCTAGTATTTACGTGGACACTTTTATTTTTTTTCCAGATTTTCACCAAAGCCGCCGAGTTCATAGCGGCTTTAGTGTTCGGTGAGCAAAAAAAATTGGAATGCTTTTTACCAAAAGCTGAAGACAAAGCCGCCAAGGACCTGTGCGACTTCACCTTATTTTTGCTACGTTCCTGAAAACAGAAGCTACTGAATGGGATCTTTGTTATTTTTTTCTCTTTTTGGGTAAAGCCGGCAAGGAGCATAGCGGCTTCCCCTCTCCCAGTTTGCTCGCTCACCACCGAAACCTCCTGGAATGTTTGTCAAAAAATTCCACACTCAGTGAAACAGCTATGGACCTCCGCGACTTTGCTTAAAATCTCGAAAAAAAAAGAAAAAGGAAAGTGTCCACGTGGACACTAAAACTCCAAATACTTTCATATCAACACCAAATATCCAATTAATTGTGTAAATGACACCAATTAATCAAAAAATTCCGATACTGTGTTAAAAGAAAATCCGAGAACCTACAAAAAAGAGGAAAAACGAGAGTAAGTGTCCACTAGCCTCCTGTAGCGGGGCTTACAGACAAGAAACGTTGAGTAACCAAAATGTTCCGGATTTGGGTAATCAGTAAGTCTTGCTTGCGACGGGTCATTATTTGTGACGGATATTTTGTGGGATAAAATGGATAGAAAATGGGTTAGTGGAGAAAGGGGACCACATGAATAGTGTTGGAGAGAGAGAAAAAGTGGATATTTTGTGAGAGAAAACGATATCCGTCACAAGCTTGCGACGGATAGTGCCGTTGCAAATAAGAATTTGTGTTGGGTAATAGCATCGTGTAGTGACAAGTTATGGTATACTGTATAGTGTATACGTCTTCTCTTAGGCCGTTAGGAGTTATCATTCTCGTAACACTACTTAATTCTATAGCGCATAACTTAGCTAGTGTGGTTAGGAATATCCTGGTGGGATAGCTTCTTCAACAACTGTAGAAGAAGGCATGAATATTCCATACTTGCATGACCAACATCACTTCTGGTATGTATATGTTACAACACAAATTTTTAAGAGAGACGGTTTATGGTCGTGATTGAAAAGATGACCCGACTATAGGAACAAACCCAATAACTTGAAACCCGTTTGGACATAACTCCAATATTTGGTGAATCGAAACCAACCCGACTTAAGTCTTAAACTCAAACTGAAACTTCACTTCCTTGATGACTCGTTATTAAATAATGACTCAATCTAATGAATGACTCGATAATAGACTAGCTTAATAATAATCTAAATTGGATCAAATAAATATTACAAGTATATTCTTAAAATTATTTCATACTAAAACTAAATTAGATATTTGAGGAATGACATATAATATAATACTTCCTCCATTCAACTCGACACTACACATTTCCATACTACACATTTTTATCTTCTATTCACAATTGAGCATTTAATTTAATTTTTTCCTCAATATTGAAAATATATTCACGTAGTATTTTATTTGATTCGTCATTAGAAATACACTAAAAATATCTTAACTTTTAGGTTTTTTACAATTACGCAATTAAAAGTATTTACCGTATAAAACACACGTTGACAAACATAAGAAAAAAACAAATGTGTAGTATAAAATTGAACAAAGGGGTTACTATTTACATTATTTATTACCCATCTAAATATAGTATGAAATGCCTCCCTCAATTATTTGATTTCTTCCCTTTCTTTTCTTTTTTATTTATTTCTTTGATTTCTTCCCCTTTTTGTCAATCCGTTCAAGACAGACTCTTGTTTAAGACATGCTACATGTTCAACTTAAACTTAAAACGAGTCAATATATTAGGTAATAAATAAGATAAACGCAAACTAAAGAAAGGAAAAAATAATTTGTCTTAAATGTTCAAGTAAAATGATATTTAGGCTCTGTTTGGTAAACAACATATTGACCAAAATTTCAGCATATTTGAGAGATTTAGCATGATTGACTTACCAATATGCTATTTAGAGTGTTTGGTTAATGACATATTGAAATAGTATATTAGGGTCCAATATGATATTTTACAATATGTTGCTCCTACCAGCATATTAGATTAACATATTAGAAAGAAAAAAAATTGTCTTATTTACCCTCTTAATAAAATACTAACATCCCTTTTATATATTTAATAAATAATTTCCTCCCGTTTTTATATGTCATTTTACAAAGATTCTAGACAATCTACTAATCTAAATTGCCAATTACCAAACACATCTAAAATAATTCTGCTAAATAAATCTCCGCTATATCATTTTGCTAGTCAAATCTGCTTTTTAAAACTGTTTCTTGCAATATTAATCCACCGTTTACCAACCAGAGCTTAAACCGTTTGCCTTTTGAATCATTAACCCGTATCTGCTTTTTTCGGACAAAAGAGTTTAGGTTAAGGTTAAATCTCGCTCATTTCAAAGCCAGCGCGCAGATAACCGTTCTTCTTAAAAAGTTAAAGTAGTGTTTACCGATCGCCTATCGTAGAGTAAATCCACCCAAGGTGGCTCATGTCCACACTAACCCAGTTGACAAGTTGAGAGTAGCAAAATCACAGACGCAATTACGTAAAAAAAAGCCAGTGTGAAAAGCAAAACCGGACTTGAACCCAACATAATAAACCGGATTTAAACCCACGTTATACGTCCGAACAATCTTTTTCTAATTGGTTGTTGAAAAACAAGTAAAGTAACAAAACATCACCCAAAAATTAATCAAACTTAATGCGTTTCGCTTTCTTTTTCTTCCGTTTTTCGCTCATTTTTTCGACGGTACTTTCTTCACGATTGCACAAATCTATTCCTTAAATCATCGTAGAAATTATTCGACGAAGGAAAGGAATTGATTTCAGAGAAACGTCGGCGGTTAATTTTTACTGTTAGTAGTGTTGTATTGTGTTGTGTTGTGTTGTGTTGCGGTTTCGCTTTGCTCCGATACGACGTCGTTTTCAGAATTTTAGGCGCAGTTCAATGGTATGATTTTTGTAAGGTTTTGATTTTGATGATTTTTGTTTGATTTTTGTGGAAGTATTTAGGTGTTTGATGATTGAGGCGGTGATTTTTTTTACTTTTAGTAGTAAAATATTTCATTTTATATCTTTTCGATACGATGTCGTTTCAGGATTTCAGTCATTGTTACTGCTAGTAGAGATTTGATTTTGATGATTTTTGTGTGTTTTGGTTAAGTATTTAGGTATTTGATGATTTAGGCGTTTGTGCTGTAATTTAGTTCGTAGTAATTTAGGTAAATTTTACTATTGTGGTAAATTACATTTCTCTCTTCTTCGATAGGATGTCGTAACGATGGTATGTTTTTTGCTAGTTTTTTATTTTTTTGATTTTTTTTTGATGTTTTATGCAGTATTTGATGATTTAGGGTTTTTTTATATTCAATTTCGTATGCAGTTGTAGTTTTGTGGTTTGCTGATTGTGAATTTGGAGTTGATTGTGGCTTTTGATGAGGTGGTTTGACGATTTGGTGTGAAAGTAGGTGGAATTGGTGTTGAGGACTTGAGGTGAGCTGATTGAGCGTTTAAGGTGTACTCATTACTCATTAGTGAGAAATTGTTCGTCGTTTATGCAGTGTTTAGGTTTTTGATTATTTTGGCGTTCACTGCTTTATTAAATTACGATTGTAGTTCTAGTTTCGTGGTGTGAATTTGTGATTATTTGGTGATTTGTCAATCGCTTTTGTCGTTTGATGAAGTAATTTGGCGTTTTGTGAAATTAGGCCAATTTGTTGTTGAGGTGAATTTTTTCGTTAGTGGAAAATTGTTCGGGGGTTATGCAGTATTTACTCAAGTATTTAGGTATTTGAGGATTTTGGCATTTACCGCTGTATTTAATGTCGTTTAGTTCCTATTTAGTAGTCTGCTGGCTGGAAATATACGATTGTTTTGTGATTTTGAGATTAATTGTGTTGTTTGATGAGGTGTTTCAATGATTTGGCGTGTAATTAGGTGGAATTTTTGGTGAGTTGAGCTGATTGAGCATCTTTGAGGTGTGCTGGTTAGTGAAAATTGTTCGATTTTTAGCTGGTGAAGGAGGTGGATAAGGGTGGATTTTGTGAACTGAGGGATGGAGCTGGCGGCTAATTGTAAGGTACGGCATGATTGCCCTTATCTCCTCCTTGTATTCTAATTTGCCGTGTTTTAGATGCTGTGTTTCTTTTCGTAAGAAATGGATGTTGTGTTTGGCCATCTCGTTCTAGGATTGAGATCTAAGCATGATTTTTTTTCAGCTGGGCTGTGTGTGGAATCTGGTCGGTGCTGTGATGTGATGGGATTCAGGACTTGTTTGATTTGCATTGGGTTAGGAGTAATTAACGGAAGGGGTTTGGGGGTGAGAGGGGTTGGGGTCTGGTACGGTTGCATATGCAGTATTGCACCGTGAATTATTAGCTATTCTGCATAGTGTTCATTTGGTTCTCTACTATGAAGGGAAACTTTTTGTGTTTTCAATAAAATGGATAGTATTATAGAATATAAATTGACTCGATTTTGGCAGAAGAACGAAATCGAGTTTGCTTTAATTTTTGGTTGAAGTAACTATTGAAACTTAGGCGACCTAATTTCACTATTGAACAAAGTAAAGGGGAGGGTGTGTCAATTACGACTTTCACGGCTTTGTATGACGACGAGCTTAGTTAGAACTCAAAGTGCATCTCTTCTTCTAATTATTTTTGGTAATCTTTTGTAGGAAAAATTGCAGTATTTTAGGATTAAAGAGCTGAAGGATGTGCTGACACAACTGGGTCTCTCAAAGCAGGGAAAGAAACAGGTTTGACGTGATCATTAATTGTTACTTTGGTTGAGGTTAAATCTAGTTTTTGGGCAGTAATGGGATCTGTCATCTGTTGTGTTACGAGCATGACAAGTTTGCGTGAATTCTTTTTCATCTATATCTTATCAGTTTTATTTGTATGTGGCGATGGTTGATTGGTGTTGCCTGATTTTCTTTTAAGATTTCAACATACGAGATCTGCAACTTGTGGTTGATGCTGTAAATAAATGCTGAAGATTCTTTCATTGTTTTTCTCTTTTTAAAGTGTTTATAATCAGCAATTGGTTCATGTAGATTAACGAGATTGTCTGAACTTGTTCTTCATATGAGTGCCTAAGGTTTTGGGGTTAGTTGTAAGGAATCTGTGGTTTGTGAAGTTCTGGAACCCTGCACTGTATATAAACTCACATGATTACTATAATTATTGACATCTCTAAGGCTGTTACTTGAATTACTTTGGTCTTGCTTGAAATACGTAGGCAATGCTGCGTTTGATTACGTTGGATGAGTTGGACACTAGGAAAAAGATTGTCTAATAGCTTTTTGGCTCTGCAAGAGTAGACTATGTGTGAGACATGCCAATGGTATATCAGTAGATTAGGTCATGATATCGAATTACAGACTAGTTATAGAAGGGATATTGCTGATACGAAATGCAGAAGCGATATTTTTGACGAATTAGACCTATAATTTATCAATGACGAACAAACTCAATACCTATTGAGATCGAACAAGTTAATATTCAAAATACGCAATTTGAACATAAACGAGAATTGGAAACTTAAGCAAGCAAGTTTTTGTGATTTTTATTGATATTTCAGATGCTCAATTACAAGCTACTCAAGACTATAAATAGTCCAAAGAAGAGCCATTTTAGACAACCCAAAAGGCAGCTAATGATTATCATAAACCAGCTACTTAAGTCCGTTTAATCTCAGCAAATTAAGGCCATTAAACTACAACAATTACACCCGAAATAACTAGCAACAACCAGCAAACTGAATAAGGTAGTAACACCTTTTATTAACTAAAATAACGAAGAGATTACGTATCTTGTATCCTCCATTGCAAAGCTTGATTTTAAATGGTCCCTGTGCAGCATACACAACGAACCATCGAACCCAAGGATGTATCGGTCCCTACTGTAAGCACAACTTTATCATCCAACGCACCATGAATATCGTAACCCGTATCCTCCCCTCCCCTTTTGAAAGGAATTGACCTCAATTCATGTAGCTTCATATCTCCGGGGTCAAAAACGAACACACCTACGATGCCAAGCCTCCTCATCTCGTCCATTCCTCTTAATTTCAACATCCTCTTGTGCTATAACTTCTTGTGTCAAGGCGCACTCTGATACCACTTATCAATTGCAACCGTATTTTGATTCTGTATCAACCACATCTATGGTTTAACTACGAGATCAGACCTCAATGTCTGATTAAGAGATTCTCAGACTGAGATTTAGAACCATGGACATGCTTAATCAGAATAAAGCAATTAATGTCAGAATCTTGTTCATTTCGTTTATCTTTACATGCATAACAAGATACGTTGTAAATATTTGCTTAAGAAGTTTGCTGAATTTTGCAGTCCAATAGATTCATTATAAAATCTGTTAGGGGTTTCGGTCTCCGGTGTTTTTTATCCTGCTCATGTTATGTTATGAAAAAGTCGTGAATTTGGTGGCATTGATTCTGGTTCTTGTTTCAGCTTCTCTTCACTCTGGTGTTGGCGTGTTGCCCAATTCTGTTTTTTTTGTTTCCTAAAAGACAAGGTTTCTATATGTGAGAAAATTGGGAAATTAAGTGGATCTATGGCCATGAATGAAAGTTGCTTTATTTGCCCTAGGGTGGTTGTTTTCGGTGGTTTAGGGATATGGATGAGGGCAGAGTTGAAACTTTTGAGTGTTTGATTTTGTTGGTGTAGGATAGAAATGATGGAAGAGAATGTTGCATATCGTAGGACTATGCAGATATCATGATTTGAGTATGGTATTTTATAATTAGTTAAGTTAACCTCCACGTTTTTTAGGAAAATAATCTGATTGAATTGCGCTTATCTTAGATTGCATTTTTTTCATTTATGTATTTCTTATCTTCAAAAGGAAAGAATATTACATTATTCTATCTTGTATTTGTTGATATCGTGCTGCATTGTATTAGACGTGTACGTACATGATACCAATTACCGACTAATCAACTATATTGGGTTCTGACTTCTGAATCATTACACTTTACTTTCTTATACTCCGTAGAATATCTGTTAACGTTTGAATTTGGAGTTCCATTGATACATATCAGATAAAAAGTTTTTTGTGAACTTGGCTTTGTGTTGCATTTCAAATGCTTCATCTACCTTTCTAGATGGGAAGTTCCTTAAATATACTTGTCTTTTAAGAACATCTTGATAAGAGATTATGTTGCATTGTTGCCTCAGAGGCTCAGATTGGATATATCATCCACAAGGCGTGGTTTTATGTATGCATGGTGCGTCATGCTTATCTTCAGAAATATTTTTGCAGGATCTCGTTGATCGCATTTTGGCAGTTCTTGTCGATGACCAAGGTAGATGTCCGATACACTATCCTCCCTAGATTCTTACTTTGTTTTTAATTGTTGATATTGTTAAGCTTGACATACCGGATAAGTGAGCTTACAATTTTTGTGTTTGAATCTCTTGTGACGGTCATGACTAATCTTATTTTTAGTTGACAAAATGTTACTGTCTTGCCTGCTGTGTTTCTTGTGTTTCTTGTAGTTACTGTGCAAAAGTTAAGATGTGTTGGAGTCTTTATTGAATGAAAACCCTGTATTGGTGTTAGTTTGTCTTTGAATTTTAGGCCCTTGATTCTAGTGGTTATGTGTAGTAACAGCACTTCATTAATCAGGTCTTGGACTGTGTGTTCCTTTTGTCGGTTGATAATTTGTTTTCTTGATGAGTTGACTTGAGATAATTTATTTATATCCCTATGCTTATTATTTGTGGTCAAGTACGCTGTTTGCTATTAACACCCTTTTTCTCTCTAGTGTAGGCTTTATACGCGTTCCATGCTACTTGAGTTTGATCGTTCGTTTCTTTACTTGCCTAGGTCCTCAATTAAATTTAGGATGCACTTTCCATGTGTGTTTTTCTTTCGTTTTTCAATATTTCTATCTGTGTCATCTCTTCTTATTGGTGCTGTCTATCTGATCTTTGAAGTTTCATGCGTTCTCATTATTGGCCCAGTCTTTTTTTAAACAGATGGAATTGAGTTTGTGATCATGGGGATGTTACAATTTTTTTGTGGGTGAATTTACTTGTGATTTTAATGCAGTTGCGAAAATCATGGCGAGGAGGCCGACATTTTCAAAGGAAGACGTGGCGAAATTGGTGGACGACACTTACAGGTTCTCTGTTGAGTGCTCTCATTTTCTTGCTTAAATTTCTTTATTGTTCTGGCACAGTCCTTGCAAGTGCCTTGAATCAGCAGTGACATGATTTACTGGCTCCTGAAACGCCTTCTTTTTAACAATTGTTATTTCTTTTAAAGGGCCTATGCATATGTCATTGTCTATGGCTCAGTTTTGGTTGTGTAATGAAGTAACTTGAGCGAAGATTTTATTTTCTTGTGGAGAATTTAACGGTGTTCATAGCTTTGATAAAAGTTTAGCATGTCTGATGTAAAGCACACTACATGTTCTTGTGACCACAGGAAATTGCAGGGCTGTGGAGCTACCGATTTGGCATCAAAAGTACAAGGCACTTCAGATACCAGTCATACCACCACATTGAAGCCCAAGGAGGAAGTTGATGACACCTTTAATCCTGACATGAAAGTTCGGTGTCCTTGTGGTAATTCAATGCTTACGGAATCAATGATCAGGGTTTGTGCTTCCTACTGAGATGAATCTTCTTTTTGCTTCTAGCTTTTAATATGTGCGGATCGCGTCTTCAACAGTCATGGTTGGTTAATGTCGGATTTATGTAGCACACACGCCTTTCTAAACTAAGCCGCATGTGTTTATTTGCTTTACATATAATAATTTTAGCTGTATTTTTGTCATATGTTGTAGTGTAGTATTAGAGTTAGGAGTTAGGTGTATGTATGCTCTCCTGTTAATTGCTACCTGCTGGCAACGTGAAGCAGCTTGTAAAAGACTGCACTTTTCCCAGTATTCATTCATTAGACACTAGCTCGATCAATTTTTACTCTGCATGGTTTTTTGAAGTCTAGTATCACACAAGTCTCATTTGTGGAGTCCAAAAAGAATCCCATTGTTCAAAATATTCTTATTGAGTAAAACTTGTCTCAAACGTAACTGTTTGTAGCATTTGTTGCTGCTTTTGGAGTTCTTCTATACTAGTTGCACCTTTTTTCCTGTTTGGGTAGCTTTTCGGCTGTACTTCTTTACTGTAAAGTCTGTGAGTGTTTATGAAATCTGTAGTTTCGTTATGTCTTCATCTTTCTCCAAAATCTACTACTTGGAGGTTGTCTATGCTCTTCAGTTTGTTATTATTTTAAATGACTGAGAATCCCTTGTGCAGTGTGAAGATCCAAGGTGTCTGGTATGGCAGCATATTAGCTGTGTTATTATACCAGATAAGCCATCGGAGGGAATTCCACCACCAGTTCCTTCCCAGTTCTATTGTGAAGTTTGCCGCCTCAGTCGAGCTGATCCGTATGTAAAATTTATGTTTTTGATACTTTTGGGTCTCTTGTGCAAATGCAAAGTGTACTGTTTCTTTTTCAATACGGAGTCTATTTACATTTCCAGTCCTTCATTTATTGCTGATTTGTCTGATTTCTAATTTTATTGTTTACATTTTTCTTGTAGATTTCTGTCAATAGTGGCACATCCATTACTGCCTGTGAAGTTGATAACAACTAGTTTGCCAACTGACAGGTTATTATATTTCCTTTACCTCTTTGAAAATATTAGTTTCTTAAATTTTTTCGTTCTTCAAGGGGGAAATATAAGAAATTAACTCTTGTAACTGCTTAACTAGCGAGATTCATTGTTTAGGGCTTTAAGCTACAAAGATGAGAATGAATTTCCTTGTTACTCTTCTCATGAATGTGGTTTATGTACAATTGACTTGGATTGAATGCATCTTTTTAGGCACCAAAGGTGTAAGGAGGCATAGCAAACCATAACATATTAATTTTTGGTTTTGTATGTTGTACGGAATTGAATTATCTATTTTACAATGTAAAATCTTTGCGAGAGGTCCTATTCCCTAAATTTCGATGTTGCTCAATGTTATAAGTTCATTCCTTTTGTGTTATATGTGTTACTCCGCGTGCCGTGCTTCGTGCCCTCACCGACACGTCACTTCGACACTTCACTTTAGACCAAAAATTGAAATTTTTTTACAACATAGGTGTATCAGGCACCGGACACATGTCAGATATGACACCTGTGTCGGCGAGTCAGAGTAAATATGTCATGTTCTTCTGTTCCTGTATTGTGCATTTTCCTGATATTTGTGATCTTTATCTATCTACTGTCTTTATTGTAAACTTATGCATCTTTGGAGTTCCCTTTCTTGATTGATATTTTTTTCGTTTGTGTTACGTGTACTGCACGAGGCACTAGAAAGTTGTTGTGTAACATTACGTCTCCTAGGAAGTACTGTAAAATCTAATGTGACAATGGATACTCAATTGTATCATTTGAGGCCAGTCATTTCTTTTGTTAGTTACATTGTAGAGCTGGATGGGTATTTTATTTTGCGCTTAATTTGGGGATTCCTACGTTACAACTTATTTTCAGCTGTATAATAAATTTGCATGTACTGTTTTTTGCTCTGCATTTTTCCCCATTAATTGCCCCATCCATTTTAGAGTGAATAATTTTGCTGACGTTATATTTCTTGTACATTGTTCTCCAGTACAACAAACCCTGTTCAAGCAGTGGACAAATCATTTCACCTTACTCGGTCAGATAGAGAGTCACTTTTAAAGCCCGAATACTCTGTTCAGGTTGGTGAATCGATGTTGAAAGCCATCTTAATATCCTTTTAATTATTGTGGTTATTTTCTCAATGGTGTCGTCCCTTTGTTTTTGCTTATTAATTGAGAAAGCGAATGGTTGTTATTCTGTATTCACTTTTGGATTTGTTATTGCCATTTAGCTAATAGTATTTTTGCGTTTGTTGGTGTATCGGTGGTGATTGACGTATGTGAATATAATGCAGGCTTGGTGCATGCTTCTCAATGACAAGGTTCCTTTCAGAATGCAGTGGCCGCAGTATGCTGATTTGCAGGTTAATGGTGAGCTATTTATCGCTAATTATACTCTTTATTTTGTATTTTTATTAGCATTGATGTGTTAGTGAGTTGTGTAATTTGTGAGAAAAGAAGCTTTAACGACATTTCTTGATTCATATCTCATCTTCTTGCAGTCCTGTTTTCATACTCATCAAGGTTGTATGTCTGACCTGTTTGTACAGTGATGTACAGCTTGTCGGATGTGGACCATGTGTTGTTTAATTATTTACATTCATTTGTCCCTAAATGGCGTTGTCTATCTAATGTCATTCATGTATGTTATCTTGAAGGGTTAACTGTTAGCTGATGTACTCTATGGTAATTAGATAGGTTGTCAGTCTTTATGTGGCGTGTGTCCCAAACTTTCAGGTGTTCCAGTTAGAGCTGTCAGTAGACCTGGTTCACAGTTGCTAGGAGCTAATGGCCGTGATGATGGTCCAAATGTGAGTTTCCGTCATTTGTGTTCCGTCATCTGTTCAAATTGTTTTCATTCTTTCTGTTTTATATCCCCTTCATTAATCATGTCGTAACTTACGTTCTTAATCTACTTGTTTACCATTTCCTTTTTTGACAGATTTCACAATTCACCAGAGACGGAAGTAATAAGATCTCTTTAACAGGATGTGATGCTCGCATGTTTTGTTTTGGTGTCAGATTTGTTAAACGGCGTACCTTGCAACAGGTCTGGTCTCACTCGATGAAGTTGCTATCTTTATCATCATTTTGCTGAATTTCGTTGAGTGACTGGCCTTATAATATAGTAGTAAACTAAATGTGTTTTTATTAGTTGAAAAACCATGTTATTTTTCCTTTCTGGCTGTCAATCTCATACCTGACATTCATAGACCATCAGTTTTTATTACAACATGTTCCAGATTTTTTACTAACATCAAGTATTATCGACCTTTTCTTTTTGTAGATATTAAGCACGATCCCCAAGGTATCAGATGGCGAATCTTTTGAAGATGCTCTTGCACGTGTTATTCGTTGCGTTGGTGGAGGAGGTGCAGCTGAAAATGCTGACAGCGACAGTGATGTGGAAGTCGTTGCGGATTCCTTCACTATTAACTTACGTTGTCCTGTAAGTAATCACTTATGCTTCAAGACCTGTCCTCCGTATTTCCCTTCTCAGAATCTCATCTCAGTAGCGCCTTCTTGGCTTAGTTTGGTTATCAATCTGTTACCAAAATAACATGATTTGTGGCAGAGAAAGAGTTGTCAATGGAGCATGCGCATTTAGATCAGTTTGTAATTCTGCAGATTTTATCATGTTTTGTAAATTTACTGATAGAATCATTCTATTTACTTGTGTCAGATGAGTGGTTCTAGGATGAAGACTGCTGGACGTTTCAGGCCCTGTGTTCATATGGGCTGCTTTGACCTTGATACTTTTGTAGAGATGCAGCAACGTTCAAGGAAGGCAAGTGACCTCTTTTAATGTGTTTTTATTCGCTACTCTGACAACGTATATAATGAAGACTTCTCGATTTTCTAATATTTGCAGTGGCAGTGCCCTATATGTTTGAAGAACTATGCACTGGAGCATGTAATTATTGACCCGTACTTCAATCGCATTGCAACCATGGTATTACTCCTAATTACATCTCCCAGAATGACTCAGGTATTACTCAGTCATATATTTTTGTTGATATGATGGAAAATCTTGGCTTTATTTTATAGATGCAATCTTGTGCGGAAGACACGACTGAGATTGAGGTCAAACCTGATGGTTCCTGGCGTGTAAAGGGTGACTGTGAGCGCAGGGATCTCATGCAGTGGCATCTACCTGATGGGAGCGTCTGTCTTCCTATGGAGGGAGAATCTAAACATATAGCTGAAGCATCAAAAACAGTTAAGCAGGAAGGTGGCAGTTTGAAACTAGGCATTAGGAAGAATAGTTATGGGGTATGGGAAGTTAGTAAGCATAAGGATGCCAATAACCCTTCTTCAGGCGAGAAATTGCCTGAGAATAATGGGGCTTTGGAGGTTATCCCTACGAGCAGCAGTGGCACTGGTAGTGGTAGAGATGCTGATGATCCTAGTGTTAATCAGGATGGAAACTATAATTTTGGTTTGGCTGCCAACAATGGTATAGAACTTGAATCTATGTCCTTAAATCTCGAATCTTCACATGGATTTGTCACTCAAAATACTCCAGCAGCAGCGAAGGGGGCAGAGGTTATTGTGCTCAGTGATTCAGATGAAGAAAATGACAAGGTAGTGCATGGAGCTGATCGTAACAATGGTTTATTTGAAAATGGATATAACTATGACGTTGGTGCTCATGGAATCCCAGGATCATATCAAGTTGAACCTGGTCTTGGGGTTGGTGGTAGTTCATGTCTTGACCTTTTTAATTCTGCTGATGACGAATTTGGTTTGCCCATGTGGCAGTTACCATCAAATACGCATGCAGCATCCACTTTCCAGTTATTTGGTTCTGACATTGACGGGTTGGATACTCTGGCTAATACCAACCTTAATTCTGCTAACTGCCCCACACTGATGAATGAATATATGTTGGCGCCAGGGAATGCTTTGAACTCCGGTGATTTGTTGCCAGGGACATCGGTTGGGCATTCCAATAATGACCTGAATGATGGATTAGTTGATAATCCCTTGGCTTTTGGTGGAGAAGACCCGTCTCTTCAGATTTTTCTTCCTACAAGGCCTTCAGATGTATCTGGTAACATTGAAGCACGGAATCAACAAGATGTTGCAAATGGTTTACGGAACGATGATTGGATCTCCCTTAAGCTAGGAGATGGTTTTGGTGCAACCTATGGAGATACAGGGGCTATGAAATCCATGAATTTTGGTCTGCAGCAACATCTTACAGATGGAACCATGGGATCACTGGCGGAAACAGGTTTGTTGTACTTCTGCATCCATCTTATTTATTTCCCATTTGCATGGAAACTAGACAAGCAAATATAAGAGTGTGAGAGGATCTCTCTGGAATAAACTCTTTTAAGCAGCATCTACACGACACAAGTTGTATACATCACACTCATTTTGCGTGCTTAGATAGTTTGTCTTTTAGGTGCTAGCTCAGCAGCATTTTATTATTATTTCCGTCATTTGTTCCACATTATATACACCTTCCAAATCTTAGACGTGCAGTTTTACGTTCCATTCTCGTTGCAATTCTAAAGCATAGTGATTTGTTAGAAATTGTAATGTACAAGCTTCCTCAAATTGTCATGACAGTTCACCCTTAGTAGTCAAATTGAAATTTGAGGACCATTTGTTTTAGTTTCCCACAAACTAAGCAATATGTTTACCATCAATTAGAATGCCTGTATCGCAGCCTGAATTCGTGCGTTTGGGTATATTACGTTTTTGGACTCAGGTTTGCAATGAAGAGGAAGGAATATTAAGGAGTATGAGTATGGGTTTTGGTCTTCCAAGATCCTATGGAAGATTTAAGACCAATGTGTTGTACAGTCGATGAAGATTTATCATTTTCTGTCTTGTATTTGTTATCTTTTTAATTAAATAATGTATTTACGAGTTTGAACTGTGAAGTGAATAACGGAATAAAGTATTATATTCAAATGTGTCTCAGGCTGTTTGAGTTCGAAGTAGACGATTGAAATAATACTTCTTCCATCTAGATCAAACTACCCCTGGCCCATAAATATGCAAGGAGTAATTTTAAAAAGGGTAATTTGGTCTGGAGGGGAGGGGAGTAGTAAATTGATAATTTGCAGAATTTGAAGTCTACGGTAAATCATAGGGTAAAAATAGTCACAGCAGCAATATCCTTCACTTGATTGCGTAGGAGGGAGTGCTTTTTGAACCATTTACCGCAGTACTGTTGTTATTGTGTTAAATGATGTCTGTACATTTTGGTCAAATTGAAAATTTTGAGGAGCGTTTGCTGCAGCTTTCCTCAAATTAAGCACTATTTTCCCTTCACTGGGCAAAATTTTCCATCATTGGATACCTAGTACTCTAGTAGTGCTTTGAGAACCATTTACCAAGCTGACCTCCTTAGGTTCAAGTGACGGCAGTTGTGACGCCCGGCAGAAATAAAGAGTGATGACAAGTACCACTGTACCACTGGCTGGAGGAGATTGACATAAGCTAAAGGGAAATTGTGACGTTGGTATCATTTCCTTGCAGCATATTTTTTTTATTCTAATGGAAAACTGAACTGAAGTGTTGACCAGATTGTTGGTGAGATGCTACGTTGTCTGTATGGAGTTTGATTGTGTCTATCGTGGTTTCTCCCGAATTACAACTGTTGAGTTTCGTCTAATATATTTTGAGGGTGGAAGTTTTAAAACAGAAGCAGGCATTTGGTGGTTGGCGAGTCCCCCTCCCCTGTTTATTCCCACTCTTGTCGAGCTTGATGATTTGGAATTATACTCTTGTACTGTCGTGCACAGTGGTGGTTGTGATTTACTCACATGTAATGCCCCCATAATATCATTTTTAAACTCTCAATTCATTAACCTTTACTTCCTTTGGGTTCCGTAAATTTCTCGTCTCTTGTATATTGTGTGGGTATGTTAGAGAATGGTCTGATCTTCATTTGCACAATGGAAGCACCAATTAGGGTTTCATTTCTGTGAGTTGTAACTGGAGTTAAGCTACCTTTCTAGCCTTGTAGGGGCTAAACCAAATTTTTTGAAGTTGTGCATATTGTAAGCTCTCATTTGATCACAAAGAATGAGCGAAGAGCGATAAGTTTTGCCAACCGTGCTCAAAACTTATTAATCTGATGGATTTGATAACTCATGCCCTTGGTGATCATCGATCATTATGAGCTTGCAAAATAGGGTTAGCTGATGTGTGATTGCCGCTTTTATTGCTGAACTGTATATGCATTCTTTTACCACACCTTCTGTCTAATTGTGCATGCTTTGTTTGCAAATCCCTTGTATTTTGCTTTTACCGTTGATTGATATTCCGTCTCTCTATGTGCAGCTCCATTTCATGCGGGTTCCAACGGCAACAAATCTGAAAAGTCAAGAGAAAGATCAGACAACCTTTTATCATTCCCTCGACAAAAACGATCTGTAAGACCACGTCTTTCAATTGATTCAGATTCCGAGTGAAGAAAATAGGTCACCCACCACCAGTGGCCCAAAATGTCAAAGACAAAACATGGTTTCCGTTTTCTAGCCAATTTTGTTGTTGCCTATAATAGGAGTACATAAAAGCCTGTACTGGTTTAAAAGGGCCATATCGAAAATTGAAGACAGCAAAGAAGCAGCATCTAACTTGAACTAGCTGAGAAACAATAGCGGAATGGTATATATACTGCTAATTTTATTTTGTCGGACCAGACTGCCATGGCAGACACTAGCGCGTACATTTGTAGATGAAGGAAGGTGAAAGCAGATGAATTTGATTATTTGGTAGTGTTAGTTTCAAGATTGTAAACTCGATCCTTACAAGGTAATGTAAGTTTGATCGATATTTAGCGTTCCATCTCATGCTGCTGCCTTTAGTATTTTTTGGAGGTTATAGCCTGTAAATGACTCAAGGAGATGAGCAGTTTATATAAGCCCAGGAAGAGTACTTTGATTTCTTCCGAACTTGTACTGCAGGTAATTTCATTTTTCCATTTGTTTCAATAAAAAGTGACAATCGCAATTAACCGCTACATTACATTTGAAACTATTGATTCGTTTCAGCTGTGGTCAGGTACTCAGGTTTCCCAAAAATTAGTCGTGCTTAATATATTTAGTGTTTAGACTGTAAGTCTCTTACTCGTACTTGTCGAGATATGACTGTGCCTATGATTATGTGTGCGTCTCGTTTAGACTGTAAGTCTCTTACTTGTACTTGTCGAGATATGACTGTGTGTCGTATGATTATGTGTGCGTCTTGTAATTTGTTCTACATCCTAATCTAACGTAGTTTAATTTGATTGATTGGTAATTTTGGTATGCGTGTGGTATGGGTGTAATCGAGCCGATTTGAGCTCGAGCTCGGGTGGGGTTGGAATCGGCTCGGATAGGGGTGTAACCGAGCCGATTTGAGCTCGGGTGGGCTTGGAATCGGCTCGGAAACTCGAGCTTGAGCTCGGAATAGGCTCTAAATGATCCGAGCTTAAAAAATTGAAGTTTGGAATTAGCTCAGATTAGGCTCGAGCTTTATTCGAGTTTGGTTAAATTTTAAATCAAATTAAAATTAAATATATTTTAAGAAAAATGCAAATAATAATATACGTATGATTATATATGCTGAAATGGCATTTTATTAAGAATAAAAACAATTACAAAACGACAAAATAACTAAAATTAATAGATAAAACGAGCCCAAAGGAACATCCGATTCCGAGCAATATTAAGTTCGGAATCGGCTCGGAATTAGTTTTTACCGATTTTAAGCCGAGCTAGCTCATATCACTTACAATCCTATGCCGTGGTACACTTCCGTCCTGGGTTGATGGTTGATCATGTTTGTTTGAAGTACTCCTAGAAAAAAACACTACAGGTTCGTAAGTCTTGCTTGTGACGGGTCACCATTTGTGACGGATATTTTGTGAGATAAAATGGATACAAAATGAGATAGTGGAGAAAGGGGACCACAAGAATAGTGGCGGAAAGAGATAAAAAGTGGTTATTTTGTGAGAGAAAAGGTATCCGTCACAAGACCTCCGTCACAAATGAGGGTTTGTAATACAGGTAATTGTTTATAGGGTCGGAATGTGCAAGTGGTTTAATATCACGAGTTACTTGACCCAATTATAATAAGTCAAACTCGATTTTAAGATGTTGGGACATGTTTAAGCATGTATAGTGGATACTGATCTTAGTTCATCAATATTTAAAGGGTTTTGGCCTACTAATTCAGAGAAAAACATCTAAATTTAAACCCTTGAATGATTAAATGGTTAATTTACGAACACTCGTCACATTCAAGGTACACTCTTCCTTCAAACGGTTATATATGACACCTATATAGCTAAATGTAATTCAATTTAAATGGCACATTATTTTTATGGTAATAATTCAACATTTTACCATAAAAATGATCACATAAAACCGTCTAACCCTAAACCAGCAAGCGGAGGGATGTTCCTCCAAGTAGTACGAACACTTCTCTTAATTAGTCGTCCCGTGTTCGACATCATTTTCGACCTTCGGACACCTGACACTCGTTGGATACATGGCTAAACATATTATAGTTTATACGAGTAATAAAATTTTAAAAAAAATTGAATTAGGGTGGGAAATGAGAATTAGTTATAATAAAGGTCGAATTGTACATTTACTTATTTAGATTTAGCTTTAAATACATGATAAAAATAAAATTATACGTTATTTATAACCATAAAATATATATTTTATTATATTTCAATGTCGTATTTCGTGTCCTAAATTTTATGAAAAGTCGTGTCCCGTGTCCGTGTCGTGTCGTATTGTATCGTGTCCGTGTCCGTTTTCGTGCTACCTAGATAGTCCTGAGTATTTGACCTTAGACCGGGATTTTTACATACTCAAAAGTCATAAGCTAGCAAAATTACGACCCATGAACCGATCTGGGCCAGCCCGTCCAAATGGCCAGCTCTAGTCAGCATTCCGTTTTCTATAATGTAATGGAGCGAAAAGATAAGAATAATAATGAGAGGATAATAAGTGGGTAAAGGAGGATATCGTTCAACAAAGCAAAAAAAAACTAAGTATGGAGCTCACATTACAAAATCCATTGTTCAGGATCTCTGTCTTCAGAGGTTAGCTTCATTTTCCTGTGTCATTTTATGCATATATTACGTTCACGAGTTAATAAGTGGTTAATGGTTCGATTTATTATTATTGCGAATTTGAGGGTCTATTGTTAAGCTGTCTTCGTTGTTACTTCGAAAAAATTGTCCCAACTCTAGAGGGAGATACTCCTGATCAACGCGAAAAAAATCAACTTGGCAAGAAAAAAAATATAAAAGGGTCGTTTGGTTCGGCATGGGAAGATAAAATTCATATGAACTTGAAAATCAAGTGAATTATGTAAATGTTGTTGAGTTGAAGTTAGGAACTTCAATTCATGACAAAACTTTCAATAACTTAGAGGTGGCTAGCTAGGTGACTTTCTACATTACGTAGGAATTAGATTTCCATAGGAAATTCTAATTCCCATGAATTGCGCAACAAAACATGACTCAATTTCTCCACCTCCCATGATTTTCCAATTCCCGTGATTTTAAAAGGCAACCAAACAATCCCAAAGAATTTGATGGAGGCAATATTTACATTGCAAAAATAAATAACCCTGCAAGAAGTCGTTTGGTTCCTCTAAGAATTTTACTCGGGTAGGAAGTTGCAATTCACACGATTTTAGTTCTTATATACAATTCATGGGAAATAAACTAAACTTGTTTGGTTCTTATTAGGTAATTCGCATTTACCATGAATTAAGTTTGTTGTTTGTTGGAACACCGTAATTACTCTCGTCACATTAATTACTCTCAAGTATTAAAATTTTAATTGGTTTAAATAAGGATAGAATAGTAATTTTCAAATATAAAGCAGTAGACATTGAGAATGACCGAGGGGGCTAAGTATTAGGTAAGCTAATGTAGGAATTAAGTTGATGTATGAAGTTCTAATTCTCCCATTTTAGTTTAAAAAGGGCAACCAAACAAGTGACTAAAATTTCAATTTATGGTTTTTCAAGTTCCCTTTTTTTTAAGAGGCAACCAAACTATTCTATGTCTAAATCGATAAGTTCTCTACATTTGCTTTTTTATGTGATGAAAATTTTACAGAAATGTAAACAGTTGGTTGAGTTAGTTGGGAAGTATAATTATGGTTGTAAAAAAATCATACTATCTTATTGTATGAGATGAAGTGTCGGATATGGTTATTTTTTGATAATTGTCTCGCTCTTTAGTCTTTATCTAAAATGAAGTATCGAAATGAAGCCATTTCGATTACGATATAATATATCGTATTATTCCGTTTAGGATATATTATACCGTAATCTTCTCTAACACACAGCCGAAATTGGCGAAATATATGATGGAAGTAACATGTAGTAGTATATATTTTTGTTTGCAGAGAGTAGTTATCTTTATGTTTATAACTTTACATGTGATGAAGTCTTATCTAGACTCGAGGGTTCCGAATTTACGAGGACGTACAAGAACGATGTTGAGAACGTCTGCTATACTACCGGAAACAGTGGCGTCAGTGGCCGTGGCAGCGGTAGCTGTTGGTGCAGCGGCCACCCTGTTAGTGAAGAGAACAAAAGATTCTGAGAAAAGGTATGCCTTGTTAATAACACAAATTCTTGTTTCAGACCGTCACTTTTGTTATGAAATAATAAAACGGGTTTTTGTAACCATTTTACAGCTAAATGTAACCACGATAGTATGGTCAATGTTACAGCTTATGATAACTTGTTTGTAAATAATGGTTACATTTGGCTGTAAAATGGTTACAAAATCTCGTCTTATTATTTCAGACCAAAATTGTGGTCTGAAATAAGACCCATTGTGTTAATAATTTTCGGACTTTAGAGGCTGTAACAGCGATAGCCGACAGCGACTGAATCACACAGTGTTATCTGAATGCAGTTAGACAGGTTGTTCTAAAGACCCGTGATAAAAAATGGTGTCGAAAACTTAACTAACCTATGTGAAAATCAATACATAATTTCCTGATTAATAACATAAATCTGAACAAAACTATGTAATTTGAATGTAGTGAGATTCCAGTAAAGGAGTGTGAAGCTTGTGGCGGTACTGGTATCTGCTCAGAGTGCAAAGGAGAGGGTTTTGTGCTTCAGAAATTGTCACAAGAAAGAGCTGATAGGGCTCGGATGTCGTCTAATAACGCGGCTACACGGTTTACTTCAGGGTACACACTGCTATTCCCTCTTAATTTCACAGTTCAAATAATGTATCATGCTGTATTCAGCTCTGGTGCGAGTCTGATTCGTTTGGGTATGTTAGTTTGTGTGCGTTATCTTTTGGATTAGATCGGGTCAAGTCATTACTATCGAGATATTCAGGGGTAAGGGACTAAGGGTCAGTTGAGACGATTGAAATTCGGGTTCAGATCGTGTTTGAATTCGTTCGTTCGTTTAGGTGGTTCGGTTTTATCAGGCCTATCAGCTCAACCAAAACGTTAAGGTGATGGTTGAGGGTCAACTATTATTAATATTTCTAATACGCTCCCTCACTAGTTAGTTTGCACAGGCTCCCTGATACCATGATAGATGAACCATCTCAACCAAAACCGTAAGGTGATGGTTGAGGCCCAACTATTATTAATATTCTAATACTATCAATGAACACTGGAACATTACCCCAAGGCCCCAATGCTGTCCTCCAGCAAATTGCGGGGTAAGGGGATCGGGTGTACGCATTTTTACCCTTGTGGAACGGGAAAAAAAAATTGCAAATTGCGGGGTAAAGGGGGATCGGGTGTACGCATTCTTACCCTTGTAGAACGGAAATTAAAAAAATAAAAAAATGCAAAATGCTGGCTATGGGGTTCGAACCCACGCGCACTTATGTGCAGAAGATCTTAAGTCTTCCCCCTTAACCACTCGGGCAAACCAGCTTTTTGTGAAATTGTTGGCTAAACTTTTCTTTGATTGTGATCTGGTTTATCATGTGTACTTGTAATCTATGACAAAAATAAACTGAAATTCGTTTACTGTTATTAACAGGCTTCCAAGGAAATGGAGTTACTGTACAAAGTGTTCATCGGCTCGCTCGTGTAATACGTGTGGCGGGAGCGGAAAACTGACCTTATAGTTTACGGTATTTTGATTTGTTTGGAGATAATAACGGTTACAAAATCTAGTCTCGAAATGTCTTATTTGAAGGTAGTTTGACAGTGGGAATTAGGGCTGTTAATGAGACGAGACAGCTCGCGAGCAACTCGAGATCGGCTCGGTCAAAGCTCGGTCAAAGCTCGGCTCGTGTGAGCTCGACTCGAGCTCGGGCTCGGCTCGAGAGCTTAACGAGTCAAGCCGAGCAAAGGCTGGCTCGACTCGAAAAGCTCGCGAGCGGCTCGAACATTTGAGATTACATAAGATTTTAATCATATTTTATAAAAATATACTCATATTTTATAGAAATATTTTATCATTATTATATTTTTGTATCATATTTATCAAATATCTTATTGATTTGCTAAATATTTTTACATATAATCTTCGAATCTTGTTATTGAAAATATCGGAAGAAAAAAATAAAAAAAAACATACAATTTTATATAGGCTCGATTCGGCTCGAGTTTGGCTCGAGCTCGTATTTAAGCTCGCAAGCTTTGTAACGAGCGCATTTTTTTCAAGCTCGGGTAAGATCGGCTCGAGCTCGAGCTCGAGTTTTGGTAATCGAGCACAAGCCGAGCAAGGCCCAGCTCGGCTCGGCTCGGCTCGTTAACACCCCTAGTGGGAATAGTCACTTGGAGAGAGGAGTGTATATTTGTAAGTGAAACCGTTCGATTATGCCACGCCATTCGTGACCCGTAACTCCGTAAGTTTTGTATGTTCTTCACCTCATGGGGATTCTCTTGCCCGACGAAACTTATAAACTCGAATTGACCCGACCCAAACTATTTCAACATCCGAACCAAAATTGTCCTACCTCTGGTTTTAGCCACCATACAAATGAATCCGAATATGACTTGAATTGAGTCAAAGCGACCTAAATTTAGGGGTGTTCATAATAAACCGAACCGTAATAACCGAACCGAAAAATCGAAAAACCGTATATTTTTAAGGTTCGATTAACCGAACCGTTTTGACAAAGCAGTACGGTGAACCGAACCGTTAAATTTATCTTGGACATGGTTCAGTTGAGGTTCGTAATTTTAGAAAAGAGGTTAACCGCGAACCGAACCGTTCACAAAAAATTAAAATATTATGTAAAAAATTGTTCTTTTGTTTAATTAAAGTGTTTCTAGATTCAAAAATGGTCAAAATGATTAATATTAAAGTTTCACTTATTAACTTTATTGTTGAGTATAATTAAATATTAAAAATTTAATTAAACTACTAAATAAAAATTTCGAAAACAAAAAAAAAATATATTTAGCATATTTATAAGTTAACCGATAACCGAACCGCAAAAAACCGTTTAAAGTGGTTAAGCGAACAGCAAATACTGTTAGGAACGGTGCGATATAGATTCGGTATTTTGCCAAACCGAATTAAATATGCGGTTCGTTGAAGCGAACCGCAAATGAACACCCCAACGGCCAAACGGATGCTTAACCCTAGATTACTTGATAATTACACCGGAAACAAATTTGAATCAAAATGACCAGACTTTAAACGATCACATACGTAAATCGACTTGACCTGAAACATACTCACCAACGCCGAGCACTCTACAATCCAAGAGAAATACGAGATACATTTCTCAACAAGATATGAATTTTTGTCGCAACTCGAAAGTAAAAGCAAGAGGCACACAAAAAAAACAGAGAAATGCAAAATCATTATCGAAAATTTCAGCAAATTTCGGGTCCTAACAATCAATATTACAAGAGCTAAATGTTGAGCTAACTAGCTAAAGGCTGAAACAACAGCAATCCAGATACTTCACATCAATAGTTTTAAATTTTGATTCGAGACGAAGATATGAACACAAGTTTGCTTCCACAAATGGATATAAAGCTCATATTATTTCGTCCTAAAAGAGAGCGATGGCGGACCAATAATCTTGGGCACTTCATTCAGCTGAATGTGAAATGATCCTAAATATATAGGAGTAAGATCTAAATGAATCCCAGGACAATCAATTTACTATAATATTATCCTGGCGAATGTTGTCGGAAGTCTTCCCCTCCTGGCTATACACTAGCTGTGGCCTCCCCTTCTTTGCACGGGCTTGTAAAGAACGACGGTGACAAACTTGGAACGAAAGCGTTGGGTAAAACCGAGGGCTACAACTGACCTTGGAGCCTCCCGATTTTCAATGTACATATGGTTTAGATCTTGGGGCAAAATAACAGTGCCCATCGCTTCTCTGCTTGGAGGATAGCTTACGACGGTGTGAGGCAATATTGCAGGAACAAGAGGCGGCTCGCGTGCCTCGTCTTCATTACCCGGAAACACATTGTTATAACTTGAACCGGGAGAACCGGGAGTTTCAAATCCTGCTACAGTACCTGCTTCCTGATCAAGGAATACTTTGTCGTGAGTCCTGTGGTAAATACTCCAGAATTATAACATTATTGGTCAGACCGGCCAAAGTCTTAAGACACAGCCACATCAGCTTTCCACTAACTTTTTATTATTTCTTTATTGTTCAGACTCACCCAAAACTTTATACATTATCCGTCAGACTTGCCTCAGACTTTACTTTTTTACATTATCTTCTTTTTTACAAAAAGAAATGACACATGTCAACCGCTCATTGGATAATTTTAATGAAAGTGGGGTCAAAACTCGCCCAAAGTCTTAAGTTGAGTCTTGGATTTCCAAGACTCAATTTAAGACTTTGTTAAGACTTTACTAGATTATTGGTAGTTTTGCGTGAGTCTTGTCTTAAGACTTTCTAAAGTCTTGTCTCAAGACTACCAATAATCTTACCCTAAGATAATTTGCAAGTCAGCTTACCCGCTCATTTGGGTATGCGGTGTTCATGTTGGCGATGTAAATCCTCTGAGATGAAGTCTCATAAACAAAGTCCCTCTCGACAGAAAACACTGAAAAGACAATACATTGACCTTCAGTAAAGACTGAAAATCGTGAAACAAAGCTTTTGACGAGAATGAAAAATGGAAGAATTTTAATACTATCATGACTGGATCAGTATAAAATACGGATTAACTGGTTCCATGAAAAATAGGGCTACTCAAATAATGAGCAACCAACCGGCTTCAATAAGTTCCGTTTCACAAAGCTTTCAGAAAACGGGACTGTCTCTAAAAGAACCGACAATGAAATATGCAAACTCGACTTAACAATAGTAAAATTCTGACTTTGATGTCCATGCCATAAATTTCATCCTACATTAGACAAACGATTGTGATAATACATATATTTTGAGCATGGTCGTGCTATGTAGCACGGACACTTCTCCTAATTAGTCGTCCCGTGTCCGACACTCGTTGGACACATGACTAAACATACTATAGGTTAGACGAGGATTTTTTTTAAAAAAAGATCGATTAAAAGATGAATTTGGGTAGAAAATGAGAATTAGTTATAATAAAGGTCGAATTGTACCTTTACTTGTTTAGATTTAGCTTCAAATACATGATAAAAATAAAATTATATGTTATTTATAACCATAAAATATATATTTTATTATATTTAAATGTCGCGTCCTGTGTCCTAATTTTCATGGGATGTTGTGTCCCGTGTCAGTGTCATGTCCGTGTCCGTGTCCGTGTCCGTTTTGGTGCTACTAGTGGCCGTGTATCATCTTAACAAGTTTATTAGTAGAAGATAATTAAGAAGAGGGAAAATCAAACGCAACTTACAACTCTAGCTACCTCCTTAGTCCCACCCATCCCTGACCTGCTTCTACCCTCTCAGCCATCATCAAGGAATCTTTATGTCTACCGCTACCCCATTCCGTACCATCCCCTGGTAGCTAACTTAAGACATGGCCATCTCCACCTGACGGTCACGGTCTGTGAATCAGTTGATAAAGAATTCAGAAATTATGGGGAACAACAAGGCTTCTGGAGGTAATGGTAGGAAGAGCGATAACACGGCACTCGACAGTACCGCGAATGAATGGTAATCAGCTTTACGAAGGCAATACACCAAGGCTGAAGTGAAAAAACTGTCTGAAATCGGACTTATGTTATACCAGCAGCTTAGTTTGAAGAGGCGCAAGGCGCACAGAGGCGATGAGGGGCCAAGGCGCAAGGCGGAAGGCGAAGGTGCGCGCCTTTTGAACGCGAGGTGCATCTTTTGTGTATAAGCCTCTAAACTAGTTCTACACACTAAGTATTACTAAAACACATTAATTCACATCAAAAATATATTATAAGATAGTTAAAATTAGGTTAAAGAATGTTTTTTAATCTAAGATATTATTATAAGTAAGGAAAATCACATGCTTAACATGTGACTTTTAGTGAAAAAGTGTCTTCTAGAGACTCAAGCGAATAAGGCACGCCTTGTTGCGCCTTGAGCCTTCACTTGAGGCGCGCGCCTTTTTGAGCCTTTTGCACACAGCCACGCCTCCTTCCTCTGATGCCACAGGCCCTACGCCTACCCTCGCCTCAGGCGCGCCTTTTTAAACTAAGACCAGCAGTCCCGCACTTTACTGTCGCGTGACTTATGCAATGAGTGGCAGAGATATGAGTACTCGAACTTATAGTTTTGAGTAACAGGTCAATAAGTGTGCCTACTTTCTCGACATTTGTACGACATATAATATAAAGACGTAAAAAATAAGCTTACACCCATCATTCTTAAACACGAGCCTCTACAAAGAAGTAGACTCTATGCATAGTCTCAGGATGGCAATGCTTAAGATGAGCAACGACATAATCTAACCGCGAAATGGTCCTAGCTATGTCGGTATGACGGTATGTCCTACGAACTCGTACAAATGGCGAAACTCGACACCAATGGGAAAATTACTTTAATTGATTAAACATCAATATATAACAGAGCCTAATTTTTCTACTAGGTCACCAGCTCGATCGTTGAGAAATCCAATCAAAACAATCAACACTGCCACATTGCTTTCCCCTTCAATTAAATCAGCAAATCAACCGTAATACAATCTCATTATCACAATTACACCACCATTTCCCCTAATTTAAACCCTAGCAAAAATTACCAATTGCTCATTCATGAACCCTAAATCCCAAATTCCCAATTGCTCATTCATGAACCCTAAATCCCAAATTCCCAATCACACCTACTTTAAACCCATCAATCCATCATATAAACACGATTAGACAGGAAATTACCCGACTTTCTAATCCAGCTACAAAACCCCAAATACTACATAAACCCTAATCTTCTTTTATTCCCCCAAAATCACTCCTTTCGGTAAAAATTAAACCAACAATTACATTTACTTCATAAAAAACTTCAAAAAAATCTCAAATCAACAAAATTCAAACTAATGCAACAACTAAACAAGCATAAATTTTGAACTTAAGGAAAAAAGGGGGAAATTTTTTACCCAGAACAAAATAATCGCAGCACGACGGCAGTATCAATGGCGGCGGAGAAAACGACGGCAAATTAAATTGGGGATAAAATTAGGGTTTTGGAGTTGAGAAATACACGAAATTTAACTAAATAAGGTCATTAATTAGGGAGAAATTGGTGGTGCTTTGGATGATGATTGGGAGTGAAGGTGTGTGGTACGAGGTTGTCGGTGGTACGAGGGTTTGAAACTTTGAATGTTTGAATGTTTTTGAAGAAGGTGAAGATGGAGATTAATTTGGTGTTATACAAATTTTCGTTTGGGACGTAAATACCCGTCCTAAGCTTGGAACGGGTGAAATAAATCTCATTTAGACTCTATTCTTTCTGGTTTTTTAGAGCTGAACTGAATGGGGCTGAGTTGAACTGAACTCAATCGAGCTGAGCTGAACTGAACTGAACTGAACTGAGCTGAATGAAGTTGAAATTAATAGAAATAACTTAAGTTTAATTAAAGTATACTAACTAATAATAATAATATAAAAAAATTTTTAAAAAACAATTATATTAAAAAAAATATATATTTTTTTGTACTAAACTCTAATGGACTCTGTTTTTTTCTTTTCATGTGTTTTAAAATTAACAAAAGCAACATTTGAATATTTTACGTCTAATTAATATTATTTATTTTTTATTATCTAAACATTTTACGTCTAAATGTGGTAAATGTGGCGTGTATTTCATTTTTTTATTATCTAAACATTAATTATTTTTATATATAAACATTTATTGGTAAATATTATTTGGTGGATTCGGGATACCCGAATACACTTGTGTATTTGTCTCCTATTAGTCATCCAAATGTAAGAAACCATGTGCCTGAATATAAGCATGCACCTCCTAGCGGAATATTTGAACATTTTAATTATCGACATATTCATCTTTGAGGATGACGGTTGAAATGGCGTTTGGTCAGCTGAAGAGAAGGCGGAAGATGTTAAAAAAACATGCCACAAAATGACAACGAAATATCAAATGTCAATTATCGTATCCGCTTTTATACTTCATAATTTCATTCGGATGCATAAACCTGGTATTCCAGTTATACAACATCAAAGTATTCAAGGAAGACGGATTCAAACATGGATGATAAAGAATGGAAGAAATTCATGGACAAAGTTCGAAAAGAAATTGAAAAAAAAGTGCGATATTGGTGTCCATAATGACCTCGAAGATGAAACACATCAGATGATAACAATAATAATCATAATAAGGCCCTGTTCTTTCTGGCTTATTTTCAGCTCGTTTCAGCTCAGCTCAGCTCTATTCAGTTCAGTTCAGCTCAGTTCAGTTCAGCTCAGCTCTATTCAGTTCAGTTCTGTTCAGTTCAGCTCAATTCAGTTCAGCTCAGCTCTATTCAATTCAGTTCAGTTCAGTTCAGCTCAGCTCAGCTTCATTTAACTCATTTCCGTTCAGTTCGGCTCGACTTTATTAAGTACATCCCACATTATTATTATTATTATTATTACTATTACTATTATTGTTGTTGTTTTTGTTATTATTATTATTATATTTATTTATTTATTATTCTATTTATTATTATTAATTAATAATTCTTATTATGATTATTATTGTTATTATCTTAATGTGCTTCATTTTCGAGGTCATTATGGACACCAATATCGCACCTTTTTTTTCAATTTTTTTTCGAACTTTGTCCATGAATTTCTTTCGTTCTATATCATCCATGTTTGAATCCGTTCTTCCTTGAATACTTTGATGTTGTATAACTGGAATACCAGGTTTATGCATCTGAATGAAATTATGAAGTGTAAAAGCGGATACGATAATTGACATTTGATATTTCGTTGTCATTTGTGGCATGTTTTTTTAACACCTTCCACCTTCTCTTTAGCTGACCAAACGTCATTTCAACCGTCATCCTCAAAAGATGAATGTCGATAATTAAAATGTTCATATATTCCGCTAGGAGGTGCATGCTTATATTCAGGCACATGGTTTCTCACGTTTGGATGGCTAATAGAAGACAAATACCCAAATGTATTCGGGTATCCCGAATCTACCAAAGAATATTTACCTATAAATGTTTATATATAAAAATAATTAATGTTTAGATAATAAAAAAAATGAAATATATGCCACATTTACCACATTTAGACGTAAAATGTTTAGATAATAAAAAAAATAATTAATGTTAATTAGACGTAAAATATTCAAATGTTGCTTTTGTTAATTTTAAAACACAAGAAAAGAAAAAAGCAAAGTCCATTAGAATTTACTACAGAAAAGAAATACTTAAAAAATCAATATTTTTTTAATATAATTGTTTTTTAAAAAATCGCAAATTTGTATTAATCAAACATTTTTTCTATATTATTATTATTAGTTAGTATATTTTAATTAAACTTAAATTTTTTCTATTAATTTCAGCTTCATTCAGCTCAGTTCAGTTCAGCTCGATTAAATTCAGTTCAGTTCAGCTCAGCTCGATTCAGTTCAGTTCAGCTCAGCTCGATTCAGTTCAGCTCAGCTCAATTCAGTTCAGTTCAGTTCAGCTCAGCCCCATTCAGTTCAGCTCAGTTCAGTTCAGCTCTAAAAAGCCAGAAAGAACAGGGCCTAAGAATTATTAATTAATAATAATAAACATAATAAATAAATAAATAAATATAATACTAATAATAATAATAATAATAATAACAAAAACAAAAACAACAACAACAACAACAACAATAATAATAATAATAATAATAATAATAATAATACTAATAATAATAATAATGTGGGATATACTTAATAAAGTGGAGCTGAACTAAACTGAAATGAATGAAGCTGAACTGAACTGAACTGAACTGAATGAAGCTGAGCTGAACTGAATTGAGCTGAACTGAACTGAATAGAGCTGAGCTGAACTGAACTGAGCTGAACTGAACTGAACTGAATAGAGCTGAGCTGGACTGAAACAAGCTGAAAATAAGCCAGAAAGAACAGGACCTTAGACCCATAAAGATAAGCTATGTATGATTTTCTATGGACACTCATTCTTATCTAAACTAAGTAAGTGGGTATACTCGACCCGTTGTAAACTTGTGACGGATATACCCGTCACAAGAGATACCTATTGTTGGTGTTATATGGAGGGATGAGGCCATCTCATGATGGTTTTGACTTTTGAGTGACGGTCTTGCGATAAGTTGACTACGGTTTTTTTAGTAGTAGGAAGTACTTGATCTAGAGGCGATAATTATTGACACGATTCGAAAACACGATACGAGTGCGACACGAAATTACTTGGTTTGGTTTAAGGTGTTTGGAACTCGTTTACGTAATTAGGTCGACACGAACGCGACTTTAACTTATATGGGTCGGGTTAGGGTTGAGGTATTGTGACACGAACCCGACACGAATAACCAATTAATTTAAATGGGTTATGATAGATTCATCTAAATGGGTTATAATTGGATTGTGTTATTTTGAGTTCGAAATAAGACATGAAAATGGTGTATTCTTGGTGTGAATTTTAATTTTAAAGGCGTTATATTTATATGGGTTAGACGGGTTAAGTGGGTCAAAATTAATCTGTTAAAAATTAAATAAGTTACACAAGTCGGGGTGGGTTATTGAATAAATAAATGGGTCGGGTTATGGTTAATGCATGTAACCCGTTTATTTAATTGGGTCAGGTTAGGGTTGCGGGAGTCATAACCCATTTAAAGGTGATACGAACACGAACACGAAGCCGACACGACTCGACCTGTTTGTCAGGTCTCATTTGATTAGGGTTTAAAATAGCGTATTTGCTCATTCATGTACGAATTTTACTCAATCATCGACTTTTTTTCATTATTTTTCCATTTTATATCCTTTGCCTAAAAACAAAAAAACTCGCCATAATTCTCTCCCTCACAAAATTAATCAAATTTATGAAATCCGTTAAAATTAAACAACTATGAATGCAATTTCTTGTATCGATAAAGTAATAATCCTAATTTATAACTTTATTGATTATATTATGAGATTAAGGAATTGATTTAAACTATTAAATTAGGGTTTGTTTTAACAAGATGAATCATTTGTTTGGCAATGCGTCAAAGCACATGAAACAACGAGATTGACATAGGTTTGATAACTCGCCCTTTTGCCGAATACCAATCTTTGTTCATCTAGGAGCAAATTTGAGAACAATTTGCAGTTTCTGGGGCCATGATATGCTTTAACGTGTATGTATGAGCCACACGTTAGAATCTGACTATAGTTGGTGTAGATTATTTTGTTATTATGTTTAATCTATGAAGTTAAATACTAAATCGCATTGTAATAATATTAAGCTTAATAATTGAAGGGCCAATAATCTCATCGAGTCTATGTTGGGTTAGGTTGGGTTTGGTTTCGGGTTGTTAAGTGTCCATGTCTTGGTTGATCAGTTTTGGACAAAAGTGTGAATTGGTCAATCTCGCACTGCTTCGACCTAGTCATTCAGTTGCATTTGATGCTGGCTCGGTCCTGCAACCCGCCCCACCCGCTCCACCAAATAAGGTCTTGGGCTTACTATTTTCTTGCCAAAACCGCGTTGCCTGCATGGCCCACCACTCTTTTTGCCCAATTGAAACAATTGAGGTTCACGATTCAGTCAACTGATCGGTTCGTCTCCAACCCGCTTATCCTGTGGTTGAGGGTAAGTAAAAGGGTAAATAAGTAATTTTGCCAACTTGTATAAAAGAGAATTTATAGGAAAGGAAACGTAAAAAATTAGGGGTGTTCGGTTGGAGGTTTTGGAATGAATTGGAATGAATTTACTTTATTCTAACGTTTGGTTAGAGCATTTTGGAATGAAATTTGATAGCGGGTGGATTCTTTCTAACTCCATTCCAAACTAATCGAATCCCAAACCCACCCCTCCTCCCAGGTTTCCAACTCCATTCCATCCAACACGTTATTATTCTCATTCTTTGATTGAACCAAACAACTTTAAACATGTATGAGGTTCTAGTTTCAGAGTTCCTTAGAGTTAGAATACATTCCATTTCATTTCTAATGTTTGAACCAAACGACCCGTGAATAAGATGGAAGGAGCAATTATCTTCCCACTATGGTTACTTAACAAAAAGTAGCTTAAAAGAGTGAAATCACGTAACCAATTTCCCCAAAACAAGGCAAAAGAAAGCTAAACGTAAAAAAAACTTTGGATTAATGTAAAAGTTCTCATAGTGCACGTCATGTTTTGTTGCCAATACTAACATAATTTTCCCATAGAATGCCAAAAGCATGATCACATAATTCATTCCAAATGACTCAACCTACCTAACAATTTAATATATATGTGAGTATGTGACAATATGAGAATCTAACGCAACATAACCGAAAAATTATCACGGGAAACTTTCTTTATATAGTTAAGAGTCGTTTGATTACATTTAAGAATTTGTATTGACCATGGAGTTGTAAAACACATGATTTTAGAATTAATGTGAATTAAAAGACATCGTTTGGTCGTCACGTAGGAAATGCAATAATGTAGGCATTATCAATTACCTAGGGGCATTTTCTCCATTAAAAATTTAAAATATTTTATACTAAAGTAGTTGTAAAATAAATCAAGTGGTGTTAGACTACGTTTATAGGTAGGTCTTGAATAAGAACAAAAGTTAATTAAAATAAAAAAAATAAACTAAAATAAATTATAGGAACTAGTTCCGTTCCAAATGGTCTGAAATAGACCTGTTGGAACATGTTTAGGAACTTGGTATTTGCACGTGGTTCCCGTACGTGATTCCAATTTAACCAAAAATAATGTCGAAATTCGCAAATCTAACTGGGACTTGATAAAATAACAAAATCAAGAAATTTTTTATAATTTTTCTATTTGTAAAACCGTCCTACCCATATACTCCATTTGCGAAGAAAATAATTATTTTAACTCCTATAAAAATATAAAATAAATTGAACGAACCATTCCAACCTCGGACTAGTTCCAAGGAAACCAAGTCAAGAAAACCCAAAAAAAGTATGCGAAACACAAAGGGGCAAAACCGTCATTTCACAAATCGCAAAAATTTGTAAGAAACCAAAAACAGAAAGCTTAGTGAGAGAAGAGAAGATCCAAACATTCGATAACGACATCAGAGAAAACACAAATACAATACACGGAGAAGGGTAAAATCGTCATTTTACCACAAGCACAAACTTCGATGCATGGCACATGATCATCAATGGCGGTTCTTCTTTTCCGTATTTCAATGGCGAAAACTTGTCGTTAATGGCGATTGTTCGTTCTTCTTAATTATGGACGCATTTTTCATCATATCAAACCCTAATTAATCAATCAACCTTACGATAAGCACGCCTCTTTTTCCTCCGAGGTATATTTGTTGTTTCTTTTTGTTTGATTTTATTTTGTTTTTGAGAATGTAGGTTTTTTTTGCTGATTATTGATTTATCTTGTGTTTTTTTGTTAATTTTGAAGGTTTGTTAGGTTTAATTAGGTGAATGTGTAAATTAATGTGATTAATTTTGGTAATAATTATGATCGATGATTGTCGGATAAGCGTCGGATTTGCTTAGGTATGCGAGGAAATAAGAAGAGTCCGAGTAACATCGATTATGATTCTGCATGTGGAAATTAATTAGAAGAGGCGTACTTGATTTTGTTTGATTTTGTCGTATTTTTCAGAATGTAGGTTTTTCTGGCGTTGTTAGGGTTAGTGGTGAATTTTCGCAGTTTTGAAGGTTTGATTAGGTCAATGTAGATTGTGTTTTCATGTTTGATGTTAGTTTGTTGTTTACTGATATTAATTTTTGTAGTAATTATGATTGATGATTGTCGGACGAGCGTGGATTCACTAATTTTAATGAAAAATCCGTATAGGTACACGAGGGAATAGGAGGAGTCGGGATAACATAGATTATAATCTTGCATGTGGAAATTAATTACAAGAGGCGTATTTGATTTTGTTGTATTTTTTAGAATTTAGGTTTTTCTGGTATTGTTAGGGTTATTGGTGAATTTTCGCAGTTTTGAAGGTTTGATTAGGTCAATGTGGATTGTGTTTTTATGTTTGATGTTAGTTTGTTGTTTACCGATATTAATTTTCGTAGTAATGATTGATGATTGTCGGACGAGCGTGGATTCACTAATTTTAATGAAAAATCCGTATAGGTATGCGAGGGAATAGGAGGAGTCGGGGTAACATAGATTATAATCTTGCATGTGGAAATTAATTACAAGTGGCGTATTTGATTTTGTCGTATTTTTTAGAATGTGGGTTTTTCTTGTGTTGTTAGGGTTATTGGTGAATTTTCGCAGTTTTGAAGGTTTGATTAGGTGAATGTTGATTGTGTTTTCATGTTTGATGTTAGTTTGTTGTTTACTGATATTAATTTTGGTAGTAATTATGATTGATGATTGTCGGACAAGGCGTGGGATTCGACTAATTTTAATGAAAAATCCGTATAGGTATGTGAGGGAAGAGGAGGAGTCGGGGTAACATAAATTATAATCTTGCATGTGGAAATTAATTACAAGAGGCGTACTTGATTTTGTCGTATTTTTTAGAATGTGGGTTTTTCTGGTGGTGTTAGGGACGGGTTATCGGTGAATTTTCGCAGTTTTGAAGGTTTGATTAGGTCAATGTTGATTGTGTTCTCATGTTTGATGTTAGTTACGAAGTAGTTATTTACTGATATTAATTTTATTAGTAATTATGATTGATGATTGTCGGACAAGGCGTGGGATTCGACTAATTTTAATGAAAAATCCGTATAGGTATGTGAGGGAATAGGAGGAATCGGGGGTAACATAGATTATAATCTTGCATGTGGAAATTAATTCAAGAGGTTTACTTGTTGATTAGTTTTTTAATTTTAGCTTGTGAGTGGTTATTATGGACTAAACTAAATGTGCATTATAATTAGCTGAGAAAGAATTATTGTACGAGCGCCGGGGTTGACTATTTTAATGAAAAATCCGCATATTTTCGTTTAAAGTGAGGTGTCCAAGTGTTATATCCATGTCCTGAGTGTTTAGTGTCAAACACGGGTATGCGAGGGAATACAAAGAGTCGGTGTAACATAGATAGTATTACGAGTAATTTGTTTGGATTATCATGTTAATTGATAGCTTTACAAGTAAGCTACTTGTTATTTGGTTATGGAGTATTTATTTTGCATGAGATTTTACTTTGTGGTTTCTGTGATGGTTTATATTTTCGACGTTGTAATGTTTCAGAAAAATGGCTGAAGCTAGCAAAGTGCTGTATATTATGGTTGTGGATGGGGGCAATAAAAACAAAGAAACCGATAAACTTGAGAAGGGGTCTTTTCGGTACACGCGGTCTGTTTTGCAGAGTACTCTGCAGTTTATGGGGTGCAAAGCTCGCCATGCTTTTAAGGTACCTTGTTTATCTTTTCTTGCCTTTTAAGTTACAGAAAGTGAATAATGTTCTTTACTTCTGGGTATGTCAATATTATGGATAGAATTAATGTATTCTTTTTGTCTAACGGTCTATTATTGTTGGCTCTACTAATAATTGAGGGTTAAGTGTTGCTTTGTACATGGTGACTTTATTTTTTCTCTTGTATTCTTGTTGCAGTCTTTGATTTTTTCAAGTATAATTATGTTTTATTGTATTTTTAGTGTATTCGTATTTCTCGGATTGTTATCAATTTTAGTTGATTCCCTCATTTTCCTTTCTGGGCCATTTATTGAAATTACCCCCTTTCCACGACATTCTTTTGGATTTGAAACGTCTCTTTTACTCTTCCAATTTGATTTAAAGTAGAACATATAACATTTCCCTCTCTTGAACACTTTCTAAAAATTGTCTACGTCACTTGCTGTCCTAAATATTCTTGTGAAATGCAATGGGGTATTTAGAGTATAGGAGGAAGCAATACTGATGGTTAGTGTGGTCATTTTGTTTAGTAAAGCTGTGAAAGTTTGACATTTGTGGTATCAGATGCTTTTGTACATCTGTGCGGCATATAAAAATACTGAAGGTGGAGGAAGTAGGAACAATGAAAAGGATTGAAAAGATTCTGACTTTTAGCTTGTAATGCTAATGGAATACTGTATATTTTTTTGTTTTTGTTTTTCCTTTAGGTTTCAATGGTTCTCCTAACACTTTGATTTTTTGATTGCTTTATGTTTCTGTTAGCTTGCGCGGCTGATATTATCTCATTAGTCACTACGCTATCTGTTATAGAAGTGTTTTTTGGCTGACAGAATATTTCTGAAATTCGTGTTTCCTCCTATGAGTGATCGAAATTCCTCCCCTTATATTCCATATCAATTTGCTGACATAGCTCATTCCATGTTGTAATTTGGGTGCTTGCTTAGTTACCTATGAATCCTATGGTGAATGGTATTGAGCTTACGGGCTATTTTGTTACCCAAGTGACCTTAACATCTAAACAGTGTGCTCAGTTTTTTTAGTCACCTGTTAGCTGTTGCTGGTTGCATGCTTAAGCTTTTTCCCTTCACTATGTAGATTAGCAAAAGGGCCTTTGACTTGGTGAGAAGTCAAAGCTCGAGTGACACGGCAGCCAGAATGGATATTTTTGGTGCCAATGTATCTTATGTAGGATCAAAAATACAAGATTCGTTATCTATTGGTAATCGTTTGGTTAGAACTCAAGTGAGGAACAAATTAGTTACTGAGAAGGATGCCGGGACCAAAAATCTGTCTTCAGAGATTTACAAAAGACGTACAACTGTGTTCATTCAGAGAGACAAGTTCTTAGATGTTGTGTGTGATGTCCTTTCTGAGTATAAGTACGTGGGTCCCAAGCAGAGGGAGGATCTGATTTTGGCTTGCAGGTATATTTACTTTCTTTGAATAGTTGAGTGTTTTTTTTTGGTTTAAATTCTTTCGGCATTGGTCTCTTTCTCTCTCATATGTTTTGGGGGTTTTGCTTACATGACTTGTTACTCTGGAGCTACTAAGGGTAGTTTCATGATTGGTATTCATTGTTTCTGATCTAGTGCTTGGTCATTTCTTGTTTCTATTCAAATAGCTGAGCTTTATGACCTGATAGCACTTCCTGCAGCTAACCTCAAATTCAAATCCCATTAGATATCTGTTTTTATGTTAGGTCAGTCAAAGAGTCCAGGATATGTTTTTTTCATAAATCTAGTTTTTCTAGTCGGCAACTCTTTCTACTTGTCATCTTTGCACAGATATTAATGCTCTCTTTTTTGAATTTTAGGATTCGTGAAAGGAAGGAATCCATGACTGTCTTGTTATGTGGGACCAGCGGATGTGGCAAGTCTACATTGTCTTCATTGCTGGTATTCTTATGTTCTCTCCTGTAAACTGGGTGGACGTGTATAACTAATGGTAACTCTGGTTACTTGGTCTTTGCATATTTGCTGCTCATATGTTGAAATCAGGGTGATATTGAGTCCATGTTCTGCTGTGATTTTCTCCCTAGGTTTCTTAGGTAGGACATGCTATTTATCATAACATGTGTCTTAGTTTTAAGTTTTTTCTTATTTGGTGAAATTATTCGCAAGTTTTTGTTGAGGTGATGTGCGTAATTTTAGGTACCTTGCAAACAAAGATATTACTTGCTCCGTTTTTTTTTCCATTCAGCTCCATTAAAAAATTCCCTCACAAAGAAAGGCAAATAGGGCTTAACGGAAGAGGTGGAGGAGTATTGGTAACGGGATTATCTTGAATCATGTAGATATTGGTACTGTGTCCAAAGTTTCCTTTCAATAAAAGATTTAAGATTATCTTAGTGCACTGTTTGCAGGGCAGCAGGTTGGGAATCACAACTGTTGTATCAACTGATTCTGTACGACATATGATGAGGAGCTTTGTGGATGAAAAACAGAATCCGTTGTTGTGGGCTTCCACATATCATGCGGGGGAGTTCTTAGATCCTGTAGCTGTTGGGGAAGCTAAGGCGAAGAGGAAGGCTAAGAAAACTAGGATCACTCATTCAGTTTCAAAGGATAGTTTAGGAGAGGATGTTCAAAATGGGAACCCTGATACTCAAAGGGCTGAAGTTGTTCCAAATAATACTGAATTTATTAGTCCAAAACAAATGGCGATTGAAGGATTTAAGGCGCAGAGTGAGATGGTCATTGAAAGTCTGGATCGGCTCATTACTTCTTGGGAAGAACGGAAAGAATCCGTCATTGTTGAAGGGGTACACTTAAGTCTCAACTTTGTGGTAAGTAATAATTTTACTTCCTTTACTTTTGACGTGGTCAAGCTCAGGTTGTAATTGTTTCTTTTTGCTGCTTTGTAGATGGGGCTTATGAAGAAACATCCCTCAATTGTACCATTTATGATATATATTACTAATGAAGACAAACACATGGAGAGGTTTGCTGTGCGTGCTAAGTATATGACTTTGGATCCTACTAAAAATAAATATGTTAAGTACATTAGAAACATAAGAACGATTCAAGAATACCTATGCAATCGAGCGGACAAGCATCTTGTCCCAAAGATCAATAATACTAATGTGGACAAAAGCGTCGCAGCAATTCATGCCACACTTTTCAGTTCCTTACGAAGGCGTGATGCTGGAGAACAGTTGTACGATCCAGCCACCAACACTGTAACTGCAGTATATGAGGAATTCAGGAATCAATGTGCAGCAGATTCTTTGAGCTCTAAAGGGATGTTTCAACTGATACAAAGGCAGGGGTCATCGAGGCACCTGATGGCTCTTCTTAACAATGATGGTTCGGTTGCCAAGGCTTGGCCAGTCAATTCGATACACAGTAATCCTTTTTTGGGGGGTGGTGCCAACAATGAGATTGGATCTCCAATGTATGGGCCTCTGCAAATTGGCAAGGCAGAACCAGTGAATCTTCAGTTTGGTAATTACGGTTTAAGTGCTTGGCCCAACGATACAGGGTGCACAAGCCATGCCAGCAGTGTTGATGAATCTAAAGTTGATTGGAATGGTACCGACACTGGCAGTAAATATTACTCATCCTGCTGCAGCTCACCTCGTATGTCTGACGGACCTGCAAAGGAGGTAATTCTCACGCTTAGAGCCTCAGAGGGTCATTCTACTGATTCTCCTTACTGTTTGACTAAAAAAAAACTTCGCCCTATCCACTTCTATCTTCCCATTTGACTTGGACAGTGTCCATGAATGCTTTCACCATTTTTCCCATTTATTACTTTTTCCTTTGAATGTATTGTTGTGATATTTTGTTTTTGATAGGAAATGTAATTATGATAGTATTATATTTTAATTTTTGATCTTTCGAATATATTTAAGATAAAAGGTTTGACCCCAAATTGTCAAAATGGGAAAATTGGCTTTGATTGGGAGGCTTACATGACCCTGTCTTGCGTATGGGATCGCACCATTAACTGTTTTTATTAGAGAGTATTTGTAACTAATACCTCTTATATTCGCATTTTTCTTTAAAACTTCCACCTTGTGGAAATATATTTCAAGAATCCTATTCCCTCTATCCATTGTTATAGCTTATAGCCCATGCCTCACAAGGAAAGTAGCAATCTGCGATGGAGGTGCTACCTTTTATGAACATTTCCTGTAAATCTTCTACCAAATGCATACCGAAATGAGAGTCATTTTTTGGGTGTGATCATGAATGGTCTTTAGTTTTACCTAGAATTGACTTTCATTAGGAAGGAAAGATCATTTATGATTGATATTAGCTGGAAATGTCTTTGTATTTTGCCAAAACTAACTTTTTAGGTGAGGCTAGGAGAAAATGTTCCAAAGACGTGGAAGTTCTGGATTTTATTTCCTTTTAACAAAAGTTGGGATTTGGAGTTTAAAAAGCTGTATAGAAAAGTAAATTGTTACGAGTATTAATTACTCCGTTACTCTTTATCTGTTTCTGTTAACTCTTCATTGAATGAGAAAGGCCAGTCTCACATGTGAGACTATTTCATACAATACACTTTGATGGTTCTGATGTTACAAGTGACCATCTTCACATATACTGCTGTGAAAAATTGGTTTTATGCCAACTTTATCAGGCTGGGTTGTTTTTGCAGCTCAAGGGGGAATTTCCCGTTTCTGTTAGCGATGAGGAGGTTGATGATCCGCCTGAGGTAGACAGTGATGAGGACCTCAGTGATGGTGACAAACATACTCAGGAAGAGGTATTCACCTAAAATTGTAGTGATGTTATCTGTGATTGACAGATTTAGGTTTCCTTGAGAATATTTGAGGTTCATAAGAGAAATATATATACAGTTATCTGATCAGAAATTTGGATGTTTTTGGAAGATCATTAGTTGACTTGTGATTAGACCTAGAAAACGAGTCAATCAGATCAGGTTAGTCGGTCAGGTTGGTTCTTTTCGGATTGGACTTTATTTTTTTTACTTTCTTCTAGTTCAGTATTTATTTTGTAGGGTCTTGAGTCAAGTGATTTCAGTTTCAATTTAGTTTGGGTAGAGTCAAATTTATACAATCCTCCGTATTTTGCTTACGGGTCTTACATGAGGATCTTGGGTCAAGTTAAACGTAAATTTCATGGTTTATGTTGGTGAAAAACGATCTACGTCTGCTAGTTATACTAAAACTACTAATTTTTGCTGATTGGGTTCTAACCGATAAATTATGAGATCTACAGTCAGCTGTCGAGTTAGATATTTCAGTTTGGGTAGTCACTAACTCTTCTGAACTTTGGTCCGATACTCAGATAGAAGGATCTGTCGACGAGCAGTCCACTAAGTCAGATGAAGAGTACGATGATCTTGCAATGGAGGATCAAGAAAATGGCTACTGGACTGAAGATGACGATTTCCATAATAAACTATTCTCTGGCTCAGAAAGTTTGTCGGAAATCATAAATAGCAACAAGAAAGTGGATAGATACCCACCAACTCTCGACATGTTCTTGAGAACAAGAAGTGTGCCAGCGACCGAGCCTTTTTCCCCATCCGTTTTTACCAAGACCGATAAGAAGGCTATCCCTTCCGGCAATGCTAGGATGAGGAGACGATCTCACAGCATTCCTGGTTTTGGAAAGCATGCATCTGATTTTGATATGGTAATCCCTGAAACCGCTGAGATGTAGGGATATGATTTTGTCTGCAGTCGCTAACTCTCCTCCTTGAAGTTCTAGGTGCCCATTTTAGGTGTATTAACAAACCCAGTCGACGTTTGCTTCCCGAAGATGAGTATTAGTAATATGTATACAAAACTTTTACCCCGAGTGACCAATAATTATGTTTTCCGTAGGTATGGTAAAACAACCGTAAGATGCTCTGGTTTTCGCGGCTTGAATCTATGTTGGTTCCTAATTTTTTAGGATTTGGCATTATGCCAAGGATTGTGGAATGTAGTTTTTGTACACTAATCGTACACGACATTTCACTGTGAGGATTTCAGTAACTTGTCAAGTTATTAGTAGTCCTATGTCTATCGACGGTCGTGGGAATTCGTAGTTTTATTTCTCACGATTTTCCGATTTTCTATTAATTGACAATGATATACTTGCGTATAGGGTTAGGGTGTATGGAGTCTAGCTATTTTCATTTCACGGTCTCACTTCTAGTCATCCCCAAGCAAGGTCGGTTTGGAGGTCGATTTGGGGTCGAGTCAAGTTAATTGTAATTAAGGAATCGATTAGAATTGACTCAAGTCGATTTGAGTCACAAATCGACCCAATTTGAGGTAAATTGACTCACCAATCGACCTCATACGTGACACATTTTAATTGATTCTAACTACTTAAGAAAAAGAAAAGCTAAAAAAGTGGTTGTTTGGGAGGGTTTATTGACCTAGGTCGTGACTTTCTGCTTGAGAGGCTTTAAGTGGTCAAGGTCAATAAGGAGAGATTAAGGCCTAATATGCAATTGACTCGATATATACATATATTTTATTTGCTGTAAAAAAAAAACTAAATTCAGATAAGATACACATGTTCAAAAACAAATAAGGTCTAAAGTAGTACATCTAATATATATAATTCTTTTTTCTGTCTCACCTTCATGCCGGATCCGATTATTTTCAGTCTATTATTAATTTATGGATAATTTGTGAGAAACTACCTTACATTTATGCCCATTTGTGAACAACTACCTTACTTTTTTTTTTGGTTAAAAACTACTTTTCATTTTAAATTTTTGTTAACAACTACCTAAAAAAAAGTTTTGAGGCCAATTTTTATTTATTATTGGTTTCACACGTGTGAGTTCTCTAAATTTTCATTCTTATTTTGTCGTTAAACTTGATATCCAAGTTTATCCTTTTTATCTAAAGTTCTAAACGAAAGGCAATTCTTGCCATTAGTTTCAATTTCTTTCTATTAAGTCCTTTCACTAGCAAGTAGCACTTGGACATCCTACTTCTGCCCCCTAGGTAGTTTTTGACAAGAGAGCGAGTTACTATGGCTGCTGCAAATGAAGTATGAAGTATTGCGGCATCATACGGCAATGAGTAGAACAATACGTATCAGAAATGCATAAACCAATCAATACTAGTGCATTTTATCAAATAAATGCATGACTAATACCTATTCACTAATAGCATAGAGTTCATACCATTTAGGCGATTTAGCCCATGTTCATCATCCGGAGCAATTATTCCACATGCTTAAAGAAAGAAATTGAAGCTAATGGCAAGAATTCTCTTTCGTTTAGAGCTTTAGATAAGAAGGATAAGCTTGGATATCAAGTTTAACGACAAAATAAGAATGAAAATTTAGAGAACTCACACGTGTGAAACCAATAAAAAATAGAAATTGACCTCAAAACTTTTTTTAGGTAGTTTTTAACAAAAAATTAAAATGAAAGGTGGTTTTTAACCAAAAAAAAAAGTAAGGTAGTTGTTCACAAATTGGCATAAATGTAAGGTAATTTCTCACAAATTATCCTTAGTTTATTACCAAATGTTTTATGAACAATGGTCAATTTACAACAAATGTTCAAGCAGAGTTATACGGAGTACTAAATTGGGTCAATTCGAATTGCTAATCAACTTTCCCAAATCTACATAACAATTCATTAGGTTAATAATCAACAATCAACAGGTACTCCACAAATATAGGAAACATATAAGCAATTAAGCATGAACAAGCATTGTTATCCACGATCCTTATGGTGTTGAATTTTTTAGAAATTGACGAATCAAAGTATGAATTAAGCACTAAACATTATATAATAATGGCCGGGTGGCCAAAGATTAACAAAATGCTTCTCCTATTTAAGCCATTAATTACTACTTTAAACGGGAATTAACGTCAACCACGTATTTGGTTTGACATTAGGAACCAATCTTAATGTCCATGTTTTGGCTTTAAATTAGCACACTCTGTCACGGGTAAAAATCCAATATGTTGACACTTAAAATAACTTCGGACACGTGGTTGAAAAATCGGGAAAAAATAAAATGGCTCCCAGTATAACCTTTCGAACGGTTCAAATTGAAATGTATACAACCTTCAAAATCTGCTAATTTTGGCCATCTTAGAACCATAAGTTTTTTTCATGAATCTTTGTCTATAAACTTATTATAACCTATAACAAATACTGGATACTCAGATTTTTCTAAAAGCATCATAGAATAGATCATAAAACTTATTTGATGTATTTCAATTTAAAATAATCTTAGAGTCTCTAAATGAGTCTATTTTAAACCGTACGCAAATTATAACACCCCGAGTCATTTTTATAAAGTATTAACGTACTATGGTGCGAATTTCGAGATTTTTTTTTTATCCCGGGGCACTGTTGGCCAAAAAATGCGTGGATAATAACCTTCAAAATCAGCTATTTTTCGCCATCATAGAAACCATAATTTTCTTTTTTCTGAATCTTTTTTCATAGGCTCATTATATTACATCATAAATACTGAATGCTCAAATTTCTCTAAAAGCAGCAAAGAATAGAGCATGACACTTATTTTCTGTATTTCAAACACGACTTTTAAAATAATTTTAGAGCCTGTAAATGAGTTCATTTTAAATATACGCCAACTTTAACATTCCTAGTTATTTTTATATGGTATTAAGGTATTATGTTACGAATTTCGAGATCTTTTATCCTAAGATTCTGCCGACATAAAAAAACGTGGATAATAAACTTCAAAATTGACAATTTTTGGCTATCTTAGAACCATACTTTTTTTTTTTTCTGAATCTTTATCTATAGGTTTATTATATTCTTTAATAAATATTGGATCTTTAGATTTTTCTCAAAACATCATAAAATATACTAGTATAAAACTTATTTTGTGTTTTTCAAACACGACCTTTAAAATAATAATTTTGTCTCTAAATGAGTCAAATTTAAACCATGCGCCAATTTTAACAGCGCGAGTCGTTTTTATAAGGTATTATTATTAGGGATGTCATTGGGGCGGGGCGATGCTGGATATAGGCTCCTCCGTACCCGTACCCATCAAGAAAACCCCGTACCCATCCCCGCCCCACCACCCATGGCGGGTACGAGTTTCCAAAACCATTCCCGCCCCACCACCCATGGCGGGTACGAGTTTCCAAAACCATCCCCGCCCACCTACCTATTAACCCGTTACACCATAAATGTTTTCGATCTTTTTTCGTACCACTTGGTTTAATCACTATTAATTTCTATTTTCAGGAATTTGTTTATATAATTTTAGTTATTTACCAAAGAAGTTGGTAAAATACTTTATAAAATAGCTATTTTTAATATTACGTCTTTAATTATAACGAAATAATATTTGTAAAATTATCGTAATAATGATATTAATTTTCGTAATAATTGACGGGTAAACGGGTAGGCGGGTATGAGGTGGGTAATACGCAAAAAACATCCCCGCCCCACTACCCATGACGGGTACAATTTTCATACCCGTCCCCGCCCCACCACCCGCCAAAGCTCTACCCATCCCCGCCCCAACTGGGGCGGGTGCGGGGCGGTATCTACTTGTACCCGCCCCAATGACATCCCTAGGTATTAAGGTACTATGGTGCGAATCTCGAGAGTTTTTCTCCCGAGACTATGTTGGCACAAAAAACATGGATAATAAACTTTAAAATCGGCTATTTTTTGGCCATCTTAGAACCCATAATTTTTTTTTTTGTGAATCTTTGTCTATAGCATCACTATATTTTATAATAAACACTGAATGCTCAGTTTTCTCTCAAAGCAACAAAGAATAGAGCATCAAACTTATTTTGTGCATTTCAACACAACCTTTAAAATAATTATAGAGGCAGTAAATGAGTTTATTTTAAACCTTGCGCCAACTTTAACACTCCAAGTTATTTTTATATGGTATTAAGGTACTATGGTGAGAAATTCGAGATCTTTTTTCCTGAGACTCTGCCGGCCTAAAAATCGTGGATAATAACCTTCAAAATTAACATTTTTTTGCCATCTTAGAACTCATAATTTTTTTTCGTAATCTTTGTCTATAGGCTCATTATATTCTATAATATATACTGGATCCTCAAATTTTTCTCAAAACATCATAGAATATAGTATAAAACTTATTTTGTGTATTTCAAACACGACGTTTAAAATAATCTTTTTGCCTCTAAATGAGTTTATTTTTAACCGTACGCCAATTTTAACAGCGCGAGTCATTTTTATAAGGTATTAATGTGCTATAGTGCGAATCTCGAGAGTTTTTCTACCGAGACTATGTCGACCTAAAAAACGTGTATAATAACATTTAAAATCGGCTATTTTAGGCCATCTTATTAAAACCCGTAATTTTTTTTCTGGATCTTTATTTATAGGCTCATTATATTCTATAATAAACACTGAATGCTCAGATTTCTCTGAAAGCAACAAAAAAAAGGGCAAAAAACTTATTTTGTGCATTTCGAATTATTTTAATATGGTATTAATGTTCTATGGTGCGAATTTCGATATCTTTTATCCTAAGACTCTGTCGGCCTAAAAATTGTGGATAATAACCTTTAAAACTGGCTATTTTTGACCGTCTTAGAACATATAATTTGTTTTCCGAACATTTGTCTATAGGCTCATTATATTCTATAATAAATACCGGATCCTCAGATTTTTCTCAAAACATCATCGAATATAGTATAAAACTTATTTTGTTTATTTCAAACACGACCTTTAAAATAATTTTAGAGCCTCTAAATGAGTTTATTTTAAACCGTACGCCACCTTTAACACTCCGAGTTATTTTTATATGGTATTAAGATACTATGGTGCGAATTTTGTGATCTTTTATCCTGGGACTAAAAATAACCTTCAAAATCGGCTACTTTTGGCCATCTTAGAACTCTTAATTTTTTTTCCTGAATCTTTGTCTATAGGTTTATTATATCTTATAATAAATAGTGAATGCTCATATTTTTCTCAAAAAATCATAAAATAGAGTATAAAACTTATTTTCTGTATTTCAAACATGACCTATAAAATAATTTTAGAGCATCTAAATGAGTCTATTTTGAACTGTACGCTAATTTTAACACTCCGAGTAACTTTTATATGGTATTAAGGTACTATGGTGCGAATTTCGAGATTTTTTTTAATCTCGGGACACTTTCGGCCTGAAAAACGTGGATAATAACCTTCAAAATCGGCTATTTTTGGCCATCTTAGAACCATAATTTTTTTTCCTCAATCTTTGTCAATAGGCTTAATATATCCTATAATAAATACTGGATCCTCAAATTTTTCTCAAAACATCATAGAATTGAGCATAAAAGTTATTTTGTGTATTTCAAACACGACCTCTAAAATAATCTTAGAGCCTCTAAATGAGTCTATATTAAACCCTACGCCAATTTTAACTCCCGGTGCCTTTTTATATGGTATTAAGGTATTAATTATGGTGCGAATTTCGAGATTTTTTATCTCGGGACACTTCGGCCTAAAAAACGTGGATAATAACCTTCAAAATCGGCTATTTTTGGCCATCTTAAAACCATAATTTTTTTCCTGAATCTTTGTCAACAGGCTTAATATATTCTATGATAAATATTGGATCCTCAGAACAAATGAACCCACTGAACATTAGTGAGTCTAATTAAAATGAACCCGTGTGGGAGTTATGAGAAGCTATTGCAAAGGTTTAAAGATGTCCCGAAATCGCGAACTTGCTTACACATATTTGATTCGGCCACTAAGCTTAAAAATAAGTTTATATGTGTGTTGTGCTATGCTATAATGATGCGTAAATGTGGCGGGTTTTGGTGAAATGATATGGAATACGACGATATGAGAGAGTTATATGATGATGTTGACAAGATAGACATTAGAACTTTGTTTTGGCATTGTGGTTGCATGATTAGTAGTGTATGTTGTTAGATTATGTGCTAATAGTATCCCCATAGGCTGATTGATATGTTAAATCTTAATATGTTGCGAAGGGCTATTTCCTTTCACTTTTTTTTTTTGGGAAAGAGGGAGTACTCGTCCGAGCAGAGACAACTCGATCGAGTACAATAACGTACTCCACCAAGTACGGGGGTAATCGACCGAGTACATTTGTCCAAACTTTATAATTTCTGACACCTCGTTGCGTACTCGACCGAGTATCGTCTTTTGGTAGCCACATGTTTTATATTGAGTCGTAGGCTGTATGCGTACGTTTGGTTTTGGTTTCTATACTTTAAAGATGACACCAAAACGAATCCTCAAAGGGTTGCCGCTATCAATAACATGTCAGTCGAGGAGGAGGTCCGCGTCATCGTGATGAATGAGTCCCTTAACAAGGCTCTTAGAAATTCGAATAGGGCAAGAGAGGTAGTAGTGAGCCCCCTTGTATGGTGAGAAATGTGATTTTGCGTCACTGACCCACCATTTTAGAGGGTACCGAATGTCTGAGTTTTTAAAGGACGGGACCATAGGGATGGAGAGTGTGTTTGAGGTTGTTGCATGTCCAGACGACCTCAAGGTTTACAAGGCTGCGTTTTACCTTCGTGACCAAGCAGGTGGTTGGTGGGTGAAAGAAAGAGCAAAGGCTAGGGAGTATTATCTGGAGATAGGAGAGGGGCATATACCATGGAAAAGATTTAAGGCTGTTGTGAGGCGTGAATTTGTGCCTGAGCAAGTACGTAGTTAAATAAGATCCGAGTTTGATTGCTTCCGGATGTCTGACACCATGACCGTGTCAGAGTATTATGTCAAGCTTAATAACTTAGTTAGGCAGGTAGAGGATATGAGAATGAGCCAACAGACTCTAGTAGCATTGAGGTTTAAGAAGGGTTTAACCCTTCGGATTAAGGAAAAGTTTCCGGTCCGGGTGTTGACCGATTTGAAGGAGGTTTATAAGAGGGTCAATCATGCTGGGAGATTGGCTAATCTATAGCCAAGGAGGCTCGAGAGAGAAGAAGTGGGAAGAGGAAGGCTGAGAGTGAGAGTTCTGGATTATGGTTTAAGAAGGGGAATTTCAGTCAGGGACGTTCTGGAGATGGATTTGGATCGGCAGTCGCGGAGGCCATAGCCACAATGACACGTCTATCCCGAAGTGTTTCAACTGGACACATGAGGGTGAAATGTAGGAAGTTCGGAGGAGGTAGCTACCAAGGACCTTACCAGGGTAATCGGAGTTTTGGGAGCAGGCGATCAGCTAGTTCATGGAACAACCAAGGGAGACAAAGCTACAACAAAAACATCAACCGCCAGGGTAGTTCTTTTTAGTGACCTAATGAGGGAGACAACCAGCATCGGCAGGTAGGCCGGCTTTGTCAGCTACTACGGTACAGGGCGCAGGGCATAAGAGAATAGCGGCTCAGGCACGAGGAGGTGGGCGTTGTGTCATGCCGTGAAATTGAAACAGCTCAGGTTGTGGCTTGTGACAATCCAAAGTATTACTACGGTAGGAGAAGAAATTGACACGTCTTAGACACGAGAAGGTGGACGTTGTGTCATGTCGTGATAAAAAAAATGGCGACCTAGGCATAACCCTCGACTATAGCATAGCATGTTGAGTCGTGTTGTGCTTGGGGGTGCCTACGCAAATCTTGTAATTTAGACTTTGTTCATCATATTTTGAGCGTGTTATAATGTGTCGTGCCCAAATAACTCATGTCGAGCCAGGGTTAGGCACACTCGATTTGTAAAAGGAGACGACCCAAAAATGTGACCGTCCATAGCATATCCCAAAACCTATTGGCTATTGCTATCGACAAACGTACAATTCCTCTTGTAGTCTATCATTCTTATTGTTCACATTTTGCACCATCCACTTAATATTGACCCATTTTATGGTGACCCAACATATCACTAATTAAAAATTACAATTATTTAATTCAATTTAATGTAATCATTTTCCACTATGATCTATGTGGGCTAGCCTCATTTTTTTCTATATAATCATACATAATTTGGTCTTACTTATAGAACAAAATCTTTCATTTCATAAGTAATTTCACCATACACAAATCATAATAAACTCATATTTTAACACATTGTTATTTAATAAAAAAAATGAGGGTTTTAGGAGTAATTATGATCTTCTTAATCATTCTCTCTACCATCTACATGGGAATAGAAGGTAGAGATTTCTTAGTGAAAATCCATGAAACGGAAAGCCAAAGAATGCTTGTTGAAGACGAGGGCGAAAACCCGAAATATGGTTACTTAGGTAACAAGCCAGATAATCACCATGAAATCCCTAGGCAAGACTTCAATAACAACCCTCCTGGTCCAGGAGAAGGGAATAATTGAAGGGAAAATATTACTCGTATTAAATATGTTTAATATATATTACTCTCTCCGTTTCAGAAATACCTTCAGTATTTAATATAGGTAAGAATGTTAGAGGTAATATTGGGTATACGTTACTCGTGTTTTTGTGACACGAGTATCGTATTTTTCATTATTACTTGATTATATATAAATAAGAAAATGTAAGGTATTTATAGATAAATGTAATAATTGTGACTTGTGAAAAAGTTGTGGTTTGTTTAATCTATTGTTATGGTTTGTATGTGTGAAATTTCAATTATAATGGTAATCATACTTAAAAAACTTGTAATTTAAATTGTTGTTTTTATGTTATTCTCCAATTAGATGATTATACAACCAGATGTATGCATCTGGTAGGATAGATTTCGAACTTTATAATAAGTAATTTGAGCTTATAGTAGTATTTTACGAGCTTTTTTAAAAACAATCTGAGCGTCTTTATTAAAAAAAAAAAAATTGTAAATCAAAACAATATATTGAAACTAAAAAATAATACATATAAAATCCAATGATTTTAATTTTAACAATAAAAAGTTATAGTGCAGGAAAAATTTGTTAAAAGCTCAAAAAACATTACATATAAGCTTAATTAGATTTATATTAGATGTACGAATGTACGATACTCATATACATCTAGATGTATAGTCCTATTTATGGTTATTCTCTCCCCCTATAATCTTATCAGTTTAATTATTAAGACCACTATAAGGGAGATTATTATAGTATTATCAAAGTTTGCAAGCTTTGCTTGATGGTAAATATATTAAAAAGAAAAAAAATTATAAATGATATATAAAGTTATATTTAACATATGGTGTATTGTTTAATAAATCTCGTAGTTTAGGATTATTTTGTTTTGAACAAAAAATTAGCAATACATAAATGCAAAAAATTGGATGAAGTGGTATGTACACAATTCCAAACAAATCAAAACTTGAAATTATAGTTAGAAATGTATACTCCTCCGTCTCAGACTCTCAGTCAATAATTTACATTTTCTTTATTTTCCCCTTATAAAATAAAAATAAAATACAGCAAATTACCCTCATAAGTTTAATAATATGTGTAATCAAGCTCATTAACTTATAAATGTAGCAAATTAACACCATACCTTTCTCTTAATACGTAATTAACCACATATCTTATTTTTAAGAATAAAATTTGATAATTAAATATTTACTATTATTGAAAACCAAAATTATTGGTTAGATTTTAATCTTACAATTAGTGATTATTAAGACATATTCAAATTTATTTATTTATTTTATTTTGGCGCAAAATGTTTATAATATGCAAATTGTTAATAACAGTGAAAAGTTTCATGACTAAATTTTTGTTTATATTAAAATTTGTTTGCATTTTCGATTGAATATATAAATATTTTATTTATTTATTTAAGAAATATATTTATAATAGGTTTTATCATAGAAAACAATAGATATTACTTTTAAAAAAGTGGTAAAAAACTTAATTTGTGCTTAATAGTACATTTTTTGAAATTTTTGGGATTAATTGCTACAAATGAAACTTAGGGAACAATTTGTGCATAATTCTAGTTTATTAGTTAATTTGCTATATTTAAATCTAAACTATTCACTAGGACAAATTAGGGCTGTTAATGAGACGAGACAGTTCGCGAGCAATTCGAGATCGGCTCGGTCAAAGCTCAGCTTGTGTGAGCTCGATTCGGGATCGGGATCGGGCTCGGTTCGATAGTTTAACGAGTCAAGCCGAGCAAAGGCTGACTCGACTCGCGAGCGCCTCGAACATTTGAGATTACATAAGATATTAATTATATTTTATAAAATGTGCTCATATTTATAAAAATATTTTATCATTATTATATCTTTGTAGCATATATATCAAATATCTTGTTGATTTGCTAAATACTTTTACATAAAATCTTCGAATCTTGTTATTGAAGATATCGGAAGAAAAAAATAAATAAAATACAATTTTATATAGGCTCGATTTGGCTCGAGCTTGTGTTAAAGTTCGCAAGTTTTATGACGAGCTCATTTTAATCAAACTCGGGTGAGATCGGCTCGAGCTCGAGCTCAATTTTTTATAATCGAGCACAAGCCGAATAAGGCCAAGCTCGGACTCGGCTCGGCTCGTTCACCCCAGGACAAATGAAATATTTTATGATAAATTACAATGATGAGTTCAATGCTTTTAAGATATTGACCAAAAATGTAAACAAATATTTGAAATAAGATATGATTATAATTATATTATACGAAGTATAATCTATTTTCTTATTCTTTACCTTTTTTGTCATATATAATATCTCTTGATTTATGCTTCTTTCTAATATAAGACTTTTTTTTCCAATTACTATTATTCTTCTAAAATATTCTACCTATAAAATGTCACTCCTTATAGTGTGTTAAGAACATAAAATTTGTCTAATCTCTCTTGTCTTACAATTTACGTCGTATAATACTTTTTTTAATATCCTCAATAATGACTTCTCAAAAGCTTGTTTTTCTAACTCTTTTTGTCATTGCTATTGCCCTTGTGCACCAATCCGCAGGTAATTAATGTACCTTTTCTTTTCTAACTTTCTAACTTAAAGTAATTATATTAACTCTATGCTAGAAACTCGAAAGTACATGCAATTTGGCCCGTTTGGGTCTACTCGATAAGTTAAAATAAAATGTTCAAAAACGAAAAATAGTTAAAATACGAGTAATTCACTCATTAGTCTCGGGTGTAAATCCCCGAGAAAGTAATTCAAATTTAAATCCAATGTAAGCAAATAGGCTAGAAATTGTGTCGAGTCAAACATATCACATCCTATTACTATAAAAGGAATTGAATTTTTTGATTGAAAAAACGTTAATTTATGTGAGATCCCCACTTTTTTTATATATTTAATTATTCTCTCTTTTCATTAATTAATTGATCTCCTTTCCTCATTTCCGACACTTAAATTCAGAAAATTAATAATTCCCTTTTCACTTGCATTCCCTACGTTTGTTTAATATATACAAGTATAAGTGTATTTTAATAAAACCTATGAAATCCAAATGAACGGAGAAAACATTTATATTTACTCCGTATATTACAGTTGAAACGAAACGAGTCCAATAAAATGATAATTGTCATCAGTTTTGTATATTCTTATTGCTAATATTCTTAATTAGTTTTTTTATGACATGATACAACTCGGCTAAGTTTCATCGCCTCAGTGTCGTATCAATTAATATATCACAACACATGCATATTTTTTACACGGGCATAAAACTAGTGTAAAATATTAGCTTAAAAAATACACATAAGCTCTCTGGGGCATGATTATTCTTCCCAATTTTGATTTTCGAAGTTCAGTTCTTATTACAGATCACTCCTTTTTTGTGTTTTAATTCGTGTTCGTTCTAATTGAAAAATCGAAATTTCTAATATTTTAATTATTAATCTTATTAATTTTGTTTGTGATTTAACTATGTAGGTGCCAAATGGTGCACTCCTTCGTCTCAATGTAAAACACAAGAGGATTGCATAGCACAATGCGTGCAAAAAGGTTTTCCCGCAATTCAAGCTTCTTGCGAAAGTAGAGGCGCTTCTAAAATTTGCGTATGTTGTTGGGATTAAGAAAATAAACTCCGATTATCAATTAAATAACCGATTTATGTAGTAAATTTGTTGGGATACCGATACGATCATAAAAAATATTTCCTCCATTTCAATCAACTCTATACATTTGCTTTATTCATGTTTGTCCATACTTGTTTTCTTTGTTAATATCTTTAGTTATATCGATAAAAATTATAATTTTTGATATTTACAATGTACTCGTTAAGACAATTTAAACAAAATCTCACATAACTATCTTTTATCTTATATATTAGAAATTGTGTCGAAAATTGGTTCGACTTATGGTTAGACAATTTAAACAAGAGTTCACGTGACTATCTTTTATCTTATATATTAAAAGTTGTGTCGAAAATTGACTCGACTTATAAATAATCCCTAAAAAGTTAAATGTATAGAACTGATTGAAATGAACGCAATACATCATTGTTATGGTCATAGTAAAATAAATGGGATGTTCTACATACTCGTAATTTTATATTTTTGCATTTATTTTCAACAAAAATGCATTTAATCAACCATAACTCTCAATCATAGATTACAAAGGCGATAATTTTTTTTAAAATCAAATATACCATACAAACGACAATTTGGAAAAAAAAAAAAAAATTCACAATCGGAACTCGCAACATAAAGGTACAAACAGCCAAAGTTTAAAGTTTGACCGACCATAAATTTGGAAAACTAACAATTTTTTTTCTAGATCAAGAAGCCGATCAATTTGAAAAAAGAGATCACCGTTTTCAGAATTTGTGGTTGTAAGTATAACCACTCAAAGACGGTTTTAATAAAAATGATGTTACCATCCGAAAAAAGAAAAGATAATACTCCCACTTACCCATAAATATTGTCCCATTATTAGGAAAGTACCAAATTTATGAGATATTAGTTGTTTAATATTTTGGTTGGGTAGGGGTATGTAGATTGGAGAGAGTGTTATGTTATTGGGTAATGGGTGGGTGAGTGGGTAATAAATGAAATTTGGTAAGGGTAGAATGGTAAAAACCAAGTAAAAAAAGTTACTAGATAGGGACAATGGGACACTTTGCTGAATAGACGGAAATGGACAATGGGACATTATTTGTGGGTAGGAGGGAGTACCTCTTATTCAGCATATTCTTCTCTCTTTCCTTATCGACGATAATCACATCTCCTTTCCTTTTTTCCTATTTGGTAAACTTTTTGTGATCCAAATTCAATTTCATGTGGTGTAGACTGTAAAGTGACTTGTATAACACAATATTTTCGACTCCATCCGGTTATATTCAGAAATGTCCCTATTGATTAAAATAAACTTCACTTATAGTAAAAAATGGGACAATTCCCAAGAACCGAGTCCAAATCATATGGTTCATACCGAGTTAACTCGGACCACTAAACGTGGCAACCAAGCATTGACCTGCCTCGACCACGCTGCCTAGCTAACGCGCCTTCACTACTTGAGTGCATGGGCCATTATTCACTTGTTTACCACCAATGCACACGAACACCGATACCACTACATAAACCTCCAACGCCAACAATCTCAATCTGGAAAGTCTTGCTTGCGACGGGTCACCATTTGTGACGGATATTTTGTGAGATAAAATGGATACAAAATGAGTTAGTGGAGAAAGGGGACCACAAGAATAGTGTTGCAGAGAGAGAAAATGTGGGTATTTTGTGAGTGAAAACGGTATCCGTAACAAACTTGCGACAAATAGTGCCGTTGCAATCTTGCAAATAAGAATTTGTGCAATCTCAGATAGAATCAGTAATAGGACTACAAAGTAACCCGAAAGTAACATCCTTTCAGAATTAATCTTCTGAAATTTTCCGAGATAAATTCCAGTCGTCTGATTGTCGTTGCTTCCGTCTTTGGAAGCTGAATTCGAGCGTACTAGTAATACATACTATTGCAACAATGTCTAAATGAGTATTTTTACTAATAATTTGTTACATCTTTTCACTTTCTCATAAATATTCAACAAGACGGAACTTAAAACGAACTCACCACCGCACCTCGACCATGCACACGCGATCACCCTGTAAAATCATGCATAACATGACCACCAAAATGCATACCTTGGTGCTGAAATTGATGCTGCAATTGCTGTTGATGACTAGTCTCGGAACCATGTCTAAGCCCTAACGTAAGCGACACGGCTCCAAGACCTCCGAGTTCGAGCCCTCGTCTTTGGTATGGCAAGAACCCGATAAATGACTCGTCCACGCTGGCAGGTACTTGATGACTTTCCATCCTGGAACTCTTTTGATGCAGCTGTTCAGCATGGGACACGGCTCGGGTTTCTTCCATGTAACTTGATGATTCCAAGCAGTCTAGTGCATTCAGAGTAGGTTTGAAACCGGGTTTATGACTGACAACAGCTGCCTGTCTGTGGTTTGAACTCGGTGTGGAACAAGTTGTGCCCTTTGTCTCGAGCATGTGTATTTCCTCGACCATCGGCTTCCATAACCGCACCCTTGCGTTAATGAACCAATTAGATACCTGCACATGATATAAACATAATCAATCAGTTTATCAAGAAATCGCACGATACATCAGGCATGCATGCAACAGAGTTTTTATATCGTGATTGCTCAAAAAGAATTGAATATCGAGTTATAATTTCTAACACTGTTTAGAGTTGTTTGACGACTCAGCTAGGATTCTTCGAGTGGGAGGGTAAGGTATGCTCGGGTTCTTGGGTTTTCACTCGACACTTTCATCCACCCTTAGACCGTGCACAAATTCTCACTGAAGACGGGCATAACCATCACAAGATAAAGACAGGTCAAGAAATACCCAAGTGGTTAGATAAGACAAAAGCATAATGCTACTCCCTAGACAGTTTGCTTTTGTCTTATCTACGAACTTGTGTATTACTTGACCCGTCTTCAGAGATATGTCCGTCTTCAATGAGACTTACCGTCTGATCATATATTTCTCAATATACTAATTAATTGTGACTGTGAGCACTAATTTTCCCGAGGGATTCATGACCGAAAAAAAAAAAGGAAAGCGGGCTGTCGTTTAATTCCTTGAGATCGAGATACCTGGTTTCGCGATAAACCCGTTTGACTGGCCAGCATTTGTTTGTCCGAGTCTGTTGGATAACTGCAAGCAAACGGATACAAATCAAGACTTCAACAGATATACAGTTGTAAAACTAATAAAACGACACTCACGGATGAAGAAAATGATCGAAAAGCCAAGCTCGGAGAACGGAAACAGCACGCTCTGGAAGCCCCCGTTGTGGCCTCCATATATGGTTTTGTTGACCCCCATAGCCGGCCCCACCGATGACACCGGTTTTTGCTTTCTTACAGTTATGGTCGAACCTTGAACTACAATCACCGCCCTTCATGTAGCTGGCAGGAGTAGAAAGATCTTCGCCAAGGGCTCTCTTAATGAGTTTGAGCTGGTCCGAGATTGCATTTTTGAGAGTTCTAAAGTGCCTCGAGATAGCCTTAAGCGAGCGCGAAATATAAGGCGTTGCATTACTCAGTCCCGGGACTGATTCAAAAGCCGACATCACCATTTCCATCTGTTGATGGTATTGCTTGTGCCGTTTGCATACCTTGAAACATTAGACAAAAAATCAGCTAGTCGTAGCAATAATAAGTACGTTCAAATGCCTAAAATCGAATACAGGAACACGTCAAAAAAAGTATCGGTGTAATCATGTAACAACTGTAAAAATCCAAGGACCGGACTCAAGTAGATGTACGGGACAACATCATCAAATTACTCGGCAATAATCAACTAACTGAAATGTGATGAAAAATATGTACATAGGAAAGAACACTCTAATTGATAAAACGAGAAACGGGAACGCCTCTAAAGATCTCGGAAATTTAGCAAAACACGTAGATTATGACTACGTATAGCTTAGCAACAATAGCATTTGCATAACAGAACTCACTACCAAATCCGTATTCAAAGTACAAGCAATTTTTCCATCAAATAAGCCGTAAGGTCATACAATCTTGGTATATACATTGAAAACGTAATGCATCAAGAATCGTGTGCATTTCCAAACTAATGGAGCTCAAAGATAATCCGTGTTCAAAGTTATATGGAATATTGTTCAAGGATTCCGTTACCACTTTTAAATCCCAACGTAACACCTACGTCCTTCGAATATACAACGTTTTACAAAAAAATATATACGATAATAAGGATTTGAAGAATAAAAAGAGACGAATATATTACCGAAACCTTAACATATGTTTGGAGAAAATAATGATCAAATTAAATGTTAATCATCCGGAACAATACAACTTAGGCCGGCTGAAACGAGCTTAATTGAATAAATTGGAGTAGAGTTTAATTGAACTAAATTGAGTGAAACTAAGGTGGAGTAAATTTAGTTGAATTAAAAGTTACTTTTGTGAAGAGATTAATTGAAAATAATTGACTGAACGTAAATAAAACTTAACGGAATACAACCAACCAAATTTGAACGGAGCTGAAATTTAGCCAGAAAGAACAAGGCCTTAGATGGACTGATTGACGACCAGCAAATAAATACGATGCATATCTATGACGAAGAGTAAAAGACGGTTATTGTACCATTAAGATCGAAGAGGATTTAGTAAAAGATTTCACCACGGAAAAGACTCGGATACATCGTCCTAGACCACAAGTCACTACAAGGTTATTTTTTATCCGTAGACCATAATCGACATTGTAGGATTCCAGATCATATTTCCAACACAACCGAAAATAATTGCAAGCTAACATAGTAATAAAGCTACTTCGATCAATAAATACTCCGTACATCTTGTCTATGCTCATCAAAATAATGCATCTGCAATGCAATGCTCCTCACTCAGATTCCGGGTCGTGTCGTCAACACAACCGAAAATAATAGATTCCGCAAAATAAATACTCGGTAAGTTGTCTATATCAATCAAATAGTTCATCTGCCATGCTATTTACTACTGTAATTATTCAAAGCAATAACCAAAGTATATCGTACTTGTCAAGAACAACAATAAAGACGAGGGCATCGAAACAAACCTCTTCTTGCATGTGAAGAAGCTTAGCTTTCTTTTCGTTGCAATCGGGTCGATAAGATTCACCAGACCCGCTCCCACTACTCAAATCATTAGAACCATGAAACTTCGATCCCAAAACAATACTATTTGGCACGCTCTCAACTTCGTCATTCTCTCTTACATGTCTCAACCCGGCCGATGTAAGGAACTCATCCAACATCACTTGTGCCGGCTTCAAAAACTTAGACCCCCTCAATATAGTCGCATAACCCGTAAAAGGCCCAAGCGGTCCAACATTCCGATACAAATGATTACTCGAACTTCCTACAACATCTTGAATTTGACTTTTTCCCGAATCCAACTTGACAACCGAAGAAATCATGCTCCCCGACTCAATAACCGGCTTAAGCTCCCGTGACTCACTCAAATGGTGCATTTCGCAAATTTGATTAGACGACAACGAAAGCGACAACCCGTGTGTATGTTGAGTATGTGTACTTGCATCATTACCACCCTGACTAACAAACGACGGTAGTAACGGCAGCTCAATCCCACAATTCTCCCATCCATTAACACCGCTATGATAATAATGAGACGCTAATGCCTCCGAATTATTATTATTATTATTATTATTATTATTACTATTACTATTATTTTGCGCGGAATAATGTGACATTATCAAATTCCGTCTACCATGATCATCGTAACCTGAAACCCAATTATCGCAACCCTGCAAGGGTTGAGGATCACACGAATCGGAACTCGAGGGTGCCACAAACCGTGACGGGTGGATATTAGCATAAGCTGTCGATTGCGAACCCGAAAAATTCAACATTTCGGACGGGTAAACCATGGTAGAATTATTACTTGTAATGTGATGGTAAAAATTATTACTGTGAGGTAAATCTTCCAATTGTTGAACTCTTAATTTATCTCTTCTCCTTTGTTGTGCTACATGCAACTGTGGCATATAATCATTGCTCATTTCCATTTAATTACACCGAACAAATCTTTTGATTATTTCTTATAATATTCCTACAAATTATTAAAAATTATAAAAAAAATGAATTAGACATTATTTAATTTAATTAACATAAAAACACATTATATAGTAATATTTAATTTGCATGGGAATTGTGATTATTTCTTATAATAAATTAATAATCCTACAAATAATTTAAAAAAAATTAAAAAAATGAATTAGACATTATTTAATTTAATTAACATAAAAACACAGTATATAATATTTAATTTGCATGGGAATTGTGATTATTTCTTATAATAATCCTACAAATAACTAAAAAAAAAATTAAAAATGAATTAGACATTATTTAATTTAATTAACATAAAAACACATTGTATAATATTTAATTTGCATTGGAATTTTGATTATTTCTTAATTCTTATAACAACCCTACAAATTATTAAAAAAATAAAAAAAAAATGAATTAGACATTATTTAATTTAATTAACATAAAAACACATTATATAATTTGCATGGGAATTTTGATTATTTCTTAATTCTTATTATAATCCTACAAATTATTAAAAAAAAATTCAAAAAAATGAATTAGACATTATTTAATTTAATTAACATAAGAACACCTTATATTTTACATACAAATAAAGATAATTTTCATGGGAATGGACAAATCAAACTTTTTTTTTTGTGTCGGTAAACAAATTATTAAACTCAAATTAATAATTACATACAAATAAAGATAATTAAAAGTAAATTACTTTGTAATTACCCATAAAAGCTTCATAATTAGATCATGCTATGGTGAAAATCACAGTGATAAAAAGACATTTAAGTACAGTAAAAAAAGATTAAAAGTAAAAAAAAAAGTTGTAAAAAAGCATGCCAGCTCAGCATAATTACAATCATTATCAAGTCTAAACCCTAAAAATTTTATGCTTTTTTGCTCAGATTTTGCATAAAATAAAAAAAACTAGATCTACTTTCATGAATTGTACAATAATAATTAAAGCAACTATTCAAATAAAAAAATATTAAAAAGTGATCATGTTTGAATAAAAAAAAGTTAATTATCGTAATCTTATCTGAAACCGTTTTAAGCTTAAAACGAATAAACTTAACAATTAACAAGTACTCCTTGGAATACGAACAAGGTAAACAAATGATTGAGACGGAAAAAGTATATTTATATATATATATATATACGTACCTAGCTAGGTAGGAAAGGAAGCTTAAGGCAGAAGGGAAGCTTGGAAGAGAGGAGAAATGATGAATGAAGGATTAATTAATATATGAATAATTAAAATTAATTAATTATTTAAAGAATAAATGGGAAAATAAAAAGGAAAAGAGTTAGGTAAGAAAAGAAAGTGGGTGTGTGAATGGAGTGTGTGTTTAGGAGAAAATGGAAAATGGAGAAAATGGAGAAGAGAAGGAAGGAAGGAAGGAAGTTGGGTAGTGAAAGAGTAGATCGAGTGTAGTCAGTTCGTATAATTTATGTGGGTATTTTTCAAGGATATGGTAAATATGTCACCCACACGTTTCCTTCTTTACTACTGTTTTACTACATATTTTGGCATCTACATGAATATATTGTGGTTTGTGATTAGTAGAAGTATGAGCTAATAGTGTGTCTTGCTTGTGACGGATATTATTCGTCGCAAGTTGAAAACGGATATTTTTCTTTTACAAGAAGTAAGGCCCTATTCTTTCTGGCTTATTTTTAGTTCGTTTCAGTTCAGCTCAGCTTCATTCAGTTCAGTTCATTTCAGCTTCATTTAATTCATTTCAGTTCAGTTCAGCTCGACTTTATTAAGTACATCCCACGTTGTTATTATTATTATTATTATTATTATTATTATTATTATTATTATATTTATTTATTTATTATTCTATTTATTATTATTAATTAATAATTATTATTATGATTATTATTGTTGTTTTTATTATTTCTTCTTCTTATGATTTTTATTATTATTATTATTATATATATTTTTATTGTTTATTATTATTATTATTATTATTATTATTATTATTATTATTAGTAGTAGTAGTAGTAGTAGTAGACGGCGACTACTAGTAGTAGTAGACGACTACTAGTAGTAGTAGTAGTAAACATGAGAGAGTATAGAAAATGTAATTGAGAAGTAAAATTTGATAACATTCAAATAATAATATTTGTTAATACAGTCGAAATTCATAATCTTGAAATACATGTCATATTTACCACATTTAGACCTAAAATGTTTAGATAATAAAAAAATAATTAATGTTTAGACATGAAATATTCAAATGCTGCTTTTGTTAATTTTAAAACACAATAAAAGAAAAAAACAAAGTCCATTAGAATTGACTACAAAAAAATACCTAAAAATTAATATTTTTTTAATATAATTGTTTTTTAAAAAATGCAAATTTGTATTAATCAAACGTTTTTTATATTATTATTAGTTAGTACACTTTAATTAAACTTAATTTATTTTTATTAATTTTAGCTTAATTCAGCTCAGCTCAGCTCAGTTCAGCTCGATTAAATTCAGTTCAGTTCAGTTCAGTTCAGTTCAGCTCGATTCAGTTCAGCTCAGCTCAGTTCAGTTCAGCTCAGTTCAGTTCAGCTCTAAAAAGCCAGAAAGAACAGGGCCTAAGTGGGAGGGTAGGTGAGGAGAAAATGGAGCACCCAGGAATGTTGTCACTTGCACATTGTGAGAGGAGCACTATCCGTCTTCAGTTTTTGCCGGATAATTTCCGTCTTAAATGATAATTTGTAATGAACTACGAGTAATATACATCTGGATTATCCATGCGTGGTATTTATACGTCACGAGATGATGATGGTAGCACTTAATTTCGACGTTACATTCTCATATATATCTCATTTTATTGGGTTTTTCACTTATTTTATTTGGTATACTTATTATTATAGGGTCTCATTTATTGCATGTGAGAGGTTGACATTGGGGCACACCGAATAGCGCCAACTCATTTTCCATAAAAGTACATCTTCAGATGTGTATGTGTATCGTACTTCTAATATGTATTTATTTTTTAACTAAGGATTGTGATGATCTAATAGTTGTAATTATTTTATAAAAGTATGTTTTTGTGAATGGAGAGAAAAGATATAGTAGAATAAGAGTCAACTAAAGAGGAAATTGAGAGATTTCAGATTGGGACTTAATCGACAACTGCGTTAAGCTTGATTGAGCTGAAGTAAGAAGATAATAAGTTGAGTAAATGTAAGCTGAAATGATAATTTGAACAGTATTGTGAGCTAAAATGAGCTTAATCAATCTGAACGTGAGATGAAATTAGCTAAAAAAACACAAAATCTTATTTGGACGGATAATTCGTCATAAGCTTGTAACGCGAGATAAAACGCCAAGTGGGAGGGGCAAAAAGTGGGAATGCAAGAAGGGAGTCAAATGAAAATGGATTTTTAGAGGCTACAAGCCTGTAACTTTCATAAGAGGGGCTCAAATAGAAGATGATCAAGTGTTGATTTTAGCAGAGATGATGAGCTGAATTGGGTTGAGTTGAATTGAACTTTAATCAATTCAAACTAAGCTGAAAGGAATTAGGCACGAGTCTCTCTATTTTTGGACTTAATTCCAATCCAATTCAACACTTAAAATATAAGTTCATTTTAGTCCAAAAGTTCAGTTATGTCCAAGTCCGGGTTAAGTTAAATGAAGATAAGCTTGTCTCATATACTCTATGTGATTCATACTTATCCAAAGATAACATGGACCCACTTTTCTCCTCACAAAAAGCAGGTCAATGGTTACCTTTGGATAAATGTGAAGGACGTATTAATTACTCGATTAGTAGTAAAATTTAGTTTAATTCAGTGCAGCTTTAATAAAGAATTCCAGAAAATAAAACCTAAACCAACTATTTTATAAATCAATAAGTCTTATTGAAGACGAACATATCGGTCACAAGCTGAAAATGGATTAAGTAATACCAAACAACAAGTGTAACATCCCGTATTTTTATAAAATATATTTTAAGGGTTTTTAATTATTTTAAGTAATAAAATAATATTTTAATAATTTATTTAAGTGTTTTAAATAAATAGTAAGATCCGTCTTAAGAACCTTAAGTCCTTAAGACGAATACAAACTTGGCAACTTAAAGTCCGTCTCTAAAAACCCGTTTATGTTTTCCAACCCGTTTCATTTAAACGGAAAGGACAACTCTTAAACCCTCCTAAACCCATTTAGTCGACATTGGGCCATCCTCAAAAATAAGAACACTGACATTGCTTTTCTCACAAAACCTCCATAAAAACTCACCTTCTTCTCCAATTTTCTCCATCATCCGTCTACCGAATTAAGGTAATAATCACATTTTCGGAATCCTCATCGAATTTGCAAGCCATCTATCACTTTCGTTTTTCAATCCCTTCATTTCGAAATTTAGGCTGTTTTTGTAAGATTCGATTTTCAGTCCTTAAGACTCGTTTTTCGTGCTTGTAGGTGAAGGATTAGACAACCCGGACGTGGATAGCTTCATCATAGAGGAGGAGCTTTGAACGGGATTGCATATAAGGTGACGATAATGAGAAACTCGGCCTTATTGTGAATATTAGCATTTTTGATATTTAAGATGATTTAAGTTTCTGAAATTTCATATGTTTATTGTTGTTTGGACCTAGTATCATGATAGGAATCCTTCTTAAAGGCCCTCACATGCTTGTTGATGTTATACATGCTTAATTGTTCACTATTCAGAAACTCATGTTTTGCGACGGATACATTATATAATCATATTGAGGATTGTTATGGGTTTAATTGCTGATAGATAGTGTTATTGGGTGATTTATGATGTTGGGTAAACTTCATGTGTTGCAATTCTTAAGGTTTGGTATCGATTTGTTGAAATTGTGAGATTACTGAAATGGCGATTTTTGCGAACAGGCTCTCTGAGCCGGTCGACCGACTGGCCGCCGGTCGACCGGCTGGGGAAGCTTTTTGTTGTTTTTGCGAAATTTGAGCTTCGTAGGATTAGGATGCCCAGCCGGCAGACCGGCCGCCTGCCAGCCGGCTGGGAGTGCTTTATAGTTGTTTTGCGTGTTTTTGAGAAAATAGGATTTGGGATGCCAGCCGGTGGGCCGGCTGCCTGCCAACCGGCCGGTAGCCTCATTTGTGAGATTTTCGTAAATAGAGGGGATTGAGTTCCCAGCCGGTGGGCCGGCTGCCTGCCGACCGCCTGGGAGTCCTTTGTAGTTGTTTTCGTATTGAAGAAGAGGGAGGCTGAGATGGGTTACCAGCCGGTGGGTCGGCTGCCTGCCGACCGGCTGGTGAGCCCTGTTGCCTACTTTTGTTTCGTAATTCGTTAGTAACTTTTAAACGGTTGATCGGTTTTGATTGAAACTCGTTCTGTGTACCTTTGATATGTGTTTGAGGTCCCCGGAGGATGGGCGACACTATATTGGGTTCGGGAATGGAGAGAGGATAGAGACCCCCCGGTCGGGTAACCGAAAGGGAAACCGGCTCTCCCTCAAATTAGTTCCCGGGATCAATTAAGTGTTGATTAGAAGTATAAGAAAGTAAAACTATAGATTAGTTCCTAGACTTGGATGAATTTGTATTGATGCGTATTAAGTTATGCCTTAAGCTGGCCTCTGAACTTAATACGTGAGCTGATTGTCTTCGTGGTTATGCCTTTTGGGTTAACTAATGCACCTGCTATCTTTATGGACCAGATGAACCGAACCTTTAGTGAGTTTCTTGACACTTGTGTGGTAGTGTTCATTGATGACATCCTCATTTACTCGAAGACCGATGACGAGCATGCCGAGCATCTTAGATTGATTCTTGGGATTTTACGTCGACAGAAGTGGTTCGCGAAGTTTTCTAAGTGTGAGTTTTGGCTTTCTAAGGTTGCATTTCTTGGACATGTGATATCTAGTGAGGGAGTTATGGTTGATCCCGCGAAGATTGAGGCCGTTGTTGATTGGGAGAGTCCCAAAGATGTGGGGGAGATCTGAGTCCTTTACTTTTGGATGCTAGTCCATGCGTTGAGATGTCGCCTCTGAGTCTAGTGTCTTGCTGATTGGCGGGTCTATGCCTTAAGTTGGCCTCTGAGTCCTTGCTTGCTGAATGTATTGGTATGTAGGTTATGTCTTAAGTTGACCGCTGAACCTTATACTTGCTGAGTTTATCTGCTTGCCTTGAGTTGGTACAGTGTCAGATATAGATGTTATTATTGATGATTCAGATGTTAATATTGATGATATGGGTGTTGTGACTTGTTGTTGTTCATCCAAGGCATTGGATGACTCTTAAGTCAGTTTCGTAAATGGTTTGGATTGAAAGACCCTCCGACCGGGCAACCGGTAGGGAAACCGGCTCTCCTTCCAAATAGTTTCTGAAGTTGGTTGAGAGCCATGCATTAATAATTGCATGATAGTACGAGATTCAGTCGATGAGATGTTTATGCTTCACATGTTTATATATGTTGGAGTATTCTGTATTGCTTTACTTGTTATGTGTCGTTACAAAAGGTGGCTAGGAGAACTCTAGTCACTCCCCACTGATTGTGGCGTACATGTTTTCATGTATGTAGGTACATGCAGGTTGGATCGGGGTTCACTTGAGAGCTAGCGAGTGATGATCCTTTCATCATATGACTTACACGTTTATCGATTTGCTAGACTCTTAGTTTTTGATACGTTTATCTTTTGGTGCCTGTAGGGATGTTCCATCCCAGGCTTTGTATATATATTTTGGTTTCCGTACTTAGAACTGTTATACTTATCTATTTTGTTTATATCAGTTTTCAGTTTCCGTTTCAGTTTAATTCTTCTCGCATGTTGTTTATGTTTAAAAAGTTTTAATTCCGCTGCATTTTTAGTACTTTGTGTGTTTTATATTTTCGCTTTCGCGAGGGGTTTTACAACAAGTCAATTTAATCGGGTCAATTGCATATTAGGCATTAATGTCCCCTTATTGACCCCGACCCACTTAACCCCTCCCAAGCAAAAAGTCACCACCTAGGTCAATAACCCAACCACTTTTTTAGTTTTTTTTTTCTTGGATGCTTGTGACCAATTAGAAAAATGTCACATATTAGGTGGATTGTTTGGTCAATTTACCTCAAATTGGGTCAAAATTGTGACTCAATTCTACTTGAGTCAATCCTAATCTGTTTCTTAATTACAATTAACTTGACTCCTAGTTATTGACCTCCATATCCACCTTGCTTGAGAATGGTCTTGTGAATCATATATGGAGTAACATTTAGGTTATGAATGTATGTTTAAGAAAGACACGCTTTAGAAAAATTGTTCCTAAAATAATTCATGTTTATACCTATAATTAATATCTAATTAAAGCAGGGTCTGGGAATGGGTTATATGGTTTGGGCGTGGTGGGCAGCAATGCGGAGGGGGATGTGGTGTGGGCAGTGGTTGACCAGAGGTATGAGATGCGTAATCCCAAGATAGCGGAAGCCGAGGCAATTCTCCTCGGGATGAAAGAAGCGAAAGGCCGTGGGTATCAGAGCTTGATAGTCGAAAACAATTGCTTGGGAGTCATACAAGATCTTAACTGTCGGTCCAAGGGCATGGCAGATATTCACTTAGTTTACGATGATATTTTTTCCCTTATGTTTGAGTTTAACTCTGTTGTTTTTTCGATTGTTAGATGTTCTTTCAATATGGATGCGCATAGACTAGCGCACCTCGTTCCTTGGTCCGTTGGTAGACGGGAATGGTCCTCGGAATCTGCTAAGGCACTTCTTGTTTCTCTTTCAAGTAGTTTGAATGAAATGAATTAACCCCTTTCAGGGAGTTTCTTACAAAAAAAAATCTAATTAAAGCAATTATTTCTTTTTTTAGATTCAGATTCTATTAACTCAATAGTTATTTAATAAGTCTCCTAGACTTGTGATCTCACACAATTCCTTCATCACTTGATTTTTTCCTTTTAATTTGTGAAAAAACATAAACATAATTATGACAAAGCCGGTCACAAACTCACAAGTCACAACCGAGAAATTGTAATATTGATTATCACTTGCTTGGTAATAATTACTTAGTTTTACGTTTGAATTAACAATAAATCTATCTTGTGACGATTATATTCGCCACAAGCTTACAACGAGTCAAATACACTTACTTGATTAGATAAGATAAGAATGTAAATACATAGAGAATCATAAATAGTTTGTCTTTATCTATTCAAATATGTTTTATTTGACGCGACACAAGCCTGTAACTAATATTATCATTACAAATGAGATTTTGTGTAGTATTAATAACATGATAGTTGAGACGTACGTAGTCATACAATTATTAAATGACACCATAAGTGAGGGACAGCAGAAAAATGTTCTTACGCTAACTTTGCGTTATAAAGGTAAAGAAAGGGCTGACATGGTGGGTCGCATAATATAATAATATAATATTATATTATTATTTATATGCATGAAAAATACTTCCTCCATTTTTATCCAAATACCATATTTGCTTTTTGTACACTATTCACCAATCAACTTTCAATCTCAAAATTCTCTCAATACGTAAGAAAAAATATATTCATGTGGGGTCTTGTTTAATTCGTCTTTACGAGTACATTGAAAATATATAATTTTATAATTTTTACAAATACGTAGTTAAAGATATGAAGCACGCAAAACTTGCGTTGGCAAACGTGATAAAACAAATAGGGTATTTGGAAAAAAATGGAGGAAGTACCGTTTTAAACTTATAATATCAAATTTATTTACTTATTTTGCCATTTATTATATTCTGTATCTAATTAATAACTCAGATTTTTTATTTTCAATGTCGTGACGTTTTCTCCTTTATATTTCTCAGTTCTGGACTCTTTCTTTTTTGGGAAAATCCTAATTTCTTGTTTCGGTCACTTTGCCAGAACCTCATCCATGAAGTGACTAGTAATGTATGAATTGTTTACATTTGCATGTGCTTCATTTTTGGAATTTTGTATCTTCATTTGCATTTTTTTCAAAAAAAATTGCATTTTTTTATAATTTTTTTTAAAGTTTGAGGCAAATTTTTGTCATCTTTTAAAAGAAATTATCATTATTTGGTCATGTTTTTATATATAGATTATCTAAGTTTAGTTCGGTTTGTTATAGCTTACTTTCAGATTGTTTAGGAATAACAAAACAAAATAAGGATTTTTTTTCATTTTTTTAGAAATGGAGGTTTGTTAGTTCTCACTAGTTTGGATTAAATTTGAGCTCAATCGGATGATTATTGCAGATTTATTTAGAAATAAAAGGTTTTTAATAGAAATAGCGGAAATCATAAGAATATTATTATTGATAGTTCGTTCGTATGAAACAATTACATTGATATCGTACTCATACTACTCCAAAGATCGGAAGATAATAATCTTATCTTCTAATGGTAGTAGCATAATATACATTATTATATAATATAATATTATTACGGTGGTAATATCTTCAACAGTTTTGTATGTGAAAAAACGGTGAGTAAAGAAGTGAAGATGATGCATATTTCATACTGAGAAAACATGTGTTAGTAAGATATCGCTTTTAATAAACTAGTTGTGTTATTGTAAGAAACTAGTCAGGCAATATGTTCATGAAATTGGGTTATGTACAAGCTCACTAATAAATTGTTTTGAAATAAGATTTCCAAAATTTGCACCTAATCAAAATATAATTTGTTCCAAATTCCGATTTATGCGAGATAAACAATATTTACGATTTATATAAGTCAAAATTTATTTTCACCTTCAACAATGAAACCTCATATAACCTACTACTAGTGAGTAATTTCGTCTGAACAATAACTAACACCCTCGGTCCTCAAACCATTAAATTAATCATAAAAAACTGGAAAAACAAACTAACTTAAATTTAAAGTAGCTCGAGATATAACTAATTACTCTCCGCCTAATATAAACGTCGCTCTGCACAACTTTATTTAGCTCTACAGGGTTTAGTTTACTTTAGTTTAGTTCAATAAGTCTTGCTGAAGACGATTACAATCCGTCTCTTCCAAAAAACAGGTCAAATGTTACCATTTTAACGCCAAATGTAACCAGTATAATTCTTCGGGTTAACAGTTTGTTTTTAACATGATCACAATTATCCCTAAAATAATACTTCCTCCGTTCATATGCAAAGCGTATATATGTTTTTTGCACAAATATTAAGAAAGATATTAAAAAACTATTAAAGGTACATTTGGAAGTGTGTAAGATGTTTTTTTATTAATTTAAATGTGTGATGGTGGATTATAGGTGGGCCATAAAGTGGCATTTTAGGTAGATAAATGGTTTCCATAAGGGTAATTTAGTTATTTTGTTTTCTTTTTTAGGAAAGTGGTAGAGTGGATATGAATGGATGAAAAAGGAATATATATAGGTTGGATATGAATGGAGGAAGTAATATTTAACCCTTTTTTTAAAGAAACGAAAATAAACCGTCTAAAATGAAAATGTATGAACTTCGTTATGTTTTAAATAACCATGATGATTGGGAACAAGTTTCAACTACAGTGGTAAAACGAGGAAATGAAGGATCAGAAAATAATTAAAGTGAAACTATTATCCAATTTGTCTACATTGAAGTTACTGCTAGTTAAGTTAATTGGGAGACAAGCTTTTGATATTACCAACAAATAATTTGGCAGTAAAAAAAAAGAGTTCAATTACGTTGGGCAATGTGAAAAAATATGAGTAGTACATATTTTTACAGATATACGGAGTAATTACATCAGTAAAAATATAAAGTTATGCAAGTTAACGTCATGATCTTCTGCCCTATATTTGCAGCAGTAAAACTGTAAAACTACCTGATCATATCTTTTGCTTCTCTGTACATCCGATATTTTATCACTTTTACAGTTTTACCTATTCTTTGCCTAATCATCTCTTACTATAACAAGGCTACTCATTGTTACACATAATCTACATAATTGGTTTTATGCAAAATAAAATCTCGTATGCCTACTGTTGTATCGTGTAACGATAAAAAATCGCCATATTACGTTAAAAATTTAGTCGGGTAATGATAAAAAATTGACCATGTTATGTTTAAAATAGTCATTTTTAAAATAAAATGGTAACTTTTTCTTATCCATTTTACTACGTCTTTCGAACGTAAGATCTCTTGTTTGTATTATAAGTGGGTGTGTGTCGGGGTCGAGTTAGCTAGTCTAGATCACGGGTCCGGTTTCATTTTGACTTAACCCTGGTTGCAATAGGTCGGACGGGGTTGATGTCTATGTCAGACGGGTATGAGAGAACGTGTATGACTGATATTTGATCGGCTTAAATGGAGCAGAACTAAAACAACAATGTCCCCGAAATTAAATTTGAACTATCCTATAGAATAAAATTATTATATCTAAATTTAACTAAGAAGATTATAACAACTATTTGGTACTTTTTTATATCCATTTTAGAGTAATCGTTATATCTAAATTTAATTAAAAGGTTATGACAAAAAGTACTCTGTACCTTTTTTTTACCCCATTTTAGAGTACTTATTAGCAATTTTATTTAACCAACATTTTTACCTAATCTTCCCTTTGTACTATATTAAAAATCAAATTGTTGATCATAACATATTAGATTGAACAAAGAAAAATGTTTGTAGTTTTCAACTTTTTTTTTTTTTGAATATCTAGTCGTGTTGTATTAACCTTATAATACGGGTTTGAATCCTGTTAGCTTTAATTTACCTCATGTTTCCTTGTAAAAAAAGTACGAGTAATTGATTAAGTAATTGTTGTAAATGAACTGAATTATACACCCTCCTATTTTACATAAAAGTCCCAATTGGACAATGTTACGATATTTAAGGAATCAAATTGAATAATCTAAAGTATTGTACTCTGTATGTGATAAGAAGATTGGAGAGAGAGAATATATTACGGAGTATTGATTGTATTATTGTAGGTAGAGTGATTAAAATAAGTAGTTTTGTGGGGTAAGGTGGGGAATTGTGGTGAGTTAAAGTGATTAAAATATGTATAAAAGTTTATCAAAAATGGACAATAAGACATTATTGTGACTAGACGAAAATGAAAATCGGGACTCTTATGTAGAAGGGTAAGAAGTAAAATAAACTAATGTGACTTAATATCATTGAATTCGGTTTTATCATGCCTCGATAAAATAACCTGTTCATGATCTTCATGGGATATGTATGTTCATTTCTTTCAAAATGAGACAATAATTCCTCCATCTAATTTTTTTTATTTATCCAAAAATGTTTAGATAAATTGGTCGAAAGATATCTATTTTAAATTTAGAGGATGTCAAAGTCAAATAATACTTTACTCATGTAGATAAACAAACCCTTAATAATTAGAGAAAATTGTTGATTACACCCTTATAAAAACTACATTTTGAAACTTACAGCCTTATTAAATTTTTTTTGAACATTACAGCCATAATATTCGTTCTGATCAAAAATTACAGTCAAAACATTACCTCCGACGGAAAATTGATGCCAAATTGGATTTTCGTGACTTAAGTAGATTTTTTAAGACCAAAATACCCTTACCCACCTTCATCTCTTATTTCATCTCTAAATCAAAATCAATGCTTCATCTTTCCATTTGTTTAACAATTTACCCAGTTTTTTATTCTTCTTTTTCCTCTCTTTATTTGTTCAACAAATTCTCTAATTTGCCATTTTCTTCAAATTCTATGATAATTCTACATTGGAATATGTCTATTTCCTCTTAAAAGTAAAATCATCAATTTTTCCAAAATTCAAAATAATTAGGGTTATTCAATTTTAATAATATGTGTTCAAATTGGACATAAACCCCAAATCAAATTCCGGATATAAACCCTAATTTGGGACATAAACCCTGAATCTAATTCAAATTGGGGATAATTTCAAATTTGCATCAACAACAATAACAAAACGAATACTTACCCCTTGACTTAGAACCACCAGATGCGGACACTTTTTTCTACTCATGATTAGAATCTGTTACTTGACAATATAGGGATGCAATAAAGAAGAAAATTAGGGTAAGATTTAGGGGCAAACAAATTGGGGGAAAATTGGGGGAAAGAAGAAAGGGTTTTGGGTAAATAAAGAAGGTAAATGAAAGGTTAACACGGATAGGCACAAATATAGACAAGGGTATATCGGTCATTTTTTGACAAAACTGACCGGAAACATGGTTTTGAAGTAATTTTCAAAGAAAACTAATATTATGGCTGTAAGTTTTAAAAAAAAATTAATAAGGCTGTAAGTTTCAAAATGTGTTTTTTATAAGGTTGTAATCAACAATTTTCTCTACTAATTACAATATATATTTCCACAATTTATTTCATTAATGACGGACAGTCGGACACTATATGTAAGTATGTAACAAGTTGAAAACGGATAACGCTCGTCTTATAATATCACAATTGTTTGTGACGACGGATACCGTTTTCTCTCACAAAATACCGATGAGAATTGAGTGAGAAAGCACATGAAGAGCGTCTCACCTTATGCCCTCTCCCTTTTTGTGAGAGGTCACAAGCTTGTGACGGGATTAGCCCGTCACAAGCAAGACTTGCTACCATTATTTAATATCCACTTAATTTGTCACTTGTATATTATAAAAGTATCATTATTTATCTCAATAGCTATTTTTAATAGAAAAGCATTATATTTTTTATATAATTTGGTTTAAGTTTTAGCGATATTTGTAACTTTTGTACTCCGTAAGATGGATGGTGTATTAAATTTGTTTGTACGTAATAAAGAGAGATGAGGGTAGGGTTAAGAAGTGGGGACGTCATGCAATCAAATCAGTCAAATAAACTTGAAAACCTACAACACCATTGTCAGCCTACCTAGCTAGTATTCTACCCCTCTACTCTTCTTTCACTGTTTACCGCTTTGGCCTACCCTTTTGTTCTTTCCCTTTTTACCCTTCATTTTCCTTTATAATTACTTGGATGTGCCACCATCCAGGCATCAACCTTTATGGTCTTATGTGGACTAAACAATCAAGACAAAGCGTATGCATGAACATTGAACATACGCGATGTGCGGTAGACTTGACAAACGGGTTAATTAAGACGGAAGTGAATTAGGGTAAGTTATTTTGGTCGGCGTCCGTTTTGGATTAATTATCAGTTTATAATCATGAACATTTCGACCGGGTTATATTGGATTGGGCCAAACTCACGTCTTTAGTTTAGGTGTCGGGTCGGGTTAATTTTACCAAGTTTATTCTGGAGTAAATCTGGAAAACTTGACCTAGGCTGAATGACCCAACTCGAAGAATTCGACCAAACACCCGGACTCAAAACCCGAGTTTGTCTCGAATCTGAATTGCCCCACACAATATAAGCTTAGCCGAATGTTATTCTTGCAGTTTGATCAGTATTTATAAATAATTTGATAATAGTTAAACCGAAAATGACAACTCAAAATGGTCTTGCTTGACTGAACCCAAACTCTTGTAAATATGAAATCACGACCCGAACTAACGCGATCCAAACTTAACTCAATTGACATACGTTTATCAGCTACCACGTTCACCCCCTTAAGACAAAAGTTTGGCATTCCTAGAATCTAGTTTATGGACATTTTATTTTTATCTTATTTATATATTTGATTTGTTTTATTGTTTGAAATAAATATGCCTCTTGAAAGAAAAAAAAAACATGTTAGGTTTACATTCTACCCAAAATCAAAACATCAGTTTTACCTATATTTCTAATTATTTTTTAGATCGCTCAAATAATAATTTATTTTCCAAGTTATTTCAAATATTTTTACCCCAAAACATTAGCTAAATTACATATTTTCTTGAAGAAATGTGAACTATTTTTTTTACCCAAAAAAGTCCAAAACGCAACTTATTTCCCAAGTAGCTTACCCAAACCTTTACTTGGAGGAAAACGAACTATGTTTTGCTCTCACGGCCCAAGGCCCATATACACACAACAGTTCATAATGAGATGGGCCTTGAGTAGAAGCCCAATTCTTGCATTTATAAACCGAAAAGTTACTCTACCGATTGCCAATTGATTTTAGAATAAAACCTTCGTAGATTTATGAAATTGCATTCTCGATAACAAATTTAACATTTATATTTACATATATCGTACGGATTGAGTATCTTTTAACAATAATTATTACATCAACAATGCTTAGAATAGTAAAGAACCTTAAACTTTCGAATCCAAATAGTTTATTTTGTTACCCTTTTTTGGTAAACCGGGTTGTCCACCGTCGACAATAATGTATAATCCCCCCGCCGCAGGTTACTTACAATTTCGAGAGTTCGATTACTTGGGCCTTCTAGCTTACAACCGTCTCATACAAGAACATGAATCGAAATTGAGATTTTATGCCATTGTAATCCTTATGCTAATGTCATTGTTTTCGATCGTTCTCCGTTTCGTGTGCCTACGCCAAAGCCGCTGGATAAAACTGGCAGCCCATGTTCTCCATTGATGAGAATGAAACCTAAAATTGTGCCTAAACTGATCCTGATGCAACCTTGTTTGAACAGCAACAAGTCTCAAGTCTTGTGCTGTGATTGAAAATGCTTCGACCTCTGAGACGGCCTGGACTGTTCTAGGAGATACCGGGAGGGTAAGACTGGCGCGGGGATCAATAGACCAATGTAGGAGTCCATCACCACAAAAGTCCCCTTGCCCGATAATATACGGGTTGAACATCCCCAGTCGGCCAGCCGTAGTGCTGAATGAATTAAGCTGCCCTCGGATTATGAATATAATTTCGCTAACTGGATGCCCTTCCCTTACGAGTAACGCGTCTTTAGTGTATAAAGCCGGCTTCAGTTTCTCAATTATCAGGTCTTGTATCATCTCGTCCATGCCAGCGAAAAAGGGGACCTGTGTGTTACAAAACCAGGGAATGATTCGGCTGAAACGAGCTGAATTGAATAAATTGAAGTAGAGTTTAATTGAACTAAATTGGGTGAAACTAACATAGAGTGAATTTAGTTGAATTAAAAGTTACTTCTGTGAAGAGATTAATTGAAAATAATAATTGATTGAACGTGAATAAAACTTAACGGAATACAACCAACCAAAATTGAAAGGAGCTGAAATTAAGCTAGAAAGAACAGGGCCTCTTGTAGCAGCCCATTTGTACTGCTCGTGTCTTCGGACTGACTGTCGTAGTTCCTCAGGCAACTGCCTGTGATGCATCCACTGCTCTGTATCACTTCGTTTCGTTCTCCATTCTTCCAGTCTCATTGTTGTTGATTGCAGGTACTTCTAAAATCATCTCACAACATCAGCATCAACATCAACATCAACATAAACATTCTGTAAGGCAAGTCCATAATGTCGCTGTAATAAAAGCAGTATGAGACTTTTTGACATCAGTAAGTCTCATTGAAGACGGACATATCCGTCATAAGCTGAAGATAGTTGGTAGATAAGACAAAAACAAATTGGCTAGGGAGTAACATTATGCTTTTGTGTTATCTAACCACTTGGGTATTATTAGTTTACCCGTCCTCAGCTTGTAATGAGAATTTGTGTTTCGACATTATTGTTACCTGCATATTGCTAATAAGAAGGGCAAACAAAACCAGTCCAAGAATCGCAATTACGATTGCAAAAACTATTTCTCCAATAGAGGTGCTTGTAAGAAGACCTTGCCCAAGAGAACTGCAAGACCGAAAAAAAACTGAACTTCTAAACTGCAGTTTTGCAAGCTTCTAGTGTTCCACATTCGCTGAAAAAACGATGTAAAACGATTATGATCGATGCATTACCTCAAGTTCTTGAGACCCCACCAAAGAGAATAGAAGTATCGGTTTAAAAATGGCGAAGACGTAACTTTGGATGTCAGGGCTTCACCGAAAATGCCAAATGGATACTCATTTTTACAGGACGACCCAGTCAGTCGCCAAATCCCTCAATTGGCGACTGAATGTGAATACAGTCGCCAAATTCAGTCGCCTATTTTCTGTATTCTTGTAGTGTTAACTGTCTGATGAGCGGAATTATATTGATTGACTGCTAAGGTATAACAATCGGAAAAGTTTGATACCTGAGGAACAGGAAGAGCAGCAACGAGGTCGATGAAAAAGCCATTGTTAAGGTAATTTACTGCAATCTGCAGAGAGTGAAACACAAGAATACCGCTACCAAAAACAGATGTTGAGGATAAAGGCAAAGCATAAGCTGTACGAAATTTGACAAAAATCTGAACCGCGTAAAAGACATCAGCTACTGAGCTCACTACTGTCAGAAACAGCTTCATCTTTCCACTGTCGTCGACTATGCATACAACGGCCTCATCCACATACGGCAACAAGAAGAAAAGAGGGTCGACAAAAAGCGACACTAAACACGTAACCAGAAATACTTTGTTCCATGTTCGGACCGTTTCTCCCTCAGGATCTAGAATTATATAACTACTGCCATGATTAATATTTCCAAGGTTTCCCATCTCAATGTCATTGTGAAACCTGCTACATCACTTAAACCATCTTGCCTTAGTTCTTTTGAACTATAATGTTCTACACTGTCTTTGATGCGAAATGCGGAATCAGAATAACAAACAAAATAAAACAAAAGATACTTGCGTTGAATTCATGTATACAATTCAAGTTAAGGGATATTTACTCGGTGCTAGACCTATAACACTGATAGATGAACCAAAACCAACCATTATTGATATTCCTAATACGGTCCCCCACTCAAATACCCATTGGGCTTGAATAGTGGTTAGTTTACACACGCTCCCCCATACCGTGTGCTGGGTTTCCACTTCGTGTTTTTGAGGGGTTTTGAGGTTGCCAGGTTTCGAACCCGTGACCTTCGGTCACACTGACTCTGATACCATGATAGATGATTCTGCACTTCAGCAAGGTAAACAAGGGTACGGAGGGAGATGTGCATGGTGGCTAGAAAGTCAAAGTCAAACTCAAACTTGTCACAGATTTAAAATCATGGACTTTTTGAACCAATAATGACCCAAGCTAGTTGACTAACTTGACTTTGTTAGTCTACTTAGTATTCTCTCCCTAGCCTTGCCCGGTTTACAAAACCCAAATCCGTCCCGCCTATTTAGGGGTCGTTTGGTTCGACATGGGAAGATAAATTCGCGAGAAGATTAAATTCAGATGAACTTGAAAATCATGTGAATTATGTAAATGTTGTTTGGTTGAATGTAAAAACTTCAATTCATGCGGGAACTTCCAATTACCTAAAGGGGCTAGGTGTTCATGCGGGAAACTTCCAATTACCTAGGTAAGCGACTTTCTACGTCATGTAGGAATTAGAGTTCCATAGGAAGTTCTAATTCCCATGAATTGGGCAACCAAACAGGACTCAGTTTTCCCACCTCTCATGGTTTTCCAATTCCTGTAATTTTAAAAGATAACCAAACAACCCCTCAGTCTATATAAAAAATTACTACATAGGCTTGTACGCCCGAATTTACTGCCCGACCCACCATCCACCACGGGCCTAATCCGGGTCAAATATTCTCCTAACCCGCTCAAGCCCGTCCTTTCTTGGCCCGGTCCGGATCTAGCCAAATGAGCCTAGATCACCCCGGGTCAGCCCGAGCCCGGCCCAAAGACAACGGTTTTGAGAACTATTTTGCATTGTTCCAAAGAAAACGGATTGCGAGTCTTTGTTACAAGATTATCTCTTTAAAAATAACATGATTACAAAGTTTTATTTGTGTGAAGAGCCAATGATCACGACCATTCCCGGCATAGTAGCTTGTCCGGTTGTCGATATACTGCACCCGATGACAGAGTGAATAGTTGCGCTATTCTAACCGTGACCATTGTTAGGAAATAATTATATAGAGGATGAAAATGTATAATTTCACATTTTAGTCGCGTTGATAGAAAGAAACATGTGCATTATCCACGCTTCAGGTTCAATGGGAATTCAAGTGAGGGGATGTTTTAAGGTAGAGACGTATTAGTTTACATTACGATAAGGTTGGAGACGTAAGGTGGTTTGTTAATTTCGCATTAAGAAATAAATGTCCGAACTCAAGTGAACATGTACAATAGTCGATGCTCAGGGTCGGCTCTTAGACTACGTTTATGGGTTGGGCTAAGTAGGTCTAGGTCTTGAATAAAGACAAAAAAATAACAAATAAAAAAAAGAAAAAGAAATTAAAAGGTTGGAACACCTTTGAAAAAACTAGGTCCATACGGTCCAATCTGGACCTCCTGGAACACTTTTCAGACCTCGTTCTAGACCTTGTTTAGTGTAAAAAAGTATAAGTTAAAGGTAGGTCTTGATAAAAGATAGAAATGAAGAGGTAGAGCTTGAAAGTAAGTTAAGAAAAAAAAAAGTAGTATTTTAATATAGGAACTAGGGCCAAGTAGAACTACAAGACCTACGGATAAACATGGTCTTAGCATGTGCGGGCCGTGCGGCCACACAGGGCCCCAAATTTCTGAGGGTCCAATAGATAAGAAAACACATATTTTATATTATTTGGTGCAATAAAATAACATAGAAATCAATTTGTCTCAATGGTTTTGACTATTGGACCTGTGTTGAGGTAACACATGTTCTTATTACGGTAAATATAAGTTTTTATAAAATAATGGAGCCGACTTTTATAATCTCGCACAGGGTCCCCGAAATCTCGAAGACGGCCCTGTCGACGCTGAACACTTCAGAAGAACCGGTAAACAGACAGTATAGTATAGTATACTTAGGTCTTATTGCAAAAATGACCAGAAAGGTTTACACTGATAGTTCTATGTAATCCGTCTTCAGCTTCTGACGGATATTATCCGTCACAAGCAAGACTCTTTGTACGAATGTACGATGAATTTGTAGTATAAGAGATATATAGCTTCATGAATGAAATCACCCTATTTAATTTGTCCAAACAAATTACGCGAAAACCGGAAATTTTAAGCTACAGAAAAGAATCCTTGGATCCTTTCTTCATCTCATGAGCTTCATTATCTTGAAAATCTGCAATCTTTGTTGAAGTTAATGGCAAACTTTCCTTGTCTTTGATCTACAACACGCGATTCAATCAACCGTTAAACAATCAAAACCCGATATATTTTTGAATGTAAACACCGGGGAATTAGATGTAGTAGCTACCTTCCCCGGCACTGGAATAGAGCGACTGTTTTCAAATGACCCGTAATGAAAATGGTTTCCAACACTGACGATGAGTCGATGACAATCTCAAAATTGATTTTTTTTCCGAAATGGACGATTTTCACTAATTAATTAACGAAATAACTAACTTTTGAAATTTATCACCAAAATGGGTCCACGTAGGATCGGACTTTCCGAATCTGGGCAAGAAATCAAGTCACTCTGGGGTGAGCGACTTGATTTCCCCTGTTTTCTTTCTTCCCGAATTGGGAAAGTCTGATTCTACGTTGACCCATTTTTGGTAATAAATTTTAAAAGTTACCTATTTCGTTAATTAATTAGTAAACATCGCCTACTTCGGAAAAAAATTCCTCAAAATTAGTATCCCACTGTCTAAAAGACTCTGTCTATGATGCTATCAAGGCCGGGGAACGAATGAATTAGATGGCGCAATCTTCCCCGGCACTGAAATAGAGAGGTTGTTTTCAAATGACACGTAACGAGAATTGTTTTAAACATTATGATAAGAAGAACTGACACTTAACCACTTTACAAAGACATCTTCGGTTACAGTAATGTATTAAACGACAGTAAAGTGGCCGATACCTGGGAGCCTGTCGATGAATCCATCGAATTTTTCTTCTTGCTTTCGTTACTGCAGAAATACGAGTAGAAACCCATGCCCAAGACAGCAATAGAAATGCCAATGATGTTCCTTTCAGTGAAAGGATCATGCAGTAGAGTGTAACCGAACCCGAGAACTAAGCATGTCTTCAGATGACCTAACACTTGGTATGTTACTGGTGATGTCTTTCCTATTACCAGGAATGTGCTGAAGTTTACTGATACTGCTATCAGGCATGACAGTATGATGAATCCCTGTTCACATTTCCGAATTATTACTTGATCGATACAGTAGTCGAAAGTACATGTAAACGGTTTGTAGTTATAATGGCAGAGTCGGGATTTACGATTAGGGGAGCAAACAAGTAATGTCATTAGTAAGGTGAGCAAAAATATACGATACAGTTTTATAATACGAATACGATATGTTATGCGGTTTGAGTTATACGGATTTCTGTATACACAAAACCGTTTCGTATCCGGATCTGGCAAAAACGAAATCGTATATACAATTTTCGATACGATTTGAAGTTTTTGTAGAAGAAAATTATGAAAAACGCAAAGTTCCTCTTTCAACTTTCACTCTAATGTTTTTTATGAGTTATTTTAGTCATGTTAGACGTAACTAAAAGTTATTCAATAATTACAATGTTTAATAAATTGGACATTTGTCCTCAAACCGTACCCGTATATACGAAATCATTCCAGATATGCCTATACGGTTTTTCTGGGTACCCGAAAACGGTTAAATCGTATATACGGTCAAATCGTATCGGATCCGCATATTAATTTTTGCGATATTTAAAACCGTATACTCGATACGGTTTTCAAAATTGTATCTGGTATACGGTTTTGCTTATTCCTAGCCATAAGGCAACTTTGATTTTCTTTTTTTTTTGAAAAATTGAACTAAAACTTTCGCATTTTTCAGTGTTCAGCAGGTGAGCGCCCCTGTTAGCCCTCCCTAAATCACGATTACGTACATACCTTGGCTTTTTCTATAAGAGAAATTATAAAGAAAAAAACGTAAAGAATCCGTTGAGTCAGAGGCAGTAACTTAATGAACAAAATAATAGTAAGCTTACCAAGACAAGAGGAGAATATGTGTAGGCAAAGACATTTTGGTGAGTTAGGAACTTATCCACCAAAGGACCAAACACAAAGAGCACAGCTGCTTGAAATGGTGCTGATTGATACAGAAGTTGTGTCGACGACACGCTTAGTCGTTTTTGTATCGTATTTGTAAGCTAAATTAACGTTAAGGATTTTATCTGAGTTCAAATCCCGTCAGCATCATATCATAAGACAGACGGTAAAGAGTGTAAGATTGTAAGAGAATGGAAAAAGGATACAATTTGGCCAACACAGGTGGTGACAATGGCTAGACCGGAAAGAACAGTGCCTACAAAATTGAGCTGCAGATCGGTTATCGAGGCGATTCCGACTCCCAACAGCAAGATGAAGAGCGAGAACTTTATCTTCACACTATATTAAAAGGGTTTCAACAAGAGGTACGGTTAGAAAACAAAAGACATAAGCAATGTATTAAAAAAGTGCGCGGATTAGGCAAAATCTTGTGCGAGATTTAGCAACACCCAAAAAGTATAAAGTCGACTAATTGATAGTCGATAGACTTGTCAAAATTTAACCTTACCCGCGAATTCAACCCTGAATGTTTTTTTGTAATGATAAAAACAAGCCGGTCTTGTTTGTGACCTCTCACAAAAAGGAAGAGGGGTAAGGTGGGACACCCTTTATGTATTTTTCCTGTCACCTCTTATGGGTATTTTGCGAGAGAAAACGGTATCCGTTACAAGCTTGTGACAGATACTGTCGTCACAAATGAGAATTTGTACAAAAACAATGCCTAATCAAGAGAATGACTAGACTAATTGGTAATCGATATAAACTTGTCAAAATTTAACCTGATCTGAAAATAATGCGACTTGACACGTTTTTAAGAACAATTAGGCTCTATTCTTTTAAAAATAGCGTTAAACCAAATTAAATTGAACTTAAAAAGCTTGGCCAAAAACAACGCGTCAAAATATAATTAGTTTGGCCTAATAAGTTGTATTGAACTTAGAGTTGAGCAAGTTTGGACCCGAACCGGTAAAATAAAATAGACTGGATCATTTGGTCTTAACTGAACTCGGACCATTTAGGTTCGGCCCTCATCTTTATTTTCCGAAGTTTTGATTTTTGATCTGGTCTGGTCTAAGACCGGTTATTTTAGGTTTGATCTAATGGACCGAGATACATGGGTTTCATGTCTTATTTGATTTGATTAATTTAAAATTCAATAATCATGGAGTACTTAATAGTGACAAATCGTACATTTCGGTCCATTAAGTCGAAGACCGGATTGGACCAAAAAATTCAGGTTTAGTCCGGTTCAGAACCAAAACTCTCAAGTCTCGTCTACAGTGCACTCAATTTATTATTTTTTCGATCTTCAATCCGATCTGGTACGGGCGGATCTGGTGTGGATTTGGACCGATGCTCAGCCCTGTCTCTGAATTAGCCAACAACTTTAGACTCGGTTAAGGCTTGTGATCCAACCCTTTTTAAACAAGAACAATATACTACTAGTATATGATTTTTTCATAAAATAACCAAGTCTAACAATATTTAAAGATATAATTAATTTACCTGAAGTGTTTGTTAAGGAAAAGAGTTTCCAATAGAACGGTAAAGGGAATGATAGCGAGTTTAGTCATCTGATAAAATCCAATCGAGTTGAATCCAAGACTCAAGTTAAGAAGTCCGATTGATATTCCGTTAAGAATGCCAAAGAGCACGACGGTCTTCATATCGACCGTCTTCGTTTCGAAAAATTTGAAACGTTGTGCCAAATGTAGTGTGCAAAATGTTACCATTAGATGCCAACTTGTTAGTGTTGTTGCTGCATTACACAAAATCACACAAATCATATCAATATGAATATACGTTTTTATTTAGTTTTATCACAATTGCACTTTTATGTTTTCGGGTCCTAGTAATTACGAGTATTTATAGTAGGTCTCGTGAGAATTTAGTGAGAGACAACTCAATAAGGCTATTGAGAGACCGTCTCTTTGAAATTTTTGTGATTATTTTAAGGCTTTTGGGTCGGAGAACGTCTATTTTTTATTTGAATTATATTCAATTCAGTTGTTATGGTTGCTTAATTAGTGTTTATTTTAGCTCAATTCAGTTCACTTAATAAAATTTTGTATATTAAATATAATGCAATTTAGTTTATTTGTTCGGAAATTCATCAACCCCGCAACTAAAAAGAAAATGAGATGCCGCCACCTGGTGTCACTCAATTTGAGTGTCATCGGGGTATTAACGTGAATTTATTAGTTATTTTGCTTTCAGTACTCCATCTAAATTTAAAATTTGAACTAAATAGTGTTAAAGGGTAATATAGGAAGTTAACATTATTAATTAGTTGTAATAAAAATGATGATTATAAATACTAAAAAACAAAAAAACAACGGAATTACTTTTTCACATACGAACATTACTTTTTCACATACACTTTTTCATAAACTTTCCACATGATACCCTTATTCTAAACCTAATCAAACTAACTTTCATATATACCTTTTTTTTCTTAAAATCGAATTTAGTTTGTACTATAAACTTGAATAATCGATTACAATTCTCCAATTAGTGAATTAATTTTATTGTATAACACCGCTGAATTATTAGGGTTTGTCATTTAGTGAAATTAATTGTTTACTTGTTTATCAATTTTTATCAATGGCGTGGACTGGTACTTTTGGGTGCGGACGGTGCTTTTAAATGGTGTGCAGTGATTAGTATTAGGATATTGGGCCTAGCCCATCTCCATTAGGGTTTATCTAGGGTTTGTATGAGGGTGGTATGTGAGGGTGGTGGCGTGGTGCGTAAGGTTCGTCCGTGTGGTTGCTGGGTTAACATAAATATTTGAAGAAATTGAAGAACGGCAGTAAGTACAAATATATGAAGCACTTCATCAATTGACAAAGAGGGTACTGTAACAATTATCCAAGCAAGTCAAGTAAATCCCGAATCATCCGTGCACCTTCCGGATTAAGCTGTGAGATTGAGTTCTACTCCTACAGACAGACAGATTGGCGCCCTCTGATCCAAATTGCTCATAACAAATTCGATTTTAGCATTAATTGCTCATATCGGCCAAATTTAACTCCTTATTGATTACTAACGGAATTGAACAAATATTCACTTTGTCATAATTCGTAAATCTCGTTCAAACTTAAAGATGAATGATCAAATTATTGCAGGGTGGCCGGAGCAAGGAAAGTGTGTTGAACGTGGTGTTATTGGTGAAGGGAGATGAGGAAAGGGAGAAAATAATTAATTGGGGAGAAAACCAAAAAATAACAAGGGTAAAAGTGTAAAAGACGTATGTGAAATAGTAAAATCCGTATGTGAAAAAGCACGTCCCAAAAACAAAGATGAAGAAATAAATTATATTCTACATAGTTTTATGTAATGTTGATGTAAATATTATTCTAATTTGATTTAGATAAAAGTTTGATTTTAGTTGAATATCTATTAGATAATGTAATTTTACATAACCACCTCTAAACATTTGTCGCAAAAACGAAAATCAACATCGTATTTTTCTATTTTTTATTCTTTTTAATTATGGTGGCGTCGAGATTCAGCGTCACTGAGAGCGCTCTATCGCCATCCTAACTAAAAAGCTTGACGTCCAGTTGTCAGTCGGTATGAAGTCTTGTACTATTACCACCCTCTCAAATACGATATGTATATATATAGTCCGTTCAAATGATTAACTGTCTATAAAATTATGTGACATATGGCAATATCAATTCTGAGTATCATTCTGTGACGCCCTGTTATATTACGACATTACAATTATTGGTTGGGTATGCGGCTGCCGGCTTATATCTTCAACAAGAAGCTTAAACATGATTTACTTTATTAATTAAGTTTGCTAATCAATAATTATCAGTTGTTAAACATTATTATCTAAGAACAATGACTTGTAGGGTTGTAGCCCTTAATTAGGTGAAATTAAGTTTCTAAGTTTCGCAATGTTTATTAATAAGTTTCCTTATAAATAAAGTCAAATTGTTTTTTTTTCTTTTTTTTGAACTCGTAAGGGAAGTGCCTACGCCCGTATAACCCTACTGGCCTGATTATCTTTTTTTTTTTTTTTGGTTCAACGAAGCGCGCACTTTGTCGCATTATTATAGGGGGAGGGGGGATTCGATCCTGGGACCTATTGTCCACGATACCTCCGTCTTAACCACTAGACTAAGACATCTTTACACGATACCTACTGGCCTGATTATGCGCAATCCTTTAAGCGACTCAGGAATATAACTAATACTCAGACAATGAAATAAAGCAAAAGAAGTCTTCAAATCTTCAACGAGCTCTGCGACCTAGGAATATAACATTATTGTATTACTACATAAAATTGATAAAAAAAATGATTTTTCTAACGTATACATTAATAAAGTTTTAATTTAGTACTATATATAGTAAAGAGTAAAGATCGATGCCATGTATTACTACATAAAAATTGAGATAGCGTCAAATTGTGAAACGAGTTCAATACCACTTCTATGATGCTGTCTCACAAACCATCAAAAAAAAAAACAGTTTTTTGAATCTCGGACGTTTATTTTGTTGTATCGACTTTAAAACTTCTTTTACACCGAATAAGTAAATAAATAAATTCTAATAATTAATTGAGATAAAATAATCTATTTTCTTAGACGGTCAATGTCGCGAATAATTTAAAAAACTAGAGATATTCTTGATGCATAATACTCGTATTCTGTATGAAATGCGGAGTATCAACAATACACGATCGCGATCACAGGTACGGGGTGTATTATTTGTTCTCTTGCAGGCCATTTTTTTTAATGTGTTTATTAACTTAAATGATTAAATATGTTTACCTACAATGTTAACGTGTTCATATCAAATTGTGGATATTACTTTCGGCCAAAAAAAAGGAAGAAGAATAGTGAATAGTGATAGGAAAAAAAATAAAAAAAAATTTAGTTAATATTAGTAAAGAATTATTAACTCATGTACTTTATTACAAATGAGAATTTGTGAATTTCTATATCGTTTAGTGATATAATTCATGAATTATAATGCATTATTCATGGTTAAATGGTCGATAATACAAAAAGTCGATCACTAAATCAATTTACTTCCCGTTTTTACATAAATGTCGACCAAAATACCAATTAGTGGATTATGTAATAAGTTATATTTGTTGAAAGTGTAAATTTAGAGCTGTATAATAAATAATTTGAGCTTATATTTACATTTTATGAGCTTTATTGAAATGAGTCTGAACACCTTTATTAAAAAATTAACTCAAAATATTATATTAATTAAAACTCAATAATAATACATATATATATATAATTAAACTCAATAAAATTTTAATTTTAACACTTAAAAGCTTATAATTTAAGCCAAAATTTTAACAATTCAAAAAAATGCATATAGGTGCATTTAAATATTTTTATTAGATATACGATACTCATATACATCTGATTGATCTGAATGTACAGTCCTATTAATGGCAAATTATCGTCTCATTATTACTTTGAAATTTATATTTGTTGAATTAATATTAAATATTTTTTAATGAAATTTATATTCTTTAAAATAAAACTCGGATACTTTATAAATTAGAATGCACGGTAATAAATAAAGAAGAAAAGGGTAAAAAAAACGTGACATACCAAACTTGAAGCCAAGATTACTCATCAAAGCTTTGTTGCAAATGACAATGGACACCGATGATGCCACCGAAAGAAACAATGCTCCTACCACACCTACTTGTATTCCCCATTTTTCTCCCATTTTTTTCTTTATTTTTCTGTTCGCATAAATAATTAACAACGGAGGTATAAATACATTCATCGTCGCACATAAAACAAACAAAAATTCTTGTTTATCTCCTTTGTAATAAACAAGAATAATTTACAGCGGAGATATAAATTAAAGCATCTAAAACAATATTTGTTTTGATGGTGATAGCATTTTCATCCCCTCGTCGTTACAACTTACCACGGTTGCAAGTAAGACTTGCTGCCGTTAAAATAATATAGAGAACAACATTTATAATTTTATATAGAACATTCATAAAGTTATAACAACAACAACAACTGATCAATGTTACAATAGTCGCTCCTGCCTATAATCAGTGACGAAATCAGGATTTGTGGTTACAATCTTACATGGTAAGAAAGTTTTTTTGGGGGTAAAATGAGTAATAAAGTAAGATAAACTAAAAAATATTTGAAAAAAATGTAACTATAATTTTCAAAGTTTTTATTGTTAGGGTAAGGGTCTATGCTAGCTCCCTGGTTTTGTTGTTGTTTATATGGCTTTAATCGAGCTAAGCTAATACAAATGAATTGAACACGAATGATCAAACATACTCCCTCCTATTCTTAATAGGTGTCCCGTTTTATTAAAATACTCCACCGTATATTCAAATAATGGGACATATATTAAAAATAGAAGGGAGTATAAAAAAGTAAATGTTTCTATGCCGAACATTATTTTGAATGATAAATACTACACAATATATCGATATTTGAAATATACCTTTAACAAAAGATATAAATTATGATTAACAAAAATGATTAAATTAAAAAATAAGCTTACCTTTTCAACTAATATAGTGACAATGGTATGGACAAGAATAATGGATTTCACGTACTAGATATTATATTTCTTGAAATTTAATATATATTTTTTTTGAAGTATGTTTTTAGAGAGATGTTTAGAGAGAGGTTTGCATGAGAAATAAAGTGTAGGAAAAAAGAAGGATGTTATATATATGAGGGTGTATGTTTGTAATAAGGTTGACGTGAAGGTGGGTGTCAAGTCTACATATTAACCAACCATGTTTGAGTAATTGTCTTTTATTTCATTATATTATACCGGTTCCGTCTTGATCAATTGTTATCCTTTATTTTTGACACAAAGAAAAAAAAGAGACATTAGTCAGTTATTAAATGACAGGTGGATTAAATTTAGCATAAATGGTCAAATTGCTTATCGAGTGCGTCCCTAAAATAAAAAGAATAATTGACTAAGACAGCTTAAAGTCGAATATAATAATAAATGACCGGAACAAAAAGGATTAGTAATTATATGTTATATGGTTGGTGTCATACATATTTTGGTTGTGGTTGTTTCATGATTGGAATTTTAAGCAACATGATATGTAGTACAACATGTGGGATCGGAGTGGGAGGATGGATGGACTATGTTCACCCTTGTATTCACCCAATTACTTTGTATTCAAGCTATCTTTTTTATATATTATTAATTCAATTCAGCATTCTTGGGATGTTATATTGATTGGTTTTACTAACAGGCGCACATTAAGAGTTTAACTTTATTTACGACTTTGTACAGTTTCACCAGTGAAAAATCAGATAAACTATTATAGGTCAACGAAATGTATAAGTATATCTGACATAATGTAATACCGAAATTACGAACTAGATCTTAAACCTGTTGTTTTGGTGTCCAATATCGAACAAAGCTATTTCTTCCTAAATCGTGGGTATTTAGCTCTGGCATATTTAAAAACACAAATTCTTATTGAAGACGGACACTATCCATCACAAGTATAGTCCCCTCTCGTTCACTTGAAGCATTGTGCAAAAACATTGACTTGTAGATAAAAAGATGGAAGAGCACTCTTCTGTCTAATAGGTGTATTCGGCTTTCGGCCGGATCCATTTTGGCAAAACGCCACTAGACACGAAGAGGGCGAAAGCCTCGGAAAAAAAGGCTTTGTGCCCCAGTTGTTGAGCGATCAGTATACTGTGCACAAGTGTGGGCCTGAACTGGAATGAGAATCGTCTTTTTCAAGCAACTGGAGTCTGAGACCACAATGGATCACTCGAAAAAATGACTCCGGTCTAACGCATTTGTGGATTTTGCAACGATCATTGAATCGGTTAAATCGCTAAAAAAAACGGCATTAAAGCTACATCAAATGTGAATATGTATAATGTAAAATGTATAGATGGATTTTGATTGATAAAGAGGGGATAGTGTAGGCAGTGTAGCGGAGAATTGCGATACTGGCTTAGGAATCGACTATTACAAGCACCGCCTGAGATAGCAGTTTGCACCACCTTGCAATCATACTCTATGAGGTGCACACAAATACGTGTAAATACATGCGACGATTACAAGTTCCGTGAACTCGAACTCATGGGGTACGGGTTTTATCCATGGCAATATGAGCTTCCTAATTTCATTGAAGCCTTCATTCCAACAATATTCTAAACTTAAACCACGCTTTTCGAAGCTAGATCACAACCCGGTAGTTCTACACAACAATGGCTAATAGGTATACAACATACATCATTGTCGTCTCTTCCAAAGAGTGAAGAGACGGCAACTTAGAAGAAACGGCTTTTGTTGCCCGTGGTGGTCTTATCTAATGCTAAATGTGAATATGAAATAAAGAATACAGCGACGAGCTAGGTAGCACGCACACTTCTCTTAATTTGTTGTCCCGTGTCCGACACCATGTCCGACACTCAGAAACCCGATGGCTAAACATATTTTAGTTTAGACGATGAATAAATTTTAAAAAAGATCGATTAGAAGATGAATTTGGGTGGAAAAATGAGAATTAGTTATATTAAAGGTCGAATTGTACCTTTACCTGTTCAGATTTAGCTTCAAATACATTATAAAAGTAAAATTATACGTTATTTATAACTATAAAATACATATTTTATTATATTTAAATGCCGTGTCCCGTGTCCCAAATTTCATGAGATGCCGTGTCCGTATCCGTGCCCATTTTGGTGCTACCTAGGCGACGAGTGACGACAATAGATTTAGAAAGAGTAAAAGAGCATGAATGCGAAGTCAGTCTCATCTATTTTCATCTGTTTCTATCAACTGCGTTAACGTTCGTACAACATATTCAGTACATAATCTACACAAAAACTTGTATGAGACACTCTTACCAGTAAGACCATCCTGTAAAGACTGCGGTTGGTCTAACGTGTGAGACCGTCTCATACACAATTCGTTGTGTGACGTCCAAGTAGTCTGCAAACTACATTCAGTCACTGCTCAATAATTTCAATGGAACATCAGTAGTGGAATCAACAAAGTCGGTCACGAGGGCTTCCGACATGGGTTACCCAATACCTAGCCGAGTGGTTGTATTCTATGCACAATGTGTGATTTCATACCTTTGTATTCTATGAACAAAACCAATCAACAAAGCTGGAGCGGTAAGAAAATTTCAACCCTCGCCATTTTGTGCAAGGTAAGCCTTCTCAGCATTCTCAAGTCGAGCTTGGAATATGGTCCACTCATTCCTGCATCTCGCACGGACCTGGGACAGGTTAAGAAGGGGAAGTTGATCAAAAGCGAACAAGTTACAGAAATTTCTGCCTTGTGAAACATTGGTACAATAAATAATGTTAAAATCACACTCACTCCTATTCTTTTAAATTGCCCTATTTCGTTTTGGCATAATGATTTAGGAGGCACAGGCTATGTTACTCTGACACTTCACTTAACTACCGTATCGCGTGTCAGGCACGTGTCGCTGTCCGACACGACATGACACCTCGACACTTCAATTTAGACCACAAAATAGGAAAGTTCACCCAAAATAGCCGTGTCCCACACTCTGACACGTGTCCCACACCGAAACGTGTCCCACACCGACACGTGTCGGCGTGTCGGAGTAACACAGGGCACAGGTAGGGACGTAGGGTAGATAACCAGTAAGGTTAGGAGTGGTAAACGTTTATTCGGTGGGGAAAAGATCTACGAGTATGTAAAGGAGGCATTTAAGATCTCCAAAATTTTGTCAATATTGACAACTTCATTGAATTTACCAGAAAAGAAACACGAGGCAGTTCCAAATGAAGAGGGAGTATTTCTTAGACAAAGAACATGAACTAACATGAGAAAATCATCAGCGTATATCAAAACTGCTAGCCTGTGAGCTACGACTTACGACTTACGAGTCCTAATGGCTTCCTTTATCACTTAAAAATTTATTTCAAATAGATGAGCAAAAAATGTGCATACCCCTTCCCATGCAGCCTTGCCATTCTCCGCATGTCCCTGTAATTTCCCAAAAAAAAGTGAACTGATTTAGGAAAAAGTGAACAACACATACCAAAGAAATAGGAATAGTGGAATATATTGTACTATAATACAACAGTTTCCAAGTATCTGTGATTCCTCCTAAGAACAAAAGACTCAATGCAAAAGATGAAGGTTTTTTTAACAAGAACAATGATATTGTGTACCTGGTTTCCTAGAGAAGGTATTACTTTATGAACTATCCACTGTGAATCAACTACACCAATTTTCTCGTGAGCAGGCTGGGGAAGAAAATGTAAGAACATATATCAATTGATAACAATTTATATAGAAACAGAATGTCAAGAATAAGAGATGACGAGCTGCTACGCATGAAGCAAAAGCACATGCCTTGTGCACATCCATTTTTGCAAACAAATTTGTATTTACAAATAAAATATTATGCAACAGTACTCTTATGTGGAACCTCACGACTATCATTTCAAATAAAGACACTGGGACAAAGAGATTGACATAATAAAAGAATTAGAAGAAAAAATATTGAATTTGCATAATAGTGTCGTTGATTATCGCGCTTTATGACGAAGACGCACTTAAGGCACCCCGAGTCATTTGGCTACTGCCTCATGGAGGCTGAGGCACTTTTTCTAAAACCAAGTATGGAGGTCTGCATTATATGGATGCAGTACAGTGACAATGGGTCTTTATCAATTTGAATAAAAAGAAATATGAGACAAACAACCATTGAGTTGAAAAATAATTTCAGAAGTCACTTGGCTCCACTTTGTATTGATTTATGTATTTCACCAATTCTTATTTGCAACGGCACTATCCGTCGCAAGCTTGTGACGGATACCATTTTCTCTCACAAAATACCCACTTTTTCTCTTTCTCCAACACTATTCATGTGGTCCCCTTTCTCCACTAACTCATTTTTTATCCATTTTATCTCACAAAATATCCGTCACAAATGGTGACCCGTCGCAAGCAAGACTTACCGTATGTATTTAGTTATCAGTTTTTTTTTAATAATGAAAAATGGACTTAAAGCTAGAAAGAGTAGGGTGCACTTTCTCAGCTTTCGTTAACCAAATACGAAGTAGTTAAGTATAATAAAGTCTGTAAAACTTACTTCAACACATCTTCTCAGTGCAAAATCCAGTCCCCATCCATGAACCAAATCATTCTGGAAACAACACAGCCAAACAATGACTCAGATATCCAAGTGTATGGAGTCAGTGAGTCACTCAAATATCACAATTCAATATTTATAATTTATTGTACAAAATAATCCAACAGTAAGAACAGTACCCCCATGCCTCAAGGGCTCCAGGGGGAATCTAATGTTACCCCTGTTGCTAGAGGACAATTGTTTCGGGAAGACCCAAAATGAAACTTGCATCGAGAATTAACACTGATTGGTACTCTACTTTGCAATTAAAAGAAGTGCGACTAGTTTAGTGAGGTGATGTTCCTTTACTTAACCAAGAACCAAATAATAGTGAGTTGTTGGCAAAGGAAATGGAAACTACTACAAAAGAATCCTAAATGCAGTAAATGTACCTGAATCATATGCCACACACAGCGCCAAGCCTTCCGAGAAAAGACAGGGGCCATAATTTCCACAAATCTGAAGTATCCAACAACGCCACAGTACGAGAAGAGAGAGAAATTGAGTGAGAGGACTTTTCTATCAAAGATCACAGATTTAGACATTTAGTTACAAACACAAGAATCAATTAAAAAGATGGCACAATAGTCTCATAATCAAGCATCAGAGATGCCCCATTGTTACTGATAATGTTAAGCTGTGATATAAAAAGCTAACAAACTGTTAACAAAACAACCACGCTCCTATATTACTTTGACACTTCACTTTGGTGATGTGTCATGTGTCCCACACTCCTGGCATTCCAACAAGACAAAACACTTGGACACTTCATATTGGAAAAGGAAACATGAAACCTTTTCCCAAAGTAGCTATTTCAGACACTCACCGCGTTATCAAGTCCAACATTTGCAGCCTAGTCAGTGTAATATAGCCAAGCACACCTAACATAGTTCTAGAATGTTACACTATTTTTATTGTTGCATAGTAAGAGGGAAGGAGCATGGTATAAAATCTGAGCTACCTGAGCCATGACACTATCTGTTGTCCTCGTGGCTCAGTCATTAAGGTTTCAACTTTCGAAGGTTACTAGGACCACATTTTCAGGTAATATAGACCACATTTATGGCACAAAGACCGACAGCGATCACATTTTGAGGCGGTCTGGAACCAATATATATAACACCTATCAAAATTATCTTCACAATTTTAACAGTGTGATCATTGGTATGCACAGCAGGTCAGAAAGAAGAACATACGCAGCACATGGAGGAAGTTTTGGATCAGAACAATATCCTGGTTTTTCAACGGTCTCCCTGGAAATCAGCCAGATTATTATGATTATATAGCAGGGAAAAATACACTACTTATCTCAAAGCTATATCATATCAAACTAATACAAAGTAAAACTGAAGCTGGGTATGAGTTAAAAAAAGAAGGCATACTTGTGCATTTCTTTATCACCTAGCCTCTTAGTCATTTGCCATGTCAAGCCATTATTAGGCTCAAGACCTGGTTGAGAAATCTCCAGGCCATGCTTTTTCACCAACTCAATATATCTGATGAGCAATTAAATACATAAAAATGTCTGAATGTGTGATAGTATGTTTGGCCAGAGTTCTTGTCAAAAGTCAAACATACCTCTCTGCATTGAAATGTTCAACCCCCAAATCTTCATCCCAAATGAAGATGTACTCATACGCGGAAACAACATCAGGATGCAAAAACCTCTTTGCATACCACCTGTAGAGATCCAAAAAAGTGAGATCTGTAAATATATATACCTACAAAAAGTCAGAATAGTATGTCGAATGTCGAGTGTCAAAACCCTGTTTTCATTGTCAAGATTACATTTAGACATATTTCGCCTACTTACTACTAAATCGATCAAATTTGCCTAGATCAGAGTGCTTTCTAGCCAAGAACTTAGCAATAACATTAAAGTCTTAATTTTTCCGGCATAGATTTACATGGCAGAAGCAGAACACCTCAAATAAATCCCAAGAGGTTCGTGAATTCATGGAAAAATATATAAAGATTTGACAATCTCAGGTTTTGATATATATGTATATATATGACTGACCCTTCTCATCAGTCTTAAAGCAAGCACTGAGTTGGTTAAAAAAGACCTGGAGGTGTTACTTTTGAAATACTATTACGTGATTCTTTTTGTATGATAAAGATATGCCCCAAAGATTTGTACAACAATTAGGCCGCCTTACTTTACGACTCGGAGTGTTGAACCGTACAGTGTCACATTCAAAAGATGAGTGTGGCGGAGCTGCGTATATTGAGGTGGATGTGCGGCCATACAAGGAAAGATCGGTTAAGGAATAAGGTGATTAGGGAGAAGGTAAAAGTGGCCCCAATAGAGGACAAGATGGTGGAAAATCGACTAAGATGGCTTGGCCATGTGAGAAGGAGACCTATGGATGCACCGGAGGTCCAACCTGGGACGCAAAAAAGGTTGCTAGGGGTAGAGGGAGACCTAAACAAACATGGAGAAGAGTGATTGAGCACGATATGAGATTTCTCGGGCTTTAGGAGGGGATGGTGATGGAGAGGACACTAAGGAGGGATATGATACATGTGGACTTTTAGCATTTGATGTTTTTATTTAAGTTTTTAAAATTTTTTTTTTTTGGTCCTTTTTGGGACTTATTACAGCCTTTTTTCCAAAAACTTTTTATATTAAGTTTTACTTCGTTTTTCAAAATCTTTTTAAGCTTTATTCTTGATTTTAGTTTTTAGGTTTTTATATATGTGATAAGTTCAATTTAAAACCTATAAAACCCCTTTGCCTTTCATATTCTGTTTCACTCCACTTCCGTTTTTTCTTTTCTTTCTTTATTTTCGCTTGTTGAGATGGGGGTTCACCCATGACGGTTTCAAAGGATGATTCGTGTCAGGCGACCCCAAATCATTTTGGGACTAAGGCTCTGATTTTGTTGTTGTTGTTGTATAGCAGTGACTTCTGAATTGACTCAGACTTAAACAAAACAAGCTTCCATAACAGATTTCTGATTATGAATTCAATTCTCAAAAAAAATGTCTGATAAAAAAATCAGATATATTAGAGAATAACAGGAAATATGAGGCGTTCACAAATTCAATGTAAAACTACAGAATCTGAGATAAAGTGTCTCACTGCCTGTCTCGGAATATCTACTTAAACCAATCCATTCAGATCATTGTTGAAGAACTAAATTGACCACCCCTATAATTTTAAACAGCATTATTCTTGCGTAAGTGCATTAATGTGCATTAATGTCATAGGAAAAGATAAAGATTCGAACCATTTTGTTTGCTTCAACACACTAACGTGGATTGCTTGTTTGGACCACTCAAACTCATCCCATTCACTAGTCCGATTGTCATAATGAAAAAGCAGAATTTGAAAATCGTCAGAAAACTGCAACACAAGTTCAAATTAGTCACACTGCCCTCAGGGAGAACAACAATAAATAGTAAGATATTTCCAGAACTATATTTTTTCAGAAAAAGAAAAGTATATTTCTAACCTTCTTTAAGGCTGTATTAATGTGGTCTTTCTGATTAAATCCAACAGTGAACGTCACCAAGTATTTAGGCTGCTTCTTCAAATCCTGAGAGCAGAAGTAGAAGTGTGATCAGGGGACAACAATTAATAGGCAGCAACGTGGTTGAAGCATCGCCGCCACAGTGTTTCTCACACCTTTAAAATGAAATCAAATCTACCCATGTGCTAAATTGTGCTTGCTTGGCTCAAAAGAATCAAATTTTATTAATCTCCTTCAACAACATCAGATTCGCAAGTCAATTCTCTCTTATAGCTTCCACTTTCATAGCTTTCAAGTTCCACCCTCTTACACCCAGACATAGCCTTGTCCTCACCTACACGTGTCTATGTTGGACACAGCCGAACTCATCCACATTCTCTGGTCAACTATGTTGTTTTGAAGATAAAAAGTTGAAATTTGGCTATAAGGATTGTGGAGCTGGAGCGCCACTGTCCAAGAACTACCAAAACAAAACTATCTTAACTGGGCAGAATGGAGTTTCCAGTACGAAGAAGTGAGGCCAATGTTGATTACTATATGCTTATCAGTCACTGCCACAGCCACAACCACAACATCAGAATTCGCCAAGAATGATCACAAGCTTGCATGATGGGACAGGGTGCATATTGGCGGTGGTGAGGTTTCGTAGGAAAAGAGGGCCCTCTGGTTGTTGCCATGGCAGATGTGTGGACAATGGTTTGCTTCTTGAGGATGTTAACGGATTTTCGCGGCTGTATCGAAAAGGTGAAGCCCTCACTGAGAGGTGGTCTCCAAATTAAGGGGCCCTGAGGTACAAGGTAAGGGAGTATAGGGAACTGAAACATGAAAAATAAAGGGATTGAAAAGAATGGCCAATTTACCAACCAACCACTTTAAAGTTTAAAGGGAGCAGACGGTTAAAGAAATCAGAGGGATAGAATCCCCTTTCATGAAACCAAACTGCTCTTTAGAGTGTAATGAAACGTAGTAGTGCGGACCTGCTTCACTGGGGAAGTTGTGAATTATGTCTATGCAGAACAAAACCATGTAATAACTCAAACTAAAGTAAAATAAACATCTGGAATATACCTCACTTGGTTCTCCCCACAATCTTCGAAGATAGAAGTCAGTTTCAGGAACTACGATTCCTGGTGGCAGCATCTCTGCACCACGAGGGTTGCTCGGAACATTTATCTGGAAACAGGTAAGAAAACCACCAGAAAAACAAAAATGAGAACGGATTTTGAAACAGAACAATACCAACGGGGCGTAAATGTTGAATTAGGCATATAGCTCTTAACTCATTTGGGTTTCACATGTGGGTGTCCCCAATTAATAAAAAAAGAGAGTTGATCCCTTTATAAACCAAGAAGCTACTCATCGTATATTCAATTGACCTTCGACTGTACCCACGGTATAAAATATTGGTTGCGGCAGTGCAACACACCCAAATTATTAGGGTTACCAGTACTTACCACTACCACATTTATAGCACGATGGCCAAAATCAAACCCAGACAAAGATTCCAGGATCAAGTCTCAAACAAAGATTCAATGACATGAATTTATCATGTTAGGACTAAGTCAAGGGTTTGATATTGGGCCTTTGCATTTCCAAGTTGATTGAGGTTTATAATGTCCCTCTTTATTTGGTTCAATGTGTGCCTTTGCAAATGGTGAGTTATAAAACCCTCCTTTGCTTTCTGTGATATCTCACATTTGAGGCTTGACTGTTGAATATCACCAAAAATTTTCTCAGGTTTCACTAATTCCACTTTGAGCTATATCCCACTTTGGTGACCTAAAGTGTATATATCACCAAAATTCATCCAAAAAACAAATATTTCTAAAATCCTAAGCATAATGAAATAGATACTGCAATGCTTGCTTTCACATTTATTATGCTAAAAAATATACTTAATTTAGATAACTACTCAGATGTTATACCTTAGGCCAGCAGTATAGGAAAATTTTGAAACCATAGATCACCAACTAGGATTAAACTCAATTTTTCATGTCCCAGTGTGCAATTAGACAAACCCCATGGATTCAAAATGTAAATTTTCCAAATAGTAACAGGGATTTAACTTTGAAGGATAGAAAGCTTAGTACCAGTCAAAAACTCGAAACAAAAAAAGGTTAGCCATGCCAACTTGTTGCGTACTTGCTTAAGCTCTAAAGCAACCAGATAAATGCCGCATATTCAAACATCCTAATCTACAAACGCTACAAAAATAAAACTCAAACCAAGATACACGGTATTCGTTACCTAATTTAAGGGTCAAAAGGCGGGTGCAGTTAAAATCTCAGGATAGTAATGGCCAGGACAGAGAAAATGAAAACCCCCGCGGAAAAACAGAAAAGGGTGGCCTAAAAGCAAGTGGAATATCAATGCATCTCAGTAATATCTGGAACTATGTGGTGCCATCTTCCCCATGGTGCACAGCAAGTAACACTCGAGAGATGGCAACCAATTTCTATCACCTCCCATTGTTTGCTGATAAGCACTCTAGGTCATCAGAGCGTTACCCTTTGATTCTAGAGCAGCTAGACCGGCTGGAAGGTCAAAGTTACAATCTCTAGTCCAGACGTGTGAAGGTCAAGTGATTTGCCTCAAATTTCTTTAGAAGGAAAAGACATTGCACAGCCATCTATATATATTCTTTTTTGAAAAGATAAAACTTGAAAGCATACTAAAAGCAGATTGATTACAGACTCCAGACCTTTGGAAATGTTGATCCAGAATCTTCATGAGATTTCCCAGATGTAGTATGGCCGATAAATGCTCCATCCAAAGAGACAAGCCTTGAGGACAATTTAATCTGCAAAGAATCATCACAAGTGATGATTCATGTGCTTTTAATATAATGAGAAGGATTTGAAAAAATTTAAATAAAATAAATACCTTGTTGGACACTGACGGAAATGAGACTCCAATAAAAAACCCAAGAACAATTCCCATGATGGTTGCTGTAATGAGTCTTGCACTACCATTTGATCGTTTCTGAACTGCACTGCTGTATAGGGAATATGTGAACTTCTTAATAACTCATTTTATCGATGATCATCAGATGAGAAGTAGGAAAGATAACACACAAAGAAAAGAGAGTTTCAAACCTACGACGTGGAGTCCCCATCTTACTGTGTATTTCTAAATCCACCAGGCCACATCAAATTAATGACATAAACCTAAGAAGTTCGCGTGTATAACAGAAAGAGCTCCAAGCTTGAACAACAGCTGCAAATCTTCAAAACCGCACCGCTTTTTTCCGTAAGAATTAAGATCTCCTACATACAGCCACACCTTAAAATTAGGACCATTACAACAACATTACCCCAATGCCTCAATGAATCCCAAAAATTGCGGGGTAAAGGGGGTCACATGTACGCAGTCTTAGCTTTGTATTAGCAACACAAGGAGACTGTTTCTGAATAACCAAAGATAAAAGTGCGTCGAACTACATCAAATGACTGGTACTTCACAATAGAAAGAAGCGCAGTCACTTTAGTGAGCCAATTTGTTATATTCTATCATAATCCGGAACCAAAGAGTAATGAATCTTTGGCTCCATAGAAAAATGGAAAGTCACAAATAGGACCATTCAAGATGCAAAGATGATATATGATGGCTAGTGACAGAGAAATAGCTAGATCAATCAATGAGCACTTAGGAATGGGGCGTGAGATGCTTTGAGGTGACAAGGACCTATAGCGATTAGGCGCAAAGTGCAAGGAGAAGGCGTCTGCCTCGTGCACGCGAGACAAGCTGTTTTTGCAAACAAATTTGTGTTTACATTTATTGTTGTAAGACAATGCCACTACATCATTACAAGTTCATATCCTAAGAGCACTGTCATCTACTTCAGAACTACGTGAGCACAATGTCGATTTTGATTTGCACGTCATCCACCCTTCAACCCGTATTGCTACAATTCCATCTATCAATCTATCCTCTATAGTTTTCCAAACAATCTCAATTCTAATAATGTAGCAGCTTAATATTATGGAGTACAAAATTAGCAAATATTGAAATTTAACAAACAAAAATGTTCTCTACTAATTTGCAGCAAAACCTCAGTCAATGGACGCAAAATGTACGAGATCAAAGATAATAAATCGGTGCTGCTCAACAAGAAGATTAGCATTACATGCTAAAAATGCAGTAATTTTAAAAAAAATTGAAATTTCACGGCAAAAACTCAGTAATCTGCAGCAAAACCTCAACAAATCGACGCATAATCTACGAAACCAAACATAATCAACCATACTGTTCGAGCTCAAGATTAACATTATGTCTTAATAATGCAGTAACTTCATATTTTGCTCCTACACAATCTTGTTGTCGAGCAGCATCGATTGATTATGTTTGATTTCAGAGGTTGTTCATCGATTGATTGAAGTTTTGCTGCAATTTACTGAAATATATCAAATATTTACAACGAAAACACAGTAATTTGCTGCAAAACCTCAATTACGACGCAAAATCTACGAAATCAAACATAATAATCGATCAATGCTGCTCAACAACAGGATTAACATTATAAGCTTAAAATGCAGTAAATTAATAGTTCAATCCAACAAAACTAAATTACACTAATCTGCAGCAAAACCTCAATGAATCAACGCAAAATCTACGAAATCAGACTTAATAATCAATCGATACAGCTTAACAACAAGATTACCATTACCTGCTTAAAATGCAGTTATTTAATAGTTCAATCCAATAAAATGAACAAATATTGAAATTTAATTATAAAATACTACACTAATCTGCAGCAAAATCTCAATAAATCAACGCAAAATCTACGAAATCAAACGTAATAATCATACCTGCTTAAAATGCAGTAATTTAATAGTTTCTCCTCCAAATTAGCAGTAATTTGCCGAAAAAATTCAGTAAATCGACGCGATATCTACGAAATCAAACAAAATAATCAATCGATGCAGCTCAACAACAAAATTAGGTTAAATAATTCACAAAATCAGCCGAAAAACTAACAATTAAATAATCAAACTTCAACAACGAAAATAAACATCAAAAAAAATTAATCAAGCAAAATTAATTCAAAATTTTACTTACATTGAGTAGGTGAACGACGCATCGAAGAACGTGCGGGAGAAATACAGCAAAAATGTTGAGTATATCTTACACCAACAGATCAAATATCAAAATAAGAAAAAATTTATAAAAAACAAATAGTATTTGATGCAAATGTTGTTTTTTATTGAGTAATTATGGAGGGTTCATGAATATGATATGATGGTGTAACGTGGGTTACAAGAAGAAAAATTAGAGTAATACGAGTTGAGCTGTTACCGTGCAATTTATGGACTATACCGTATCGGTTATACGGCGTAAATTCTGAGTTTCGTTATAGCATGTAGCTCTACCTAAACCGGCTTTCTGCATTAAAATACTAATATATATTTCTTAAATTATTTACTACACCTCGTTTTTAATTTTGTTATTTGAATTCCGAAATTATTTCTGGTTATTGAAATCATGTATGGCCTATGGGACCACGTTCAAATACCAAGTTCCTAAACATGTTCCAGCACGTCCATTTCAGACCATTTGGAACGGAACTAGTTCTTACAGTATAATTTATTTTACTTTACTTTATTATTTTAATTATTTTTTGTCTTTATTCAAGATCTAGCCCTTGTTAGAAGAGAGCCCTATTGGTTACGGACCTTATGATTATTGAAAATTACTTAACGTCGGATTTGGTTGACCTTTTGGTGAAAATGATCGTGAATTAACGTGGAGGTGGAGGTATTGAGAGTTTGTGACTTTGTGTCTTGAGATCGACACCATTTAGCCAGGATTTGAGTTGGTTAAAATTATTTGGATGATTAAATTCTTTAATATTGTATGTTTTCATTGCTCGAACACGGGATCTTTTGTTAAGCTACTTTATTAACAGTTGGTCTTATTTTAGACGGTAATTTTGGTTTAAAATAATAAGACGGAATTTTGTAACCATTTTATAACCAAATGTGATCATTATTGACAAATAGGTTATCCTAAGCTAACATTGGTCAGACTATTGTGGTTACATTTAACTATAAATAGTCATATATGGCCCGTCTGAAGTTTCAGACCAAAAGTGACGGTCTGAAACAAGAATTTGTGCTTTATTAAATATCGGTTGTTCTAAGTACTCATGAGTTATTATTTTGGCGTGTGATGGGTGGAAATAATGCTTGTCTTGGAAAGTGATTAGAGATTGATTTTTTTTAGTTGAAAGTAACTGAAATGAATCGAATCGAGTTGAACTTAGTTAAAGTGAAATGAATCAAAAGGGTTTGAATAAAGGTGAATTATAGAGACAAAATTAGTAGAGCTTAACTAAACAAGTCTGATTAACTAAATGGAACTGAAGTGAGATGAACTAACCGATTATGAGTTGGAAATAACAAGGTTTTTATCTATATAAAAGGGTACGTGTTCTATATGTTAAATAAGTAGTTGCTAATTTGATTTTTGACTTTTGTAATAACAAACAAAAATACCTTAAACAATTTATTTGTTAAGACGTTTTTAATACTATGAACGAGACTGTTTATCTGTCAATAGCCAATTATCAAAAAGAAAAACAAATAAGAGTTGTGTTAAATTGGCACTTATCTTTTGACTTTATGTACTTAGTTATTAACTATTTTCTTACTTAAATTGTGATAAAACCTAAATTTTATTTCGTAAACGTGATAACTAAAATGGTTTCAATTTCAAAGTTTTACTAATTAAAACCCATTATCAAATTTTGCCTTCAAGGGACATGATCTTTAAGTTGAAAATTTTATATTTGAGAGTCATGAAGTTCTCTATGAACTCTTTTTAGATAATAAAAATCCATAATATATATACATATTTAATAGTAAACCTTTTAAAAGTAGAGTGTGGCTTTGTAATGATGGAGTTATGGGTATTAATGTGATGGATGACCTTCAACTTTTGACCAAATCATTTGAGTTGCTATTTCTTTCTTGTAAATCTTGATTAGTTAGGCCATGAGTATTTGACCTAGTTTCAAGTTGTTTATGGAGGCTATTTTGGAGGAAGGAACCCACAATCAGTACTCGATATACAAGATATTGTAAAAATCCTATATATCAGATAAGTCACTTAAAATAAATCGGCTTAGAATTTGTTAAATTAGGCATGGATTCAGACCATAAATACTTCACAAAATCGCTCTTAAAAAAGTTGTAACTGACTAATTCTTGTTCAAACCTTTAATGACAACAAATTTGTACAAATTCGAGTTAAGAACTTGCTACAATACTTTTTTGATAATTCTAAAGGTTTGAGTAAAATAACTCAAAAGGTATTTATGAAATAAGGATACTACGATTATTTTATCGTTGATTAGTCACCATGAAAAGACAATAAGCGGTGCTCAATAGTTGCTAACAAGTGCATACTCTCTCTTATCCACACCAGAGGTAATATGGGTCTTATTACACTTGTCAATAAGCGCTTTGCAACGTGAATATCATTAGTTACGCATTATTAAAAAAACGTAATTCCTCATTCATGTACGAGTTTTACTCATTCATGTATTTTTTTTTCATTATTTTTCCATTCTATACCCTCCACCTAAAAACAAGAAAAACTCTCTCTAATTCTTTCTCACAACTTTAATCAAATTTATCAAATCCGTCAAAGTTACACAACTATGGATGCTAGCTGTTGTATAGATTAAGTAATAATTCCAATTTCTAATTTTATTAATTATATTATATGAAATTAAGGAATTGATTTAGACTAGTTAAATTAGGGTTTGTTTAAACTGTATTATGTTTTGTTCTTATTCTTATACTATATGATATTAAGGAAGTGATTTAGACTAATTAATTAAATTAGGGTTTGTTCTTCTTTGCTTAAATTTATGTGAATGTTTGAGATGAAAACCGGGATAGAGGCTCGTTCTAGTGGGATGATCGGCATAATCAAATTTATGTGATTTGATTATGTGCGGGATTGTAGGAGTAAGAAGTTGGAGGAGATCAAGCAAGCTGCTAGAGTTGTGAAATTCGGTTCAATTATGTTGATTTACAGGTCATATTTTATTGATAAGTTTCTCAGGCTCCTCGTGAGATTTGGGTTGTTTGTCTTCTTTACAAAGAAGGGTGAGTATAATGTTTTTTGATGAAATGTAAGGTATATATCATAAACAAAAAAGTTTTGTACAGGCCAATCTCTATTTCAATTACATCAATTTGTGAATCCTAAGTCAATCAGTATCTGCCTGTTTGAACCTTGTGGTGGCAGTCCTCCTTATTCTAGTTTTCACTTCTTCCAAAATCTCGTTGGCAACTCTCCTTGGTATGGTAAGCTTTAAATCATGTTTACAGTGATTCCTTTGGTCCCAAATGTGATATAAAACTCTCAAAGTGATCACTGCATATACTGCATTCTACATAGTGGACTCTGTTCTGCCTGCACACCAGTTGATAGGGTTGCTGTCAGGAAGTTTCAGCCCCACCCTGTCATAGATTGCTTGCCTGATCTGCTTACTATAGGTATATTCACAGAAAATCTGCTCCAAGGATTCATTCTCAATGTCACAGAAAAAGCATTATGGTTGCAGCTCAAGCCCATAAGCTATGAGTTTATCCTTTGTTCGCAGAGCATCAAGAACATAAAGCCAACCTACAAATTGGTGCTTAGGCACCCCTAGTTTCTGCCAGATAACCTTACTCCAGGTGACAGTGGGTCTAGCATTTTTACGGTAAATTTTTGATCTTTGTTTAAGACCTAAATGTAGCTTAGAGTGATATCTGCTGCTTTAGGCTGCTCATTTGAGGTCTGATGATTTTGTATCGATTAAGTTATGTTGGCGATGAACTGTCTTGTTGAACAATCACATGAAGGGCAGACCTTTGAGGGTGAGGATCGAGAGATTAGTAATAAGAACAAATTTGAAAGAATGGTGTTAAAATGAAAGGGGTAAAAATGTAAAATGCGTACACGAATGATTAATGAGTAAAATGAGTCCAAGAATGAGCATAACCCTTAAAAAAATGTTATTTTTAGAGCATGCATGGCGATAAATCAAACGAGAGCTCAGTGACTATATTTTCTCTTTTATATATTACAAATAATACCAAAGATTTTCTACAACCATGAATAGTGCCAAAAAAATCAATGTAACATTTGGTTTGGATAGGAGAGAGTAAAAAACAATTTTTTTCAAAGGTATAGTAAATTTTGGGGGTCGTTTGGTTCAAGTAGGTGAGATGGAATGGATTGGAATGTCATACTATAGTGAAATGGATTGAGATTCTCATACCACACTAAACTTGTTTGGTTTGACTATTTTTCGACTATGGGAGGGATTGAGTGGGAAACTTGGGGGAGACTAGAGAGTAAGGTATGAGATTCAAAAGGGTTGGATTCATCAAGTATCTAACCCCATTTCAAAACAAACCAACCAAACACTTGATTCCCTCAAATTCATTTCATTCCATTCCTAACCCCCAACCAAACACCCCTTATAAAATTTTATTGACACTTATGAGAGAGTTTTTACCTAATGCAGCGGAGGATGAGAAATTCACGAGGTTTTCTCGGAGTTCTGTTGTCGAACACTCATACTATTTAGAGGATATTTTCGAGCTTTAGATGATCTAATACCCAAATTACAATAAAGACAAGGGTATTGCGATAATTTCAGCGCTATGTAATTAGGATATTGGATCTTTTAGTAATCATATAAAAACTCGGTCGTCGTAATGAAATAAAGTTGATTTTTAGTTTTGTTGTCAGTAGTTGTAGCATATCAAGCGTGATAAATACCGTTGCTAATCATTTTGCTAGAATGCGTTAATTGAGGAGGAGAAAATTATAACTATAACCGACTTTTCTCGAGATATTTTAAATTTAACGGAATTTGATATAAAATTTGTTTCCATATAAGAAAGTTGAAAATGCATACATCAATTGATCGAATCTTCAAATCGAAGAATACAAAATTTTGACGAAGGCAATTGTAAGCAGGAAGCAAATCTACAACAACGAATTTATCGAATTACTAATAAACATTAATAAGTACTATATGTATATTTTTTACCCCATTCCAATTTTCACATATACAAAACTACATTGATCTTCAGAAAAAAACCTTACTAAACTCTTTCTATCTCAATAATTTTCTTACCTTTACATTCCTCCTAAGAAAATTTTAAAATTTTAACCAAATATAGACAGATATATCTAACAAGTTCCTTCAAATAATAGTATCCGTCCTGAGATACAAATAAGTAAAATATATTTTCACTTACATACATAAAACACATAAAACGCTTCTTACTAGGCGATACTCCCTAAGCATCCTTGTTTTATCGTATCTATCATGCTTAGGCTATGTTTTGTTTGACTTAATTTCACCTCATTTTAATTCAGTCCAACTTATATTTTCACAAATTAACTCATACTTCAATTAAGTTCAGTTCAACTTCATTAAATTCAGTTCGGTTCATTTAAGCTTCATTAAGTTCCATTAATTAAGTTTCATTTTCTTCAATTGAAAAAAGATCTTAATCCATTTTTAATTTAAATCCGATATTACCTTTTTACTCAAGAATCCTTTTTTTACCACTAAGAGAATAACAAAATTTGATAGTTTTCCCTTCAAAAGTAGCCCGGTTAAATAAAAAAAACAACACTCTATTTCTATAAAGTTATTATCTTTAATTTTAATTAAGATATAATCTTTAATCATTAAAAAAAATTAATTAAATTATAATCTTCTAATTAATTTTTAAAACTTTTTTTTTTATATAAATCTGAAGTTCGTATAAGAAAAACCGATAAATTGGTAATATTGGTTTCGTATAAAATAACTTATCATATACTTAATTCGTATCAAAAATTATGAAATAATATTATTAATTTTGTGACAATAAAAGTTCTTAAATTGATTTGAGAAAATTTATAAATTGAATCATTAGTTTTATCGTGAAAAAATTCAGTAAAATACACATTTCATGACTTTACTCAATTCTTTTAACTGGTTTCCCATTTTAATTTTTTTATTCTTATATTAAAATATAAAAAATTAATAATATATCTATTTAAAATCTATAAATACTGCATGTAAAACCCCTCGCGAAAGCGGACAAGTAAAACATACAAAGTACCAAAAATGCAGCGGAATTTAAAACTTTTTAACAAAACTAAACATGCGAGGTGCTTTAGAAATCTAAACATGCGAAAGATGAAACATAAATAAGTATTAAGTACGATACAAAGCAGCCCGGGATAGCATATCCCTACAGGCACAAAATACTGAAACATAAGTCTAAGGTCTAGCTACACGATAGGGTAAAAGTCAACGATGAAGGATCATCGCTCGCTAGCCTCAACGTAACCCCCCTGCAAAACAGCCTCATGTACCTACACACATACAACATGTGGGCCACAGTCAGTGGGGAGTGACTAGAGTGCTCCTAGCCACCTATTGTCAGCGACACATAACACATAAGCATACAATATACTCCATCACATATAAAACATGTGAAGCATACAAATCTCAATATCTCATCTTTCATAACATCATGCAATACTATGCAAAGGCTCTCGACCAACTTCAGAAACTATTTGGAAGGAGAGCCGGTTTCCCTTCCGGTTGCCCGGCCGGGGGATCTTTCAATCCAAACCATTTACGAAACCGGACTAAGAGTCGTCCAATGCCTTGGACGAACAATACTAAGATAACCAAGTATCATACATTCACCAATGCAACTAAGGCATACTCAACATCCAATTAAATCCACAAGAGATAGGTCACCTAGTGACTCGACTCCCACAACTATAGGTCATCCAAGAGACTCTACAAACAAGAGATAGGTCATCCAAGTGACTCGACTCTAACTAGATTGGTCAGCCAAGTGACTCTACTAGACTACTATGAGCAGGCCGACAATCGACTCGACTATATACTACGACATCCCCAATCTCAGACTATACAACCCCCTGGTAGGACGACATCAAATGACTGTCCTAGTCTAAACCTGGCCAGACTCTCGGAGCGCAAACAAATCACGATCCCCGATTCGACAAGTGCACAAGGCACCCCCAAGACCCGAACTAGCTAGGAACGAGATATGCCCGAAGGCGGGCAGACAATCTAAGACCTGACCGTGAGACCAAGTCACTACGGACAACCAGCTACACAATGCAGTCAAGTGAGAACTCGAGTACTATAGCAGCGCACAGCAGGTTACACAAATCCCAAAATGTCATCTCAAAGATGTACAATAACTCAATATTGAATGACAATCATTTCTTAAATATCCCATCAATAAACATCCATGAAACACTTAGCCAACTTCGGGAACTAATTTGAGGCGAGAGCCGGTCTCCCTTCCGGTTGCCCGGCCAGGGGGTCTTTCATCTTCAAATCCATTACCGAACCCGACATAAGTGCCGCCCAATTTCTTGGGACTTCAAACAAGCATACGAGACATACGGAAAAAGAATCAATCAAATCCGACATGTGAAACATAAGTTACGAAGCAAATAATACCATCAGGGGCTCTCAGCCGGTTGGCCACAGGCGGCCGGTCAACCGGCTGAGAGTCCTTACTCTCTAGCCGACAACAAGGAAAGACAACATGAAAGGTCTCCCAGCCGGCCGGCCGGCCGCCGGTCCACCGGCTGGGGAACCCTTCTCCCTTCTTCGCTAAACAACACACGAAACACAATAGGGCTCCCAGCCGGCCGGCCGGCTGCCGGTCCACCGGCTGGGGGTCCTTTTTCCCAAGCTTTACAATATACGAACGACAACAACAAATAGCATGCGGGGCTCTCAGCCGGTCCACCGGCCGCCGGCCTCAGACCGGCTGGGAGTCCTCTGCCCGGCAAAAACGTGTTTCGACATTTAAGAACTCAATCAAACTTCATGGGATTGCTTCTATACTTCGTATACACTACTAAAATCACGAATTACAGCATATACCAACACCAATGATGCATCATAAAATCATTATCATAGATTACCCATAATTACTCATATCAATAACTGAAAACACCCATTATTTCCTCATGAACAACATACCCATTATCAATACTAAACAAATCATGTGAGAAACATATAATCATCAAATCCTAACATGATACTAACTAAATTACAGCATCACAACCACAATCCACATAACCTAAACATGTTTCTAGTAGATAAACATACTAAAAATCAAGTAAAGTGCTAATATAGACAAAAGGCCGAGTTTCTCATTATCGTCACCTTAAGGAGCGATTTCTTCACGCCTAGTCTTGAATAATATATGAATCCTTATCCGGGTCGTCAATGTCGACACCTACAAACAACAAAACGGGTTATAAGAGGGTATTTTCGAGTTCTCCTCAAAACAGCCCAGAAATGAAGTTTCACGAAATTGAAAACGAAAGTGATAGAAAGATCAGAAATGAAGAGAGGAACGCGATGGTGAAAACCTCGAGTTAAACGGAGTTGAGATGAGAAAACGGATGATGATTTTGTGAAGTTGAGAAAGAGCAAAAATGGAGAAAACAAGTTACTGTATCTTATTTTGGTGAGGATGGGTTTAACGTGAAATGAGGAAGGAGGTGTACTTTATATTTGGCTTGAGTCGGGTTTGCTTTAATTAAGTGAAACGGAAATGTGAGACGGGTTGATATTAAATAACCAAGGCATCTCAAGCTTAAATGGTTTTTAAGACGAACTTAACGGAAATCTTAAAAATAAAACTTACGAATTATAATTAAAAATTACTAAATTCCGTAAACTACTTTTAAATTATTAAATTTACTTTTATAAAAATACGGGATGTTACACTGCATTATAGACTAAAGGATCTATAAAACATCACATGCATGCGCGACTAGTAGGGTCGTTACTGAGACGAGATGACTCACGAACAACTCGAACTGAGCTCGGTCAAAGCTTGACTCAGACTCGGGCTCAGTTCGAGAGCTTAACGAGTCAAGTCGAACTAAGGCCGACTCGGCTCGGAAAGTTCGTGAGCAACTCGAACTTATACAATTAATTTAGATCTACTTACTCATATTTTACAAAATATATTTTTTCATGATTATATATCTGTATCATACATATAAAAATCTTAATTGCTCTTTCATGCACATATTTTACTTTAGGGATATTCTACATGGTACCCCTCAATTTTTCGACTTTCTACATGGTACCCTACACTTTTTAAAACATACACGGTACCCCTAATTGTTGTCATTATCACTACGTGTACCCCTAAACTTTATTTTCCGTTAATTAAACTCATTTTTAAGCGTTAAATGATTAATTAGACGCATAACCAAACTTGACATTTATCCTCTCATGACATAAGCACTCTATTAGAATTAATATACATTCTTTGGACGTGATAATTTGGCAAAGATCAATAATTTTTCTTTGACATTTTTTTAGCCCATATATATCTATAAATATTAGGATCGAGATGGATATTGAGTCTAATAGAGTCCTTATATCATGTGATAATAAATGACAAGCTTTCTTACGCGTTCAAGTTATCATTTAAAGCTTTAAAATGAGTTTAATTGACGGAAAATAAAGTTTAGGGGTACGCGTAGTGATAATGAGAACAATTAGAGGTACCATGTATGTTTTAAAAAGTGTAGGGGTACCATGTAGAAAGTAAAAAAATTGAGGGGTACCATATAAAAAATCCCTTTACTTTATTATTGACTTTTTCTCATAATATTTCCACACTCTACCCTTCTCTTAAGAAAATAGCCAAAATTTTTATCCATTTTTCCCCCAATACATTAATCACATTCATTTTCAACAAACTTTTACAATCAATCTTAATTTTCATATTAAACAAGAAATTACTTCAATTTATCGATAAATTACTTAAATTTATTTGTTTAAATTTGCTTTAATCGTTTTCTTCAATTTGAATTTGATTTTTTCAATTAGGGTTTGTGGGAGAGGCAACCTAATGAATTATTGAAAGTCATTAGTAATCTCACCAACATAATTAACCTGGTTTTTCAATCAATTCAATGTCGTCAAAAATCATGGCACCATAACTAATTAAAATTTGCATAAAAAATGAGGAAACTTGGATTGATAAAAATTTGCAATCAACTATCTGATCAAAGATGGGGATGAGAATGTTAAAATTAAGTTGGTAATGATTGATCAAAGTAGACCCTTGAATGCAAATTATTTGTGGATGTAAAAGCTAATGTTGATTGGTGATGACATCCATGTAACTTATCAACGCAAATAGATAAAAAAAATTGTTATCTAATTGTAGAATGCAAATACTAGACCTGACAAACAGATCGGGTCGTGTCGCGTTCGTGTTCGTGTCACATGTAAACGGGTCACAAAACCTCCAACCCAAACCCGACCCAACTAAATTTCGTGTCGTGTTCGTGTCGACCCACTTAGATAAATGGGTCATCAAACCTCAACCCGAACCCATTAATTTCGTGTCAGGTTCGTGTCGTGTTTTCGTGTCATGACCATATTTGAAAAGTTTAAGTATATTTATGTGATTGAGGATAAAATAAATTAGGATTAATTCAGTAAACAGGTTATTTCGTGTCGGGTTCGTGTTTAAAGAGCTCAACCGAAACCCGACCCAATTAAATGTCGTGTCGTGTTCGTGTCGACCCACTTACATAAATGGGTCATTAAGCCTCAACCCAAACCCGCTAATAATTTCGTGTCGGGTTTGTGTCGTGTTTTCGTGTCGTGTCTTTATTTGTCAGCTTTAGTAAATACCATGAGTTGTACTTGTATGAATTGGGGAAAAATTTGAAGTTAGAGATTTCTTTTTAGGTTTGAGGTAAGTTATTTTTTTTAGTGAGAAAGAGACAATAGGATTTTGGGTGGACGAAAATGAAAAGGTAATTGCGGATGCATGTACATGGTTGAGTAAATCAGGTAAATAAACGAGCAACACCCATAAAAATATGTCCTTTTTATTTACCAATATTTGTATATAAAGCTTTCCTGCCCAGTTATTAAACCTATCGAGGGAGGGAGGAAAAACGAAAATTCAACAATTATATATAAACTCAAGTTTAGCTCACGTTAAAATTCACAAGCTTGATAACAAACACAATTTTTTCAAACTCAGTTAAGCACAATATAAACTCGACCTCGAGTTTTACTTTATGAGCACCAACCAATCAAAGCCAACCTTGGACTCAACTCGACTCATTAACACCTCTACCCCTATGCGCAAGATGATCTTAAACTCGAATTTTACTTTATGAGCACCAGTTAAGCAAAACCAAACTCGAACTCAACTCAACTCGTTAACACCCTACCCTATGCACGAAATCGATACTAATTTACCAAACAAACAAATAAACCCAACAAAAACAAACATTAAAGATTAGTCTTAAATTAATCATCCACCCCCTCAACACACTCCTCATTAATTTCCCCTCATCAATCTCTTCCCCCTTTTTTCATCACTCTCCCCCCACCACTTCACCCACCTCAACCCAACTCCATCTTCTCCATCTCCATTTCTCCCCTCCATTAAAACACCCCTAAAAAAAAACTATGTATAAAAATCAACTACAAGAACTAGCGCAAAGGAGTTGCTTTAATCTCCCTTCTTACACTTGCATTCGCGAAGGTCCCGATCACGCGCCCCGGTTTAAAGCTATTGTTCACTTTAGCGGCGAAAATTTCGAGTCGCCGAATTATTGTTCTACTCTCCGTCAAGCTGAACATTCCGCCGCTGAAGTCGCGCTCGTTTCGCTTTCGTCTCGCGGACCGACTCATTCGCTCGCGTCTCGTATTCTCGTTCGTCTTCTCTCTTTTTCATCTTTTATTTTTGTTTTTTTTATTTGTTTGTTTGTTTGTTAGTTTTAGTTGTTAAATCCGGTTAACCCGATCAGTTAGCCCATTTGATTTTTTCGGGAAGACGTAAAAATCAAATGGGGCTACGCGACGGGTTAAAATGGAGGGAACGTGACGGTCACAAACTTATAAATTCTCACAAACCCGAGTCTCTTTTATCTAAATCGGATGCGAGTCGTCAACAAATAATTATGCTTAGTTATTTATGGTTGATTAATTTTAATATTTTACGTTTGATTAATATACCGCTCCTGAAAAATATAAAGGTGAACAAATAATTGGTACGGAGGGAGTATTGGTCACGTTGTCACCCGCTTGTGACCGTCACAAATAATTATGCTTACTTATTTATGGCGGATTAATTTTAACATTTTAATGCATTTGTTTTGGTCATTTGTTTACCTTTAATTAGGATATCGCTCACAAAGAATATAAAAGTAAATAAATAATTGGGACGGAGGGAGTATTAGGCTCTGTTCTTTTCGGCTGAAATGAGCTGAATTGAATAAATTGGAGTAGAGCTTCATTGAAATAAATTGAGTGGAACTAAGGTGAAGTTAATTTAGTTGAATTAATAATTGATTGGACGTAAATAAAACTTAACGGAATACAACCAACCAAAATTAAAAGGAGCTGAAATTAAGCCAGAAAGAACAGAGCCTTAGTTCGATGTTGTCAACAACTTGTGACCGTCACAAATAATTATGCTTAGTTATTTATGGTTGATTAATTTTAACATTTTATTCCTTATGTCCCGATAATTTGTTTGGTTCTGATCATTTGGTTTGTTTAGCTTTGATTAGTACACCGCTCACAAATAATATAAAAGTAAACAAATATTTGGGACGGAGGAAGTATTAGTTCAATGGTGTTACCGGCTTGTGACCGTCACAGGCTGATTAATTTTAACTTTTCACTCCCTTAGCTTTGATTAAGATACCGCTCACAAAGAATATATAAGTAAACAAATAATTGCGCAGGAGTTGAAATATATGGATGAAATGGAGGGAGTAATAATTATTATAATTGAAGAAGTTGAAATATATAATGTGTACTATATGGAGTGGCAAAGTGCAATTTTTGAGATAATTTCAGCTTATTTTGGGGAATTTATTTCCCTTTGAAGTAAATAGGGTTGGTAAACTATGCTTGATTTCGTCGGTTTTTCGTGTTGTGAAATGAAAATCATAGGGTAGAATGTTTTTGTTGTTGCTGTTGTTGTTGTAAAATGAATTTGAATTCATAGAATGTTGGTTTTAAATGTGGATTGTGTATTGAATCAGGAGGAAATACTCCATTAAATACTGTAAGTAGCAGGAGAATTTTTGAACTATAAATTGGGTATATCCAATTATTTATTGATGGTATTAAATAAATTGGAATTCTTTTTAAGTTTAGTAATGCATTTAAGGAGATTATTTATTGATGTTATTGAAGAACAACTGCACTTCCTTTTGAATTCAGATTATTCAATATTAAGTACATGTATTCCGGTGCGAGACTAACCCGTTAACCTTATAATTAAGCGGGCAATACTTAAGACGCTCACCGATTGATGGAAATTACTTATGCATGGATTGATGTGTATTGAACGTGTTTGCTATGCCGTAGATTTGAATATATAAGTAATTTAGGTTATAAGACCATGCCTATACTGAGCAGTGGATGCATCACAGGCTACCTTAGGAATTTAGGTTATGAGACCAGATCAGATCATAGAGACTCACCGTTTTTTTGATTTTTTTATATTCGAGTTACCTACTGATGGAGTAATATGTTTGGTCACTTGGTGCGCCATAAATTTGAATATGTAGGTAATTTAGGTTGTAAGATTAGACGTATACGAGCAGTGGATGCATCACAGCATTCTCAAGCAGTTGCCTCAGGAAGTTAGGCTGTAAGATCAGACTGTCTCGTAGAGACTCACTGTTTGTTCGAATGTTTAGTTTTCGAGTTGCTTACTGATGGATTGATGTGTATTGCATGTGTTTGGTATGCCATAAACTTGAGTTTAATGCACATGATAGTGAGAAATGAGGGAATGTATTTTCCAGTTGAGTGTGTTGATCCTGCATTTGCTATCTATTCTTGATTTTCTTATGAATGATAATACGATATGATATGGTGAAAATCTTATTAAATTTGCCTACATAATTTAGTTATTCAAGCCGTGTGCTTGTATTTCCTTTCACCGATTCAGTGATTCGAACCGATCAATCGTTTTCTGAAGGTTAAGGTCTCTCTTTATAATAGTCATGGTAGTAGCTACATGTTCATGCAGGTCGAATTTATAACTCGAGAAAGGAAGTATTGAATGATGGTTTGTTGAGAGCATTTGTTAGTTATTAGCTGAACTTAAATGGAGAAATATAGCCTAGGGTTGTCATGCTGATGAATTTGGTGAGCGCGGTATTGTCATGTGTGCCTGTGTGGTCCTTATGCAGCCACTAATTGCTCATTTGATAATCCCTTCCATAACTGGCGTACCCTCTACCTAATTTTTGTGCTTCAAACTTGATGAGCATTGTTGATTTCAATGTACTTGAACACATTAAGTGGCATATTTCAGTAAACATTCTTCAGCGAAACTAGTGAATGTTTGCCGTGTGTAGTCGAAAGAACAACTAACTGCACAGCATGATGAATGGCTGTACTGGTCGTTGCAGTGCAGCCTAAACTTGGTTGTGCATATATGTGACCATTACCGCCTCGAAATGTGGTGGTAAGAACATTCCAAATATTTATGAAGTGGTCGTGACGAGAGTGTGGTGGCCTAATCTTGGCCATTGCGGTAGTTATTGTAACTAGTGGTACATAACTGTGCTTAGCTGACGGAGATTTTTTGAAACACCCTCTGAGAAACATTGCGAGGAATAATCTGTATTATATGCACGTTATCACGGGAGCTTTGCACATTAGATTGAAATAGCTGTATGATTGTTTAAAGATAAAAGACCTATATTCATCTTTACGTTGAGAACCACTGAGATTGGGTTTTTATCAAGTGTGATTGGCAGAGTATATAAAACTATAAATGAGGCTAGTTTAGGTAAGTCTCAACTCAAGGTTGCTTACTGTAGTCGTGTACATACATGGGCACTTGAGTATATCGGTATTACCTATGAGTATTTGATTATGTGAGTTTCTGTTCTGCCAGCATTAGGTTTAAGATATCTACATACTTTTTGCTGTGGAATCCAGGCTTTCATTGACTATAGATACATGAATATATCAGAAAATCTTGTTTTTGTGTTACCGAATTCGCTCCGTGCCCTAATCTCGAATTGTTAAAAGCAAATTCTATCATGTTGCTTACTGAAAATACATATAACACACATTCTATAAGAGCGAATCACAGATTGGTAAGAACGTATTCATAGCGAATTCGGTAACCATCGCTACTCAGGCCTTCTACTTTTTAGTCCAAAGAAACATGCTCTTCTTTAGGCGAAGGAGTAATGATCCAACTATAAAAAGTAGATAAACTCAGACATTCAATGTGCATTTCAGTTTGTAGAATGTGCATTTACATGTCAACACAAATTATCCCAAATGGTTGCTAGATTCCTGAATAATAAAATGACTTAATTTGTACACTCCTCTTGTACGAGTTGCTTTGAATATTATATCAATTTTTTGCTGCTCGACTCTTTGCTATCGTAATGATGATTTTATTGCTGTTCAGGATGAGACTGGAGTTTACAAAAACCTGCTACAAGAGATATCACAAAGGGTTGGAGCTCCATTGCCACACTACATCACTTTCAGGTCTGGAGTAGGACACCATCCAGTATTTACCGGTAAAGTGGAACTGGCTGGGATCACATTTACCGGTGAGCCAGCTAAAAATAAAAAACAAGCGGAGAAGAATGCAGCCATGGCAGCATGGCAATCTTTAAAACAATGTATGCCCTACTTTCAACTCCATTTTCATTCTGCATGACACACTTCTTTGATTTTGCTAGTTTTAGCGTCTATTTTATGTCCTCACTATCCTGCCCTACGAGTTAAAGACTTAAAGGTAAAGAAACATGTAAACGTTGTTCTAGTGTCGATCTTGGTGCATCATTTTGCTCATATATAGTACTCTTCCGTCCACCGCCACATTTCAAAGTGTGCCTTTCACAAAAATGAAGGGACGTAATAATATGTAAATGGAATTTAAGTTGATGAAAGATGCACGATCCCAGAGAAACAAGAAGTGAGTTGAGAAGTTAATCGTACCCGTGATGAACTATTTTGGTCAATCTTTCTTGTCCCAGTCCCGCCACGATTTGTCTCCTTTATTTTTCTTGATGTTAACTCCTTCAGATTTATTTTCTTTCCAGCAAGGTGAATTTTTACAATCCTGCATGGCTATACTATTATGTACACTATTAGGAATATTAATAATAGTTGGGCATCAACCATCACCTTAAAGTTTTGGTTGAATTGGTTCATCTATCATGGTATCAAAGCCAGTGTGAGGGGTTCGAATATTGGCAACCTCAAAACCCCTCAAAAACCACGAAGTGGAAACCAGCATACGGTATGGGTGGGCCTGTGCAAACTAACCACTCTTCAAGCCCAATGGGCATTTGAGTGAGGGAGCGTATTAGGAATATTAATAATAGTTGGGCATCAACCATCACCTTAAGGTTTTGGTTGAATTGGTTCATCTATCATACACAACTACCTGTGTTACTTGGGCTCCATTAGGGCATTAGGTATCGGTCATAGACATAAACTTGCCGCACAAAGTGGCCATCTATGTTGCTAACGTTTTCATTTTGGATGCTCGAAAATCCACACATGGCAATTCTCTCTTACACTCTATTTGAGAAAAAAAAACTTGATTTTCTAAGTAACCAAGTCAAGCATAAATTTTCAGGCAATGCACGGGTTCCTGCAAGTAAGCGGAGTTTAAAAATTAACATCATTTCCATTTTCATTCATTTGTCTCATCAATTTGCTTACATGGTTTTTAAATCGTTTTTTATGCAATTACGGTAAGTGGGATATGTGCATTTAAGCCAAATCAGTCTTTTAACAGAGAAAGTTAACCCAAATAAAAAACTAAAACAAATGAGTACGATGGATTGAAAATAAATACGTAAACAACGATTAGGATGGAGGGAGTAGCTAATGAGCACAAGTGTTATTTGAAATACGCGTTTGCGTTAGTATGAAGTTTTGATGTTTTTTTTTACTGTATAAACAGTGGCACAGCAAACAACAGGCTTATCTTCAGAGCAGGAGAACTCAGATGAGCTTGAGCAGGTTAGTGTAGCACGGGCATTGTTGAGTTACCGTTTAAGGGAGAGGATGACGAGTTCGCCGTCTACTCCACAATCTTTCCCACATACCTTTCCTGTACAAAGCCCAAGACCACCAACCCCACAACGCACTGCGAAGCCCACCTCTAAGATTCTACCTCTTATCTTCCCGAAAAAGACACCGCCTCAGCCGCTCCCATCACCATTCTTAGTAACTGATAATGTGATATCAGAGCCTCGAGGAATCCGGCCTCAGAGATCACTTGGAGTTGGGGCAATTCCTTACATACCAATCCGGCATCCTCGGCCAGCGTGCTACAGTATAGCACCTCCAGTAACTATAAGGAGTGCCATGTTTTGTTGCTCGTCCCCACCCGTGCGAATTGCGCCACCAGTATCTATCAGGCAAAGTGTTGCTTTGTGCTCTGCCCTACCAGTTTCAAAGACTCCACAACCTAATAAAGCAGTTGATAAAGTTGACCCAGTTCAGAAGTCAGCTGGAAAAGAATCCAAGAAATCTCAAATACCTGAACCTGTTTGTATTAGGCAAGCTACGCGCGTATGTGATGACCAACTGGCTCAACAGGAAGTTCCACCGTCATTGGCAGGTCCTGTTGTGGGGGAAGATTGCAGTACAGGACTACAGAGATCTGAAACTTTAACAAAGCTGGAACAGATTAAACTCTGAGAACACTTTCAAGGGTGAATGTAGATCTTTTAGGAGTATTTCATCAAACGATCGAGTATGGATATGATTTTGGTATCTGTTTTTTTGTCGTTCACTCGATTTCATCTTGTACGATATCCCCCCATGTCTTTTGCTGTTTTCCTTCTCGGCTCATCCTGTATTTGAGTTGGCCTATCACCATGTGTTTATCGTAGCTATGTCGACCTCCAAAACCAGCACATTAGCTCAAAATCGAATTAGTAGCTATCTTTATCAAGAGTTGTTTAGTACTTGTATGTTTTTTTTTTTGCTGTGAAGTGATTGTTCCTTCACACTCTTCTTTTCTCAATATAGACGGAAGTAACTAAACCATTCGATAATTTACTTATAGTGTATCTCTTGGACCTCGTATTGTTTGCTTAGTAGTGGTGATCAAATGCGGACTTAGGCCAGACATGGCCGTGCTCAAGTTAAATTTCGAGCCTGCGTGAGACATGCAAGCATAGTAGCATGTTAAGCCTTTGTAAATGTATGAAAATGTATTATCCTTACTCGTTAATTTTGTGGGACCAGTTCTATGGACGAGACGACCCCTCAACCCTATTTGTCTTGAGCTGGTCTTCCTTGAAAAGGGATTATTTTCGTCTGAAATATTAAGACGGGGTTTTGAAAACTTTTCACAACCAAATGCGACCACTTTTGATATACTAGCTGAATTATCATGGTTACATTCAACCATAAAATAGTCACAAAAACCCCGTCTTATTGTTTCAGATGAAAATGACCAGTTTGAAACAAGAATTAGCGATTTGTGTTGGTCGACTTGACCTCTTTTTTCCAGTGGATGATTCACTAAAACTGCCAAATAGGATTGACCCTAGTAACAAAAAAGCATTTAAAAAAATGATTGATTTTTCACCTTTGTTTTTAAGCATGAGTAGATTATGAGTGCTAACACACTTATGCTTTTAGAAGGTGGTAACAACTAACATGAAATGAAATAATTGTCTACTTTATTGTCGTCAAGTTTAGGATTCTGATCCTTGACTAACAAAAATATGTCATAAATTGTCTCCTTTGAGAACAAATTCTTGACATAAATGGTATAATTTTGATGTTTACACACATACCTTTTGTACTTATTTGAAGGCAAAGGACTATTAGGAAGGGGTCTTGTAAATAGTTGTATCTTCTTTGTCAAATTTTGGTCTAGAAGGTGATAATGTGGAATCAACGAGTCTCCATTATAACGGGTATATTTCTTGTACATTTGCGACTGTTCAAATACTACTTATGTGGGTAGATAAGATAAAACAGATTGTTACTCTTTTGTACTTACGAGTTATGACATTGTTACTTTGCTTTTGTTTTATCTACCCACATGAGTAGTACTTGACCTGTGTAGTGGAATAGGCCAATGTGAATAATCGGGACGAAAATGTAGGGTTGTTGATGACATCGGATTCTGTCCTTTGATTACTCATTCTCGGTTCATATTTTGTCCAATCACTAATCAAACATTATAATAATTCACATGTGGTTATTTGGAATGTAAAGATACTTCTAATTCAATAGTGACCGGCTACTAAACCTCACAAGAAAATAAAACAAGAGATAGAACAATTTCATGTAAATAGTTTGAAAGAAGTCCAATTTTTAGATGACTCGGACGAAAATTATTGAGGGTGGGACTATAGGAGGGGTCTTTTAATAGTTGCATCTTGTTTGTCAAAATTTATTCTACAAGTGGAATAGACTAATGTGAATAACTCGAGCGAAAATGTAGGCATGTTGATAATATCGGTTTATGTTTCTTGATTACCCAGGCCATTTTCAATTCATATTTTGTCTAATTACTTACCAAACGATATTTAATAATTAACACATGGTTAACTCAGTATTGATTGACTAATAAACCGGGTAAGAAAACACTACGTATCTCCTATTCATAACAATCTTTACCACTTTGCGAAGGCACAAAGAATTAGGAGAGAAATTAAATAATGAATTGTATTGTTGTGGGGTGAGGTGAGGTGCTTGGAGAGAGTGGGTATTGTTCTGAGTAATATGATTAAAATAAGTATAAAGTATGAGTAAAATAAGTATTCCAAAGTATGAGTATTGTGGGTATTGGGTTGAAGTGAGGTGATTAAAATATATACTTAAAACTTTATCAAAAAAGGAAATAAGAAAGAGACTGTGAATTGATAAAAAAGGAAATAAGGAAGGTTATTATGATAGGAGGGAGTAAAGTAACGCATATACTTATTAGTAAGTCTTGCTTGCGACGGGTCGTTATTTGTGACGGATATTTTGTGAGATAAATGGGTAGAAAATGAGTTAGTGGAGAAAGGGGACCACATGAATAGTATTGGAGAGAGAGAAAAAGTGGGTATTTTGTGAGAGTAAACGGTATCCGTCACAAGCTTGCGACGGATAGTGCCGTTGCAAATAAGAATTTGTGTATACTTATTTAGCAAGTCTTGTTTAAGACGGGTCAAATACTACCAAGTGGGGGTAATAAAGACTAAAAAATTGTCATTTTCTAGGTTACAAGTGAGGTGATTTGGTATGTATTTGACTCGTCTTACGCTTAAGACGGATAATGACGGTTTGATTGTTTGAAATGAGAATTTGTGATACTCATTTCATGTAACAACAAGTCTTGCTGAAGACGGTGACAATTCGTCTCGTCAAGAAGACGGGCCAAATGTTACCACTATAAATTTCTAAGTTAACAGATTATTTTTTCACATGGTCACATTTTTGTTCTTAAAATGGTGATATTTTGGTCCGTATTCTTGAGGAGACAGAATTGATCCGTCTTCAATGAGAATTTTTGTTCATGTAAATAGTTTGAAAGAAGTCCAATTTTTGCTATTTATGTCTTCAATGCTATTTGAGAAAAAATAAAAATTTATTTAAGGATCGATCAGCCAAAATACATGATAATGCACACGTCTAGTCGTCTATCTATACATGATAACTTAGTTAGTTTTCTAAATTTCACTCTAGGACCCACATGGGAATTGAGTTTTGCTCTATGTCTTTGTATTTTGGACTCGATAATTCAAGAGAAAAATGAAATATAAAACTAAAGTGTTCGTGATTGAGTAATGTAAGAGAAATTAAAGTATGCAATTTTGTCTATAGGGTTCTTTACTCTGCCGTTAGGAGATGACATTGTGAAATCATGAAAGGAAGGGTTGAGGACCATCGCCACCAAACCGATGCCATCATCCTTCGCCTCCACCCATACGTCGTAGCCATATTACACCACCTCACCAAGAAATAAACCACACCCGAATTATGTTAGCAAAACCAATCACAAGCAGCCTTGACAACCCATAACACCTCATGCCAAAACTCTAACACCTTGTGGAGTTGTGGGTCATAAAAACCTTACATGCTCATCAATCCTTTTTTTATCAATCTGTCTTATTTGTAACGGTTACAAGGAAAATTTGCATTTTTTTACATGGTTTGGTTTGTTTCGACTCAAAATAAGACATAATGACCGACACGTCTGGTAACAAAAATGGCAAATTATCTAAAGGCCAAGACATGTCTAAAATTCTAAATAACAAATCTTCACGTCATCAAGAGAAGCACTAGTGCAATTACAAAACCTCAAAACGTAAAATCTCATATTATACAAATCCTATAGGCTATAACTTTTTTTTTTTTTTTTGACCGCAGTAAAAAACGAGGTTTATACAAAGGCTATAACTAAAACCATTGTACGATATAATAATTGGACCATTCGATAATATTTATCGCACTTCATTTATAATCACAAAACCAATTCTAAAAATTTATCGTAAAACTTGTTACTCATTGAATAATCCCTAATTATCACACCTAAAAAACGAAAAAAATGAAACCCGAGTCTCTTTTAAGAAGACATTTTATTTAGGAGTAAAATCGGTGAAATAACAATTCACTTAGTTTATACTTCCTCCATTCATATCCAAACTACACCTATTCCATTTTAATCCATTCATATCCAAACTACAACTTTCCTAATAAAGCCAACAAAATTACTAAATTATCCTTATAAATATCAATTATTTACCAAAAATGCCATCAAATGACCCACCATTACTCCACCACAAACAATAAAAAAATAACATACACACTTCCCATTGTACTTTCAATCATATATTTAACAAATTCTTAAAATTTGTGCATAAAGCATAACTACAATTTGAATTTGAATGGAGGAAGTAATTTTTTCTACGATAAAATGATAGTATGAGGTAAAAAAAAATCCCTAGAAACCATCATATTATTTGCCCTATATACACAGTATACAAGTAAGAATATACTACTGCATTTCGATCATCTTCACTCATATCAGTTCAGGTTCATTCAATTTAAGATTTTCTCTTATTTTGCTCCATTCAATTCAGTACAATTCATCTTTTTTCCGTAAAAAAACACAAGCTTAATCTTAGACGAATAGTGTCATCGTAACTCTTAGAAAAATGAACAGACGATTTTAGTCCATCATCCCAGCCCTCTTCTATAGTACTCCTTTCTCCACTCTAACACTTCACTTTTTGTACACTATTTTTAAATGCACAAATTCTTATTTGCAACGGCACTATCCGTCGCAAACTTGTGACAGATATCGTTTTCTCTCACAAAATACCCACTTTTTCTCTCTCTCCAACACTATTCATGTGGTCCCCTTTCTCCACTAACTCATTTTGTATCCATTTTACTTCCTCCATTTTAATCCAAATACCCAATTTGCTTTTTGCACACTATTCACCAATCAACTTTCAATCTCAATACATAAGAAAAAATATATTCATGTGGGGTCTTGTTTAATTCGTCTTTACGAGTACATTGAAAATATATAACTTTTACAGTATAATTTTTACAAATACATAGTTAAAGATATAAAACACGCAAAACGTGCGTTGACAAACGTGAATAAAGCAAATTGGGTATTTGGATTAAAATGGAGGAAATATCTCACAAAATATCCGTCACAAATGACGACCCGTCGCAAGCAAGACTTACTATTTTAAATGAGCATTTAATTGCAATTTTTCTCAATGTATAAGTAAAAATATGAAGTAGTATTTATTTGAGATCTTGCTAATTCGTTTTACAAGCATATTAAGAGCATGTTTGACCTACATTGTTAAAAATGAGTTTTTTGTTTTTAAAGCTCAGTAATGTATTTAGCCTAATTTTTAAAAGTGTTTTTGAACTTAAAAACACTTTGTGGCCAAACACGACATTATTTACTTAAAAGTTACAAATAATTTTTAAAAACTCAAATACCCTCTTTTTGCCCATAAAAATAGAAGCAACAATTTGGTGTTTCTGATTCTTGAAAACTACTTTTAAAAATTTTTTTAAAGTAGTTTTCAAGAATCAGAAACACCAAATTGTTGCTTCTATTTTTATGGACAAGAAGAGGGTATTTGAATTTTTGAGAAATTATTTTTAACTTTTAAATAAATGATGTGTTTGGCCAAAATAAGTCAAACCAAACACACACTAAATATACACAAATTGTATACGAGTATCACTTATAATGTTTGCACATACTTTAGCGCGCAAAATACGCGTTGAAAAACGTCGAAAAATAAAGTGACAAAGTAGGAAAACACGATATAAATGAGCATTCAATTGCAATTTTCTATCAATACACAAGTAAGTACACAAATTTTATTTTATGAGAGACGTACATACGACCAATAGAAAAATGATCCACTTTTGATAAATATTGACCATTTTAATTAAATAGCGACCTCTATTTTGGTTAAAAATGACTTATTTTTTGGTTAAAAAATGACTTATTTTTTTAAAGTTGTCACTATTTATCAAAAAAATGGTCATTTTTAACCCAAAAATAGTCACATTTGGCAAAAGATCACGGATGAGACCGTCGTACAGAAGAATTAATGATGAAAGTACATTAATTTAAGATCTTGTTTGATTCATCTATGCAAGGAGATTCAAAATATCTACTAACTTTTACTTCCTCCATTCATATCCAACCTACATATTCCTTTTTCATCCATTCATATCCACTCTACCACTTTCCTAAAAAAGAAAACAAAATGACTAAACTACCCTTATGGAAACCATTTATCTACATAAAATGCCACTACATGGCCCACCTATAATCCACCATCCCACATTTAAATTAATAAAAAAACATCTTACACACCTTCAAATGTACTTTTAGTAGTTTTTTAATATCTTTCTTAATATTTGTGCAAAAAGCATATGTGCGCTTTGGATTCGAACGGAGGAAGTATGAGTTTTACCCCCCAAATCTTTTTATATCACCCCATTTCTTTATACACGTTTGCCGATATTCATTTTATTTTGATTATATCTTTAGCTACATACTACTAAAAATTATAAAAGTTTGATATTTTTAATTCTCTTATCAAGACAATCCAAAAAAGATTTCACATAATATATTTCCGTGAACAGATTGAGAGAAAACTGACGTTGAATACTCAATTGTGAATAGTGTCCAAAAGGAAAATAAGATGGTGATATAAAAAAATGGAGGGAGTATCATTTTTGCACAACGTGAAAAACACAAAGTGACATAGACTACGCTAATCTATCATGCTAGTCCTTTTTTATAAGACTCCTCTATTTTAAGTTTAAAACGAATATACCCGTCACTTAAAACCGATCCATGCTCTACTAAATAAATGAAAAAGAAAAGCTGCAAAACTCTCACACTCCAACCCAACTTTTTTAAAAACTCTCTTCTCTTCTCCAACCCACTCACTGTCTCACTGTCACTGTTTCCCTTTTTGCTTTTTCTCTCCATTTTCCACACATCAATTCAACAACAAAATAGTACCAAAAAAAAATTAATCTTCCCCAAAAAATCCCTAAAAAAAAACCCCTAATTTTAATTAATTTAACTCCCAGCAAAATTTCTCAATTTAGGGTTCTTCATCTCTAAATGCATCTTTTTTACTACTCTCTCTGTTACCAGAAACAGTGAGAGTTCGTTCAGTTCAGTTCACCCATTTTCAATTACATCCTTCTAAAAACTTATAAAAAAAAAAACAATAAAGTTTGAATCTTTTTTACCTTTTTCTGCTGAAAATTGCAGTAATTTCATACCCAATTGTGAAAAAAAGAAGAAAAAAAAGCTAAAATCTTAGCTCAGGTTAGTTTAATTTATCAAACAAAAAAACCCCAATTTAATTTTAGTTTGTAATTTTAATTTATTGAAGGACCCCACCAAAAAAGGTTGGATTTTTTTGCTAATTTCAGTGATTTCTTGTATTGTGTGATCTCCTAGTTTATCATGAAACCGTCTCATATAAGAATTAGGGGTTTTTTTATAACTACCCAATTCTTAAAAAATAAATGTTTTTAATTTTAATTTATAATTTTTTTTATTTTGATATTTTGTTTGGTGGGTCCCACAGGGAAAAAAATGGCGATGATGACGATGCAGTACAGGGAGAGTAGCAGCGGTAGCAGCGGTGGCGGAGGCGGTGGTGGTGGCGGCGGCGGAGGTGTAAACAAGCATTTTGCATCAGCTGCGGATGCTGGGAAGTATGTTAGGTACACGACGGAGCAAGTGGAGGCGTTGGAAAGGGTTTATGCCGAGTGTCCGAAACCGAGTTCGTTACGCCGTCAGCAATTGATCAGGGAATGCCCAATTCTGTCTAATATTGAGGCTAAACAGATCAAAGTTTGGTTTCAAAATAGGAGGTTGAACTTTTTTTTTGTATGTTTTGTGTGATTTGGTTGTGAAATTTGCAATGAGACGGTTTTATGGTATGATTTGATGTGTTTTTACGGGTTTAAGGCGAGTTTTGTAGTTAATTTCAGCCAGTGGCGGAGCTAGGAATTGATGTTTAGGGTTAAAATTTAGATTGGAAATTTTAGATGGGGCGGATTAGTAAGGTAATAGAGTGTTTTAACTAAATAATATGATTTTTTATGTTAATCAAAGTTGGGAGGTTGAGCCCTTTTTTCCTTGTAGTATTCTTTTTGGGTGATTTGGTTGTGAAAATTGAGACGAGACGGTCTTATGGTAGAATGTGGTGTGTTTTACCCGTTTAGGGCGAGTTTTATAGTTAACTTTGGCTAGTGGCAGAGCTAGGAATTGAAGTCGGGGGTTGTAAATTGAAATGTAGATCGGAAATTGTAGAATGGGGTGAATTAGCAAGGTAATAGAGTAACTTGATGAAAAAAAGGTAAAAACTTTGATAAAAAAAGTTGCATTCTTTTACATTAACTAGGGGCGACTTGCTACAGTTGCTAGCCCTCTAGCTCCGTCAATCTGCCATTGCATTTGAGTGAGAATGAGTTATCCAAGACTTGTCTTTTGAACCTCTAAAACGAGGGTGTATTTGGAATTTTGTGTTTGAATTTTTCTCTTTGGAAATTTTGTGTTGGGTGTAGGTGTAGGGAGAAGCAGAGGAAAGAGTCGTCGAGGTTGCAGACAGTAAATAGGAAGTTGTCGGCGATGAATAAGTTGTTGATGGAGGAGAATGATCGGTTGCAAAAACAGGTGTCTCAGTTGGTTAATGAAAATGGGTTTATGAGACAACATCTTCAAACTGTATGTTTCTCTCTAATTGTCATTGTCTTGTTTGTTCATTTTTAGCGAAAATGTAAGAAATCTTAAGGTCATTTGCGTAGAATCGTAGATCAGTTGCCTTTTTTTTTTTACAATGTGCGAAAGTGTCGATCTTTCTAAATTTGTTGCCATTTTTTGTTCTAAATTAGTAAAATTAACAGGATTTCTGTGTTGCTAGTTAATTATAGCCATTAGATTGAAAATTTTTATGATCCTCTGGTGGTCTGTGATTTCCCGTTTCCGTCTTAGTGGTGTTGGTTGCTGTTTATATGATTCTGAATTTAATAATCTTTTTATTGAATGCTGGTCAGTGATCATGGGTAAATTTGTTTCTGTACTTCGTTTTTAATGAGGCTGGATATTTATGGCGGTCTATTTAATGTGTTTGGTGGGTTGATGTTTCTTAGTTGCTAAAAATGCCACGGGTTATATGTAAATTGCGTAGACAAGGAGAAGTAGTTTAGTGCGGTGGTACTTCGTGGCGATAAGAAAGAATTTCTTTTTTTAGTAAATTGGTGAATTTATTAACGTTCCAGGCACCGACTGTGGCCACTGATGGAAGCTGTGAGTCTGTGGTCACCACTTCTCAGCAATCTCGCAGAGACCCCAATAACCCTGCCGGGTAAGCATTATGAGCTCTCCCCCACTTTGCCATGTGGATTTAGTACATGTTTTTTGGTTCCGTACTTTGGACGGGGACTCGTAAAATTGACTACATTCTTTTTATTTTGAAGTAGCGTGTCATCTGATGCAATTACAAATTTGCAATGTTCATTATGGGCGATCTAGAAATACTATTTTTATCTTATTAACACGGGGCTAAGATTGCGTATGAATGACCCTTCTACCCCGCCATATGTGAGAGCCCTTAAGGCACGATGGCAATGCTATTGTTGTTGTTTGATACATCTCCCTTTTTGTTCTTGTTGCCAGTCTCCTGTCTATTGCGGAGGAGACGTTGGCAGAGTTCCTTTCAAAGGCGACAGGAACTGCTGTTGATTGGGTGCAGATGCCTGGGATGAAGGTTCTAATTCTGTTAATTGAAATCTTGTTCTTGTAATTTCACGCTGAGTGTTTGTCTTTATGCGTAGCACTCTAATTTCACGCTGTTTTTTCTGACAAATCTCACAGCCTGGTCCGGATTCAGTTGGGATTTTTGCCATTTCACATAGATGTAGTGGAGTGGCAGCCCGAGCGTGTGGTTTAGTTAGTTTAGAGCCTTCTAAGGTAAGTTGATTAAAAAGCTTACATGATTTTCTTTGCATTTGCCTAAGATTGTGTTGAGAAGGGGAGCCTTGGCGCACTGGTTAAGGTGTTGCTTTGCGACCGTGAGGTCACGGGTTCAAGCCCTGGGAGCGGCCTCTTGCCAAAATGGCAAGGGAAGGCTTGCCCCCATTACACCCTTGTGGTGGGGCCCTTCCCCGGACCCTCGCCTAGCGGGGATGCCATCGTGCACCGGGCTGCCCTTTTTTGCCTAAGATTGTGTTGAATGATGAGTAATTTAAGTATTTATTTTGATTTCTAGATTGCAGAAATCCTTAAAGATCGTCCATCTTGGTTCCGTGAATGCCGGAGTCTTGAAGTTTTTACTATGTTTCCTGTCGGAACTGGAGGAACAATTGAACTTATTTATACACAGGTGTGATTCAAGTACTATTATTTCGCTGTAGTGCTTATTTTACCAGTGGATTACTGATTACTGAAGCAACTCATGCCAGATATATGCACCAACTACTTTGGCCCCTGCACGAGACTTTTGGACTTTGCGTTATACCACCACGTTAGAGAACGGCAGTATCGTGGTAAGTTCATCTGATGTAACTTCCTGATAGGCAAGGACTAATTGACAGTCAAACTTCAAAAACTTCGACCGTGACTATCAATAAAAAGTATGAAACTTTGCAAGCCGAAAGTCATACGGTCAAGTATCGCTTCGAAGACCACCCAAAAGCAAGTGTAACCTTTGGTTTGGATTGGAGGGAGTAAGTTGTATTGATAAAAGTGACATAATTTTGGACACGAACTCTTGTACTAAAACGAAATTTAAACATAGACGGAGGAAATAGTTTCCGTGGATGGACTTTTGTGTGAATCGTTAATTTTGTTTACCGCAGTTTTGTGTATTTAGCTTTGTTTGATTCCTTGTTCGTTACTTAAAGGTTTGTGAGAGATCTCTGACTGGTTCTGGGCCCAACAACGCTGCTCCCCATTTTATTAGAGCTGAAATGCTTCCAAGTGGCTATCTCATCCGGCCATGTGAAGGTGGTGGGTCTATCGTCCATATAGTTGACCATCTCAACCTCGAGGTTTGTGGTATTTCTTAACTTTCCTTTTCAAAAGCTCTATTACTCGAGGATGTTATAGGAGTTTGTCTTGTAGGCGTGGAGTGTACCAGAGGTGCTGCGGCCACTTTATCAATCTTCAAAAGTCGTAGCCCAGAAAATGACCATAGCAGTAAGTTCAAACGCGTATATTTATTTTCCTATTGTAATGCGCTGTGCTAATATCGCGGAAACAATGGGGATGACCAAGTGTTCTCTTTGTGAAGGCTTTGCACTATATCCGGCAAATTGCGCAGGAGACAAGCGGGGATGTTGTTTATGGCTTGGGTCGACAGCCCGCAGTTCTACGAACATTTAGTCAGAGACTGAACAGGTATATTTTTACTTTCGACTTCTGAGTATGATTCTCCCAGTAGTGTTATAAACCGCTTTCGCAGCGTTATTTTAATTTTGTTTCACGAAATGTGAAAGTTGTAAACGATAGACTAACTTGCTACCCTTTTGCTTCCACATTTTAATTTTCATTAATTATTTGTTTATATGTTGGTTATCTGTAGAGGATTCAATGATGCGATCAATGGATTCAGTGATGACGGTTGGACATTACTGAACTGTGACGGTGCTGAAGATGTGATAATTGCCTGTAATTCAGCCAAGCCTTTCATGGCCAGTTTAAACGGTGCTAATTCACTACCAGTCGTTGGTGGAGTGCTCTGTGCAAAGGCATCTATGCTACTTCAGGTATGCTTTTTGAGTTTCGTTTTCCAAGCACGTTACTTGCACTCTCCAGCATATATCCTACTGGGTAACTTGCCATTTTCCGTTTTTCTCAAGATGATTTTCGACCGTTTATTCAAGTATTCGCAAGATTTACGCATAATTCATCTATGATGTGCAGAATGTACCTCCTGCTGTGCTGGTTAGATTCTTGAGAGAGCATCGCTCTGAGTGGGCTGATTTCAGTGTTGACGCATATTCTGCTGCAGCGTTAAAGGCAAACACTTATGCATTTCCAGGAATGCGGGCTACGAGATTTAGCGGGAGTCAAATAATCATGCCTCTTGGTCACACAATTGAACATGAAGAAGTAAAATTCTGTCTCGGAATTCTTATTTTTATCGCTATAGTTGTTCGCTGGCCTTGACAAATGAGCATTTCCGATAGGAGATTATGCTTCATCATTTTACTTTCGTTTCAACAAATTCGAAGTTGAAAATCTGCTAGTATGGGATTTGAGTTATCGGGTTATGAATATTTATTAGGTTATGCTCGAACGTCTCATCCTTTTTGCCGTGATATTTTTCCAAGGGATGGTGGATTTTTCGATGGTGTCGGTCACTAATCTTAATATTCCGTTAAGCATTTAAATTTTTTTTTGTTATTCTCTATTCCTAAGGGTTCATGCAAGTTGAACTAATAATATGTGCAAATGGTAGATGCTGGAGGTGATACGGTTGGAAGGCCATTCTCTTACAGCAGAAGATGCGTATATGTCTGGAGATATTCATCTCTTACAGGTATGCTCTTAAATCTCTAGAACTATGGTATTTCGTCCGACAGCCCGTACTCTAGTTTCGTCCGACAGCCCGTACTCTAGTTTCGTCCGACATCCCGTACTCTAGTTTCGTCCGACATCCCTTGCGTCCTCTTTGAGTTTAAAACACGGGTAAGAGTGTAGACTATGTCCATCCAGCGCCGTCCTTTTTGTTGCCTTGGGTGGTACTTTTGGGGCACTGGGTTTTTGCTTTTTGTTGTAATTCTATCTGTTAGTTAATGCACACGTAAATTTGATGTATTGTGGCAGATATGCAGCGGAATAGACGAGAATACAGTTGGAGCTTGTTCGGAACTTGTGTTCGCACCTATAGATGAAATGTTTCCCGATGATGCTCCCTTACTGCCTTCTGGGTTCCGTATTATTCCATTGGATTCAAAACCAGTAAGTTTAATTTGCCTGACCAAAGTTTTTCATAAACTAGCCGTGTCCGACACTTGGATACGTACCCGTGTCAGACCCTTCAATCCCGAGCCAGAGTAACATAGCTTAGGGGTTGCTATTTTGTTTGTTCTCGCTTTCAAAGACGGCCTTTTGACATTTTTCGTCTATCCATCCCTCGACCTAATTTTTGCCGTAATCTATTGCCATCATTGTAACTTGTAACTGTTCTCATTGGATATTTTGATTTTTTTAACTCCCAACAAAACCATCTGAAACAGGACAATCCAACAAACCGAACACTTGACTTGACTTCAAGTCTCGAAGTGGGACCACCGACAAGCCAGGGAGCCTCAGACGCGTCAACTTCTGGAAGTGCACGTTCTGTGTTGACCATTGCCTTTCAGCTCCCATTTGACAGTAACCTGCAGGAAAGCGTTGCAACAATGGCTCGCCAATATGTTCGTAGTGTGATATCTTCTGTTCAAAGGGTTGCTATGGCCATAACCCCATCTGGTTTAACTCCTACAGTTGGCCCGAAACTGTCCGCAGGTTCTCCCGAGGCCCTAACCTTGGCCCATTGGATTTGTAAAAGTTATAGGTATGTCATCATCATCGTCATTCAGTGACTATTCTTTAATCTTTAACTAGATAGAAAAAGACGTTTAGCTGGAACTCGTGTCATTCTGCGGCTTTTTGTTTTTCCGCAGCTGTCATATGGGTACAGAATTGCTTCAAACATCTTCCGCTATTGATGAAACGGTATTAAAACATCTCTGGCATCACCAAGATGCCATATTGTGCTGCTCGTTGAAGGTATGAAACTTTTTGGTTCGATTGTCCAACCCAAACCTATGATTCGGGTCCTCGAGTAATTGCTTCTTTCTTTCCTCATTTGCAGTCTCTTCCGGTTCTCATCTTTGCAAACCAAGCGGGCCTTGATATGCTGGAGACGACTCTAGTCGCTCTACAAGACGTGTCCTTGGATAAAATATTCGACGACACTGGACGAAAAACACTATGTGCCGAATTTCCCAAGATAATGCAGCAGGTAATACACTAACCACGATACCTATTTTTATCGTATATAAACTTCTCAATGCGCAGGAATTCTAAAGTCCGCTTGATTTGCAGGGGTTCGCTTGCTTACCTGCTGGGATGTGCATGTCAACAATGGGCCGACATGTTTCATTTGATCAAGCAATCGCATGGAAAGTCTTTGCTGCAGACGAGTCCACCATCCATTGTCTTGCTTTCACTTTCGTTAACTGGTGTTTTATGTGATGCCCTCGCTATTTAGCGAAATCTCTTATAGACTCTAAAACAGCAACCAACGATTAAAACTGGTGTACAAGTCCCGACTCCCGTTTCTTTTTTGATGGAAATTTCAAAAGGCCTTCTTCGCATTTATTAATCTATTTCGACATCTCATCTAAGTCCTGAAACTTTCGATCTGCAGTTCTTCTGCATGTTGGTGAACGTTTCACGCTGTAAGACCGTCTTATTAATTTGTGTTTTGAAAGTGGTTAGGCATTTATTGGGTGAAAATACAGGTTGTAAAAGACCAGTCAATCATGCATTTACTATGTGCAGGGATAATAGGATAAAGTGTGGTCTAAAAGACTGACCAAATTGGGCTACTTTAGGGTTTAGGCATGATTTTGTGTGTAAAATTGAAGTAGGTGGTGGTTTCATCTTGTCAATGTGCCAACACAGTTGGGTCTTTTCAGAATGTGATTCTAGTGGCCAGAGGTTATCAGTTGGGTAGTCAAATCATGCAACTAGCCAGCCAGCTAGCTTGGTTTCGGTAATCGAGAGGATTCTAACTCGAGAAGAGAGAAGTTATCGGAATTTGTGGGTTATCGATAATCGAGAGGATTCTAACTCGCATATGGATAAGCGGAAAAATGATATACCGGGCTATCGTTTGTATTTGACAATTATTGACTAATTCGATAATCGAGAGGATTCTAACTCGCACCATAGTTGAGCGAAAAAACGACATACCGGGTTCTTGTCTGTATTTGACAATTATTGGCGAAAGTTTTGATTGTAAACTCTAATATTATTGTCAAGGAGTCTTACTGAAGACGAATATTATCCGTCATAAGCTGAAGACGGATAATATCTTCTCAGAACAATGTAAGTGGGAAGACGAGTGGAGGGAAATAGAGCACTTTCATGAATCCGCATTCAATAAGAATTTGGGTATTATTGTAGTCATATCTATTTTAGCTTAAGGCAATAGGGGGCAAGAAAGCTCTATGAAAATATTAGGTTCAAGTCTAAAAAATGAATTAAAACATGGGTATCGATTATTAAGTTAATCAACAACAATTCGAGTCAAAGTAATTACCTAACTTAGGTGTCTATATTAATTTTTTTTTGAAGGATACAAGTTAAGAAAAACTATATAAAAGTATTAGAACAGTCGATAAAGTATTTTCTTTCTTAGGAGCAATCATCGACTGTTCTCCACAAATTCACAATAATGTCTACGTCCTACTACGTCAAAACCACAGTAAACCTAAAATTTCCGTTCTACATTATACTCAAATTACATCGAAAGTTATAAACACACGTCACAATACTCACAACCCGTGTTATGATCACTATTCGATAACATTTTCTATTTTCTTTATTCTTTAGTTGTTTACTTTAACTTGAAATTGATTTATATCCCAAGAAGTCACAATCAAAACTCATAAAAATAGTCTTCAATAATCAAAAGTTGGAACCCTACAAGAAAGAGAAAGGAGATAATAACGTCAAAGCATTAAAAAATTACGTGTTTGGATCCTTTTCATTATCCCTCTAATACACGCTTATTTTAATATATTTTCTCTTTTTATTCGATAAAATATTATATTTATGAAATAATTACAACCACTAAATTATCTCAAAATTTAATCCGAACTGTTTAAATATAATAAAAATTCATTTCTTTTCAAGTAATGAAGAAGATCCAGATTCCGGACATAGCAATTACTTGCATTATTTTGGAGCAACTTCATTTTCTAGACTACTTTATACCAAAGGTAGGCACTTGTTTTATTTCTTTTGATAAGGTCCGACAATTTCTACTGTCTTGTCACACACAACATTTAGAATCTATCAATAGTACACTTACCATCATACTATAATCATGATCTACACAAATTCTTGTTAAAGACGGCTTCTATCGTCGTAAGTTTGTGATCTTTTATAACATCTGTCTTATTTACTCTTTTAATTGTAGTTTGTAAGAGATTATATATTTGTGATTAGAAGTGTCGTTACCAAATGAAAATTTGTAAAGACGGATCAATGGAGTATATATTTTAAACTTAAAATAGATTAAAATGTATGGATAAGAAAAATGTAAAATGTCTAAATATTAGCGTTAAAAAAACCGTCTCTTTTATGTAAGGGAGGTGCGGTTTGACATGTTTTACTCTTTAATCTAGTATATCCGACTCAAAAGAACTATACTCCATCATGTGAGAGGTCATTTAATAACGTTATTGAGAGACGTCTCTTTAAATTTTTTTTTGCTAATTGTATACATGTAACTGTTGCATAACTTGCATGGTGCGACGATACAAAAATGGTCTTTTAATATTAAAAAATAATTACTTTTTATATTTTAAATATCGTTACTTTTTCACATAAATATGATCATTTTTTCTTCGTTGCACATAATAATCATTTAGACATAGCAACCCAATTGACCCCAACCTGAATAACCCGACACCCCAACTGAGAACCCGAGATTGACTGATAATCCAAATTGACCAGATCAATATGACCCCACCCGATCCAAATATTTACATAGTTGCACACACTTCATATCCCGAAAATAAACGTATCAAGAATAGATCCAACCCGACCTGACCGACATGAGCTAAACCACCACCGATCTAAACTAAATCAATCCATCCCAAACTAATTGACGCGTTTGCCAAATCTACTCCAATTCATATATTTATATTAATTTAATACCAACAAATAGTTTTATATGTGTCACCAATTATATGGATAGAGGAGGGTCCAACCAACTTTGGTTTTTTTAGTAAAATAATAATTGGTGTGAAAATGTCACTTTCCACAAGCCAACCTATATTAAATGGCTAGTTGCGTCGGTCGATAAACAAATGCAAATAAATCATCATTGAGATATCTAATTGAAGCATGTACTTATTATTATGTTAGGTCTTCTAATATTACAAGTATACAACTTTATAATCTCATATTAATGGTCCACCTATTTCTAGGATGCCAATGAGTGGCGCGGCTGGTGCCCTTCCAACGGGAGTCGATGGAAAATGCACGCGGTATTTTTGAAATTTGACATTTTCTAAATACAGAATTATTTTATTCGGAAGAGTTTAAGTGGTTATAAGTTTATAACTCGTGTTTATGAGCTGAGAAAATGATAATTCTCTTATACAAAGGGACGTGTTTTTTCACATACGGATTTCACTTTTTCACATACGATTTTGACCACGTTGCCCTTGTCATTTCTCTTTCACTCAATTGATTTTTTCTCTGTCTTTCGTCCCCTTAAACAAAAACACAAACCTATTACCCCGTTCACCGCCCCACCGTCACCACCTCCGCCCTCTGCTCCGACCTTCCCACCTCTTCCCCCGTCCGGCAGCGCCCTCCACCTGCGCCGACATCCCCACCGGCGTCCTCCCTCCCCTTGCGTCGACATCCCTACTGTCTTCCTCCCTGCCCCACCCCCTTCCCCGCTCCCCCTGCTTCGACCTTCCAACCTCGTTCCCACTGTCCTACAGCCCCCTCCCCCTGCGTCGACATCCCCACCGGCGTCCCCCCTCCCCCTGCGCCGACATCCCTACTGCCGTCCTCCCTGCCCCACCCCTCCCCCTCCCCCTACGCCGACTTCTCCTTCGCCGTTCTCCCTGTCCCACACCCTCTCCGCCTGATTTTTTTAATTAACTAATTTCTACTTGTTTTTTGGTTTATTTATTTTTAATTAATTAATTTTTCTATTCTAAATTAGTTTGTTATTCAAAAAAATGAAAGAGAAAGATGACACAGCAAAGTCATAAACGCAAAACGTACAAAGAATTAATAATCGTTAATAAACAATATTATTTCAATAATTGGAGAATTGTAATTCATTGTTTAAGTTTTAGGAGTAATTAATTCAATTTTAGGGTAAAGGTGATACTTTTGTTTACGTTGAGGAAAGAGGGTTTTTGTTTAGAAAAGGGTAGGTATGGAAATTTTATGAAAAAAATGTATGTGAAAAAGTAGAGTTCGTATGTGAAAAAGTAATTCCGTATACAAATAGATCATCTTTTTTCTTTAAAACGAGGGACCCCGCAGCCACTACCTTCGGTGCGCACTGGATATACCCTCAGGTATATGTGATAGTCTGCAAACCACATAAACCAGGTAAGCTACGCGAGGGTGACAGGCTCGTAGTCAATTTAGGCATGTACTCGGGCCAAGAATCCTCCACAAGATTTTGCTCTTGGGGAGGCCTGAACCCGGGTCTCCTGGAAATCATCTTTCTGATAAACTACGTCTTAAAAAAATGGTCGAGTTTACAGTTCGTGACCAAGAGATAGGAACATATGGCCGGTCACTCAAAGTTTGAATGGTCAAAAAATCAGACACACAAAAACTCCTACTCACGGGATGCAAATACGACCTTTTTTTTTTTTCAAATCGTGTTTTTCGGAAAAATAATCTATTTGAAATAAAAATATTATCATTTTCAGAACTCGTAAACACGAGTTATAACCTCTTATAGTTTTTCCGAATAAAAAAACTAGTTTTTGGCCCGTGTAATTGTGTAAAAAATGCACGAGTTATTTTCAAATCGTATTATTCTAAATATGTATCATCGAAACTAAATTATAACTGTTCATATATTTTGTTTTATATCTAACGTCTATACGGTTTCTTTTATCAAAATTTGATTTTGTTTTATATCTGACGGTTATACACTTTTATTTATGACTTGATTTTCGCAAAATATTCAATTGATGGTATTTAGTTGTACACTATTCCTGGTTGTTAGATTAATATTAAGTTATTTTTATTGTTTTTTAATTTAGTATTGTCGCCACAATTTTTTTTCGATTGTCTTTTTGGTAAATAGAAGAGGGGTTATCCTTTAACAAACAAACAAGTAAAGTAAACAACAACAAACAGAAACCAAACTACAAAACATAGCGAAAATTAACAATCTGGTTATAAATTGTTATGTAATAGTTCTAGACAGATGACGTTCGAAATTATTATATTTTTTTATATAATATTTAAGTTCATGATATACATATTGACATTTTTCGTAGAAATTCATATTTACGCACTTATATCAAAAGTGTTACGTAATAATTGTAAAACTATTATTTCAGTCAATATTTTTGAACTAAAATCATTATACAACTTTACGGGTCCCATCATGATGAATTAAAAAAAAATTGGTTTGATGACGCGACTCAACTAGAACCTCCTAAATGACTTTTTGCAATTATATAGATAAGATGAATATTTTTGGAAAAATGTAAAACCTTAGAAACACGGCAATACGGAGTGCATTATTATTATTATTATTATTATTATTATTATTATTATTTTTTTTTTTTTTTTATTATTATTTTTTTTTTTTATTATAAACGGGAACTTTTATTAAAAATACTGGAAAAATAACATGAAATTTGTGGGCACCCGCGAAACTAGCTGAGCACCCACTCCCTTAGCAATCGCAAAACTAAGGCGAGAAAAAATAAAAGCCGCGGTCCGCGATCCGGCATCCTAGGACACAGAAAACTTCTGAATCCGCTTGAGCAAGGAAACAACATCTTCCTCTAATTCCCCCAAAGAAGAGAAGGAGAAAAACAAGAAGCCCTAACCATGCCCCGCGCACAAGTCCCAGTACTTGGCGCACTTCCTCCGAGCATCATCAACCACCACCTCTCCTGGCACAAAATCAGCCATGGCCGACTGAGTCAAAGGAGAGGATCCAACCAAATCCACACAAACATCGCGCCCCCTGTCCCAAGAATAAAGCAGCAAATCAGCAGGCCGCAAAGGCCCACCCGCCCCATCGAGCAACCCAATACCCACCTCCCGACCAGCAGAGATCCCCGACCTGTAGCAAATATCCAAAAGAGTATCACGAACAAGGTTATGCCGATGTTTGACACCAACAGCACTAACACAAGAGACAGCGTGATCCCCGAAGATATCTCCATCAAAAACCCGGGAGCAAGCCGAACAAGGCAAGGACACCGGAAACAGCGGAACACCCAAACGATAGCTGAGCACGCACCTGTAAGTCCTACTGTTCATAGTCTGTCTTAACCCAGAAATAGGGACAACCCGCAACCAATCAGATGAGCAACCTTCCAGCTGGGACTTCCAAAGCACAACCTGACGAGGGGTCAAAGAGAAAACCGACTCCGCCGAAGCAACCCTCGTGAAATAAACATATGCCATTTTCTTCATAAGTTTGGTGGCAGCGATCTCACTAGGGTGGCGTAGAAAGTCAGAACCCGAAACCGTAGCAAAAGCATCCAAAGCTGACTGAAACGTTGGTCGGGGTCATGGATACCCGAAACCTGAAGAAGTCGATCCTGCATACCCGCAGACTACAACCGAGAAGCTAGATTATTATTATTATTATTTTGTGGCGTGTGAAAACGAGCGGGATTATTCATACATCAGACCTCACCTTAAACTCTCATATTTATAATTAATTTACATTAACATAAAGGATGAAACACAATTTAGGATGAAACACAATTTCATGCACCACACCTTAAACTCACTCATAGGATAAGGATGAAATAATAATCCCTAAATTATAGGGAATTATAACGTCTCTATATGTTAAATATCATTTGAATAAAGTTCACTATCTTAGATAACAACATTTACATGATATGTAATCTATTTTAAAATTATTAATTCGTGATAATCATCGTGTACGTAATCACAAATAATAACTAAGCTAAAGAAAATAAGTTTAATTCTTTTAGGTATGATAAATAAAATAATTTTTATAATTTATATAAACCCTGAATATTCACCTCCCATCAATTGTCATTCGTATATAATAATCTTCAAATTCACGCTAGATTTTGGTTATCCATGACTCCTACATTTCTACTTTTAACACCCTATCATTATCCATTTATCCTAATACGAGTAAACATTGGCGTATCTAGGATTTGGATGATGGGGGTGCGGAAGTTTATTAACTAGAATACATCAAATTATTAGCGATATTTAAAGGACGTTAATGCTAGAGTTTACTTAAAATAAATAAAAAATCTTTGAATTAACATGAACCCGTAACAATGATGTCAGAGAAGGTGGCATCACAATTAACCACTGGAACAATAAAATGTTTATATTTCTAAATTTCAGGGGGTGCGGGTGCATCCACTGCACCCCCTATAACGAGGCCACTGTGAGTAAATATATCATCGCGACACTTTTCAAATTGAATACAATTTCTTGTGTAATGCAAATCCATTTTAGGCCTCGGGTGGTTGACATATAAGAGTTAAATTCTCATGAATTTAGAAAATACATGAATTGAGCAATTTACCTAATTTACTCAAAACCGTTTGGTAAGAATACCGAAATCAAACTCATGTTGGAGTTTGCAACTAACTAGGGAGCTACGTAATTAAACTCCTCTAATATGAAAGAGTTTACAATTCAAAATCACGCGATTTTAGGTAACCAAACACTTCCCGTTCATTTTTAAAGAGGTGACCAAATATCACCTTAGATTATCGTCTTGTAAAGAAGCTTAGACTACGTTTATAGGTAGGTGTAACAAGGGTTAGGTACTGAATAAGGACATAAAATAATTAAAATAAAAAAGTAAAGTAAAATAAATTATAGGAATTATTTCCGTTCCAAATGGTCTCAAAATGAACCCGTTGGAACATGTTTTGGAACTTGGTATTTCCATGTGGTCCCCATACGTGATTCCAATTTAACCAAACATAATGTCGGAATTCCTAGGTCTAACGAGAGCTTGATAAAATAACAAAATCAGGAACTAGGTCTAGTAGGTAGGTTAAGAAGTAATATATATATTAATATGTTAATGCAAGAACTCGGTCTAGGTTGGGTTGCAGGAACGACTGATAAACATCTATATAAAAGTATATAACAAGAACCACTACACATGAATTGGACACGTGTCACTCTCTCATTAAAAAATTTCTCGCCCAAGTTCCCAGGATGTAATATCGATTTTGGAAAATCTTGGAAAAAATATTCTCGCTGATTATAATGTATACAAAATAGGGAATATATGGCCTGTCTGTGCAATATTTAATAAATTTAGACTGATATTCAAAATCTAAAATATTCCTATATATGCATATCGGTACAAAAATATTCTATATAAATTCAGAAGTGTTTAGACTATAAAATTATTCTATATAAATCCGTGCAAAACTATTTTATGTAAATATTCTATAAAAATTATTCTATATATCTTTTAAATTTAGACACTTTTTGGTGCCAGTAGACAGCGAGCAATATTATTTAAAGATATTATCTGTGCAATATTAAATTTATCCGTGCAATATTAAATCTATTCCTGCAATATTAAAACCTCCAAAATATATTCTCACATACAATTATTGGAAAAAAATTTCTCACATATAATTAATTTTCCGTGCAATATTATTCAAAGATTCAATTAATTTAATGAGATCCAAACTACCATTTTAAGCATAACTATAACATATATTTTCAATTCTATAATAGTGCTATTATGTCACAGCATAATACCACTTATGTGTATTTTCAATTCTATAATAGTGCTATTATGTCACGGCTAAATATAAAACTAAAAATTATTTTTAATAATTAGATATGTTGTCATTTACACAAGTGATATGTAACTGGTCTGTCTTAAGAAAGAATTATTGTTTAATCAAATAAAGACTAATATAGGAGATATTAAATTATACGTACAATCTATATATCTATCTATATACAATTATAATGGAGGAACCATTAGACACATGACGGTCATTAGTTAAATATGTTCCTGCTCAGTAATTATTTCGTTATTTATGAAAAAAAATCATTACTTAGTGTTTTATTAATATTAATTGTAATTATTATATTAAAGTATTATTATACTCTCTTTTTATGATTTTATCTAATCACGTTATCTATATATATTTATAATTTATTTTTCTATTTTGATTGTATTGTGTAGAATTTTTATCAGTTTGAATTTACTTGAGTAATTCGACGTCTACGAAGTATTACTCGGTCGGTAATTTCTTATTTGTAAAGAAGTATTTGTTAATGTAATTTTATTCAGGTTCTGTCGGGCCAATTCGGGTCATGTCAGTTTGGTTTATCATTTTTTTCAAGATAATTATGGTCAGATTGGATTGGATCATTAGGGGTCGGGACGGGTCGGGTCGGGACAATGATTAAGAGAGAAATCTCATTTCAAGTCATTCTGTTCATTAGAGTTTTTGTTTTTCCAAGTTATTTTTGAGGGGGGTGGTTTCAAATTATGCCACTTCGGGTTGGGTCAATTACGGGTCAAATTAGTTAGGAAATTTTTTGGGACGAGTCAGATGAATTCGGATTTTGGGTTATATTTGGGTGATGTAGTTTGGGTCAATTTCGGGTCTCAGGTCAGCCTATTTTCGGATATGTAACAGTTATTGTTCTCAAATTGAAATATGGCAAAAATAATCGATAGTAAGGGAAAAACCGAAATAGTCGGCAACGGAAAATTGGAACTTATAAATAAAAATAAAAGTGAGACCAAATATTATTCTAAGTCTTAAATTTCAAAAGATGAATTGTCGCCCTGACTAATTCTAACATATTGATAACAATTTTATTCAGATTTTTAATACGTTTTAAACATTTATCTATATAAAACTAAGAACTATTTAACTATGTATTTCCGTGCAAAATTGCAAGGGTTCTAAGCTAGTGGTCTTATATGAGAAAACGAGAATGAATGCTGACTGAAAACCAGGTTTAGATAAAAAAAAAAAAAACTAAAACAAATCCTTCAAAAATCCGAATTTCTCATACAAATAAAATAATGGTCACATAAATCCATTTTATACTCGTACAAAAATACAAATATCTTCGCCACAAAAATAAAACACACCAAAATACAAGTACTCCGTATTAATTATGATCAAGTATATCTCTCAAAAAATAAAAAGTTACGATCAAGTATTTAATCAATTAATTACGGCCTTATAATTAACTCTCGTATAAGAAAAAATGGTAATTACTCCGACACAACGACTTTATAATACCTTATGCAACTCGGTTTCACGATAATAAAAAACCGGGTGGTCAAGCATTATCAAGCCGACGTCCTTGACCATCATACACCGTACAACGATCTTAATCGAAAATTAAATTAACACAAAATTTTAATTACGACGATCAGTCAATCAATCAATCAATCTTGAAATCCAGTTTTCTCCCAAATCGCATTCCTAACCCTACTCAAATCTCTCCCCTTCAACGTCCTCCCAATTCCTTCCTGCATCGAAAACGACGCGTTTCGTGTCCTAGCAAGATACTCATGCGGCGGGACCCACTCTCCCTCATCTCCGCCAGAAAACTCGCCGGAGTAATTCGCCGTCGAATTCCATTTCTCTGTGTATTCTTCCCTAAGTATCGTCGACCAATCCGGCACATTCACCGGCGCCGACGATGGCAACTCGCCTGCGCCGGCGGTGACGCCGGCATATTTCCACGGCGGCGGGGCGATCGTCTTTCGCGGTTGTCGGAGAATCGACGGCGACGGCGGCGGCGGGGAGTTAGTTGATCCGGTCCATAGGTCGGAGTCGTCGAAGTCAAACGAGTGGCCGCGGACGTGAGCGGTTTTTACGGTGGTGTCGGGGGTTAGGAAACGGTAATTTGTCGCGGTGGCACGACGAGCCATCATGTAACTCTTTGCATTGGCCATTTGTTAATGATCAATGGAGTCGGAATTATTGAATGAAACAGTTTAGGAGGGAATTGAGTCGGGAATGAGTCGGGATTTTTAATTGAAATGAGGTTTAGGAGGGAATTGAGTCGGGATTTTTATATGAGACGGTTTGACGATAAAATAAAATCCAATAAATTGTTGGCAAATAGGAAATGAGGTATTGGAGTATGGGAGGATTGAGGAAAGTAGATGATTTGATGAGGGGAATTTATAAAGGACTTGGAGGGATGTGGATAAGTTTTGATTGGTTAAGTGAAATGGCTAAAATGTCCTTGGTGGTTTAGATAAAAATGAGATTATGAAGAAATAATTGTATGAAGTGTACTATGAAGAGTGTTTCAAACTTTGGTAAAAGTATGATTCTTTCTTTTGTACTTTGAACCAATGTTTGACCCTTGGATTAATCCTCTTTCTATAAAAGGAACAACATTTAGAGAAATTTGATTGGCTGAAATTTTGTTTAGAAAAGAAAAAACTAATTTCCCCACTCCCCAATCCCCACTATCATTAAGGTAATTAATTACCCTTTCTCCTCTCCACTTTCTATATAAGTATATTCATATATTCATATGTTAAAAAACATATGATAAAAAATTAATCACATTCAACTTTACAATAAAAATAAAATACAAAAAAAAATCGAAAATCTGTATAGAAATTCATATATTAAAGGACAACAAATTTTATAATAACAAAAAAATTACAATTCTGAAAAAATTAACCTCTTGAATACCTTGACAAATAAAACTAATTAGAAATTATTGTGTGAGACGGTCTCATACTATAAGACGGTCAACATATATAAAAAGAAGGGTTTTTCTAACATGTGCCCTAGGTGCACATAATAAAAAGTTAAGTATGAAATATTTTCAAGATCATTTCACTTTTATGGTAAAACAAATTTATATTGTTATACAAACTTATACATGAACCACTTATTATGGTGATCAAAGTCGTTTATTAACACCGAATGAACAACTTTTTATATGAGACCGTGTTACTCTATAATTTGTGACAGTTAAAATGTATAAAGCAAATTTATATTGTTATACAAACTTATACATTAAATTTAACATTAGACCCAAATTTTAATGTCTTGATGAAAAATAAAATCTAAAAATATCTATATTTTCGAAAATATGGAATAGAACATAAAAAGTGTAAAAATTTCAAATCTATATATATTTTGATGATAATTTTGAAATTTTAGTGAAATATTTTGAAAAAAATGTTTAATAAGTTGAAGTAAGGCAGTTATTAACTTGCCTTCTAACAAAAATAAAATTTTCAAAGTTGTGATGTTTTGATTCAAAATTTCATTATTATTCCCAAATCATTTCATATCAATGAAAAAAATTCACTTTATTGTAAAATTCTCAGAGAAAACATTTTGAATAAAAAAATCGAGGTTTGCTTATAAACCTCACATACAACTTGATTAGATTTTGAACACTTACATTTTGTTAATTTAAAGAACTTCATTCAAATAAATAAAAATATGTCACTTTATAAGAAGGGCATGCTTGCATGACGGCTATTGAATCTTTCATTGATTGATTTTGAAGAAGATTGGAGTTTAGCAACTTTGAGTAATATATTAAAATTCATGGAGGCGGACAAAATAAGTTGATGATCTAATGTGGGAAAAGTGAGTTTGTTTTAGGGTGAATGAGGATGAGAAAGGTCAATGTGAAGACTCAAAAGTGGAGTAACTGATTATGAGGTGCAAATTCTGGTTTATCGTAGAGGGGGCGGGTAAGCGCAATTAATTAGGGCGTATGAATCATCAGCCCAATTTACATAAATGAGCAGGCAAATGGTAAATTAAGCCTACATACAATAATATGAGTAATAATTATTATTAGGTGATATTGTCGACTCATGCATGTATATCGACTCATGTTTTAATGGTTGTTTATTAGCCCAAAACATATATCTTTACAAGCTCAGAAATGGTAGGTTGCTTATTTATTCAATACTAAACACTTGCAAAAAATCAGGTAGCTAAAATTTGGGTCAAATAACCCACTTTGATCAAATAAATTATCACGGACATTTCTATGTGCCAAAATGGAAAAATTACAAATGAATATCGGAATTTAAATTTGTAACAATAACAAATGTAACAATTAGGTGAAATCGGTATATTGTATCCCGTGCAATTGTTGCACGGGTATAAAACTAGTTGAGTGTTAAACTTTGCATTTCATTTTCATTAAAAATAATATTGTAATAAAAAAAATGATGAATTTTATCAAGAGTGTATTGTAAATAGTACGGTAAATAGTTAATTGATGAAATTGTAATATATTTAACTCATCGGTTTACTAAATTATGTATTTGATAAATGACATACTGAAATAGTGGGTTAAACTTCAATCTACTGTTTTCCAATTTGCTACGCCCATCAGCATATTCAGTTTAGTAATTTTAGAAAATGAATTTGTCTATAATTTACACATGCATACAACGATATTTATTAGCCTAAATTTGCTAATTGCCAAACATTTTTACTAAATCTACTAATTGTAATTTTTCTAGTCAAACATATCAATCAAATTTGTTATTTATAATTTGTTTGACCAATTTGTTTATGCTAATTATATTTGTTGATCACCAAACAGGGTCTAAAAGTTGTTCATGGATAATTCGGTTTTGATCATAAATTTTTCTCAAATACTTGACATTTGATAGTAATCGTATTTGATCATCTTTGATAATCATCTAGAATGTGCATGGATTAGGACAATTTAAACTCTAAATATGAGCCAGGTAAAACTAAATTTATATAAACTGAATATAATGGATTGAACTGAAGTGAAAAAAAGTGAACTAAATCTAAAGATTAAATTAGGCTTATGTAAATATAAAATAAGTCTAAATATCATGGCAAAATGAGCAGCTTATAATATTAATATTATCTTTATCTTTTTAGTTTTTTTCAAATATAATAAGGAGATTAATATATAAGTTAGAACGACTCCTTCACAACGGTCACGAGTAAGGGAAGGGAGTACATTTTACTAAAATGACCAAAAAAATATAAAACCCTAACTTATCCTTATCAATTCATTACTATTGTTTAGAATTTCTATTCATACCCGATTATTACACGTGCTATTAAAGTCTCAATGCAAATATGTAATATTTTTTTTTGTGTATATGCTATTCGGCTTAGTCCTAATTCAAACTGGTACGCCAAAAGGACGATAATACCCTCCCTTATAAATTTTAACATTGTTAGGAGTCGTTTAGTTCGTCATGGAAAAATGAAATTCCCAAGAAGATTAAATTCATATGAATTTGAAAATCACATGAATTATATAAATGTTGTTTAGTTGAATGTGAGAACTTCAATTCATGTGAGAATTCTCACTTATCTATAGGGATCTAGAGGGGTAGTGACTTCCTACATTATGTAGGAATTGAAGTTCCAAAGGAAGTGCTGCTTCCCATGAATTGGGCAACCAAACAAGATTCCATTTATTCACTTCTCATGATTTTTCAATTCCTATGATTGTAAAAGGCAACTAAACAACCCTTATATTCAGAGAGCTAGAACTCTAAAACTTCAATTATCCTTAAATATCCTCTTATCAATTGATATAAATCTCAATAAGGGTAAGATTATTGCTCAGAGCCTCAAACTCACCAAAGTCTTAAGACTGTGCCACATCAGCTTTCCACTAACTTTTATTATTTTTTTATTGTTCAGACTCATGCCAGACCCACTTCAGACTTTATACATTATCCGTCAAACTCCCCCCTCGGACTCTACTTTATTACATTACCTCTTTTTTTTACAAAAAGAAATGACACATGACAATCACTCGTCCACTCATTGGATAATTTTCACAGAAAGTGGGGTCAAGACTCACCAAAGTCTTAAGTTGAGTCTTTGATTTCCAAGACTCAACTTAAGACTTTGTTAAGATTTTGATAGATTATTGGTAGTTTTGGGTGAGTCTTGTCTGAAGACTTGCTAAAGTCTTGTCTCAAGACTAACATTAATCTTACCCAAGTATCCCCTCCTAGCCATTTTATGAACCAACAAGTTGAGCAACAAATGATAAAGACATAAAAGGATATTTTTTTTATTAATTATCAAACTATGTTATCAACAATGGAGCCCTTATATTATATGAAAGCGAATGGATAATATCATAATAATAGATAAGGAAATGAAGATTATAATTATAACTTATAATTGCAAAATACGGTCATTTATTGCATCAATTCAATTAATTAAATATATTATGAAGAGCCGAGGATGTCTTATATTAAAGTGTCTTTTGCTCTTGATGTACTTCAAAATCTTAAATAATGTTATCTTGAAACTTTACGAATATTTCTGAGTAAATTTATCCTAGGAATTTTCTAAGTGAATTGATCATAGGAACATTTTTAAGTGAACATATATCAGATGTATCAACTTAAATTTTACTTGTATCTGAGCATATATATGTATTTTTTTTCCGAGCATATTACCTTAAAATTTATTTATTTTTAAATATATTTGTATTTTTTTCTAAATTTATTAAAGTTTATAAAAGTTAGATTTTAATTTTTTTCCCTCAAAACTCAAATTTAACTAAGTTTGTAGGTAAACTTTTTGAGTTTTATTGTAATTTTCTGAGTTTAATGTTTTAGTAAATGAATTTAGAAACTTTATATTAAAACTCATAATTTTTAAAAACTAAAAAACTTTATTAGAACCATCCCATCCTAATTAATTGTTTACCTATTTTATTTTGGGTTATTTTTTTAGTTAATCGATTACTTTTTTTTTTTTTTTATTTTAGAAATACGTTTAATGAATAATTTGATCTTTTACATGTATTTTACTCTACTTGTCATCTAATAATTGACTCACTTTCTTTCCTTAATATTTGTGCCGAAACTAATACGTAGTAAACAAGTGATCAAAATATCAATAATATTGTTAGTGCGCAAATTCTTATTTCAGATTGACTTTTTCCCGTCTGAAAAAAGACGGATAAAATGTCGTTATTCTTTACGATAAAATTTACCATCGTTTTCTGGTTAAAACTAACAATTTTAATTATAACATTTTATCTTTAAACGAGTACATTCTTTTAAAATATAGTGACTATTAGTCCGTCTTAATTCAGACCGTTTGAAGTAAAACAGATTGTTATTAGTGTGTATTGGTGTGGGAAAAAGTTGAGACTATTGATGCTTTATAAATGGAATTATGGTCCTACGATCCTACATTATAAGCATTATTACAAATTGCAATTGTAAAATGTTTGAATTTTTATAATCGTATAATAGTTCATGTTGTAAAGAGACTAATATTTGCCTTTAACATACTCGAGTTTTATCATATTACTTTAGATTTTTTAGAATTAGAACTTTAAATCTCTAATTAAATTGCTCGGTAAATCAACTACTTTGAGGGTCATTTCTCATACTAATTATTCACGCACTAGTTATGTAACTTCGTATTTACTTAGATATCAGTACTTTTAGCTCATTTAAGTTTATTCATCTCAAGAAACATGCATTTACCGATTTGGAATCGATGATGTAGTTTCAACTTTCAAATAAGTCAATATACGGTTCTGAAATTTCTTAATCAACGTGTTTAACATCAAAATAATTATAGCATGAATATGAGGTTGAAATTAAATTCGTATATATTTCATTTCATGCATTGCGTACTTTATTTTAAAGTCAAAGTCATATATTTATCACAAGTTTCAACAGTTTAACACATCTTTCATATGTATATGTCTCTAATTCGTTAATAACAGCATGTCAAATGGATTTGTCAAATGCATGACTCACATATTATAACCATGAACTTTCAACCATAAAGGATGGCAACCAATAAATTACCCTTGCCCATACAAATTAATACTACGTACGTGTTTGTTTGGCTTATGGCTACAATAATATCAGTGACGGAGCCAAAAGCCTCTTTCTAGATCCCGAAGCATTAAAAAATGCAAACGGATATTTTCTGATGTATTTTTAGTCTAATTTTTAGGAAAATATAATGTTAATTATTAGGAGTTATTAGGGGAATTATGGTACAATTAACATAATTCCTAGTAATTAGTAAGATAATAATTTGTACTTGTATTAAACAACGACTCTTGGTATATCCTCGGTTATGAATTAGCCTTGTATAAATACCTCGAGTTTGCATGAATGTATCAATCAAGGATTTCTACACAATTATCAAATCACATATTCTCTAAAATTTAACATGGTATCAGAGCCTCACGCTCTTGAGACCTAAAATACAAAACTCCGCTGCCCTGCCGGTGGGTCGATAATGTAAAAAAACACCCACCGGCGGGATTCGATTCTTGACTATATACTTATAATTTAATTTTTTTATTCACAAAATAAAACTAAATAAAAAAACGTTGCAGGCAGCCTTTTGTTTGCTGAGAGAATTAAGCAAATTATGAGTGGTATGTGCCATGGTATTCAAAAGCATTCAATTACCATTGAGAGTATACTACTAGTTCAAAATCATAGTAGTGCGATATCATTTCCTCATAAATATAAAATGAGGAAATTTCTTCTTTCTTCAAAATTTGATTTATACGTCTTCTTCGATCAAGGTGGTACGAAATGACAAAAAAACTGGCGAGTTACGCATTGAAAAAACTGGCGAGTTACGCACCAAAATTGTCTGGCGAGACCAATACGTACAGAAAAAAATTGGCGAGTTACGCACTGAAAATTGTCTGGCGAGTCCTATACGCACCCCTTACCACCTTGTGAAGATGAGACGTTTAAAGAAGATCGAGATGGAGACTATTTTTGTTATTGATTATGCTTTACTTGTAACTCTCCAATTGTAAACTTCGTACTATGTACTGCCTTTACGATTGCGGGAGGATATTAGAAGTTATTAGGGGAATTATGGTACAATTAACATAATTCCTAGTAATTAGTAAGATAATAATTTGTACTTGTATTAAACAACGACTCTTGGTATATCCTCGGTTATGAATTAGCCTTGTATAAATACCTCGAGTTTGCATGAATGTATCAATCAAGAATTTCTACACAATTATCAAATCACATATTCTCTAAAATTTAACATTAATTAATATAATTTTTATGTAGAAATAGGTTTTATAATTTGTACTATAACATAATTCTCTTTGTTTTTAATTGTTTATTTACATCTTTCAATTATTTATAATAGGTAGTTTAATAATGGAAATGAATGATAGAACCAATGAGTAATATTTTATGTATTCTTGAATTGATCAGTAATTTTATTATATCTCGTATATTATTACCAGTATGTAGTATCATAGTTTGTTGCGGCAGTGGTGGATTTTGAGAAGTTTTATTAGGGGGACCAGGATGGAGCATAGTCGCATTGTATTTTATGTTTTTAACTCAAACAGCTAGGTAGCTTATTAAATTGAGATTTTTTACATACAATTCAGCCTACAGTTCTAAATATTGAACAATTTAACTCCACTAAATTCAGTTCAGACGCTTTTAGTCTAAAAAAACAAGGCCTAAATTGTCAATAATTGGCCTGAAATTAAAAGATTTTTACTTTATACCAATACGTATGGAGTAGTAAACTATTTGCACAAATGATTGCATATAATTAAATTTAGATGAAATTTGATATTTTTAATTAATAAAAATATATATCGTACGAGACTTAAAAAAACCCAAAATAAAATTAGAAATTATCTAATAAACTATAAGTATACAATACCAATAGAAAAAAGAAAACATTAAACCAAATAAATAGCATAATATCAAATTTTATGTTCCATCAAAATAATCAAAACAACAAAAATGGTACTCCCTCCTATTCCGAATAAATGTCACACTTGCCATTTTCGTCTATTCACCTAATTGTCACATATTCCATTTTGGGACATTGTTTATACTTATTTTATTCACTCTAACCCACAATAATACCCCACCTTACCCCACAACACTACTTATTTTAATCACCTCTACTCACAATAATAATCAATAATACATTCCCTCTCTCCAATCTTCCCACCCCACACATTTCTTTACATTAAACAAATGAATTCCTTAATTCCCGTACCAAACCCGAAATGTGACAATTATTGGGAATAGGAGGGAGTATAAACTAAAATTCACAGTGATGAAGAAGTATTTTATTGTAAAAGTATTCTTATAGTCGTTACTCATTATTCCGTTGAAATTACAATCAATACAATTTATCTACTATGAAAATTACAATCAATACAGTTGAGTATAACGTTTTTATGATTATGACACAACAACAACAACAACATTAGAGCCTTAATTCCAAAATGTTTTGGAGTCGGCTAACATGAATCATCATTTGGAACAGTCCTTTATGATTATGACAACTTCAGAAAAATAAAATACTTATAAACTACTTTTGTACTCGTATAACATACTCCCTCTCAGTCGGGATAACTGTCCCATTGTCGTTTTGGCATAAGAATTAAGGAACTCATTTGTTTATTGTAAAGTAATGTGTGGTAGGGCAGAGTATGGATCGGGTATCTGATCTAAAACCCTACTTCGGATCGGATATCCGATCCAAAAATCCAAAATTTCACTATCCATGATCTGATCCTAAAAGTTCGGATATCCAAAATTTAGTATCCGAAACTATCCAAAAATTTCGGATCAGTTATCCGATATCCGGGATCTGATGATCAATGTAAATATATATTGTCAAAACTGTAATAAAAAAGAAGAATAGCGTAATAAAAATGAAAATGTGGGTTTGTGAATGTGGAATTGTGGATTATCGGTTTTGTTAATGAAAAAAAATTAAAATTTACGGTTTTGTAGACGAGGATTATTTACGATTTTGTGAATGACGGTTATTGAGTGATATGAAATTAACTAGTGTTATTTAATATTTATGGATCAAATCTCGGATACGGATCGGATATTACACGGATGTCGGAAATCCGATCCGATATTTGATATCCGATCCGATAACTTTCGGATATCGTATATCCAAATTTTTAAGCCAGATATCAATATCTGATCCGATATCCAAATATTTCGGATACGAGTATCCGAACCAAACCACTTTTCGGATCAGATATCCATTAATTCGGATCAGATACGGATCGGATGTCGGATCAATTCGGATCATCGGGTTTTTTGCTCAGCCCTAATGTGTAGGGTAGGAAGATTGAAGAGAGAAAATATATTATTGATTATTATTGTGAGTAGATGTGATTAAAATAAGTAGTGTCGTGGGGTAAGCTGGGGTATTGTTGTGAGTTAAAGTGACTAAAATAAGTATAAACATTTACAAAAAATGGACAACGGGTATTGTGCATAGACGAAAATAGACAATGAAACGGTTATCTTGGATAAGAGGGATTAGTATTTACTTGATGACGACGACACAAATAATAAAGTCTAAGAGAACTAAATTAATTTTTGGGTCAGTCATGTTGATTTCTAGACCACTTAAATTGGTTCTATTCACTTTGATAATTGGTACGGTTTGAATGGATAGGCAGCGGGCCTAGCTCTTTATTTATTAAGTAATTTATGAGAAAATTTGATATTTCACTTAAGACCGGACCAAAATTCAGGGGGCCTGGCCTCGGCCCGGGACTACAGAGATCTGCCTCTGCGTTGAGGAGTTTCACTTTCTTACGAGTTTACTTTATTTTAAAATTCAATAATTTAGAGTCATTATGTTAACTCGAATGTTACATAATACATTTTTAAATACTAGTATAAAAGAGCAATATCAATAAGAATGTCAATAAGTAGTAGGCACGCTTCACATAAATAAATAAAAACTTAAATTTTTTATTTAATAAGCGAAAAAATACATTTTATTGTATATTATTCAATTTAGTCCAGATTCAGGTCATATAGAAGAAATAAAGCCAAAGCCCTACCTTATAAATCTTAACAATGTCGCATTCCACGGCTTGAACTCGAAACCTCCGATTAAATTGATCATGAGCTGCCTAAGTGGCTAAGATAATCAAAACAAAGTCCAAATAAGCTCAGCCCAAGTAATATCATATGGCCCTCTCAAATATGTCCAGCCCATTAATCTCAAGAGGCCCACATCAAATATGGGCCAAGCATAAGCTATATGGTTGGGCTTTATGATTGCCAGCCCATTATATTTATTTTGTCAAATGTTCTTCCAAACTCAAATAGATTCTAAATCAACCCAAATTCTTATTTACGACGGCAATATCCGTCGCAAGCTTGTGACGGGCCAAACAAAATCCATTTGGGAAGAAAAAGACAAACCATTTGGGTTTCTCTATGCACTTTTATTTTTGTTTTATCTAAACAAGTGGGTGTACCTGACCCATTGCAAGCTTTTGACGCATATACCCGTCACAAAAGAGACTTATTGATAAATCAGATGATTCTTCAGTTTTCTTGTCCATTTTACAAACTAGACCTTTGTAAATTGGGCTTTCCACTTATCTAAGGTCGGACCGATGGAGTTGTTCATGAATTATTTCGTCTATTAAACTCGATTTATTAATCTTGCTTGTTTGTGAGCTAAATATTTTACCCGACCCATTTTCAACCTAAACCTACATTTCATCACCAGGATTTCACCATCTCCGAATCTAGGTTAGCAATAGTAGAACTTCATATAAAATTATTGCTATTTCCAAGCTATTTTCACAAATTACTAAATTTAAGAACTTCACATCACAATAGAACTTTACTTAATTCTTAATTAAGACCCACTATTAATTATCTTATCTTCATACCCCTTTTTTTTCTTCTTGAAACCAACAAAGAACTTGGTTCTTAAATAAGAACTTGGTTCTTATTTTAACAAACCCAATGTGACTCACAATAGAAGAACTTTATTTTTGAAGTTCTTATTTATAAACCTAAGAATAAAAACTTCTATTGCTATTATAAACCCCTGGATCGTCACTATCATTTATTTACTTAGTTTTTCAATGTTAATCGTACCCGTCTCGCCGTTGGCCATTGATTATATGAATAAGCACCTCATTGCCTTAGAGCATCTCCAGTGAACAACTACAACAGTTGTAGCTTGGTTTGCCGATTCGGTTTTTTAAGCTATTTTGCTCTTCGATTACACACCGCTCCAATGGCAAGCTACAACACTTTTTAGTTCTATGGGTCCCATCATAAAATTTCCCTCTAATGAAAAGCTTTACTTTTTATTTTATTTTTATTTTTTTTTAAACCAAGCTACATGCTTGGTAGAGCTACAATGCTCATAAGCTACTTCAATTATTTCATACTCCAATGGTAAGCTACATGGTTACAATTTTTATAAAATTGCAAGCAAGTCCCTAAAGCCAACCATTGGAGATGCTCTTACTACTAGCAACAACTAGTCCACAAAGCAAACCAAATCCATCTATTTATGGGTAAATCTCTTAAAATATCGTCTTTTATAAATTTATAAAGACACTTATTCTACAATTTTAAATAAAAAAGATATTATATTTAATAAAACAGATACTTCCTCCCTTCAAATCCAACCTACACTTATTTCATTTTAATATATTTATATCCAAACTACCACTTTCTTATTAAAGCCAAAAAATTACTAAAGTGTCCTTATAAATATCAATTATTTACACAAAATGTCATTGAATGATCCACCATTAATCAACTATCACACATTTAAATTAATAAAAAAAATATCTTAAACACTTTCAATGGCAGTTTTAAGAATTTTTTAACATATTTCTTAATATTTGTGCAAAAAAGCAAAAATACACTTCGGATTTGAACAGATGAAGTATAAACCATGATTAAAGATAAAATAAATATATTTATTATCTAAATATATACGAAATTAATATACTACGATCAACAATAAAAAGACACGAAATACAAATAAATAAATACAAAAACTGATCTCTTAATAACTTAGTGATAAACGTCTCTCCTAACATTTTAACGTCCATTTTGTATCACTTCCTTAACTACTAAGTAAGATATAAAAATTCAAGAATATAGTGGCCGTCCAAATGAAGCAGTTTTAAGACATTCGAAAAAATCAAAGTCCTCATCATACACCACAAAAGTCTCTATTTAGAATTATCGACGAATCTTACTTGTGACGGGATATGTCTGTCACAATTTTATGACCTCTCACAAAAAGAAGAGGGAATAAAATGGGATATTATGTATATGGTTTTTCACTCATCTCTCATGTACGAGTATATTTTATAAAAGAAAACGGTATCAATCACAAGTTTATGACGAACCGCTGTCACAAGTTTCTGACGAATACGGCCATCACAAATAAATATATGTAGAATTATTAGGTGACTGCATTGATATTATTTTCTAACACAAATAATGTGACACCTAACCATAAATATGTATATCAATCATTTTCTACATGTTTCCACGTGGACGTATCGATCACTGTCAATTCTCGTCCAATCATTAATTTTTCCCCTATATATAACATTTTTCCACATTATTCTCCCATGCAAAACTTGTAAAATGTAATATTTCACCTAAGCAAAACCAAAAACAAATAAAAATAAAAAATCCCTACTAGTAATATCTTATAATAAAATATTTTTGTTCGTTAATGCGTGACCTGTAACTCTGTAAGACTATAACAGGTGTGACTCAGCTCGTTTGCATAGAATTATCAAATGGCGATAATAGTGAAAAAGAGTGCAATAATGAAAATTGTGCTAGAGCCATGGGTCGAGCTTCCACCGGAGCGAGTAGTCGCTCCGGTGAAATCGTATAGAAAACCGAAATTGGAGACGATTGAAGAGGAGAAAGAGGAGTATTATGATGATGCGTACCATTGTTATAATAAACGTTGCCGTGTTTATAAACAGGGTTTTTGTGAGACGGTCTCTTTTACTAAGGTCAAGGCTTAAAAAATGTTTTCGCAACAAATGTCAGACTCTCTCTGTGTCAATTAATAGTTATTTATGTTTAGAATTTTCTTCCTGAAAATCGATGAATAAATATCGATTGAGACGGGGAGGGTACGTTATAAGTTTTTTTTATGAGTATTTTGAGTTTTAGGTAATTTATTAGTTGGTGGTGACGAAGATTTTCCACCCCACTGGTAATTGTATTTTTATATCATGAAAGTACTTTTTTAATTGTATTATATCTGAATTTGGCTACATTAAGAATTTGCTGAAACAATAAGTTTTGCTTAAGACGGGTTGATTACTATCAAGTGAGGTAATAATAGCAAAAAAATTTCCATTTTTTAGGTGATTAGTAGGGTAATTTGATACGTATTTGACCCGTTTTACGTTTAAGACGAATAATAACGGTTTGAAATGAAAATTTGTGTTGCTGAAATTATGTCATCTAACCTGCTTTTGTCACTCGCAAGTGTGAGTTCTACTGGTTAAAATTTGGTTAAAATTTTCGGAAGATTCAGGCTCAAAGCCTTATAAACTTGAGCATGTCACCCTCGAATGAGTTACCCTGATATATATCGTTTGCAGACTATTACATATATTTAAGGAGACACAATACGAATAAAAGTAATGACTGCAAATTTGCTCACAATACGAGTATTAAAAAAACTGATGTGATAGAGTATTTATCTTTCTTATAGAATCTTCGAAGAACTGTATTTTCAACAACAAAATATGTTCTTTTAAATTTAAGATCAAAATATCGTCTTGAAAACAATAAAAAGTTGAGTAAAACGTGAATTAAATTACGGAAAATGCTACTCCCTCCACACATTTATGTTCTTCCCATTTCTGTAATATAAGTGGGTAGTATTTTAATAAAATGGGAAGAACATAAGCATGTGGAGGAACTATATAATAGTAACACCAAATACAAAATGTACAGTGTATTATACCGTTTATTATGTGAGAGCATTTTCATAAGTTAATAAACTTAACTTTTTCTAATACGATTTTGTACAGTATAATAATAATAATAATAAATTAATAATACATTTTCAAGTGGCGTTTTGACCATCTTAAATTACCAAGTGTGTATGCTTCATTTTCTTATCAATTGAAAGTAGTGGGTCGATATATTATTTAAAAAAGACATTACATTTAAATTTATGTCAGTTACTCATTTCGCACAAGGTATGATAAATAGGTTAATTCGATTTACTTTTAGAAATACTGAAATTAGATCGGTTTAAATTAGGTGAACCTATATTTGTTGATTCAATTTAGGTTTAAGTTCATTGATCTTAGCCGGTTGGATTTATCTTGGCTCTATATGGGCTCGAGTTGAGTCAGTGACATCGACATTCGAATTGAATTATTATTAAGCGATTTGTGTTGTGACTCAAATCTTTTCCAACTTGGTTTAGCTTCATTTGAATTTGGGTTTTATTTGAAGAGTCTCGACTTTGGTGCAATTTCAGTTCAATTTATGCAGAATTACGTTTTGAAGAATTATTGTTATTCTTAGTTCTTTGTTATAAATGATAAATCAGATATTTTCGATCGGTTTATTCGGCCATTTTAGGGGTTCCATCAAGCCCCCTACAAGTGGTGTGACAGTGAAGAGATTGTATAAGTTTAGGCCTTATCCCCAATATATGGGCCTGGCCCATTAATTAGAAACAGATTGACATATCATGGCATATTGTCGGAGTTGATCAACGTGATCCGACTGAACCCGAAAATATAGAAACCCTAATCAACCCAATCAGTTCGTTTGGACCAGGCAACCGATGATGCAACCCTAATATCAGTGGCGTGATCCAGAACTTGACCTGATAAAAAACCGACTCAATATTAATTAATCTGACTAGTTTTATAGCCCAATAATTATTTAACTGCATATTAATTTAAATGAAATTGATTTTAGTATTGAGCTTCGTATACTTAACGCGATAAAATTGTAACCAAGCCAAATAATAGCCAAAAACTAAATTTATGGGCAAAAATTAAAGAACTAACAATAATTAGACTAAAAAAACTCCACATAACCAACATATCAATTGCTCAAAATAATTTGGCCTGGCTTAAACGATTATGTTGACCCGGTATTTTAAACCAATTTGACACGACCTGGTTAGACCTAACTGAACCCGACCTAACTTACCGGATGCCACCTTACATATTGGTATTGCTATTATTATGACATATTAATTAAAAACATATGATATGTGGAGTATATGCCTTATACAAAAAGAGGTATATAAGATAAATACAAAAACACAAATCAAAAAACAAAATAAGTTCAAAGAGAAAGGAACGATGGGGTTGTTAATACATGAGAAAGTGGACCAAATGCAAGCTATGACAATTGACAACCAAAATTCATATGTCATTTGGACGGCTAATTATTAAGCATCCCACCTTAAATTATGTCCACAATTTTGCCTTAACTATTATTAAACATTATCTACTTTTATTAGACCCTTAGATAGGGGTCATAAGACTATAAGATGAGGTGTCGAACCGGGCTCGTTGAGCCGCTGGTAATGGTTCGGTCAAAACTCGATTAAACTGATCTTGAACACATGTTAAAATCGGTCATATTCAAGTTGAACTCAAGCTTAACAAGGCTAAGATCGATCATTAGCTCGTTTTTTTATCTACTTTTGAATAGTTTTAATATATTTAATTATATCAAACTTTTTTTTTTCTGTTGAAGACGAGGGGGTTGAATCCCCAGGCCTATGTATTACCGCATCACCACATGGACCATATAAGCCACCTTTTCGAGGGTTGCAGCCTGCAGTGGCTAAATGGTCATCGCCCTAACTGGTAGTCGAACCTGGGACTATATAAAACTTTTTACTTATAATTAGATTATATAATTGTAGTTTTGTTATAAGTTACCGTATTTCATTTTAGTTAGATTTAACATGCGAGAAAATGATGATATATAATATAATGACAAACCGAGCTTGATATATAATACTCCCTCCATTCATATCCACTTTGTACCTTTTCCATTTCGGTCCATTCGAATCCACTTTGCACCTTTCCTTATTTGGTAGTACTTTTAATACTATAATACTATAAAAACACTATTAAGGCCCACTTTTTCAACACAATACTACACTTTACACCTATTTGTTGTACTTTTATTAATATTTTAACAATGCGTAAAAACCAGTGCATAAAGCAAATGTACCAAGTGGAAATGAATGGAGGGAGTATAAGTCAAATTGTGTTAAAGCGGGTTTGGATACTGGTCGTGTGTGGTCATTCTAAGATCATGTGTGTAATTATCAAATTATTTAGGAAAAAGGATAGAAGAGTCAGACTTTGATAAAACGGGTTTCAAACCAAATTTGAATTCGTTTGTTCGACTACTACATCCAAACCGAGTCGGGTCAATTCGGACCCGATTGGCCACTACTACTTACAAACCACCGTCCAAGACTATGAAAACAATTCATGACACCTATATGATTATAACTCACCAATAATTGAATAAAACTAATCTCTAATTAACATACAATTAACATACCATTAACAAAGCCTAACCCTCTAAATAAATACCCCTACAACTCCCTCTCTTTTCCACACAACACAAAACTCATAACCCTAATCACTTCCCTACACAATTCTCCTCTTAAAACAAAGAAGCCATGAGCAAAGACATGGAGCAAGCAGAACAACAACCCGAATACACAACAAAAGACTACCATGACCCGCCACCCGCACCTCTTTTCGACATGGAAGAGTTGCGAAAATGGTCATTTTATAGGGCTATCATTGCAGAGTTTGTTGCTACTCTGCTTTTCTTGTATATAACCGTCCTTACGGTTATTGGTTATAAGAGCGAGACGGACCTTAACGCCGGTGGTGATCAATGTGGTGGTGTTGGTATTCTTGGTATTGCTTGGGCTTTCGGTGGCATGATCTTTATCCTTGTTTACTGCACCGCTGGTATCTCTGGTATGTGCATACTCCTGATAGCCAGCTTTATTTCTGTTTTATTATATTGTCCTCGTTTGACTTTGACCAATGGTTAGTCTGGATGCTAAATTTTAAATATGTGCACCACTAACTATAATAGAAAGACAAAGACAAGATTGCATATAGGTTTATTAAACAGTATGCGCTTCTTAATAGCCATCAACTTTATTTCTGTTTTATTATATTGTCCTCGTTTGACTTTGACCAATAATCAGTTGGATACTAAATTTTAAATATGTGCACCACTAACTATAGTAGAAAGCCAAAGACAAGATTGCATAACTAGATTTCTCAGGTTTATTAAACAGTATGTGCTCCTTTAATAACAATCAGTAGATAAATTCTCGTAGTTTTATTATATTGTCCTCATTTGAGTTTGACCAATGTTTAGTGTGGATGCTACTAAGCGTAATACAAAGACAAGGTTGCATATATTACTAGATTTCTCCGGTTTATTAAACTGTATGCACTTCTTTAATAACAACCAGCCAGTAGATAAATTCCCGTTGTTTCATTGTATTGTTCTCATTTGACTTTGACCAATGTTTAGTCTGGATACTACTAAGCCTAATACAAAGACATGGTTATTGCATATATTACTAGATTTCTCGGGTTTATTAAATTGTATGCGCTTCTTTAATAACAACCAACCAATAGATAAATTCTCGCACAATTGACGGGTGAATGATTAAACAGGAGGACACATAAACCCGGCCGTGACATTCGGGTTGTTCTTGGCAAGGAAGGTGTCCTTAATAAGGGCATTTGCTTACATGGTGGCTCAATGTCTTGGAGCAATATGTGGAGTAGGCCTAGTGAAAGCCTTCCAAAAGGCTTACTACGTAAGGTACGGTGGCGGCGCTAATGAAATGGCACCGGGATATAACAAGGGCACTGGCCTCGGCGCTGAGATCATTGGCACTTTCGTGCTTGTCTACACCGTCTTCGCTGCCACTGACCCTAAGCGGTCCGCTAGGGACTCCCATGTTCCGGTCCGTCTTTCGCCCTTGTTTTCTATACAAGCTTATATTTGTTGCTATAAGTATATAACATTTTCAATTTTAAGACAGACTGCGTGAAAAAATCATTTTAACCAAAAGTTTAAATTGACAGTCGCAGATTTCAGCTCAGCCAAATGATATAATATCCTAATATTAAATCACATTGTTTTGATGTGTCTAGGTGTTGGCACCACTACCCATAGGATTTGCAGTGTTCATGGTTCACTTGGCCACCATCCCAATCACCGGAACCGGTATCAACCCGGCTAGAAGTTTCGGCGCAGCTGTGATCTACAACCAGGAAAAGTCATGGAATGAACACGTACGTAACTCTCCAAACCGCTATATATTTTTAAAATAAATGAGGTAAACACTATCATATGCTGGTACCAGCATATGATAGTGTTTATGACTGGTATCGAAACTCGGTACGAGCTAGTCAGTAACGCAGTATCGTTATCCTGATAATTAATTAAACTTATTTGTTATAAATTTTTCAGTGGATTTTCTGGGTGGGACCATTCATTGGAGCAGCAATTGCAGCATTTTATCATCAATATATTCTAAGAGCAGGAGCAATTAAAGCTCTTGGGTCATTTAGGAGTTCTGCCTAATTAATTCAAGAACTTTTTTTTTTTTTTAAATTATAAAAGCATGTTTTTAATTAAAATTTGGAGTGTAAATGTGTGAAAAAATGGAGGGTATGTAAGGTAAGAGTGCATGGAATTGTAGATAATTAAGTGGGGATTAATGGATTATTGTGTAAAGTGTACTTTAATTAATTATCAATGGTGTGTTTGTTTTTGTCTTCTTGGAATTTTAATTTTGTCTATCACAAATCTCTTGTACTCATGTTGCTTGCAAATATTCCACAAATTTGATGATTTGTATGTCTTATATGAGAGCAATTCATATATAAAACCGTCTCATATTTTATATATGATGTATCAGTCATTGACGGAATGACATCAGTGGTGGAGCGAGGAGGCTAATAGGGGATCACCCTAGAAATTTCAACATTTTTAGTTAAAATTTTTGAAATTATTTTAGGACACCTTAAAATTACCACTTCGACCCACTGAAAATATCCGCCGCCATTGACCTCTAATCCTGGCTCTGCCATCATACAACATCAATTTCGATAAACCCTAGTCGAACAATGGAAACATACACGATTTTAAAAAAAATACAAGACAAACTAACTATGTGGGTGACTAATTCTTTGACATTTGTTTGTGACAATTTTGATTTTTTCTGTTATAATCAAAAGAATTACTATTACGAGCCCACTACGCAGCCCAGTCCAAAGCTCCCAACGGTCCTCACAAATGATATGCCCCAACGGCTATCTTTGATTCCCTCACCCACTTAAGGCAAACTACAATACTTGCCTTCCATATATATTCTGTGTGATACTCTTACCATGTTTACCATATTTACAGCCTTTCATATAAGTTGTATATATAGCTTCTCTCTTGTATTTAGGAACTAAGCAATTTGAATACAATACATATCTTACATAATCTCTCGTTTATAATATGGTATCAGACTAAGTTCGATTCTGTTCCTTTTTCGATATCCTTTTCGTTTTCTCTTCCAAATGACGAATTCCGACAAGGACGAAACTCCGAACCCTCCTTCGAAATCACAGCCCTACTCATACGTTTCTCTCGAAAATCCTAGTTCTAATATCACTCAAATCTCATTCAATGGTGCTAATTTCGACGAATGGTCCCGTGGCTTCACCCTCGCACTCCAAGCCAAAGGAAAGCTGGGTTATGTCGATGGTTCCATCTCGAAACCACCATCCGCTGACAAAGATGAAACTCAATCATGGCTGTCCCAAAACGCTCTTGTTACTTCTTGGCTGTTTAACTCTCTCGAACCCTCGACTCGAAAAACCATCTCATATCGACCCGAAGCCAAACAAATTTGGGCGGACATTCGAAACAGGTTTTGTCAGAACAACGATGCTAGAATCATTCGCCTTCAGGCCGATTTATTGGCCTGTCGCCAGGGACCAACGGAGTCGCTCATTCAGTACTACGGTCGCCTCACACAACTTTGGGACGATATGCAGGCCGCTGATCCGATTCCGCCCTGCACCTGTAACCCCTGTCCCTGTTCTCTGCTCAGCATTCTTGACACACGCCGAGACAAGAGACGGGTCCGTGAGTTTCTACTGGGACTGGATGAGCGGTATGACAATGCTCGCTCTCAATTAATTGGTATTTCTCCTCTCCCTACTCTTGATTTCATTTATAACCGTCTTCTTCAAGAAGAAGGCATGCGCAATCGTTCTGCCCATCCTCCTACCCCTAAGCCCGATACTATGGCTTTCGCGACTCGTACCAATAATTTTTCCAAACCGACTACCGGGGGCGGTGAGTCCTCACGACCAAATGATCCGTCTCGCCCATACTGTATTGCGTGTCGTCGCGCCGGTCATTTGTATCACGTTTGTTATCGGGTTACGGGAGACTTTCCCGAATGGTGGGGGGATCGTCCTCGCGACCGCATTTATATTAATGAATCCGACATGAGTCGCACGGTTGTCCCGGATGTTCAAGGGCGCGCTAATTATGACCGTAAGAAAAAGAACTCTACTCACCCCACCCGTGCTCATCTGGTCACGGTTCAAACACCCTCCCCGACTGGCCCTATCCCATCCAGTCCTACGCCTCAAGTGAAGCTCCTGTCCACCACTTTGGCTACTCAACCAGCCGTGAAATCCACCTTTGATCACATGGATTTCAATAACCTCACTCCCGCACAACTCGACGAGGTCCATAAACTTTGGGAAGCGCGTCAATCAGGCTCTTCTCACACAAATCATCTCAGCGGTAATCTCTTATCTTTCTCTTGGGTTATTGATACCGGAGCATCCCGCCATATGTCGGGTTGTCTCTCGAAATTTACGAACATTTGAAACATAAGTCCATTATCTATTGGACTCCCGAATGGTGACATTACTTATGCCACCCAGTGTGGTGACATTCGGGTGTCACCGACTTTAATCTTACGTCATGTTCTTTATTCATCTAAATTAAATTGCAATCTTATTTCTGTTTCTTCCTTCCTCATGGACACCTCTCTGACAATACAATTTTCGCATCGTCTGTGTTTTATACAGGACCGTTTTTCGAAGAGGATGATTGGTGTGGGTGAACAGTTCGAAGGGCTGTACTATTTAACGGAGATACGTGATTCTCCCGCACATGCTCTGTCCGTCTCCATTCCCGACACCACCGAATTGTGGCACCGACGGTTGGGCCATCCTTCCACCGCTATTTCTCGTTTTTTAAGTTCTTGCAAAAACATTTCATCTACTTTTCATAGTAAGGACTGTGGTATTTGTTTCCGGGCCAAACAAACTCGGGAACCATTTTCGTTAAGTTTAAATAATGCTACTGCTATTTTTGATTTAATTCACATCGATTTATGGGGTCCGTATAACGAACCCGCTTCATGTGGATCCCAATATTTTTTAACCATCGTTGATGATTTTTCCCGATCCACTTGGGTCTATTTACTTCGCCGCAAAAGCGACACTCGACAAACCTTAATCAATTTTTTTGCCTATGTCAATCGTCAATTTAATAAGAAAATCAAAACTTTAAGAAGTGACAACGACACCGAATTTACAAGTTTTCAATCTTTCTTTCTCGAAACCGGCATTCTTTTTCAAACTTCTAACGTTGACACCCCACAACAAAACGCTCGAGTCGAACGTAAACATCGACATATTTTAAATGTCGCCCGTGCTCTTCTTTTTCAAGCAAACTTACCTATCAAATTTTGGGGGGAAAGTGTCCTAACCGCCGTCTACCTCATCAATCGCACACCTCGCACTACTCTCCGTGGGCAAACCCCTTATGACCTCCTTTTCAACAAACCCCCACCCATGACTCATATTCGCACCTTTGGTTGTCTTTGCTATGCCAAACCCATTACTCGTTCCCACGACAAGTTTGCTCCTAGGAGCACCAAATGCATCTTTATTGGGTATCCCATTGGGAAAAAGGGGTGGCGTGTACACGATCTCGAAACCGGTAAACAGTTTTGCTCTCGCGATGTCAAATTTCTTGAAAATGAGTTCCCTTATCAGCCTTTGCCTACTACCTCGTTTGGCCCATCCCCACAACAGCCCACTAACTGTACCAGACCAACCGACACTTTTTTTATCCCAGTCCCACTCATACCCAATTCCCTTACTCCCACCAACTCTTCGACCCCACTGGACTCTTCCCAACAACAGCCCAGTCCCCTTCAAAACCAAACTGGCCTGGTCCATTCAACAAACACCAACACAGCCCCTGAACCTCCCTTATCCAACTCGCCCACAACTGCTTCTCCCGACTCCTCGGCCTCTTCATCCCTGCCCGCCAATACCATCGTAACCGCCCCGGACCAGCCTCCACCTACCAACTCTGCTCCACCGCCATCCATGGGAAAAGGTCATCGAAAAAAACTCCCTAATTCCCATCACAAGGACTTCGTTAAATACACCAAGCCCGCTTCGAACAACGCCCTCACTACGTCAATATCCTCTTCTGGCACACGGTATCCGATCTCTCATTTTTTAGCTTATAATAATTTTTCACCTAACTATCAATGTTTCTTGTCGGCCGTGACCAAACACCACGAGCCTAGCACTTTCACCGAAGCCATGCAGGTACAACAATGGAGAGACGCCATGGCGTCCGAAATCGACGCGCTCGAACGTAACCACACATGGACCCTCGAGGACCTTCCGCCACACAAAAAGGCAATTGGGTCCAAATGGGTCTATAAAGTCAAATACAATGCCGACGGGACTATTGAACGTTACAAGGCCCGGCTTGTAGTCATGGGCAATCGCCAAATCGAAGGCGTCGATTACAACGAAACATTTGCCCCTACCATTAAAATGGTCACAGTACGTACTCTACTCGCCATAGCCGCTTCCCAAGGATGGGCTATCCATCAAATGGATGTCCACAATGTGTTTTTACACGGGGACCTCCACGAAGAGGTTTAAATGAAACCTCCCCCGGGTTTCAAAACCCCAACAAATGGTAAGGTATGTCGCTTACGAAAATCCCTCTATGGCCTACGTCAAGCACCACGATGTTGGTATGCCAAACTCGCTTCCGCACTTAAAACATACGGGTTTCAACAATGCCCTTATGATCACTCACTCTTCTCGTTAACTACCAATACCATCACTATGCATGTTTTAGTTTACGTAGACGACCTTGTCATTTGTGGGAATGATACCACAAAGATTAGTCACTTTAAATCCTACCTAAGTACATGTTTTCATATGAAAGACCTAGGTACCCTAAAATACTTTTTGGGCCTCGAAATAGCCCATAGCAAAACGGACTCTTTATCTCCCAACGTAAATACACGTTGGATATCTTGAGCGAAACCGGCCTTAGCGGTTCAAAACCAGCCCCCATTCCCATGGACCCAAACCATCGACTTGGACTATCCACCTCACCGCCTCTTACGGACCCACAGCCGTACCGCCGCTTAGTCGGCAGACTCGTCTACCTCACTATCACTCGACCCGAACTCACTTATTCGGTACACACTCTTGCTCAATTTATGCCTCAACCACGGCTTGACCACTGGCAAGCCGCTTTACAAGTTGTTCGTTTTCTTAAAACTAGCCCAGGTCAAGGACTTCTCTTCAAGTCAACCTCGGACATGACCTTACGCGCCTACTGCGACGCCGACTACGCCAGTTGTCCAACAACTCGCCGCTCTCTTTCGGCCTACATTGTTTTCCTTGGTTCATCTCCAATTTCCTGGAAAACAAAGAAGCAAAATACCGTCTCCAAATCTTCCGCCGAGTCCGAATATCGTGCAATTGCTTACACAGTCTGTGATCTGAGTTGAAATGGCTCAAAGGCCTACTACAGTTCCTCGGCATTTCCCATGACCAACCCATCGACGTCCTATGTGATAGTCAATCCGCTTTTCACATAGCCCGCAACCCGGTTTTTCACGAAAGGACAAAACACATTGAAGTCGACTGTCACTTCATTCGAGACGAGATTACAAACGGCACCATTCGCCCTAGCTACGTCCACACCAAAACGCAGCTCGCGGACATATTCACCAAGGCCCTTAGCCGCACTCAATTCGACGAGCTTCTCTACAAGCTAGGCGTGTCGAACCTCCACGCACCGGCTTGAGGGGGGGTATTACGAGCCCACTACGCAGCCCAGTCCAAAGCTCCCAACGGTCCTCACATATGATATGCCCCAACGGCTATCTTTGATTCCCTCACCCACTTAAGGCAAACTACAATACTTGCCTTCCATATATATTCTGTGTGATACTCTTACCATGTTTACCATATTTACAGCCTTTCATATAAGTTGTATATATAGGTTCTCTCTTGTATTTAGGAACTAAGCAATTTGAATACAATACATATCTTACATAATCTCTCGTTTATAATAATTACGAAGGTTTTTTACGAGTTAAAAACAAAATCATACTCCCCGTTAACTGATTTGGAGTAGAGTTGTCTTGGAGCCGAGCTCATTTGGCCAGGCCAGGGAGGGATGGGCTTGGCCGGGCTAGACTGGACTAGCGGTCTATGTTATTTTTAAACACTAATTAGTTGGAGGGTTAAGGGTGTGCTATGTTTGGGTTTCACGACCCGGGCCAAGTTAAGGAAGGGATGCGGATTTGGGCAGATTGGGTCAATCCGTGTTGATGATCAACTCTAATTTTGAGTATTTTTCCTTTGAAGAATGGACAACCATTTATATCATAAGTAATTCGATTTCAGCAGTTGAAAATAGTTCAATTTTGACCATAATAGTAATTGTATTCTAAATTTCAAGATAGTTCTCGTTTGTGACGGATACCGTGTTCTTTCACAAAATATCCATGCGAGATGGGTGAGAAAATAATGAAAAGGGCCCCACTTTGTCCCTCTCCCTTTTTGTAAGAGGTTACAAGTTTGTAACGAGATTAACCCGTCATAAGCAAGACATGCGGTTTAGTTTTAGTTAACAACCACAATCATTGATAATTGTAAAATACTACAATATTATTAGCCAAAACTAGGGTAGGCTGACTGGCTGAGTATTATATAAATGCATTGCAATAGTCCCTACACGTGTTAAGTGTTAACGCAATGTGATTTCTACCCGTTGAGCTCGAGAATTGTACATACATTTAACATCACAATCATGGGGCGGGAACCAAAAGTATGGGTGAAAAATCTTATCATCATATGTTTAAAATTTGCGTAAAGGAGGTTCTTCCCTAAGTGCTATTTATCCATTGAGAAATCACATACAAAAAGTTGATTGATGTAGTATTTTGTAAGGAAGGAAAAGGCCTTTTTTTTTTTTATAAAACTAAACAAATTACAAATCCTTTTAAATCAGAAGTATATTATCTCGAATGAGGAACGTAAGTAAATAATTGTGATCGTTTGTTATTCATTTAAAATCGTAACATGTTTTATATTTTGTCGAATATCACTTATAGGACAATAAGGAGGACTACCATTATTTTACAAATAGTGCTATTTGCTGGTGTCAACCATTTAGCTGGTAAAATTATCAGAGGTGATATAATTATGATTATTAAATTAGAATTTCGTCAGCATCATATTTATTCTTATAGCGTT